>JAOEGL010000004.1:244396711-245753211 GCA_034509955.1 Urosaurus nigricauda | reverse complement strand
AGTGGACACTCTATCTTGTAGACAATTTCATAGCTAACCCTAAATAAGGGGTCAATAGTGGCACCAAGATGTCCAAAAGGTGTCTTCTGACCCTGCATTTCCCCATTTTTTTATTTCTACTTTATTTATTCTTATGATGTGTAAATAGCTTTTGTGAACAATAATTGTTCATATTGATCTGTTCAGAAACTGTGAAAACAACAGAAAATATTTTTATTCAGTATAATTTTCTTTATTAATGTAAAGAGAGGTCATTAAGATACTCCTTTTTTTCCAAACCTCTGTCTACTATTCTTTATTTCTTGGTTGATTTACACCAGGTGTATTGGATAGAACCTACGACTTTCTGTATGGATATTTCATAATTACTTTTCTATAAAGGGTCTAGTATCCAAATAAAACCATAATTTCTAACATGTTACTGATAGTAGGGTTATATAACAACAGTAATAAGGTTGTGCTCCCTAAACAGAGCATCAGCTCCCCAAATTCTGTCCTGGCATTCTCCAGATACCTCTCCTTGAACTGAATGTGCTTATCTGCCCTACTACAAAGATAGTTGAGCAAGCAGTCCAGTTGGGTGGATGAATTAAGGAACATCTTATCAGCCATTTTTTCCACCGAAGTACATTCCTGCTTTCTCTGTGATCAGGGCCATTCTCTCTGTTCAGTTGCCTCGCTGTATCTGTCTCTGTTGAATACAAAAGAATGTGTGATAAGTAGTCATTGAATGCTCCATCTTATCAAGTCTTGATTATAACAAAAATTAATACCCTAATCCTCGAATACTAACCACATGGTCTAACTTGTGTTAAAATGTGGCCTCTAGCTGGTGGGTCATTCAAAGGCGTGGTGGAACTTTGGGCGCCTTCTTCATGATCTTCCATTTCACATGGATTTTCATCTGGAACATCAAGCTGTGTCATGTCCTCATCCTCTTAGTATATTTCTGTTTGGTTATGCACATAGGTGAATCCCCGCTGATTCTGTGTACCTGCCCGTAAAATATGCAGAGGAGCATAAATGCATTTGTTGTATAAGTTGGCCATAACAGTGAGATACTTTCGTGGGAGTATTTATATGTATATTTATACATATGTGTTAGTATTGATGGAAACGTATGTGTACGTACACATATACATACACATAGCTGTGTCGATTTAGTGAAGAAACTTGGTTCACCTACTGGCATTATTTTGGCTCATAAATAAATGTTTATACATAAAAAGAAATGTTCACAATATATATATATTTATGATGTAGTTGTTAAGGTAAACAAAGGGTCAATTAACCCATTCACAACCAATTATGCAAGTGAGGCTTAGTGAGGATTCCTAAACAGATCCAATTTATTCCAAACAGTCTTCAGTCTGCATGCAGAGCTTCAATCAAGGGACATCCCATGACTGAATGCCCCAAACATGGCGCAAACAGTTTTTATTAACCCACAAAATATTCATTGAGCATGCGTAGTTTAACATTCATTTATATATATTCTTTGCACCTCATTTCACTGTCTGTATATATATCTCTATCTATCTATTTGCCCTACTGACTGAAGCCTTTTGTTTTTAGCTTAGTCCTTGTAACATTATGATTTTCTGGGCATTAAGCCAATTCTCCTCTTATCAGGGACAATTTCAAAGTCTCTTTGTTTACTTCCCTCTTCCCTACAAGCCAGATTCAAAAGGACAAGTTTTTCCTTGGCTCTATTTCTCACTATGGCTGAACTATTCATTATTGATCATTAATAGCAGAGATTATTGATTATCAGTTGGTTATCAATGGCTTTATTAGTTTTCACCTTGACATAGTTACATATACATATGTAAATGTAAACATGTACTCATATATATGAATGGATGTCTACTTACATTAACTAAAGTATCTATATACTCATGTTCATATGCATATTAAAACACATAACAAACTCCAGCTCCCAGAATTCCATATCCTTGAGCCAGAAAAAGGAGTGAAGCCTTGAGCTCTAGGCCCCACAACAGACTCCAACTCCCAGAATTCCATATCCTTGAGCCAGAAAAAGGAGTGAAGCCTTGAGCTCTAGGCCCCACAACAGACTCCAGCTCCCAGAATTCCACAGCCTTGAGCCAGAAAAAGGAGCGAAGCCCTGAGCTCTTTGGGCCCCACAACAGACTCCAGCTCCCAGAATTCCACAGCCTTGACCAGAAAAAGGAGTGAAGCCTTGAGCTCTAGGCCCCCCAACAGACTCCAGCTCCCAGAATTCCATAACCTTGAGCCAGAAAAACATTGAAACCTTGAGCTCTAGGCCCCCCAACAGACTCCAGCTCCCAGAATTCCACAGCCTTGAGCCAGAAAAAGGAGTGAAGCTCTGAGCTCTTTGGGCCCCACAACAGACTCCAGCTCCCAGAATTCCACAGCCTTGAGCCAGAAAAACAGTGAAGCCTTGAGCTCTAGGCCCCACAACAGACTCCAGCTCCCAGAATTCCACAGCCTTGAGCCAGAAAAAGGAGTGAAGCCCTGAGATCTTTGGGCCCCACAACAGACTCCAGCTCCCAGAATTCCACAGCCTTGAGCCAGAAAAAGGAGTGAAGCCTTGAGCTCTAGGCCCCACAACAGACTCCAGCTCCCAGAATTCCACAACCTTGAGGCAGAAAAAGGAGTGAAGCATTGACCTCTCTGGGCCCCACAACAGACTCCAGCTCCTTTTTGTACTTTTTGTATGCAAAAAATAAAATCATGCATCAAAGAAAAGCTGGATTTCAATAGGTATGAACTCTTACCGGCAGCAGATAGATAGATAGATGGCCTCTCCACAAAAGAGCAATGGCGACAGGAGACTGTGAGGAGAGCAAGGCACAGAAACAGAAGGATACACCCCTTTGCCAACCCCTTCCTTTCATCCCTCCCACTGAAAATGATGCGCATGTAACACAGTTTCATTTCCATTGATTTTTCCAGTGTTAGAATTCGGATTTCTTGGAAAAGTGTGCAAAAAATGTGGTGGCAAATAAATCCGCATTCAAGTCACTTAAATTCGGATCAAGATGCGATACTGCGCATTGATGCACATCAACTGCGAAATTGAATGGAAACAGGGCACACCGCATTAGTGGCGAATGCGGATCCAAATGGAACCGACAACAGATACTTCGCAGCAAAAAATTCGTTAACGCGGAGTAAACACAAGTGGAACTGCACCCTAGGACAACTGGAGGTTATAGTGAAGAAGTACTCCTTCTTGATTGTCCAGCACTTTTCTACTATTCATCTTTGTTAGAGGGCCCTGTGTTCTAAAATGTAGAGGGAGGAAATTTACTTTCTCTACATACTGAATAATCTTACAATCTCTTTCATGGCTCCTTTTTTTCTACACAAAGGTAAACAGCTCCAAGGGTCTGCATAATGTAGTGGCTTGAGGATTGAACTATGACTCTAGAAACCAGGGTCTGAATCACCACTGGGTCATGGAAACCTACTGAGTGACCTTGGGTGAGTTACAATTGCCCACAGAGGAATGGAAAGGCACCCCCCCCAACCCAAGGTAGGTTCAACTTAGGGTTGCCATCAGTCACAAATAACTTGATGGCACACAGCAACAATGTATATCTAGATAACTTTAATTGTCTCAATTCTACTTGATTTTTTTTAAAAAAAAAACCCTAAAAAGTAGAGCAATAAAAAGTGTAAGTAAATAGGGAAAGAAAAGATAAAAAAGGAAAAGGTGTGGCCCTTGAGCAATTGATCAATCTGGGTCATTGCATTTGCTTACCCCATCTGCATAGATTGAAAACAGCTTACTTTGGAAACCCCATTTTCATCCGCAGGGACTGACTTGCCTACTCAAATCATTCTCAGAGATGATGATGATGATGATGATGGATTCCTTTCATTTACATACCATATCTTCCTTGTTATTGGAATCCATGGCAACTTACAAAAGTGAAAACAAATATAATTTAAAAAAGTTACCCCAAAAGAGGTAAGAACATCTAAAAAGTTACTAATAAAATGAAATTAAGCAGTGTATGTGTATGTTTGCCTGCAATTTTCCTGTCCACTTATGGTGATCCCTTGAATTTTATAGAGTTTTCTTAGACAAGGAATACTTAGAAGTGGGTTTGCTTCCTATGAGATCCTTCCTTTCACATATAGCCTATAGCAGTACCTACAATTGGCAGTCTAAGAAATGCCTAGAATTAAAGCATAAACGGAAGGATAAAAGATAATAAAACACATGTATCTGGGGACAATTCAATTGGGTATGTACATTGTATCTTACAGCTTTTAAACTGCCAACTTGCTAAAGTTCGCCATTCTCTATGGAAGCTTAGGATGGAATTCACAACAGGATTATTATTATTATTATTATTATTATTATTATTATTATACCTTTATTTATATAGTGCTGTAAATTTACACAGTGCTGTACATACAATCTTAAATTAGACGGATCCCTGCCCTCAGGCTTACAGTCTAAAAGAGACAATACAAAAGGAAGAGGGGAAGGTGATGGGAAAGGGGGTGAGGTCTAGTGGTTCTTCTCTCCCTCTGGGGCCAAGACCAAGGCAGATGGACTGGAGGGAGGGCATGGCTTCTTAATACAAAGTTAAAAGGAGGCATACTGGGGCGGATGGCACAGTCCTGGGAAAGCTTCCCTAAATAATATAGTCTTTAACTCAGTTTTGAACCTGGTTAGGGAAGTGATGAGGCGTGCATGTGGGGGAAGAAGGTTCCAGGAGTGAGGGGCAGCAAGTGAGAAGGGACGAATCTGGGACAGGGCAGTGGAAATCCTCGGCTGGGACAGGAGACCTTGACTACCAGAACAGAGGGGAAGAGAAGGAGTGTGAGGAGAAAGAAGTTCAGACAAGTAAGGAGGGGCCAATCTATGGAGGGCTTTGAAAGTCAACAACAAAAGCTTGTACTGGAAGCGGAAGGGGAAGGGGAGCCAGTGAAGGGAGGATAAAAGAGGAGAAACATGGTCAAAGCAGCGAGCAGATGTGATAATACGTGCAGCTGAGTTCTGGACAGAGATTAAAAGATGGAGATGAGAGAGAGGAAGCCCTGTCAGAAGGAGGTTACAATAATCTAGTCGTGATACCACCAGGGCATGGACCAGAGTCTTGGCGGTGGAGGCTGAGAGGAAAGGACGGATTTTAGCAATGTTGTAAAGAAAGAATCTACAGGTCTTGGCAGTGGCCTGAATCTGGGGAGTAAATGACAGCGAGGAATCAAAGATGAAGCCAAGACTGTGGGCTTGCTGAACCGGTTGAATAGAAATGCCGTCAACAAAAACAGAAAAGGAGTATTGAAGGGTGGGCTTAGGTGGGAAGACGAGAAGCTCTGTTTTAGACATGTTGAGCTTCAAGCGCCGATGCCACATCCACTGAGAGATGGCAGCCAGACAAGAGGAGACTTGTTGTTCGAGCCCCGGTGAAAGGTCAGGGGTTGAAAGATACAGCTGAGTGTCATCGGCATACAGATGATAGGAGAAACCAAAAGAACTGATGAGTTTACCAAGGGACAGTGTGTAAAGAGAGAACAGAAGGGGACCCAAGACAGAGCCCTGAGGAACTCCAACAGATAAGGGGACAGAGGAGGAAGTCTGACCACCTGTGACCACGGCGAAGGATCGGTCTGACAAATACGATTTGAACCAGTTGAGAACAGAGTTGGAAAACCCAAGGTCAGAAAGTAAGTCAAGCAAGAGACAGTGGTCCACAGTGTCAAATTTATCTCTTCATAGGGGGATTAACATAGAGGGAGCTAGAACTGAGCATTCATGCATAGGCTGCCATGACATCACAACATATGAGCGCTAATTGTAGAATGGTGGAGTGAGTGGTATGTCATGGCCCAATGAACAATGGGTACCATTGTGCATTAGGGCATCTCCAGTGCACACTCAGACACTGGGAGGTATTGGAAAAAGTGTCCAACACACTTTAGAAGAGCCCAGTGTTCATCAGCGGTGTCTAATGTGTCTGATGTGCACTAGTACACTCTTCATAGTGCCCGGATACACATTTTCACAATTCACTAACAAGATTTTGTTCAGGGAATGGGGAGTGGAGAAAAAAAAAAGAAATGTGGAAGCAACTTAAAGGGTAACTTGTTTTTATTTTTGCATGAGTTTTTGTGATTATACATTCACTTCTTCAGATGCAATACAGAGTGATAATACTGGTAAGTGCTTAGGTATAAAGCATATTTATACAGTTCTGGAAGTGGAATGTAATGTAATAAGATTGTAATAGGATCCAGAAAGATGCAAATCATAACCCTTGCCCTAAATTTTCAAAGGGCTCCATAATACATTTAGGGCAGGGGCTGTGATTGCCTCCTACCTCTTCCATTTCTTTCCAGCTGCAGTTGTCTCAGCAGCTGGGCAAACCAGCAATTGTACAGCAGCCACCCAGTACATCAGATCAGGAAATTGCTGCCAGTTGCCATTCTTGTTCAATTTACACAGCTGGGAAAAAGGCATAGACTGCTGCAAAATGAGACATCACACGTACAACACTGCACAAATCCAAATGAGTAAGTGAAGATAGGAAAGACATTGTGGAGAACAATATCAACAAGGAAGAAATCAGTTCAATTGCAAATGTGCGAAATGCATGAAACATGAATGGAAAATGTTTGCACATAGATGATTCTGAGAAATAGCAAAGCTAGGATTGCGTCTTCAAGATGTCATCCAGTGTTGTTGTTTCCCCCCCCCCCCCTACATGACTACTTGGAAAATGGCAGTCAGTCAGAGGAGAAATCAACAACCCTAACATTTGGCCAATGCACACATGTCTGGGATTATTGGAGCTGATGCCAGTTGCCATAACATCTCTTTAATTTACAAACATAAATAGACAATGGGTATATGTCCAGTGTCTTTACACTTAATATTTATTTATATTTAGTATTGATTTAGTATTGTTGTTATTTTTGTTGTGTGCCTTCAAGTCACTTAACATATGACAATACTAAGGTCAACCTATCTTGGGGTTATCTTGGAAAGATTTGTTCAGCAGAGGCTTGCCATTTCCTTCCCCTGAGAGCATGTGACTTCTCCAAGGTCATTCAGTAGGTTTCATGGCTGAGCTGGCAATCAAACCCTGGTCTCCATAGTCCTAGTCCATCATTCAAACAACTATGCCATGCTGGCTCTTCATTTAGTACTTATTAAAAATATGTGCCCACAAGGGCCTTCAAAGATAATGGAAACATAAACATAAAAAATCCTACACTGTTAAAGATGCTTATTGTACATCTGTCTGTATCTTTATCTATGATCAGTTTGTGCAACAAAATTGTGGCTATTCTGAAATAGCAAGAGAGCAGTAGCAGAGTAAGTATCATTTTACTCATCTTGTCATGATAGTTCTGTGATTTAAAATGACCTAATGACAATAGCAAAAACAGCAGGCACAACAATAATTTTATCTATATTCATGTTATATTTCACCTTTAACCAATAACGGAAATAAAGGTTAGTGACAAGTTATTAAAAACCAAGGTGGGTTTAAAAGATTTTAAAGGTCAGTTTAAAAAATAAAAGACTAATATCAGCTACTTAGTTAAAAATACCTAAGTAGCATCTCTTGATATCTGCCCCACACCCTGACTTACTGGGCAGCAGCAGCTGTGAGTGCATGAGACTGATGTTTCCCAACAGCTGCTACCAGCAATTTGTGGTTCAACAGTTCAAAGCAGTTCGAATTCCTGTTGCAATTCCTCTTCTCCCCAGAGCTGACTAGTATAACGGAGGGTGGAAATGTGAATTTCCTGTGTCCCAATTAACAGGAAAACAGACTCCCATTGCTCACAGCAGCTGCTGCCCAGTAAGTCAGGATTGGTGTACTTATATGATCTCTACATATTCCTTGCACTACTAAATGCATAGGGATTGTGAATATGTCAATTACAGTTGTATAACTCTAGTTTACACATTTGTAATTATGACTGTGAATTCTGTAAATTCTGTAAATTCCCTTTACAGTTGCCCCAGATACATAATTATGATTGTGAATTCCTTATAAAGTCGGCCCTCTGTATTAACAGCTTGATTTTTTTTTTAAAAAATGTAAGTTCCAAAAAGCAAACTTTAATTTTGCCATTTTATATAAGGGCAAATGGGATGTATTCAATGGGATGTGAGCACCCATGGATATTAGTATCCATAAGGGGTCCTGGAACCAAACCCAAGCATATACCAAGGGCCCACTGTATAAAATTCTAAAATTGCCTCAAGCACAGTCCAGGCAACCAGCCAAAGTCTGCTTAATACACAGCTGATAACAGATACCAGCTAAAGAGCATGCACAATAACAGAGCAGCTTACAGTTCAGCATTTACTTTACTTAGTAAACACAAAAGTCCTAAACAGAGTTCATTCACAAGCTTCAGGACCAGCAAGAGGGATCAGCAATATCCAAGTCAGGTACACAGTATCTGGAGTCAAGAAACACAGCCCAGGTCAAGCAGAGTTCAGGAACACAACAGAAAGCCAGATAGGGCAGGGCTGGGAATTTATAGATCAATGCAACTGATGGCTAATTAATTGTTCCTTGCTATAAACTGTCTGAGACCACCTCAAGTCCTCCCTTTGTTGTTTCTGCTCAGCAAAGGTAGGTAGGGGGAAATTGTCTTCTGTATCTGAATGGGCAGGAGCTTCTGCCATTGCTGATACTGCACTCTGGTCTGTATCAGAGACATGTGGCTCTGGAATCTCCTCCTGCTCTGCTTCAGCAGCAAGTCTGAGAAGGTCCACTGCTTCAGTCTCTGAGCCAAAGTCCATGCCCATGTTCTGGAAGAAGGGAATGACACAAATTACCTAACAGTAATGTGTGTAACATGGAAAAAAAATGAACCAAACTACAGGGTAACTGGCAAGTCAAAAAAAGTTCTAGCCACTCTAGAACAGATCAAACTGCATTTTCTAGTAAATAAACAAACAAATAAACTAAACATGTAAACATATGTTGAATTGCAGCTGCCATCAGCCCTAAGTAGAATGACCAACAGTGAGGAAATATGGGAGCTGGGAGCTGCAATTCAAATGCATCTAGAAGACACATCCCTAGTCAATCTTTCTCCATTTATCTAATGGAGAAATTATAATGGGATTTGAACTGGGGGCTCTTGCTCTTCATTGAAAACCTTGTGCAGTATAACTTTCATGGTCTCCTTATATTGCCCCTTTTTTTGTCTTCCAACCAGGAAATAAATCAGTGGATTGACACTGCTGTTTAAGGAGGCACATAAAAAACCATATATAGATATGGAAAGGGGGAAAGAGCGTGAAAAATAAAGGACAAAAAAGAATATATTATATGGGAATGCAAGCATGATGTAGAAAAAGAGAGTAAGTAAGATGACAGTTAAAATATTTCCACGATGGTGCTGTCTCGGTTTCAAGCAGACTTTGATAAACAAGAACAGAGTAGAGATAGTCATCAGTGGGAGGCAAAGTAGGGCCATTGAAATAGATAGGTAGGCCATTGAAGCATAGTATCTATCTTCATCAATTAGATGCAGAATGGATGGAATTCCACAGAGAAGGAAAGAGATGACCCATATTACAGCACAAACAATGGTAGAGAAATGTTTTGGCCGGTGGCATCGATGCCAAAGTGGGAAGTGGACAGACACACACCTGTCCATACTGATGGCTGTCAGCAAAAATTGGCCAGGGATGTACATGTACATAAAGATATCTTCCAAATAAAAATAAGGATAGAAAATCATATATTGGTCACAATGATACAAAATAATAATGAGAGGTATGAACAGAAGGACTCCAAAATCAGCAACAGCCAAATTTAGGATGAAAGTGGTGAAAGGATTCCTTTGAATGCAGAAAGTGAGAAGCCAGATGATTGTTCCATTCCCCATAAGTCCAAAAAAGCAGATAACAACAGTCAGGACACTGATGCATATTTCAGAAAATGTGTAGCTATAGTCTCTATTATTATTATTATTATTATTATTAGAAATGTTACTATAGAATGACTGATAAAATGCATAGTTATAATCTGGATAAGATTCATTGCCAGGATCCAATGAATACAATTCATTGCTTGAATCCAAAAGGGATGGGAATCCTGTGCTGAAACTGATCATTCTTCAAACTTCTGCTTCGTTGTGCTTTTTTTCTGCTGTAGGCACTTCTGCAAAGGGAAAACAGAGAAGTTTGGATTTTGTTCCTTTTATGAAATTTAACAAATACTACAACTAAACCTTTTCACATCTGTATTGCTTAATAGAGCCAGCATGATGAAGTGGTGAAGTGTTGGGCCAAGACTCTGGCAGACTCAGCTTCAAATCCACACTCAGCCAAGGAAATCCACTGGGAGACTTTGAGCAAGTCACACTATTGTAGCCTAATAGGGAGTCAATAGAATACCCCATCTAAATAAATCATAGAATCATAGAGTTGGAAGAGACCACAAGGGCCATCCAGCCCACCCCTGCCATGCAGGAACTCTCAATCAAAGCATCCCCAACAGATGGCCATCCAGCCTCTGCTTAAAGACCTCCAAGGAAGGAGAGCCCACCACTCTCCAAGGGAGTGTGTTCCACTGTCAAACAGCACTTACTGACAGGAGATCCTGGAGGTTCTGAAGAAGAGTTCTTGCAAAATTAATGTAGAGTCTATCACAAGCTTGAATCCTACTGAACTCTCAACTAGACTAGATCAATAGAATCAATTGGATTTGCATAAATAACAGTTCCTTAGTCCAAATTTGATTCAAAGGATCTCGTTACAAAAACTCACTGGGTGACCTTGAGCAAGTTACAATCTTTCAGCTTCACAAGATGTCAATGACAAACCCCCTCTGAACAAATATTGCAAGGAAATACCTCATGATAGGGTTGCCATAAGTCAAGAATGACTTAAAGGCACATCACTAAAGCAAAGTTAGTACTAAACAACAGGATCCAGTTCATACTGTTGAGGACTAGCTTTAATTTGCCCACTCATGGGATTCTTTTCCAAAAACATAGATACACCACTGCTTATGTCAGTAGGCTCCAAAGGTCTCCCTTCCTTGTGTCCCATTCAAAGTTTAAAACTGAAGCCATGTCATTAATTTCAACAGGTTCAATGGAGTGGGAAAATGTTATACTTTGGCTACTGTATTGTATCAAAAATGCAAAAGGTCTGTCTACTGGGAGAGTAGAAATGAAAGAGCTGGGTCCTATTCACGCTATAACATTATAACTGTATTATTCCACTTTAACTGCCATGGTTCCATCCTATGACATCCTAGGATTTGTAGTTTGATGAGGCACTAGAGCTCTCTGGCTGATCATTGGAAATGTCCCTGCCTACACTGCTAATCCCATAAAATAAAAGACAAGAAAAGAAATGATAACTGCAGCAGAAGTCAGAGTATGGCAGGTTAGTTCCTATTTCATATCAGAAATAGGAACCAGGTAGACCTTCTGATAGTATTGGACTGAAATTCCCAGTAAATCTCACCACTGGTAAGAATCTAGGAATCATTGAATTACCATTGGGTAATGTGGCATATTTTAAGCAGTGCCTCTTTTCTCTGTGCTATTGTGAGCTTATCTATGGCAATGGCAATCAGATGTTTTCTCAGTCCATTTGAAAGGGGTCAAATTAGTCTGGCCAGACTTGTTTTTCAGAAACCCATGCTGACTTTTTGTGAGCATGACATTGTCTTCTAGATGTTCACAGACTCTCTGTTTAATGATCTGCTCTAGAATCTTTCCTGATATTGATGTCCGACTAACTGGACAATAATTGTTAGGATCCCCTTTTTGAAGATGGGAACAATGTGTGCCCTCCTTCAGTTTGCTAGGACTTCTAATAGAATCATAGAATCATAGAGTTGGGAGAGACCACAAGGGCCATCCAGTCCAACCCCCTGCCATGCAGGAACTCCCAATCAAAGTATCCCCGACGGCCATTCAGCCTCTGCTTAAAGACCTCCAAGGACGGAGACTCCACCACCCTCCGAGGGAGTGTGTTCCACTGTTGAACAGCCCTTACTGTCAGGAAGTTCCTCCTAATGTTGAGGTGGAATCTCTTTTCCCATTCTGCTGTGACTTCTCCTGTTCTCCAGGAGTTCTCAAAGATTATTGCCAATGGCTTTGATATTACATTTGCCAGTTCTATCTGAAGTGGTAAATATAAGAGAGTGAGAGAAAGTGAGAGAGTCATAACAATTTAAACAACAGACAGAAACAAAGGATTAATTTGACAAAATCCCCTTAGACAGTGAGATCTTTCTTGGGATAAAGACTAAAGGGTAAGACTGCAAAATAAATTTTTGAGAAAAGGTTCAGAAATATAGAAAGAGGGTGTGTGGCAACCGTACGGTGCAGAATTTGGCAATGAGATAAAAAAATGTATTCAGAGAATATCTTACCTTTTTCTAGGTCCAAAAGGTAGCAGATCAGAGTAAGATGCTTTGTTCTGTAACTTCTGAATCTCTGGAAACAAAAGTAATGTTCCATCCCATTTGACTCCCAACTTGTTACAGAGAGTACAAAGGGAATATTTTTCCCTCTCCCTTGGTTGAGTAGAGGTGGGGCACAGATGACACAGATTTTTTTTTCCCTATTCATTTATTAGCTGATTTCCCATTAGCCATGGGCACAACCCTTCCCCTCTACTTAAGCAACTTTTTGAGTGTGGAGAAAATTGGCCATTCCCCATACACTTAATAGATGTAAACTCTAAGGCATAGTCTAGCACTTTCTTATAGAGTAGATGATGGGATTCCATTTCCTATTCTGTAATCAACATGTTTTGCTACACATTTTTCTTTTCTTTTCTTTTTTTTAATGAAAAATTGCTACAATACTTCAATATGGTAGAGAGAACATTGTATGCAAGAATGTGGAAAAGTACAGCAATGCCATCAATTCAGCAGTGGTCTGTAAAAATATTTGAATGCACAGAGATGGAGAAATTAACTATACTACGGAAATGAAAATCAATAGACAAGTTTGTAGAAGAGTGGAATCCATTTTGAGGTATATACAGGACAAATAAGAAACTAGAATTTTTGCAGGTTTTGAATTATAATTTTAGATTATGTAGGAGTAGGGGTATACTGTAGTTAGAAGTTAACTGGAAATGTGATAAATGGACAGAACAGAGATTAGACTGACACCCTCCTTACTGTCTTTCCACATCCAAATGAAAACCTCTTTAATCTGGAAGGCATTTGAGGACAGCTTTTTGGGGAGCCATGGGCCTTGCAAAATGTGCTGTGTACTTTTATCCAATATATTTCAATGGTTTCTGTATTAATTGCAGAATCATAGAATCATAGAAGATGATTTTTCCTTTAAGAAAGGAGAAGGAGGAGGCTCTAGTCCACCTGCTTGGGTGAGATCTAATCTAATTTATACTAGAGCCATTGTATTCTGGGAGTCACTGCTGGGAGAAGCCAGACCTCTTAAGTCTACACAAGGCTTGCAGAGGCGCACCTCTGAAATGAACCCTCTGGAAGCCTTGTGTAGGCTTAAGAGTTCTGGCTTCTCCCAGCAGTGATTTCCAGTAATGCAATGGGCTCAAGTGTAAATTAGATTAGATCTCACCCAAGCACATGGACTAGAGCCTCCTCCTCCTCCTTTCTTAAAGGAAATGAACCCTCTGCAAGCCCTGTGTAATAATACAAACTTTTGATAGTTTAATTGCTTTTTAAACTTTTGTGTGCTAAGACCTTTAACTATGTTTGATTTAACTGTTGGAAATCAGCTTGAGTCCTGAACTGGGAAAAAGATGGGGAAAGAAGAAGAGGAGGAGGAGGAGGAGGAGGAGGAGGAGGAGGAGGAGGAGGAGAGTCCCAATTGGTTTTAATGCCATTGACCATCCACTAGATGGTGGTATTTGCCTGTAGAAATTGCCCTTAAGGCCCTTCTTGCTCCCCTATTATGGTCAGCTCAGCTCCCAAGGAGAAGTACTCTCCTTTCCCTCGGGAGTTTCCAATAGTTTTAAAAGCTTTTCATCTTTGGTTGTTTTGTCAGGGCTTTTTAGACTAGAGTATTGCAGAGAAGGCAATGCTAATCTCCTGTTTTATTTTGTAAATTGCTCTTTTGGGATCCTGTTTCAGCCTTTTTGCATATTTTTTTTCTTTGTAGTTGGCATTGTGAGCACCATTTATGCTAGAAATGTGTTCACTTACTGAGGACTTAATAGGATTTTTTTTTAAAGTAGATAATAGGCCTGGACTAGAATCCTGATTCTACTAGTGGACTCACTGACTATATCAGCCAGAACAGAAGTGCATTTTTATCTGCTGAAATTTAAATAACTCACTCAATCAAGTTGATTTTCATAATAATTTTTACACCGGGTGAGGATAGGATGAACAAATGGAGAAAGCAAATACATTACACAATCAGTGTCATCACCGATCTAAATAGTAGAGTGAAGTGTGTTGCTGGCAGAAGAATTTCAATGCCATTTTCCCCAAATCATAATTTATTTTAGGAAGAGTACTTTGCTACTTGTTTCCTTCTCAGAGAATGTGAACACCTCCCAGCTCCAAACCTAGGCCCTAGTGTCTTCCAGCCTTCCTTTCCTGTGTTTTTTCCACCCCCTATACAACCTAGGTTCTTCAGGCCCGTTTCCCTGTTGCTGCTTTTTATTGTCTTATTTTGTTTTATTCCGTGTTTTTAACTCTACTGCGATTTAATTTTCTTCTTAAGGGGGGGGGGTGAGGGAAGGGACAGGATATTTTAACTGACACTGTTTTAACTTTTGCTGTAACCTGCCCCGATTGCTTGTTCAGAGGGGCGGGCTAGAAATAAAATTTATTATTATATTATTATTTTGTGGAACTTGTTTCTTTTGATCAGTAGTCAAAGCCATACCCAGGCCATCTTCTTGAACAGCTCAGAGGATTCTTACCAGCAAATTGACTAGATTTGATCTTCAGGATCAAGGATTTTCACAGTGCTTACAACACTGCAACTGCAAGCAATGTCCAACATCCTATTGGTGCCTTATGTGTGAATTTAAGTGCACTTGGCCTTCAGTGTCCAAGAATTGGACAGGCCCCACCTGGAATACTGTGTCCAGTTCTGGGCACCACATTTCAAAAAAGATGTGGAGAAACTGGAGCATGTCCAAAGGAGGGCAACTAAGATGGTGAAGGGTCTGGAAACCTTGCCCTATGAAGAACGCCTTAGGGAGCTGGGGATGTTTAGCCTGGAGAAGAGAAGGTTAAGAGGTGATATGATAGCCCTGTTTAAATATTTGAAGGTATGTCATATTGAGGAGGGAGCAACCTTGTTTTCTGCTGCTGGATGCAAACTGCAGGAAAAGAGATTCCACCTCAACATTAGGAGGAACTTCCTGACAGTAAGGGCTATTCGACAGTGGAACACACTCCCTCGGAGTGTAGTGGAGTCTCCTTCCTTAGGGGTCTTTAAGCAGAGGCTGGATGGCCATCTGTCAGGGATTCTTTGACTTGGAGTTCCTGCATGGCAGGGGGTTGGACTGGATGGCCCTTGTGGTCTCTTCCAACTCTATGATTCTATGATTCTATGAATTCTGCATCTAAGGATTCAATCATCCACACCTTGAAAAAAAATCCTCCTCCAAAAAACCAAAAATTTCAAAAAACAATCCTTGATTTTGCCATGGTATAAAAGGGTACAATTTTACTAAATCATTGCATTTAATGGGATTTGAGCATCTAGTATCCACAGGGGGTCCTGGAACCAAACCCCAGCAGATAACAAAGGCTCACTGTATAGTTTATACATGTGCAGAATGCTATTCTCTTGTCCTTGCACTCTATCCAACACACTGCTAGCAGGTGTCAAATCCTGGGAGGGGCTGCTATTGGTCCTTCTCACCAAAGGGAAATAGAGATTGGATGTAATTCAGACCATGAATACATGGTGCTCTAGGACTGCATTTGGAGAGCTAAAACTGATGTGCCAGATGCACTCATTTCTTGAGATGTCATCTGGCTACGGTGACACATGCCTTCATATCCCTTTTAGATTACTGTCACACAGTCTATGTGGGGCTGCCTTTGGAATAAAAATAAAATTATCTACATTCCTTTAAAATGTCAAAAACCAGCACCAGACAGTATTAAGAGCCCAACCCCCCTGTCCCCTATCTGGCCGCCTATATGGGAATTTGAAAGATCATGTATTGTGAAGCCTTGGCAGCATGAAATTGTTTTAACATGCCACTTGAAGGACAGCAAGGATGGATCCATCCTGGCCTGTCTGAGGAGGGAGTTCCAAAGTCTGGGAACAGCCACCAAGATGTTCCTTTCCCTTTTCCCTACCAAACAAGCCTAGAATTCAAAGTGCTGGCTATGGCATTTAAAACTGTACATGGCTTGGGTTCAGACTGCTTTGCAAACTCATTTTTCTTTATATGAGCCTGCTCATGCCTTCAGACCTTCAGGTGAAGGCTTTTCATCACTCCCATCATCATTTCAGGCACATCTGGTGAGGACATAAGAGAGAACCTCCTCGGTGGCTGTTCCCAAGTGGTGGAACTCCCTTCCCTGGATGGTCCAGTTGGTTTTCTCCCTGCTGTCTTTCCACCAGCTGGCAAATATCTTTTATTTTAAGGAAGCTTTGGGTTTTTGGCATATCCAGCAGATAATGTTTTTATTGAAGGGGAATGCAGTGTTTTTATTTTGCTTTTTTAAAAAGTGTTTATTTATTTATTTGTATCCTGCCCTTTTTCCAGAACGGGGACTCAGACCAACTTCACAACATTAAAAAACCAGTACAATTAAGTATTGTTTTAATATTGTTTTTAACTTGTGTTTTAAATAGCATTTTAGTTTGATTGTTTTAACTTTTGTATTAACCATTTTTTAAAAATCGCATTGTGTTTTTTGTATTCCACTTTGGATCCTATGTTGGGAGGAGACTGGATATTGAATGAATGAATTGAATTGAATATCCAGTTGCTCTAAGATGTTAAGTACTGAAATGTTTGTGCACTCCTTTTGACAGCACATCCTCATCCCCCCCCCCCAGCACATCTTAGACACATAGCCTGAAGGAATTTTTATACACAATATTTTAAATAATTTTATGCATGAAACAAAGTTTGTCTACACTGAACCATCAGAAAGCAAAAAAAATGTCACTATCTCAGAAAAGCAAGTGGACAAATTTGGATTTTGGAGTATTTTTCATTTTGGAAATCTGAAAAGGGAAGACTCAACCTGCCTTAGGTGATTAAAGCAGGTATAGAATGATTAATCCATTTGGTTGGATTAAAGTAAACAAATGATGTGAAATGGCACCATGGGCTCATCTATACAATGCATACTCCTACTCAATCCAATCTTTTTACAAATATAAACAGAATCTCAATATGTCACAATGTCTATCATATTTTTAAAATACTTTTAATGGTTTTCTGATATTCAGCACCCAATTCTGTGGAGATAATGTCACAAAAGTTTGATCTCACGATCCAGTTATGAACAGCCTCATGAATATTCATTACTTAGGGTTCTATTAATCATTCCTTCCAGACAGATTTGGGAGCACAACAGATTTTTTCAGGAAATTGCTTCCCAAAGCTTAAATTTCAAGGGAAATGTATACTTAAGAAAGAAATGTGTGTTTCAAAGATATATGTCCACAAATGTGTTTATCTGGGTAATTATCAATTCCGGATTTATTTAATGAAAAGAAAAAAAAATCAGGATTTTATTGTGCAGAAATCAGCATTTTCTGTGCCCAAAACAGCCTGTTCTGAGTATCCTATTAAAGTTGGAGCAAGCTTGTTTTCTGCTGCTCTAGAGACATGGGCTATTAAAGAGATTATTAATATGCATTTGCAGGAACTGGGTAGAGCAGAGGAGGGCAGTGGGTCTTGGAGATATCTCATCAGCAGAGTCACCACGGGGTAAGACTGACACAAATTGTGAATATCCTTTGAAAACTGCATGGTTTTTAAATAGTTTCTTGCAGCTGGAAGAAAATTGCTGATACTACTTGTTCCTACCTTTCAGAAGAAACCTTTGAGCGAAGAACTATATCCCTGCATGGCAATGGGCCATTTTGGAATGAGTTTCTAAGTGGTATTTCTCCATGATGAGGGGAGAATTGGTGAGTGCTCATAACCTGACAAAATTCACATTAATTTCTTTCCTGGGAAAACAACAACATTTGTGAACAGATAATGTTTCCTGTGCAGAAAGTGCTGTTCATGTGATATGAGGCCATATCTGGCACCAGCCAATTTTGCAGAGAAAATCCTGAATTGTGAATAGTCTTCAAAAACTTTAGTGTATTCAAATGCTTTTTTTTTTTTTTTTTTTGCAAAGGGAAGAAGATTGCTTAAATTATTCGTTACTTTTTTGAAGAAGAAAATTTGCAAAGAATTACAACCCTACTTCACATTGACACCAAACACATGGCTAATGTGAGTATGGCCGGCATATGTGCCAACAGGTGTAACTAGTGGGCACAATCTCTCTCCCCTCATCATGTGTTTACGGATATATGAGGGGCTTATGCAAAACTTCTTGTTGTCACTTAGTAAATATTTACAAGATGTAGTAGAGTGTGTATATATTCTTGGTGCAAGTATATTTAGCCATTTCGGCTGAGCAAGATAAACTCAATACCAGGAACAGACATACTCAAAAGACCATTCTTTTGGCAGGCCCAGGCTTTAACTAGTGCCATAAAATATGTTGAATCCCCATTCTGCTTGTAGAAATCTTGTCGACAAACATTCAGCACCAGCTGAGATTTTCGTACCTCATAATAGATGGCTAGGATCAGTACTGCCCAGTGGGCCTGTACAAAAATAAGAACCTGGGATTTTTATGTAAGGGTGGAGTGACTCCAGCCACCAAGCCACAGCTGAGCTGCCTCCCAAAATATCCTTGCCAAGAACCCTTTAATTTAGACTGTAAGAGAGAAGGCAGTTTGGGAAAAGTCTACTCATCTCAAAATCAGATTTATTCCTCTTTTCTTTGTATCCAGATTGTACAGGACATGTTGTGCCTTCCCCTAGGCTCCTCATTCTAGCATAAGATCCATCTCAGAGTACCTGAGTTCATCTCTCCAAAGCTGGGTGGAGGGAAGGTTTACTGTCTTCTTGCTAGTGTCATCTTTCTCTCCATCTGCTCTTTCCACCCTACAGTGAGTTATTTCAGAAGCAGCTATAAAGAGAACAAAATACTTGGCCAAGTGGGCTAAAATTGGCCCAGGAGCTGTCGGTCTCTGTTTTTTCCCTCCATTCCCTTGACAGTTTCCTTTAATAGCAAAAGTCAATTTTTTCACTTAAGCATGCCATCCCCCCCTTTCCTCTTACACCAACTCTCTTTTTCATTACTGTTCCCCCACATATGCATTTTTGTCAAGCCAAAACTAATAAATTCCCTCTTTCAAAGTAGCAAACACATCTTTTCCAGCTAGCTGGTGGATCATTCATTTGCTTGGAAAGATAGTTCTCAACTGTTCTAGATGGAGTGATACTTTCCTAAAGTTGGCACTCTGGGGATGCTCAGAAATTTGAGTTTTTCATGGAATCTTAGAGTTGGGAGAGACCTCAAGGGCCATTTAGTCTAACCCTCTATAATGCAACTAAAGAACTCCCAAAAAACTACCCATCCAACCTTTGTTTAAAGGTATCCAAAGAAGGAGAGTCCACCATCCTTTGAGACAGTCTAATCCCCTGTCTTATTGTTCCTAACATTTAGATGAAGTATCTTTTCTTGCAATATGAATGCATTGGTATATGTTCTAGGTTGTATCTGTACTGCCAAAGTAATGCAGTTTGACACCACTTTAACTGTCATAGTTCAATGCTATGGAATTCTGGGAACTGTAGTTTTGTGAGACATTTAGCCTTCTCTATCAAAGAGCTCTAATGCCATAATAAACTACAGTTCCCAGAATCTCAAAGCATTGAGCCATGGCAGTTAAAGTGTGTCAAACTGCATTATTTCTGCAGTGCAGATGTAGTCTTTTTTCTAAAGGATCAGAAAATCACTGGATGTCACTCAGTATTTTAAACTGATCTGGCAATTATACAGACCCTTGTGGAGCAGGGATATTTTATTTGGGTTTATTTAAAACATTTATTTATTTATTTATACACTTCTACCTCTTTCTATGTCTAAATATCTCAGTATAGAATAAAATCAACTCATCCAATTTAAAGCAATTGGAAAGAGTTTAGAGTTCCAATGACTAAAAACATATGAAACAAGAGAACACGTTACACAAGACTATTTAAAATGTGTTTTAACAGAGTTTAAATCAATTCAAACCCATGTATGAATTTCTATAAAATCAATTAGTAAAAATAATGGGGGAGGGGATTATTTTACTTGGGACTGAAATAGCAGTAGACAGCAGAGAAAGCTCTCTGATGGGACTTCAGGAGAGGTCCCCTCTAGCAGATCTCAAACTTCAGGCAGGTTTATATCAAGTTCATTCTTCAAGTATCAGTAACCTGGCAACTGTTAGCCAATATCTGGTAACCTTCCGGTGAAATGAGTGAAATACTTTGTTTGCGAAGTTCCCTTTGAAAACTTTTTCAAAAGCAGCAATTAGTTCAGACTGTAGCTGACACCTCTGGAAATATATCTCACAGTTAAGTTAGGCACCCACCGGGTATCTGAATAATTTAGTGCAAAATGGTAGTGCTGCTCTTCAACTGGGCATCGAAACTCATTTATATCCACACCAATGACTTAGCTGTTGAACTGATCTGGTTCTGAACTGATCTGGTTCTGCATGGAAGGTAGCACAACTGGGGAGAGGTACTTTTATCAGAGGTATGCACTCACTATTTTCCCAGTGCTAAAATGGCTTGCAGAAAAACAGATCCAGCACCAGCACTCAGATCCTAACTTTCCCTACATAGGAGCATGGGATAGGTTAGTTGTTAACTGCCTTTGAGTCAGCCCTGACCCATTGCAACCCTGTGGATGAGACGTCTCCAAGACCTCCTATGCTCCCCTGCTCTGCTTAGGTCCTGCTGATTGAGGCTTGTGACCTTCCTGATTGAGGAGATTATGACATGAAGCACGAGTTGTGGAAATATAATGGATTTGCAACAAATGATTTCTCCACTTTTCACATGATGTCATCACTTATCCATTGATTATTAACCTTTATTTATATAGCGCTGTAAATTTGCACAGTGCTGTAATACAATCTTATATTTAGACGGTACCCTGACCTCAGGCTTACAGTCTAAAAGAGACAACACAAAAGAAGAAGGGAAAGGTGGTGGGAAGGGCATCCCAGGTCCAGCGGTTCTTCTATCCCTCTGGGGCCTGGACCAAGGCAGATAGAATCATAGAATCATAGAAATTTAGAGTTGGAAGAGACCACAAGGGCCATCCAGTCCAACCCCCTGCCATGCAGGAACTCCCAATCAAAGCATACCCGACAGATGGCCATCCAGCCTCTGCTTAAAAACCTCCAAGGAAGGAGACTCCACCACCCTCCGAGGGAGTGTGTTCCACTGTTGAACAGCTCTTACTGTCAGGAAGTTCCTCCTAATGTTGAGGTGGAATCTTTTTTCCTGCAGTTTGCATCCATTGTTCCGAGTCCTGTTCTCTGGAGCAGCAGAAAACAAGCTTGTTCCCTCCTCAATGTGACATCCCTTCAAGTATTTAAACAGGTCGATCATATCACCTCTTAATCTTCTCTTCTCCAGGCTAAACATCCCCAACTCCCTAACTCGTTCCTCATAGGGCATGGTTTCCAGACCCTTCACCATTTTAGTCGCCCTCCTTTGGACCTGCTCAAGTTTCTCCACATCCTTTTTGAATTGTGGTGCCCAGAACTGGACACAGTATTCCAGGTGGGGCCTGACCAATGCAGAATAGAGTGGCACTATTACTTCCCTTGATCTAGACACTATACTTCTATTAATGCAACCTAAAATTGCATTGGCCGTTTTAGCTGCTGCATCACACTGTTGACTCATGTTAAACAGATGGACTGGAGGGATGGCTTGACTTCTTAATACATAGTTAAAAGGACACATCCTGGGGTAGATGGCACAATCCTGGGAACACTTCCCTAAACAATAAATGATCCATTGTTATACCATTATGATCATGCAATTTTGCATTAATGATAGCTGCCTGTGAATGACTACCAATGCTGCTTCACACATGTGCTCACGCAGGTGCGGTTTGCTTAAGTGCTACAGTATTGGTGGCGCAGTGGTTAAATGCCTGTACTGCAGCCGCTCACTCAAAACCATAAGGTGGCGAGTTCAAGACCAGCAAAGGGCTGAAGCTCGACTCAGGCTTGCATCCTTCCGAGGTCGCTAAAATGAGTACCCAGATTGTTGGGGGGCAAATAGCTTACAATTGTAAACCGCTTAGACACTCAAGGGTATGAAGCGGTATATAAATAAAGCTGTTTGTTTGTTTGTTTTTGTTTGTATTGTTATTGTGTGGTCATACAAATATGTGTGTCAATCACCATTCTCAATATACTTCACAGTTGGTTCAATTAAGTATTATTGTCAATTTCTGTAATATTTTGCTTATTTCTGTGCAGGCATCAAATTGCATCTTGTAAGTACCTGGGCAACATTTAGTTGCTATGTTAAAAGAAGGAGCGGATATCTGCAGAACAAATTTATATATATTTTAAAAAGCATGGAACTCTGGGAATGTTAATTATCAGAAATCTTTTAAAGAATCTGGCAAGTAGCTTTAGAGGCAAAACTTCAACAGAAAACAAAATAGGTAACATGCATGCACATAGCAGGAAGAAAAAGGAATGGAGACTGGAGATTGTATGTGCAGTACTGAATTCAGAAACACTCATTTTAAACCAAGGACTGTTGTGTCATTGAAAGTTAATGCAGAAATAAGAGGCTTTGTAGTTTTGTGAGATATTTAGCCTTCTCTGTCAAACTACACTTGTTGTCCCACCAAACTACAAATCTACAGAATTTCATAGCATTGCACCATGGCAGTTAAAGTGGTGTCAAAACTGCTTTATTTCTACAGTGTATATGCAGCCTAAGTCACCAAGGATATGTGAACAAAGCCAATATAAAAATTTAGCTTTAAACAATGTTCACTCTCTGCAATGCTAGAAATTTGGGGACAGAAGTAAATTTTCATCATGGGGCTGAATTCTTATTTGGAGGCAAAGCTCTCATTTTTCATAATTACTCTCTTATTTATTCTGACATAAATCCACTGCATTCAATGGAGAATGCATCATATTTAGTAGGAAATATACTGTTTTAAATACGGTTTACCTCCCAGAAAGTGTTTTTAAGATTACAGCCTACCTGTCTCTGTCCTCACTAGCTCTTCTAATTAAAGTTTCTTGATTTACATTGCACACACCCTCATTCCCCCTCCAGAGGCCAGACCCCTCCCAAAACCTCCTCCTGCTCTTGTGCTTTCCATCCTTCCAAAGTTAGCCTCAGTCTAAGCTACAGGGGCATATCTTTTCTTTGCTTTGGTAACTGCCGTGGAATCTTTGGAGTTTAGGTATTTGATCTCTCCCCCTACTTTTCTCTCTCTTGCTCAGTTTCTTTCAAATACCACTCTTTTAAAGGCAGTGTCCCTTTCAGGCACTTAGGAGTGGGATGGAGAGAGGCTTCTCCCCTCCTTCTTTTTCATGTTAAAGTTCTACAAAACATCCTGCTGGGTTTGGCTCCCTTTTGGTTTGCTGTTCAGTTTTGGAGAGCCAGCTTCTGTTCTGGCTGCAAGTGCATTGCAGCCAAGTGTTGTTAGGACTCGCTTCTCCAGGAGTAACTGGACTCTCTGAGCTGGATTCTCTAAACAGGTAAGAGAAATATTGCAATTCCTGAGATGATATGCTTCAAAAACATCAAAGCTGCTCCTATTAGCTAATTGTTGTTGTTTTTTAATGTCTAGGTAGGACAGCAATATCAGCCAAAGCTGCTGTTAACCTGGTGAGCTTAAGTGACTCACTTGAGACCAATGAGCACAATGTTCTTTTTGTCCAACCTGTCTCACTAGTGAGTATATTGCATGCCCTTTTCAGCCCAGTTAGGGCACAGGATAGGATCAGGCTGGAAGGGGGGAAACAGATTTCAATTGCACACCCATCCCCAGCTGTGTGATTTTGGGACCACAGAAGCTTTCTGTAGTACCAAAATCATCCAGCAGAGTATGGCTGAGGGACAGGTGATAGTCAGGTGGCAGTGCAGTAGTAATTTCATGTGCAATAAAATCCGTTTTCCTCTGTTCCAGCCCGATGTCATCCCATGCCCAGATTGGGCTGAAAAGGGCATGCATTAAACTCCTAGATCTATATCTGAGAGATAAAATCCCAGCAGCAAAGGCTAGTAATCTCTCTCTCTGATCATTTTCAGCAGGCTTTGATTTGTTAAAAACATTGACAACTCAGGAAACAATTGCTAAGTTAAAGGATATGTGATCCATTTACTCTGGTGTAATGTGGCATAGTGGTTTCAGTGTTGGATTAGAACTCTGGAGACCAGGGTTCAGTTCCCAGCTTGGCCATGAAACACTGGGTGACCTCTCAGCCTCAGAGAAGGCAGTGGCAAGCCTCCTCTGAAGAAATCTTGACAAGATAATCCCATGATAAGTTTGCCCAAGGTTTGTCATAAGTTGGAAATGACTTGAAGGCACACAACAGCAACAAATAGTAACACTGTTCAATTAAATAAGGAGTAGGAGTTCTGACCCTTTAATGGTTGTGTAGAAGAGGCAGTTTTAGCAGGCAGCAGTGTGACACTTGAAATTCCCTGACACCTGCTGAAATTACCTCTAGTTGTACAGTGACTTCATGTTCTTTCAGACTTACTTCAACCTTAAGGCTATCAAGGGATTTTCTTGGTAAGATTCGTTCAATGTTGGGTTTGCCATCTCTGACAATGCTGGCTCTTCAACTTAGTAACAGAGATGAGCACAGCCCACTATGGTCAGACACAACTTGACAACCTTGTCAATGGGGAATACCTTTACCTTTTTATTGCTTCTCTTGTCTTGGAAATGATGGGTCTATTAATGCTGCTGTAGTCCAATACTCAAAACACTATGCCACACTGACTCACCTACACAATGATTAAAGAGACAGGAGGCTTGTCCCTTATTTGATCTGGCAACTCCAATACCTAAGGAATAAATATAAAACCTTACATATGAGGATTCCAGCTTTGGTATCAGGTAGTATCACTAATTTAATGCAGCTAAAGTGTAAAGTATTTGAAATACTTGGTTTTTTTGTTTCAAAAATGACCTAAAGTAGTACTCATTTGTACTTATAAATTCCTAGCATCCACATTAAAACAAACAAACAAACAAAAAAACAGGCTATACTTAAACCATGGTGCTGTTATTATCACTCAGCTGCCGTCTAATATATTCCCTTCTTTGGTTTCAAAGTGTGAATAAGAATAGTAGGCTAAAATGGGAAGTCCCAACTCTTTATGTAGATGTTACTGCTACAGTAGGGAGATTATTTTCTACCACAATGAAATGCAAGTGTCACTTGCATTGTGGAACTCCTTCCCCAAGGAGATTCTTCAGGCCTATAGTATTGTAGCTTCATGAAGGTTGTTAAAATATATGTTAATACAGCTTGCAACAAAATTTAGCAATACAATGGGGCAGTACAGACTGCCCAAAAGGGGCGGTCTGTACTTGCCCCATGAAGCAGCAAGATGGGGCCAAGGCTGCCTCACCGCCAGCCCCAGAGGCCCCATTTCACTGCTTCTGCAAGCCACGGAGAAGCAGCAAACTGCCACTTCCCTGCAGCCTGAAAGCAGGGTGCAGCAGGTGCCCTGGGTTCCCACTGCACCCTGCTCTCCCTGCTCTCCCGCAGCGTAATGTTGTCAGGCACGCACAGCGTTATATAAACACTGTGCGTGCCATGACAACATAATGGTGTGGCCATATGGATGCCGCCATTTTAAAATGGTGGCATACATACACGGTAGGGTTAGGGAGGGGGCAAACCCTTTCTCCCCTGGGTCCTTGACGCGGCTGTTTAAAGGCTGCGCCAAAGACCAGAGCCAAAAAAGAGCTCCCTAAAAGAGCTTTTTTTGGCATCGTGGAAAGGGTGTGCTTTGTGCCCTCCTGTGGTGCCATTGCATCATGGCGCACACAACGTATCCAAACGTTGCGTGTGCCATGACCCTACTATGGTGCGCCCATATGGACGCCACCATTTTTAAATGGCAGCACCCATACGTTTTAGGGTTAGGGAGGGTGCGGATGCTGCACCCTCCCTAACCATAAAGACGCCCCAAAGAGCCCTAAAGGTGCCGCATTTTGCGCATCTAGATCAGGCTTAAGTGACTTTATGGGTGGATATTTCCTGATTATGGGAGTTACGGAATGTGCTACTCTCAGAAGAGGCAGTTCTATCATTTTAGAGGCCCAGATTGAAACCAGCATAGC
Organism: Urosaurus nigricauda; assembly: GCA_034509955.1. Taxonomy (NCBI): domain Eukaryota; kingdom Metazoa; phylum Chordata; class Lepidosauria; order Squamata; family Phrynosomatidae; genus Urosaurus; species Urosaurus nigricauda. The sequence goes on along the minus strand of JAOEGL010000004.1, from coordinate 245,726,854 downwards.
ACTCCTGTAATTTTTATGCTCAAGCAGGATGTGATCTGGTAAAGCACCATTAGGTGGAACACAAGTATCGGTCCAATCTCTCTCTCTTTCCAAACCACAACTCTCAGCCATAGCTATCCCCTCTCAACATGACCTTGCTGGATGAGAAGGGACACATAGGAGAACCCAGCTCTGTTCTTGTGACATCTGTATCCAGAGACAAGAGCAGAACTTAGCATCACTTTATGCTCCCTTTCTTTGCTCTCCACCAGGGATGCAATAGTCATGTTGGGAGGAGATAGGCCTAATTCTAGGTCAGCTTTCTCTGTGTCCATATGTTAGCAAATATGTGCAAACAAATTCCATATCAATTCCTGTTGCTAAGACTGTGGGGCAGACATTTCTGGGCTACATGTTGGAACTAGCCTTTGATGCAAGGAAGCCAGTCATATCTCAAAAGATATTTGTGGCTTTTCATTCAGCGTATCTTGGAAAACTCAGCACACATTTCTGGTGGAATGTTTTGTATACATACCTTTTAAAAGAAAAAAAAGTCACCCTGTAATATTTTCCCTTTAGGCACTTGTTTTAATCACAATTTTAATAGCTCTAAAACCTTCCCTTCTCATGCTCCTCTCATTAAATGGAGCAAAAACCTATTTAGAATGGAAACCCCCATTTCAATCACAGAGCTGCCAGAATAAATCATGCTAGCAATTTTCTGTCATTCTTGTGATCTGGAATATTTCTGAATCCTGTCACTTGGAGCTCCCACATACATTGCCTGGGAGGGATGTCAAAAGTTTTGGCTTACAAATCAAACAATGTGTTTGGACCTGGTCATGTGCCTACAAGTCACTGCTTTGAAAAATGGTTGAAAAACATATTACTCAAGTGTCATGGAAACCTGATGATGACATGGGCATTCTGGGTCCACAAAACAACAATATCTGTATCATGTACTGCCTAACTCAGGTTCAGGAACACAAGCCTCAGCTAGTTCAGAAAGCTTTATCCAGAAAAATGATTTGTTCCTCTCTTTACCCAGTGACCTGAAACATATACAATCCTTCCAGCCAACATCACCAATTGGGTAGTATATCCCATTATTCAGTATTACAAAGCTTAAACAAAACATATAGCTAGTAAGCATGGCAGGAGCTTTAATCTTAACAATCTGTTAAATTATTTTTCCCACAGAAAAATGATATCTTTGCACATAATTTTTTTTCAAATATAATGTGCTGTTTCCTTTAAATAAATCTTTGTTGTAAGATCTGTGTGCATGTTAACCTAAGCAAAACCATTTTCATCAATAGATGCAAATCAATTTCAGTGTAGAATGAATTATGGATAACAACTGTTATTAAAACAAATCAAGGGTATGATAATAAGATATGATATGGGTTTGTTGTTTAGCATATTATCAAAGATTCAAGGGTTCTGAAATGAGTACATCATTCCAGTTCCACAAGTGATGGGCTGGAGGTTTCAAGAGGTGTGTATAATCATTAACACATTCTATGAGAGGATACCAACATTCCACAAATGGTTTTTCATTTGTCGCTCCTATATTAGGTGACATTTTATCTGATGGTTTCTCCATTAACCATACTTCCCCTACTCTATTTCATTGACCAAACTACAACATTTTCTACACAGAAACATGATATTTTGGGAAATATCATTTTTGCAGATATAATTTTCTGTAAGGAAAATGCTGTTTCCTGTGCAGAAAATGTTGCTTTTTGCATAGAAACACTATGTGTGAATTTTGTACAGAATAAGTCCTGAACTGCAAATAGTGTGACTGCAAAGCCTTTGAAGACTTTTTTTTTGCAGTGAGAAGAAAGTTGCTAAAGTTACTGATTATGTAATGGAGAATTATATGCCTATTACTATTGTTGTTGTTATTATTATTAATAATATTCTTTATTTGTATAGTGCTGTAAATTTACACAGTACTGAACATACAATCTGTAAGTAGACAGTTCCCTGCCCTCAGGCTTATCCATTCCAGAGAGCTGAGAAAGATTCTAGAGCAGAGATATGAGTAACACAAAAACTGGAAGGAGAAGAGAAGGACACCCTATTACACATCCTCTAACTATTCAATGCAGCAGGGATAGTCCCAATTAATCCTCTGCCATTCCTTTTTTTTAGCTGCTTTTCCAGTGTTCCAGTTTTTCTCTCCTCCCTCCTCATCCCTTGTCTTCAACTTACTTTAATTTCTGCAAATTGAATTAAAAGTGCAAAAATAGCTTACATTCAATTAATTTAGGTGGGGAGAATAGAAAAGAGGGCAAAATCTTGGCCTTCCCAGTAGATTCAGACAAAAGCAAACTGCTGTAGCCTCTGCTGGTTTGATGGTTCTGCTTCCTTAGAAGTTTATCATACGAAGGAATTTGGGGGTATAATGCAACGGCAATCTGAACACAATCATGGAGTTTCCCATTATTATGAATGAGTGTATCTCACACAATTTTGGGCAATGGGAAGTCATTCCAAATGCAATCATGGGGTTTCATGTAATTGCGTATTAGAGTATCTTACGCAATTTCGGGCAATGACGGATCATTTTCGGGAAATGGTAAGTCATTCTGAATGCATTCTGAACGCAATCAGATTTCACGTAAATTTGCTAAACTAGTTAATTCATGTAATTGCGAATTGGCTCCATTCGCAACTGAGAGAAATTCCTCCCATGTGATAAACTCCTTAATCGCTTTTGGAACTTTAAACCACACTTTGCTGTTGGTCACTTACGACCTGGTTTCCATCTGTGGAAAGTAGGAGGATACACTATTGCAGGCACATGGGAGAGCTGTAGACAGAGAAAATGGCCTCTTCTGAGATGTGCTGGCAGATTTTATCATCCTACCCTGTACTAAGGTTTATGGTGAGGTGACATCTTCATTTTCTTAGTGCCGTTTTTATTTTAGAAAAGGTAGTATAGCAACATCTCACAAATACTATTCAAATGTGGGACCGAATTCACCCAAGTCAACCCAAGGAACCTAGAGGTTGAAGCACCAACACTGTAGCAAGCAATCTAAACTATTTTGGGCAAAAAGCAAAGTATAGCATCATAGAATTGGAGGAGATTACATAGGCCATGCAGTCAAACCCCATTCCACCATGCAGGAATACACAGTCAAAGCACCCCCAACAGATGGCCATCCAGCATCTGTTTAAAAATCTCCAAAGAATAAATAAATGAAGGAAACCCTTCTTAGCTTTTCTTAGAACTGTGTTTAGATTGCTTCCTTTATGCTCTCCAGCATTTCTTTTTTCTCTGTGGTCACATTTTGATTATTTTTTTCCCAACCACAGATGGCAGACAATAGAAGTTTCCTAAACAGCTGCTTATACAAGCCTTCATGGAGTGGAAGCCAGCTTTAAGAGCTTCTGTGACCAAGTCTAGAGACTCTATAAAATTATTCAGAGCTTTTATAAAACAATAAAAGTAGTTTTCTTTTTGTTTTACCTCACCCCAAACATTGAACATAGTTATTCAAACTTCATAGCTGTCACATCATAGCCTGCCATACTCTGCAACTACAAATACCACATGTTTTTACAATCTTTACCACAGTTTTTTTTAAAACTCCAATATTTTCACCTTTCCCCCTCACTTGCCTGGGCAAAGAGTCAAAAATTAATAAACAATAGAGATGTATGATAGAAAACTACATCTGTATCAACATGGTAGATATTCTTGAAAAATATTTCTTTAGGTATACCAGAATATAGAATTTCATGGTTGTAGTTGGCATGTGAAGCCTTTCAAAGAGTTACTACCAATGTCTATTGTACTTATCTTTATGTTCTGGCTTGCATTGAGGATACTATGAGATATCGTTTCTATTTTAGGCTACATCTGCACTGCAGAAATAATGCAGTTTGAAATTGCTTTAAATGCCATGGCTTAATGGAATTCTGAGATTTGTAAGGGGTTTTTGTGAGCTATCCTTCCATATCAGAGAGCTCTGGTGCCCAAACAAATTACAAATCCCAGGATTCCATAACACTGAACCATGACAGTTAAAGTGTTGTCAACTGCATCATCTATCATCCATTCACTCATAACAAATCCTTTCTAGATGAATGAAATCTTGATGGAGATCTGTTCTTGTGAGGCATTTGAAAATAACTCTCTGTTATCTACTTGGTAATTTTGATTCTGAGAATTTTTATAAGGATTTGAAATTATGCTACCTGTCCATTATTCATGGAGAATGTGTCATTCTTATTTGAGCCTCTTTAAAGACAATCTAGTTAGGATATCAGTTAGGTTATGACATTGTGAAATGATTTTTAAAAAGCATCATCCTGCACTGTTGATGGACAGGGACATAATTCGAACCAAAACACAAGGAGTCCTGGTGGTGCAGTGGTTAAATGCCTGTCCTGCAGCCACTCACTCACAAACCATAAGGTTGTGAGTTCAATACCAGCAAAAGGGCTCAAACTTGACGCAGGCTTGCATCCTTCCAAGGTTGCTAAAATGAGTACCCATCTTCTTGGGGGCAATTAGCTTACACTTTGTAAACTGCTTAGGGAGTGCTTAAGTACACTGATAAGTGGTATAGAAATGTACTTGCTATTGCCATAGGACTGGAAACTACTGGGCCCCCAGATATTTTGAGCTTAAAACTTCTATCTGCTCTACCCATTGTGGTGAACAGTAAACATTGATGGGAGTTGAATGTCTCAACATCATGGTGGTCAAAAGTTCCTCATGTCTCTCCTCCTCCTCTTAGGTACTATAGTGATGGGAACTTATGGGCCTGATTCTTTTTTATTCTGTCATTCTCAATCACAGCCAACGTAGCTAGTGGAAAGGAAAGATGGGGGTTCAAATCCAATAACCTTTAGATGGCTATAGAATTCCCACATATGAGATATTTTTGATGTTGTTAACTGCCTTCACATCCATCTTGACCTATGGTGACCTATGGATGAGACATCTCCAGGCCCTCCTGTCCTCTATTGCTCTGCCTAGCTCCTGTAAACTCATATTCATGGTCTCTTTAATAAAGTCCATCCATCTAGCATGTGGCTTTCCTCTCTTTCTACTTCCTTTCACTTTTCCTAACATTATTGTCTTTTCCAATGATTCATTCCTTCTCATGATGTGTCCAAAGTATGACAGTCTAAGGAGTTTATCACACTAGCAAAATCCCTCTGAAAAACAGGATTTAAACTAGATTTAAATTTTTTAAAAAAACCCGCAAATGAGGGTAGTTTATCACACCAAATTCCTGCAAAGGTGAAATAACACAAAGTTAAAGCAAAGGCAAAAGGGAGGAAAATGGCAGCTTTTTACTTTTGGGAAGTTCTGGAAGTAAAAATGCTGCCATTTTTCTCCCTTTTACCTTCGCTTTATCTTCACATTATTTCACTTTAACAGGGACATCATCTGTGAAATTTTCCACATTTGTGCATTTTTTTTCTAGTTTAAATCTAGTTTAAATCCCTTTTTTAGTGGGATTTTGCTAGTGTGATAGACTCCTAATAAGTCTTGTCATCTTGGTTTTTAGGGATATTTCTGGCTTGATATTTTTGGAGGGAGGCTCTGTCACTTCACCCCAGCCCTGGTGCTGACTGCTCACTTGCCAACAGGGCTCTAGGGCTTGATTCTCTAGGGCCAGAGAGAGCCAACGACAGAGCCAAGCTTGGGTTTTGGACCCTAGAGGCTCCATCATGGGGTTCTATGCTTGGGGACGGGGCTCTGAAACTCAAGCCCTGACCCCAGCCCTGGTTGACTGGGTGGCAGACCCTGCTCCCAAAGTCAAGCTGGGGCAAAAGGAAGAGGGTAAGGAAGGAGAGAGTGAAAAGGGGGAAGAAAGGAGGGTGGAGAGAAGGAGGAGAGAGGGAAGGGGAGGGAGGAAAGAGAGGGTGAGTGACTTTTGTCCCCAATGGCAGCACTTGCCATCTGCCGATGCTCAAATCCTCAGATGGCTAGTCTGTAGATAAGGAGGAACCCACTGTACAGACTTGTCTTTATCTTATAAGAAATGGACAGTTTAAATTGCTAGAGTTAAGACAGTGGACAAAGTGGAATGAGGACACATGTTACATTTGGATCTCATGTTTCATAACTTTCCTAATGCTTGATTTAGTAATTTCCCTCCTTAGCCTGCCTTCTTGTTTAATTACATAACCTCCTGCAGGGTAATTCTGAGATCTCTTTTCATGCCTTTTTCCAGAGTCTTCCCAATTATATGGATAAATACTTTTTCTGTTCAGTTTGTGAAATTAACACTGCTTTGTTTGGATTTAAATTTCATTCTAATTCTTTCCTTCCTTAGGGCATAGTCCTTGAGTCTCAGTTTAGGAAGAAAAATGGAATATAAATCATATAATATATTTAACTCAGAAAAATAACCAAGTTAGTCTGCAATAGCAGTATGAAAAGAAATTATGTAGTGCATTTTAGATGAAATGGACAAAAGAAATTGTACCATAAACTTTTATAGACTTGGTCTACTGCCTCAGATGCATGGAATGAAGTATTGTTCAGGAAGGACCTTTATAATCAGATTATATAAATAGCCATAGAAATGCAAAATTTGCGGGTATGGTGATGAGATGACAAGTTCAGTTTTAATGATGGGTGTGGAGGAAAAATGGCAGGAGAAAAGATGATGCCTAAGGCCATGGTGAGTGGATGAGCATAAGGATGGTGAAGGGAGTTTTAGAATGTAGTGCGTGTAGGCTGGGGACCAGAAAGGAGATGTGACAAACTGACCAAGAGTGTTCTTGTGAAGCTGGAATGTTAAACTGTGTTATAATATGAGTAGCAATATATAGTAAGATACAGTTAACTGATTTCACTCATTGACTTGCATCCTGTTCATCAATTAGAATATCATAAGATGGACATACAGTATCCTAACTGCTGAGAATTCAGGTTTATGTTAGGAATGACCAAATGTGACACCCAAAATCTACTTTCACAGCCTGGCATAATCTCAGCCGAAGTGTTTCTGAGGCACTCTAGATTGGGGCACTGGGAAATGGCATCTACACTATGCTCCTGGTCACAAAGTTTCTTGGGACAAGCAAGACCCCAAGGGGTGTCTCCGGCTGCCTCTTTTCAAGGCACTCCATAACTGAGTATATATTGCAGATGACATTTCCCAGTATCACAATCTGCACCATCGCAACAACACTTCGGTCAAGGCACTGTCAGGCTCTCAAGATAGGTTGGGGTGGACATTGTCAGTTGCAACTATAGCAATGGAGATCTGTCATCATATTTATGAAGACAATGTAATAATAATAATAATAATAATAATAATAACAACAACAACAACAACAACTATTTGTTACCTGCCTCTCTAAGTGAGCAATCGGGGCAGGGTACAACATGTTAAAAACATACACAGTTAAAATCTTCCAAACAAACCCACCTCCTATGTAGGATCATAGCCATTGCTTTTGTATTTTATTTGTGTATTTTCTTGATTTGCAAAAGTATTTCTGTTATTATTTTTTGCACCTTCTCCATGTGTGTTTCTTTTTAGTAGTACTATCCCTCTTTTAAGTGCCTCCAATGTCACAAGAAGCACAGTTTGGTAATCCAGAATTTACCTCTTCTCTCCTTTTCACATTACCAGATGCCAAATAGAAAAAAGCTCCTCTGCCTTCAATCATTTTTTGTAGGGGGAATTATTATGCAGCTATTGCTGAATTCCTGTGGAAATTTCTTTCTCTACAAATTCTTCACCGCCTTAACTTTTAATGTGCATCCAGATGAGGGTCTCTTTTAAATGCAATAAAATATAAAATGATAGTGACAGTTCACTTATGTAATTGTCTTGCTTTATGTCTCAGTTCTACAAAAACAAATGGAAGTTGGATTGCTAAAATGACATGAACTGGGACCCTATATTTGGGTAGGTAGCATTAATCTCCACATATGGACTTAAATTAATGTACTGAGTGACTGAGAGAAGATCTCGTCCTCTTGGTTGCTGATGGTGTCTATGTGGGCAATTTTGGTGAACGGGACGGGGCCCAGTTGAAGGAAAACTTTGAGCAATCAAATACATAACTGAAGGAATAGAACTAGATATGCATCAGCTATGAGTGTGCATGGATATGCATAATGGCACCACATGTTCATCTCTGCTTCCACAAGAACCTGAATTGAATGCAGACTTTGCACATCTCATAAACACAGGGTTAAGTGGGGGGTTTTTTTGCCAGCCCCCCCCCCCATTGAACCAAGTGTACATGGTGCAAATATGAACAACCCAGAAATAAACCAGTTTCCACACTGGGTGATTTCGTGGTGAATCACAGAGCTGGAAGGTCACTCAGAGAGCCAAAGAGTTCTAGGGTCATGTGGTCTAACTCCCAGCCAGTGCAGGAATCTACAGATGATACATCCAGGTGGCCATCCAAACTCCAATAAGGAGAATCCCACCATGTTGAAGCAATCTATTCCCTTGCTGAACACCTTTTACCATCAGGGAATTCTTCCTTGTATTTAGACAGCATCTTCTTTCCTGTAGTTTGAATCCATTGGTAGCAGAAAAACAAGCTCTGCATGAAAGACCTTCAGATAATAAAATATGTGTGGCAAGATATTTTAGCTTGTTGGCAGCTGGTGAAAGTGAGGAAGGCATTTGGGTTTTGCCTCAGGCAGCATAATATTTCGAAAAAGAAAGGATGGTTATCTGTAATGGATGCTGCTTGTGAACTCCTGTGTGCTCACTCTTAAGATGCCAATAATGGAATGGATAAGCTTTGGCAGGACACCCAGTGCACTTGCTGCCAACCCTACCTTTGCCTGAAGTAAGGGAGGAGCAGGATCTTATCCTCCATATTCCCATAAGCTATAAGGACCTTCTCCAGTACTTTGTTGTTGTTTTTAAACACCTGTAAGAATTATGTTAAGAGCACAGTGGAGCTTCCACCCATTTCATCACAAGTCTAAAAGATGCTGTCATTCCTGGCAAGCTGGTTTGAACTTTTTATGCTTAGTGTGATTCACACCAAGGCAGTTCTCTTGCATCTGTGTTTTCTTAATTGGTAATGGCTATCAAATGTGTGAAGTACATCACTGGTGACAAGAAATGTGTGAAGCACATCACTGATGCTCCTGTTGGAAAGCTACGCTTGCTTGGATGGGAGTGTTAAAGAGTGATGGGTATAGACAAAGCTAGGAATTTGGCTTTCAAGATTTTGCTTTTTTTTCAGTTTCTCTTGTATATTCCTACATGACCGGGGATTGGACTAGATGGCCCTTGTGGTCTCTTCCAACTCTATGATTCTATTATATTTTTCTTCTTCTTCTAGTTTTCCATTTATGTAATCTGGTATCTGTATCTGAACAGGATAATTTTTATGCAAAAGTGTGTAAAAATTCTAAAACTCTTCTCTCCACTGTCACCCCCGAAGGCTCCATCAAGGTGAATCTGGGGGGGGGGGGGGAGAATATTTGAGTGACAATGCCTTCATTGGGATGTGGTTGCTTATCGTAAGCCATCACATGATGATGATCATGGGGTTGACCACATGACCACCAGAGTCATCTTCGGACAACTCTGGCTCTTTGACTTAGTAATGGAGAAGAGCAACATTCCCAACAGTCAGTTACAACTAGACATTGATGTCAAGGGGAAATCTTTACCCTTTTACTAATGCATTCTTCCTTCCCTCATAGATGTGCACATAAGGCTCCTCACTGTTTATTAATTATATGTATTAAGATTATATTTAAACCACTCTTCGACAATAAAGTTTCCCAGAGCAGCTTACAATTAGTTAGTTGGACAGTTCCATTCCCTCAAGCTTGCAGTCTCATGCTGCGTTCACACTGGAGAAATAAACCGGTTTAAGTGCCATGGATCAATGCTGTGAAATTCTGGGAATTGTAGTTTGTTGTGGAGCCCAGAGCGGAGCTCTGCTCCGCTCTGGGCCCCACAACAAACTACAATTCCCAGAATTTCACAGCATTGACCCATGGCACTTAAACCGGTTTATTTCTCCAGTGTGAACGCAGCTTCAGTATGGCATGGTGCAAAAGGAAATGGGAAGAGTGGAGGGGGTACTACATTCAGCTGTTCCTGGCTTCTCTCCTTCCCCTTCATAGGCCACAGGAATGGCAGTTGGAACATAAAGGAAGGGGCTCTCACAAAGTTCTGTGACCCAGAAATGATGGGGCTGTGTGTGACTGCTCTTCATTCCCTCGTTGTTGTTTCTTGTGTGCCTTCAAGTTGTTTCTCACTTATGGCAACCCTAAGGCAAAATCATCACAGGGTTTTCTTGGCAAGATTTCTTCAAAGGGGATTTGCCATTCCCTTCTCTCCATCAGAAGCTACATCAATGCCAATTGGAATATCTCTTTTCAACTGTTGTATAGCCACCAGGTATAGTAGAGTCCTTTTCTTGGTGGATATAGTTGTAAAACAAACAAAAACAGCTTCATTTATATACCGCTTCATACCGCCTAAGGAATGTCTAAGCGGTTTACAACTGTAAGTTACTTGCCCCCAACAATCTGGGTACTCATTTTAGTGACCTAGGAAGGATTCAAGCCTGAGTCGAGCTTGAGCCCTTTTGCTGGTCTTGAACTCGCAACCTTATGGTTTTGAGTGAGTGGCTGCAGTAAAGGCATTTAACCACTGTGCCACCAGGGCTCCTGCTGTACCTTCTGAATGTGGCCAATGAAAATGAGTGAGAATTTATTTCATTTCATTTTCATCCAGAATTCATTAAAATCCACACCTTTCTTTATATTTAGGATTGAAAACTGAAAGAAAAACTGACAGATTCTGCTTCCAAAGTATTCACTTAGTACGCTTTAGGAGTGTGAAATTTTTCAACACAGGATATTCTAGCAGCAATCGAGGCATGCTGGCTGACAATTTGCATAAATGTACACATTTTTTCATGTCCAAAGTTGGTGACCAGTTGCTCTTTTAGACTAGAATTCTATTTCTGAAAGTCTCCAGCACCTGAAACCATACAGCAGGGAAAAAAGGGCTACAGTGTAATGACAGAGTTTTGCGCTTCCTGCACTAACTGAGCAGCTGCATTACAGACCACATAATAACACATACCAGGCCACTTAATGACAGATGTTAGACAAAAGAACACCATACCAAAATAGACTTATGTGAATTGGATTATTTCTGTGTGAAATAAAATATTTCATTAAACACTTCATGTTCTTAGGAAAGTTCTTGATAGAATGAGGTGCTATGGCCAACTGTCAGGGGCTTTAGAGGGCATGTTATGTGCTATGCTACAGAGGCTGTATGGTGTAGTGGTTTGAGCACTGGACTATGACTCTGAAAAACATGTCAAGAAAATGACAGATTCACTTTAGGGTCCCCGTAAGTCAGAAACAATTTAAAGGCACACAACAACAACAACAACAACAACAACAAAATATGCTATGCTCAGCACTTTCCACCACTGTGCATTTCCACCCAGCCATTTTTCTCCTCCCTGATATCCATGTACTCATTTTAGATGTGGACAGTTTAAGTTAAAATTTGACTTGCACATTTCTGTCTAGGAAAACAGATTGGGAAAGTGTAGGTACAAATGAAATATGTCAGAGAAAAGATGAGGATTCGTGATTTGAGGGAAAGAAAAATGAACTAGGGTTGTCTGAGGTGGAATTTCTTAACATACGCTTAAGAGGAAATGCATGGGTGTATAGTACAAGATATTTTCAAACTATGCTTTTAAAAGGGTGGGGTTTACTTTTTAATTACACTTACATGCACACCACTTTTGCCGAACATTTCCTGCATCCAAATTGCCCCTTCTGTAATTCCAAATTGCATATCACTCAGCTGAGCAACATGATTTGAAATGGAAGCAAGCCAGCATCTTTCACTATCACAGAGGGGGCAAAATATGCATCCTCATTTAGAGATCCAGTGTGGTAGAGTGGCCAGAGTGCTGCATTAGGAATGGGAAACCTGGTTTCAAAATCCCAATAATTTGGGAATCTGACTAGGTGGTTCCCTTTGGCCAAGAGTGGGGAACTAAGTAGTGAGTAAGGGCCAATTTTTAACTCATGCACACTAACATTTGGCCACAGTGGCATGCCTAACAAGACTGGAAGTAGTGTTGTATCACTTTTATTTTTGCTTTTTTAAAGGGGGGGGGGAGGTTGTGGTATGTGGAGAACTCATGCATTTTGCAGTGGATTTGAGCTGTTTTGAGGGAGGGTACATTGTTGTTTTTGTTATTGTGGTTGTGTGCCTTCAAGTTGTTTCTGACTTATGAAGACCCTAAAGCAAAGCTATCATGCCCAAGGCCAATGGGTTTCCATGTTTGAACAGGGCATAGCTTTAGAGACTGGGAGAAGGAGCAAAGGATTCAAACTACAGGAAAAGAGATTCCACCTGAATCTCAGGAGGAATTTCCTGACAGAAAGAGCTCTTTGACAGTGGACTATGCTACTCAGAGTGTGATGGAGATTCTTTCTTTTTAAACAGAGACTGGATGGCTATCTGTATGATCTGTTGGGAGGGCTTTGACTGGTGTTCCTGCTTGGCAAGAGCTTGGAATGGATGGCCCTTGAAGTCTCTTCCAATTACATGACCCTATGGCCTGAGACAGATGGGCCAAAAGTGATGTGACACTGCCAATACTAGGATTAGGGAGTGTGCACCAACCACATGCTCCCTAACCCTGGCATGTCACAGCGGAGGCATCATGGTGGTGTTCCATCCACATGGGGGCCACCCTGATTACGTCGCTGCCATACAGCAACCAGACATCATGCACAGGAAGCGGCAGCCCTTATGACATAACAAAGAGGAGCTGCTCTAAGCAGCTCCTTTATTTGCTGTGCAGCAGTGCCTTGCCATTTGGTTGCTGCAGCAATGCTGCGCAGCAAAGAGAGGTGGCGTTTTCCCACCCATCTGTCTTGTCCCAAAGATTCTAAGATCCAGCTACCTCTAGCACACAAACTCCCAAACTTTGGTCCCCCATGTGTTTTGGACTTCAGCTCTCAGAAGACCAAGTCAGCTTAGCCAGCAATATGAATTCTGGGAGCTGAAGACCAACGTTTGGGACCCACTGCTCTAGCATCTTTCATTGGGGGAACTGTAGAATATCTATCTATCTATCTATCTATCTTTCTATCTATCTATCTATCTATCTATCATCTATCTTCTATCTATGGTTGGGATTTTTTTAAAAAAAATATGTATAAAATAGTATTTATTTTTTCTACAAGAGTTTTTAAAAATTGCAGTTTTTCTTCACTGAGACCATTTTGGTTTATCATGGGTACATCTTAATTATATTAATCATTCTGTCTTAAATGAAATGTAAGACAAATTGTTATGCTATGATCTTATGCTATGATCCCTGCCCCAGGTCCACCATATTTATTTATTTAGAAATTATTTATTATGTTTCTATCCTGTCTTTCCACCATAAATATTGCTCCAAACAGTCAACAATAAAGCAAAATAAAATACTGAAAGACATTATTTCTTGATTTTGAAATATATAAATGCAACATAAACAAGTCCTATAAAAAGTAAGAAATAAATAACACCCAACTTTTGAAACATCATTTGAGCAAACCTTCTTGCCAGCTTAAAGGTCAAAAAGCCAGTATGAATAATGAGAGACTTGCTAGTCAGTATTAAAACATCATAGTATCCCTTGTATATAGCTATAGGGGAGGGTAAATAGAGGCATTAGCTCCCATAAATATTCACATCATGAAATTTTCCTGCATGCTCTAAAGCTTAAAACTGCAGTTGAGTGTTTAGAAAGACCATTCAGTTAATCAAAGAAAAGAGAAAGTCAAATTTACCAAGGAAAATATGAACAAAGCAAATATAAGAGTGCTAGGTATTAATGGTATTCATTGCCTCTTTGCCATGCTGGAAATTTGTGGACTGCGGGGAAATTTCATTGGGGGCAGAACTTTTTTTGTGGGGCAATACTCTTATTCCCCCTCCTTTGTCCAGTAGTACAGCATCAAAAATGATGCTGGCCTAGGTCCACTTGGAAGCCTGGAAAGAGTTGCTGAGAAGGCCTCCTAATATTCCTATCACATGGGTGAGTGACAGGGAGTGATATCCCAGAAGAATCTTAAGTCTAGACACACTCTTATGGGAAAAGATGGTCTTTCAGATACTGAGATCCTACCCTGATGTTGAATAGCATAAATTCCACTTTAATGATGCTACACTACCTTTCCATGAATGGCACCATATGGCGGAACCACACCACTGAATGTGAATTGAATGCACAACCAAATGCAAATGCCCATCCAGGTGCATTCATATGCAGTGCATAACCTTGCAAAACTCTTCTTCTCCAACCTTGAACTGAATGTGGCAATTCCAAACTGGAGAATTAACCCACCACAACTGTAAAGGAACAACATGGTAATCTATGTTTTCCCTCATTAACCACAATGTAATTGGCTTTTGATCATTTAAAAAAGTTCTATTTTAGAAATGCAATAGTGCTGATGGTCTTTTATTTTATTCTTTGTTTTATTTGCTGCCGTCATCCCTAGAACATTTGTGGACTAGCTCTTCAAGTTTTTTGTCTGTTAGGCTAGATTAATGTCATATGTTTTTGCCAAAAACTCTAGCTGCCATCTCACTTGTTTTTATCAAGCACATTTATTGATTGACAGTGGGAGATGGTGATCAGGAGTCTTGTGATCACATGCAAGACGTTCCCTTTTTCTAAAGTCAACCAGAGTTTCAACAACTTTTTTCTATGAGCTTATACAGCCATCACAACACTGTTTAGATCCACCATCTTTTCAGTTAGCTCTCTGACCCCTGCAAAGGCTCCAACTCTCAATATGTCTAAACCCCACTGGCTAGTGATCTTTGGGCAAAAATGGAAACATAGACATTTCTTCACATTGAGATCATCCCCCTAATATGAAAAACTGAATACAGCAGGGAAAACCAAATGAATGAGCTAAGGACAGGTACCATCTGCAACATACTCGTGGTTCCCATGGAAGTCATAACATTTCCTGACAAAGCAGTCTTAATGTTGATGTACCATGGTCCAAAATATTATTTAGTTTCCTGTTATTTGCAGTTTTGTTTTCTGTGGTTTCAGTTATCAGTGGTCAGTTGCAGTCTGAAAACTTTGCTAATATAGAGGCTGCTACTATCCAAGGTTTCAGGCATTTACTGGGAGTCTTGGAATGTATCCTCTGTAGATAAGGGTGGGCTATTGCCTCCTTGGGTCCCTGTATCAGGACAAAGGCAAGAAGCAAACAAACAAACAAACTAATATTGTACTCGGATTTGAAAGACTTTAAAAAAGATGGACTTTCTTCCAGATAGAGAAGACAGATTACAGTGATTGCAAAGACCACTGCAAATCCACTTCCCTGTTCCCAAGTCTTGCTTTAAGGGAAAACCATGCGACAAATCTAGGAGACAGTCACCGCTTTTATCCTTTCTTAATTCCATCCAAGTTTGAGAGGGGGCTGAAAATTTTGGTTTTGTATACGGTGCTTTCAAGGTGGGTGGGGGAGAAGGCAAGATTCCAGGCAGGAATTATGGGAGTTGCCCCAGCAACACCCTTACGGCACACGCCAAGGAGAAATACATCACTAACAGCTGAATGGTGGCATCAAGTGTATCCCCAAGAGGGGAAATAAATGTGCTTACAAAGTGTATTTTTCAATATACTTAGGAAAGCACAGTGATGTCGTCCAAGGAAAACACAGACGTTATTAATTCTTGTAGACTTCACTGGAGTGTTTCAAGGGATCTTCTTTTGATTACTTAAAAAAAATTGCTTATAAATGAGCCACATTCTCTCAACTCAAAATTCTGCTTTACTTTATGGGAGAGGATGATAAACCACTACTAGCACATCAGAATTTCATGTGTAACTGAATGGAAGGTAAGGATATATAAGAGCATCCTGGTTTCTGTATGTCTCTGTGTGTTGCATTAAAAATGAAACTGCATGTTTGGGTCATGGGTATAGGGAAGGAACAGGACAAAGAAAAATGCTTTCTCAAAAGGTCAGGGCATAGAATCATAGAGTTGGATGAGACATCAAGGGCCATCCAATCCAACCCTCTGCCATGCAGAAATAGACCCTCAGGGCACCCCCAACAGATTGCCATCCAGTCTCTATTCAAAAACCTTCAAAAAAGAAAAATCCATTACATTCTGTGGTGGCACAGTCCACTGTTGAACAGCTCTTACTGTCAGGAAGTTCTTCTTGTCTCTCAGTATGTATTCATTTTCCTCCAAAGTGCTAATTTGCTGTCTAGTTTGTACATGAGGTGGCTGGACTCTTGCCAGAGAGACAGTGTGGTCTAGTGGTTTGAGCACTGCATAATAATAATAACAATAATAATTTCTTACCCACCACTCTGTCAAAACAATCGGGGTGGGGTACAACAAGATTTAAAAGCAGTTACAGTTAAAATGATTCAACAATCCCATCCCCAACCTGTGGCTCCTTAAAATAGAATTAAACTGACAAGATTAAAATGAATTAATATCAAATAGAAATAAAACGGCATATTAAGCTTATTAAAACCCATGGCCCTAGAGACTATGGCCCTAGAGACCAAGGTTCAATCCATCCCTCAGCCATGGAAACCCACTGGGTGACCTTGAGAAAGTCCTACTCTTTCAGCCTCAAAGAAGGAAAAGGCAAATCCGCTCTACACAAGTCACGCTAAGAAAACCCTGTGATAGGTCCATTTTAGGGTCACCACATGTCAGAAATTACTTGAAGGCACTCAACATCAAGACTCTTGCATCTCGTCCCAAAATTGTGAAAATGGTTTATTCCACAACATCAAATTACTTAATTCTTTCTGCAAAACTTGGGCTCAAGATAACTCATATCAATGATAATCAAAAAGGCACAGAAAAAAACCAAAATTGATATAAAGGCAGGAATCCTACTGATGTGATATGCATGCTAATCTATGGAAATAGTTGGACATTTTTGCTCAGTCTGGAATATCTGCCTTCGGTTCAAGACTGAAGGAGAAGTTGTGCATGTACTGCCATTGGGCAAGGATGAACATTATCCCTGCTGCATGGATGTATATTTGCTGGTGAACTTAGCTGCACAACATTGCCATTCATCACAGTGGTTGTTTGGTACTATTGATACACAGCCGAGCATGTAGAGATTTACTTTATGCTACCTCAATGTAGAATTTCAGTCACCACTGAAACAAAATTAAACAAATAATTTTATTTATTTATTTCATTTTTATGCTACCTTTCTTCCAAAAAGGGACACAAGATAGAACACCATAATAGCATAACATCAATAACAATGAATATTGAAACATCTGAATTAAAAGCAATTTAAAGCCACATCAATTAAAAATATACATCACTAGTCACCCAGTAAAAGCTCCTTACTTGGCAACTAGTCAGTTGTTAGAAGCCCCAGGGTTTTTCTTCTTCTGGCAGAAGACAACAGGGAGTGAGCCAAGCCAACGTCATCTAGTGAGTATCTTCTTGGAGAAAAAAAAATCCATCATCCAAATAATGTTTCTGTTACAGGCTTATTTAGATGAAAGTGTGCAATTTTTCCTCCACTCCTGAAAATTGTAAATGATAATGTTTGGGAAGGAGATTATTAAGAAATTGTCAACTTTTTAAAAAAAAAACCTGAAGTATTATTGACTAGACATTGCTCTGGAAAATGATTAACCGTAACTTTGGAGAATAAATGCTTATCTTTTTATTTCTGTTATGTTATCTTTATCTTTTTGGGTGCTCATATGTTCCCCATACTGCGTATCAGTCTCTGTAGCCCTTGGCAAACATACTGCTCTATATCAGTGTGTGTATGGGGGGGGGGGAATCATTGGAGAACCCCCTGCCCCCTAAGTGAATTTCATGTATACCATATATTCTATATGTTAGATCAGAATGTCACAAACATCTCCACCACATCCAGCCCTTCATTCATGAAGTGGGAACAGTAGACCAACAGGCAATAACTCAATTTTGTTTTATATAGTTGTGGCAAAACTTCCAAAAGGTAATCTTTTGTAATCCACCATGTCCAAATCTTTCAAATGATATTTCACACCGCTTTCCATGTATTAAAAATAACTAGGAAGGCCCCAGCCCCCACATGAATTTCATGACAATCTCATGGCCAATATGTAAAGACAGAGCATTCCAATCAGACCATCAATAGGAATATAGAGTCTAGATCAAGGGAAGTAATAGTTCCACTCATGTAACTGCCACCTGGAATATTAGGTTCATTTCTGGTCATCACAATTCAAGAAAGATGTTGACAAGCTGGAGCATGTCCAGAGGAGGGTGACCAAAATGTCTGGAAGCCATACCCTATGAGGATCAGCTTAGGGAACTGGGTATGTTCACCCTTGGAGAAGGTTAAGGGGTAATATATATCCATGTTTAAATATTTTGAAGGAATGTCATATTGAGGGCGGAGCATTTCCTCAGAGACTAGGACATGGAGCAATGAATTCAAACTACTAGAAAAGAACTTCCACCTAAATATTAAGAGGAACTTTCTGATACTAAGAGCTGTTTCACAGTGGAACACACTGCTACGGAGAGCAGTAGAGTCTCCTTCTTTGGAAATATTCAAACAGAGGCTGGATGGCCATCTGCCAGGAGTGCATTGATTGTGTATTCCTGCATGTCTGTTCATTTTGAAATGCCAGACTTCAGTGCAAAATGCTATTTCATTTATCAACTTCCTAGGTGGTTTTTTCTCTGGCTGTCTGCAAAGTGCAACTAGAATTCTTCTGTTCTGTATGTTTGCTGTGAATCTTAAAAGGTCGTTCTTTCAGTTATTTTGTAGATTTAGTCATATCAAACTATAAGGCTACAATGGTAAATTCTGAATGATTTAAGAGATGGAGAGGTTGGATCATTCCTTTTTCATACTCTAAGATGAGGCAGTCTGGTACTCCAGAAATTCCTGACTAGTAGTTTCACAGTGTCTTGTCATTTATGTTTCAAAAGAAACATACCCCAAAGAACCTGCATTCACCTCTATCTCTCTTCCTTGTTTCATCTGCTGCTTCTGTTCCTTACTACTGGGAAGTGTTTAACCAGACTTTATGTTGTGGAGGGAGATGTTTTATGGCCCACAAAAATGTCTTTTCTTTTGTGCTTTACTTAAAGAATTAAAAGGATGGGAAAGGGAGGCTGGAGAAAACGGAACATGGACAAAACCACATAAAAGGAAGGGTTTGAATTCCTTTCCTTGAATGTCAGGGCTATTGATCGATTTTTTTCATCAACACCTGCCAGAGGCACAGAGTCCAGGGAGGTAGATGACCAAAACGTTGTTCTGCGAATGAGTGATGCTGACCTTCCTTTTGGCTGATGTGCTGCAGGGGTCAGCCTCTGCATCTATACCAGCATGAAAGACTCCCATGAATGTTGTTCATTCAGGAACAAATACACCGAGAATTTGGCATGGCCTGTTTTTTTTTTTTTAAAAAAAATAAAAAATCAGGGGACTCATTTCTCTGTCTCTGACACAGTTTTTGCCACAGAAACTTTTCTTAATCTCCTTGTACTTGTATCTTCTCTATAAATTCCAGATACAGCAATGGTTTCCTTTTTATTATCAGTAATAACCTTGTGACATACAAGGAAGGGCCTTCTCAAAACACTATTTGAATACACATTTGCCTCCCCCAGTTGCACTTTGCCTTTCCCAGACATTTTTATCCAATGGGCTCCTTTATCTTCCTTCACTGGCTTTTGTTCTGATATTTTTGAGAGCCAGTGCACAGGATACAGACAGCATGTCATTGGCAATTTACAGATGCGTGGAATTCTGTAATGTTACATTCCTGTGAGCTGCCAAATTTTGGAAATGTTGACCCATACTCTCACACACTCTCTTATATAAAATGTCAAAATCAAGCTTGGTTTTTTTGGAATGTATATACTTCTTGAATATTCTCAGGATGTGGATGCCTAATCCATGGATAAAGAATCCATGGATATGGAAGGCTGACTGTATGTACAGATCTGTCAATTTTTCTTGTTCACAGATTCATTAAAATGGAGAAAAATCGAAAAAACAAAATTATGGAGGAATCATAAATTTATTGACCAAGATCCACTCTGGTCTAATTTCTCTAGATCTGCTTCTTCTGTTAGTGGAATTTGGACAACACTTCCTCAGAGTGTGGTGCAGTCTCCTTCTTTGGAGGTTCTTAAATAGAGGGTGGATGGTCATCTGTTGTTAGGGCTTTGCATAGGTATTCCTGTTTAGCAGAGGGCTGGATTGGGTCCTTGTGATGTCTTCTAATTCTCATCTTCATCTTGCTGTGGTAGCACAACTGTGGGCCCACAACTTTGGAGTAAGATTTTTGCACCACTTGGTGAAAGGGATCTAGGAGTCCAAGTAGACCACAAGTTGAATATGAGCCAACAGTGCGATGCGGCAGATAAAAAGGCCAATGCAATTTTAGGCTGCATCAATAGAAGCATAGTGTCTAGATCCAGGTAAGTAATAGTGTCACTCTACTCTGCCTTGGTCAGTCCCCACCTGGAATACTGTGTCCAGTTCTGGGCACCACAATTCAAAAAGGATGTGGAGAAACTGGAGTGTGTCCAAATGAGGGCAACTAAGATGGTGAAGGGTCTGGAAGCCATGCCCTACGAGGAATGACTTAGGGAGCTGGAGATGTTTAGCCTGGAGAAGAGAAGGTTAAAAGGTGATATGATAGCCCTGTTTAAATACTTGAAGGGATGTCATATTGAGGAGGGAGCAAGCTTGTTTTCTGCTGCTCCAGAGACTAGGACCCAAAACAATGGATGCAAAGTGCAGAAAAAGAGATTCCACCTCAACATTAGGAGGAACGTCCTGACAGTAAGGGCTGTTCGACAGTGGAACATACTCCCTTGGAGTGTAGTGGAGTCTCCTTCCTTGGAGGTCTTTAAGCAGAGGCTGGATGGCCATCTGTCGGGTATGCTTTGATGGAGAGTTCCTGCATGGCAGGGAGTTGGACTGGATGGCCCTTGTGGTCTCTTCCAACTCTATGATTCTATGGTGTTGCTTCAGGAAGCAATGGAAGAAAGTCCTCATTCAGCTAGTGCATAAGTGGGCAACTATGGAAGATTCAAGGGTATGCCTGCCCCATGATGGTTGACTATATGCTCCATTTGTCTCATTCCCTTTTCAGAACTTGAAGTGGCTGAAAGTCATTTCCAGTTTTCAAAACAGACTATTTTGAGTGCCACAATGGTGGCAGAGCTGGAATAGCATTAAAGTGGATGATTATGTCCCTTAGAGTTTTGGGGGAGATTGAGACTCTGGGAGGGCTCTGGATGCTGCCATTCTGGCTTCAATGGGTCAAATGTGGCTCATGGGCTACTTGATTCTCCCTCCTCAACTCGAGGAAAAGAAACAGATCCAAAATTTCCTATCTATGACAATCAGGATGTACCTTTCAGCCACATTACTGATCTCCATAAAAATTGAGCGTGACATAAGTAAAACTAATCTAAACTGCATAGGAACATCTTTCATGCATGAAAGATTGAATGTTTGAAAGATGGTTCCAACACAGTGGTTCCAACACAGTGTATCAGGGAGCCCAATAATTTGGTTTTTCCTTTTTCACACATCCTACTACAGACTTCTATTGGCTTTCTAGCTTGGATAAACTTGGGGGGGGGGGAGATAAGTCAGAGTATATATAGCATATGAACATATATATCTTAAAGACACAAGGGACTTACAAGAGAGATGTCACAGTTACTGGGGTGACCAGACATCCTCCTTTTCCAGGACATGCCCTACATTTCAGCCTTCTTTTCCAAAAGGAATTCCAAAATTTCCTCCACTTTGAGCATAATTCAAAGCATGATTTTACATTTGTATGGAAGTTTTGAGCTTTTTTTTGTGATGTCCTTCATTTTTCTTGAATGTCCCACATTTTTAAAACTCCTTTGGGGTGAGGAATTTTGGTCACCCTGCATGTAACTAGTCTCTGTGGTTGCCAGGATGAACACTGGAGATGGCTCCTGTGCCTTTAAGAGAGGATTTCACCTGGTGTTGCTTGTCATGCAACCAGGTAAAAAGCAACACCTGCTAAAACCAGTAAAGGGGCAGGAACCCTCCCCAGTTTTCACTCTGGCAAATACAGAATTGTCATGTTGATTTCTCTCTATTGTAGACTTGCTTCCTCTTAAGATTAAAAAGAAATTTCACAAGGGGCTATACCTGTTGCACAATAACTCCACTGCAAACACCATAGAAGCCAACATCCCTTGTACTTTACTTATTGTAGGGAAATGGGCAACCTTCCCTTATCAACCCCAAACAGATTTAGGCCTCTTACCCCCTTCCTCTTCTGATGTAGGCTTAAGCCCTATAAAAAGGCATGACACATTGGTTCTTTTATTAACACAGTCCTGTACTGTACTAAAAAAGACTAGGTTAGATTTCATCCAGAATAACTTCCCTGTGAATACTAAAAGCATGAAGCTGGTTCCGCTGAACTGCCCCTTAGTTATATAGTTTCATATCAGCTACATGAAAGGAATAAGAAATTTGGAAACTTAGGAGCTTGACAGACAGTTGGCTCCATGCCATCCGTCTTAGCCCTGCATTGTTGCCGCAGCCACCAAATGGTATCGCAATGATTCACTGCAAAAAAGAAGCTGCCTAGAGCAGCAGCTTTTTTGTGGTACCAGAAACAGGAAAGGGCACCACCATGATACCACTTCCTGCCAATGGAGTCAGGTCTCTGTATGCCATCGCCATCATCATGGTGGCCCCCATGTGGACAGGAGGCCGCCATGATGGCGCTGCTGTGACATGCTAGGGTTCTGGTTGGTGTACACTCCAGAACTCTAGAATCACCACCAGCACACCTCTTCCTGCTTATGTGTACTGGGCCTTAGATTACAGAATGACAGTCCCAATTGCTTTTCTCTAAACCCCAGCAGTATTCTCATCCCATCTTTTATTTGAATCAGTTGAGAGCCATTTTGCCCCACTTGCACAGCAATTCAAAGACATCTTCTGTACACTCACTTGGAATCCCCGCTCTCCGAAATACACATTTTGAGAGCCAGCATTATGTAGTGGTTTGAGCATTCATTTATGACTCTGGACAACAGAGTTCAAATCCATTCTTGGCCATGAAACCCTCTGGGTGACCCTAGGCAAGTCACACTGTCTCAGGCTCAGAGCATGGCAATGGCAAGCCCCCTCTGAAGGGTCACCATAAGTCAGAAACGACTTGAAAGATCCAGCAACAACAATACACATTTTACATGAACTTTCCCTTCAATAGAAAACATATTTGTATATGTTTAGTTAACTGTACACATTTACAAGACAGCCAGCATGGTATAATAGTTTCCTGCTCTCGAAACCAGAGTTCAAATCCATACTCAGCCATGGAAAACCACTGGGTGACCTTAGACAAGTCACATTCTCTCAGCCTCAGAGAAAGGCAAAGGCAAACCCTCTCTGAACAAATCTTGCCAAGAAGGCTTCAAAAGTATTCCTTTTTTTTTTTAACCCCTCAGGCTTATATCATACAAGCTTATATCATTTAAATAATAGATACTATTTCTTGTTATCTTTCTTTCCCATTTTTTCTTATGCTCTGAACACAAAGCATGGGAAGCATTTGTCAACATAAATTTAGCTTAATTCAGTATTTTAACCACCTTATACTTTCAAACCAAGTTCTTTGTCTTTACTCCACAGTATGATTTTTATTTCTAATAATGTTATCTATCTTGGCTTGACTGATGTGATTTGTTCCTAATTTCCTAGGTTGGGGCTCTTGAAAGTTTAAATGCCTAAATTTGTTCCCTTAGTTGCCACTTTACCCACTTGTTAAACATTAAAATCAGTACTTTCTCCCAGTCTTTGTTCAGTCCTTTATTTTTATCTGAGTTCATTTTCATTCGTAACAGGTCCATTCCCATCATTTCATACAGTTTTACTAACCGTTCTTCTATCCCCATGTCTTATCCATTGTAATCTTTGAAATTTAGAAGGTATCCATTAACTTTACTTCTCCTGTCTGAGAATGAAGAAAGTTAGTGGACAGTGAGATTCTTCACTAGAGAATAATCCTGCAATCCCACTGCAGAAATAATGCAGTTTGACACTGCTTTAACTGTCATGGCTTAATGCTACGGAATCCTTGGATTTGCAGTTTTTGTGGCATCAAAGCTGAGAAAAGGCTCAATAGCTCACAAAAAAACAAATCCCAGAATTCCATAGCATTGATCCAGAACAGTTTAAGTGGTGTCCAACTGCATTATTTCTGCAGTGAGGATTACCTGGAAGATTACATCCAATGGACTGAAATTATAGGAGGACAGAATTCAATTGATCAGAGAGGAATGTCTTGTCTTTAAGTGCAGTTCAACAATGGAGCCAATTGTCCAGATGAGTATTGGGCACTCACCATTTTCTGGAAATTATAGAACTATTGCTCTTCCAAATTAAGCAGGTGATTGTAGTAGTTGGCATACTAAACCTTTTCAGTTATAACTTCATGAATTACATAAGATATTGTAAATGTGTGCGTTTGTTGCAATTCTAAGGGGCCATGGACATATTATATAATTTTCTTGAAACTCAGCATTTTGCAGTAGTCACTGGCCATTGTTTAAATGACATTACTGACCTCCCCAAAAGGGCAGCTGGCATAACTGAAACTATTCTAAATCACACAGGAACATCTTTCACACAATCGATTGGTACACATGGTTCCAATGCAATGTAGCAGGGAGCTTCATAATTTGGTTTTGCCAAAGTACAGGCTGGGGAGTTTTGTCCGGGTTAGGTACAGACTTCCAATTTCACATATGGTACAAACTTATATTAGCTTTCTGGTATGCTGCATGTGTAAAGTTCAAAAGAGAAAAATAAATCAGAATGTATATAGCATATGCATACTGTACATGCAACCTGTTCCTTTAGTTTTGCAGAAGAGAGAATTTCAGCAGGTGTTTTTTGTTATACAACCAGGTCATAAGCAACACTTGCTGAAATTCCCTCCTCTACATGACCATTAAAGGGACAAGAGCCCTTTTTAGGCTTCACTCTGACAGACATAGAACTGTGGCTTTCTCTTTGTAGAGACTTGCTTCCATTTATGATTTTTTTTTTTAAAAAATGTCAACATGAAGTATAGCTGGACAATAATTCAGTCAGGTGATGCTTGTCTTTCTAGGGTGATGGTGGTGGCATGTTCATAGGCTACTAAAATATCTTGTGTTTGGAAAAATAACAACAATAGTGATCATTTCAGTTTTTCTCCAGGACAGGGATTGAATTTCTTTTGCTAATAACTAGACTAAAATATTAAAGGCGAATAAAAAAATATGTAGACAGCCTGATACAACTACATTAACAGTTAAACAACATAGATGAAATATTTGCATTTCATTTTCATGTCCTTTCTATTTTCCTGTGGGACAAGGAGAGGTTTGGATATATTTGAAAAATCCTGTTTTCAGGGTACCATCTGCACACACATTTGCACCCACCTCCATGGAAACATGCCAAGCTCACTCCCATCTTGTATCTTCTCACCTCCCCAAACATGTGCAGAATACCTTTATGAAGGCCAGCCTAAATGACTGAAAAATCATTTTCAAATTTAATACTGTAGATTAAAAAAAAAACCTTGTGAAACCCTGATAATGCTTGTAGTAAATGGTACATATTTGACCTAATACAACAAACTGTGCCCTGAAAAATGGTATCTGTTGGGTTTGGTTCCAGGATCCCCCAAGGATACCAAAATCTGTGGATGCTCAACCCATTGTGTAGTAAAATGATGTCCCATATATAAAATGACAAAAATCAAACTGCTTTTTGGATATATTTTTTAAAATATTCTCAAGCCATGGAAAGTTGAATCTGTGGAAGCAGAATCTGTGGATATAGAGAGCCAAATATACACAGACAGGTGAAGCAGCCATGTCTTATCTATTGTCAAAGTGACTAGTTCTAATTTTCTCCCTCTGTATAAGAATATGATTCACTTGTTTAAAATGAGCCCCTGTTTAAGCCTGGTACTAATTTGGAAACTGGCTTCGGAAGTGTGATGGGTATATACTAGTTCTTCCATAGCTACATTGTTTGTGAGTAGAGGGAGAGACTGAAGCTTTATAAAAGGCATAAAAATGTTGTGTTATTCCATCTCCCCTGGATGAAAAAGACCTCAACTGACTGCACTCTGGGGCATTCCATTTGAGTTTAGCCTTCCGACTCCATGTGTCTGTCTGCAGCAGGCAAAAATATATTGAGTCTCAGCTGGCCCTTGCTGTGGAATTTCAGAGCTGCTGCTCTGTCAGGGGACCATTAATAGCTCTTCTAAAGCCACCATATCTGATTATATAGGCAAGAGATCAATGCATGTGAATTCTATCTAAGTATATTTTGGGGAGCATGGGATTGTTGTGCATAACAAAAAAGGAGAACAAAAAGAAACCCCTCACATTAGGTTTCTTCTGTATTTCTAGGTGACAAAAAGCACAATTTAATGTACACTGGGATAAGTTAGGTAATATTTCTTCAGGACCAGGAAGATAAAATTAACCAAGGAAGAGATGATGAAGATGATGATTAATCTAATATTTCTCCCAAGGCCATATAAGACTATTAAACAAGACTCAATATGTTGCTATCATTACAATGTCCCAGGTGACTACTTGTTAAGGCAAAGGAATCTGTGGGAGCAGAAAACAGGAGGAGAACTAAGGATAGTGATTATCCTTAGAGAGAGATGGTGAAGAATATCTGTCTTGGCTCATTGATAATTTCTGAGGGTGGCATAGTTGTAGACAGGCTGTTGATGTGCTATATCTCAGATCCTGTTGGATATAATGATCAGGAAAGACATTAACCACATTTTGTGTCCATATTTCATTTTACTTGATTCAAGAATGTGGCTGAACTCATTATTAGCTTATGTAGAATAAGACCTCAGCAATCCAGGGACATATCTGTTGTCAAACTCATCTGTTTATGGAAAATAGATCTCATTCCTGAGTGGATTTTGTACATAGCTGTCAACTTTTTACAGTTGTGGCCAAGCAACATCAGAGTGTGATCAAGGTGGCAAAAGGCCTTAAGGAAGAACACACAAGTTATGAGAAACTACAGGAAGTTGTGTGAACCTAAAGAAAGGATGAGGGTGTGCTACCTCCTCTTATGTAAGAGCCATTTTGAGCTGCATTTGGTGGATGACATCTTATCCGGCGCTTCAGACAGCCATATAGCCCCAGTAGTGTAGAATTAAAATATTTAACAAATAAGCCTGATAAGAGTTACCTCTCAATGCTAATCTAATTTTTCAAGCAGGATAATAAGATAAGTGATAAAATTCTAATCTTTGTTGTGGTTGTTAGCTTGTCTTCAAGTGAATTTTTGACGTATGGCAACTATGAATGAGAGATTTCCAAGTCATCTTATTCCCAGCTAGCCTGCTCAGCTCTTGCAGATTCATGACCCTGGTCTGTCTGGTTGCATCCATCAGTCTGGTATATAGTCTTCCTCTTTTCCTACAGCCCTCAGCTTTACTAAGCAGAAGTGTTAGAAGTAACTAAGGACTACAACTACAACACCTTCATCATTTGTGGGGCCATGACTAACATTATTTTTTCCCCTCCTGTATCATTTTTAAAATCTCTGTCTGATGAAGAAGCCAGTGGACCTTCAAATGCTTACAACATGTATAATGTGCATTTTGGCTTTCCCAATAAAGGGATCACTGTCTTGTGGATTTTGGATAATGCTGTACTTTGCTATATATCCAAGACAGCTACCCATAGATATATTTTTAAGATAGCTGCTTTAGTGCTTCTGGTTACTTTGATCACAATAGTACTAGGGTAAGTTTACATGGTGCTATTTTACAAAAACTTCTAAATCACAAGGCAACCTCCACCCCACACATTTAACATCTTCTTTACACTTATAAAATAAGTCTTCCACACTTTTGTTTTCTTTTGCATCAGGATTTTCTAGTCCCTGTGGTAGGAAAAAACATACTATGAATTGTACATAGATATTCCAATAGCCTTCCTCTTTCAGCTAGAAACATCCAGCCTTGTGATGTTACAAGATGAACCAGGATTAAATTTTCCAAATTATTAAGCATGAGGAATTGTCTGCATAAATTAGGCACTGGAACTCCATTTTGGCAAAGATGTAGTTTACTGCAGAAATGTTTTCAGCTCTCATGGTGTTGTTAGGACACCTGCTGGAAAGGAGCTGAAATGCATGAGTCAGAGAAGCTGTCTGTCAACAAATCTATTATTTCTTGTCTGTCATACTGTTTTGGAAAGTTTCAAGATGAATTTATGTCCTTGAAACATGAACGTTTTCCAGCCTGACATGTCTTTCCTTCCCGAGACTTAGTTCTGCACTTTACCTTAACTCAGAAGGTACCTGACCATCTACCATTTCATGTGTTGGAATTGCCCCCCTTCCCTCAGAAAACCACCAACCAAAATACATTTAAGATATTTTTACTTTGAGAGAAAATATTACACATAAGCAATACAAATGTAAATAATCCATGGGGACTGATCCACACGAGTCCCTATCAGGCTGGGCTCTAGGATTGCCAGTTTAAAACAAAGCCATCTTTGGAACAGTGATATCATGTGGAAGATGGAGAAAGCTTGTTTTCTGTTGCTCCAGAGAGCAGAAGATAAACCAATGGATTCAAATTAAAATAAAATATTCCACCTAAATATTAAGCATAACTTCTTTCCTGCAAGAGCAGTTCAACAGTGGAACTGTTGCAGTTGGATGGGCATCTTTCAGATGTTCCTTAGTTGTGTATTTTTGCATGGCAGGGGTGGACTAGATGGCCATTGTAGTCCCTTCCAAACTCTAACATTCTATGGTTATAGGATAAAATACATACTATTGCTTGTAAATGGTGTGTGTGAGAGTGTGAGTGTAAATAAAGCAAATGAATGAATGTATGTAAAGCAAACAGATTCATACTAGAATTAAGAGAAAATTCAAAATGCACCATTATGCTGCTGTCATCCCAAATGGCAGAAGGGAGATGGAGAAAAGAGTGGCAGAAAGGAAAGAAAGGGCTCAGAGGAAGTTCTGTCTGCCAAATCCTCTGCAGCAGTGACTATTTCAACAAGGAAGTCGAACAGGATATGGGAGAAACAGAAGCTATTACATGTAAATTAAGGTCCTGTGGCATGGGTATGGAGCATAATGCTTCATGCATGCAGCTGCCATGTCATGTCAGCATGGTCCAGTTACTCCCCCTCCCTTTCCCCAAAACAACTTCAAGCTGTTCCTGTAAGCCCTGAGAAATTTGGAATAGTTATGAGTCTACCTTGTCAGAACAAATATCCCAGGGCAATTTGTGCCATATGTTTTGCTGCTGTTTGAAAGGCCTAATGCTTTTGAAACCTTTCTGCCTGCTCCACTTCACAATTCACCTCTTCTCTTTGCACAAGAAGTGAGATTCATTGTTTTAGGGTTTTGTTTTGCTTTTCATAAAAAGCACAATATCTTACTCAGGATGGCACAACCGGAGTTCAGCAGGTATGAGCACAGCTGGGGCAAAAGCTGGAGGAAGAGTCCACAACTTTTACACAATGTTTGGTCAATTCAGGTCGTAAGGAACTATCATAAACAAGCCTCCCAACAAGGCACAAGTCTAACATGGAAGCAAGAGAGGCCAGCCTGGGGATAATTTCCGGTCTGCTGCCCTGAACAAACTGTCAAAGATGGACTCATTTCAACCTAAATAACGTGGTAATCTTCCCCCTTCTGACAACTGGGGCTGAGCCTGCAACAAAGACCTTTTAATCTGCTCTTTCAAACACTGGTGAACTCTGTGTTGCTTTGTCTGTGTACAGTCTGCAGGCCCTCGAGGAAAATGGGGGAAAGGAAGCACTAGCCATAAGAAAGAATGTACAATTGGGAAACCATTTCCTCTCTTTTTCCAAGTCCTTCTCCTGGCCCCATAGATAGGTGACACCTTAACATAAAACTTGCTTTACATTACCTTTATTTCTCAGTTTTGTTTTATTCTTTGTTCTTTACCTAGACATGGATTTATAGAATAACTCCCACTGTGGAAGGGGGAGAAAGGAGAAAGCTCTGTTGGAGAAGGAGGGAGTCATGTCCCTTGCAGGAAGATATCAGATCCCTTCTGTCTTGATATTGTTGCTACTCCTCTGGGGTGGAGAGAACACTCAGGCTCAAAGAGCAGGTAAGTACAAACACTGTTTGCAAAAGAAATGTAACAGGGGCATAGTACCAAAGTCAACATAACTTTCCCCAAAGTCTTGTTAGGTGAATGGGCAATGCTGTACAGAATCTGTCAGTAGTGGGAGCACTGTTGAATAGGAAACTTGAACTGCCAGATCGCAGTCCCTGGCCTTTGTGTGTGCGCATATTTTTGTCATTTGTTAGACTTGGTGTTTTATATTTGAATGACATATTCTGTGCAAGTGTGGTTGATGCCTAATGTGCCATGCTTAATGAGATCACCATGTCCCACCTCCTGTGCCATCACAGGGAGTCATCCCTAGATCTTAGTTTTTGGTCCCAAAATTCACATTAATAGTCTTGACCTTGAACTCTGAACTCTGTTTTCTCATAGATTTTGCTTTAGTGTAACAAGTCCCCACAATCCATTTGTGGCCCTTGTAGCCAGTTGCTAAGCAGTCTTCTCTTAATGGAATGGAAAGGGATCTGGTAGTATTTTTGAGACTAAGAGCTGATATAGACCAGCACTTTGTGATGGCCTTTGGGCAAAGTTAGGGTGCAGCATCCGCATGCTGGATGCCCTAACCCCATCCCCAGGGCACCATTTTAGCATGCACTTGTCCACATGATGAGCGCCATCATGATGCCCCTCCGGTGTTGCAGCCACATGATGCAATACCAAAGGAGCATCATAAAGCTGAGGCATGGCAGCTTTGGCACCCCTTGGAGGGTTCAAAAAGGAATCACTTTTTGTGGCTGCTTTTTGCACCCTCTAGAGGCTGGATTGGGGCCGCAGTGTGAGGTTGCTGTGGCCCTGATCCAGCCAGTAAAGGGGCAGCTGCAGACTGCTAACTCTGCGAAAGAAGAACCAGTAACATTAAAAAAAAAAATCCACCAAACAGTGATACCTTTATTGGAACAACCAAAATTCACAATATACATGTTGCAAGCTTCTGCAGCTCCACTGGCTTCTTCACCAGGCAAGGTGTTAAAAACCATACAGGAGGAAAAATATTGAAGATGTTAGTCATCGGGCTGTATTTTGCATTTTGTTCTTAGTTCAGATGGTATGGAGGGGTATCTGTTACTGGCTGGCACGTCCTCCTTCTGGCCATGTGTCTACTGAGTGATTCTCAAAGTCTAGGAAATTAAACATCCATTTGCCACACAAAAAGATGCTTTCTTTGCAATCCAGTATGTCTCCATCCTTTATGAGGCCACAGGCTTCTTTGTTAGACAGAGGATACTGAATTTCTCAAGAAATCTTAGTGCTTTTGCATCAGGAAAACTTTAAGTGATGTTGAGGTAAAACATTCCAATGCAGTCCCAATTTTGGGACTGCAAGAGAAGTTGTAGCATAAGCTTTTGTAGACCTGGTCTGCTTCCGCACAAGCTATGCATCTGCCATGTATTTATGGTATGCTGCTAGTTCGCCCTAAAAACTGTGCAATTATGCTATGCTATTATGCAAACCCTAGAACTTACTTTTTGTGGTGGGGGACATTTCAAGGGAAGATTGTGGGATGCTAGGGATCTGTGATTCCAACCCCTTTGCAAGTGATGTTAGTTATGATCAATGTGTCTTTAAGGAAATGTGCCACTACTGCTGGGCCTCATTGTATGATATGTGATAAATATCCGTGTAGATAATTTACCGTATAACCATTGGTTTATTCACTCTCTAAGTGGAATCATTGACATATGAGGCTCTTGAGTTATAGGGACAGGATGATAAGTTGTTCTCCCAAAATGTTGTCATGAGGCTTGGCCTTTGGCTTTTTTCCCATTGACTTGTCCCCCCCCCCCCCCCCCGTTTTGTGTATGTGTTTGTAGGCAGAAAGTTAGAGAAAGAGTTTCATGACAACTGAATTATCTTTATTTAAGGAATTTGTTCTCCAGTCCAATGAATCACTCTGTTGTCAACACTCTGGATTTGTTTTCTTTAAAAGAAAACATCTTGTAAAAGTTTTCATGCTTGAAAAGGAAAACATTTCTTCAGGCAAACAATAAATAAAAGATAATAATGGCCTTTTAAAGTGAAAACATGGAATGCCAATTGCTTGCGATTAGAGTCAGCAAAGGCACATTGAAGGCAGGCAACTTTTGATCTGCCAAGGGTTTTTACAGCATGTCGCATCAAAGGGGAATGGAAGGTGGGGGAACAGAGAGCGGTCTGTTAAGATTTCAAAGGAAAATAGTTGCCTCATAGACATGCAGACAGAGTAGGCGAAAGGGTTGAACCAAGGCATAGTAGCTACAACACAAACATACAGAAAGGGTTTGCATAATAAAGCAAAAACTGGGTTTGAATCTACTTTAGATCTTTTAAAACTCTGACAGCAGACTTGGTATGGGTCTCCAAGGTGGAACATGTTCTGCACACAAGATAGATGGCGGCTAGCAAGAAGTTGCCTCAAAAGGAGGGATGCTGAACAGAAATGTATCTGGAGCTGCTAGTGCCGGTGACTGTCTTCCTCTGTCATATCTCAACATCTTCTCATGTTTCCCATGCAGGTTGTAAGAATGTTCACTATGATCTCGTCTTCATCTTGGATACCTCCTCCAGTGTGGGCAAAGAGGACTTTGAGAAGGTTCGCCAATGGGTAGCTAATTTAGTGGACACCTTTGAGGTTGGACCAGACAAAACTCGTGTTGGTGTTGTCCGCTATAGTGATAGACCAACCACTGAGTTTGACTTGGGAAGATACCAAACTCGGGAGGAAATCAAGGAGGCTGCAAAGAACATCAAATATTATGGGGGCAATACAAACACAGGTGATGCCTTGAGGTACATAAACAGATACAGCTTTTCTGCAGAGGCTGGTGGAAGGCCAAGTGACAGCGCTATCAAAAAAGTAGCTATCCTTCTAACTGATGGTCGGAGCCAGGATTATGTCTTGGATCCAGCCACTGCAGCACATAAAGCAGGAATTAGGATCTTTGCTGTGGGTGTCGGAGAGGCGCTTAAAGAAGAGCTGGATGAGATGGCATCAGAGCCTAAATCTGCCCATGTCTTCCATGTGTCCGATTACAATGCAATTGATAAGATCCGTGGAAAGCTGAGGAGGAGGCTTTGTGAGAGTAAGTAAGAAAACCCCTTATTTGTCACAAAGCAATGTGAAATATGTAAAGGTATTTGGCATTGGGAAGTCATTCTCACATATCAAGTTGGTAATTTTTTTTGCAAAATCTGTGTATATATTTATTTTTTCTGTATAAAAGTGTCAATAGGTATTTGACCCATTGTGCAACCCTGCTATCTTGAATTTAAATCAGCAGTTAGACTGAAGTCAGTGGATCTTTATGCTTGTTACTGTGATCTTGAACTGAAGGAGATCATGTCAACTGGATAGAATTCTACATAATCTCTGTACCTCACATGTGACTAGGGACAGAATTTTAATATTACCACATGGGAACTTTTCCTCATTTTATGCTTTGCACAAAATAAGTCACCATATAGAGAGTTACAGCTATCATTGTAGATTGATTAAGAACAGTCTTCATAACAGAAGAGCTGTATCATGCAATGTAATACATACATCTTGAAGAAAAGGTTCAGATCTCTAGAGCAGGGATAAGAAAAGGAAATATTAACTGCTTTAAAAATATATCCACTTCATCACTAAAACTCTGTGCAAAGGGCTCTTGTAGTAATTTTGAGATTAACTGAAAAAAAGAAATTGGTAGCATGAGTTTTTGAAGACTTGAGCCTACCAACTCTTTTCTTTCAGTTAGTCACAAAGGTGCTACATGATCCCTTCGCATACTGATTTTCCAGATTAACATGGATAAGTCTTTGAATTTGATCACTAAAACTGTTGGGGGGGGGATGAGTTTATATTTCAGGTTTCCCTCATAGAATGACAGTTGGAAGAGACCACAAGGGCCATCTATTCCAGTTCACTGTGATCTAGAAATATATAACCAAAGCATTTTCAGTCTAACCAGAAGTCTCTTCAGTCTCTGTTTAAAGACCTCCAAAAGACAGTACATCACCCTCCAAGGCAGTCTATTCTTCTATCAAACAGCTCAGTAAGGCATACCCAATGGTGGTTTTGCCAATTTCCTCCACTGAAATATACCTACAGCACTTAGTATTCTTTGACGGTCGCCAGTCCAAGTATGATCCAGGGCTGAACCTGCTTAACTTCCAATATCAGATGGTATCTGGTACTTTTGCGGTATTTAAGCAAGTATTGTCCACTATATGCCTGGATATGTGGGGGTTTTTTTGGTCATTACAAAGGTTGGTATTCTATTCCTCCCTCCACAAAAACCATTTTCCCCCTAAGAAAGGATCTTGGCAGGATAACTAAGAGGCTGTATAGACTGGCCTGCTGAGCTGTCATCAGGGTGGAGTGGGGTGGTGGTGGCAACTGCACACTGCATGCCCCTAATCCACCCCTAAAGTGGTGTCATGTTGCCTGCTTGGAAGGCAGCATTGCAGCATTTCTGTGGCACAGCATTTCAAACACTGGCCAAAAAAAATGCCAAAAAAAAAAATGTTGACGTGGTGGCAAGAGCACCCCTTTTTCCAGTGCTAAAAGGAGCAGCTTTTTGCTGCTCCTTTTTGCACTGGGAACCAGCTGGGTTGGGGGTGTGGTGTGTGGTTGCCTTAGCCGCCTTCAGTTTAATCCCTGTTTAGGTACAGAGATGATGTAGAATGGTGAGTGAGATCTAAGAACTCCTCATATTCTCCCCTGTCTTTTTTGGTACAGCCTCCTTGCTCCAACTAGGGAGTGTGGAAGGCAATTTTATCATGTCTGAGGCTGCATCTGCACTGCAGAAATCAGCTTCATTTATTTATATACCACTTCATACCCTTAAGGAGTGTCTAAACGGTTTACAATTGTAATCTATTTGCCCCCCAACAATCTGGGTACTCATTTTAGTGACCTCAGAAGGATGCAAGCCTGAGTCGAGCTTCAGCCTTTTGCTGGTCTTGAACTCGCCACCTTATGGTTTTGAGTGAGTGGCTGCAGTACAGGCATTTAACCACTGCGCCACCAGGGCTGTTATAATCTAGGTTGACTCTATTTTAACCACCATGGCTCAATGCTATGGAATCCTGGGATCTGCAGTTTGTTTTGGCACCAGAGCTCTCTGACAGAGATAGATAACCATCTCTCAGAACTACGATTCCCAGAATTCTATAGCACTGAGCCATGACAATTTATCAACCTGAATTATTTCTGTACTGCAAATGCAGCCTGAGAGTCATCTGGTCTGTTCTATGACTGGGCAAGCCTTTCTTCATCACACACTGAGCAGACTTTAAATCAATTTTAATTTAACTTGAATTTTGTCAAACATCGGATATTGGGGCAAGCCTTGTGGAAAACCCATCTTTCTGTCTTCATTAGCTTTACTCCTAGGTAAGAGTACATGCTCATTTTTAGAAAAGCTGCATTTGGAGGTGTTTAAGTGTCAAGAAACAAGAAACTCTATGCAGCTTCAGAATTCAAAATTTAAACTTAAGATGAATTTTAGAAATCCATTAGCCATCTGGCAGCCCATAAGCCAGATCTGTATTAGAAAGAGTTTATTGGGCTCAAAGTGTTCCTCTCACTTGATCATATTTAAGAATGTTAACAATACACACAAATTTTATGCACCCTTGACCAGAAAGATGTTTATGAAACATTTTACATACCCCACTCTTAGTATTGCTGTCCAAATGAGGAATTCATCTGCCAAAAAGTCCTGAAATGTGAAAAATCATTAAAAATGTATTTTTAAAAAAAAAATCATTGTAATTTCACCCAGTGGGGAGAATACTTTTAAAAATTTTCACTCTTGAACATAGAAATGTAATATTTGAAGACTTTTTATCTGTATTGAAGATAGGAAATACTACCCTTGGTCTTCAGTTTAATTATAAGGAAATGAAAATTATTGTTTGTGTATATGTGAGAGAGAGAGTCCACACTTTGGTCACAGTATCCCCTTTTCAATGTAATGATTTGGCTCTTCTGGTTTCTTGATCTTCAGCCTGGATAACAGAATTTCCATCTTTTGCCTGTAAAGTGGGCCACTTTCACAACCTCTTCATTTTTCTGTACTGCATTGTTATTTGTTTGTACATTGTCCAGCAGAGTCCTTGCTACAACACATGTGAATGTGAGGTATCCAGAGTGAACTATGGAAACACATAGTCTTGCATTCCATGGCAGATGTCATGGTAATAAACACTGCATAAGACTTGACACATGCATTCAATATGTAACTATAAGGTATTTTTACCCTCAGGGTCTGTCAACATACAAAACTGTACTTAACCATCCTGATTGAGTAATGACTTTTCATGATAGCAGCAGGAAGAGGCATGACTATTTTTTTTATATTAAAAAATCATATCTGTTTTAAGAGTTTTTCCAAATTAGTTTGTCAGCTTTCCAACTAGTATTTGCAGCTGTATCTTCAAAAACAGCTGATTTATTATGTGCTACTCTTCCTCAATTGTTCATGGTAAACACAAAATGGTTTCTTACCCTACAATTAATCTTGAAGGTCGGCTACTTTCCAAAATGATGATCCTTGCTGTGTTGTTGTTTTCAGGTGATAATGGCCTTATTCTTGTTGTACCAATTAGCTTGTATTTATGTAGAATATTTATACCTGAAAAGTTTCACAGTGTAGCTTATAGATCAACAAAAATGAAACAGACTTCTTCCCGTAGGGTTACAATACAAGCACTGCAAAACAATGCAGAAAGTCATGCAGGGAAGAGAAAAATGGCTACGTTGAACTAAGAAAAGTGACACTTGATTAGAATAAAGACCTACTGTATATATTGATGTACAAGTCTACAAATTTTCATCAAAAAAATTGATGCCAAAACCTGGGTTGATTTATTTATTGGTCAATGTAAATAGTGTACTTTAATTTTTATGAAAAAGGAGCCATCTTTTTCTCAGAATAGACTGTAGAAAGCTTAAACCATCCTGGGAGCACCTAAAAGAGATTCTAACACCCTCTACCTTCTCTGCTGTGTTGTTGCTTCTGAATATTTTGAATGCCAAAACAGGAAAATGGAAGGGGTGGCAACATTTTGGTGCTTGAAAATTATCTTGTTGACTTCTATGTAAGCATACTTAAACTATGGATATATAGGCATACAACATAGTGCCAGTATGATGATGTGGTTTGAGTACTAGGGGTCCAAACAGACAGGTCAAAATAAAGCTGCTTCGGTTTACTTTGGAGGCATGTTGTTTAAATGACAGGATCAGTGTGACATGTAAGAATGTCTTGCACACAATTGCTGTCATGAATGGGATAAGAACAAGCTTCGCTCCTGTCCCCCATCTGATAATCTCCTGAATATAATGGCATGCTGAAGACATCCTCCACGGGGCAGTTTTTTGGGGCAATCCACTTTCCATCCATAGGAGATGAGCATGTAAGACTTCATTCTTGCTTGCTTGCTTTCTCCCCACTAGTAATATATAAGACAGACTTTGGAATTCATTCTGCATTGCTTTCTAAAACAGACGAATCTCAGACCTTGTTTTGCTTAACATGTGGTTTACACACACATGGCAATTAAAGTCGATTAGATTGAACTGGCCAGCTAAGAATATTTCTTCCTCCTCTCTGTGGTACAGCATAGTGCTTGTTTTGGAGTGGATGGGTTCTTTATATTATCTAAAATTACAGGCCTCATGTCCCAAGTTCCCCTGAGAGCTCTTGAAGTTACACCCAAAGGTTAGATTTCTTACTTTTGGACAATGTGATAATCTCCAGATTTTAAAGTTACGGTTTTGCACACCATAGAACCGTGCAGAATTAATTGGATGGATTGTGCATGGTTTAGTTAATTATGTAAGTCATTGAGACAGTGGTCCCCCTTCCAAATGCATTCAAGACAGCTAACGGTAAACAGTCTAGCAAAAATAAATACAATTGAAACGTGAAAGCTGATTAAAAGCACTTCATTTAAAACTCAAGTCAAGCTGTAACACAACTTTAACGCCAAAAGACTGTGGGAATATTTGGGTGGGAAAATTGAGACACTTGATTTTAAAGAACTAAGCATTAGGTTCTGAAGGAATACTTAGATTTTTTTTTCATTCTTAATATCATACAACATATCTTGAACCTATTAAGCCAAACTGTGGTTTCAGATATTTTGTGTCAAAAAACTAAGATTTTACCCCCCCCCCCCCCTCTGAAGGCCCTCCAGATTACTCTGCAGCAGGAGTAAAAATGCTGGAGAAAACAACCCCTTCATTTGTTCAATGTGTGGTGAAACTGATCCATATGTCATTTATGGTGTTGTTTTGGCTGCTCATTGGTCAGTTTTTTGGGAGCTTTGCCCTGTCAGAAGGGTATGGAGATTACAATTGGGCCTCATAGCTTTCACAATTGCTCGCCCTTGCCTAACCCTTCTGGTTTTAAGAATCCATTCATCATTTTATTTATACTCCACCTTTCCCCCCAGGCTTAGACTCAAAGCATGCTCACTTGTTGTTGTGTGCATGCAAATCATTCCCAGTTTATGGCAATCCTGTGGGGTGTGGTGACTCAGTGGTTAAGATGCCAGTTGTGATGACTGGAAGATTAGAAGGGTGACAATTCAAGGCCCAAATTCCACATAACGGGGTGAGCTCCTGTCACTAGTTCCAGCTTCTGCCAGCTTAGCAGTTCAAGTACATACAAATGCAAGTAGATAAATAAGCACCACTACAGTGGGAAGGTGAAAGCATGCAGTGCAGTTTTGCTGGCCACATGAACACCAGAGTAGTCCTCAGACAATATTAGCTCTTCGGCTTAGTAACAGAGATGAACGCCACCCCCTACAGTCAGTTAACACTAGACATTCATATCAAGGTACCACGTTGCCTTTACTTTAGGGGATTTATTTGAAAATATTTGTTCAGCGGTGGCTTGCCTTTGACTTCTTCTAAGGCTGAGAGTGTGTGACTTTGCCCAAGGTCACCCAGTGGGTGTCCAAAGCCAAGCAGGGATTTCAACCCTGTTCAAGAGAGTCATAGTTCAGTGCTAAAACCACTTCACCGTGCTTGCTACTGCCATGGAAATTATGAACCACAAAGACCCATTTAGAAACAAAAG
This sequence comes from Urosaurus nigricauda, assembly GCA_034509955.1. Classification (NCBI taxonomy): domain Eukaryota; kingdom Metazoa; phylum Chordata; class Lepidosauria; order Squamata; family Phrynosomatidae; genus Urosaurus; species Urosaurus nigricauda. The sequence goes on along the minus strand of JAOEGL010000004.1, from coordinate 245,687,581 downwards.
TGTGATGAATTCAGGATTATGACAAGATTATTCAGTCAAATAGCTTTATGTCAAAGAATCATTGAGTTGGAAGTGACCACAAGGGCCAACACCCTGCCATGCAGGAAATCACAATCAAACATCCCCGACAGATGGCCATCCAGCCTCTGTTTAAAGACTTCCAAAGAAGGAGACTCCACCACTTTCTGTAGCTTGCATCCATTGTGCTGTGTTCTAGTCTCTGGAGCAGCAGAAAACAAGCTTGATCCGTCCTCAGTGCGACACCCCTTCAAATACTTAAATAGGGCTGTCATATCACCTTTAAACCTTCTCTTCTCCAGGCTATTGTATTTTAAAATTGTTGGAATCTCGCCTCAATCCAAAGGGAGAGGTGGGAAATACTACTACTACTACTACTACTACTAATAATAATAATAATAATTTTTATTAAATGTACCCAGCTCCCTAAGTCTTTCCTCATAAGGCATGGTTTCCAGACCCTTCACCACTTTGGTCACCCTACTCTGGACATGCTCCAATCTGTCAATATCTTTTATGTATTGTGGTGCCCCAAACTGGACACAGTATTCCAGGTGGGGCCTGCCCAAAGCAGAATAGAGTGGCACTATTACTTCCCTTGATCTAGACACTATACTTCTATTGATGTAGCCTAAAAAAGCATAAGCCTTTTTAGCAGCCGCATCGCACTGTTGACTCATGTTCAACTTGTGGTCTACCAGGACTCCTAGATCCCTTTTACACATCGTCTTCTTAAGCCAGGTGTTCCTCAACATATTAATCAACATATCTCAACATATTAAGGCTCCCTATAGGTTAAGAAAGGGAACTAGGCATGGAGGGGGGCAGATTTATGAACTCTTTGGTGGAAAAATCCATTTGCACAAAAATTCTCAAACACACACACACACACATACTTGCGTCAAACACAACAAAAGACCCATGGACAACACCCAATAAAATTCAAAAAACAAACAAACAAACAAAAAACTTATGTCAAGTTTCTAGAAAATGGGCTTTATTGGCTAACTAGTAGCCCAATACATATTGGCCTATGGATATAAATAATTAAACCGTCACAATACATATGAGTTTCTTATGCCCTGCCCATATCTATGAAGGACTACTCACAGTCATCAAGATTGCAGAAATATCTAAACAAGGAACACCAACTGTCAAAATGATAGCATGAAATTAAAAATTGAAGGAGTGTGTGTGTGTGTGTGTGTGTGTCTATGAACAGGTGTTTAAAAATAGATAACACTGAAGGGCATTTAGATATATCGGAGCTATGTGGAAAGGTACTGACTCAAAACTCTGGCAGATTTTATAAGGGTGGAAAACACTGAACTTCTTTCAGACTGAAAGGAATCAATGTTTTAAATTTTGCAATTCCCTTCAGCTCTCCTTTCAGCAGAATTCTTTGGAAATATTAAAATATTGCTCCCCCCCCCACCCTACAGCTCCTATATGTGGCCATTGAGCTTTTTTAAATAATGAAGACCATCTCAGCAATGAAGACAGTTCATTGTGTAGAGTACCCTTTCAATCTCCTTTAACAGGGAAATAACTTTTGGAAGTTCTGATGTGAGGGAAGAATGATGTATAGAAAAGAATTACATCTCTACAAAGCACTTCAGTATGAAATCTGGCCCTTCCTTTCTTCTGCTCTGTCTTAAAACAGGATACAGATAGAGCATGTACCTTGCTTTTCAGCCGGTTTATGCTGAAGGGATTCAAAACAAGATGTGGACCTGCCACTGAGGTTTTAAAGTGGAAATGCTCATTTTAAAAGGGAAGGAATTATGTTGCATTTTCCCACACAACTTAAATTTGGTGACATGCAGCGGTGTCATTCAGGGGAGTAGGGTGTGTACACTGCACCGGGTGATGCCTCACAAAAGGGTGACTTAAAATAAGTTTGCCTTAAACTAGTTTGCCTTAAATAATCCCAAAGTGCAAATAGCACCTGACAATTATGCAGAAAGTCTCAGTGGAGAAAAAAAGTGTAAACATATGTTTTATATTTATACTTTTATGCAAGTTTTTATATTAACCTTTATTGTTGTTAAATATGCCGTTAACTGCTTTGAGTTTCATTGTTGAGAGAAAGGTAGGAAACAAATGGATAAAACAACAGCATCTGCAACAGCAATAGTAAAATCATCTGTTTTTATTCATTAAAATAAAATAAGAAAAATATTAATGACTGATAAGGAGAGCTGATGAATAACTTTTTGAGCTTTTTCGGTTGTTTCATTTCTTCAGGAGAAAGTTTATCAGAAAATTGGGTCTCTTTTTTCTGATGATTCTTTGCTCTCTTCTAAGGGTTATTCCTTCTTTAAACACCCAGATTCACTGTTTTTGCAGTTTCAAAAATTGTGGAGTTTTATTTTCATTTTGAATATTTCTCTGCCCCCTCAATGCCATTCCATTCTTGAGGCCATAAAAATCCCACACAAGGCCAGAACTGTCCAAGGAGTTTTTGTCTGTCTCATGAGTCCCGAAATGGCTTTTCCTTTACCAGATTCCATTTCAGCCCTCCAGCAGCTTTGATGTTCACAAATGCCTTCTCATTTTAGCAAATTCCTGAGGGATTGACAGGAAACTGGAGAATGAATTGAGATTCTAAAGTTTCACTTTGCCAGATGTGTCACTGTATGACGGACCATGTGGCAGAATACATCATTCCACTGGAAGGGAACTCAGTTCAGCTAATCATGTTCCCTCTTGTCATGCTCATTTTTGGCAATCGAAAATTTTGGAAATGCCCTCCAGTCTGGGTGATAACTAGGAACACAGAGTTGTGTAGAAATGTTGCAACAAATGTATATAATTCACTTATACTTCATGTCTGTATGTAGAGAGATCTAGCACCTTTGAGACTAACTGAAAGAAAGAAGTTGGCAGCATGAGCTTTTGTAGACTTAAGCCTACTTCCTGAGATAGTGTACATTTAGTGAAGTGGAAAGCCAGGGATATACATATATGTCTTTGGTTTGTGAGAATGTCAATTCAAATTCAAAATTCTTTGTATTTGGAAATTAAGTGGCCAGTCCAGTTTTAACGACGGTCATTTGTGAACAAAGGCATTGGGAACTAGTCTTTATGTTTGGAAATGAAGTGGCAAGTCTAGTTTGGCATTGGAAACTAGCCTGTAGGTGAAGTGAACAGATGAATGTAGAATGCACCCATGAGGATGGGGTTAGAAAGTATTGAAATGCATGTAGTGTGCCAGGAAACCCATATTAGGAATGGGAATGGGAATACACAAAAAACGGGGGCAGAACATTTCAATCCCATTCCCATTCCTAATGTCTAATTACATACGATGTCATCAATGCTGTCAGCACTCTATATCAGGCAAATAGGCCAGTCCCTGAATCATAAGATAAATAGGGCACAACTATGGAATGTTGTTATTGTGGCCATATCAGGCACTCCCATGAATGTGATAATCTTGTTCATTAGTTTTAATGGTGCAAATATGATCCTGGTCACTACTGAAGTCTCAAGCTCAGGACGGAATACAAGAGTACATCCACATTGTGAACTTTTTCCTTTCCATATTCAGGGGAAGTGAAACCCATCCAGCACAGGCTGTATCCCCATTCCCTGATTTGCCTTCTAAATGATCAAGAGCATTTCTGGATTTAGCTTTTATTTCCTTGCCCTAATCTAATCCATTACTATTGGCAGACATGGCTTTAGAAATGAAACAGCTTTCCCCAAGTTAAGCATAAAGGATAAATAGTTTCTCCTTACAGCTTTTCTTCCTAACAATACCAGTATGTTTGGTTTTTAAAAGAGCAGCACTGAGCATGTTGATATCCCCTGCAGCCAAAGTGGTACAGCTACCACTACCACCTGTTTCTTTTATGTTGGCCAATCCAAACAAAGCTCTCAAACACCATCCAGAACCCCCACACAGGGCTAGTCGGCTGCATTTAGCTGGATAGGTTGCATGTTGCAGAGAATGAACTACATAAATTGTGACATTACCATCTGTCCATGTTTTTGATACTTTGACAAACCCAGTTTCCCATTGGACTGCAGCCTTCTGATGGAAGTTTCTAGTTCTGAAGTTTCTCACTTCCTCCCCAGTTTTGACTCTCACAGATGAATTCCTTTCTGTGATCCAGACTCCTTGTGGGTGGGATGGTACTCAAGTCTAGACATGCAACTCTGTGCCTCTGATTATTTCAGCAGCTGTATGTAGGGGACAGATGCCTCCTGGGAACAGGAGATATAAAGTAGAAGGAAAAAGAACAGAAACAATAAGCCTGCACAGATGATTAGAAAGGCAATGTTTGCTGTGGTGCAGATAATACAAGACAAATTTGTTCACTGGGCTGTGGAGGGCCAGGCAGTCACCATGGCCTGGGAAGCTGCCCAGTTACTTTGAGTACCAATATGGGATGGAGAAGTGCAGAAGGAGAACAACTGTTTTAAGTATCACTTCTGGCTTCTCCGGATGTGGAATGCAATGAAGCATTAATAATTCAAATAATCTGATTGTTTTAAAAATCCTTCCTCTGCAAAGGCTCTGTGGAGATGTAAAGCCGTGTCAGCAATTGCATGTATAAACCTCATTATGCCTTAGCTTTTCTCGACATGATATCCCTCAGACATTTTTGACAACTACCACCAGCCCTAGACTTCTGACAGTGAGTGACCAGTGATGGGCATACATCATACGAGAACTTCCCATACCTTGGTACAGTCATTGACTGCAATGAAAATTGCAGTCAAGAAACCAGGAGAAGACTAGAATTAGGAAGAGTAGCTATGAAAGAAGGAACTGAGCAGAGCTGCTGAGGATAGGGTGTCTTGGAAATCTTTCGTTCACAGGGCCACCAGAAGTCACAGTCCACTTGAGGGCAATTGACAACCATACTTTATGTCCCTAACCCTGAGCCAAAATGGCTAGTGTATTAGGTTTAGGGACAGAAATGTCTTTTTGTTGTTGTTGTTGTTGTTGTTGTTGTTGTTGTTTTTAATGAAAATGGTCAAAAAAGACTATTCCTCGAAGTTGAGAAACACTGCTGAGGACAATCCTAGATCTGCAAGAATCTTCACAGTTTGGGATTTATTCTATGTGAAGAATGTGTTTTCTCTCTCGTTCATTTTCTATAGAGAAAACAAGTAATCTGTGTAGAAAACAGCATTTTCTGCAAAATAAAATAAAAATTAAAAAATGTGCAGGTACCAAGTTTCTAGCACTGAATGTACAAACACTTTTGCTATTTTCTTCCAGGTATGTTGACTTCTGCATAACCCTCAACTTGTTTGCTCAAAATAAGTCCCAAAGTGTGAATAGTCTTCAATGGTTTTTGATTAATTTATTGCAATGAGGAGAAAAGGGGGTGGGGATCATCCATTCCTGTCTATGAAAACATCATTTATGAATATTTTTTGTGGGCTTTTTGGGCTATGTGGCCATGTTCTAGAAGAGCATGCTTCTGATGTTTTGCCAGCATCCGTGGCTGGCATCTTCAGAGAAGAATGCATATTTCTGATATTTCACCACAGATGCTGGTGAAATATCAGAAACTAAACTTTCTAGAACATGGACACATAGCCCAAAAAAACCCACAAAAAACTATGGATGCCAGCCATGAAAGCCTTTGACTTCAACATTTATGAAGATTTACATCCCTAGCTGGATCCTTTTTTCAACTTCCTTACTTCAAAAGCTACCAATGCTTACCTTCCCAGGTATGCATGGTATTTGTAAGATATAAGTGCCTTCTAGCTGGAACATAATGCTAATGCATATATGGATTTTAAAATGCTTCAGACCCTACAGAATGGCTTTGCTGTGTCATCTCCATATCACAAAATGTGTGTTCCAAAGAGTGGCCTCTGTGAAAATAAGAGAAAGCAGGGGAAAAACCATGGAAACTATCAATTAGTATGTCAACTTGCTGTTGATTATATGTTATGACTCTTCGACTTCATAACATGGTGTGTATGCATGTACTTTTCACACACACATACAAATATATATGAAAACAACTAGCAAATTTATCTATATTTTTTCAAGATGGACAATTGTCAATGTTGAGCACCCTGTGCTTACCCTGTCTGAGAGAAGCCATAGATGATGGGACCTCACAGTAGATTCATTGCCATGGAGAGAACCCTATTAGAGGGGTCTGCAAAGTCCACACCTGTAAGTGGAAAGTGCCCAGCTTCTAGCTTCAAACTGTATCAACTACAATGTTATATACTACAACATCAGAGAGAGAAAAAACTCTTCTAGAACATGGCAACTTAGCCTGAAAAATCCACAGCAAACAATGTTATCTACTGTTTATAGAAAGAGGTCCATTGGAAATTCAAATTCCAAATACACTGGCTTATTCATATTATTTCATTTTAAAAAATCAATGACTTCCATGTTCAGGGATCCTCATAGTATGCATATCAAGCAAGGCATTAGGTATCCGAGTTTCAAGGGCTTGGAATGAGAGCTCTCATTAACAGGAACACATCCTTTTTTTCTATTGCATGCTCTCCAACGTTTCCAAGAAGAAAACTGGGGCTGTATCCACACCACAGAAATAATCCAGGTTGACACCAATTTAATTGTCATGGCTCAATGCTATGGAATTATGGAAATTTTCATTTGTTGTGGCACCAGAGCTATCTGAGAGAAGGCGATATGCCTCACAAATCTACAGTTCCCAGAATTCCACTGTACTGAGTCATGGCAGTTAAAGTGGTCTCAACCTGGATTATTTATGTGGTATGAATGCAGCCCGGGACACATGTGGCCGAACAATAATGAAGTGTTGCCAAAATGGTAAAAGTTATTCATAATGCAGAACACACAGGTTAGCAGGGGTGGCAGCAGTTTGCTTTTGCCTGAGCCTACTCGAGAAAGCATGATTTAGACCTGACTCTCTTCTCTCTCCCCTCCTGCTGAGTTAATGGAGTGAAAACTACTTTGACACTTTAAACTCAGTTTGTATCAGAGGAAGTAAGAAAGAGGGAAAGTGAAAGGAGGAGAGAACAACTGGGATATTGTAAAAGCAGCTGAAAAAGCAGGATGGCAGATGATTAATTGGGACTGTCCCTTCCAAATCAGAAGGTGTGTTATTGCAGACATCTTTGCTCCCCTCCCCACAACATTTTTGTTTTAAATGTGGAATAAGTCTAACTTTCTGCTTTATCACACTAGGGGGAAAACAGGATTTAAATGAGAGTTAAATGAGAGTTAAACAGGAAATGCCCTATGTTTATCATATGACATTTCCTGTTTAACTCTCGTTTAAATCCTGTTTGCCTGCTAGTTTGATAAAGCAGTTTGTGAATTGTCATTCTCTCCGATACGACAGCCTCTCCAATTTTGATGTTGTTGAGAATTTTCATTTGTAAGCTGTAATGACATCTGCTGGAGGCTTTTAAAATTTCCTTTTCTAGTGAACTCTCTTGAAGTTTCATGAAAATGCCATGCTGCATGATCAACTGAACCAGTTTTAATGGTAATTTTGGACTTGAACATTCAAATAAGCATATAAGTCGTTATTCAATAAATGGAGCTGAACTGTCCAGGGTGACAGTGGGGCCGCATCAAAAATGCATTTATTTATTTATTTATTTATGTTCTGTGTTTTTCCAACAATAGTGCTAAAAAACAGCTGGCATATTTTAAAAAGTACAGAATTCAAAAATAAACCCTAAATAAAATCTCTCTCTCTCTCTCTCTCTCTCTCTCTGTTATTTCAAAACAAATAATCTGTAGAGGTGAAAGCAATTAAAACCAATTTAAGATCATATAAGATTTTAAGACCCATTTATTTTAAAACAAATTGTAGTAGATTGTTTGCTCATTTATATATTTGTTTGTTTTATATGCTGCCTTTCTTCTGGTGTGGGACTCAAGGCAGCGCACAACACTTAGCAAACACAATACAGTTTTTAAAATGTTTAATATAAAAATTAAAATAAAATTAAACTAATTTAAAAACAGATGTTAAAACAGCATTAATAAGCATTTAAAACATGATGATTTTTTTTAAAAAAGAATGATTCTCCCTCATTATTAAAAGCTTTATTTGCTGTCACCAAATGCCTCCTTAAATAAAAATGTCTTCACTTACTGGTGGAAAGAGAATGGAAAGGGGACAAACCAGACCTTCTGGGGAAGGGAGAAGCCATGGAAAGTCATCACCAATTGTATCTGTGAAGACGGTGGGTCTGATAGAAAGCCCACACCTGCTGATCCCCTGCAGATCTTAAAGAATGTACTTAAAGCATATAAGGAGAAATGCTTTGTCAAATAGTCCATTGTTAGAGATGGAAGGGACCCCAAGGAACTAGTCCAGCAGCCAAATCCCAGTCTAGGAGAAAGGAAGGATATGTACAAAAGGATGGATGGATGGGTGAAGTGATGCATGGATGGTGGATGATGAACAACTTCATGGGCATCAGGGGACAATTTCCTCCCAGGAAATCCAAATACTTCCATTTTCCTTTGCAGTCTTTTTTAGAATGATGCCAAGCATTCACCATTTGGCAGGCTTTCTATAAGGTTTTGGTTCAAAAGAAGTCTATTTTTTTAATACAAATAAGAAAAATAGGTATGTTTTGGGTGACTGATGAGGTTCTTCAAGGGCCAGAAAAGTGGGTTCTAGAGGTCACAAAAGTGGGTCACATGAGCTGGTTTTTGCTCATCCCTTATCTAGCACAACTCCCTGCCAGTTCAGGAATCTATTGCTGAAGCCTTCCAGAGAGGGGGACATCTATCAAAAAAATCATGCCTAAAAAAGCTTTAATATAGGGAAGGCTTTCAAGGTGGGATGCTTTTTTATTTGAATATCATACTCTATGCACTTGTGATTGATACTTAATAAGCCATGCTTAATGATATCAGCAGGAGCTGCCCATCATAATATTAAGTTTCTGGTTTTGGCCCCAAACTCTCAGGGACTGGGATAGTCATGACCAGGCAATGCCAACAGCTATTATATAGTCTTAATGCCCTAAATAAAAATAGAAAATGGATACAAAATACTGGATCCAAATTCCATGTGAAGGATTTCCCCCTCCCACCCTTGAATCCATAAAGTAAAAGGCTATCACCTAATTCAAGGTGACAAAGTCCTAATAACAGGGATGGAAGAAAGGCAGGTAATAAATAAATAAAATAATAATATAAATAAAATTCTTACCCATGGAAATCATAGTTCCCCTTCTCTCCATCTCTGTCTCTCTTTCCTTCTGAATAAGTACAGCCCCTTCCTTAAGGGTTCCCTATCCATTGGGCCAAACCCAACAACTCATACAGGTTTATCTTCTTCTATAGCTTTTCTTGACATTTTCATAATTTAATCTTGAATTTAATATGGAATGACCTACCAGAGGAGGTCTACCATATAACATTGCTGGAGGCCTTCAAGAAGGCAATAAAGATGGATCTCTTCTGGCAGGCTTTCCCTGACTGACTTCCTCAGACTTCATTACCTCCATCGGATTTTTCTGATTTTATTGTGAATTTTAATCTGATGTTTTTTAAAAATTGCTATTTTAGATTATTGTTTTTTATGCTATACTGTATTATTATTGTTTGTTTTGTTGTTTTGTTGTTGTTGTTGTCATCTTGCTGTTCTTGCTTGTTGTTACCCGCCTCGATCCAACACAGGGAGAAGCGGAATACCAATAAATAAATAAATAAACTTCTTCTTCTTCTTCTTCTTCTTCTTATTATTATTATTATTATTATATTGCAATAATTTGAATTTGTAAACTGCTTTGAGTCCCAAATTTGGGGTGGGGAGTTTTTGTATAAAACTAATGATAATGATACTAACAACAACAACAACAATAATAATAATGTCAAGCATGTTTTACCATCAGTGTTTAGGTAATCTTGCTCTTCACATTCTGTGGATGTTCTTCAGAGTTCCACTTATTTACTTATATTCTTTTGATAGCAGTATTTTTTTAGGGTGCAGGAGTGTCTGGTAAGGAGCAAGACAAAACCATCTCATTTAAAATCACCTTCTGTGCAGCCTTAACAAAGAGAGGAACAATTGACCTTAGATGGACTATGAGCAGTAATGAAGAGAGGAGGAGATGGATGGATGGATGCAAGTGTCTACTTAGACAGATGTTGGCACCAGGCAAAAGGGACAGAGTTCAGCTTGTTACCTGGCTGTGATTTACAACCGAAGGCCACAGTCATCCCACACAAGCTGGAGGCCATAACATTTAAACCTGACATCCTTGTCCTGAGAGAGACGAAACAGAGAAGGTGATGTCTTTTCTTGGACAGTTGTTGCTGTGCCCACTTTGTCTTTTTCATCCTCCAGGGCCAGTGCGTGGCTTCTGATCAGCATTCTTACTAAACATTTCTTAATGTTGACAAAGTACTGAACAGCAAAGGAAGGTCCAAAGCATGAATGGCTATTATTACTGTTGAGATAATTACAGTTACACTTTTGCTGTCTTGTTCTGTTACTTCAGTTCTTCTGATTCTCAACCCACCCACCCACCACCACCACCCACACATCTACATTGTGACCAATGACTAATTTTGGGCTTGTTCAATATAACTCTTCAGAGACAGAGTATTATGTTAATTGTATTACACAACTCTTATACTGAATGAGGACTTTTTGAAACTGAACTCAACAAAATGTGCACCTGTATGAACAGTGCAGACATATGCCCTGGTGGCTCAGTGGTTAAATGCCTGTACTGCAGCCACTCACTCAAAACCATAAGGTGGCGAGTTCAAGACCAGCAAAGGGCTGAAGCTCGACTCAGGCTTGCATCCTTCCGAGGTCACTAAGATGAGTACCCAGATTGTTGGGGGGCAAATAGCTTACAATTGTAAACCGCTTAGACACTCCTTAAGGGTATGAAGCGGTATATAAATGAAACTGTTTGTTTGTTTTGGCAAATCTCTGTGCAATGCACATATGCAGAAGCATCATCATCACATGCACAGCTTTGTCTCTGCAACATAACAACAACAACAAAAACCATCTGAACGCTATATGTCAGCCAAGCAGAGGTGGTGCACAGCCATTCTGGGTGGAAGTCCCACCAGGCAGAAGTCCCATCCTTTCTGGGCAGAAGCTTTATCCCTTGCTATGCTATGGGATCTAGGAACTGTAGTTTTGTGAGGTGTAATGAGGCCATCCATGAGGTTTTCTTGGCAAGATCTCTTCAGAGGAGGTTTGCCATTGCCTTCATCTGAGGCTGGGAGTATGTGACTTGCCCAAGGTCTCCCAGTGGGTTTCATGGTGGAGCCCTGGTCTCCAGAGTCAGATGCTCAGACTGCTGGCTCTCCTTGTTCTGTGCTTTATTATGCTTGCTGTTGTTGTGTGCCTCCAAATTGTTTTCAACTTATGGGCCCAGAGCACCCTCCCTTCCTTCCGATTGATGGTTCTTTGTGACCCTAAGGTGAAACTATCAAGGGGTAAGCTTCATCAGAGGGATGTTTCCATTGCCATCCTCTAAGGCTGAGAGTGTTTGACTTGTGTGTGGGGTGCCTTCAAGATGTTTCTGACTTATGGCAACCCTAAGGTGAAAGTATCATGGAATTCTCTTTGCACGTTTTGAGGGGGGGGGTTGCTGTTGCTAGCCTGAGGCTGACAGAGTATGCCTTGAGTTTTCCCACTGGAAGCCCTACCCCCTAGAAGGCAGAAGTCCCCCCCCAGTCATTCCTGGCACTGGGTGGCACCTGGTGTGGAAATGCCACTGAGTTTGGGCACTTGGTCTCTAAAAGGTTCACCATCACTGATCTAGCCCATTTGCTTCTAGACAGAAGGTGGATGCAGAGCAGAAGACAAGCCCTGGAACCTCAGCAAGTAGAAGGGGAGACACTAGCTAAGAAAAGCCATAGAACCTCCAGCACACACACCTATGATGAACCTATCATAGGGTTTTCCTGGCATGTTTCTTCAGAGTGGGGTTGCTATTGTCATTCTCTGAGATAGTGTGACATCCCCAAGGTCACCCAGTGGATTTCCATAACTGAGCGGGGACTGCACACAGCCCTTTTTTCTTGACTAAAAATGTACCCACTAAAACTGGAGAATGTGCACTTTATTTCCCGGAGATGGCCCGTAAAAAGACTCAGGGCCAGGTCTTGAATCTGGGAGCCCAAATTGTGGGAATTATATTCCAAAGCATTAACATTTCCATGCTTTACATCAGAGAAAAGCTTTTACACTAGGGGCAACTGTGCGCCTCTCCAGAGCTTATTGAATTGCATCTCCCAGCATTCCTCTCCATTGCTTATGTTGGCTAGGGCTGATGGAAGTGAATGATGAAAAATGGTTGAAATTACACTTCAACAGTATCTTGGAGGGCTGCACCATGCCTAGCCTTGCCATATAGCTTGATTCTCCTGGAGCTGTAAGCCAGCCTAATGGAACCCTCAGGCTTCCAGGTGAGTTAGCTAGCAGCGACAGACTTTTCTCAGTCAAGTGAGGCCTCTCACCAATTTCCGAGGCCTCCCTCTCAGGAGAGGTGTTAATGCATGGGGCATGCTGGCTTCTGAATCCTGTCCGGCAGGCTCTCTCTGAATGTACAGTTCTTCTTCTTCTTCTTCTTCTTCTTCTTTTTCCTCTGTGGCCAAATCATCTGCAGCCTCTCTTCATGCCCTTGACCTGTCAAGATTCTTGCTGAGGGAAAGACACACAGAGAATTCTGCCTGGGCTTGACCCCTGGGTGCCAGCAGCTGCAGAGTAATGACCTGCTCATACATCCCTGGGAGGTGATTTGTCTTTGTTTCATTTAGGGGCCTGTCAGAGGTTTAGCAACCGCAGGTTTCATTGCTAAGCCAAAGGAGGTCAAGCTGTGCAAAAGCAACAGCCCTGGGATTATGCTATGTCAAAGCCTGCATAAGCACAAAAAGGACTCTCGTGCTTGCAGCCACAATTTGCTGCTACATTTGATATGTGCAAACTGTGGCAATTAAACAGTGCAGCCATATCATATTTATTATTACAGTTATTATATTATTTATTTATAAGATACCTTTCCCTCCAGCTCTGGGATGTCAGACAGCAATAAAAAATTAAAAGAAATGCAAATTAAAAGCCCATGTCACTGAAAACATTCAAATGTTAATTCATCATCTTATTTGTCAATAGAATTAAAAACAATGTTTAAACAGAGGTTTTTTTTTGTAGGTTTTTCAGGCTATGTGGCCATGCTCTAGAAGAGTTTATTCCTGATGTTTCTCCAGCATCTGTGGTTGGCATTATCAGAGAATGCATTCTCTGAAGATGCCAGCCACAGATGCTGGAAAAACATCAGGAATACACTCTTTTAGAACACGGCCACATAGCCCAAAAAACCTACAAAAAACTATGGATGCTGGCCATGAAAGCTTTCAATTTCACAGTTTAAAAACACTTTCTCAGCTAACATACCAAGTTGTATTTTGGCTTCTGGTTTCTGGGAACTGTAACTTTAAAAAGGATCCTCCCCATTCTGTTTGTAATCTAGGGATTATTTAGCAGTTGAGCTTTTAATTTATTTTTGTTTGTTTGTTTTGTGCCTGCATTTTTTTTCAATAATTACGGTGATTCTAAGGTGAATTTATCACAAGGGTTTTCTTGGCAAGATGTCTTTAGACATCTGAGCCTTCATGTGTGGCTGAGAGAGTGTGGTTTGCCTGAGGTCACCTGGTGGGTTTCCATGGTCATGCAGAAATTCAAAACCTGGTCTTCCAGAGTAATAGTCCATCACGCAAACCACAATGCCATACTAGCTCATTTATTTATTCATTTTCTGCTCCCACCCACCTGCCTGGGACTCAAGACAGCTTACAAAAATACAGGAAGAAGTTCACATAACTAAAAATCTGCAAAACTTAAAATTCAATTCAATTATTAATAGAATTGTAAAACAATTTGAAAATGTATTAGGTCAAAAGCAACAAATGTCTGCTATGAAATCCCCTTTCCTTAAGTGCAGTCAGTTATGAAAGGCTTGTGGAAACAAACAAACAAAATGTCTTCCCCTGCCTATGGAAGGATTGCAGAGAGGCTATCCATCTAGCATTTCCACAGAGGAGGCTCTTACCCATAGTTCCAACAGATGTACCCAAGAAAGTGGTAGAATGGAGAGAAGGACCATGCACCAAAATCTCAAAATGTGGAAAGACTCATATGGGAGAACACTGCCCTTAAATTAACATGCTAGATATGAACAAATTATCGTATCCTCCAACTGTCCTGATTTGGCAGAAGCAATCCTGAATTGTAGGTTGTCCTACTTTTCTAGACGCTTAAAGAATGTCTCATTTTTTCCTTCTCTCACACTTTTGCCCTTTGGTCTCAGGGCCCATACATAGCAGCCAACACCATGGTATCCCACCTGCAGTTCTGACCTCTCTCTGTCCCTGGACCAGTGTGATGTTAGGGAGTTGTTCATATGCACACCCACTACTGTCCTATGAAACTGTCACCATCACCTGCCACTGTTACCTGCCACCACTGTCTTTTCCCTGGAAGTGCCCCCACCATGCATGGTAAGGGCAGGACAAGGCTCCTGGCCTCACCTCCTGGCCTGTGCCCCCTCCCAATGTCACAGGCCATGACTGGGGCCTTCCCAGAGAATGTGACAGTGGTGTCAGGCACATGGATGCATGGCCATGCAGTCTTCAGGCTATTGTGGCAGAATTTCTAAGAAAGTCCCCTGCAAACAGACAATTGAAAAAGACAAGGGTAATGCTGCTTTGGGCCAGAAGTCTGTTCAGAATTGCCAGATCAGCATCCAGTCTGGCTGATTCTTGCCTGGAGTTGTTGGCCTATACCGTCCAAACAGGACAATGCCAGGTGGGGTGAACATGAGTCTTTTGGCCCATATAAGAGGGACAGGGGAAGAAAGGTAGAATTTGGCCCTTCACAGTAAACTAGGAAAAAGCAAAATACTGCAACCTTTCCTAGTTTGTCTGTTGTCTCTCGTTAATAACTTTTGCCATCTTGACCCCAGTCTGATGTTGCTTGGCTGAATGAGTTCTGGTTTTCATCTGTGAAATGGAGAAGAGTTGGGGGAAATTACCTGTAAGCTTTGCATATCGGCTGCAAAAGGCACAGGGCCTCAGGGTACAAAACAGGTGCAACCTGTAGGAGGACAGCAACACAAAGAAGAATGATGCATAAGACAAAACTAGTGGGTGCCAAATGGTTTCTTTATGATCAGCAAATATAAATAAACAAATAAATAAAATGCTATGCTGCCAGGAATTAAAATGGAATCACAGTGCTATAATGATGTAATTTGAATTCTCAGCCCATTTACTCAGATTACTCTTGTGATCATTTCCACATTTGGTTGAGCTGAAGGCAATTCTGCCTCTCTCCCAACCCTTGCCTGGCTCACTTTTATGAGCCGACCTCTTGGTTTTTGATTTAGTCCTAAAATCTGAAGGAATAGGATGTAGCTGATTTGGCAAAACTAACTTTGATCACTGTATAGCCAATAGGCAACATTGCAATCCTGATTGTTTTATCATTAAGAAAATGAATTCTGGGTTATAATGATGAGAGGTGGTGGGAGAAATCCATCCGTAATCTCTCTGTTTCTCAGCTATCACTCTTGTCCTTATAGATTTTTCTTGCAGCTACCCATAGTTTATTCTTGTAAAACCTGACAGCTACATGTGTTCCACGTTTATTACAAACCATTCCTAGAGGAGTCTTTGATAGATGGAGCCGTACTTGTTCTTGAAAGGCTGTGAAAGCTAAAGTAAATTTGAAAAGATAATGTCAGCTTAATATAGAAGGCTAGGATTTTCAGCTGCAGAGGAAATAGTTTTAGATCTAGGATTCCACTTCTGCAAGAGAGAGAATTGTACAAAGTTTTATGGATGAAAATATGGGTGCTTTTGTGTACTTCTATTCTTACCAAGTGGCCCATAAATCATTATCTGAGCAGTTTGATTACATACTGCTGAAAGGTAGGGAGGGACAGTTGAGAATTTCAGTTTGATTTTGATAACATAGACCAACATGACTTGATATTATATGTGTGTATGTATGTATGTATGTATACATACACACACATACACACACACACACACGAGTGCTAGTGCCCTACAAACTGCAACTCCTGGAATTTTGTAGGATGGAGCCATGGCGGTTAAAGTGGTGTCAAGCTGCATTATTTCTGCAGTATACATGTACCCAGAGAAAGCAAGAAGGGGAGAAAAACCCAGACTGTCAGATTCATCCATTCTGAAGTCCATTCACATTGCACAATTAGATTGCTAAATTCCACTTTAACTTCCATGACAACATTCCATTGAATCCTGGGGTTTCAATGTAAGGAGAGATATTTAGAATTCTCAGACAGAGCAATCTGGTGTCTCACCAGACTACAAACCCCAGGATTCCAGAGAATGGAAGTATGGTGGTTGAAGCAGAATAACAGTGCTCTAATTGCATGGTGTGAAATTCAGATTAAAACTTGGAGTAGATTCTGTCTCCACTGACATGGAAACCACCAGCTCTCATTGGCTTGGAGGACTGGAAAAGATGAGCCCATAAAGATGTGAGAGGAGGAAGTGTATTTTCTCTGCATGTATGAGTGCGTGTGAGAGAAGACAATAGAAAACAGCTGAACATTTATGATACAGTGGACATAGAATCACAGAATTTGAGCTGCAACATCCACTTAGTCCAACCACTTTCTGTACTGGAATACAAACTAAAGCACTCTCAAGATATGGCCATCCCACCTCTGTTTAAAGATGGAGAGTCCATTATGCTCTGGGGAAGTCTATTCTATTGCCAAACTGCTCTTACTATCAAGAAATTCTTGCTAACATTTAGATGGACCCCCCCCCCCCATTTGAATCTGTTGGGTTTGAGTTCTAGATTCTGGTTTGGAAGAAACAAGGAGAGCTAATGGTCATATTGTAAAGAACTTATGAAATCTCCAATTGCCTGTTCTCTACATGAAGAGGGCATGCTTACGAACATGAGGAGACCATGAAGTTATAAGTAAGTTAGATACCCAAACAATGGTTTGGAAGCTAGTAGCTTCCATCTTAGTAGAGCTGTGAATCTGTCCTGACTTGTTGGCCCAAGTTTAAAGGAGCCAGCCAAGGTGCTAACCAAAATAGGTTGGGACTAAAACTTGGGGAAATTCACTGGTTCACTGGCATGGAACCCCACAGTTACACTTGGCCTTCTGTATCTACAGACATCTGCAGAAAGATTTACTTATTTAGACTTGAGTAGGGCTGGAATTAAACACATTCCATTGAGGTGGACATTTTTATTTACTTCTTAAGTGCCACTGCTCACTACAGTTAGCTCTCTGTAACCACAGATTTTGCATCCATGGATTCAATTATCCATGCCATTTAAATATATTTTTTAAGAAAAATCCAAGAAGCAAACCTTGATTTTGCCATTTGATTTGAGGGACACCATTTTACTATGCCATTGTATATAATGGGACTTGAGTACCCATGGGTTTTGATTTCTACTGGGGTCCTAGAACCAAATCCCAGAAGATACCAAGGGCCCACTGTACTTCTTCATATGAGACAAGTTTAATCTACTAACACAAGCTACAGATGAGAAACAGCAGCTGCTTGGGACATTTTTGGTTTGACATTATGTAACTGAGAATATACAGCCAAGTATAAAACACATGGACTTCCTGTCAGCTATGAATGACACATTTACATTTAAAAGTGCTGCTTTTCCTGGCAAAGAGTTCCAGAGCAACAGTTGGGGAAAATAGCACATCGATGGGAAAAACTGATTAACTTAACATGGGGGGGGGGTCACCCATTTTAGAAAATACTTTATTGAGTCTCATTTGGAAACTGGTGCTGGAGAAAAGTTGTATGGATACTAAGGATGGCCAAAAAAAAACCCAAAACAAAACACGAAGGCATGTATCTTGATGGAAATCAAGTCTGAACTCTCACTAGAAGCCAACATGACTAAGCTAAAGCTGGTGTAATTGGCCATATCATGAGATGACATGACTCATTGGAAAAAGACAATAATGCTAAGTAAAGTAGAAGGCAGTAGGAAAAGAGGGAGAGTTTGGAAGACCTGAGCAGGAAAGTTGATGACTGGGCTCTTGTGGATCTCCCATTGATAAGTTTGCCATACCTTAAAGTCAGCTTGACAGCAAATAAGAACAGTATACTTGCACAATATATTTGGGGGGATTTCAACAGAATATCAGCAGGAAATTGAAGATAATGAGGGTTCTAAGAAGAATTTGGGAGCCCTTTTATACTAAAACCATCTATTTTCCAAAAAACAAAAACAAAACCCCATGTGGGTCCTGAAGGGTCCCAGGAGCAAATAACTAGCCCTTGGCCTGTGATCCATTCATGCTATAAAGTTTTGGCACTATGATTATTCTTTAACTGCATAAGGATGTCCTTTTTCAGATGTTGGGGGGGGGGCTAGTATTCCCTTCCTCCCTCTGCAGCATACAAAGCTCCACTCCACAAGTTACTATAAAGCCCCAGAAGCCTCCCTGCATAGCCATTCTCTACTTCATGGTTTTCAAGCTATGTCCCCATTGCCAGAGATGAATGTGGAACCACCAGGGACAGGTATCGTCCTGATTTTTCCCCTGAGTTCATTGCTTTCTTTCCAGTCATGTAAATGAGGGACTGCCATTCATTTCTGTGGGTTAAGATAGAATGTTCCTTCTTCTTCTGGTCTCACTGATGAATGGGAGGTGATTGGGATTGGTGAAATGGTGTAGATCATCAAAGGGCTATTTTTTGGACTTGATGTTCCAGATTCCTCCCCACCATCATAGCCAGATTGTGGGAGTGGCCACGTTAGTGTGGCAGATTCTTGGGAAAAGATTTAACTTTTTCAAGCTCTTGTAAAACCATTGCCAAGAAAAACTGGGGACCTCCAATACATATGAATACACATTGCATATTGTGCTGCATATATGTAATATATATTACATGCATGTAATTCATATATATAAATTCATACACACCCACACACACAATAGATAGGTAGATGATAGAGAGAGAGAGAGAGAGAGAGAGAGAGAGAGAGAGAGAGAGATAGGCTTGAATCAGATAGAGACTTGCCATTCAGCAATTGATTCAACTAATATGTTCTGTTGAGACTAAACAATAGCATTCTGGCCTGTGAGTTCATTTTTACTAGTATGAGTAAAACACAAGAAAGTGAGCCTCACATCAGCATGAAAGAAAGAACACAAACTGGAGACCATCCAGTAAAATCCACAAAGAAAGGAGAAAGCTATTATGAGATGCTGTAGAGGGATGTTCAGTAATTAAAAGCCCAACAAGTGTCAGACCATTTTTAAAGCCTTCTTCTAACTGGTGTTCAGATGAACATGAATGAAGTAGTCAGAAAAGAAGCTCTGTGAAGCACCTCTTCATTTGAGTTTTAGTTGAGAAGTCTTCAAGTTTTAGAAGGAGAGATCAAATCCAGAGGTGTTCAATCCTTGCAGTCAATGATGCATGCTGCAGATCTGGTCTCCTCCCCAAGCACTGCAGCATTAATCCCAACCTTTTGTTTAGGGCTCAGTTTCGCCTGGGACCTGGTCTGAAGGCAGAAGCCAAATGAGAACAGCAGCTGTCCGCCTGCCTCTCCTCTAATTTTGCCGCTGGAAATAGCACTTAAACCGGAGCTTCAGCTGGCACTGATTGATGTGCTGCCCGATTGGCAGTCATTTTGAAAGACACAAGAGGTTGAGCTGTGAAACTTACAGACTTTGATTTTATAAGAAGACACTCAGTCACCATAATTGTTTGTCTGTTACCTATAATTTGCAGCAGAAGAAGCAGCTACAAAACACAAGCTGGTTTTAGGCCAGCATGAATGTTTTCATACTTTCTTCTTTCTTTCTTTCTTTCTTTCTTTCTTTCTTTCTTTCTTTTTTTAACATTAGCTTAGTTGTTTTGTTTTGTTACTTAAAACTGATTTGAGGTTTTGCCTCTGTTTTGTCTAACCTTTAGAGACGTCAGAGATGCTGTTTTCTTTTGCTTTGCTTGTTTTTTCTTTTCTTTTACAAGGGGGACCTTTCACACTATACAGTTACAGTGTTTTGATTCCTCTTGCCATGGCTTCAGCCTATAAAACCTGGGATTTGCATTCTCAACCAGAGTTTTCTAGCGCCTCCCCAAACTACAAGCTGCAGGGTTCCATAACAATGGCAATGATGAGGGAATCATAACACTATAACTGTAGAATGAATGGGCCTCTACAGCTATTCATCATATGTGTAACTTATAGTACAGGTTCTGGTGACTGGGCCATGGGAAAGGTGCAAAATTCACTCTCGCTTCAATAGTTTGTTCATTTCTTCATAAGGCAAAGATGGTGACAAGAACATTATGAAGGAAAGAAAAGTCTAAGAATCACAGGGTTATCATCTTGATTGAAATGTTATTGAAGGAGGCTCAAAGATGCAAACTGCATTGAAAACACACATCTAATATAGACAATAGGGATGCAATTCCTTATTAATTTCATTCTCAAAGGAAGCAAAGAGATATTTAGGCATTCCCCACCTGCAGCTGTGACAATGCTACATAGTTTCTGAAAGCTATTTGTGCATTGAATTAGCTCAATTGTGATATCATCTATTCCTGGGAATTTATTTTTCCCATTTTCTCTTATTGCACATTCTACTTCATTTTTTAGGATTTGCAGGTTTGTCTTCATATGGTTCCTCATTCCAGGTATCAATCATTTTCTCATCTCTTTTGTCTAATTCTTCTAATGCCTTCTATAACTCTTCTAGTGTCTAGATCAAGAGAAGTAATAGGGCCACTTTATTCAGCTTTGGTCCTCACCGACAATATTGTGTCCAGTTCTGGAAATCACAGTTCAACAGAGATGTTGAAAAGCTGGTGTGTGTCCAAAGGAAGGTGACCAAAATGGTGAACAACTTGGAAACCATGCCCTATGAGGGGAAGCTTAGGAAGCTGGGTATGTTTAGCCTGGGGAAGAGAAGATTGATATGTCAGGGTTGTCATATTGAGGATGGATTCAAACTACAAAGGGAAAAAAGTTCCACTTAAACATTAGGAAGAATTACCTGATGGTAAGAGTTCTTCAACAGTGGAATATGATGCACTGGAGAGTGGTGGAGTCTGGAGGTTTTTAAAAAGAGGCTTGTTAGCCATCTGTCATAGGGTGTGCTTTGATTGTTCTAGATTTCCTCTATTTCTATAATTCTTGTGATTTCTTCTATCTCTATGATTCCATGGTTCTATGATTATATGAATCTATTGTTTTATGTTCTAGTCTGTGGAGCAGTAGAAATTCAATACTGTGCTTGAGCAGACTTTGTTCTTCTTGTGTGCCTTCAAGTCATTTCTGTCTTACAGCAGTCACAAGGCAAACCTATGTTTTTGGGCATTCATGGCTATCACTGGATGCTATCAGAGATCCATGTAATTGGGTCTGTCTTGACTTAACTTGAACCTTCTGCATACAAAGCATAAACTCTTTCACTTCATCCCTGAAGTGGCCAGGTAGTTGATGGAGAAGTTGTCATGCAAAACTAGACAGAAAGTACTAGTTATATCCAACGAGACCTAGGAGGAACATTACAGACAACAAAGCACACTATTCTCCAGCATCAATTGGTTTCTCCTAAAATCCAGCCAGCATGGTTTAGTGGTTTGAATGTTAAATTATGACTCTGGAGACCAGGGTTTGAAACCAACTCAGCCATGGAAACCCAATGGGTGACTTTGGACAAGTCACACACTCTCAGCTTTGGAGGAAGGTAATGGAAGACTTCTTCTGAACAAATCTTTTCAAGAAAACCACATTATAGGGTCACCTTAGGGCCACCATATGTTGGAAACTACTTGAAGGCACACACAAGAACAATAATCCAACCAAGTGCATCAGTAATTCTTCTAGTTAATGAAAGGCTGCAAGATCTTGGGATGAATATTACAAGCTTCAGTGCCTAGTGTATTAGGGGCCTATATGTTCCCATGGGGATAACCTTATTGCCACCTCTTTCTATTTCTGATCCTCAGTTTCTAATCACCCTTCATTTTATTCAATCTGTTCTGCTGCTGGGTCCTTTGAAGGCCAGCTGGAAGGAGAACAAACTTCAGTTCCTTGACTCAGTGTTGGTTAGTGAGGGTGTAGGCTTGTTTCTCTTGGCATTAGGAGTTTGAATCCATGTTGGATGGAAAAGAAATGTCTCCCATTTAGGTGCAGTTTTGTGTAAACTGTCTTAGTTTCAGTGTCTTAGGGTGTCTTTTTAGGTGTGGCAATGGTGACACATTTGTACCCTTATTAAAATATGACACAGTTAGGAAACTAGACTTATTATGTAGTATGTAATTGTAATGAAGAGCGAAGACATCTGTAGCAAGATCCATAGTCCTCTCCTTGTTTAGGGTTGAGTAAGGCTGGAATTAAATATATTCCATTGCCACAGACATTTTTCTCAATTTTTAAAATTCTATTGCTTACTACAGTTGGCTCTCCATAACCATGGATTCTGCACCCATGGATTTTGGTATCACTAGAGGATTCTTTAAACAACCCCCAGTGGATACCAAGGACCCAATGTATTCTCATTTCAGGACTGTGAATACTCATCCCAAATTTGTTTCCTGTGAGCTGGCATCACATGTGATTTCAAAAACTGCAGTCTGAGAAGTCTGGTTCAATTGACCATAAACACCAACCTACAATAATGCTGGGGAATGTAGAAGGCAGCAGAAAGTGAAAACTACACATCAGATGGGTAGATTCAATCAAGGAGTATTGGGTCTGAACTTGCAGGGCCTAAGTAGTGCAATGGAGGATAGGGGGTCTTGGGGATGTCCCATTCACAGGGTCACCTGGAGTTGGGGCTGAATTGAAGGCAGTTAACTACTACTACTTTCCCCCAGAAATGTCCAAAATCCTAAAATGTAATACATCCATTGTTGCTGCCTAGATAGCAAATCTCAATTATGTGGGATGAGTTGGTCTGAGGTGGCTAAGTTCAGTCAAAACATGCAGGAATATAAAAGGGAACACTGGGCCACTTAGGATTCATATTTCACCTTTCTTCACCATCTCATTTCCACAGATATTAGGAACTACGACACGGTACAGACAGCCCAAAAGGGCCATCCCCGCAGCATGAATAGGGCTGGGGAGCATATGGATGGCACCATGCTTACATCACGCCATCCATATGCATGCACTGTGATGACGTCTCAGCGTGAGCCACATCCAGATGGACCGGTGTGTGCCCAACGTCATCACACCGCTTGTGGGCACCTAGGGTGCCCTTTCTACAGTGCTGAAAGGAACTGCAAAATGGAGCTCCTTTTCAGGAAGCACTTTGTTCCTGCAGCAACCAGATTGCCGCAGGAACAAAGTGAGGGAGAAAGGAGCCAGGAGGCCCCTTTCTCCCTTGCCTCCACTGGTCAGGCTGTTTAGAAGGGGCTTTTTGCCCCTTTTCCGCGGCCTGGAAAAGCGGTGGATTGGGGCCTCTGGGGCTGCCAGTGAGGCTGACCTGGCCCCAATCCACTACTCAAAGGGGCAGCTATAGACCACCCTTTTTGGGTAGTCTGTAAAACCCCCATGTCCCACTTAAGTGTCTGTGCAAAATCTCCACATTTAATAAATATCTTTTTATGACTCAGCATAGACACCAAAAGCTTTGTTGGACTTAATCAATGCAAAAGCTTCACTGCTATTTGTTAGTGTATCATAGTAACTATTTCCCCTTCTGTTGTTGTTCCTTTCTCATTTTAAAGTCCTTACTCATTTAGAAAGTCCTATTCAGACAGAATACTTCTGCTTCTTACTTGTTTTACCTTAAGTAGGGTACCTCAAGGCACCAGTTTTTTCAATTATGTTTTAAAATACATTTTCAACTGTTTTGTGTGGGTTTTTCCGGCAATATGGCTATGTTCTAGAAGAGTTTAAACCTGAAGTTTCACCAGCTTCTGTGGCTGGCATCTTCTTTGAAGATGTCAGCTGCAGATGCTAATGAAATGTCAAGAATAAATTCTTCTAGAACATGGCCACATAGCCTGAAAAAAAACACAAAAAACTATGGATGGCAGCCTTGAAAGCCTTCAACTTCATATATTTTCAACTATTTTTAACAATGAGTTTTTAATACAAGTGATGTTTATTTTTATTTATTTATTGTAATGGTACGTATTTAGCTTAACCTTCATTTTAAATTTTGTAAGCTTTCTTGGGTCCCCTGGCATGAGAAAGCCAAGCTATAAGAGGAATGAAGAAATTACTATCTCCCCCACTGACATAGACCAAATGAGAATTCTGCCCCTTCAATGAAATTTTCCTTCAGTCTCCCATTGTCTAGCATTACAGAGAATGAGGCACTGAAACCCATTCACACCTAGAACTTTTCTATTTGCTGTGCCCATACAGTATTCCCTTGGTCAGTTTGTCTTTTCCTTTTCTATGGATACCTAAAGTGTATTTTCAAAGCCTCAATGGGAGTTTTGAATTACAGCATTGCTAGAAATATAGGGATTGAAGAGAAATTTCAGGTGTGGGAGTATAGAATATTTATGCGGGGAGGTAATGTCATCATTTTGTCTCCCCTTTCCATAGCTACGCTCCTGGTAAACAGTCCTGTGATAAGCAAGGAAGTCTTCAGTTCTTCGCAGTTTCTGGTAGTCACAATTTCCCAGTATGGATTTTAACAGAGAAATATAAAACTTCCACTTTAAATCATGGGATATCAAGAAGGCAAAACAGAAAGTCCAGTAGATGCCTTCTTCAAGCATTCAGCATGCATGTGTCTTTATTTTATTTGCCTCCCCCCCCCCCAAAGTGTGATGGGGATGTTTAGTTCAGCAAGCACCCTGGAGATGCTCACCAAGAACTGTTGCCATCATACTGTATGTGACCTGAGATATTTGGATAGGCATTTTCCCCCTTCACATTTCATGTTTTCTGCAGAAAATATTGGATTAAGTGATGCAAGCATGCCTCCAACTTTAGGCTTGAATTACATCTTAAAGGGATGCAAACCTGTGTCTCTGAGCTACACTTTAATGGGACTCAAGTCATGTTCCATATGGAACATGGCAGCCCTAACTGCCTTGAACAACCCTTAGGAAAGGAAGTTCTTATTAGATGAAAATGATGCAAACACTGGAAGGAAACTAAAATTGGAAGGTTAGAAGGAGGAAAGAGCCTGTCAGCATTGGGTTGAGCTGGTGTTCACTCTGGGGTATTTTATGATGTTTTCTGGCTATTTGTGCTGGATTCCTAGCCTCCTTTCTGTGGCTTCTTCCAGCACAGTCAGTGAGTCATCCCATAAGTATGTTGTCTGCTTTGGTGATAGATCCCATTCTACAGATTGCCTTTCAGCAAAGGGTCAAAGAAAGTGGCTGTAAACAATCCTATAAAATATATGGAAGCTCTGAGGGTGATCTCATCTAGACATCCTAAGAACAGTTAGGGATAAATGAAGAAGAAGCCTGTGATCCATCAAGAGAGAGAGAGAGAGAACTGCCTCATATATTTCCCCCCATGTTAGTTATGTTTGTATTGGTTTGTGTTAGAGTGGAAGCAACATTTCTCACAAACCATTCCTCCCCTAGAAGGCACATTTCTGATTTCCCTATTTTTTTCAATCACCAATTTGCAAAATTGCATCTGACTATTCTCTCCCCCCCCCCCCTTTTGTATTTCACGCAGCACCTTCCAGTGTCTTTCCACAAAGCACCAGAATAATGCTATACCGAGCGAATCATGTTTGTATGTGTGTGAGGTTCAAATTGGTGGGCAAGTTTCCAATATCATTATTGCTGTTGTCAGATGTGCATGGAAAAAAAAGTTTCCAAATGCCATCACTGAGTCCCACTACAGAGAAACTGTTGGAGAATTTTTCCTACTGCTCAGGAGATTTGGTAAAATAATGCAATCATGGGATAAATTTCCCTGGCCTCCCCCCCCCCCCCCGCTCTGCCCTCAAAGGGCAGAGAACTTTGAGATCCTAACACACAATTTTGATTTGACTGATGCCCCTACTTACCATCCACTTTATATTTGACTGATGCCCCTACTTACCATCCACTTTATATTTGTAATAGTCTATAAACACTACTTCTGTTATTGTTGTTGTTGTTATTGCTGTTTCCCTCTTTCCCCAAAAAATTGGGTCTCAAAGCTCTGCTATGGTGCCACAACAAACTACAGTTCCTAGAATTCCATAGCATTGAGCCATGTCAGTTAAAGTGTTGTCAAAGTGGATTATTTTTCCAGTGTGGATGCAACCACACACACACCCCAGCCACCTATGGTGGGCAGGAAAAGGGATTGGCAAGAGCTTGGGAAATTTATTTTTGGCTGAAAACCTCCAAAATCCACAAGTCAGTATAGGATGGTATCCTTGCCCATAGCAAAGTTCTTTGTTGACAGTTCATCTTATTGCATTGCAGTTTTGTCAAAATGTCTTGAAGGCACTAGGTCAACCACATACCAGAAGTAGACACAGGTGTGTTCCTTGTTCACTAGTGGCTGGAATCTTGTTGGAGTCATGTATAACCTGGGGTGATGCACACATATGTCTTTGTTCAGACATTGTGGAAGAAGGTATTTGATACCACTTTGTGCCATGACCAACTCATTCCCATGACACTCTCCTAGCATTTAGGGTATAATGCTGTTTACTGGAAAGAGGATGGAGGCAGAAGGCCTCCAAGCAGCACCCAATGAGAAAAAGAGAACTGGGGTCAGTCTGAAGATCTCTAGTGACTTCTTCTTCTTCTTCTTATTCTTATTATTATTATTATTAAATTTATTATTAACTTTATTTATATAGCCCTATAAATTTACACAGCACTGTACATACAATCAATTAAAATAGATAAAATAAACCTGCCTATTGAGTACATTCTTTAAAAAACCCAGTTAAATATAATACATATTAGTACATGTTAGCATTCAATAAAATAAGGCAGACAACAAATTAAAATAACATCAGATTTTGAAGCTTCAAGAGAGTGGCATCAATTATAAAGTATCAGAATTTGAGAACATAATTCATTTCAGCACTTTCTCTTTCTAGTCTTTGTTTGTAATCTCCTTGTTCAAGGACAGTGATCTGGCAATCCCATATTGTATGTCCAGGAAGACTGCAAAGCTCTGAAGCTGGTTTTTGGTTATTGCAATTTCTAATGTCACAATTGTTTCCATTAATCCTCTTGTGCAGAGAAAGTCCTGTTTGTCCAAAGTAGAATATAGAGCAGCATTGCTGATATGGGATGGCATATATCAAATTGAAGAATGAGTAACTGCTCACACTATATTGCTTCTGAAAAAGTAGATTGATATTTATGCTAATATAGATAGATGAATAAATAAATAAATAAGCAGTAAGTCTTAAAAGTGCTGCTAGATTTCTTTCTACTTCTTCCCCTTCCTTTTCCCTTTTTATTCTGAAACAGACTAGGATGGTTACTTCTTTGAAAACTTCTAGTGTTAGAAGCTGATAAACAGAGTTTTCAGTCTAGATTGCTGGGGAATTGGAGTGCATTAAGGTGTGGGTGAGGTAGAGGATACGTGTGCACATGCATTTGTTCATATGCATATATGAAAACGTTTCCCACCCCCTGACAACACAAACTGCAGCCCATGTAGTGGAAAAGGTTGTGTAACCCTTCTACAGAACAATGTAGGTGAATATCATAGCCTATCAAGCCAGTATGGTAAAAAAAATATTTCTGCTTAGGGAATTTTTGTTGACAAAGTTGGCACATGCTCCATTTCTTTCTCCCATTTGAGGAAATGCTGCAGGAGCATTGTGTTATGCAGCCTGAAGCTGAATTCAACCACCCACAATAACTGGGTATAATTTGGTGACAAGCCTCCCATATGCTAATGAAATGCCTGAAGCTGTTCTGATAATAGAAGTGATTTATCAACAACTGCTTCCAAACATCCAGTTGGCCCACTTCATAATGGCTTTCCTGATGTCTGGATATCTGCAGCCAGCAACCTTTGCTGTAGGAATCTGTCTTGGTGGCGTGATTTTATTGCTTGGCATATATCTTTGTTGAGCAAAGGCTCTTTGCAAAGAAAAGAGAAATGCATAAAAGAAAGAAATCTGTCCCAATAGATTCTGTTGGAGATTGTAGCATCAGGTATGATAAAGAGTGTGGAGGGAGTATGGGAAATGTTGATGCTGAGAATGTGGGACTGGAATAGTCTGTTCATTATTCTTTTATATTGCAGGTTATACTCTAAGGTTTACACTCAAAACTTGGAGATATATTGAAACTACAAAAGAGAGAAAAAGCAGAGGAAAAGAGGGAAAAAAACATAGGATGTAAATATGAACTTTCATATAAGCTGACTATTTAAAAAAAAAAAGCTCAGCAAAATTGACATCTATACATTATATTCATACACAGACTGGATAGTGTTACCCAAAGAACAGGTGGTGGGAACTGGGATGTCGCCACCAACTGTCAGTATTACTTCAGATTTTGGGGAAATGGCTTTTGCAAGAAGCTTTTGCAATCTTTGGAATGTGTGCACCAGTTTGTACCAGTACAAACGGAGAACTACAGGTTTGGGGTGAATTAAAAAGATTTTATTTAGAAAAATTCAGAGTGCTATCACATACACAAGATAACAATTTACATGGACACAGCATATAGAGCTAACCAAAATGGAAATATGGAAAGGGGATAACAGAGTTTTAAGAGGTTTGCAGTGGGGTTATAATTACATGTCCAATGAGAAGACCAGGGAAAGTTGGAATGGCTCAGACTGGGAGGTCTGAGGCCAATATAGAACATGTGGGGGTGTATGCCAACTGTTTGTTGCAAGATTAGGTTATGAAACTATATTGTACCTTAAAGCCAGCCCCAAGTGATAGGCTATCTGTTCAAGTAATAAAGGATGAATGTCTTTTCCCAGGAATTGACAATGAGATTCCAGACTTGTTGGTGGCTCTAACTTTAATGTATTTAAAAACCATGATTAGACTGGAATATTCCTGAGTTGGTTAGATGGGGAAATTTGGCTGGGGACACAATAAGGGATAGGCAGAGAGATTGGCTTACTGCTTTTGGTTCAAGGAGATCCTTTGACTCAAGCTGCAAGAAGAAATGCAGATTACTTGAGGAAAGGAAGGAGCACTTTCGATTTGATGGTTTTGTTTACCTGGATATCAATATGCCTCAGGGAAATGTCACTTTCTTCCCCCTAGGAACCTGATTTAGTGTTCACAAAAGGTCATCAATCTCTCAAAAACATGCTATCTCCAGATATTAGGTATGAATATATGAGGACCCCAAAATACAGTGTTGGTATGCAGGGATGCTTAACAATTGCGAAAATCTTTGAACCACTGAACAATAGATAGTGTTTGACTTTCCATTCTAAGAGTATAAAGCTGTTTTGTGTGTGAGAGAACTGTGCTGATGATCAGTTAGACTCCAAGACTGAGATCATGTTTGAAGTTGGCAGAATGTCATATTCCATCAATTTACCTACACTGAGATCAGAAAAGTAAAAGGTAAAAGTAAAAGTTTACCTTGTATCTTTTTTAATCTGTTGTACCCCGCTCCGAGTATTTTATTAGAGGAGCGGGCTATAAATAAACATTATTATTATTATTATTATTATTATTATTATTATTATTAAAAGGAGACCAATGAAAAAAGAGAATAAAAATGTCCATCTGGTTGGTAGGATATGGAAGCCAGGGACAGGCAGAGGTGTGTGGTGCCCTGTCCTAGAAAATTGTGTGTAGGTTAAAAGATGCATTGATTTTTTTTTAACAAATAAAAAATAGGAACATAATATTTTGTCTTTTTGATCAGGTGAAATGTTAGCTGCCAAAGCATTCTTGCTGAGGTTAGTGACCAGACAGACATAAAAGAAAGTTTATGTATGGAGCAGAGCCAACATAATGTAGTGGTGGTTTGAGTGTTGAACTATGACTCCAGGATACCAAGATCTGAATCCCACCTGAGCCATGTAAACCCACTTTGATGATGATGATGATGATGATGATGATGATGGGGGTGACTTTGGGCAAGTCACACCATCTCAGCCTCAAAGGAAGAGAATGCAAACTCCTTCTGAACAAATGTGTCCAAGAAATCTTCATGAAAGGTTTGCCTTAGAGTTGCCACAAGGATGACTTGAAGGCATACAACAAAAACAACATAAATAGAGCATGGATTCGATGTCTTACCTTAATGTTTGATTCCTAGCATATCTTTCTGGACCTGGAGTGTTCAACTTACCTTTTATGCCTAACAGCCATTAATAGATACCTATGAATTCCCTATTGATCACCAAATAAATGGTTACAATACAACACAGTGTCAAATTTTCTTATGTTGCCAACACAAGTCACACATTGTTACCCAGACGAGGACTACAAACCAATGGCTTCATTGCTAGATATATCACTAAGGTGTCACCCCAAGGCTTCATATTGGAATTGCAAATACTTCAGGAGGAGAAGGCTACAGAAGCTACAAGAATGTTATCTTACAATCATTCAACTCTGAGATCTTGGGTTTTGTCCAATATAATGAAAGGAACTGGTGCTTCACACAGCACAAAGCTACCAACTTTAAAAGCTTTAAAGGGGGGGTTAGATAAATTCATGGAGGACTGGATATATTTCATGTTCAGTGTCACAGACAGTAGGTCATTCTAAACCATAATGCAATACATTCAAACACACTTTTCCAGTTAAAGTCTAAATAATGATATGGTTTAAAACTGAAATGCACTCCTCCTTTTTTTCTCCTCAGATGTGCTATGTCCCAGTGTCCACGTTGAAGGAGATAGATTCAAACACACCAATGGAGAAACTGACGATATTCCAGGTAACGGGATGCTGTTTGGAACTAGATGCTGTCATAATCTGGGATATCTTTAATTAAGATCCCTTCATAGCAGGGATTGTAGTAAATGGCAAATGTAATCTGAGCAAGGTCAGAAAAGGCCATTGCTTCCAGAGGGGAAATGGGATGTGTGTGCATTCTTACAATAGTTAAAAGTAACTATTTCAAACAAAGAGCAAAACACTATGTGGTACCATTCAGGAACTGGTTTTTCTTCAGATGATAAACTGCTATAGATTGACAGATTTTTATTTTTATTTTATTTTTATTTTTTTTTTGGTTTGGAGGCATATGTTCTCAGAATTATAGTACATGGCCAGTTGAACACCAAACCAGGGTACCCCCTGCCTTAAACCAAATTTTAAAAAGTCACCTTTTGCTTTGGATCTTCCCAGAAGAGCCAGAGCCTTCCGGAGTGACAGCAGGCAGCTGTATACAAATGCATTCTGCTGTGACACCTGCCATCACAAGTCAATTTCTCTGTGGTCCGAGTGAAGCACAACCATGCGATTGATGCTGGGATTCTTGGTTTTGGCCTCAAAGTGACCTGTGATGGTGGTGGCAGCAATGAATGTGGCTGACACAGTGGGATGTATGTGTAAACATCTACCCATTGTCACTCTAGAGTGACAAGTAATGGGGGGGGGGGCATCAGGGCAGCTTTGGCTGCTCCAGGAGTATTCTGGTCCCTGCAGACAAGGGAAGTAATAGTCCCACTATATTCTGCACTTGTCAGGCCTCATCTGGGGTATTATATTCACTTCTGGGTATCTCATTTTAGGATGGATGCTGAGAGCCAGAATAGTCTAGCAGTTTGAGTATTAGGCTCTGAAGACCAGGATTTCAACCCACACTCAGCCATGGAAACCCACCTTGGGCAGGGCACACTCTCTCAGTTTCAGAGGAAAGCAAAGGCAAGCCCTCTCTGAACAAATTCTGCCAAGAAAACCCTGTTATAGATTCACCTTAGGGTTGCCATACATCAGAAATGACTTGAAGGCCCACAGCACATGCAGACACGTAGATAAATTGGAGCAAGTTCAAAGAAAGGTATCAAGGGTAATAAGTGGCATGGAGAAGAAAATATATAAAGAAAGGCTTGAAGGAGCTGAGCATGTTCAACCTGGTGAAAAGAAGACTGAGGGATGTTATCATTGCACATTTAAATATTCCAAATATTTCACATTTTAAATATCCTCCTCTCAGAGAGGTGGGTATAGGTGTGTTCTCTGCTACTCCAGAGAGCAGGACCATGTCTAAAGAGTTTTAGTTAAAGGAGGGTAGATTTCAACAGAACATTAAAAGTCACATCTTGACAGTAAGAGCTGTTCAACAATGGAACCAATTTCTTACAGAGGTGATGGAGTCACCTTATCTGGATTTCTTCAAAAAGAGTTTGAATGTAGCAAAATTTCCTGCATTGAACATGGGGCTGGACTCAATGGTCTGTGGGTATCTTTCCAATTCTGTGAACCTATGATTCTATACTTGTGTAATGTAGAGGAAATCTGGTTCCTCAAGTGCACAAAGTTTTGACTTCATAAACACACAAACATAGGTTATTTGACACCTGGAGGCAGTTTTCCACATGCAATTTCTTTTTTCATGTATGCGACAAACTCAATAGATTTTTCATTTCCAAAATGGAAATGGAAGTGTATTAGAGTTTCTTCTCTCTCAAGAGAAACTAAGGGGAAAATGCTGAGAGATGTAGGAAGACACACACACAGACACACACACACAAAGGGATTAGGGGAAACAAGGGTTTTTAGCAGAGCGAGTTTGGTGAGAAGACAATGATACTAAATTTGGCTTTTATTTAGTCTCAAAAGACAGCCCTGTAGAGAAAAGGTATAATTTTGAAGATGAGAGCAGTGTTCGTGTAGTAAAGTAGAGAAACGTATAATATTTTCTGGAGCTTGCTGTTTACCAGAGAAGGAAAAGAATAATGAAGGTGAAGCAGGAGAAAATGGAAACAGGATTCTCAGAAGTTTCTTTTATTATTGCTTTATTGCGGATGTATAAATATCATGCCCTACAAATAGAGCCTTCATAACATCACATCTGAATTAGTGTAAATGACAAAAGCATCATGGAGGAATCTCTTGGCACCTATCACATACTCTGGTGGTTTCGGTCCAATACACGCAGCCTTCCCACCACAGTTTAACAAGCATAGCAATAGCAAGTTGTGTCTCAGGCTGAAATGCCAAGAATGGGGGAAATGTGATGGAAAATAGGTCTCACCTGGTTCTTTTTTTGTGTGTGTATTATTTTATTTTTTTAAAAAAAATTGGTAATACAATATTTATCGCTGTTATTAGTTCCAAACAGGATATCTTCACAATACCAGAAGTGTAAAGAAATGAAGAAAAATTAAATCCCATTTAAACAATTAGGATGTAAGGCCACTGGTGTAGTACTGCTAATTCGGTTATTAATTTTTTTTTAATTGCTTAGATTAAAAGTGTGAACTGTGGGCCATATGTGTCATCTAGACCTCATTTTTGTCAATTTTTTTTTTTAAAAAAAGTCCCCGAACAACTCCAAAACATGCACAAACACACTGGTTTCATTTACTTACCCCCGAATCTTGGTGGAAAATGGCTGAAATTGACTGAAAATTTGTCCAATTTGTCGACCAGGAAGTGGGACAAATGCTGCCCATCTTTATTGCCAGGAGGGAATAATGGCAAAAATCAACTTTCATTCCCTTTGCATTTGCCCACCCCTGTGTTGGAATCAAACAGGCATCAAGACTTGTATAAAATGATTAGTGAGGAAAGGGAGTCTAGATAATGGAACTTATTGCATGCATGTTATTTCAGCTTACTTCTATCCAGTTTAAAATTTAATTTGGGCGCCATCTTGATGCTATTAGATGGTTTTTATTGCCGAATTTGCTTCCCAAATACAGCCCAGATCCATCCCCGCTTCCAGAGCCACTCCAGCAGCTATTTTCTTAACTCGGAAAACTCCTGGATCCGAAAAGATCTTCGAGAAGCAGCACTGGAAGCAGGGATGGTCCCGGTCTGTATTTGGGCTGGAAATACAGTGGTAAAAAACTGTCTGATAACATCAGGATGCCAGCCAAGTTAAATTTTAAAGCAGATAGAGGTATGCTGAATTAACATGCATGTGATAAGCTTCAATGTTTGACCATTATTTTCAGCTCTCTGTATCTTTCTTTCCTCTATGTACTCAAGCTTTTGCTTCCTTCTTACTTGCAGTGGTCAGCTCCCCCTTTTCTCAAAAAGTTAGTAACTTTGTTCCCTTTGTTTAGGATGGGGCATCCATGGGACTCCAACCCCAGCAATGGCTACTGGCTTTTCATGGCTCTTCTAATCACTTTTAGGTCAACTTCTTTGAGCTATCTCCTGTGCTATCATAAGATGGATTTCCTGAGGCAATAAATGTAATGGGTTTTTTTGACCTTACAAGGGCATCCAAGTAATTTCTCCTGTTTTCTAGCACAAGCTCATATTACACTAGCCTTGCTGCACTGGACTTAATATAGATATCAAATATTCCTACATCCTGCAATGTCCAATGTTTCTTTCATGATTTCTTCCACGATGGAATAAAGTATCTGGAGTCAGTATACTGCAGAAAGGACAGTGTGGAATAGTCATTAGAGCACTGGGTTGGGAGAACCAGTTCCATTTTGGACACTTTGTTTATTTATTTAAATATTTTTTTAATCACAGCATTTTGTCATGTAATTTCAGGTTGAAACTAGATAAATCAACATCAACTGTTCATAAAATTCAAAATGAAAACTAAAATTAAAACAAAATTAAAATGAAAGCATGTAAAATTAAAAATGAAAACATTAAAATGAAAACATCTGCCCTGCCCCTTCCAGCAACTCCATCAGCTGAAGCAGTTTGACAGCAGTGTTCCTGGGATTTATTTTTCAATATATGTTTAAATATATTTGCTTTGTAAATCTTTTATGTATTTTATGTGATCTTATATAACTTTGTAAACCGCTTTGATCTTTTTGGAAAGGCGGTATATAAATAAATCATTATTATATATTATTATTATTATGTATAAGCGGTGTATGTGTTTGTTGTGTTTTTAACTTGTGTATATTTATAAATTTTAAACTTTTCTTCTTTTTTTAAGCTAATTGATTTTAATTGTGTTTTAATTTTTTTTCTTGCAAATTTTTAAAATTGTTTTATTTTTGAGCCATCTTGGGTCCCTTTTTAAAAGGAAGGTGGTATAGAAAGGAAATAAATAAATAAATATTTTTTTTTTAAAACAACAACAACAACAACACATTGTCACAGTCACTGAAAGATAACAGGGAAGAAAAGGGGTTCACTTTAAAGTGTAGATTCCCTTTGATTTCCTGGTTTCACCATTGTAAAATGATATTACAGTGGATAAGCTTATGCTCCATGTGTTCTGTAGGTTTGTAGTAACAAGAAAAGAAAAGAAAGGGTTTTTACAGAGTCTTAGGCCCTGTACAGACCAGCGAAAATCACTGGCCTCTGGACAGAGTCATGGCATAGTGTCTGCACACTGGACACCATTAGCTCATTGCCAAGGTGCCATTTTGGTGCACACCTGTTTACATAGTGCACACCATGACGATGCCACTGTGGTGCAGCACCTATGATGCCCCTTCCAGGGAGCAAAAAAGAAGCTGTTTTCGCAGCTTCTTCTTGCTCCCTTCAAGAAGTGGGTCAGTTCTGCTGCATGCGGTTGCAGTGGAAGTGATCCGGGGCGAAAAGGGGTGGCTGCATGCCGCCCATATGTATAGCCCCATAGTTCCTCTTTTCCTCTAGGAAGGAAAACAAGGAAATAAATTCCCTGCCATGAGTCTTCTCTGCTTATTTATAACTTTTGTGGGACAGTGTGAGCCTTGCACTAGAGCAATCTGCAAAACCTAATAGCCTATAATTACAAACAGAGATGGCTGCTGTTGCTGATCAGTGCCTCTCTCTGTTGGCCTGTGGTAGGCAAAGGAGGGGATGGGATTCCAAAGATGCCTGTGACTCACTACCTAATTATAACATTCTCGCAGTGTTATATGTATTTTAAAGAAGGCCAAGCAGACTGTTGATCCTCAAAGGGGAGAGGCACATTAAAGCCGAGCTGTATTCCTGCCCACATCCGTTCTCTCCTTATTGTTCTGCCACCTTAAATTGACATTAATTCTGCCCTTATTTTGCACTCTGTGCTGGAAGCTTTCAGTCTCAAAGTCTCCTTTGGTAATCTCCCTTGTAAGGCAGAATAGCCTACTCATACATAGTGAAAGGGTTCTGTAACATACCAATGGCTTCACAGAGCAGGTTGCGATGTTTCCTGGCAAAACATGCATCTGAAGGTGGATGGCATTACCATCAGATAAGCCTCTCTCTGGGGCTCCTTTAAAATAAATATTTTGAACTCCTATTTAGTCATCTTAGCTGTTGACTGGCACCTGGTAGTGACTTTTTTATGTGCATGTTCCCCTATAGATAAGTAGGCTATGAGTATTAGTATTAGTATTAGTGTTAGTATTGCCTGTCAGTTGATGGCTGGGGAAGCAGTGTTGTCCATGCAATGCCACTGCATGTGTGATGCTTGTGTGCAATGCATGACACTTGTAGGTATATGCATTGTGCATGGGACATGCAATTGTACATTGTGCACTAAAATTATTCCTTTCACATTTATTTGCATATTTAGTAGTGCAGTGTTGAAACTGATTCATTATACCACCATCATGCAGCTCTGTGAATGGGTTGCACAGTATCTCCCTGATTTAGGCTTTTGGTCATGGAGCCTTCAATTCATGTATTCTTGAGACAAAGGAAGCAGAGGAGGAAGCCCTGGATTCATTAGTTCACCAATGCAATAAGAAATCAAAATTGTTTTTACACATGCAAAACAACAGCAGCCTGGTCTACTTCCTCAGATGCATTAAACTTTCTGGGCATCATTCACTCCATCCATAGACCAAACCTATGAAAGTTTTATGCTGTGACTTCTCCTCCACCATCTCAAAGGTGCTACAAGATCCCTTTGCATACTGATATTTCAGACAAACATGGCTATGTCTCTGAAGAGTACCTTAACAGTTAACCATTCTGAAAACATACATTTTTTTTCTTTGGGGTGGCTATAGGGACTGTTCCTGTTTCCTGATAGAAGAATAATCACTAAAAATCACATGATGAGTTTTGCCACCATTGTTACTGTGGATGCTTGTTTGTAATTCCAACTGTTGATAGTGCTGAATTAGATTAATTGGTTTATCTGTGATCTATCCATTGTAACAATGAATGCCTCCTTCCAATTCTCTCTGCTTATGGAGATGTATTGGAAGTACAGTAGTTCTTTACCCAATTAGTTTTTCTATGAGCTGAGAAGCTCTTGGTCTCATCAAATCCAACTCTGTCTCCATTTCTTTGTTCATGACACCATGGTTTGCAGACCAAGCAAATAACTTATTTCCTCCTGTTATATGTTACCTACAGTTCTACAGTCAAGGCATATTGCTCTTTTGAACTGGGGCCAGTAGGGATTTTTCAAAATAGTGCTTAATAATATATTGACAATAACGTGTTCTCCCAGTGCAGTGGTGAACAATGGTAATATGTCAAAAATAAAAAATCCATTAAAGTGGTTCCTGGGACCTTTCATGGGGTGAAGCCATAGGGCACTGGGCAGCAATAAATGCTTTATTACATCTCCTAGATGAAAATGGAGCAAAGAGTAAAGAAAAGGGGGAAAAACTCCAAGAAACAAAGAAATAACTGCAAGGCAATCACCACGACCTACCTATAAATTCAATTAAAAATTTGGAAGAGGACCAAAGCACCTTTCACTGTGTTGAATAGGAATTTGTTCAGTATGAAATGGTAGCCTTGCAAAACATTGGGTATAGTGGGTGCTGAACCTAAAATAGGAACGTATTTGCATATTCAGTGATCTTTTGATGATGCTGGTTAATTGATAACCTTCAGCGATGGTGATGGTGATGATGATGATGATGATGATGATGATTTATATCCTGCCTTTCTCTGACACTGGTACTCAAGGTGGCTAACAACAAATTTTAAACAATACAAGTGGACTCCTGTTTTCAACATCTTCCACAAACTTGCCACATATGGGAAGGAGAAGGATATCAAAATCTGAGGGTCTGCAAGACCCTCCAGCTCCATTTTAGGACAACAGTTGCTCTGAATTCATGATTGACTCCAGTTACCATCCAGTTGAATAACCTATAAAATTCTAAAGTGAAACTTTTGTATGCCATAAACTCAAAAAGTGCTGAAAATTGATCTCTCTCACACACTGCCTCTCTTACTGCCTCTCTCTTCAAGTCAGTTCAGACTTATGGTGGACCTAAGGCGACCTTATCATGGGGGTTTCTTGGCAAGTTTCTTCGGTGTGTGTGTTGCCATTGCCATCCTCTGAGCCTGAGATAGTGTGACTTGCCCAAGGTCACCCAGTGAGCCGAGCTGAGATTCGAACTTACAAAGTCATAGTCCCAACACTTAAACCATTACACCACACTGGCTCCAGTAGAGGAACAGAAATGTGATTCCCAGAATCCCCAGTGAATTTAGCTAGAAGAACCTTTCCATGCTCTGACCTATCATTAACCAGATTTTTAACAAGTAAATAAATAACTGCCACACCTAACTTCTTTTATTAAAAGAAAGAAAGAAAGAAGAAACAAGCCTTTTAAAGCTTTTTGAAAATCGCTTCTCAGGAACACATCTGTAATAGCCCTTTACCGTATCACAATCAGAATGTGAAGAAACAATCTAGGCACTAACTTAAATTCCTTGCCTTAAATCCAGTTATTTATCAAATCATGGCATTATATTAAATAAAGACGAACCAATGAATCCACGGGCCTTACATAAGTGTTGCCAAGTTTCCACTCATTCAATGGGTCTACTCTGTTTGGAAATAACAGATTTAGGCCCATCATGGGAATCATGCAGCCCTCCAGACGTTCTTGGATTATATCTCTCAGTATTTTCTGCTGGCCTGGACTTCTGGGATTTGCAGTTCCAATCACCATTTTAGCATTTTGTTTATTTGAATTTTTCCTTCTCACTCCTTCTCACTATCTTTCCACTTTCCTTTTTGACAGGATTTGACCTTATGGAACAATTCAGTGTCCGGGAGATATTTGGAATGAAGGACAATGGAATCCATAGCTCTTACGTGAGGCTTGGGAGCTTCCCCATTGTGCAGAAAACAGAGTAAGTGCTTTCTCCTTTTAGCTTGCCTTTGGCTTGGGCATTTCACTGCTATGCATTTGTGCTAGATCTGGGCTCCTAGAATTACAGATTAGGGTCATGCATGTTTCATAGGAGGCAGGAATGATTTCATATCTTCCAAAATGTCACAGATGGAAACCTGGACACATGGGGCCAAGCAACATCAGAGTGTGGTCAAGAGGGCAAAAGTTATTAATATGAAAAAAACACATATATTAGGAAAAGCTGCAGCAGTTTGCTTTTGCTTGAGCTTACTGGGAAGGACAAGATTCAGCACCCTCCTTGCCTGTCATCTCCATTGTGCTGAGCTGAGTGCAAATTACTTTTGCACTCTGAACTCAAGTTGCATCAATGAAATTAACCCGGGACAAAAGGAAAAAAGTGGGAGGAGGAGGAGAGGAAAAAAATGGGCATTTTAAAAGCTGCTTTAAAAAAAGTGGGGCAAAAGAGGATCAGTTAGAGCTGGCCTTGCCAAATCAGGACAGCTCCAGGGGATGTGATTTTATAAATCTTGTTTGCGTTTGAGCCCCTTGGCTATAGAAGTCCCTGGAACTCAGAATCTGGCCCTAGGTTTCAGGGTATGGCCCCTCTTCTCCACTCCTTGGAGTGAGGAGGAGGAATCTCAGGGAAAGAGCAATGACCTTGAAAAGTGTATGTGCAATACCCGTATTATTATTGTTAGCCCTAATGCAAAATGGTTTGGAACACCTGCTGTAGATTTTCCAGGGGATACAGCTAATTCCTTCCTTCCTTCCCTCCTCCTCCTCTCAAACACTAGGGAGCATCTCTAGGTCCTGGGTAAAATTTCAGGGGCTGGGATGCTGCTGACATAGCAACCCTATTTGAAACCCAAAAGAAGTGGTGGGATCCCTTTACAGCAAGCTGCAGCAAGAGTGTTTTAGTATCCTTATTTGCAGCCTGCTTGGTCAGGACCTGTCTTTTTCAATGGCTTGTTTTCCAGTCCATAGTGCCAGCCGCCACTGTAACAGCAAAGTGCCAGACAGGATGTTTTAAAACACCCAATTGTTGATCTAGGCAGGGCATGAGACAAGACTCTGATGCCATTTGGCAGGCAGTGTGGAGGTCTGGTCTGTGAGTGTTGGGATTTAAGTCAAGGAGAAAATACTGCTCCACTCAATAAATGGAGAAGTCTTCATGGAATTAGCTAGAGCTGCAGAAGTTTGATGGACTGTAGCCTAGTAGTTGCTCCTGGCTGCCAAAAAGAAAAGGATTCGATGACTTGTCCCAGATGTAAAGCTGGACTCTAATTTGGGGGTGGGGGTCCACCAACTTTCAGCCCACTTTAGAGCTGTTGTTTTGGAGGTTTAATTTATTTTATTTTAATGCTCCTGTTGCCAACATTATAATCTTTATTCACATATCTGCTGCAGCTAGATATTGTTTGTTTTAAATTTCTTTCCATTCCTTACTTTATATATTCTGACTTCATGCTGGTTGCCCTCTTATATAGGTACAGTGAATGCATTTTGCAACTGTGGATTTAAGTGCAAAAGGCATTATACACATATAAGAGAAAGAGAGAGAGAACAGTGCAGAATTGACACAGTTTGACACCCTTTCACCTGCAAAGGCTTAATGTTATAGATTTCTGGGATTTGTCATTTTGTAAGATATTTAGCTTTTTCTATCAGAGAGCTCTGGTGCCACAACAAACTACAAATCCTAGGATTACATAGGATGGAGCTATGACAGTTAAAGCAGTGCCAAACTACATTAATTCTGCAGTGTGGCAGCAGAGATATTAGCAGGTTTGGTAAGTACAGAAGTACTTGTGATAGGTCCTTCTCGCCCAGGGATGGAGATTTGTCAACCTGTCCTGGATGGGGTCACACTTCCCGTAAAGGACAAAGTTCGCAGTCTGGGCGTACTCCTGGACTCGTTGCTCCAACTGACTGCTCAGGTGGAAGCGACAGCCAGGAGTGCGTGGTATCAGCTTCGGCTGATATGCCAGCTGTGTCCCTATCTGGGCAGAGAGGACCTAGAAACATTGGTACATGCACTGGTAACCTCTCAATTGGACTTCTGCAATGCGCTTTACATGGGGCTACCTTTGTACCAGGTTCGGAAGCTTCAACTAATTCAGAATGCGGCCGCCAGACTATTATTAACGGGGGCACAAAGAACCAATCATATAATCCCCATACTGAAATCTTTGCACTGGCTGCCAATTAGCTTCTGGGCCCAATACAAAGTGTTGGTTATTACCTTTAAAGCCCTATATGGCTTGGGCCCGAGTTACCTGAAGGAACGCCTCCTCCTATACAATCCGCCCTGCATCCTTAGAACATCTAACAAAAAATTATTGGAAGTAAAAAACACTAGATTGACGACAACATCGAACAGAGCTTTTTCCACCATGGCTCCTAAATTATGGAACAACTTGCCGGAAGAGATCTGTCATATTACTACTCTAGAGGATTTTAAAAAAGCACTAAAAATGGATCTCTTCTGGCGAGCCTATCCATCTGATCTCCTATGATGACTGTGATGATCATAAATCGATCACTAGAGACCAATTGATGACAGATATGGAATGTCTTTTATTAAGTATGTATATTTTAGTTGCTTTTATATTATATTGCATGTTTATAATTGCATATTAGTGTATTGGATGTGTATTTTACCTGAGGGAATCCTGCCTCGATCCAGGGGGAGAGGCTGGAAATATAAATAATAATAATAATAATAATAATAATAATAATAATTTAGGAAGGAATCCTAAAGAATTCTTAAACCTTCCCACTAAAATTACCATAATGAATGCAGAACTTGATCAGGAATCAATATGGAATGCTGTCTACCTGTTCAAGAAGTATAGAAGAATTTGAGGAGGAAGCGAAAATAGAATGGCGTATCATGAAAGAGGGCCTGACTGGATGGTTCCCTGGCTAGAATTTGGAATATGGGAACACTATATTGCAACGCTTTGTAGGAAATCCACTTGCTCACCATTAAGAAATAAGGAATTCTTCCTTTCTGGTGAGGAGAGAATCTAAGCAACTTTGGGATTTTTAAAAGAAACTAAACAAATTAGGAGTATGTTCCTGGTGGTAACTGCTGTTCAATGGTGAAATAGACTACTTCAGAAGGTGGTAGATTTTCCACCATTAGAAGAACTGAAGCAGTGGTTGGATGGACAGCTCTTAGAGAAGCTTTAGCATGGATCCCTCCATTGACAGAAGGTGGCCTAGATCAGTGATTCCCAAATTCTGGTCCTTCAGGTGTTTTGGACTTGGTCATCTTGACCAATGGTGTGGGATTCTGGGAGCCAAAGTCCAAAACACCTGAATGGCTGGAGTTTGGGAATCATTGGCCTAGATTGTTTCTGGGGTCTCTTCTGACTCTACAATTCTATGACATTACCTGCATTCCAATTCTGTAGTCAACCAAAGAATTGACAAAAGGTGTATGTGTGTTGGTGGGGGAGGAATTTCTTCTTTTCTTTGTCAATGTCTTTTGAAGAATTGATTCCAATATAAATAGATGCTATTATTGTATTTTGCAATTCTCTTAAATTCTGATACTTAACAGCTTTGCTGCCCATGATATAAACATTTCAAATTTACTTGCTGGTTTCTCTGTTTAAATTTTTTGTTTTGTTGTTGCCATCTCTGCTTAAACCAGTAGTACTTCCAAAATATGAAAAACTAATTCAATCATTACCCATTCAACAAAATATGAAAGAAGGAAGATGACAGTCCCTGCATGTACTTGTGGGGAACAATGGGTCCATTATGCCACCTTGGCACATATAAAAGTGCTATCTAAATGGGCAGAGCCAAAACGCTTCTCATTTCTTTTTTCTCTCCCAACCCC
Source organism: Urosaurus nigricauda (assembly GCA_034509955.1). Taxonomy (NCBI): domain Eukaryota; kingdom Metazoa; phylum Chordata; class Lepidosauria; order Squamata; family Phrynosomatidae; genus Urosaurus; species Urosaurus nigricauda. Next base: position 245,644,672 of record JAOEGL010000004.1, on the reverse strand, counting down.
TCACCCAGAGATGTCTTCCCACAAGGCCTTCCTGATGAATATGCCTTTGTGACCACTTTCAAGTTCCGCAAGGCTTCCAGGCGAGAAGACTGGTACATTTGGCAAATCATTGACAAATATGGCATACCTCAGGTAGACCTTTCTGTATGACCTTTGGGGAACAGCTGTGTATAATGTGCTCCGATGTACTGCACAGTTATGTTAACCTCCCATTGCCCTTTCCATGTTATTTAATGAAAGACAGGAAATGGAACAATAGATCATTCTGCTCAGAAGCAGCAGCCTTTGAAACAGGGCAGGTGAGGTGTGGGTGGAACAAGCTTGTAAAGCTGCTTTTAAACCAATGAATGTTGTGGCCTGAATCCCAACGAAATACAGTAGACCTATGGCATCAGCAGAACTTGCCTGCACATTGACTCACATTTTAACTGTTGATTTAATGGGTATAATCTAGCTGGAACTAATCAATAAAATTCAAGCCAATTACATTCAGAAGCCATCCATAACTGAGCAGTGGAAAGATGATGTTCTGAACCTTGAAGCATTACTGTACCAGTAATCAGTTATAATTGGCTTCAGAATGTATTTGTATCCACTGGTTTTAGAACTAACTTTCCACGCTCTGTCACTGGTAGTATATATGAATGACACAGTAAGACCTTCTAATCTATTGGCACTTGTTGTGGTTGGGGCACCATTTGAAGTTTGATTTGGACAGCAAAACGTCCTGGGTGAGAATATGAGTATTCCTCAAAAGTAACTACAGTATATACCTGTCCCTCTCACTGATATTGTAGATTGACAAATGAACCTATGAATTGGTAAAGTTGATGCAATTTTCATAAGGGTTTAAAAAGTAACCACCCCAAATGCTCTTACTATTGGTCATGTTATTTGAAGTTCTAGGGATTTATATCTAAACCATATCGAGAGCCAAAGCTTGAGTGGCACTGCTCTAAGAATTTTTTCTCTTGGAAGGAAAAAAGAAAAAAAGATGGTCTCTGCCTTCCAGGGATCATGAGATTTCTCTTGCTGACATCAAGAGCATGGAATAGACATCAATAAATCAAACAATAGCAAGAGTGGGCCACAAGAAAATTTTGTGGGAATGTTTTGTACTTCCTTAACACTCCCCCCCCCCCCCACTATTGAGCTGGTTCAGTGACCCAAGATGTAACAATAGATGTGATATGATTATTTGTTCTTGTTATGTGCCTTTGGCTCAGACTTATGGCAACCCTACCATAATTTTTTTGTGGACAAAATTTATTTGAGAAGGTTAGCTGTTGCCTTTCTCTTAGGTATATAGAACTTTCATTTGCTCAAAAACAGCATACTGATCAGTACTAGTTGTTAGGGAGCAACAATGGAAGAGAGCTACTGTCATCATGCCCTGCTTGTGGGCTTCCCAGAAACAGCTAGTAGGCCATTGACAGAAATAAGATATTAGAATGGATGGTCCTTTGGTCTAATCCAGCACATATTTTATGAATTACTTATGATTCACTTCTGCCAATTAGACACCCTTACAGTAAGCAATCTTGTATTTACAATGTCGTTCTTTCTCTTCTTAAAGGTCTCTATCCGACTCGATGGTGAAAATAAGGCCTTGGAGTATAATGCTGTTGGACTCACCAAGGATGCAGTGAGAGTGGTCTTTAGAAATGGTCGTGTCAGTGACCTGTTTGACCGCAACTGGCATAAAATTGCTCTGAGCATCCAGTCCCAAAGTGTCTCTCTGTACATTGACTGCAAATTGGTTCAAACATTGCCTATTGAAGACCGAGAAAACATTGACATCCAAGGGAAGACAGTGATTGGCAAACGCCTTTACGACAGTGTACCAATTGATGTAGGTATCAATGTTGCAGGTAAATTTATCTCCAAAGAAAATGGAATGTGCTGAACCATAAAATCAGTATTGTAAGTTGTTATATTGTTGTGAAAAATATATTTCTACAATATTATGGAATGAGTTAGATGGATACACATAGAGAGGGAGACATGCATTTATATTTTGCAATTATTTGGCAACATATAGCTGTGGAATATACATTTGTCTTCATTGGCATAATTAATTTTTAGGACTGTCATTCCATTAATGATGTTTACCGAGAGCAATCTTCTGAGAGTATCTCTTTCAACCAATTATTCAGTTAAATTTTTGGAGATTTACATATATATATATATATATATATATATATGTCCAAGCTCATCTCGGATGTTTGTGAAGTTTTCTCCCCAGAAAGTCAATTAGGAATGGACATTGAGACAGTGAGGGAAGCATCAGCTCCATTATGGGTCCATGGGTAAAGTGTTAGCATGAGCAGAAAGAGTCAAGATATGCACAAGAGCTAACTGGAGATCCAAAGGCCACAACTATAAATTTTAACATCTGGATAGTGAAGACCTGGCATGAAGCTTGGATCCAACAATCAAATAATGAACTGGCATCTAATGGGCACTAGTCTCTGATTTGCCTGCCAGAGGTCAACCTGGAGGAGCAGCTGTAATATCCTCATAAACACAGAGCCACTGTGAAGTTCTATTCCCCAGGGAAGTGAGCCATGTCCAGAAGCCCCTAAGGTGGGCCTTTATTGTTTGTGTCCCGCAATGTTCCTTGGTTATACAGGACTGGTGACTCCCAAAACTTGATTTACAGTTGGCCTTCTACATTTGCGGCTTTGATTTTTGTGGATTTGATTATTTGTGGTTTTGATTAATATGTTCTTTCTAGGAATCTCTAGGTCCTCCAGTGCAACTCTGCTAGAAATTGACCATAGAGTTGTGACAGAGAACCCAGAAGTTACTAAAGAAAACACTTCTCTAGGCATTTGTAGGTGCTCCAGCATGATTGCATGATCAACATTTGACAGATATTGACCATGGAGTTACCCTGGAGGTCTTGGAGATTCCTAGAAAAGGTGTTCCCTCAGGTAAAAAGAATAGTGTTCTTGTATTTGCATTTTTCCACATTCACAGAGGTCCTTAATCTCTTACCCCAGTGACTGTGGAGGGACCACTGTACTCCCATGCTGAAGGTGTGACAGTGACGAGTAATAAATTGAAATTATACTTGAAACATAACATATTGCCATGGGAAGTACGGATGGGAAGGCAACAAAAGTCTGATTGCAAGAGTTAGTTTCTGGGCACAGTACAAGGTGTTGGTTTTAACCTTTAAAGCCCTACATGACTTGGGTCCATCCTATCTTAGGGACCGCCTCTTCCTATATGACCCCCCCCCCCCCGCACACTTTGGTCCTCTGGGAGGAATCTGCTGCATCCCATGAAGACACAGGCTGACACAGACCACCCAGAGGGCCTTTTCAGCTATTGCCCCCAAGCTGTGGAATGGCCTGCCAGATGAGATGCGTCTAATGACATCCCTTGATTGCTTTAAAAAAGCTTTAAAGATGCATCTCTTTCAACAGGCCTTCCCAGAAGCTTCCTAACTTCCCGGCTCCAAAACTAGAAATCTTGCTGACTGGATCTTCCCTTCCCTAACCCTGTGTCCCCTAGCCTTGGCCATGATGTTCAAGGAATTGTTGTTTTTTGATGTATAGTATTTTATAACTTTTATCCTTTTGTTGGTTTTAACTATTGCTTAGTTTAATTCAGTTTTAAGGGGTGGGAGGTTGGGTAGTGGGTGACTGGATTGTTTTTAGTTTGTGTATTTTATTCCTGTTGTACCCCGCTCCGATTGTTGAAACAGAGGAGCGGGTTATATATTATTATTATTATTATTATTATTATTATTATTATTATTATTGTGCAGGCAGAAGATCCCATCCTCTCTACTCAGAGTCCTGTCCTCTTATGATCTGCTCTGTTCCTAAAGTTCATGAAAAATGCATAAGACTCTTGGAAAGAGTCTATAGTATGGAGTGGTGAGATGATGGCTCCCTGCCATGTTGCACTACTCCACAACCCTGCAAAGTGACTGCTTCAAGTAAATCTGAGGGTGCAGCTTTCCAACATGTTGTAGTCCAAGTTAACATTGCCCACCATACCTATTTCTAAAAAGAAATCTGACAGTTCCTAATAACAAATAGTTGGCCCTCCATAGCCATGGATTCTGTATGCAAGGATTCAACCATCTAAGGATAGAAATGTTCAAAGGTTCTCTCCAAACTTGTTCAGTCTCAGTAGATACCAAGACTACAATGTACTAGAGTTATATTTAGTCTGATGCTTAGATAGCTTGCATTTTAGTAAATAAACCTGCCACTCATTAAAGAGAAATGGCATTTGGAGGGGAAAAAAATCTTTGCTATTTCACCAAATTTAAAAATAACAAACTATCCAGGCAAAGCAGTGCACTAGTACTAAAATGGTTAAAAAATAAAGGCATAAACAAGGAGAAGATAATTGGTACACTTTCTATGTTTGTTTTCAATTTTTTGGAATGTATCACAAAGGAATGGTATCTTTGTGAGTATTCCATGACAAATGTATGTTCTTTGCCCTGTTCCCCAGCTCCTTTTGTATGATATGCATATCCTTTCCCAATTTCCACAAATAGTCCAGTATCACATCCTACAGCCTGACTCTGATCCTCTACATTCCTTCCACATTCTTTCCACATGTGTACAGTGTCCCAGCATATCTGGAGAAAATATACATTTGAACATTTCTCTTTTTTGCCAATAATATCGGTCTAGAATAAATGTTATGAACTAGCCCTGTATCATACATCACCCAGATGAGTTTACTTCAGATGCACACACACACACAAAAGTCAACCCAATAACCATCCTTGGGAGTTGACTTTCATGATTTCCTTCTTTCTTTAGTTTGACCTTCAGCGGATGGTTATCTACTGTGATTCACGACATGCTGAACTGGAAACCTGCTGTGATATTCCTTCTGGGCCTGTAAGTTTCAATGTATGTTTGTATCTCAGGTGTGAATGTGTGTGGTTGTGTGTGTGTAAGTGTACACACATGCAGAGAATCCTTGAAGCCCACTATCCAGAATGGAAATATGCAAATAATATGGGGTTTCTGTTCTGTGTTTCAGATTTATTGAGGAAGTTGTGCATTAAAATATGATAATGGACTAGTATTTTTTTCTCTTCTCATAATAAAATACAATACAAAGTGACCAACACTGGTGTTATATTACAGTGATCTTGTTCAGCAGGGTTACTGAATGTTTGTAATTAGACTAGTGTTCTGTGCCTTCAAGTCATTTCCAATTTACAGCACCCCTAAGATGAAACCATCATGGGGTTTTCTTGGCAAGATTTTTTTGTGGAGTCTTTATTGTCTTTCTCTGAGACAAGAGATTGTGATTTGCCCAAAGTCACCCAGTGGGTTTCCATCGCCATGCAGGGGTTTATATCATGGTCTCTGTGAGTCCTAATACAACACTCAAATAATACTATTGGTACTTTATTTAGTGTTAGGGGTCCCCTCTGGCTTTTTATGCCTTGCTAGCCTCTTCTCTCCCGTTGTTTTGCTTCTTCCTTCATATTTTTGCACCAGTCATATGGATGATCCTGCAAAACCAGGGAACATATAATTATATCACAATGTTGCATCATCAATCAGCTGGTATCACTAGGAGAAATGAGAGCAATTAGGATAGAGTGTAGTACAAATGAATAAGTGAACACTTTAAAAGCCTTGTCCACACAGATAAAAATTTCCATCCCCTCCTCAAACTCAATGTCATCTATGATGGAAATGCTGCAGGTTTGCCTATCAAAGCGATCTTGCCCCAGAGTTGGCAAAGTCAGGGGGAATCCCTAGTGTTTCCCTGAAACTCTGGGTTGAGGATGAAGGTTTTGGCATGCAAACAGCTGGATTAGGCCCAGTTTGGGACAAGCCAGCTGTTCACATGCCAAAAGCCATGTCATTCCCCTTCTTCTGCACTGAGCAGTGTAGAGAAAGGGAATAACCTGCCCTGGAGCCCTTGCCAATGCTTCCCTACCTGCAGGAGCTCCATGGATAGCCTGCCTATCTTAAGGATAGAATAGGCATTTGTGAAATCAGTGAGAAGAGCAAGTAAAGGGACCCATGATGGTTGAAGAGGACCTGCTCTTGGTGCCACTACTACCACAGGGACTTCTACCACTGGCCCTTTTTCACCCCAGATTAGGTCTGTGGCAACCACATGCTGTGGTCTCCGCAGGGAGCAAAAAGGAACAGTGAAAAGGGGCTTTGTTTTAGGAGTGTCATAGCTATGATGGGGTGACATGATGATGCCCCTTCCATGCTGTGCCATTTGGGCACTGTGCTGGAGTCATGCCATGATGCCACGTGCCCTCTAGAAGGGTGCATGGCATCATGACCCGATGGGGAGGAGTCATGGCATCCAGTGTGCAAATGCTGTGCCTTGGCTCTGCCCACAGGCTGGCACAAAGTGCCGGCCTGTGTTAGACTAAGTCTCAGTTGCCCCTTTCTCTGCTTTCATTTTTTTTAGCACGTCTTTTAACAGGTTAGGGTAGTGCAACTGGTGTGCTGTTTCTTAATATCATGATACTTGAGAGTCTTAATGCAACACTCACATCATACTACTGGTACCTTATTTGTTGGCTTTCATGTCATGAATTAGGTTTTATTTCATTTTAACTGTTTTAATTTTTTTTAAAAAAAAAAAATTGACTCCCATATCATGAATTAGGTTTTACTTTAAGTATTTTAATGTTTTATTTTAAAGTGGATTTCTATTTAATGCTTTCAAAATTTCTGTACAGCATATTGTTTCAGCTATTTTTTTTTTAATTTTTATATGCAGGGTAAGTTGCTTTCAGTCTCATATGTGAGAAAAGCAGGATATAAAATACATAAATGAACAAACAGAGCAAAAACATTGCAGAAGGGGAAGATTCAGTGTTAATAATAAAGAATGGGTACATTTCAGGTCAATGCTAGTTAAAATGCTAGTATTTAAATCATGATTAAAATTATGTTCCTGATGTATACTAATCCTGGTCTGTTTTGCACACAGTGCCAAGTGACTGTGATTACGGAACCTCCTCTTCCTGTAGTTACTCCCACTCCTGGTAGCGAACAGGTTGGGCCCATCAAGACTGTCAATTGTTCTTGTCCACCAGGAGAAAAGGTATGCAATTGAATATAGTGGGGGAGGAAGATGGAAATTACATTTTTTTCAAGAATCATTTCTACTAATACTACTAATAAAAACATTACTATGATGATTTTAATGTTGAAAATAATTTTATTAGCCACCAGATCACCTGTGGTTTAAGCATTTAGGCCATGGGTTCCTAGCCTTCTTGACTATGGAGATAATCTGATAGTGAGTTTCCTTTCCTCTTTCGGTGCAAGAGACTCTTGCACATGAGAATCCTTTATGTTTTCCCATAACTCTTATAATCCCTGAACTCTTGGCTCTGCTGGCTTGGGTTTATGGGGACTGTAATCCAAAATATGTGGAATGTATTAAATTAGAATTTAGTATGTTTGTGGTGAGAGGGCTGAAAGAAAGGATAGAAGAGAGAAGTAATGAGCACTAAACGTGAATAAAGTAATGTAGGTATATTTAGTATTCATTTTGCAATTGCTGATGATGATAGATGAACATACAAATTATATGCCTATATATACCACTTGACCATAAAGTCTGGAGGTATTATAAAGACAATGATGATGAATGACATGCTAATAGGGAAAATCTGAATTTGAGAGGTATCTCCAAGGTGATATAAAACAGTGCTTTTAATGTGCTGTAAGTACTGTGAAATTTTATTGATAAATATTTTTTTTCCTACTTCAGGGTGAAAGAGGCTTGCCGGGTTTTGAAGGTTTGAGAGGCCAAAAGGTTAGTGTTGTTTTAGAATGAAAAGAGCTTTCTGCTTTTTTTTCTTTAATGAAAAAAACAAAAATAAAAATGAAACCTCTAGATAAATGAAAAAAGGAATATTCTAGGTCACTTCTGAATGCCACTAGATCCACAGCTTCGTATTTAATTCTGCTCTAATATTGTTGGGAAGGGGGAGGGGGAGGGAAAACACATTTATCTTCATTGATTTTATGTCTACCTGGTCCTGTTTCCCTCCTCCAGTTTGAAAGCAATAAGCCTTGGATATTTTAATACATGCGTACTTTCATCATATCTATGCTGTACTTCAGTACATCAGAGGAATCTACAAAAGATTATGCTACAATGTATTTTGCTCAGTTAGTGTCAAAGGTGCTACAAGGTCCTTTTCATACTGTAGTTCTATACAATTAAATATACATGAGGTCATTATGGTATTGTTACTCAAAAGGCTGGGGTCCCAGGAGGACTCTCACAATGTAATATATGTTTCAGGAGAATTTAAATAGCTCAAATATTGTGGCCGAGGCAATAGTGGCCTTGGGATAGCAACCCTCTGCATGTTGGTTCCAAATCACACAGAACTCCAGAGGCAATTTCTAAATTAGTTTTGTAATTTATTAAGGAAATAAGCAACACACACACATAAGCACACATACAAGAGCTAATGAAACAAAGATGATAAAAGGTGAGTAGTGAAAGGCCTTGCTAATGGTGATACTTTACCAGTTTGTGAAGCTTCATTCCAATCAATGGAGGTCCAGAACAGAAATGGACTCAATAGCTGCCTTGGCAAGTGGGTTGGCCAGTTTATTGAAGAGGCTAGTCAAACCAACAGCATGTTGACCTGTTTGCGAACTAGACTGAGGGGCTATTGTGTGGGCACTAATATTTATACTGTAAAATGTGTCCTGAGGGCAGAAATCAAGGATTGAATGGATTGGTTTTCCAGGAAGGAAGGTTGGATGGGAATTGCAGTAGATGTGTTGATGATTGTTTTGCATGGCTTAGATAAAAGGTTTTATCTTAGATAAAAGGTCTTCAGAGATTGACTCCCTTAGACAAAAGGTAAACTGCAGCCCTTGCAAGACTGTCCCCTGTCTGTGAAGTACCACCATGTTCTATGGCTGGAATCCCATCATTGGCCTCCATATATCAAAGGGATGATGCTGATGTCTTGGGGGATCTCATGGTAGTGGAACCAGCTCCCTTGCTGGAACCAGCTGGCATGGGCCAGATGTCCACTGTGGGGGCAATCCCAAGTGACCCATAGATTATTCTCCTCAGTGTTCCTTTTAATAGTAAGTTGATAACAAATATAAGAGGGATCATGGGGGGGGGGGTCCAACCCCAGGGTAACATTATGTATAATATGTTGTCCCCCAAATACTTTCTTATATAAATAGGAAGATACACAAATCTGAAAGAATATCCCCAAACAACCAGACCTATGATTAACTCATCCTGTCAGGCACTAATTTCTCCTCCACTTGTGTCCCAGGGAGATGAAATGAGCCCGAGCAACAAAAACCCTAAAACAGTAGTGGACAACTAAGGCAGAACCCTCCAGCGGCCACATGGACTGCTGAAAAATTAAACAACAACAATAATTGTGGCTGGAAATCTACTTCTAAATGAAATGTATTTCTAATTCTAAATAGTACAGAGAGGTGCAGTGATTTAACTTGTTGCATCTGGAGGCTTTACTTTCTTTTTTTGTCCAATAAAAGTTTGATTTGTGAATTTTAGATTAAAAGGGCCAATAAATAAATAAAATAAAAAAATAAAAAATCCAGGGCTACACTTTGCCCAACCCTGCTCTAAAATAAAGCCAGGCCAATATTTTCTACCACTTTATATGGCAGGCATGTTGCTATACCCAGAACAACAATAAGAACAGGGTGGTCTTGGATACAAAATGGTGCCCTAGTTGGCAGCACAGTTTCTCCTGCTTCCATTTATATTGGCAGTAACTCCCCCCCCCCCAAAAAAAAAACATTAGGATGAAGAATGAAAGGAACTGTTTTACCAATTCTGCAAACAGAGAGCCTCATCTCTCTTTGAAATAAGGGTGTCCTTTTTTTCATCATTCTTCATTGTCATACACAAGGATGAATATTTTCCATACTATTCCCCATACTGCAGGAGAGAATGAAGATTGCTGCACAGTTCTCAAGAGGGATTCTCACCTTATCAACTTTTTGAGAAATGTTATACACAGAAATACAGGAATTTTTTTTTCTGCTCAGTGTGTGCCTAACAATAGTACACTTACTGAGTCCTCTGGATTTACCTAGATGTTGACTCACCATTGAAAAATTGATTTAGTGGGCCTACTCTAGTTAGGACTAACCAATAGGATTCCATCACTTTTGTACAGGATTTTCTACACAAAATGCTCCAGCTGGAATCCTGTTGGTGTCTTGTACAAGTATAAATTCCCCTATGGAAGTACTTTAACATGTTTGTCCAATGCACTATATTTCTATTTAGTTCACAGTCACAGAAGTTGAATTGCACATGTGGTGCCATTGCTCATGCAGATACACTTTCTGTCATTCATTCCTTTGTGCATCCAGTTGTGCATCCTGTTTTACCATTTGGTGCTTCAGTTTTTGCCATTCAGCACAAGGGTCACTTGACACTATCAACACATAACTCTGCATTCAAATATGTATATCACATGGACCATGATGTAGGATCTCAACCTATGCAGGAAACACATTTTCTGTATAACACATATATCTTTGTATAGAAAAATCCCTAAGAATATTTGTTGCTGCTCAGTTTTTCTTGCAAAGGTTTGATGAGCTTTAGGCAATGCATTATCCTGCATTTCAATGATAGTAATGGATATTAATTAATTCATTACTAAAAGAATTTCTCCATCCCTGTAGAAATCTGATGGTGTGTCCTTCCTCTCCATTTCTTTGCCCTCAGATAGGATGTAAGGCCTATTTGCACATAGTTCTTCCCTAAAAAGTTTGATCAGGTAGGGTTGGCAAAAATAACTAATTAAAAATTAAAAATAATTTTTAAAAAACCACTTGGGCAGTCATATACTGTGGGGACTCAAAATCATATAGAACTATTCCTTTGTCTCATTTGTTCCCATTTCTCTTTTGAGCTACAGCACAAGGTCCTGTGTTTCTGTGGCTCTATAAATAGAAGTTTCCCATTTTAATCTGTGACAGTTTAACTGATGAGGGCCTTTTTGTGGAACGACATGAGAAATTACTGCAAGAAGGAAACAACAATAGAAACGATATATATTTTATTGGCCACAATCCCTTTAGTGAACGGATCCATAGATGATTCTAGAAATAACAATGCACAGCCAGTTTATGTTACGGGAAATGCAGTTCTTTAAAAGGAGGCTTGGACTGGAAGTGAGCTTTTCAGTACTTTTATAAGCTGGTTCTATTAAGGATGTCCTAAATTTGTTCATGGGCCATGGATGATGTCTGCTTAGCATACAGAGCAGATGATCTGACTAATGTCTTTTTAGAAGGGGTACATACTGACCGTAAAATATGGTTTGAAGTCCAGGTCATGTTCTGGGTAACAATCCAGTTCATTTAGGATCATTCCAAGGAAAACTGGATCTGAGAGAACACACTGTCTTCCTTTCTTGTGACATATTTTGAGATGAAATCAATTTGATCTTGGCTGCAAAATCATTGCCTAAGTTTGCCTAGTGGTAAGGCAGGCCCTGGATATGTGCTTGGCAGGTATGTTGTAGGCAAAATCACCTGACAAGAGATCAGAAATAGCTATCACTTTATTTCCTCAGGATACACATATTTTTTACCATGAGTGCAAAACTGGTCCATGTTAACTAGGATGTGGTGGCTTAGTGGTTAAGATGCCAATTTTGAAGATTTGAAGAGTGGCATTTCCAGGCCTGAGTGCTACATGATGGGGTGAGCTCCTGTCACTAGTCTTAGCTTCTGCCAACTTAGGAGTTTGAAAGCATGCAAATGCAAGCAGATAAGTTGGTAACACTTCAGTGGAAAGGTAACAACATTCAGTGCAGTCATACTGGCCATATGACCACCAGAGCAGTCCTCAGACAATGCTGGCTCTTCGGCTTAATAGTGGAAATGAGTACATCCCCCTACAGCCAGCTATGAGTAGACATTCATGCCAAGGGACTACATTTACCTTTTTAAAAAACAGCCCTAGCCCTGGTATGACATGATCAAACTAGCTCTACCACCCAATATCAGCTTGTGCCACATGAGCACCTGGGCAGGGAAGAAATTTTCACATATCTGTTTGATCAAAGGCTTCCATACAACATAAAGCCCTTATCCTGTTCATATAACTTTGGCTGCGGAGTCAATGCATTTTGACATCACTTTTATTGACATTGCTCAGTGCTATGGAAGTCTGGAATTTGTAGTTCTCTGTGATATTTAGTCTTCTTTGTCAGAGTGCTTTACTGCCACAACAAACTACAAAACCCAGGATTCCATAGGATGGAACCATGACAGTTAAAGTGGTGTCAAACTGCATTAATTCTTTTCATGTAACCTTTCTCTTCCCTCGATGTTCCCTTTCAGCATCTCCTATATTTCTGCATTTGAAGCATGAGTAAACAAATACTGACCAACCTATAGACAAAACTTGTCTTATCCTGCACTCATTTTATCCTGCACTCCAGGGCTAACATCCTTTTCCTTTTGACAAGGGAGAAGTTGGACCAACTGGTCTTCCTGGTCCAAAGGGAGAAAGAGGAGAACCGGTAAGCTCAAAGTCTCTGGATTGCTTTGTCTTCCTTTTCTAATATAAACATATGGTCAATGTAATAGTTATGTAGGACTAAAGAGATAATTAGATTGCATCCTCTTTGACTTCTGATTCCAGATGTGTAAGTTATCTGTCAGTTGTAACTAATTAATTAAAGTAAAGTAAATTAATGTAACTAATTAATTAAAGCAAACATAAAATTTTCTCTTTTGTCACAATACTGCCCCAGTCTTCTGCTGAGCAGGGATGCCTTTCCCAAATCAATGGAGGATCAGGTTCTGTTGTATAATGACATTAACATAGACGTCAAAACACAAAGACAGAAAGAAGGGCTATGTGGTTGTTAAAGATGGCTCTATTCAGAGAGGGCCCTTTTTTGCACTGCTTAGCTCTTTGGCTTGCCCATATGGTCAGAAGTGGCTGTTCACGTCTGGGCTGAACAGACCCCCCACACACACACACTTCTTATCTTATTTATTCTAGAAAGAGGGGTGTTTTTGCCTGTTCGCTAATGATCATGAATTTAGAAGATTGATTGTTGTTGTGCTGCTTAAATAAATGGACACTTTTAGTATAATAGAAGGAGGAACAAATCAGTCAGTATTGGTTAGGGTTCCCTGCAAACCTTTGTAAAGAGGAACGGATTTGACTAACCTTTCAGGTATAAGGCCCAGGGATGGAGAAGGGGACAACATTTGGAATCAGCTGAGGACAACTTGACACTTTGTGAACTGGGCCTTGAAATCTGTGATGGTTGACATGTAAAGATCTCCCCTAATATAGCATAGTGAGAGCAGTTTTAAGGTGCTTGATGTGGCTTTTTGGGTCACTCAGCTGTTTGAAGCAGAGGCCCAGTGGTGGCCTTGGACTCAGTTTAATTGCACAAGATGTTAAACCTTTCTGCTGATCTCTTTGTAAATAGTTAAAATAAAGTGGGCCCAATTATATTCAACCTTTTGCTTTCTTATGAGTGGGAAGCAATGAGTTTGAAAGTGACTGGATCAGCCTGACTTGGGGTGTATCTACACAGTAGAAAAAATGGAGTTAGACACTTGTTAGCTCCATCCTATGGAAGCCTGGATTTGGAGTTTTACAAGGCCTTTAGCCTTCTCTTCCAAAGAGTGCTGGTTACTCACTAAGGGCCTGTACAGACTAGCCTGAAAGGCCAGCCTGTGGGCAAAGTCAGGGTGCAGTGTCCTGATGAAGCTTGCCCTAACTCCACCCCCAGGTCTTCATGATGCCACTCCAGGCACCATGTGACATCATGACACACCTCTGGCATTGCATCCAAATGACGCAGCACTGAAGGACACCATAGAGCTGCACCTCCAAGGCTATGGCACCCTTTTGAGGGCGCAAAAAGGAGCCGCTTCCAAAGGCTGGATTGGGGCTGTAGTGTGAGGTTGCTATGATCTGGCTAGGAGAGGAGCAGCTGCAGGGGCAGTCTGTATAGCCCCAGAGCTAACAATTATAGGATTCTTTAGGATGGGACCACTGCAATTAATGTGGTGTCTTTCTATAATGTAGATGCATGCTTGTTCTCAGCTCCAGTCTCTGACCTGCAACAGGCATTGCAGTGAGTAGCTAAAGAATCTTATATATTTGACTGTCTACCTGGATTACAAATAAGGGACATCCCATGTATACAGAGTTTCAAGTGACCTTTAAAGTTATTCATGAAAGGCCTATTTCATGCATCACCTGTTAACACTTATCAAAGGAGTGATTTATTCAGCCTTCCGTTAAAGACGTCTGGTGATTACAGTGTGATTACCATAGAATTCATCTACTTCAAAGAAAACCTAATGAAAAAGTAATTTATAAATTGGGGTATAATCTCTAGATTCTGGTTAAAATCAGCTTTAATACTAAAACTGTAACTGTAAAACACCAACAGATGATCTGATCCAATCTTGTATCACATACAGTTAGATAATTATGTTCAAATTATTTAGAATGCAGTGTGAACTCAGAATTGTCTTTCATTCTGAAGATTTAAATCATCTCTAATTTCAGTTTTGAAGACTGGAACTGATAATTTCAATTTCATTTCTCTTTGTTCTATTAGATTATGAGAGTTTTTGCACATTTAATAATGATTTTTCACATTTTAGTCATTTTTGTGAAAAGTTTTTACAAACAAGGGTCTCATGCAAAATGTTTGTTCCCCTGCATGAAACAATGTATTTTGAACCACAAATGTGTTTTATGCCTAATAAAGTTTGCTTACAATAGTGCACAAAATATTGTTACATAATTTATTATGCTAACCAGTTCCTCAGAAAAAGCCCTAAAGGGATCTTACAATGGTGAACAACAGAACAACAGAATGAACAACAGAAAAAGAATGAGAATATTCTTCACATTTCTATCTATATCTATAGCAGATAAAGAGAAATGCTGTCTCCTCTCTTCCTGAATGAGGATTTTTGTTTATATGATATTTGCAGAATCTCCTTGAGTTTGATAATCTAATCCTGATGCTCATGTGTCAGGTTTTCATGATCCAATAAGGTTGCCAGACATTCTTATTATAAGGTCAGAAAGTTTGTCCCTTACAGTATTTATTGGTAGATGTCATAACAAGGAATACATGTCTTGTAATAAGGTTGTCCCCTGTTTGAGGGATAAAAGCTTTTGGAACAAAAAATAATAATAACAATCCTGTATTTCATAAGGACAGAAATATGGGCATCATGTAATTTGTAAATGTGGAAAACATGTTAATGTTACAGAGAAACACATGACTAACTTACCTGAAATTATTTGGTATTTAGGTAGAGCACAAACTTTCTCATAGCTATTCCCTGACGGTTAACACTGTATGTCGTGAGTTTTGACAGTCCCTTATTACTATTTTGAAAACCTGGCAACATTATCACCCAAAGAGATTTAGGCTTTTGGAGATGGGACTTCCAAAGGGGAATATCCCAGGTACTCTCACAGTATAAACTCATGAGAGGCAATTTTGCTCTTGATGTCCAGTAGAGCAATTCTGTTTGATCTCAAGTCTGAAGACTTTGATTGATATTTTATTTTATTATATTTTATTTGCATCTGGCTTCTACTTTGGGGAGTTGTAAACACACTCTGGGCCCCAAAGGTGGTCCCCATTCCTTTTCATCATTCCATCTGTGATTGAGATACATTGCATATTGTATTTTAGTTGTTTATTTAAAACATTGTATGCCACTTCTCCAGAGTAATCCTTTCCACATACTTGCAAATTATCATTACATGGATGTGTTAAACTCTGGATTAATTTTCTTTTTCTAGGGTGGAGGAGGATTTGGCCGAGGAGAAAAGGGAGAAAAGGTATGGTCACACGGAAGACTTGGATAAATTGTCAAATTCTGTACAAAAATTCTGTCTCTGAATTCTGAGAGTTATAATCCATTTATTTCAGATTGCAATTTAATTTTTATCCTGACTTTTCACCAAGGAGCATGACTAAGACTACAATGGCAGCCTGATCATGTGTATATGTATTTGTCATCAATGAAGCCCATTGGTTGCAAGTGAATTATTTCCCAATTAAGGGTGTGGAGACTCTCACTCTAATATGATGTCTTGTGTAGTACTGCTTGGGAAGTAACTACCAATCATATGCATAAGCAAATTTTGGATAGGACCTTTACTGTGCACAAACAATATATGAAATGTGCAAGACAAAGCTTTAAAAAGCGCAAAACAGTGCCATGTTGGAAAATGCATAGATCAGTCCAACTCTTTCCCAGTAATGTCACTTTATACTGCATTTACCCATAACTACATTCTATATGCATCCCTCACTTATTGGCTTAAAAAACAAAACAAAACAAAAAACAGCATGGCATTTTGTATAATTTTTCTTTCTTTTTGTACAAACACACTGAGAACAAAGGATTATTATTTGGGTTGCTCAAAAGCCAAGGGTTAACTAAATTCTGGTCAACACTTTACAATGGGAGATGAAAATTAGGTCAATTTGTATTGGAATGTATGAGGATTCAGTGTCTCAAGCATCCCTAACTAGGAGGAACCAGTGCCAATACTGCTAACTGGTGCCAACTATCTTATACCAAAGACAGAGCTGGCAGTCAGTACCACCTCATCACAGATATCTGTTGCCTGAAGGTTTAAAAGTATTCTGGCCTGATCTAGACGGGCATGAAAGAGCGCGATAAGGGCTCTTTGTGGCATGAATAGGGTTAGGGAGGGTGCAGCTTCTACACCATCCCTAACTTTAGCACGTATGGGCACCGTCATAATTAAATGGCGGCATCCATACAGGTGCGCCATGATGGCATCATGGCGTGCACAGCTTTTACACATGCTGTGCACGCCATGACTCCTTTGCGTCGTGGGAGGGTGCAAATTGTGCCCTTTCCACAGTGCAAAAAAGGAGCTCCTTTTTGGAGGTGGGTCTTTGCCACAGCTTTTAGATAGCCACGGCAAAGACCCAGGGAGAAAGGGGCCATGGCGGCGGTCCCTTCCTCCCTTCAGGCCTGCCTCCTCAAGCGGGGTGCAGTGCGTGCCCAGGGCGCCTGCTGCACCCTGCTTAGAGGCTGAAGGGAACCGGCAGTTTGCTGCTTCCTCGCGGCCTATGGAAGCGGCGGGATGGGGCCGCGGAGGCTGTCAGTCTGGCAGCCTTGGCCCCATCCCGTTGCTTCCTGGGGTGGTCATGGACCTTTTGAGAGGTCTAGATCGTCCCACAGTGTTTATTCTTGGAATCACTCCAAAGTCTAATTTCAGCTAAAGTAGTCCCATTACTCAAGAGCATGCATTTTCTTTATTTATGTATTTATTGCACATATATCCGACTTTTCCCTCAAAATGGTATCCAACACTTGGATATAACTGTTGACTCATCACTCAGTAATTGATTCAGTGGGTTTACTCTGGTTGGAACTGGTGGATGGATTGGGACCACTGTTTCAAGAAATCAGGTGATTATACAGATCACCTCAAAGCTTGTCAAAGACAAAATATGAAGTATTGTCTAGAAACCAGATGCTGAATTAAATCAAAATTTCCTTCATTGGGTAGCAAGGGAGGCAAAGCCAGCAAGTGATGTGATTTCCATGCTGCCTGTCATGTCCTTTTGGTCTCCTTGCTAGTGACGGGCTCATGGGACCATCCTTCAACAGTAAAATTGGCATTTCTGGGCCCTCAGTAGTTTGAAAAGGTGTGCACCTGCTGGCCACATTTTGTTGGTGTCGGTCTGACAACCTTGGCATCAGCACAGGCGGGCTTGTGCCAAGTGCTCCTACTGTTTTCCATTTCTTTGGCAAAAGAACTGAGTGGCAGCTCTTCAAACTGCAAAAAGGTTTTGGATCTGCAGAGCATTCAGCTGTAGCTGTAACATTGCCTTGTTCTCACCCTCCCTCTGGCTGAGTTGCTGTATAATGTTGTGTTTTGACTTGTTCTTTTGCTCCAACATCAGGTGTGGATATTTGTTTTACTTTGAAAGAGTCTTTCTTCTACTTTCCAGACAAAAAGAGAGAGTGAGAGAGAGAAATTTTGCTTGCCGTAATGAAAGCTCCATTTTCTTTCATTTAAATGTTTCATAAGTTTCTTTTGAGTATCTGCTAAAGTTGCCCACTGACCTATTCTTAGGGTAAACCCTCTCTCTCTCTCTCTCTCTCTCTGTTTTGGAAAGAACAAAAAATATTCCTTGAACTCAGGGATCAATTTCCTGATTCCCATAGATTCCAAGACAGATGATTTCAAAGTCAGACTAACAATATAAACATATTTTGCTAAAAGTTTCAGATCTGTTGATATGGGAATGTCATGACACACCACTTAACAGCGTTGAAGGTGGGAGGATCAGCAAAATTTTTCTTCTGCTGCTTAGAAGCTGCTTAGAATCCTGTTCGTGACATAGAAACGCACATAACTCTAGGTTATGACTTTTGGAGGAATGGGATATAAGGGATTATTCACGGCTCATGAGTGCCTTCCAGTTAGTCTAAAGCTCCACGCTTGTAGTTGGAAGCCCTAAAACAGTGATAGTGAACCTTTTAGAGACTGAGTGCCCAAACTCAAAGGCGTTCCTAGTTGAGAACAAATTAGAAGGGATAGATTATACCTCAGAGGACAGGATCAGAATTCAAATGACCTTAACAGATTAGGCGAAAACAAACAAAATGAATTTCAACAGGGAGACATGTAAGGTACTATATTTAATAAAAAAAAAATAAAAGAAAAGACACAGATATACAGTGGGTGACACCTGGCTTGATAACAACACATGTGAAAGGGATTTTTTATTTATTTTTTTAAAAGGCAGGCAACTTTATTTTATGGGCCACTTGCACAAAGTATGCTAGAAAGGCAAAGTCTTTTTTAAAAAAGCATAGAACTCAATCCAGTTATAGCTGGATGAGAGGTGCCCAACGGGCAGACCTGCAAACCAAAGTCCTCTCTGGCTATATCCACGTGATTAGTTAGTATTGTGAACCTGAAGACACTAAAGGAGTTGCCCGGGTGGTGGGAGCTGGCAGAGACACACCGGTCACATTCAGGCCAAGGTTGCCACGACTGAAAAGGTTGAGGACGGTGGGAGCACAGTGGAGTTCTCAACAGTAGCGTGAAAGGGATTTAGAAGTCTTAGTAGACTAAAACCTGAACATGAGTCAACAGTGATACAGCAGCTAAAAAAAGCCAAAGCTATTCTAGGCTGTCTCTATAGAAGTATAGTATCTAGACTAAGGGAACTAATAGTACCACTCTGTTCTACTTTGGCCAGACCTCTGCTGGAATATTGTTTCCAGTTCTGGGCACCACAATTCAAAAAGGTTGTTGATAAGCTAGAGTATGTCCAGTGGAGGGTGATCAAAATGGTAAAAGGTGTGGAAAGCATGAGGAGTGGTTTAGGGACCTTGGTATGTTTAGCCTGGGGAAGAGAAGGTTAAGGCGTGACATGATAGTCATGTTTAAATATTTGACAAAATGTCATATTCAGTTGTCATAAGACATGGGTGGTTGCTCTTTTAACTTTTCCAGAAGGACATGCAGAGATATTCAGGGCATTGTATTCAATGAAATTGAACACAGCAGGCATCTAGTACTAGTGGGGTGTCAATGAGTAACTTGATTTCTGTTGTAAGTCTGCTATTGTGGCCTGGAGCTTGTCTACAATAGGGGTAAAAGTCTGAATGAACTCCCCAAACTGTTCTGCCTTGCATCCACCCCAGAGCCACTCACTGCTTTTTTTGCCACAGGTACATTAGGTAGCTGTCTGCACGTATCCCTGAATCCAGATGTTGCTTTGGTTTGTCACTACTGTATTTCGTTCATCAACTTCTGCCACCACTGCTTTTCTTCTATCAGAGCCAGGACAAATTGCTGGCATTTACCTGTCATGTATCTCAGAGCCCAGGCCAATTCCAAGCTCAGAATGGTTTCAGAAAGGTTTTTTCCTCCTTGGCATTACTGTATTCTGGCACCTTGTTTCTGACATGAGAGCAAGAAACTGTATGCCAACTAGTGTTGATGAAAGGGGGGGGGGGGCTTTCCTGTAACCATTCTGGCCAGCAGTATACGACAGGCAGTGATCTGTCTTGCCTCCCATCCTCAGCCCCAAATTCAGGGCAGTTGCCTACACTGCAGGAAACACTCATAACTCCAGAGAAAATTGTGAGTTTTTAAAATATGTATTAAGGAAATATATCTCACATTAGGTGTAGATGGGGCCCTACGCCATGTGGCCTTATAACACTAGATTGGAGGGAAGGGATATTTCAGGGTTTTTTCCCTTGTATAGACAAGCCCTAGGTATAAATGTTGTGGCATAAAGGAAGCAAGTGAGATAGCAGTAGTGATGCATACTTAAATTGCTTGCAATTGTTCAGCCTCTTTCTCATCTTCTGACCTGCAGCAATCAGGCCCAGCCAAAGAAACACAAAGTGGACAGTGATTTAGAAGGAAACAGGAGACATCTATTTCCAATGCTTCTTCTCTTGTATCCCTGGGAGATTCATAAATTCTCTATGTTAGCTCATGTCTCTACACTGGTTAATTTAACTGAGCTGCTCCAGAGTTTGCTTATATCTACCTAATATTTTAACCAGCTTTCCATTAAAATGCATGAGGTGACCAAGCATGATCATGATCAAAAGATATCAAAATACACTTTAGCAGAACAGCATAGTCAATGCTTGCAGGAAAAAAAAAACTTTAACTGTGGAAGACCACTATGGAAAATGGGAAGTCTCTTGAAAGGACACCCAGTTGGTTTCCATGGTCTCCCAGAGATCCAGTGCAATACTCAAATCACTAAAATCAGATCATTGGCTCCCGAGTCAACAAAGCTCTTGAGTCCACCACTTTCAAGTTCCAACCCATTTCAAAGGTAGCTACCTCTTTCCAAAGGTTGTCCAGTTATGATGCATCTAAGGCAAGGATGGGAAACTTGATATTCTCCAGATGTTGCTGGACTGCAGTTTACAGCAGTCCTCACCATTGGCTATGCTGGTTGTGATACCTGAAAATCGCAGTCCATCACATCTCAAGGGCCTCTATATTCTGACACTGATGTAAGACCTATGTCACCAATGACCAAATGTTACTTCTTCCATAATATTTTTAAAAAACTTTTTCTGAGCCAGATTTTCCTACACATTTTTCCCAACATGCATTAGTCATACACAGGCAAATTTCTCTGTCATTATATTGTAAAATGAGAAAAAAATCCCTTTTGTAGGCATCCAGTTTTTCGAATATGAATCCTCTTACCTGCGAGTCACCATTTCATGCTTAGATAAGAGCACTGAAGTTTAGTTTGATCTTTTCTTTCAGATACTGTAATTTCAGGGTTTTGGTTTTATTCACTGACCCAGAATAATGAGCACATAATTGTTACGAGATCACATAATTATGTGACCCAGCAGCCGTTCTCTCTGCACCACAGGGCTCACAAGGCTTACTACTTGCAGTTTTATTTTTGCTTTACTTCTGTTTGCTTCTGTTCTGTTTTCTGTCTTCAACAGTTTGGAAGACAATCTTTGATGAGGATACACTGGCATCTGCTGGCTGGCTTGGAACTGCAAAACCTTTTCAATCAAAATGGGAACCGTGCCGATGATTCAAATATAATTTTATGATGTTCATTTAACTACCCCCTAAAAAAGTCCCTACAATCCTAAATCTTGTTGATGAATTTAGACACAAGAATGTATAACTCATTAATCACTCTTTGATATGCAAAACATTTTAAATCTGGCATTTGTGACTAGTATTTACATCGATGAAAAATACACAGTTCATATCTTCCAGTTGTCTCAGTTTGACAGTGATAGTCCCAAATATCCTCTGTTGTCTGACTTTTTCAGCTGCTTTTAAAATGTTTCCATTTCTCACTCCTCTTTGCACTTCTCCCCTTCTCCTTATTTCAGTTGCTGCAAACTATGTTCAAAGTGCAAAATGAGAGTACATTCAATAAACTCAGTAGGAGAGAGAATAGAGAGGGGCAGAATCTCGCCCTTCTGTGCAGGGCAAAAGCAAACTGCTCCATTAATAACTTTTGCCATTTTCACCACACTCTGATTTTCCTTGGGAACAAATATCCTGGCTTGCAGCTGTGAAATGTAGGAAGTATGTGGTTACATCTATGAAGTATAGTGGCACATGAAAGCTGCAGAAAAATGTGGAAGAATCAGATTTCATAAGCTTCTCCAATGGTGGTGTTGCTCCATCCATAGTTGCTCCTGTATTGCTCCTGTATCTTCCGTCCATACAGTTGAGCTTTCTTGCTTAATCACATAGCAGCCAGAAATTTTGTTGGTGTCTTATGCATATTTAAGTTCTCCTACAGAAGCATTCCGATAGCTCCCATGTCTTTAAGGATGTTCATAGCCTTTCATGATCTACATAGTCAAAGGCTTTGCTGTAGTCTATAAAGCATATGCTGATTTTCTTTTGAAATTTCCTGGTACACTCCATTAGCCATCATATGTTTGCATTTGGTCCCTAGTGCCTCTTCCTTTCCTGAACCCTGCTTGGACTCTGGGAGTCTACATTGTAGAATTTTGAGCATAATTTTGCTTGCATGGGATATTACTGCTATGGTCCTATAAATGCTGTAGTCTTTTGTGTCTCCTTTTTTGTGGATGGGGACGTATATTAATCATTTCCAGTCTGTTGGCCATCTTTTTGTTTTTTATATCTGTTGACATATGTTAGTTAGCACTATAGTTGACTCTGTCAGTGTGGATTGCAGCAGCTCAATTGGAATCATCTGTTTTTGGTGACTTGATTTTTGAGATTTCTCTTATTGCATGTTCCATTTCGGTTTTTTAATAATTTGGGGTTCATTTTCGTATAGCTCTATGTTCCATGTGTCCTTAATTTTGTCATCTCTTTTACATAGCTCTTCTGTGTATTGCTCCCGATGTCTGTTTATTCCTTCCTGGTCTTGAATTGCATTATTTTTATTGTCACAATTGTTTTATTGGTTTGAATTTTCCTTTGATTTTCCAAATCTTTTCTGAGGGACGGCCTCTTCCCTTATGAACCCCCCCCCCGGCACACTCCAGTCCTCTGGGAGGAACCTGCTACAGCCCATGAAGATCAGGCTGGTGCAGACCTCCCAGAGGGCCTTTTCAGCTATCGCCCCCAAGCTGTGGAAAGACCTGCCAGATGAGATGTGTCTTATAACATCCATTGAAGGTTTTTAAAAAGCCTTAAAGATGCATCTCTTCCGGCAGGCCTTCCTAGACATTGCTTAATTTCCCTGGCTCCAAACCTTATGTTTTAGTTTTTCGTCCAGGTTTTTTCTTTTCACATTTAATCTTGCCCATACCGCCCCAGAAGTTTTGTTTTTAAGGAATCATTTTATATTTTGGTATTGTGTTTTAATTCATAGCTAATTTAATCTTATTTTAAGGGGTGGGAGCTTATTCTTGTCACCATTTTGTCTTGCTACTCTTCTTTCTTTTATTGCTTGTAACATTTTATATGCCTTAGGGTCACCATAAGTCAAGAGTGATTTGAAGACACAGAACAGCAATGCATAGATGCAGAAAAAATGTTTTCAAGAAATATATATGCATTTATTTATTTTAAAAAGAACAAATAAATAAGAATTTGATAATTTTTTGAAAATCCTTTCCGTTTCACACCAATTATTTCAGATCTACACTCAAAATATTTAACACCGTGCATCCAATTCTTTAAGGATTGTTGCATCCTTCTATCAGAAAGAGCTCTATTTTGTGTATTTCATTTTATCTTGTACTTTATCTCACAAATGGAGGTTCACAAAACATCTGTATGACTTAATTGCTTAAATTAAAATAAAGTACAGTTGCTAAGTGGGATTTCCCCTCCCACTCATGTTGATAAATGTTCTAAGGCAAGCTATTGTAGGTGTGATGAATTGCTTTACCCGTTGTAAAAATTCATCCCACACTTTAGCATCATCTTTGCCAAGGTATTAATAGGGTTTTAATCTAATTAAGCTAATGGATTTTTGCACCTGGGCTTTCAAGAGGGCAATGATTTGTACAGCGTCTATGGCACAGCTACAAGAATTCATCATAAATATTTATTGCAGCAGTATCAACAAACTGCTGTCAAGTTCACAGCACATTTGCAAACTCCATTGCACTTTTGCAGGCCAGCAAAGAGAGATGTGAATCTTGAAACTTGAAACTTGGAAGAAATATTCATCATCAGTGGAAGCCATAAAGCACACTTAATAACCAATTATTTAACATATGCAAAGGTTTTAATCTTCACAGGTTAGTTTAATTAGGAAGAACTTCCTTACAGTAAGAGCTATTTAAGATTGGAACATGCTTCCTCAAAGTATGGTGGAGTCTCTTTCTTTGCATGTTTTGAAACAGAGCCCATCTGTTGTGGCTGCTTTTCCTGGGTCTTCTTGCATGGGAAGGGGTTGGACTGGATGCCCCTTGGGGTCTCCTTCAATTCTATGATTCTATGATTCTATTATTTTAATGATGAGGGGGAACTCTTGAGGTTTAGCAGACTTCCACTGTCCCATAATTGGACCTTGGAGTGTTTGAATCCCCTGCTGCCCCTGCACCCCAGAAAATGTCTTTTTGATTATTTTTTTGCCACCAAATGCCCCTCTAGTGGGGATTGGCATAATTCTGCCACACATCAGGGTCAGTAGACACCTTTTATCCACAGATAATGATTCTAAATTCAACAAGAAGTTATTATGTTGGCGTGGGGGAAGATGACTTTTTCCTGGGCCAAAAATGTAGCAACATTTCCTTTGAGGCTTTATCTGCACTGGCCAGGATACTTCATGGACAGCAAAGGATATTCTGGCCTTGGATATCCCCCATTTTCCCCTCTGTTGCATAGACCTAAGCTTTACAGATCAAAATCAGTTTGCTGACTGATGAAATGGTAGTGCAATCCTGACACAAATGGTAAACATAGTTAATATGGAATAAAAAAGTATACTAATTTTGGAAAGGGGAAAAAGGAAGAGTAATATTAAATGCTCAGGAAATATTAACAGGTGCATTTCTTTCTGTCTCACTGCTAGTAGACAGTGCCAACATTTCCCCATTAGCTCAGCTGCAAAAGGCCCAAGGGGCTTTCCCCATTCTGAAGCTGGCAACCGTAAGCAAGACCAATTACCTCCCTGTAGCCTTTAATGGCCTCCGTAACAAAGCTGTATTATCCAAAGCTCCCAGGAGGTTGTTTTTGCCAGCACTGTCTGTCACTCACTGACTCTTCTTTCTTTCCTGATACATCCAGCTCTTTTCATGCCACTCCTAAAGGCCTCTCCTTTGCCTTGATGTAGAGGAGAATCAGTAGCTAAGGGTTTTCCCCATTAACATCCCAGAAATTATTGATCCCTTGAGTTGTAATTAGTTTTATGGAGAAGGTAAAAAGAGGGATAAGGTTTGTTAACATACCTGAATGCTGATATATTTTGTTTCCCTGAACTGAGCAGAAGGTTGGAGTAGATGGCCAAGTTCCCATTCTGCATTTCAGTTTCACAAAAGACAAAAGGAGTAATGGAGAAGAAATAGCCCTAAAGGCAATCAAGTCAATAATGTGAGAAGATCAGAGTACTCCATCTCATTCCATTGCATAATATAATTAGGAAGTGCCTCCTTTTTTTCCAGATTGTCACTAAATTGTCACTTCAGAGCCAAATGCAAAGTGGATTCCAAGATGCTTGTTCAGCATAAATATCTGGAAAACTAGCAAATTTTTGATAGTGGATGACCATGCATCTTCCTTTTGAAGTCAGAATTTTCCTAATGTTTTTGAAACAGGAAAAGAATTGAGGTATGGGAGGCTCCCCAGATGTTGCTTGACCACAGCTTCCATCAGCCCAAGCTAGGAATGTAAATAAAGTGGGACCTTGATATCCATTGTGGTTTGGTTCCAGGACCCCCCGTGGATAGCAAAATCCATGAATGCTCAAATTCAATTAAATATAGTTGCATAAAAATTGGTGTTTCTTATATGAAATGGCAAAATCAAGGTTAGATTTTTGGAATTTATATATTTCTTTAATATTTTCAAGCTGTGGATGCTTGAATCAGTGGATAAAAATCTGTGGATATAGAGGGCTGACTGTATTTACTTGTCTTATTTTCACATGTGAAAACTGTGAAATCACAAAATTGTTCTCCTTGCATCTAAAGGTGAAAGGATGCATCTTGACACCATTTTAACTGCCATGTCTCCATCCACAGAATCCTTGGATTTGTAGTTTTGTGAGGCTCTAGCACTCTTTGACAGATAAGGTGATTGAGCTTCTCTGTCGGAGCCCTTTGGGTGCCACAGCAAACTGTAAATCTGAGCCACAGTACAAACTGTGGTGTAAAAAGGCATTATTTCTACAGTATAGATGCACCCTAAGATATTTTCTACTAATGTTCAGAGAGTTAGAAGATTTGTGAAAACTATTATTGCACAAATGCCATAGGTAGTGTAAACTGAACAAAACTATGTTCGCTCCAACTTTTTTCATTTTTTTTAAATGGAAGTATTAGATGGGTTTGCATTATTTTTTAAAAATCAAACAGGCAATCCAGTAATTATTACTGCCTGAATTATTTCATCCATTGAAACAATTGTTGGTGAGTGAACATGTTGGTAAATGCTGTCAATTCAGCTGGTCAAGTCTAGTGGAAAGTTGAAGTAGGATTTGGGCCAATAGCTGTGTCTTTTGTATCACAACAGGGGAGATTCAGCCAATTTCCTTAATTTTTGCATGAATTACAGAAAGTTTCATACAGATGGAGAGATAGACAAAATCCCTCCACATGATCTTCCTCATATTCCTTCACTTGCTAAAAATCCATTCAACCTGCTCCTAATCACCAGAAGGAAGTCCCACCATGTCTAGCTCTAAGATCACCCATGTATAAGCTTCTACTGTTTCTGCCTTGGCAAGTCTAGGGGCACTGTGCCAAGGAAAGGCTGGTCCCTTCATCCCCAAGATTCTGCTTTAGCCCTGTGCCAAGCCAACAAAACAGCTATATACACTACTAGACATAAAAATCTTTGTACATTTTTACTCTCACAGGTGACAATAAGTAACTTTGCCATTGTTTCTCCCTCTTCTGAGAAAGTCCTCGAAAATGGGCTGTCTTGAAGTGCTATTTACAGTTTCATTCTTTGCAGGAAAAAAACACCTTTTTTGCAGAGAAATTGGTATTCTCAGAGCAGAAATATCTTTATATAAGCAGAAATGTACCTTTCTGGGCTCAAAATGCCATTTACTATGCAAGTAACCATACTCCCTATGCATGCAGAAAAAGGCCCAAACTTCAAAAAGTCTCACCCATTCTGTGTTCTGCTCCTTAGGGTTTCCCAACACTTGAAGATCTTATTTTAAAGCTGTGATTTAATTATTTTTTCCCAAATTTCCTTTCCATCCCTACTTACTGTAAATCCTTTTGTAGTCCCTAAAATCCCTAAATGCACCAGATAGTATGAAAGTGTAAACTAAGAAGAGCCAGCCCTTGTTAGCACTTGGATGAGAGACCACCACTGAATACCAGGTGCTATGTTTCAGAGAAGGAACCAGAAAAACCATGTTTGAGTATTCCTTGCTTGAGAGAACCCTGTGAAATTCATGAGGTCACTAATTAGTAATATTATTTGAATAATTGTTGTTGTTGTGGTTGTCGTCATCATATTTATTATTATATTTGTTTATTTTATATTCATAAGTCAACAGCAACTTGAAGACGAATACTAGCAAACAGTCCTACCATCTACAGTTTTACAGAATTTGAGCTTGCTGTCTGAAACTAGGGATTTGCTGTTTTTCCATGACCTTGTCTGCTCCATTCTCTTGTCAGGGAGGCTGCATGACTCAGGGCCCAATCCCCAAATCTGCCACAAACACTCTGGATGATGTCTAGGCCAATCAGTGTCAAACCTGGGTTATACCCCTCTTACCATGGATGTCAAAAAGTCTAAAGTTGCTCCAGATCTTCACGAAAGATCTAGAGCACTCTGTTCTGACACTGGGCAGCTGTTCTCACAAGTGTCCCACTCTGCCATCTGGCACTTCCACCATATGTAAATTTTGTGCTGAATAAGTCCTGAATTGTGAAGATTCTTGTCAGTCCACTTTTTTGTTTTTCTCAGGGTTTCTCAACATTTGAAAAATCTGTTTTTGACCATTTTAAATAAAATATGTTTGAATTTTTTTTCCATCCCTATTGTGTTCTGGGCTATATTATGCTGCCATTGCTATTGCTAAATATATCTTCTATGGTTAATGCTGATGTGTTGTACAAGCATAAAATGAAATATCTGGAATCTTAAGGGTTGTTATTTTGATTTTAAGAGGTGGTCCAGTTCATAGTCCTTGCAGTTCAAAGTCTGCCAAATGGTGCATGTGGATTTAAACTTTTTTTTTGTTCCATTTCAAGACAGTGTTTTATTTCATATAACATCCCTTGTTCTCTTTTTTGTTGTTCTCTAGGGTGAAAGAGGACTCCAAGGATTACCTGGGCTGATGGGAGAAAGAGGAGAAAAGGTAAAAAGAACTTTAAAATGTGTTCAGATAGTTACAGCAGAAAATATTTGTCTCTCTTTTTTTCCCATCTACCCCACTGTGGACTGATTACACTGACAGTAACAACAGTACTGTGAATGATAGTTCCAAAGTAATTCATGTGAGGCACTTATTGGTCAGCTGCAATGGTTACGGCAGAATGAACCATAAAACATTAAAAGCAGCACAACACAAAATGCACTGTAAAATGTCAGTAAATCATCAACTTGACAAAGAGGTACTTAAGCCTTTGTGAAATCTTTCGTGGATATAGATGATATCTACAGAGATATCAGAGATTGATTGTTTCAGAGAGCAGATGGGGAAAATCACATCACTGGGTATATGGTCTTTAGAAACTTTCTGAGTTTAGAAACCTGAGTTTTAAGGAAAGCGGATTTTGAAAACTATTATTTCGTATCTTTTTCTTTAAAAATGTGAATGACGTATGTTGTAGAGCCCTTTCTCATTACAGAATTATAGCACTATTCGACATTATTCCATGGTGGTTCCAACCTATGGAATCCTGGGATTTGCAATGCAGGAAGGAGCATTAAAATTGTTTTTGTGGGGCTTTCGGGCTATGTGGCCATATTCTAGAAGAGTTCCTTTCTGATGTTTTGTCAGGATCTGTGGCTGGCATCTTCAGAGAAGATGCCAGCCACAGATGCTGGCGAAACATCAGAAAGGAACTCTTCTAGAACATGGCCACATAGCTTGAAAGCCCCATAGAAAACTATTGATGCTGGCCATGAAAGCCTTCGACTCCAGCATTAAAATTTTCAGCCAGAACACTCCAATGCCCCACCGGATTACAAACCCCAAGATTCCATAGTCTGTTGCCATGGAAATTAAAGAAGGATCATAATGCTATAATTGTGTTTTGTGAATGAGCCTCTATTCCTGGATAGCTAGGGCTTTTCATAGAATCATAGAGTTGGAAGAGACCACACGGGCCATTAGGGCCAACCCCTGCCATGCAGGAAATCACAATCAAAGCATCCTTGGCAGATGGCCATCTAGCCTCTGCTTAAAGACCTCCAAAGAAGGACACTCCACCACACTCTGAGGGAGCGTGTTCCACTGTTGAACAGCCCTTACTGTCAAGAGGTTCCTCCTAATGTTGAGGTGGAATCTCTTTACCTGTAGCTTTCATCCATCGTTCTGTGTTCTAGGGCCAAATCAAAGTGCCACATCTTTCCAGACAATAAGAGTGTGTCTGTTTCGTACAGATATAGCTGTTTGATACCCTTTCAACTGCCATGTCTCCATCCTGCAGAATTCTGGTATTTCTTGAGACCCTTTGAATTCTCTGCTAGAGAGCACTTTTGTACTCCACCAAACTATGGTGCCAGGGTGATGTGGAGTTGAATTACCAAACTACTAAATTTCAGGAATCCATAGGATGGAACCCTCACAGTTAAAGAAGTATAATGGTAATGTAGATGTACTCAAAGTCAGCCTGGACAACAACAGTAGATAGAAAATTGTTTCAAAGGCAATGCTAGGCTGTCTGAAATCAAAACAGTACCAGGGGAAAATGGAAAATAATCTGGGTCTGTTTCACCATGCAAACAAAATATAGGCCAAGGTTAAGCACCAGTTAAGCATTTGGGGCAAGGAAGACTTTGTGCAAGATCTCACCCTCAGGAATAACACTTTCAGAAGTCTTGGAGTGCTAAGAGTAAGGCTTATATTGCTGGGCTGCAGGATTCCCATGCAGAACTCAGCTAAAGACATTTTGGCATTTCTGAAGAAGCCCCTACCCTCAGGACGTCTCATAGCTTAGCACTTCATTTGGTAGGTTCAAGCTTAGTCCAGGTCATTTTTACAGACTGGAAGAGGGTCCAATCTCTTCTTCTGACTTCAGAGTTGAGATGTTACTATCCACAGGTGAAGCCTTGAGCCCAATCCCAAGAAGGATCCTAGATTTGTAGGGAAAGTGAACCCTTCCCTATCATCAGCTACTGGGAACTCCAACCCATCTTGATTGGAGGAGTTATCCAGTGAGCCATGGTTGTGTGAATGTACTATCAATATACTATCAAGTTGTGTATTGGTAAATTTTTGCATCTCCATAGGCATGTCTCAGGGGTCAAAAAGTGCCAGGAAGTTAATATCAAGAAACCACTTTTAGCAGTTCACATCTTCCCCAGGAGTAGCTCTTATTTTAAAACTATAGGTCCTACTTGCCCATTCAAGACCACAAATAGAACAGGGCACACTACTTTGGATTACAACTCATGTAGTTCACAATAATGTATTGTTGCTGAGAAATGTAAACTCCACTCCAGATCCCGTGAAGATTGCAGTGAACTTAGCGAGAAGCCTGGGACAGGGTAGCAGATGAGATCACCACCTCTGCTAATAGAAAACCGACTGTGCAAGTCCTAATTCTATTTCTTTACTGCACACAAAAATCAAAGACATAAGGTGCAAACTGAAAGATTCATTCTTCTGCTTGCGGTCAAAAAGTGTAAATGTCCAGCAATTTGACAAATTGTTTTATCTATATCTAGCCATATTTGAAAGGGATTAGGGTGCAGAATATCCCTTGATAAGTCATCAGGGCAATCCCAGCCATCACTCTGACTGTATTTAGCCAGTAACAAACAGAATGCTTAATATCAGAAATTCTAGAATTGGGCAACAAATTTCCTTTGAGACCACAAATTTACATCGCTAGGGGAGGAAGCAATTAGATTTACCTTGTATATCGTTTATGTGCTTCTGCTTGCAGCCAGTGTTAATTTTATGCTGATGATGTCTCCCTATTAATTCTCTTATGGTAATTTTTATTATTTTAGGGCTCTCTTGGCGCACCTGGCATCCCAGGGAGGGACGGTACCAAAGGAGCAACTGTAAGCTTTTATCTTCCTTCCTTGTAATCCTCTTTTCCTTATAGCGCAAGCCAGATGCTGCAAATCAATGTGTGTTGAATGGAATGTGTCTTGGGGATTAGTGTTGCCCTTTTGAATGATACTGCAATGAATGACAGCAGGTTAAAAAACTCAACAGGGTTGTATTCCAGCCAAGGCAGCAAGCAGACTTCATGTGGATTAAGAGCTCTTGGATGTTTAAAGGCAGAATGTGTGCTGCTGTTCATTACAATGCTCTTAGAGATTTATGTGGAAACTAGAGAATTCACTGGGGCACTGGGGGAAATCACTTTCCCCAAGCTCATTCATTCCAAGTAAAAGGATCCTGGATAGAGTGTGAGAGACTGAAGTGAATGGGCTCAGAGGAATCAGAGTGGTGGGGTGAAGGAGAAAGTATTTTTAGCTTATAGTGGCAACTACAAGCAAGTAAAGGATGGGTGAGATCCTACATCACTTCAATGCAGCAAAAAATATCTGGTAGTTATGATAAACGGTGAATACCAATGTAGTGCAACATATAAGGATCAATATTCAATAAGCATGACCAACAATCCTTTTTTCCAATTAGAATGTGAAATACACAAAGATGTAGTATAGTGGCAGGGTGCCTCATACAATAATAAGAAAGGTCTATTATGTTCAATTGTCAGAATATTAAACAGACATAGAACCATTTCAATATGTGAGCAATAACAGAGTTTCATAATCATTAGGACCATTAGAATAGTTGTTTATATACCAAGTGATATATCCACAATATGATGGATATCATATTGACAGCAACGTGCAAATTTTACAGCTCTATATAAGTAAAGGTTAATCATCATCATCATCATCATCATCATCATCATCATCTTAAACTAATATAGCAATGAAATTATGCAACAAATTTATTTGAAAAAAACCCATATATGAATTGATAAGCAAATCATTGCAATATTTTCAAATAATCTACATCACTAATTAATGAGTGCAAAGTTCCACAGAGAAATCACTGCTAAACATGAGCACCACAACATTCCCTATGGATATTGTTATCAGTCTTCAATTATAGGATTCAGCAGTCTTTGTGGAATTTGCTTATTGGTGGTGCTTGTGCTTTCATATTTTTCATTCTTGTATCAATTTAAGGTCATATTGTGGATATATCCATTTGTTGTATAAACATCTATTCTATGTGATACCTGTCCAGCTCTTCTTGCTTTACAAATCATTCTGGCTATAATGTTAGCATTAAATGATGTGTAAAATATCTAGAATAAACATATTTGAATTAAAAAACATTGTATGTCTTTCTCTTTTGAGGGAGAGCCTGGTCTCCCTGGAGCAGTTGGACTCCCTGGGCCTCCTGGAATGAAGGTGAGTGACACCTTGAATTTATCTATTTCAATGTTAGAGCAGGAGCATCTTCCAACTTTTTCTCCCAAAAGCAAGACAAAAACAAACAAATACTCTTCCTTTTCAATATAGGAATTAAGCACGGTCTCTTTTAATGTGCCTTATCCCCAATAGGATAAAGGTGCATTTATTTTTAAGATGGGTTTTATCATATTCACCCATGGGCGGGCAAATGCATCCCATTTACAGCCTAGATGCCAGCCGGACTTATCCCATGCCTTTTAATGAACAGGAAAATCCCATTCTTTCTTATTTTTTTTAAAAAATTAATTATACTTTCTTAAGTTTCAAAATAGACATAAAAACCAAAAACCAAATAGACATATATATATATATATATATATGTGTGTGTGTGTGTGTGTGTGTGTGTGTAAAATATGTGAACAAATAACACACATTAGCACATACAATAACAAAACAAACAGAACAAATCAAACTATCCTTTCCTCATCAACAAACATATTCCATATCCCTACATTCCCTACAGTCAGCTATATTCATGCATTCCTTTTTCTTTCTTCCTCTTTAATTCCTCATTCATATCTTCTTATTCATCTCATCACTTGACTTCTACTTCATACTACCATCTTCTTCACCTGCCCTTTCAGTCATATATCTTGATTTCCTACTTTGCTTTCCTTTCACTATTTCTAAATACTTATTGGCCTCCTAACACAATCGGATCAGTGGTGCTCCAAACCCATATTTTGAATCCAGATCATCCTGATATTCACTTTACTTTATAAATGAACTTACCATTGGACTCCTCTTCGATCCATGTCCCCTCTCTCTCCAGACTGGTCAGTTATAATTATTTACAGTTATTTAATATCCTAGAAACTAACACATGTTTATTAGTCTTTTAACCCTACAACTGCCAAAAAACTCCATTTTTCCTCCTCTATGTAATCTATTAATAATTTTAAATCTGTATCACTCTTATTATTTAGTTCATTTTTCAATCTCTGAATAAGTTTTTCCAAATCTAACACTTCATATGGTTTATTAAGCCAATCATCTTCCTTTGGGATGCTTTTATTTTTCCATTTTTGGGTAAATACTATTATTTCTGAGGATACAAAATAAAAATATTTTACCAACTTTTTCTAACTCATCTTCAAAAATTCCTAATAGACATCCTTCTGGTGACATCCCGTTCTTGAAAAACTTCAGAATAAGCCCAGCTGGCATACATGGGGCATACGGGATGAATTTGGCCAGCCATGGGTGAAGGAGATAAAACCTGTTTGAAAAATAAATGTGCCTTTATTGCATCGGGGACAAGGCATGTTAAAAGAGAGTGTGTTAATCTCCTAAACCATCATTGCTCAAAGTTTTCGGGAAGGGTACCTTGGTACCTACCTCATCTGTTCCATATATATCCAACAACCAAACAATATGATTATGATTGTAAGAATACATTCAAAACAAGGCTGAAAAATCATCTTGAAATGCTGGGAATATCTCATTGGGAGTACCCAACAGGATCCAGCCATTGTAATTTTGTTGTATATGAGGACATGCATGATATATATGATAGGATGTAGGATGGAATGGAGATATTTTAGTAGATAAAATAATATAATAAGAAGCACATTTATTGATGACGTGTGGAAAAGTACCCTGATATGCCTATCCAAGGGGTGGAGAATCTACTCTGGGTTGTTACCATAAAAAGAGCTTTCCAAGGTGCTAAACCTAAATGATAAGGTTCACCTCTTGGATATAAGGTCGATCCTACCCTATATCATCATAGACTGCAAAATTACTATGTCTGGAGTCCTATTGGGTACTCCCAATTGGAGTAGGCCCATCAAATCATTTGTTGAATGGTGAATCAACACATAGGTCAATGTAATTCAGTCAGTGGGTCTACTGGGCCTGAATCTGCAAGACCTAAGCAGATCAATTGAGGACAGCAGGGCTTGGAAACATCTCATACCCAGGGTATCCATGAGTAAAGGATGACTCAACGGCAGCTAACAACAAACCACGAAGATTCAAATCAATTCCCCCACTGCACTAACTTACTAACAACTATTTCAAGTTCCCTTTTGGCATAGTTTAGAACAGATTCTTACAGCTTCCTGATACTTGAGTAAAATCCAGAGCAAACCACTCCACTGACAGAAATACCCTTTTCCCTTCTGCATCTCCATCTGGTTTTAAGCCTCAGATAGTTTCATTATTTTCTAGAACAGAGGTGTGACCCGGTTGTCTGGATTGTAGTACAATTTCCACTGCAATAGGATTTGTTATTGTGAGAAAGGTTGTGCATACCTTCTGGCTTCTCTAGTCACCATGATTCTGATCTCTCTTTCTCTTTACATTTTTGATTAGGGGACAGATGGTCAGCCAGGTCCTCCTGGACGCCAAGGTTATGTTGGAGCACCTGTGAGTTATGACTTTGTTTCCTTATTCAGTCTACCCAATTTACTATAAATATTTAATTTTAAAAAAACAAAAATCTGCTTGAGTATTAAGTTGATGTTTGATTTTCAAACATACACAAGCACACCTAAACAGGGCCTATGGATATGAAAATGCAGCTGCCAAGCCTACAAAATCTTCAGTTCTTCAAATCCCTGTGCAAATCCAGTCGTCTGAAGCAGCTTGAATAACCACACAACTATTGGGATTAAGCAGGAAAAGAAAGAGAAATGAGAACAGAGCTGGATCAAGTGCATTTTTCATATGTTGTTGGACTTTTTTCTCCCAACATGGGACCCAAAGCAGGTTACAATAATTAAAAAGCTATTGAACAAACAATTTGATTTTAAAAATACGTCACTAAAAATAGTTTAAATGCAATTAATATATCATTACAAAGTTAATCGTTTAAATGCAATAAATATATCAATACAAAGTTAAAAGCACAGAACACTACTTTCAAAACACTCTTCTCCCACATGATTTAGGAATCATCTGCTGTCAGAAAAAGAGGGATTGGAGACCACCCAGAACTCATGTGGAATGGAGTTCCACAACCTGGGAACCACTGAGGAGGCTCTTTCACATATTGTGATGAAATCTGGTAGTGATTGTGGGTGGGACTGAGAGAAAGCCTCTTCTGCAGATTTTAAAACTTGGTCTGGCTTGTATAGGGAGATTATGGACTTCAGCTCCCAGAACAGCTCACTACTGTCATGCTGCCTAGTGTAGATGGGAGATGTAGTCCAACAACTGCAGTAGGGCCACACTATACCCCACCCTGTGCTAGAATATGCCACTTTGTCTAATACATGGTTCTTTTCCAACTTCTGGCAACCCTAAGGTCAACATATAGGTTTTCCTGGCAAGATTGGTTCAGAGGGAGTTTGCTTTGCGAGAGAGTATGACTTGCCCAAGACCACTTAGTGGGTTTCCATGGCTGGGCTAGGATTTGGACCCTGATCTCCAGAGTTATAGTCCAAGGTGCAAACTACTATCTTGCTTTTATTCCCCAGCAAGGCCTATGAGGAATTGTATGGAGAATCTACATACAATGGTTCATTAGTAGCCCCAATATAACTGTGCTAATGTAGGCACAGACTGTTTTCTGATTCAGTCAATCTAAAATTCATAGTTTAAAATCTATTGGGCAGGCCTACCAGAAGAGATTGGACTTTAATACCATTTTGGAACAGTTGGAAATTTATATTTAAGTAGAGAAGATCATTCAACTTTCCTCTGCCTCATTATCCTTGTTATAGTCATTCTTTTGGGACATTGGAAAGAGCAGAGTCCCTCTGGATGATCAGGCTGATGAGTATTGTAAGATCAATTAGCATATGCAAAGGTTGTTCTGAGGCATAACATTATTGTTATATGATAGGCAGCTACTTAATAGGCAGCGTCCTGAATCAGTATTCCCCTTTCTCAGTGCTCATCACATAATGAGTCATAATGCAAGTTACTAGAACATTAGTGACCCATCCATGTTTTGCTTTGGACTGGTTGTGGGGACAATGTACAATTTATTGTTTCATCATTTGTCTCTGCTTTAGGGTCTTCAAGGAGAAAGAGGAGAAAGGGGACCCAAGGGAGAAAAGGTACGGACAGTGTGTTTTAAAGTATTTGTAAGTATTGTGAGCAGATACATTGAATTTCTTTCCTTCAAAATGCTAGAACTAAAAACACAGACAATGAACGATCTTCTGTTATAATTTTCAAGTTTAAAACAATCAGTTTCTTAAGAAGATTCAACTTTTAAATGCCATAGAGTCACATAGAGGAATATACAGACTGGCTAGAATCTTGTTGGTGGTTTATCCTTGTACAAGTTTCCCTCCAGAAGCTCTTGGACATCTTTATGTGATGTGGAACAGTTGAAGGATGTAGAAGTGGAGTTGTGAATGTGATGCCACTGCACACAATATCACATTTCATCTGGATAGACTTGTATTTGGTTGTGTATTCCATTCATATTTGGTGGCTTAGTTCAGTTATGCAACATTGTCATTCAACACATAAGTTGTGTAGCACAATTAATGCTTAAGTCTGCACACAGTGATTTAGGCTACACAACCTGAATCTGCAATCTCAGCCTCTGTATTGAGGATTTATTGCTTCTTCTGTGACTTTACGTTCAGATATTTTTAGAGACAGCAATTAGAGATAACAATCACATTAAACCATTGCTTACATAATATTAAGATCATATAGATGACAAAGCTGTATTACACTGTATTACACTGTATTACAAGTCTTGCAATACATATTTGCTCCAACTCTAATTCAAATGTTTGACCCAAATTATATAACTGATGCAGTTTGGTGGTAGTAGACCTACCATATACGAGGGGGTATCATAAAGTTTTAATTATCACCTTTAAAAAAATTGACAGAAAGTTTGATTTGATTTGTAGTTGTTAACTTATCTCTATGCAGTCATCATCCAGATTTACACATTTTCTCCATTGTTTCTTGACCCTCCAAATACTATTATTGTAGAAGCCTGCAGATTGCGCCTGACAAGGATTTTACACTTTAGTCACTTCTGGCAGAGCCAGTCACAAAAATAAAAGACACAATGAGTTGATTTTCTCAGCAACTTGCACTTAGGGACCAGTGATGGTACTGACAAAATTTCATCAATATGCTATAATAAGTTCTGGGTGATAATTATTACTTTACGATGCCCTCTCATAAGGCGCAATCTGCAGACTTCGACAATATGAGGCATTCGGAGGGTCAAGGTACGCTGGAAAAAATCTATAAATCTAGATACTACATAGTCTACATAGAGATAATTTAGCAACTACAAATCAAAACAAAAGGTGATTATTAAAACGTTATGATACCCCCTTGTACAATTGCATGGGAACTGAGCAAATCTTGAAAAAGTTTCTTTTGTGGACTCCATCTCCAGAAATCTCCCATGGCTGGGGGATATTCTGCAAGCTATATTATTATTATTATTATTATTATTATTATTATTATTATTTCTTCTTACCCACCCCTCTGAGCAAGCAATCGAGGCGGGGTACAACATGTTAAAAACATATATAGTTAAAATCCCCCAAACATACCCACCTCTCTCCCCTTAAAACAGTATTAAACTAATCATAATTTAAAGAATCAAGATTTAAAAGACATATTCATTTAAGTCCCATATAGGTGGCTGGATGGGGGCAGGGGGGTCATCAGACAGTGGGAAATTAGTTACTATCCGGGAAGGCTATTCCAAATACTTTCCAACTTCTAGAATATGGAGGAGGTTGCCTTATTGCCATGCTTGCTTCCAAATGAGGAAATGTGTGGTTATTCACAAGAGTATAACCATGCATGTATAACAAACAATGTTTTTGTCTAGAATTTTTTGAAACAACTAAGTTTGTCCCTATCTGGCAAAAGTAGGATATATTCAAATGAGTCAGAGGCAAAAAATTTAATCAAATGATAGACTCTTGGTTGGGTATCAGGTACCCAACCAGGGATCAAGTGTGAATCAGACTCAGAAGCAAATATGAAGAATGTTGAACAATTGAAAGTGCTTATACACCTCTGGTCAGGTTCCAGATAATTTGAGATGAGGTATGGCAAAGTGAGATATGGTCATACCCCAGCTCAGCTTAGCATTCATGCATATATGTATTGCGCTTACATACATATTCCCAAATGTCTGTTACTCTGGGTAGACTTTTGCCGGATTGCATTTGTAAGAATCCTATTTAATTCTCCCAGATATACCTCAAAGAATAAGGTGCCCAGTGGTGAATGTACATTTTCTGTTTCTTTTGACAGGGGGAACCAGGTCTTGATGGTTTTCCTGGAAAACCTGGTGTGGATGGTAAACAGGTATGTGGACAAAACTATGTAAAAAGAAAATAATTTCTAGAATAATTTCTAGAATGCAGAGAGATGTACAGAGAGGGCCTTAAAAGTGGAGACCTTTTTTCAAATTCATCATCTGCATAAAGTAGTTATCAGAACCAATGCATGATATAGATTGTATTAATTCATGGTTGTTGTTAATTCAACCATGAATTAATGTTAAATAAACAAATAATTGAAAAGAGAAACATTAGGCACCAGCAGAAAGACTGACAATCTAATGTAATTTTAAGAGCATTTTCCTAGAAATGGCAGGGCAATACTATTTTGTTTTTTATCTTCATTGCCATCACTTCTGTCTTCAGTCTTTTCGCTGGAGTTTGGAAGAAGAGATCAGTGGTATCAAAAGAGCACCTCTAAACTTGAGACCCCATGAAACAAAGTTAAAGATTACAAAGTATATTTTTTTATGTTCACTTTTTTCAGCCACGTTTAAGAAGTATTGGAATCTACAGACCAACTTCCTTGAAACTTGTTTTCGTTGTTGTTGTTGTTGTTGTTGTTTTCATGTGCCTTCAAGTTATTTTCAACTTATGGTGATGCTAAGTCAGCCCTATCACATAGTTTTCTGGGGCTGAGAATGTGTGATCCACCCAAAGTCACCCAGTGGGTTTCCATGGCCGAGTAGGTAATCTAACCTTGATCCGTAGAGTCAAAGTCCAGTGATCAAACCACTGTACCATGCTGGCTGATTTAGCAAGGGTTAAACAAAAATTAATCCCATCTACCCTGAAAATGATAACCTCACTATCATAACTGCATAATCTGTTTTCAGGGCATCAAAGGAAGTCCAGGCCAACCTGGGCTCACGGGTCCCAGAGGAGAAAAGGTAAGGAGAAGTCGTGTGTGTGTGTGTGTGTGTGAAAGAGAAAGGGAGGGAGGGAATTGGAAATATTGTGAAACTTGCTTCAGAGATCTTATCGTTTAGAAAACATGCCACTCAGCTACATAGTTTTGTATGAAAGGAACAGCATCCAAAGTTAGAAGCTGTAAAGTAAGAAGCTGGACAAGTCTGGTTAAAGGCTGAAATGCTGTGAATGAGGGCTTGTGGGGTTTAGGACAGAAATCAGAAAGTAAATAAAGTGCACCCTTGTTATCTGCTAGCAATTGGTTCCAAGACACATATGTACCTGCCTTCCCCATGGATACTGAAATCCATGGATGCTCAGGTCCCATTACATACAGTGTAAAATGGTGTCCCTTAGATAAAGTGGCAAAATCAAGGCCTGCTTTTTGGAATGTATATTTTTTTAAAAAATACTTTCAAATCATGGTTAAAGAATTTGTGCATATGGAGGGCCAATTGTACAGTGAAAAAATGGATATATCCATCAGAAGCAAGACAGTTGTGTAGGACTTTGACGAGTTGGAGGTGGTAGAAGTGGATATAGTATACCTCGATTTCAGTAAGGCCTTTGACAAGGTTCCCCATGACATTCTTACAAACAAGCTTGCAAAATGTGGGATAGACAAGTTAACTGTTACATGGATTTGTAATTGGTTGAGTGGCCGAACTCAAAGGGTGCTCAACAATGGCTCCTTTTCATCCTGGAGAGAAGTGACCAGTGGGGTCCCACAGGGCTCTGTCCTGGGCCCAGTGCTATTCAACATCTTTATTAACGATTTGGATGACAGAATTGGGGGCATACTTATCAAATTTGCAGATGACACTAAACTGGGAGGAGTAGCTAATACCCCAGAGGACAGGATCAAAATTCAAAATGACCTGAATAGACTAGAAAGCTGGGCCAGTGCTAACAAAATGAAATTCAATGCGGAGAAATGTAAGGTTTTGCACTTAGGGCGGAAAAATGAAATGCACAGATATAGGATGGGGGGACACCTGGCTGAATGAGACCACATGTGAAAGGGATCTAGGAGTCCAAGTAGACCATAAGCTGAACATGAGTCAACAGTGTGATGTGGCAGCTAAAAAAGCCAATGCAATTTTAGGCTGCATCAATAGAAGTATAGTTTCTAGATCAAGGGAAGTTATAGTGCCACTCTATTCTGCTTTGGTCAGGCCCCACCTGGAATACTGTGTCCAGTTCTGGGCACCACAATTCAAAAAAGATGTGGAGAAACTGGAGCATGTCCAAAGGAGGGCAACTAAGATGGTGAAGGGTCTGGAAACCTTGCCCTATGAAGAACGCCTTAGGGAGCTGGGGATGTTTAGCCTGGAGAAGAGAAGGTTAAGAGGTGATATGATAGTCCTGTTCAAATATTTGAAGGGATGTCATATTGATGAGGGATCAAGCTTGTTTTCTGCTGCTGCAGAGACTAGAACACGGAACAATGGATGCAAACTGCAGGAAAAGAGATTCCACCTCAACATTAGGAGGAACTTCCTGACAGTAAGGGCTGTTCGACAGTGGAACACACTCCCTCGGAGTGTAGTGGAGTCTCCTTCCTTAGGGGTCTTTAAGCAGAGGCTGGATGGCCATCTGTCAGGGATGCTTTGACTTGGAGTTCCTGCATGGCAGGGGGTTGGACTGGATGGCCCTTGTGGTCTCTTCCAACTCTATGATTCTATGATTCTAAGTCATATCACAGACTGAATGGCAGCCTAGTCTAAAGGGCAAGAAGGTGCTTCTGAAACCAATACAGATGCTTACAGTCATTCATTTGTTTTATTTTGACGTGTCTTCCCATTTAGGGTGAAATAGGACCTCCAGGAAAACCTGGCTCAGTGGTAAGAGATATCAATATTGCAATGGGTTGTCAAATTCAGTGTGAAGGAATTCCAATGTAGTCCTTCAGATATGGACTTCTTCCCTAGATATATCTAGCTGGAACAGTTAGGCAGAATGATGCCTCAAATATGGTAGAAGATGTTGTCCCATTGGACAAAAATTTAACTGTCAGCCAAGTCTGTACATGGGATACAAGAGTATCATGTTCTCTGTTTCATCGCTTGCCAATTGTTTAGTGCTGCCCCTGTGTTTGGAATATGACCACACTTCGGTTGGGTTCATTGCAAACATTCACTTCATCTTCAACTATTTCCATAAGGTGTCTTAGGTGACTTTACACAAGCATACCTCAAGGTTTTTTTTTCTTCATTTTGCCTTCATTTTATATTTCTCTTCTTTCTGTTAGGTGCAGACTGAAGGTTTGAAAGGAGAGCAGGTAAAGTTTTTCTAAGCACTTGTTTACTGACAATAACAATAGAAAAA
Source organism: Urosaurus nigricauda (assembly GCA_034509955.1). Lineage (NCBI taxonomy): Eukaryota > Metazoa > Chordata > Lepidosauria > Squamata > Phrynosomatidae > Urosaurus > Urosaurus nigricauda. The sequence continues at coordinate 245,602,367 of JAOEGL010000004.1, read as the reverse complement.
AGATGTACACTGATCTTACCAGTGGCAATTCTGACTTTTATCTCTCAGAGTCAATGGTGAAGCACAACAAAATCTAGAGAAGCAATAAGGCAGGACTGAGTGGTTCAGAAGCTTTCCACTGTGAATAAACTGTATTTTAAATCAAAGGGGATACTGGCAAGTTGTTTATCTTCCTCATAATAGCTTTTATCCAAGGGTTACATTCATCCAACCCACTCACTTCTTGCTAGTGCATGAGAGGTTCAAAATGAAATTGCTTTGTCTGTTTTCATTACCTAAGGAGAGCGGGGAGTGGGGGCAGGAAGACGTGACTTCACATTGCTTTTGCTGCATCTATCTGTTCTTGGTTTTATTCACACTATATATCTTATGGCTTATCTACATCTTATGGCTTATCTACATTTAACTAAACACCACCACCCCGCCCCGTCCCAGCTCACTGCATCCTGTTTTCATGATCCAGGGCCAAAGCCATGAGTCATGTGTGGACTGTCTTCACAATTCTTGCACCTGATTTGAGGCTTCCTCCCTCTAACCTACTTTTAAATAACTCACCAACAATAGCTGCCTTTTTTACTCATGGTCCCTGCAAGCTGCCCAGTACTGCTGCTATTGATGTGAATTGCAACTCATTCTGATTCCAGCAGCAGTGGTGGGTGATGAATGGGAGCTATGTGGGAAGGCAACTGCCTGTTGTTCCAGGTCAAAATACTCAAGGACCAGGCCAAAATATTCTGGCAGGTGTAGACTCACGCTGAGATCTACCCATGCTTTGTTCCTACAACAGTTGAAGAGTGTGTTCAACATTCAACAAACAGAAATGGTTCTGGATAATACTGAATTAGCTGCAGTGCTATGCTCACCTTTTGGGAGTAAGCTCTGTTGGACACAATTCATTGTTTGCTTAAATATGTAAAGCAAAGTGGGTGAGAGTGTGAGAGTGGAAGACAAATCCCCCCCCCCGCATGCCCCAATGGGCTTCACCATTTTCTTCTGCAACAATGGAAACAATGTTGTGTTACTCTAAGTACCATTTTGACCAACATGACTTGTTTTGATTTAATGGGTAGGTGGCTCCCTTTGCAACCATTTTGATTCATTTTTGAGCAAAACCTTGTCTCAACATTGACAATTTTTGTTGTAGGGGTGGAGGGAACTTTGCAGGTTGCAAAGTTTGGGTTGTAAAATTTGGAGGCTGCATGTATCCTACAGGCCTCACTTCTTCTACACCTGATTAATAGGATCTACCTGATTGTTTGGAACAAATAATGGTAAATTATATGAGGGGTGTCATTATGTTAAGAGTGAAAAGAAAAAAATATCATTATTTCTTTCCTGGCTGAAAAATAGGTTTCCCAACATTTAAGAAAACTATTTGGGAACAACAGTACAGTAGTGAGAATTTTGCAGGGTATTCATAGATTTTGAAATCTTTCATGAAATTATTCTGAGAAAAAATGCACATGGTTTCTTTTCTTTTTCTCTTTTCTTTTCTTTTGCATTAAAATCACAAGAGTTTTGTTCAAAACCCACACTTTTTCCAGACTTAAAAAATACAGGTATTTCCAGACAACTACAAGTTTTGTTTTCTTTTGAACATGCAAGCTTACTTGGTTTTGCCCAAAGAAGAGCAATCTTACCTACAACAAGGCTAGAAAACAAAATAAAATGTGGCTGTCTGGAAACTTTAACCCACTATCTTTTTTTTTTTAATGCCATTTTTTGCTTCCTCCCACAAGCTGCATTTTTGTACAACAACCCATGTATATTTCTGCGCAAAATAATTTCCTGAAAAAAAAGGGGGGGGAACACTAGTCAAGAACTATATAGAAATATTTGCTTTCTCTCACAGCACTGAGAAAACAGATTATTCATTCTCACATGCAAACGTCCATCACGTGGGAAATTGCCATCTAACTGCCCAGCAATCATCCATCCCTGGTTTAAATACATGATAAAGTCTACATTTTGTTGTTGCTGTGTGCCTTCAAGTGGTTTCCATCTTATGGTGACCCAAAGGCAGACCTATCATAGAGTTTTCCTGGCAAGAGTTGTTTAGAGGTGGTTTGTCTTTGCTTCCTCCGATGCTGAAAGAGTGTTTTTCCATGTCCAAAAGGTGATTTGAACCCTTTTTTTCCAGAGTCATAGTTTAATGCTCAAAATCACTATACCATGCTGGCTCTCTAATCAATATTTTATTTCTTAATATATAACATCATGTTGAGTAACTGCTGCCTTGAGTCCCTACAATGGGAGAAAGGTGGGATATAAGAAAATAACAACAACTACAACAACATGTAATATTTTAATTTATTTACAGGGAGCTCCTGGCCCTCGAGGAGCAATAGGACCTCCTGGAACACCAGGCAGCCCAGTAAGTACAGTTGACCTTCCACATTTGCACCTTTGACTTTTGCAGATTTGATTATTTTCAGTTTTGATTAAAATAGATTTGATTATTTGCGGGTTTGATTAATATGTTCTCTCTAGGAATCTCTTGGTCTTCCAGTGCAACTCCGCCAGAAGTTGACCACAGAATTGTGCTGAAGAACCTAGAAGTTCCTAGAGAAAACACTTCTCTGACAATTTCTAGGTCCTCCTGCATGCTTCTATGATCAACGTCTGGCAGATGTTAACCATAAAGTTGCACTGGAGGACTGGAAATTGCTAGATAGGTGTTCTCCCAGGTTTTTTTTTTAATTTACAGTTTTTCCACATTCACTGGGGTCCTTCACTCTTAACCCCAGTGAATACGGAGGGACCACTGTAATTTGCTTTTTCCATACCTTTGGGGATCATTTGTTTGGCTGGGGTCTACATGAATCATGCACTGACTAAAGGGTTTATACAAAGCCCTTAATGTGCTTTAGTTATGAATGTTGACCTATGAATGTGGCAACTTTTTTTTTAAAATGATGATATTGTTAAATATCACATTGTTTGCAGGGACCTCCAGGACCAGAGGGCAAGCCAGGACTTCCTGGATTGCAAGGTCAAAGGGTGAGCAGCACTTCTGTTATTCTGTTCAGAATAGTTGCCTGAATTCTTTGGCATTGGGTTTAACAAGGGGATAGAAAGAATTACTCCTTCCTTCCTTCCTTCCTTCCTTCTGATTGCCCAATAGTAAATAAGCAAATTAGGAATGGCTACACCCCCCCCCCGGTAGCTTGTTTATATTTAACTTTTTAAAAACATATCTAATATATTTATTATTATTTATTAATATTATCGTACGCCTTCTTCCATACAATTCACCTGCACACTTAGGTCCTCTGGGAAGAATTTACTGCAGCCAATAAAGAACAGACTGGCTTCAGTTATCCAGAGCGCCTTTTCATCTGCTGTTCTGAAACTATGGAATGGCTTCTCAGAGGAGATCCGAAACATCACCAATCTTGGCAACTTTAAAAAGTCTGTCAAGATGGATCTCTTCCAACAAGCCTTCCCTGATTAGCTCACTTGACCCCCGCTAATATGGACCCCCAAATAGAATACCCCAGGACTCCCATCGTCTTGTTGTAGTTTTATCAATTTTATTATTAGATATTATTTTATTATTGTTATTGTTATTTGAAACTTTTAAGTTGTTGTGTGGGAAGGAAGCATAATGGATCTAGGTTTTGCACCTGTGACCAAAAAGAGCCAGGATTAAGGATGGAAACAGTATTCAAAAATATTTGCAAAATGGTTGGAAAGCCCATTTTGGGGGTATTGCAAAACTCTGATGAGAAAAATCCTGGACTGATGAGAGTCTTTGCAGTTCAGGACTTAGAATTATAGAATCATAAACTGTTCTGTGCAAATTTCACACATGGTTGTTTTACAGAGAAAACAAAGTTTTTCTGGGCAGAAAACAGCACTTTCTGCACAGGAAATAATATTTCTGCACACAAAATGCTGTTTCTTGTGCAGAAAATGCTGTTTTCTTTGCAAAGTAACTATGTGTAAATTCTGAATCAATTAAGTCTAAAACTGAGTATAGTCTTTGGAAACTGTGGTTTTTGAAGACGTTCTCAGAACAGGGGAAAACATTGTTAAAATTAGAAACATAGTGAAGAATTCCATCTGTAGCGGAGATACAGTCTATCAAGAGTTCACAGTGACTGCATGATAAATGTGTTGCATAATCAATATATTCCCTAATTCTGACTGATGCCAGAAGGGGATTTAGCATTAAATTTGTGGAATTTTGTAGAAACTGAGTGTCTGATTCAATTGAAAATTCAGCGAATCACTTTTTTCCCTCTGCATAGAAAAAGTCATTTCTTCCCTTTTTGTTGGGGCATCCAACCATTTGATTGGAGCTCATCTTTTTAGCCTCTGCTCCATTATACAAGCTGGATCATTTGTTTTTATTGCTGCTCTTCAAACCCTAAAATATGAATTCTCATTAATCATGGTATCATCCTACTGTGCTATAGTAATAAAAGCTCTATGAAGTATCTAAGGAGGGAATGATGTAATGAACCCTGAGATAATAAATACTCCTTGAGAAATGAGACTGATTCTCTCTCATATGGATATAAATCATATGGATATAAATTTATACCTAATGATAGGTTTATTTTTTTCTTGCTTTTTCACTCTAGCAAGACTAAAGACTAGCAGGTAAAATTGCTTGCAATGAGAGCAACACATTCTTTTCAAAGGGAATATCATTTTCCCCAGCTCATGTCATTCATTTGGAACATAACCTGTCCAAAAATGCCTTAAGCAAAGCAGGCAAACAGCACAGATGGTGACACTCCAAGCTTTGCCAAAAAAAAGTTAACTTTCCAACAAAACAGTCACAAAGACTGACAATTAGATTTTGTCAAGGCTGACGCTTGGATCTTGAGGAAGCAAACTACTGCAATGTGCTCCCTTCACTGGCTTTCATTAGCTATCTTGATCCATTAGCCCCAAGAAGATAGGGATTCCCATCATGTGCTCCAACATTTCACAATTGAAAACCACGAAATATGTGACTAAGCTAAACCAGAATATAAAGATGGCAACAGTTATGAATGAGGAGGAACAGAAAAGCTAGGGGATATTGCAGCAGTTTGCTTTTGTTTGAGTCTACTGGGAAAATTTATTTATTTATAAAATGACTATTATTTATTTATGGAATTGATAGCCTGCCTTTCTCCCAAAATGGGATTCAAGGCAGCTTCAAATGGGATTCAGATTCAAGATTCCACCTATTCTCCTCTTCCCCCCTAGTGAGTTAACTGAGTGCAAACTGCTTTTGCACTTTGAGCTCACTTTGAAGCCATTGAGGGAGAACAAAGGGGGAAATGAGAGGAGGAGAGGAAAATTGGGACATTTGTAAAGCATCTGAAAAAGTGGGATGGTAGAAGATTAATCGGTACTGTCCGTGCTAGCTCTTACAACTTGTTTCAAGAACAGTCTTTTCTGCTGTAAATGGCCTTTATTTTGGTAATCTTCCCAAAATATTACACAATTCTTTTCCCTTTTGACATAATTACTTACATGATAGCAAGCCAAAACAACTATAATATTGGAGATATGAGTGTGTGTGTGTATATATATATATATATATATATATTCATATATATATGAAAAAGATAAAGTAAAAATGTGAAAAAGAAAAATGGGGATGAGGAAATGTATGATTTGTAGGATATAATAAGGGCTGAAACATATACATTAATATAAATTGCCTGTTTGTGTTTCATTTTGGTTTTTTAATCTGCTTGAAGTTGACAGCAATATCATTTTCAATCTTGCATAAGGTAGGATTCACTTCATTGAAATGAAATTCCGAGATTGGCTCATTTTACAATAATTAATACGGGCTTTTCTGAAACATCTCACTGGTCTTTTTTGGAAATGAATGTCATCCTGAGTGAATGTTTGATCATATAGATAGATAGTTAGATAGATAGACGGACAGACAGATGGAGTGTTTATTATTTACTTCTCTTCTGACATGGGTTTGAAGGCAGCTTGCCACAAGGCTAGGCTTCTGACTGAGAAGGCCTTTCTTATTTAGAAACTCTTCTGCAAGAAAATATGGCTTTCCATTCTTCATATTTATTCCATTAACATCAAACATTGATTGTCTAGGCCTTAAATTATAGATTGCATTAATTCCAAGGAAGATCTCATTCATTCCAAATATAACAGATGGTTCAAACCATGTCATTATACAACTTGCTGACAGAGATTTTTTTAAAAATAAAAATAAAACAAAGGTTATTTTATTTGATTGACAATCTGATAACACCCTGAAAATGTCCATAAATACAATTTTCTAGTTAACAGGATGGAAATTGGAAAGGGGGAGGGTATCATCCTGAATCCTGACCATATGCCATTTTTGATCCAAGAACAAGAGGTTAAGAATCCCCAATTTAAAGAGGGCACAAAGAGCAAGAGCAGACAGGCAGGAAAAAATGGCTCAGTCTTGGGTTTTCTGAAAGCAGATTGAAACTCCTAGGCCCCATTCCCACTACATTTTGATTCGAATTGTGAGGCGGGCTATATGACCCTCATTCACACTCGAATCGACTTCTGATCCTCATCAGATCGATTAGTGGAGGAAAGAACCAGGTTAAAAGAACCAGGTTTGTATTAAAAAGCCATGCCCTCCCTCCTTTCCATCTGCCTTGGTCCTGGCCCCAGAGGGAGAGAAGAACCACTGGACCTCACCCCCTTTCCCATCATCTTCCCCTCTTCCTTTTGTGTTGTCTCTTTTAGACTGTAAGCCTGAAGGCAGGGATCCGTCTAATTTAAGATTGTATGTACAGCACTGTGTAAATTTACAGCGCTATATAAATAAAGGATAATAATAATAATAATAATAATAATAATAGCAAATAGCCCGGGCTTTCCTGACACTAGTTTTAAAGTGGTGTTTTTTGCGAAAACGCAATTCTGAAGCGTTTCCAGTAAGTGGAAATGCTGATCAGAATCACGTTTTTTGGGGGTAGGGTGGGGTATTGATCGCAAATGCAGTCTTGTGCATTTGCAATCTTGTGCATTTGTGATAGATTGCATTTGTGATCACTGTAAAGAAGAAAAAAACCCACACTAATCTGCAGTTCCTTTTTTGGGGGGGGGATCCTTCCTTCTTCCTTCCTTCCTTCCTTCCTTCCTTCCTTTCTTCTTCCCCCCTCCCTTCTCCTCTTCCTTCCTTCCTTCCCCTCTTACCAGGGGAGGGCTCTCCACAGCCACTGCTGCTTACCTTGCCGCTGGGCCCAGGGAGGGAGGGAGGGAGGGAGGGAGGGAGGAAGGAAGAAGGATTCCCCCAAAAGGAATTGCAGATTAGAGTGTGTGTGGGGGGGGGGGGGCTTAAATTTTTTTTTCTTTACAGTGATCGCAAATGCAATCTATCACAAATGCACAAGATTGTATTTGTGATCAATACCCCCATCCCAAAAGGTAAAGGGCTGTCACCTTCCCTGGCAGCTCCAGTTGAACGACAAGTGTTCCCGGCTAAGAAAGCAATTCCAAACAAGGTCCCTTTTCATAGTGTGAACAAGGGGCCTTTTGGAATCACTTTCCTAAGCGGAGCACAGCCCGGTTCCAATACGGATTTTTCCGCAAGTGGGAATGGCCCCCTAAGGAGACAGTTTGCACCATGTGTCACCTCTCCACCATGCATTCACACCATCACACAAACACACTGCCTGTGAACTCCACTTACCTCCCTCTTCCTACCTAGAAGCCATTCCACTGCATGCCCACCCATATGATTGGCCACACAGTCAAATGTGCAATGTTCTGCCAAAACAGGGCATCAGTGCATTGCTGTGCTGAGTGATACATTGGCAAAGCACAGTCATAGAGGCCCCACCTCTTACATGCTACTTTTAATCCTCTTCATTCTCCAGTTGGACTGTCTGGTTTGTGTATGTTGTAATTACATCCATTGCTTTATTGGCCATCACCTTTTTGCTTTCCTGCAGTCCTGTACTGATGCCAGGCTGTTTATATGCGGATGAAATGACACACATTTTTCGCCTTGTGTTGGAGTATCCCACCTTCTTTTTGTTCTGGTTTTTAGCCCTGAAAAGCACCTTCCTTTCACTTTTCATCCAGTTTCGCCATGTGCATCTAAACACTCCACCTTCAAAGCAGTTAGAAGTCAATTTATTTGGCCACTCTGGACTACCCTACCCCATCCTCACGTTGGTCTCTTCCACATGATGCAAGTTCACTGCCCTGGCTGAATCCTATGGAATCCTGGCATCTGAAGTTTCATGAAGTCGAATTCCCTTCCAAACAGCTATAGTGCCTCATTGAACTGCATATTCCAGGATTCTGTAACATGTAGATATGGTAGTTAAAAAGGCATTAAAATGGTATGTTTGCCCAGTTTGAAAAGGATTTATGAGTAACACTATGTAATAGCTGGTTGTGTCTAGCCTTCTGTTATGCAGGATGTCATTTTTGAAACGTTTCGTACTCTGTCTTTGTCTGTGGTTCCATCTGCACTACAGAAATAACTCAGTTTGACACCATTTTAATTGCCTTTGCTCAATGGTATGAAATTCTGGGATTTGTTGTGGTACCAGAGCTCTCTAAATGGCTCACGAAAAGCTAAATGTCTCACAAAACTCAGATTCCCAGAATTTCATAGCATTAAGCCATGACAGTTAAAGTGGTGTTAAACTTGATTATTTGTGTAGTGTGAAAGCACCCTTTGTCCTTTTTTTAAATTTAAAATTTCACTCCATCTGTCTACCTATTGTTTGTCCGTCTGTCTGTCTAACCATCCATCAATTCACCCATCTTTCTATTGATGCATTACCTGGAGAATATTTTTGGTCACTTTCAAGAAAAAATATAATAATTTGATTTGAGTCTCTGGACGTTAATAAAAAATGGTTGTTGAAAAAAAAAAGATATAAGCTTGCTACCTCACCTACAAGAAATCAAATGAAGTGCTGTGGCCATACTTGCATTTTAATCAAAAATACACAAAACATTCATTTCATAGAGTACATTTTACTCCACTAGTAGCAATCACAAATTAGGCATTTGCATGTAGAAAGGAACATTTCTTGACTCTACCTGTTCCCTCGTTTGCATATTAAAACTCTAATAAACTATGCTGAAGAATATTATGGCTCCAGTTTCACAAGATATCTCATTGGCATGAAAACAATTTCCCTACATTATGAAGAAAATTTTCATTCATCCCTAATAGTAATGTTACATTTTCCGAAGTTTTGGTTTTTTCTAACTTTTGTTTGCTCAATGGTGAGGGAAAAGGAAGGCAGAATGAGATGAACAGAGATGAAAATAACAAAATATTGGTTTGAGGGTGACTGTAGAGAGCAAAAATTATTGAGGCCAACCTATCACAGGATTTTCTAGGCAAGATTTTTTTTTAATTTGCTGGGAAGGAGTGTGCCTTTCTCTGAAGCTGAGAGAGTGTGATTTGCTCAAGATAAATCAGTGTATAGAAATGTAGAGTACTTGAAGCTATCAAATCTCCCTGACATAAAATCTTCCTCTTCATGCTTTCTGATACTGAGCAATCAGGTAAAGATTTGCACCCACATCTTCTGTTGATGTGGTTAGTAATTTTCCACATTCTGTTTCATATTTAGGGCAAGAAAGGTGAGATTGGTCTTCCAGGAGTTGATGGATTGGTGGGACCTCCGGTAAGTAATACTTTCTAATTGGCAATCTGAACTGAAATCCAAAGGGCACAGAACCCAGACTTTAATAAAACTGTTTGCTGCATTGAAGATCAAGAAGCAATTTCCTTCCATTACAGATAAGTGTAGTTCTATGTCATTTTATTTATGCCTCCCTGCCATAACGTGTAGCTTGATTTAACAGTAGAGATCACCTATGAAGAACTTTGTAAAGTGTTCCTGCTCTTTATATGTGGTGTATCTCATAAGCCATTTGTCTACTGTCTTCTCCTTGATATAAATGACCTACTACTGTGATATCTAAAGTGCCATTGGTATGCACAATACAGAGTTTCAGATCCAAAGAATAGGCTCCTGCTTTTTTGAGATTACACTGTCTTCACTCCAAATTGGAGGCTGCTGGATCAAATGAAAGGCCTTTCCAGTCTAACTACAGTCAAGGTTGTCATTGCGGTCATATAGTGTACATCGACATTCAAACAGTTACATGGTAGCTGAAATAAAACACTCTTCTTCTGAACACTAACACTGAGCAACTGAATCTGTATCTGCCAATGGTCCCATTGTGCAATGAGCTATGCATGATGGCTATTTCAGCTATCCCAGGCCTCCTCTCCCCCAAATTTCCCCTGGACTCACTGTGTTCTCTTTACATTATGCAGGACCAAAATCCTGAATTGGGTTCGGACTGTCTTCATTATACCTACTTCCTCCCCTAACTCGGATTTGAATACAGTAGGCCCTCCCCTTACGCAGGGGATCTATTCCAAATCCCCCGTGTAGGGGAATTCCGCAAATGCTCAAGCCCCATTGAAATGAATGGGGCTCGTGTATGTGACGATGCACACACCATTATCCCTTCCGGGGCGCACCAGCTCCACTTCTGTCATGGCTTTCAGTGTATGCTGAAAGCTGAGTATATCACGCCCACGTATGACGTGGGTGCACTGTAACTCACCTTTTGCTGCAGGCTTACAACTCTTCTTGCAGTGACAAAGATGAGTGCCTTTTTTACTCATGGTCCCTGACAGCTGCCTGGCAGTGCTGCTTTAGGTGCAAGTTGGTTTGAGGTCAGAATGAGGTGCCCAAATCAATTCTGATCTCAGCAGTGGCACTAGCCAATAAAGATGGGACCTGTGGGAAAGGTGCCACCATTCAGTCACTGCAAGAACCAAAAACCTGCGGCAAAAGATAACAGGTAAGGGTGAATTTGGAGACAGAATACTCCAGAGGCTACTCCAGTGAATCAAGTGTAGACCCACCCCTAGTGAATCAAGTGGCACAATGAATGTACTGACAGATCAGTACAATCCATCCAATAATGCAAAACTGCATGCGAAATGTTTACATTTATGGAACTCCACTTACACAACCATGAACGTAATGCATCCAAGGAACAAAGGCCCACTTTCACCAAAACAGAACCACATTTCTAAGAGAGCTTACAGGATCATATCTATTCTGTTTGTGCAGTAGCTAACAAGATGTGTACAACAGCAGCAAGATATGCATGCAACAATACCCTCCATCTCAAATTGCCCACAACTGATAGAGAGTGGTATAGGGTGGATCTACACTATAGAAATAATGTAGTTTGGGCCCCTTTTAAAAGTGTTGTAATTACATTTTATGGAACCCTGGGTTTTGTAGTTTCACAAGGTTTTTATCCTTCTCCGTCAAAGAATGCTGGTGCCTCACAAAGCTATCAATCCTAGAATTCTGTAGGACAGGGACATGGCAGTTAAAGTGATTTCAAACTACATTAATTTTTCCATGTAGATGCACCCATACTGCTTCTGATACTGAAAGTGATATATAGCCATCCTGAACAGAAGACTTTAGTGACCTTAAAGTCCGTGAGATTATAAAATGACATTTTATCCATGTTGGCATCACTCCATCTTGAGACAATGAGTTCCACAGTTCAACCATGCAATGTCTGAAGTGCTTCCATTTTTTCTGCCCTGAATCTCCCACTGGGGCTGCATCACATTGCTGAAATAATCCAGTTTGGCACCACTTTAACTGCTCTGTGCTATGGAATTCTGAAAATTGTAGTTTGTTGTGGCTTCAGAGCTCTGACAGAGAAGGCTAAATGTCTCACAAACCTACAGTTCTCAGAAATCCATAGCATTGAACCACTGCCATGGCCCACTGTTAAGGATTTCTAGAATTTGTAGTTTTGTGAAATATTTAACATTCTCTCACGGAGAACTCTGATGCCACAACAAACTACAAATCCTAAAATTCCTTTGCACAGAGCCATGCTAGTTAAAATAGTATTAAACTGTATTAATTCCTGTATTAATTAAGCCCTGGTGGCGCAGTGGTTAAATGCCTGTACTGCAGCCACTCACTCAAAACCAGAAGGTGGCAAGTTCAAGACCAGCAAAGGGCTGAAGCTTGACTCAGGCTTGCATCCTTCCGAGGTCGCTAAAATGAGTACCCAGATTGTTGGGGGCAAATAGCTTACAATTGTAAATGAAGCTGTTTGTTTAACAAATTGTAAGCCGCTCTGATAGCCTTGGCTGAAGAGTGGGGTATAAATAAAACATTATTATATATTATATATTATTAATTCTGTAGGGTGGCAGCAGCCATAGTCTAATGCTCAAACCACTACACATTCAATAAATTCGATGTATAAATTCTCCAGTGGAATCATTTTGCTATATTGGTTGGATATGAATCATAAGCATTCAGTCCAAGGTTGTGGAAACAGCTGAGGATGTCATATCATTATGCTCACATGTGCATAAAAGATCCATGAGATGCACATGTATTTGCAGATTGTTGGGTATTTGGTTGCACTTTTAGTTGTGCAGCATTGCCATTGAATACATGGGTTGCAGAGCACACTCTGTATAACTCCACATGCAGAGACTGATTGAGGATCATGACCAATGGATAGTAATGTAAAGCTTCAATAAACAGAAAAGGTGCCATTGGGGCGCAGCTCCATCTAGAAGCTGTGCAGTTGCCACGTTGTCATTACGCACGCTGTCTACACAGCGCTACTTAACAATGCCTGCATCGTTACGTGCTAGGGCTCGGGAGTGTGCAAATGCTGTGCGCTCCCCATCCCTAATCACGGTGCGGGGACGGCCCTTTTGGGCCATCTGTACCACACCATACTTACTTAGAAGGAAAGCCTGTTTAATCCAGGCCTTCTGAACAAGCACAAATGGGATTGCACAACACAGGATCATATTTATGACATATACATTTTCTGGGCTGGAACATCAAACAATGTGGGCACTGGCTTTTATACTGCAGTGAAAGAAGGAATCCTTGAGGGGTCACAAAACAATTTCTTATTTCCTGTAAGCAGAGTTCATCTACATGAGAAAAGAGATAGAAGAAGTCCCATTAACCTGATTTTCTTGATGCATATATATGCAAACAGAATGTGGTTTTTCTTTGTGTGTTTGTACATACACTACTTGATTCAGGGCACCGTGTCCAAGAGCAACACAAAAGAAAATTAAACCTTTTCATCACGATGTAAGAAATCCCAGATTTGTAGCCTTCTATCAAGTTTACAAATTTGATTTAAACAAGCAGCTCCGTGCCTTCCTGCCAAAAAACCTAGGATGCTCTCCAGAGGCATTGGCTATGCAGAAATCCAGTCATGCTTAGCCGTCAGATAGCCTCTGGGTAATTCTGAATGATTTTTTGTTTGTTTGTTTTTGTTTCATTTAGATCAGGAAGCTATTTTATTTCCTAAAATAATGCCGGCCTTCACTTCTTCAGGCCGCTTCGCTTAATAACCTGGGACTTGGCTCATTTGTGATACCATAAAACAAGCACTTAAAAAGATTAAAAAGGCAAAGCAGTCAGCTGTACAGGGCCTTTGTGCTATAATGGCCAAGTATTTAGCATTTTGCTGTAATTTTCCTAGTATTACATTACCGATTTAAACAGACAGTAGCTATTGTACTTGCCAAGGTTTCTCTTTAGCATAAACATCCAAGCAGCTGACGAATGGCAGACTGTTACTTCCATGCAAATTTTCTGGCAAGGTAAAAGATACTTTAGAAACTCCGCAAAGGTTTAAGTTCATGACAGATGTATTCATGGAATTTAGAGACATAGCTTTGCTAGCCTAGAATATCAGTACGCAAAGAGATCTTGTAGCACCTTTGAGATTAAATGTGTGAAAGAAGTTGTAGCATAAGCATCTGCAAATTTTATCTACTCGAAGAAGATTTATTTGCATAGATTTGGTCTGTTTGAGAAAGATTTCTTTGCATACACACATTCACAGAATTGAAAGGCATAGCCTTGTTAGTCTGGAAAATCAGGGATCTTGTAGCACCTTTGAGACTAACTGAAAGAGAGAAGTTGGTTGCATGAGTTTTGTAGTCTTGAATCTATTTCCTCACATGCATGGGGTAGAGTGGAAAGTCCAGGCACAGACCTATATAAGCAGTCTGTGAGAGACTGTCTATAGAAATGCAAAACTTTGTGAATATAGAGATGAAGTGACAAGTTTAGTTTTTAACTAAGGCCATTGGAAGACAAGGCAGGGAAAAGGTGTTGCCTAAAGTCAAGGTGAGTAGATAGCCATATGAGTGGAATATAGTGTGGGTTATGTACACATCTTGGCGTTAGGAAACATCTTTCTCCTGCCTTGTCCCTCAATGTCTTACTTATGGTGACCCTACAGTGAACTTATCATGGGGTTTTCTTGGCAAGATTTTTCTGAAGATGCCAGCCACAGTGAAACACCAGAAATGGACTCTTCTAGAACATGGCCACATAGCCCAAAAGCTCCACAAAAACTATTTCCAGAGGAGTCTTGACATTGCCTTCCCCTGAGTCTGAGAACATGTGACCCAATGGGTTTCATGACTGAGCTGGAAATCGAAACCTAGTCTCCAGAGTCCTAGTCCAGTACCCAAACCACTATGCTATGCTGGTTCTGGGTGTTAACTATGTGAGCATTATGTAGCACAGAGCACTGGAATTGAAAATAGGTGCAATTCTAAGCTATTCTAATATAGTATAAGAGTTTGTGTGTCAATTTAGAATACTCAAGGAGGGGTGAAATTGACTTTCCCCCAAGAGTTGTGTAAATAAAGCTTTTCCAAGTTGAGGAGATCAGAGCTTTTCCCATTGCTGCTCATAACTAAATCCTTCTTCATTCACTGGTGCTTAATTCCAAGTGTGTGGGAATAGGACTGCTGCCTTAGTTTGATTAAAACCTACATATTATTTTTCCTAAATAAAATCTGATAGAAATATCTCCTGGGCAGGCTCATTTACTGCAATGTTATTACCAGAGAAAACAGCACCAAATTATTATTGCTTATCCTATTGTGTTCAATTGGATTTAAGGTCTTTCCACATAACTGGCTATTTTGCAGTTGGCACTTTATGACTTATGTGGATTAGGGCCTTGCAGAACCCTCTGTGATATCTACCTACCTACCTACCTGTATCAAATTAGGTAAAGTCAGTGGTATCTCAAGTGCAGATGTCATTTCCCTGCATAGTACTTCTGTTCCAAGTTAATTACATATTTTTAGGACTCAAAGCCAAAATATTTTTTGTCTTTCATTGGACATTTCCCTTTGTGTTTTAAATAACTTTGCTCTTATTTCTTAGTCATTTTGCTCCCTCTATTGGCAAGTTACTGTAAAGCACCATTCCAAAAAGTTTATTTGCAATTTATGACATTGCACACGTTATGTTAGCTGCTTTGGATCCTATCTTACAATATTTTCATGGTGCTCAATAGTTTCCTTGATATGGAGCAGTGAGTTTTGCAATCCCTTACAAACATCTAAGTGTTTGGAGATGGGTGCTGCATTATTGGGATCACCACTTTTTTCACAAAGGAATGGTGCTGCAGGATGGGGGACACCTGGCTGAATGAGACAACATGTGAAAGGGATCTAGGAGTCCAAGTAGACCACAAGTTGAACATGAGTCAACAGTGTGATGCAGCAGCTAAAAAGGCCAATGCAATTTTAGGTTGCATCAATAGAAGTATAGTGTCTAGATCAAGGGAAGTAATAGTGCCACTCTATTCTGCTTTGGTCAGGCCCCACCTGGAATACTGTGTCCAATTCTGGGCACCACAATTCAAAAAAGATGTGGAGAAACTGGAGCGGGTCCAAAGGAGGGCGACTAAAATGGTGAAGGGTCTGGAAACCTTGCCCTATGAAGAACACCTTAGGGAGCTGGGGATGTTTAGCCTGGAGAAGAGAAGGTTAAGAGCCCTGTTCAAATATTAGAAAGGATGTCATATTGAGGAGGGAGCAAGCTTGTTTTCTGCTGCTCCAGAGAACAGGACTCGGAACAATGGATGCAAACTGCAGGAAAAAAGATTCCACCTCAACATTAGGAGGAACTTCCTGACAGTAAGAGCTGTTCGACAGTGGAACACACTCCCTCGGAGTGTAGTGGAGTCTCCGTCCTTGGAGGTTTTTAAGCAGAGGCTGGATGGCCATCTGTCGGGTATGCTTTGATTGGGAGTTCCTGCATGGCAGGGGGTTGGACTGGATGGCCCTTGCGGTCTCTTCCAACTCTAAATTTCTATGATTCTATGATTCTATTCTTTAGATGGTTTTGGATTGCCAGCTCTTTCTTCCAAACAGCTATCATTCAGTGAAGAAACTCAACAGGTGGAGTTTTCCTTACCAATGATGAAAAAAGAAAGCTGCATTGCTAAACGTTCCCTCACAACATAGAGCATTCAAAAGAAGAGGAGAGAGAGTGGGATAAAAAAACAGATAAGCAGTTAATGAGTTTTAATGTGTCTCTGTCTTTTCGTGAATTTCATCACAGGGTCCACCAGGTCCTCTTGGAGTTGCTGGTCCTGCTGGCCCTGCTGGCCCTCCAGTAAGAAAATTCCTTTCATAAATGTTGTTGTAATACTCGTAATGACAGATAGTCCTAAAGCATCCTTTTAAATGTCTAAGGTGGCAGATCTGGGGTGCTGTTCAATGTGCTGTTGAGGTCAATGAACAACATGTTGGTTATTACCTTTAAAGCCCTACATGGTTTAGGCTTAGATTACCTACAGGTTGCATACAGGATGCCTACAGGATCACCTCCATGTTTCACTCTGTAGACTCAGCTTCTTTGGAGGACATCTACTTCAACCAGCCAAAACTAGACTGGCAACTGTTGCCCATTTCATTAGCCCCCCCCCCCCCCCCCGCGCTAGACTGTGGAATGACCTGCCAAGAGAAATTTGATAGCTAAACATGCTGTCTTTTTTAAAAAAACAGTATTAAAGATCCATCTCTTCCAGTAGGCCTACCCAGTTGATTTCAGACTATGAATTTTAAATTGGTATATTTTAATTGGATGATAACAATGTGTAATGGTCCTTTTAATCCTATGTTTATGTATTTTAATTTATGTGTTAAATGATTTTACATATTTTAAACTTTTTTGTACCCTGCCTCAAGCCTTGAGGAGAGGCGGGTAAGAATTATTATTATTATTATTATTATTATTATTATTATTATTGAATATAAATATAAAACCAGACACTTGATCAATTGTGATGTTCCTAAACATTACTCACAAACAGATGGATTGGAAAAGGGAAACTTTTGTTTCATGGGAAAGGATAAATCTGTTTTGATCACTCTCACATATGAATGTTGATTTAAATTTCAAGTTCTTTCCATCCTAATTTGTGAAGAAAATCCAGCAACAGAAAATTCTCAAGAACCCACATCAGCCAGATTTAATAGGTACAACCATGTCAAGTATAGACAGGATCATAATTTGCTGACATTTTTGTCATGTAGCTCTTAGAGATCAGATGCAGTGGCAGTTGGTGGCATCCATGTTAGTGAATCCACGCTATGTTTTACTCCCAACTTTAAAGGAAAGTCTTGAACCTATTTTAGAGAGGATTCATTATCCAACTATTGGAAAAGCCAGCACCTACCAAATGATAAGGTACCTATGTAGAGAGAGAGTTGGCAGCACTACAAAGCATGACAAAGGATTCAGAACCAAACTTTGATAAATATGCACTCAAAGCCTTCTGCCTCGATGGGTGAATCTGTCATGCTTGCTTTCTCATCTTATTTTCATAAAGATCTGGAGCTAGGGATTGCCTTAGTTATACCTTGGAAAAATTACTGCTTGCACATCTCTCAGAATCTCCCAGCTAGACTTGACTGGGATCCAAGTGGTTTGGAGATTCTGAGCTTGAAGTCCAAAATGTAATAGTTTAAAGTTTTGTTTTTTAGAAAATGCCCTCTACACTAGCCCTTAATATATATATTATAGGATATATATAGGATATACTACAAAGCCAAAAGCTGATATGTTGCTTGTCTTTCTAGGGGTTACCTGGAGAAATAGGAAGAAATGGACAGCCTGGGCCACCTGTAAGTGATTCACAACTTGTTTGACCCTACTCTATTGGACATTGAACTGGTACTTTATTTCTTGCATTTGTAAAGACCTTTAGTTTTGGTTATAAAGCTCTGCCAGGCTGTTTTGAGCCATTATCAGCAGTCTTGGCAGCTTTCCCGGACACCTAGTTCATGAGCTTATCCTTGGACCCATGATGGAAATATTTTCTGTTTGATCTTATGTGGACTTTGCATCTGTCCATCCATAATAAAATCTGTAAACACCATTCTGATCTACTCATATTTTTAGGAGTTTAAATTATTGTATACATCTGAAAGTACAAATCTAACCATAATTAAAAACCCAGTCATCTTCACAACTTTAAAAAGTTACCTTTTTTGGAGTATTCTTCCTATGTGTGCAAGAATGTGGATATTAGGGGGAAATACATGTGAACAAATATGCTTGTGTTCATAAAAAAAAATCAGAGATCACTTGGAAAAACATCTCTATACTGTATATTAGGAATTCATACATTTAAAATTGCATATAAAATACATGCATTAGGAGAAATTAGCAAAAGAAATGCACATGAATGTTCATGCAAACTATTTTTGAAATAAATTTAAAATACAATAAAACAGAATGCAGCATTTAAAAAAAATCTCAAAGTTTGGGACACACTGGACTACTGGTTGCATTAATGCAAAGTGAAAATGAACCAACCAACCAACCAAAATCATACCTCCTCAATAGCAGCCCTTCAGAGAAAGATTTATCTCACACTATACAGTTATAATACTTTGATTTCACTGTCATAGCCCTATTCTGTGGAATCCAGGAGTTTATAGCTCCACGAGGAATTCAGAATTCTCTGCTAGAGAGAATTCTCTGCTAGATCTGGGGACTTATAGTTCCATGAGATATTTAGAATTCTCTGCTACAGAGCTCTAATACCTCACCAAACTCGTTATCCCAGGATTCCATAGTATGCAGTCATGTAGGTAAGGTGGTATTAAAACTGTATTGTGTGCAAAAGACTGAGGTTTTTACATAATTAAAAATTTGAGTTAAATCTTTGCACCTTTTCTTTGGAATTCCTGACATCTAGTGGCCATTTGTAAAATTGCTGTAAGGAAACCAAATGATTCATTGATGTGAAAGAACTGTGAACCTAAATATACTGGCAGAACTACATCCCACTTGAGTTCAGTGGGGCTTACTCTGGAATTCTGTGCCTTGACATAGGATCTGGACAATCATTTATTTCCCCATTTCTCCAATTAATATGCTCTGATTCCTTGACATAGGATCTTGGCAATCATTTCCTTTCCCATTCCTATCCCCACTGCTCTCCCTCACCTTCTCCTACCCATGTATTTGAAATTCTGGTTGCACTTCATGTATCTGTTGAAGTATCTGAAGTGTCTGTGGCCACAAAGACTTATGCCATAATTTGTTCGTCATCTTGCTGCGACAGAGTTGTTGTTGTTGTTGTTATTATTATTATTATTATTATTATTATTATTATTTCTTACCCACCCCTCTGAGCAAGCAATCGGGGCGGGGTACAACATGTTAAAAACATATACAGTTAAAATCCTCCAAACATACCCACCTCCCTCCCCCTAAAACAGTATTAAACTAATCATAATTAAAAGAATCAAGATTTAAAATACATATTCATTCAAAGTCCCATGTAGGCGGCCAGATGGGGGTGGGGTGGGGGTCATCAGATGGTGGGAAATTAATTACTATCCGGGAAGGCCTGCAGGAAGAGATGCATCTTGGTCACTTTTTTAAAGCCTTCCAAGGTTGTAATTAGACGCATCTCATCCGGCAAGTCATTCCACATCCTGGGCGTTCTGGGAGGTCTGGGACAGCTTAGTTTTTATAGGTTGAAGCAGATTCCTCCCAGAGGACCCAAGTATGCGGGGGCTCATATGGGAGGAGGCAGGCTCCAAAATAAGTTAGACCCAAGCCATGTAGGGCTTTAAAAGTAAAAGTCAGCACCTTGTACTGCGCCCGGAAACTGATCGGCAGCCAGTGGAGAGATTTAAGCACTGGTATTCTATGTTCTCTCCTCGATGTTCCAGTGACTAGCCTGGCTGCCATGATTTGAACCAGTTGAAATTTCCGGGTTAGGCACAAAGGTAGCCCCATATAGAGTGTGTTACAGTAATCCAGACATGAGGTGACCAGGGCATGTACCACAGCCTCCAGGTCCTTCATCTCCAGGAAAGGGCGCAGCTGGCGTATCAGCCAAAGCTGATAGCAGGCACTTCTGAATGTCGCATTCACCTGACTAGTCATGTGAAGTGATGAGTCTAGAAGTACCCTCAGACTGCAAACAGAGTCCTGTGAGGAGAGTGTGACTGCATCCAGGACTGGAAGTTGTATTCCCAATCCTGGGTTCGGGCCGGTGACTGTCAGTACCTCCGTTTTGTCAGGTTTTAGCCTCAATCTATTTTCCTTCATCCAATCCATTACTGCTGCAAGACAGTCATTGAGAGGAGAGACGCCATCTGAGGTCTGGGCAGATGATCTGGTCTTGGAGAAGTATATCTGAGTGTCATCAGTGTACTGATGACACTGAGCTCCATGCCTCCAAATGATCTCACCCAGCAGCTTCATATAAATATTAAATAGCATTGGGGCAGGATGGTGCCCTGAGGGATGCCACAGTTTAGCTCAATTTTAGAGGAGCAACTGTCCCCGAGCCTCACCCTTTGGGACCTGCCAGAGGGAAAGGAATGGAACCACCGCAAAGCAGTTCCCCCAATACCCATCTCCCTCAACCGGTCCAAAAGGATGGCATGATCTATAGTATCAAAGGCCACTGAGAGATCCAAGAGCACCAGCAGGGTCACGCTACCCCTGTGAATACTCAAGCGGAGGTCATCTGTCAGAGCAACCATGGCTGTCTCAACTCCATATCCTTTAGAAAGAAGAAAGCAAAGCACACTGCAGCCTTAAAATTGATATGTATGCTTTATTTTGTTACCCTTTACTTTAGGGTTTACCTGGAAAACCTGGCCTAGAAGGTTTACCTGGACTTCCTGGTTTAAAAGTAAGTAGCATTATCACTTTGCAAAATACTGCTGATGTTAGGGTTTTTTTTTTTTTTTTTTTTTTTTTGGTGGGGTTTTCAGTTGTTCTAGAAGAGTTTATTCCTGACGTTTTGTTCTAGAAGAGACGTTTCACCAGCATCTGAGGCTGGCATTTTCAGAGAAACTGCTGATGTTGTTATTCAGTTAAGACTTTATCTTCATGGGTAATAAAACATGTTCCCATCCTGATGCTGGTGCTGTTTGTTTTGACAATGTACAGTGACATCTAGTGAAATACCAGGGGATTTCCCAGTTAACCTAACTTTACCCTGGAGTTAGCAAAGTCATGGGAAACCCGGGTGTTTTTCCCCATACCACAGGGTTAGCACAGAGTTTGGTGGCAGGCAAACAGCTGGATAAGAAGTTAGGCTTGCTTTCTGTACATTCACCAGAGTCCACATAATTCCCCTTTTACCATACTAAGCAGAACAGGGAAAGGGGATGGCTTGTCCCCGGAGCCACTGCCACTGTCATTGTACCTGCAGAAGCTCTGTGGATAGGCCATGTGACCAGTGGGAAGATTGGGCAGAAGGACACCCCAATCACATGAAAGGGATCTTAAGAGGAAGCATCCTTCTTGACATGGAAAATAATATTTAAATGCAGAATAATTAGTTACTCTTCAGAAAATGCACATGAATTAATATTTCTGCAATGATATATTATTTTCCTCTTAGAAAATGTTCTTTTCTGTGTAAAATCATCATGTCTGAATTTTGCATGGAATAAGTCCTGAATTGCAAATGCCCTTTGTAAACTGTGTTGTTTTTGAAAACTTCCTCATGATGGGAAGAAAATTGCTGAAATTACTCATCACTACACTTGACAAGAAGCACAGAGAAGGATTACATCCCCAGGAAGTGTGACAGAATGAGGATAAGATTAATAGGCAGGAAAGACAATTGCTCAGCAAACTATATGCACAGAAATTCTACTAACCATAGAGTTACCTGAACTACCACCTGAACTAAACCAGCCTTTCCTTATTTTCTAAATGAAGCAGGGTCAGATGGTGTTAGAAATGTAATGAAAAGCCATCTTGGGACAACAGGGACCTCTAGGTAGGGCTGAGACAGAATCCTACCTGAAACTTCAGAGAGTTGACAAATTCTGGGTTGGATAGACTGACAGTTTAATTCATACTAAGGACAGCTTCCTATGTTTCTTTGCTCCTAAATGCTTTTTTTTTAGTCCAGCTTGTGGAAGTGGTGGGGGAGGATCTGTTACAATAGCCTATAATACTTATTCAGGGGTTGCCATGCTAGCCATACAGCAAAATAAAACAAAATCCGCAATCCATAAAGGAATGATATTTTTACTGGCCAGCCACAATGCACAAAACATAGAATGCTAGCTTTCAAAGCTCTAACGACTTCTTCACCAGGACTCCTGGTGGCACAGTGGTTAAACGCCTGTACTGCAGCCACTCACTCAAAACCATATGGTTGCAAGTTCAATACCAGCAAAAGGGCTCAAGCTTGACTCAGGCTTGCATCCTTCCCAGGTTGCTAAAATGAGTACCCAGATTGTTGGGGGCAAGTAGCTTACAGTTGTAAACTGCTTAGACACTGCTTAGGTGGTGTGAAGCAGTATATAAATGAAGCTCTGATTATTTTCATTAAGCAAAATATGTTTTTTTAAAAAACCATACGAAAGGAAAACAGAATTAGAATAATGGTGATGGAATCATAGGCCTACATTTTGTATAGATGTTGTCTCTGCTGCAGTTAAGTTGGTTTGGGCTTGGGCCATACCTGTCTTGGCTATGTGGGCAACGAGACAAAGGGCAGTAAAAATTAAATTCCATCAGCAGCAATAAAGTAACTTCTCTTGGGATCCAGGGAGTGTCTGCCCCTTAAGCAGTCAGAGACCTCTTTCTTGTGCAGAGAACATTGAATTTCTCAAGAGGTCTCTGCACCACTTTATCTGGGGAAAAAATAGGTCCCATGTAGGAAAAACTCAACCAAGAGAAAAGTAGACTTGGCCGGGATTAAGATCCCTTTCAAACCAACTGAACTACAGTAGAGACGTTTATACAAAAGTTGCCCTGTGACTCCAGCATTGTCACTCTTTCTTCTTCCTGTATGGTTTTTAAACATCTTTTTCTGATGAAAAAGCCAGTGGAGCTTTGCAAGCTTGCATTTTGTGTTCTGTGCATTTTCCTGGCCAACAAGGGTATCACTTCTTTGTGGATTTGGGGTTTTATTTGAGTAGCCAAGGAGTATTTGCAGAGTTAACAATCTGAAGAAACATTTATATACTGCTCTCAGCTAATAGCAGAATTGCCTTGGGGTGGAGCTTACGCATGACGCACAACCCTAGCGCGTGATGGGTTGTGCAGTTGTAACATCACAAAAGCTCTGGCAGCCCTTTTTGAATTGCAACTGCAACACAAAAAAAGGAGCTGGGTTTCAGCGCTCCTTTTTTACTGCGCACCTTCGCTGCTCCATGAAGTTGCTGCGGCAATGGTACACAGTAAAAAGAGGAGGCTACAGATAGCCCTTTGGGGGGGGGGGTCTGTAAAGCCCCAATATTGCTAAGTTGCTCAACATTGTGGAGATTTCCTGCAGATTGTGAAATTTGTATTTGTGAACAATCTAATGAGGTTCATATGGACACAGCCTGTTGGTGACTGAAATGATATTGGCATTGTTCTGTTAAAAAAAAGGTCTAAATCTTATTGATTAGTTACAAGTATTGTGGACCATGAAATTATCTAATAAATTGTGAGTCAACCTGTAGGAAAATTCTACTGATTCATTGGAGTTACTAACAGGGATCAACATAAAACCTATAAACTAATTTTTCAGCAATTTAAGTGATTCTTCTCTTCCCAGCTCCCCAAAATGGTTACAAGCCCTTCTTTATGGCCACACTTCCCATGAAAACCTATACCATTTCCACATTACTGTTCCAAGAGACTTATGGAGTTGAGAAATATATTTTCCTTAAAACATCTAATTTTGTCCCTAGTAAATAATTTAATTATAATGTCTTTAAGTCTCTCATTCATAGGGGCACCATAAGAGGGTTATTGATAGAGTCACCATTGCCACTAACTTGATGGCAATTAATAACAGTTTTTATTATAACTTCATTATATCAACTATGTTTCTTTAGCTAACTTTTGTTTGAATTCCATACAGGGAGAGCCAGGAGAGAGAGGAGAAGATGGTTTCCCTGGTAAAATGGGCCCCAAGGTACCAAAAAAAAAAAAAAAAAAAAAAAAAGGGGAAAAAAAGAGGGGGGCTCTGGTCTGTTTTTATACTCATTAAAATGTTATTGTGGAGGAGAATATTGCTGATACCATTGGCCACCAAAATAACAAATAAATGAGCCCTAGAATAAACTAAGCCTGCTCTCTCACTAGAGGTCAACATAATTAAACTGATGCCATTATTTCAATATATCCTGAGAAAACATAACTCACTGATAAAGATGACAAAGCAGGGAAAAGCTGAAGGCAGGAGGAAAAGAGGGAGACAACATTACAGGTGGACATACTTGGGCATGAAAGCCATGGCCCTGAGTTTGTAAGACCTGAGCTGGCCTGTTAATAATAATAATTATTATAATTATTAATTATATAAATAATTATTAACTGCCCCTTTGAAATCAATTGAGGCAGCTGACGGGGGCAATTGAAGATTCTCTCATTCATAGTCTCTATAAATCAAAGTTGAGTTGATGGCAAATAACAACAACAATTACCATGTACTCCATTATCAGAGTCAATATCAATTACTGGATATGGGAGATACAGGATATAGTTGCACTCATATCTTCTGTTGTACACAGCTTGTTGGCCAAATCCTGTTGCCATGATTTAACAGCACCTAGCATGAAAGTTCTGAAAGTTCTTGTTTTTTAGCATTAGTTTTTAAAGGGTATTTAGGTAATCCTTGATTCAAATCTTCTGAAAAATAAGTCTGAAAATAATGGTACTGTGATTTCACACTTAACAGCCATGGCTCCATCATATGGGAGTCTGGAATTTGCAGTTTAGGGAGGCATATTTAGAATATTTGGCCACTTCATCACCAAACTACAAACCCCTGGAATGGAAGTTAAATCAAAATCATAAGGCTATAATTGTGTGCCGTGAAAAGTGGAACAAAGCAAAGTCAAACTGAACTTCAGGTGCAGCTTGGCTCTGTTCTGTTTTCTTTCATCTTTGGAATGTTTACATGTCTTATGGATTGTTCTGTGACCAGAAAATGGAAGAAATGAAGAGGAGCGCTCAGTTTTTACTATACTGAGATCATCCTTTCAACTTTATTGATTAAAAGCAAGTATAGGCAAATGTGGCAGATGTGGGGTGCCAATGTTACATCCCTGAGCCTTTCAGCAGACATATTGGCCCGATTTACACGCGCCAAATGAGGCGTGATAAAGGCTAAAAAGCCCACCTTTAGGGTTCAGGAGGGTGTAGCTTCTACAGTTTGTTGCTTCCCCGCAGCCTCCAGAAGCGGCGGGATGGGGCTGAGGAGGCTGCCGGTGTGGCAGCCTTGGCCCCATCCCGCTGCTTCTTGGGGCGGGTAAAGACCACCCCTTTTGGATGGTCTAAAAAGCCCCCTTATGTGCTTAACCCTCCTCCCATTAAAAAAAAATCCAGAAGGGACTTCAAGTCTACTTCTGACTTGGAAAAAATAATGAAAAATAATGTTGGGAGAGTGGGCTTGCAACCTATGTAAAAATGAATTGCCACCCCTAGACATTTCTATTTCTAGGAAAAGAATGATCCAGGAGACTATCTATCTATCTATCTATCTATCTATCTATCTATATCTCATATCACAGATTTGGGGCCACAGGTGTCCCAATGCTAGGCTGTACTTTTCTGGCCTGATAGTATAGAATTTTATCCACAGTAAAACTGTTACATTGCTTTTTATTTTTCCAGGGTGAAACTGGAGAGCCTGGCCGGCCTGGTATTGTGGGTGAGAGGGTATGTATTACTGATTCAAATTTATACTGACTCAGAAGAGCATCAGCAGATTAGAACCTATTTTCCTATGATGTTTTAGCTATTCAAAATAGTGACTATTAGAATGGTGATTGGAGTGGACATTTCATGATGCAAGAAAGTCTGCAAAAGAGTTCAGCAAGTCATCTGGAAATTCACATAGAATCCATATATGTTTTCACCCCAATCTTAATTTGTGTTCTCATGATATTTGTAGCCCTATCCAGGAATTCTGATGATGGGGAAAATGAATAGATGAGGAGGGACAGTATAAGTGTGGTCTCCAACACCACTGTTTTTGTGTGATCTCCAACACCACTGTTTTTGTCATGAAAAGACTGACTTTCAGAAGATGAGTCTCTTGAATCCATGGAAACTTTCCATGACACTTGGAAAATCGGGATTCCAAATAATGCAGTGAACAGGAGAAGCTCTCTCCCTCAGAAAATTGTACCCTGTGTGTAAAGGGTAGTGGGAAAGGATGAGGAGGGGATGGGGTTAGTATATTCATTTCCACTCTTCTCTTGCTTACTGTAACCCATTAGTGGTTGCAGACTTGGATGTCAGTGGGTTAGTGGGCCTTCTATGGGTTTAAGTCCAGATATCAAAAGACCTATCTAACCCACTGAATCTTATTCCCCTCAAAAGTATAGTTGGGACTAAACCCTAGATTGGGTTCATTATCTTAGTAGTAACACCGCCACCACTTGCCACACTACAAACATAATGACCGAGCTCATGCAGATACTAATTGTGTAGATCCTCTATTAGAAAATGGTATTTGCGAGAAATGTTGACAGCTGACATTTGAGAGAAGGCACACATGTTTTATTTTGTTTTGTAACTTGTTGCACTCTGATTTTTCTTGTTTTAGGGTGAAGCTGGCCTTCCAGGCCCATCTGGTTTGCCAGGGCTGAGAGGAGAAAAAGGAGATCAGGTATGCAATTTGGAGTGTTGGCTTAGAATGGGCAGAGCTGGAAGGAGAACAATATCTCTTCAAAGAACAACAGTGAAAAAAATAGGTTGATTAAAGCTGGTCCTTTTCCAACTTAAATTTGGCTTGGAAGTATTAAAGCTTGTCATTACTTGCTCATTGTTCTAATTTTTTTATTTTTATGCCAGTGCTGCCCTTAAAAATGCTTCCACTTTTATGTTGATTTACTGCCTCCTATCAAATGTTTATAGTGTGACAGGAAACATTTGGTGCATATGAGTGCTGCCCGAGATAGTCATGCAAGCATCTAAGTTTGTTTTGTACCTTGCAGGGTGAAAAAGGGAGAGCTGGACTTCCTGGCTTCAAAGGAGAAAGAGGTGACAAGGTGAGTCTTGACAACATTTGAAAGAAGAGTGGATTCTATAGTTTGATCACTTATTTACACGCACTCATAGACTTGAGATCCTGTGTGGTGTAAAATGTTTTGCAGTAGAAACAGTGCTACATCTCTCCTCTCAATCTCCCATGGACTCACTGTTTAACCACTGCAACTCCCAGGTTGAAAGTGACTTGTGGAAAGCAGAGGAAATCAAAGAAGTATATGGCTATGTCCCATAGTTAGACACAGATCAATGATATCAGTCACTGAGCTCAACTGGAGACCTTTGGAGGTCTCATCTAATAATGTCATTAGTCTGCATCTAGGTGTGGCGACAGCCATTTGGTTCTCCAATCCACCCTACCCCAACCCCAAAGCTATTGAATGGCCATCGTGGAGGCTATCACAGCAAATCAGTGAGTCAGAAGATCTTTGGTCTTTGTGGAGAGAGGAAGAAAATAACATTAACAATAACAAAAAGATACATGCAGGCATATGTTGACTTTTCACTGGTATATGCCAGCCATATGCAGGATCCACCAAATAGATGTGGGTGAAAAAAAAAAATCGCCCCATCAAGTTTTGTTTTCCTTCTCAGCTTTACCTAATCCACATGAAAATGAGCACAATTTGCCTTAGAAATCTGTGCATTTCTCAGTGTACAATGTGTTACACAAGGGAAGGGGGATGTTTAATGCATACATCAAAAAAAGTTCCAAAGAAAACTGTAAGCAATTTTAAAATTCACACAAATGGCACCTCCTATGAGATGAATTTGTTCAGGGCCTTCTCAGCTGTGGCACCCCAGTTGTGGTATGTCCTCAGACGCCCACTTGCTACCAACAACAGCTTCATTCTGGTACAAAATCGCATTTTGTTAAACCCTTTTGTAATCTGATTCATTAATTCTAAAATGAACATGTACATAGTTTTAAACTGATTTAACCTTTTAAACCTGTTTTAACTAGCTAAATGGTCTGGTTAATTTATTGTTAATGAGTTAAATCTCAATTTATTTTAAATTATTCAATAGATTTTACTTGTATGTAATCCTAGAAGCCTGTGATAGGAGGTGAAAGGTCACTTGCACAATCAATAAATAAATCAATGCTTGGATTCAATAAGATATGCTGCACACCTATTTCTTGGCTTTAACCTCCCTGTACAACATTTTCTAGGGTGATGCTGGTTCTCCTGGTCCACCAGGCTTACCAGGGACAGTAAGTATCAGATCATTTACAATTTTGTACTATGTACCTGGAATATGATGCAAATTGGACATGGTGATGGGAGTGGTGATCCATTTGGTGATGTGGGAGAACCATTGTTTTGCAAGACTGAAGTGTATTTATCTTGTTGAATGGTGTTTTCAATTTTCTCCACTTCTTTATCAAGAGTGGGACACAAACAGCAGCTGATATCTCTCTGGAGGCAGGATAATTTGCAGGACAATTAGAATTAGTAATACAGTTGTCCCTCCACATTTGCAGCTTTGACTTTTGTGTATTTGATTATTCACTGATTTGAGTAATATGTTCTCTCTAGGAATCTCTAGGCTCTCCAATGTGTTGAGTTTGGAGTCAACATCCACTAAAGATTGTGTTGGAGGACCTAGAGGATATACTTTTCTAGGGATTTGTAGGTCCTCCAGTGCAATTCTGTGGTCACCTTCTGGCAGATGTTGACCACAGACTTCTGCTGGAGGACCAAGAGATTCATAGAGAGATGTTCTCCCAGCTAAAAATAAATAAATAAAATGTTTCCCCCCCTTTATTTATGGTTTTCCCCTTTTCATGGGGGTCCTGTTCCCCTAACTCCAGCAAATGTGGAGGGCTTACTTAGTTCTTACTGTAGTTCTTCCTACCAGTGGCTAGTTGCTCCTTGTTTTCCTTGTAGTCTGGCTGCAAAAGCTTCCAGCTACAAGATACATCCCTGTGGAAACCTGCAAAAGTTAGGATAAAATAGCAAAAACAGCTGGATTTTGTTTACACTTCAACAAGAGGTGATCAAAACAGTTACTTCAGATAGTATTTCTCCTTTATATTGGGAACCTTTGCAGAACAAAAACAAAACAAATAAAAGCCCAGTTCTCTATTAAGAACTTAATAAAGGGATTGTGAGAGTGTAGGATTACAAACCTTTAATGATATTTGTTCCCTGCTGGCATCAACTTCAGCTTTTGACACTGTTTGTTTTCATTAGGTTTTTATGTTTACATTATGGTTGTTGGTTTAGTTTTTGTTACTAATGATATTTTGTATAGTAAGAGGGATTTAATGGTGGAAATAGGGCCATAAGGGGAGTTTTGGTCTGTACATCAAAAATGTACAGATGTGTTTAATTTGCTTCACTTTTTTATGTTCATCCTCTCCCTCCCTATTACTACTACTACTACTACTACTACTACTACTATTATCTGAGGTCTTTCCTCAACCTGTTCTTTGTGACAACGCTAACATAGGAATTGGGTGACTGGCAATTATCTCTGATCACAGGATATGATTCAAGGTATATAGTGTATTCATTTCTTACTGTGATGTACATAGAAGATACATGGACCTGTCTCTCTGTCTCTCTGCCTGTCTGTCTGTTTAGTAGCATCAAGAAGAAAGGTACAAAGCTAACATAGGAACTGAGTGTCTGGCAATTATCTTTGATCACGGGATATGATCTATCTTTGATCAGAGGATATGATAATTATCTATCTATCTATCTATCTATCTATCTATCTATCTTGTAGCATAAAGAGGAAAGGTAAGGATATTTTCTGAATGAAGATAAAATGAATGGACATAATATATTTAGCAGATAGCAAATATGGTGAATTAATATCCATATATTCCCATTATTATATAAGGATTATTGTTTAGATTTCTTCATATCTTCCTTTTTTCTTTTTCTTTCTTTCTTTTTTTGTTATTGTCTAGACCACACTGGTTACGCCTCATCCTAGAATACCTGTAAGTACAATTTTAAATATTTGCTCTCTCAATTGTCAGTCTGATAAATTTAACCCAGCTTAGGTATCAAGCAATCCTCAACTCCCAGTATTCCTCAACACTGCCTGTACTGGCTAGAGCTGATGAAACCTGGAGTCCACCAGCATCCCTGGATTACCGGCATACTGATAGGACAAAATTACAAACACAATTAAACATGAGGGTTGTCATCACACTAATCTTTTTTAAAACACAAAAAATAGCTGCTGGTGGAGGGATAGAAGAGACAGATGCAACTCCATGGCTGCCAATCACACTGGAGTGTAAGCTCCACCTGGTATTAATGGAAATCTGACAATGTATGGAGAGCCATTATGGCTTAGTGGTTTGAATGTTGTACTGGGACTCCATGATACTAGAGTTTAAATCCTTGCTCAGCCATAGAAAACCACTGTGTGACCCTGGGCAACTCTCTTAGACTATGAGGAAGGATATAACAAACCTCTGAACACATCTTGGCAAGAAAAGTTTATCAGTGGCCTACACAAGTCACAGTGAACTTGAAGGTACTTAACACCAGCAAGAACTGTGTATGATGTTTAGTCACTAAAGTGCATGGGTACACAATATCCTAGTCTCTGGATTGTTTTTGGATTGGCCTGCTCTTCTATAAATGTTAAGACTATCATGGTAGAGATTACCCTAGTCAACAAAGTAGACCCTGAGGGTTAAAGAGACATGCTTATTTCAAAAATTAGTGGAGAGTTAAATCAAACTGGTTTTCAGTCTCAGCCCTAAATAGGTTCAGCACCTTGGATTACTCCTTTAAAGTTTAGTCTGAAACCCAGAGTGGATTTATTGCTCCCACTGAGATTGGGAGCCACTGGCCACCATGACTTTGAATTCTAGTGGAAGCTATCTAGTTCAAGCAACTGGGCTCACATCTTTTCAGTGACTTCGGAATAAGTACTACAAATATCTCTAGTAGCTCAAAAGAGAGATAGATCCAATAAAATATGAAATCTGAACTCTCTGCAGGAGCCAAAATGGCTAAACCAATGAAATGGATCACTGGCAAAAAGGGATAATGTTTGGTAAAGTGGAAGGCAGCAGAAAAAGAGGAAAGACAACTCTACAGAAGATTGATTCAATCAGAGAAGCAAAAGCCCTGGATACGTAAGATCTTAGCAGGGCTGTCAACGAGTATGTCTTTTGGAGGTCTCTCATGGATAGGGTTCCCATAAATCAAAACTAACATGACAGCAAATAATAGAAACAACAGTTTGGACTGAGGCAGTGTCCTCTCTCCCTAGACTTAGCACTGAATGACAAAATGAGTCAGTATCCACCCCCAAATGTATCTCCTTTTGACTCCATATTACCTTATTGACATCTATCACCCATAGGTTTAGGACCATTGATGGGACCCAACATACTGAAATTGTGAAGGATGAGTAAGATTTATTGATGGTTCATCTGTGTGCAGTTTGCAGAGGGAAGGGTGCTTTTTTTTAAAACTTGGATTGACAAGCCGAGATATTTCTAGCACATCAGTTTCTTTTTTAGTAAATTGGCAGTATACATTTCACAGTTAGTTTCAATCTACCTGAAGATTCAGTTCAAACTGTACCAACAAACAGCTGAAGAAACATCAAAAAGCTTCACAAGATTAATTGGCAGCCCCAGTTTCCATGGTGACATTGACTTGCCTTTATCCTCATTAAAGATTGTCCTTGTTGTTAATGTAACTAACCTATAATATTGTATTTTTGTAATGTTGTTGTTTAAGAAGGGATCACAAGCTGGAAATAGCTTTATTAATATTTCCCAAATGAGCAATTGGTGCTAGCCAACTGAAGAAAGAAGTCCATTATTAAAGTCATTCATGTAGTCCTGTCATCCATGTCAGGATCACCAGATGGCAGCAGTGATTCTTCACATGTGATGCTAGTTGCTGTCTTTCATAGGGCTGGTTTAGACAGTTACATTCAACTCAGCACAAATCTCTCTTGCTCTCTCTCTGTATGTAAGTGTATGTGTATGTGTGTATATATGTATGTATGTGTGCGTGTGTGCGTGTGTAATCTGAATATCCTGAATATTCTAAAACAACTTATTTTTTTGGTCCCTAGTCTTCTTTTCTCCACCATAGCCCTACAATGTTTCAGGATGATGATAGGCCTGAGATACAGTGATGATGCAAAATGGTGTCCAGATGGCCAACACAGCCATTGCTGCTGTTAGTGACAAACCAAGTGGTGAAAGGGGAATAAGCTGTCTCATTGCCACTGTGGATGCTGAGCCTGGCCCCTAAAAATTCCTGCTTAATGAATTTTCCCACAATTTGCCCATTCTAGTATTCTTTGCTACAGCTTTCCTGAACCTGGCATTGCAACACCCATCATCCATGTCCAGCTTGACTAGCATAACCTCTAATAGATGAAAACTGGGACACATGTGGTCAAGCAACATCAGAATGTGGTCAAGATGGTAAAAGTTATTACTGAGGAAGAACACACAAGCTACAGGAGGCTGTAGTAATTTGCTTTTGTCTTTATTAACTGAGAAAGTCATAGTTCTGCACCCTCCTTTCCTTTCCCCCTGTTGAATTAATTGAGCGTAAAGTACTCTTACACTTTGGACTCAGTTTTCAGCAATTAAAGAGATGCAAAAGTGGAGGAAGAGAAAGAAGCTAGGATGTTAGAAAAGCAGCTGAGGGGGAAAAAAGGATGACAGACTAAATCAGGATTGTCTCTGGCAAATTGGGATAGTGGGAAAGCTCTATCTCAGAGCTTGCCACCTTTGCCTCCTAGCATCTGCTACTCAATGACAGGTCAGGTCTGATGATGTTTTGCAGAAGGTGGATTGCAGACAAAAAGTATTTATTACATCTGTCACATTCAGCAGTCAAGGGTGTGGCCAGTGAGTTGCATGAAGTTTACATTTTAGGCCCTGGAAAGGCCTTTTTATCCCAACAAGAGGTGAACCAGAAAAAAAAAAAAAAATCTTGGTCACTTCCAATTGGAAGAAAGCTCCCTTCTAAGCATCAGATGGTCCAAGGGGACCTAAAATGTGATTAAATTGCTCTGCCACACATCTGAGCTTTCCAAGGACCTCTGGGCCACCCATCCCAGTGTAATCCCTTACAATGTTCACACATTGCTAACATGGCTCCAATTGTTATATTTTTCCCCCCCAGGGAGAACAAGGGCCAAAAGGTGAAAAAGGTGATCGAGGAGAAAGAGGTGAACCCGTAAGCATATGATCAGAAACTTATTTCTTTGCTTGCTATAAATGTTGGGGATTACAGAAAGAGAGGGTAGTGTCAGGTGCAGCTACAGATGCTTATGCGTATTAGAGGTAGGCACACTTAGCAGTCATCTGAACAGAAGAAGGGATGAGGTGAGGCTTTGTAGAGAGATTCCTAAAATGATATCTCTCTAGTGATGAATGCTATTGATTTGTCATCTTTCCTGTGTCATTATTAGTCTTCAGTCAAGGAAGCCATATTGTCTTGAGTTTGCAAGATGTAAGCATAGCTGTGGGTGGGCAGTTTTATTAGAGATATCTCATCCACAGGACACTGGAAGTCAAACATTTAGTTTGTAATTGTCTCTAAATTTCCTTTCACAGGGAGGATCAGGAATTCCAGGCAAACAGGGACCACCTGGATCTGCAGGGCAGCAGGTAAGTAAATAGAGCTGAAATTGAAGGAGCTGATATATTGCCCTCTTTTCCAATGCTGCATGGAGGAAAACCAGAGAAATAGCTGAGGGCTATGGAGAGTTGTGTGGAATAGAATGTGCATAATTGTGATGAATACAGTGATATCATGTTACACATCTACTTTAAGCAAACCTAACTAAATGGGTGTTCACAAGCCTCAGGACCTGTGTCCTATTCTCTAGTCCTCAGAACAAGGTGTAATGTAAGGGTGAGGGCACTCTCTTGAAAACCGTATGTGACTTTGTTAGACTTTTTATTTATTTATTTATTTGAATGACTACTCCATGTGGATATGATTGATCCTTAATAAGTCATGCTTAATGATATCATCATCCTTGTGACATCATCAGTTTATGCCTCCTATGACATCACAAAAAGACCTTATGCGGTCTCAGAGTCTGAAATTTCTGAGTCAGGGATGGTTAACACCTGTCCACAGTAAATTGAACATAGCATTTTACAGCTGTATGTTGTATTTTGATTAGTCTTAAGAACATAGGAGTCAGGTCCCTGGTTTAGATCAATGGCCTATCTATTCAAACATTCCCTTCACACGATAGACCACCACATGCCTATAAAAAGCTCTTAAGTAAGACATAAATGTAGGGGTGGAAAAATGCAATTCCTGGGCTACACACAGCCCTCCAGGCCATTTTTACACTTAAAGTGCTTCTTCACATCCACTCTTTCTCCCATTTTTTAAAATGCAGTCACAATTTCTTTTCCCTCTGAAAATAGCTAATACCATCTCTTCAAACCTCCAGGTGACAGTAGAAGTCAGAGACATAGCCATGTTAGTCTGCAATATCAGTATGCCAAAGGATTTTGTTGTACTTTGAAACTAACTGAAAAAGAGAGAAGTTGGTAACATAAACTTTCATAGAATGAGGAAGTAGACCATGTCTTTGAAAGCATTTGCTGCAACTTCTTTGATTCAGTCTCAAAGGGGCCACAAGATCCCTTTGCACCCAGTTGTTTGTTTGTTTTTTACTGTGTCACAAATATAATTTTTCTTTCATACCAGTCAGTGTCTATCAGTTTCCTTACTTAAAAAAAGGGCGGGGGGGATGTCTAAATTTCTTATTGGAAAAAAAGGAAAATGGAACATATTGGCCAATCATATTTAAGGGGGAACTATGGACCATTTTTGGTGAAACAGAGTTGGGAGTACAAAAATGGGTGTATCAGCCTTCCAGAGTTACTCAGGGGATGAATATGGCTCTCCAGTCTCTTGAATTTGCCCATCCCTGTTTTGTGTGTGTGTGTGTGTGTGTGTGTGTGTGTGTTGGCATACAGGAATGCTGCTTCTGATACTGAAAATGAATTAATCTAATCCCCCTTTTGAGCCACCCAAATCAATGGTTATTATGTTCTCTTGTGGTAGAAGGTTTTGTGGCCTGGCTCTGCACTGCATGAAGAAATAAATGATTTTATCTTTCTGACTGTTGATTTGGATGACTGGTTTCTACTACTGTGAGAGAGGAGAGAAAAGCATTTCATTAGATACAGCTTGGTTGTGCCTTTTAAAAACTAAAGATGCCTCAAGTGTCGTAACCTTTCCTCAAGCTTTGTTCCAGCCCTTTGATAATTTTTGAGGCTGCTTTCTCAACATTTCCTAGCAATAAAATATATAGTGATCAGAATTATACGCAACATTCCAAGTATACTTGCATCATAGATATGTATAGAGTCATTAAAATTTTAATGTTTTATTTTGGATTTCTTTCTACTTGATCCCAAACATGGAGTTTGTTCTACTCTCATTTCCATTCAGGAATCTTCATTACATTCACTGGAATGGATGTGTGGAAGGATAAAACTTCATCTTTTAGCTTCCTCCCAGCCATTCTATCAAAGAACACTGTTTTGACCCATAAAAGCAGCAAGAAAACAGAATCAGGATCGCTGAGCTCAGATGCCCTCTCCACACACCCCTGCATGGAAAGAACAGTACAGTTGGCCCTGTGTATCCATGGCCTCTTCATCCATGGATTCAAGCATCCATGGCTTGAAAATGTTCAAAAAATATGTACATTCCAAAAAGCAAACCTTGATTTTGCCATTTTATATAAGGGACACCATTTTACTATCCATTGCATTTAATGAGACTTGAGCATCCACGGATTTTGGTATTTACAGGGGTCCTGGAACCAAACCCTAGGAGATACAAAGGTCCCACTGTATAGGGGAGGATTAAAAGGTTTCTGTACAACCTAGAAATCCCAAGATTGAGGAAAGGACACAGAGAGATAGTCATCCCCAGAAAAAGCAATGTTCCCCAAGCATTCCTGGATCCAATGACCTTGATGTGAGAGTTTATAACAAGTTTGCATTTCAGTTTGGTTTGCTACTGCAGATGAGTGAACAAAATGCACTGACACTCTTGAAAATGCTGCCTGTTCTTTATGTCAAAACTGGACCCTGCAGAGAGGTATTATTAGGGCTTTTTCCCAGGTCTGAATTAGAGCTCTGGTGATGAGGCCTTAATCATCTGTCTTGTGCATCTCAGCATGATGAAGAGGTTTTATTATTTCTTAGTGAACAGAATTAGTAGGAATTGGGCTCCCCCGCCCCTCTGTAGCCATTAAAGTGCCTTTTGTAAGGCAAATAGCTTCAGCAGCTGACACCTGCTTTGGGAGCAGACTTTTCTTTGCCTAGAAATCTGGATCTCTCTGTTTGGTTCATCCTCCCATCAGACTGAAGTTCTGATTTTTCTTTGTTTTTTAAGGGTCTGAAAGGACAAGAAGGAGCCATAGGACCACCTGGAGCCCCAGGAGAGGCTGTGAGTTGTTGCTGTCTGCTTTAAGAACTGTTTTAACCAATAGTGTAAGAAGGACTATTCCACATGTAACCCCGGATGTTGTGCTTTTTTTGAGTCAAATAGCCTTGAAAGAGACATTCAGAACATGCACCCAAATGAAATTCAGATGTCAAACAAATCAATACAGAAGAAGGTCTTTTTTAGAAGAAATAGATGGGCCCACCAACTGGGACATTCTTAGACTTGAGTCCTGTAGAAGCATAAAAGAGCTGGGAACAGCTCCTGTTTATTTCACTGAAGGTTTTTGTATACATATGCCATTCAAAGACTAGTAAATCCTTTTAATAAAGAAGCCATGTTAATTTGGATGCAGGGAAACAGCACCCCTTCCCATGTTTGTTCCTACATTGGAACACTTGACTTGGAACAAAGAAATTAACATTTTCAGCATTGTGAGTGAAAGTGTAGTCTAAATCCAATTGATACTCCCAATGAGAGCAGTCCCACTAAGGTATAAAACTTACATGACTATTGGCTTGCCAATTGTTGCAAATTCAATGGGTTTGCTCCAGTTAGGTTTAACAATTGGATTTATTGGATATACGCTACACTGCAGGGAAATCTGCCCATTAATAATATTTGAGCAGATATGCATAGCTGCACACAATGGCTGCAATCCAAATTACATCTGCTGTATTTCTTGTATTAATTTTTGCACAATTGATTTTTTAAAAATGTTGATTTATGCCTGAACATGTTGGGCAGATCTATACTGGCCAGAATACTCTGGCTTGCTCTTGGAATATTCTGCCCTGAATTCCCCCTGTTACCTCTGCATTCTGGAGTAATGCCACGTGGCTGTCTACATGAATGTCCCACTGTGCCCTCCTGGCACCACTACCTTCCTCTGAGGTTGAAAACAAAGTACCCAGCATTGTTCACATGGCTGAGTGCTTTGTTGTGATCTCAGAAGGAGTAAGCTGCACTAGCAGCACCAGGCAGCACAATGGGACACGCATGTAAACAGCCACCCAGATAGGTTTTTTGAAAATTGGTTTAAGGGAGGGATGGCATGGGTACAGTGTAGAACTTGCCTTCTCAAGTGAAGACAGACTGTTCTCAGATTGGAGCTTTGGCCCTGTATCATGTGGGAAGGGCACTGTGAGGATGAGGAAAAAGTGGTGTAAATGGCCCATGTAGACATGCCCCTAATCCAAAAAATAATGTAGGATTAAGTATAAACACTTAATATTAAGGACCAACCCACATGCTCATTGCAACATAATGAAATCCCATCAAGTTTTCTTCATGGTGCAGTGCTACACTTATATATATATAATATACGCCTCTGTATAAGGCCTTTCTGAAATTCATTAAATTCTTCAATTTTGAGTTAAACAATACATTACAATAAATGCATTGCATGGAACAGAACTTTACTGCCTTCTTTAGTTTGAAGTAAGTGCCCCGAGTTCAGTGTTTTTCACTTCCCGCTAATCATTAGTGGCTGGAATCTTGTTGGTGCCATTTTTTTTTTCTGATGTAAATAGCAACACTAATTCAGATTTTCAGAAACAGAGTCGTACGTGCAGTGCCAGCATACAAGGACAGGGAATGCAAACAGATGCACATGTTGTGTTCTGTGAATGAATATATTTGGTTATATACTGGTGTCTTGGTTCAGTTGTGTAACACTGCCATTCAACACAAGGGTTTGTTTTGTTTCAATAGGGTGCTCCTGGACCGGCAGGCCCTCCTGGCCCACGAGGCCTTCCTGGAAATGTGGTATGTCGACCATAACCTGTGAAGTGGTTACTTATGGGACATAAAAAGTGCTTCTAAATGGAGGAGTCATTGAAATAATTGAAATGTGAAGTTATTATATCTTTTCCTCGCTCATTGGAATTGTATTCCTGTTGTGAAAAATGATAGAAGAAGCAATGGGAAATAGAATAGAAAGAAAATAGAAGTAAAAAACAACTCACAAATTTCCATAACATTGATTAAAAATGGCACCTTAATGCATTGAGACCCCCCCCCCTTTAGTTTTTTAAAAAGATGGCCAGCCACCATGAAATTTCACATTTTGGGTTTTTGTGTAAATGTCATTGAGCAAAAATCAGTGCTTTCTCTGCAAAATTTTGAGTTTTTCCAAACCAACCTCCAAATGAAATAAGTGTGTGTGTGTGTGTGTGTGTATAATATTGCACATGTCTTGTAATCGTTTCAAGCAGAGAGAAAAGATTTTCAGTTTTTTGTTCTTACATGAAAGAATAAGCTACACAAAGATCCACATCTCTAATGGGATAGCATGGGAGGGTTAGAAATTCAATAGGAGGTGTCATCTAGATCCCTCATAAAATGTTACCTACATCCTTCATAAATATTTGTGAGACAGTGTGTTTTAACAGTCAAAATCTTGTCTGAAAGCAATCAAGGGCAGTTTTAGTTTTTCTGATGGTCCAGAATTGCCACATGTGAGAGGGTGCCATCTGGCAACTTGTACATGCATTGTGGATACCTGTATCACCAGCCAAACAGTAGTAAGCAT
Organism: Urosaurus nigricauda; assembly: GCA_034509955.1. Lineage (NCBI taxonomy): Eukaryota > Metazoa > Chordata > Lepidosauria > Squamata > Phrynosomatidae > Urosaurus > Urosaurus nigricauda. Next base: position 245,563,053 of record JAOEGL010000004.1, on the reverse strand, counting down.
GCTATTGCCTTTGCATGTTGATACCATAAACCTATTTGGAAATGCTGAATTGGCTGAATTTCAGCTAGATTTGAGTTAGCTGTTAGAGAGTACACTAGCCATGTGTTCAGATATGACACCTGATACTCTGAGAAATTATACTATCTTACTGAATGTCTAGCTTTCTTCAAAATTTCTTGAATTGTTTTCATTGAAATATAATTCTCTAAATTTATTTTCACAAGTTTGTGGTGATGCATCCCTTTTCTATAAGCAGAATGCATTATTAGAATTCCCAGTTCCCAGAATTATTACGTGAATGTTTTAAAGCAAACATGGAAACTGTGAGCCCATGTTTTCATGAATTTTGATGAACCTCATTTCGTACCAACATGTTTGATAGAAAATTTTTAATAGTTCATTTTTGTTATCTTTATAGGGTATACCTGGTGATCCTGGCCGACCAGGAAATGATGGCCTAAAAGGAGAAAAGGTACATTTTTTTTTAGTTTAGACATAATTTTTAGCAATGTCTCCTGAGGAAGCAGTTCTTCATATCTGTCAGTGATGAGAATTAGACTCATGTCACATTTGCCAGTAAGAGAGAAGTGCTCCTCTCTCAACTGCCTCTTATTTAGAATTTTTTTACTTTGTTCTTCAGCCAAAAAAAAAAAAAAAAAAAGATTTCAGCATTAGTTTGCAAGGATTAATAACAAGACATTTCCTTTTGCCAGTCTTATAGAAGGTAATTGATCAATTGAGTTTACTGGTAGATAGTCTTTGGACCTATCTTGACAGACCTATCTCGATGGACCTACTAATATCTTCATGTTTCTACTCATAATGTGGAAAAGAAAGAAAGGAAAGGAAAATGGGGAAGGGGAAAGGAGGAATGAAAGGAAAATTCTCAGTGACATTGTATGCTGAGAAATGTATTTCAGTAGTAGTGTTTGACTCTGTGTCAGTGTGTGTGTGTATATAAGTGATGAAATGGTAGAAACATCAGTGTTACTATGTGAACTAATAAGAAGAGGAAACAGCTTTCAGGCTGAAGCAGTTAGTGATTTTTAAAAGGTATTGATCACTTATTTTTACTATGCATGCATGCTCAGTTGTTTTACCAATATCAAGAAGAAGAAGAAGAAGAAGAAGAAGAAGAAGAAGAAGAAGAAGCCAGAGCACATCAACAATTAGTGCATTAATGCATGCAGTGGTTTTGGACACATCTTCAGAGAAATAGGTCATGATATGAAACAAAGAAAGAAATATTATAGCATTAGCCACATAAGCAACATTCAATAGTAGCAAATGCAGCAATAAGCATGCAATCCAATACAAACAGTCACCGGGAGGATCTACAAATGGGAGGAATGCTGGGGTCAGGCATTTAGAACAATTATTGAAGTAAACAAATGCAAAAGACCAATAAAAGTGACATGGTGACTTTCTAAAATCTTACAAGTATTTTGATTGCTTGATTTGGGTACTGTAGCCAACCCCTACAACTGACTATCTCATTGGGAAACAACTTTAAAACTTTCAACATTCAGCATGGAACCCAACACCTGGAGTACCAAGCTATTATCTCACTAGGTGCCTGAATGTTTCACTGAGGTTTTGACTGGCAGCAAAGAGAGATTTCGACTGGCATGAAAATGAGGCCAGTGTTAATGTCAAGTGGCCATCCATGGGGAAGGCATTTCACAATCACAGTGCTATCGCTAAGGAAGCCTTTTATGACATCTCCATGCCATGAACTATTCATGACAGTGGGGCACAAAGGAGCCAGCCCCCAGTAGATCTTAATTGTTAGAGAAGAGCATATGTGTTTCATTTGTAATGTATGTTGTTTCTCATAATTACTATGAACTGACTGTGGCAGGAGTAAAACCATTCCTGTATAACTGGTATGAATTTACCCCTCCATATCTGTATATCTGGTATGAACATGCCCAATATACCCTTTTTAGAAAGATTCCAGGATTAGCAGCAGGGCTTCCTCTTCAGAAAAGATGGAGAAGGGCTTTTGTAGTGATCAAAAATCTGTTCATAATCATTGCCAAAGCCAATGAAGAGAACTGCAGAAGATAGTGGTTCTGTGGGATGAAAAAATTATGAGCTTTGTTCCAAGGGCATGTCAAAAGTGTAGAATTTTGGCATTTTTTCATAAATTCCATTATATTGTTGAATGCTGCCTTGTAGCTGCTGAAGATGTAGTGTTTAAGACTTTAATTTTAGAGAGCACACCTGTATTGTTAAAGAGAACAATTAATTATTAGGAATTATAAAAGCTTGCTGCTGTTGCTGTGTTTATGGGTTAGCACAACTATATATGGGAGGTCCGTTGTGTCACTTAGATTGAACCTGCCTATCTGTTGTTATACATTCATTAGAATGTTAATGTTCTATTTTGGAGAGGTCACAGATCAATAGCATAACACATGCTTTGCATCTAGAAGAACCTAGGTACATTTGCTGAGACTCCACTTAAAAGTTGCAAGTGGCATGAAATCAGAATACCAAAAATTCCAAATAACCCTTGCCAGTCAGAATAAACACCCAAGGGCTAAATGGAAAAAATAATTTGAACCTATAAAAGGCAACTGGATTTAGCCTGATATAGGAAAAAAGATACCTCTCACATGTTAAGTTTCTCAGTTCTCCTAATTAATGCCAGAGATTTTCATATCTTTTTCAGGGAGATCCTGGAAAGGAAGGGAAACCAGGAATTCCTGGGCCTAGAGGTGAGACAGGACCTGTTGGAGAACCTGGATTACCTGGCAAGGGTCGAGATGGAGAAAGGGTGAGTCTTATTCTCAAACTCTGTGTATAGCAAGGCAGTTCACAGGTCTCAGCTGATATGCCAATTTCATTTCATATATATATATATATATATATATATATAATTTCATAGTCTATCGTCCTCTTACTCTATACCCTTCTCTTTGAACAGGGGGTATTTTTAGAAAATGTTTTGAAATACGTTGCTATCAGATAGGATTGGGAAGAATATTTACAGATATTCTGAAACAGTTGATGAATGTGTTCCTCAAGTGCCAAGAAGCCCAAATGTGAAAAATTCCAGTCTTCACACTTTGAGGTTTATTCTATTCAAAATCCCCATTTTGTTCTTCTGCACAGAATATTATTTTCTGCACAGAAAAATTATTATTCCCTGCACATTCTGTTCTATTTAAGAAATCTGTCTCTTCTTAGGGTGAAAGAGGGCCACCAGGATTATCTGGACCCTATGGACCCAAGGTAAGCATTTATATTATATTCTGATTGCTACCCACAAAACTGAACAAAATATCTCTCTCTCTCTCTCTCTCTCTCTCTCTCTCTCTTTCTCATCATCTCTCTCACACATTTATTCACTTACTGTAAAAACTTTTGTTTGGTCATGACATTTCAAACTTTCATTTGGGATTTAGGACTTACTTTACTGTCTCATTCTCCCCCCCCCCCCAAAAGGTGAACATTTGAATTACTCTAAGCCAAATTTAGATGAAATACAGCAGAATAGTATAATTTAAATTCCACTTTAAAAAGCCAGTTAGTATCTTTTTCTATTTGAAATGTAGCCATGGCAGGTGATTTGTGAAAGATCATGAAACAGCCTTGAGTGTGTGTCACTGATCATTTTACAGTGGTTTGATAATTTGTCCAAAAAAGCACTTTCACACTTGTTGCCCAGTCACTAGCCATGGTAACACACTAGAGCCATATCTGCATAGGGCAAATAACATGGCCTCCCCCCATCATCTTGGCAATGAATCTGGATGATGCAGGGCCTAATCCTGGTTCTGGTGCAAACTATCTGGATGATACACATCCTGTCCAGCACCAAAATTGTGGTATAACTTCCTTTAAAACATTTTTAAACTCACACTTTTGCTCCAGATCTTTCCATAAAATCCTGAGCCCTCCAGAGCAACACCATGCAGCTGTTTAGAATGCATCGTGCTGTGCCATCCACTAGTGGCAACGGCAATACAAAATGCTCCCTCTGAGGTCAAGCCAGCGTCCTAGTCATGTGATTGATACTAGGCACCACGTTCTGACCCCAGAGGGAGTAGCTCATTGTGGTAGCAGTGGGCAGCATAGTGGGACACACATGTGAATAGCCCTCCAGCATCACTATGGAATGTCCTCGGTAATGGGGGATGTTGGGGTCAGAAAACTGTGGGCAGCTTGCAGAATATTCTGGTGCTTGCCAACACCACCCTAGTTGCACATAATGACTCAAATACTGTTGGGGTACTATGCTGGTGTAAAAACAGTTGTGCACGTTTATTTATTTATTTAATTTATTTTTTACCTTTTTATTGTACCATTTTCCCAAATGGAACACAAAGTAGATTTCAGTAGAAGTTTAAAACAAAACAGCTAAAACAACATGAAGTACCAAAATTAAGAACGCATTAAACCATCCATTGAATTAAAGTTGTACTTTTAAGACATTAACTTTAAAACACATGAAATACATATTAAATACAAAACACTTAATTTCATGCTCCTCTACCCTGGCCACTTAAGGCAGAAAGCTTCTCTAAACAGGAATTTCCTTCAACATGGTGAAAGACAGCAGAGAGGGCTGCCACAAGTGTCTCTGCTTTCTCAAATGTTGAGTAAATGGGATCCCTAATGCAGCAAATTATTTTACAAGTAACCACACAGCACTCTTTCTTGCTTTTGGATGCCACTTTGGGGAAAGGGGAAACTAGTTCACCATTTTAGTATGGGTGAACTCAAGGCTCAGTTGCACAGCAGTGGTTCCAAGGCAACTATATTGGTGTTTATGTGATAATGTATAGGCTCTTAATGGAAGTCTTTTATTTCAGGTACTTGTTTGCCTTTTCTTAGGAGCACTTCCATTGAATAACTTTTATAATGACTTGAAAATGAAATACACATGCTACTGTTAATATAAGCATATTTCCAAAGGAGGTAATAATTTCTTTCAACAATTCATATTTGAAATAAAGCACAAAGAGAAGATGGAGCTATAACACAAGTCACAATGGTGTGGTCTGTGCATCACTGGCATTAGGTCCTTTACATAGATCTTTCACATAGATGCATAACATTACAGATGCTTAAGTTTTTTATTCTCTGTCTCTCCTGTTCACCTTGTCAGGGAGATAGAGGTTCTCCAGGTGTTCCAGGACAGCCAGGAGACAGAGGTGTGCCAGGCATTGGACTTGCCGGACCACCTGTAAGTACTGTCCTCTAACCTGTTATATATGAGTATCAGTGGGCTCTTGATGTCTTCCTTATCTCAACTTAAATATCTTAATGTATGCAGGAAAAGCTGGTTACCAAATATTTCCTGTATATTATGTGAAAATCAGTGAATCAATTTCAGCGACAGAGTCTCCTCCTTTAGAGAAGTTAAGTGTGAGGAAATGTTGAGTTCTGGAGGCTATATTTTTCTCTTGCAACTCCCTATGGACTGCATAATATTGGACCCATGGAGCCTCTACAGCCCCACTTGCCACTTTTTAACTCAGAACCTTAGGCAGGAGGAAGAATGAAGCCTAAAATCAAGGTCAGCAGATGACCATATGGAGTAGTATTGGGATGTAATGTGGGAACCAAAAAATAAGGTGTGATGAACTGACCAAGAACTGGCACACTATGTACACTAGCTAGGCCCCCTGTTTAGCCTCATGGAGGCTCTCTTGACCAGTTTATATGCTGCTTTGTTGGGGAGGAGGAATGAAATCTGAGTGTTTTAGGGAGAGCTGCTGGAGAGCTAATGTGTTTTGTAACAAGCATTATCCATAAGAGAACATATTTAGGTTTGTTCAGTGTTGTAAAATGCATTTTGTCTTCCATTCCAACTGTGTTTCCAGTATCCATTATTTCAGTCATAGTCCATGTGAACCAAAATTTACTTTTTAATTTATGGTTTTCAGGGACCTGTTGGACCACCTGGAGATAAAGGGCCTATGGTACTGTATGTCTTTCTAATTATATTCAGATGGTTGTAGGAAAATGAGAAGGAAAGAAGGTTTTACAATAGCTCATTAGCTGCTTTGTTGCCTGTATTGTTTTGCATTTCATTTTACTACTTTATTCCCCAGATCTCAGATTCACAGAGAGTTTAAAGATAAAAAGAAATACATTAAAAAGTATACCTAAAATATACAGAAAGTTGCACTGAAAATAACCTTGGAATGTCTATAGAATTAAACCAACTTAAAATATGCATTTATAAGCAAAAGATAAAAGCATAAAATGATTAAAAATGATAAAAGCTCACTAAAAACCTTTTTTTTCTTTTAAAGCAGTCTATTTGATAATGGTGTTGGTGAAATTTGTTTTATCAGATGTACCTTTTTGAAGCTTAGTGAAGAATTAAATCATGAAAATAGTGCAGAAATACTGGCTTCATCATTTTGTTTGCGAATGAAGAATTTCCCCATTTCAAAATAATACTATCTTGTCATGCTGTGATCAATCTCTCTGCAGAAGACTATTATGGAAGGAACCAATATGAGAATGCATACAATAATTGTGGCTAAGTACATTATTCCAAGGGAAGTAAAATGAGTAAAAATCCCACCTGGAATACTGTGTCCAGTTCTGGGCACCACAATTCAAAAAGGATGTGGAGAAACTGGAGCGGGTCCAAAGGAGGGCAACTAAGATGGTGAAGGGTCTGGAAACCATGCCCTATGAAGAACGCCTTAGGGAACTGGGGATGTTTAGCCTGGAGAAGAGAAGGTTAAGAGGTGATATGATAGCCTTGTTTAAATATTTGAAGGGATGTCATATTGAGGAGGGAGCAAGCTTGTTTTCTGCTGCTGCAGAGATTAGAACGCGGAACAATGGATATAAATTGCAGGAAAAGAGATTCCACCTCAACATTAGGAAGAACTTCCTGACAGTAAGGGCTGTTTGACAGTGGAACACACTCCCGCGGAGGGTGGTGGAGTCGCCTTCCTTGGAGGTCTTTAAGCAGAGACTGGATGGCCATCTGTCGGGGATGCTTTGATTTGGAGGTCCTGCATGGCAGGGGGTTGGACTGGATGGCCCTTGTGGTCTCTTCCAACTCGATGATTCTATGATTCTATGATTCTAGTCATGCAATATTGAATCCACCGGAGAAGGATAGGTTGCTCATGGAAGTGGTCCAAAATATTAGGGTTTGTGATATGCTGACAAATCTTGGTTTATAATGATACTAGTCAAGGTTAGAATAATGTGCTCTTACTATTCCATAGTCATCCCGTGTGAGCAAAACACCTGCTATTTCAGGGCTATGCTGCCCCACCTAGGTTTGGCTGTGCATCCAACCATCTACTCAATGGATCTCTATCTTATCAGATTCACCCTCGGTATATTGGCTCTTTCCCCAGCCTATTACTGCCTCCAGATACCGATTTAGCATTTGCACAGCTTCATCTCATTCAAATGATAAAGAGAATTAGAGCTTTCTGTTGTCTCCATTTGAAGACAGCTTGGTCTAAATCCCACTCACTATTATCCGAAAAGTATGATATCACACCATTTAGTAAATAAATTCCCAGTGCCATTTTCTGAAATTGACCCTGCAGATAGAGTCACCATATCTCCATGCCACCAGCATGGAGTATATGATTCAGTAATATATCATGATCAATAGTATTGAGTTCTGTGGACATGGACACAGTCACCTGTCTATTCCATGACAAAGGTCATCTTTCAAGGTGAATAAACCATTTAAGTACCAAACCCATGCCTGAAGCAAAAGTGAAAATGGTGTAGACAGTCTGTTTCCTTCCAAAGCATTCCCAATTGAATTATCATCTTCTCCAAGTTTTGTCCTGAAAAGGATTATTATTAAAACCACATCTTGCTGAAGGCTTGAGATGGTCTCTCTCTTTATTTCATTCATCCTGTCTATAAAATCTTATTGTACAGAGAAAGCGGTCATGGCAAAAAGATTAATTCTGGCCTTGTATTCACACTGATATACTTGTTTTCTGTGCACAGGGATGGTTTTAATATAAGTACTTTCATCCATGTCATTGACCAGCTGCAGGGGTTGGATATGTGATCCTAGTGATTGTGTGGCACGGCTATGAGTCTGGTTACCACACCACACCACTCACGATGTATGCATTGTGGTTTAAGAAGGATATCAGTAAACTGGAAAATGATCAGGGGATGCTGCCAAAGATGCTGTTATACCTAGGGTCCAAGTTCTATGAGGAAAGGTTAGAGGAGTCCATGTGTTTAGCCTGGAAAAGTTATGGTAAGGAGAAAATAAGATAGCCATCTTTAAATATCTGAAATTCTGTCAGAAAGATGATGTAATAAATTTGTTTTCTTTTGCTCTCAAATAGGGATGATCCATCCCCACTTCACAAAATAGGACACAAACTAGTGGGTTAAAAATATAAGAAAAATGTTTGGATAAGCATTCCTTGATGGCATGATCTAGTCGACAGTAAAATCAATTGCCTTCAAATACTGTCAATTATTTTTAATGCTACCTTTTTAATGCTAGATTTCAAGTTCAAAATAAAGACCTAACACAACTAGATATAGGTTGAGTCTCCCTAATCAGGAATTCTGATATCCAAATATTCCAAAATCCAAACGGCTGTTCTACACCATTTTTCATAAGTGAAACTCGACCTGTACACAAGCCCATCTTTACATTTGAATTCTGATTCTTCAGAATTAATTGTGAGAGTGAGAGTCCATACCCACAAAGTTGTTTTTCCCAAGATAATGGCCAAGGTGCCATTATTTTACAGCTCTGTGACCTGAATCCCATTGATCTCATCTAGAATAGGCCCCACTGAATGGCATATCATTCAACAATTAAGCCAGTGGGTATATTCTCCTTGGGATGAATCAGTAAATGAATTTTTCATCTCAACTGTGTCAGAGTACTGATGAGATATCTGGGACAACATTAGCATCATAAGAATTCTACCCCACCAAGCAGGGTGGAGAATAGAGACTGAAGGGTCTGTTCAAAGGAGGTGGAATGCAGGCACAGTGTATGGCATAAATTAGTGAAAATGTCACAGTTGTGATGAAAATGTGAAATACAGACAACAGAACTTTTTAACTTATTTCCCTCTTTGACCAGGGTCCCCGTGGTTTGCCAGGCATGCAAGGCCCACCTGGACAATCAGGACAAGACGTAAGTGAAAGGAATTGTGTGTCGTAATCTCACCAGATGCAAAGCATTGTGGGTCAAGAATTTGCTCAGGGGCAGGATATTACCCCCAAAGAAATAATAATTATTAGTATTTTGTGGAGCTTTTGGGCTATGTGGCCATGTTCTAGAAGAGTTCCTTTCTGACATTTTGCCAGCATCTGTGGCTGGCATCTTCAGAGAATGATGCCAGCAGAGATGCTGGCAAAACATCAGAAAGGAACTCTTCTAGAACATGGCCACATAGCCCGAAAGCTCCACAAAAACTATGGATGCTGGCCATGAAAGCCTTTGACTGCACAAATAATAATTCTGTTTACCCTTCTGTTTCACATGATAGAAAATTAATGAAACTGTCATTTGCATTAGAATGTACATCAGTTGAAATTTAGCCTTGAGTTCATCGATTTAGCATGGAGTTCATCCACAATCAAGTGTCCTGATTGTGTTGAGAAACACAAAACAAAATCATATTCCTTTCTCCCCCTTCTAATCAAAGGGTTTGTACAAAATAACATATGGGAGGAATATTCACCATTATTCATTTTCCTGCTAGAGATTTGGTTGTCTAATGTTGAGAGCAGCTCATCAGAAGGAATGTATGATTTTATTTTATTTAAGTATTTATGTAGAGGTAATAGGGAAAACATGGACAGCTCTGGGGCCAGAATACTCCAAGAGCAACCTGGCATATTTTGGCTGGTGTAGATGGGCCTGCAGTTACAAATCCCAGTTGAAATTTTCATACTCAGTGCAGAAAGTTAATAAGAAAGACATAGGAACACTGTCATATCCCTGTCCTCAGTTTTTATTGTGCACAACAGCTCAGGCAAATGTCTGAACGGTACTTGTATTTCCTGAGGGGATCTGGTAAGTATGGCTGCTAATACTGTGCTCCTCAAAGACTGGCCCTTTTCCTTTTTTATCATCACTGCTTATGATTCTGGGGCTGCTTCCTGTTACTGAGCCACTGCCTGTTTGTTTTTCCCAAAGGAGCAATTTCAAGGGAATCTTTTCATGCACACCTCATTTCCCCCAGTGCTCTCCACCAGCAAACTCACATCTTTCTGGAAACTATTCCCCAGCGAGCCTTCATTATTTTTTTCTTTTCTGTTGATGGGGGCAGGGAACAGTAGGAGCATGCAAACACATAAAAGGAAATAATAAATGAATTTCTTCTTGCTTTCTCTTCCTATTCCAATCCAACTGGGCTCAGCCAGCTTCCAAAAGGAGACCACTGAAAGAGTCAACAAGTAGGAGAAAGAAAAATGCAGAATTGATGGGTGGGGAGGGGCCAACAGAAGTAATGCTTGAAGATTGGACTTTCACACTTTATGATACTTTAGCATTAAGCAGGAAGGCCAAAACAAGACCTCCTTTTCTAGGGCTGGGATGGGCAGACTTTAGGACTGCTGCATGTTTTCCTTCTAGGAATTTTTGTTGTTACTATAAATTCAAGGTCCATCAAGTGAAGCCGGATAAAAATGATGGCTCAGAAAAGGGTCATCTGTACAATTCAGATTAAACAGCAATGCACTTCTGAGCACATGTTCAGCCTGAAAATATATTTTGAGTACCGCAACTAAGATATTTCACAAGCAAAGGTTTATATCTGGTTCCTCCATCTGCAACCTTTCATCATTAGAAGAGGTGATAGTTGTGTTATTGTTAAACCTTTAGAAGTCACTCAATAGAAGCCAATGGGGACTCTTTGAGGTTTGTTATTAAATTTGTATACAGATCTTCATAAAATATAAATAAACTAAGTAGTTCAAAAATAAAATTAAAAAGAAAATCAGTATTTTTTTTAAAAAAAAATGAGTACACAAAATCCAATGCAGACCACAGCACAATAATACATACTCTAAACTATTAGAAAAAGGAGAAGAAGAAGACTTAGACTGCATCTACGCAGCAGAATTAATACAGTTCAACACTGCTTTAATTGCCATATGTCAAAGCTATGGAATTCTGGGATTTGTAGTTTTGTGAGAAATTTAGCCTTCTCTGTCATAGACCTCTGGTGCCGCAACAAACTATGCATCCCAGGATTCCATAGCATTGAGATATAGCAGTTAAAGCTTTAATTTTGCAGTGTGGCAGAAGCCTCAGTGGTCCTCTCACCCTTGGTGTCAAAGAACCTGATGGTCTGAAGGAAGAGATGTATTTTAAGTAACTGCAGAAACTTCATTGCCAAACATGTTTAGCAGATCTCTAGAGGCCAGGAATTCAATCAAGGAGATGTCATAACCAAAAGGATCTTTGACAAGAATGGCTATGTGATATTTGCTGAAACTGGCACAACTGTCTCACAGTATAGGCTCCTTCTATCCCAGGCGCCTTCTATCTCAAGTGTAATATTGAATGTTGCTAATGGAACTTCTAATGCAGTTCATGCACCCTGAACACAAATTTACAATGTTGTCATTAGGGTTGAGAATCACTGTTTCTCACATCCAAACCCCTCTTATTGCAACAGCTTGGTTGCTGCCTTACACTTCCTTCTGTCTCTTTCTTGCCTGCAGGGTTTACCGGGAAATCCAGGTGAAAGAGGCCCTCCAGGAAAGCCGGTATGCCACCATGCTTGCTTTTTATCCTTCCTATTTGATCTTAATATGTTTTCATGTCAATCAGGAGCCAACAATTTTGTGCCAAGCAGACCGAGATGCTAACAAATCAATTTAATATATCAAAGATACTAAGCAAATGCTATACCATCAACTTCTTTATCATCCAGTCTCATGTTGCATCAGTTATACCAGGGCTGCTTCTGTATGGTAGGTGATGTGGTTATCTTGTCCCCTCAAATCCACATTTAATCCACCAAATTAAATGGATTAGCCACACACTTTAGCTAGTATGTGGCTAATCTTTTTCACAGTCTCCTTCATGGCTTTGCCTTTGATATCAGATTCTCAGAAACCACTTTTTAGAAATAATATGAACATAATTATCCCCCTCCCCTTCTTTCAGGGTGCATCTCCTCTCCTTTCACCTGGTGATATCAGCCTACTGGTTAAGGTAAGAATTTGTTCTGGGATGCCCAAGGGCCTCCTAATGTTAACAGAAAATCTTCTTAGGTCATCAAACTATGTAAATATTTCTTTATAAAATTGGTATGCACAACTGTAAGGAAGATTGTCTTAGGAGCAGGGGTGGTTAATGTGAACATTTCTGCTTAGCTGTGGTTTTACTCAGCAGCCTTGCACAGGGCAACTTGGGAATGATAGATCTATGAACAGTCTATTGACCCTATCCAAAAATTTTCAGAAGACTCACAGAAGTACAGCCCAGGATTTATTTGACCCTGTTTCAAAATTTAAACCTGAAATAGTGTAGATATGGCATGAATAAGAATTAAAAATCTATGGCAGGGATTCAGCAACCAAAAATATGACTTCAGATAAATTGAATTGTTATGCTTTTTTGAGCTTAGGTTGCTTGTTATGCTGTCTGATCTTTGCAGATTTTTGAAAGATTTTTGAGGGGGCAAAGTTATGTTGAGGACATCTGCTATTTTGCTGCTTTAATTCCTTACCCTGAGGTGGTACTGAGCTACCTTCAACTCATCTACTGCACTCAACTGGGTACTAGTCATTCCTCTTAGCCCTAAGCTTAATCTTTTAAAAAGACTTTACAGAGCCCTCAGTACCTTGAAGGTATCACATCACATATGATCTTGGAAGCTATGCAGGGTCAGCCCTACCAAGGATTGCCAAGGAATACAAGGTGCTGTAGGCTATAATTAAGAGGAAGGCAATGAAAAACTATCTCTGCATATTCCCTGCCTAAGAAAACCCTATTACATTCATACAGTTGCCATAGGTCAACTCGCAACCTTCAAGTGTGAACACACAATAGCCCTTAGGGAAATTTGAGAAGTTATAGTTGTTTGGAGAGCCAGCAAGGTGTAGTGGTTTGAGTATTGGACTATGACTCTGGTGACCAAGTTTCAATTCCATACTTGGCTGTGGAAACCCACTGGGTGATCTTGGGTGAGTCACACAATGTCAGAAACAGAAAAACGCAGAGATAAGTTTGCCTTATGGTCACCATAAGTCAGAAATGACTTGAAGACACACATCAGCACCAATAGTTCTTGGAGGAAGTTTGGAATTCTCTAACAGAATTCTGATAATCCCCAATAGCTCCAGTCTCCATTGTGAAATAAAAAATGGTGGCTTGTGAACTAGAATAAAACCAGTACAAATACAGAGGGATGCAAAATTTATGATGCCTTATGCTATGAAATTTACGTGATACAAATATTCCAGCTGATGTACATACTAGAAATATATAGTTTTAAATATTTTGTCCTCATATGCAGGAAATATGAATGTTAATATACCCAGATGGGCAAAGTGCAAGACTACATGCACATTTTCATTTTTTTAAACATTCTGAGACTTTTTTTTATAAAAAGATTTTCTGTTCAAAACTCTGTTATTTAAACATTTTCCCCCAAAACATCAATCTTACAGCTCTAGACCATCATTTTCCCAACAGTAGTTTTTCATCAAACATGAGAAGATTTGTGAACATTCTGTGTGACTCTGCAAGGCACAAGCTTGAAAAAGATATCAGACTGTCATGGCAATGAAATGGTGATTCTGCTCTTTCTAGGATGTTTGTAGTGACTGTCCTCCTGGACCTCCTGGGCTGCCTGGGATGCCTGGATTCAAGGGTGATAGAGGCCTTCCAGGACCACTGGGTAATGAAGGCCCAGTTGGAAAGACGGTAAGAAAGAGAACAAATACACACCCACATTGGTGATCGAATTCAAGATATAGCTGTGCTAGTCTGAGCCACTATGCAAAAGGCTATTGTTGTGTTTTGGAGACTAACTGGGGGTTCATCTGCAGTGTAGAAACAATGTTGTTTTACACCATTTTAAGTGCAGTAGCTCTATTCTATGGCATCCTGAGACTTGTAGTTTTACAAGGGCTTCAGCTTTCTCTGAGTGTTGGTGCCTCACAAAACTGCAAGTCCCAGGATTCTGTCAGATGGAGCCATGGCAGTTAAAGTAGTGTTAAACTGAACTGTTTGTATTGTGTTAATGCATCCAGAGAGAAACAAGCTGGTAGCATAAGCTTTCATAGATGAAGCCTACTGCATCAGATGCACCAAAACTGGTTTTGAATTGAGGAACAACACTATCCACCGCAGCTTGGATATAATGAATTCAAATTAATTTGTCCCCCCTGATTTGTTACAATGTTCAGTAATGAATTTAGCATTCATAATTTAAATAAATAAAAATTAATGAATTTAACCCTTATAACACCCCCTCCATGTATTTAATTCCCTCTGAAACAAGTATTAACTGCACTGTTTGCTGAAACAATCTGGGGCAAATGGTGCACCTCATTGCTAACTTAACATGTCAGCTTCACATTAGTTAATAGGTAGCACACTAGATTGAAGACTTGCCTCAAATATTTAGTATGAGATTTCTTTTTAAACATTCATTTACAAAAGAGCATGCTACATGTCCTTCTTGTTTCTTTGTCTTTCAGGGGGAGACTGGACCCAGAGGTCACCCTGGCCCACCAGGTTTGGAAGGTCCCAAGGTACATTCTCTTTTTGTGATGTCAGGTTTGTTTTGTAATTATCTGAAATAAATAGGATACCAGAGTAAAATCTCTGCCTTACTAAGGGGGAGATTTCTTTGTGCCAAAGGAAAAGGGCAAATTCTAAAGGACAACGAACTCTGTGTATTGCACTAAAAACTCCCCAACTCTATACATTACAAAGTACTCCCATTGAGGGAAATATGTTTGAGAGAAGGAGCTGATTTAGTTATTGTAAGAGGTAAATCCTCAAATTTTCAAATCATTTCAATATACTTGGTTACATCTCAGGAAATGCTAAAGGTGGTGATTGAGATGGGGCTGTGTCTGATAGGGAGATGTTTCTGGCCATTTCTAGAATTCTCCAGTTAGGGCTAAACCTAATGACAGTCAGTCATGCTTAAGGCTAGCTTCTCTGCTCATTTCATAACCGAGATTTGAACAGGGGACTTGACTGGTTCATATTGTATGCTCTCTGTTCAGTTTGCAGGATCAGTAATTGTCAGATAACATCTAGTATGAAATAGATATCTATGCAGCAAACTTTGTGAAAATTCTAGCTATGACCATGTACCAATATGCTCCTGATCTGAATTCATAGGGTTGGTTACAACACTCAAACCAACTTAGGACATTAATACATGATGATGCTACCAAGTCTCCTGTTCAAATCTCACTTATTGATGCCAAGAATTCATGTGATTCCAGCACCAAGTAAAAACATATATTTTGATTAAAGCCTTTGGGGCCTGGCTGATTTCATCCAAATTTACAAACGCATCATGGATTTAAACTGATTTCACCTCTGTTTTTACTGGTTTATATTGTAAGTGTAATGGACACCACCCAGAGAAGATAGGATCTAGGGCAGGATAGCAATAGTTGAAGAAATAAATGAATAAATAGCCCTCAGAGGCTTACATGATTTTTCCTCCTCAGACAGATGAGGACAGAGGGAAAATAATGAACTAGCTTTTTCAAAGAAGCAGAGAATAAGCTGCACTTGAAGAAAGATGAAAATAAACCAGCTTCCAACATGCTTTTACTGGGCAAGATGGTTGATCAAGTGTTCACTGACCAAGGTCTGCTCTAAGAGAAAGGAGCGATAAAGTGTTAAACCACTGAAATGCGTTTGCTTCCACCTGTTTTAGAAAACAAGGGGCTGGAAGTTATTAAAAATATATTAAATAAAACACTTTGAGATTTATTTAATATTTAAATAATTTAAATGGTTTTGTTTCTTATTAGGGTCCTAAAGGGGACCGTGGGTCATCTGGTGAGGTTGGACTGAAGGGAGAGCAGGTAAGAGACAGTGAGGAGGAAACATTTCTCTTCTTCCTCTGTGGATCAAAATGCACATTTGTGGTATTTGGAGTTTAACATTTATGTGCAAAGACAATATTCATTTACCCAGAAATGATTGTCACAGTAGAATATCACAAGCTGGATTATATTTGCTTCTCCTCTTGAGGCAAGTAACGTGACATGCTGGAAGTATAAATTTATGCGCTATAAAACTACATATAATGGAAACTAATAATAATAATAATAATAATAATAATAATAATAATAATAGCAAACACAAAAAACATTGATAAACATAATATTACACACTAATAAATCTAGAAAAGTAAAAAATGTGGGAAAACCTAATGCTGACTTCCACCTTTTCAACTAATGTTTCTATATGGTATGATGTCTAACTTCCTCCATTGTCCATCTCTTATCTTAAATTTCTACATTGTATTAATTTCACTTATATTCAAATCCAACAATTGAGAAATTCCCCTGTTGTGCCTGTAGGAAAGCAATTACAGGCCCCCAGTCTTTCTTAAAACTGCTCAAAGATTTCTCTCTAATTAAGACATCTCAGCCAAACCATGCAAGTTCAATATTCAATACTTTGTCATTGGGAATTATCTTTTCTTTCCATTTGTGCATGCATAAAAGTCTCACAGTTCTAATCATATATTGTTTAATTCTCCCATATTCAGTCTCAACATGTTAATCTAACAGTCCCAATAAAAAGAGCTCAGGTTTCAATTGGAGTTTTATCTTCAATCCGTCTATGAATTAAGATACTAAGCTTTTTCACTTTAGTACATGTCCACCACATATGGTTTACACATATGGTTCTTGGTTGTTATTCACACTTTCAACAAACATTATAAGTCTCTTTAAAGAGATTGTTTCTTTTTTAGTATTAAAGAAGTAAGAATGCTAAAGTCTTTTGTTGTCTTCTGCAGGGCCATCCTGGAATACCTGGCTTCATGGGTCCACCTGGAAATCCAGGCCCACCTGTAAGATGCTTTTTATAAGGACTATTCTATTGCATTAATTTACTGTTGCTTCTTCATCTAATTAGATAGTCATAAAAACCCACTAATACCTACAGCTAAATACACTAGAACCCTGATTGTTGTTAAATTATCATAATGTATGATTCTGCATTTGTTTTCAATAATTTACTCAGTGTCATGATTTCAAATTGAACTTATTTGCTTGCTTCTGTATTTACATCTGCACAAAAAAGATAGAACGTAGATTAGAGATGGAAGGCATGTTATGAAACCCAGTCAAAAAGAATCTTGGACTGAGAATAATAACAGTTTGGGACTTATTGTTCCCAAAGTTTGCACATGGATTTTTTTTATGTGTGCTGAAAACCATTTTGTTTTCATTTTGTGTGTACAAAAACATTGTTTTCTATACAGAAACTAATATTTCTGCAACATGGTATTATTTTCTGCACTGAAACTGCTGTTTCATGTGCAAAAGAAAGAACACATGCACAATTTGCACATAAGAAGTTGCAGTCTGCAAATACTCTTCAAAAAGTGTGTAGTTTTAAAGACTCTCCAGTGGGAAGAAAATGACTAAAATTACTTAGTGGTTCTTTCCAGAAGAAAATTACCACAAAATTCCATCCTTGGTACAGATTAACAAGAAGGTGAAACAAAATAACCATTGAAGATGTTTTGAAACTGTTTTGCTTGACAGCTACACAGATAGACATAGAACCAAACCCAGCCTCTGTGATACTCCGCCCAAGTGAGCAACTAAAAAAGCTGTATCACTAGAGGACTGACCTTATTATTAGAATCTTTTCTCCAAATCCCTTTCTGTGCCATATAAGTTACTGCCACTCAGACTTCAGATGTGTACCTAATTAAATTTCTCATCGTGACAGGCTGTCCAAATTTGTTAGGCTGACTCCATTTAAAGGAATCATAGTTGTGACTTGCAAATGTTATACTCATATCATTTGAGAAGCATGTCACATGAATCTCCAGCACCCAGACTGAATGGAAATGGAAGAGTGCATGGATTTTCACCAATGCCCTTCCAACTCAGAAAGGTGAATCATTTATGATAATTGCCATCGCACCCTTCTCTTCCTTCCTCAACAGCCAAAGGAAAAATCTGTAAGGGTTTGTCTAATTGTTCCATTCTCTCTTTACTGAGAAATCTTCCCACTTAAAATTCCTGAAGAACCACATTCCCATTCTATCTGCTGTGGAGTCTGTTGATACAGTATGCCTCCACATAGCCAAAACACTGGATGTGTTTAAATAAAGTTCAACATTTATTCCTTATTAAGGTTCCCAAATATAAATCCTCAAGCATTAAGTATGAAAAGTGTGTTTGTACTTATTTGCTTCATTTGTTAGAGTTGCTATGATTTTTTGAAGTTCTGTAGTGTATTCTGTGGTTCATGTTTAGTGTATAATGCTTAGTGACATCACCAGGGGCTCTCCTTTGTAATATCATCTTTGGGAGGCATGGAAACTGGAGGAAGAAACACCAACAATTTTAACATATGCGGTTGACACACGACTAGCAGAAAATAGCAATGACGTAGAACTGAAAAATTCAAAAAAGAAAACGTACAGGAATGTTTACAGTTGAACATAAAGAAAACAAAAATAATGATCCCAGTCATTAAGCAGAATGGAGACTGCAGGCAAGAAATCAGAAGAAGATGAGGAGCTAGAAGGACAGCTATGATGTAAAGAGACAAGATCCTGAAGTGAAAATATATTTTATTGAATATTAAAGTTAGGGTTGTCCATTTCCAATTTCTGTGTATGGTTTTGAAAGCTAGACTGTGAAGAAAATCAACCCACTTGGAATGTGGTGCTGGAGAAAAGTTCTATGGATATCGTGAACTGCTGAAAAGAGAAATAAAGAGTTCCTAGAAGAAAATCAAACCTGAACTCTTGTTAGAAGCCAAGATACCTAAACTGAGATGGTCATACTTTGTACATATCCTGAGGACTCATTAGAAAAGACAATAATGCAATAAAGAAGAAGACAACATTCCAAGTGGATAGACTCAGTCAAGGGAGCCACAGACTTAAGTCTGCAAGACCTGTTGATGATAGGGTGATTTGGCAATCTCTCATTCATAGGGTCACCATGCTTCAAAGCTGACTTGATGACAGTTAAAAGCAACAAAGATTATAATGCTGGATGATGATCAGGTATAGATTTACTGACTGTTGTTATCACAGATCATATCTATTTAGATTTCAAAAATACATGTTCTGTCAAGAAATTAATCTCAGTCTCTATACAGTTCTTTCTTTGTATAATGAATCTAAATAAAGATTAAGAAGAATACAACACTGTTATTCCTAACTGTAAGGATTGTAGCACAAGCAAAATAATGCTATATGGTTCCCTCCCCTCCATTCTTTAGGGATCAGAGGGTTCCCCAGGACCAATGGGACCACCAGGAAATCCTGGAGAAATAGTAAGTACCCTTTTAACCTTTGGTGGTGGTGGTGGTGTTTCGGGTGTTGTATCCCTTTCCTTTCCTTTCCTTTCCTTTCTTTCCTCCCTGCCTCTTCCTCCTCCTGTATTCTTGTTGTCATTATCATAATCACCACCACCATTAATTCATTTATATTCTACCTTTTCTACAAAATCTGGGATTCAAATGGTTTGGAAAAGTTCATAAATAAACATAAGTAAACATATACATAAAGTTAGAAATTAAACAGAATTAAACTATCCATAGAATTCAAGACAGCTGAAGACAAGGCTCCATTAAAACACACAAGCTCATAATTCCATTCACATTCCGAAAGACAGTCCCTTTCAGTTGAAAAGAGGCAGCTCTTTGATTTTACTGAGTAGCTGAAAAATTAAGCCTAAGGGAAAAAATGAGGGCATAGAAAAACTCCTGTCTGACAAACACATTCACATATATCCCCTGAATGGTTAAGTTAAATTCATCTCAAGGAAATTGATGAAAAATGTCACAAATGCTTGTGTACACAGATCCAGAGGAAAATAATTCTTAAATTAACAACAAAAATATGGTATGCTAGGAATGGAAATATTTGCAATTATTTCTTTTCACATCAAAAAAGCATGTTTCCCAAGAGTTGGAAAGTTCCTGTTGGGAAAAAATAATAGGCCAGTGAGAATTAGATTTCTTGTACAGGAAACCAGGTTTATTTTGGAGGGGGGGGGGCTGTTAATAGAAAATGATGTTTTTGCATCAGAAAATTTTCTCTCTCTAAAAAAATCATTTATCTGCAACATTTGGAAACATTTAAATGTGGAGAGAGTACTATGGAGGGATATTAATCTTTCCCACACTGGGGAGAACATTACTTTAGTTATTCATTTTATCATGCTAGGAAGAAACATTCAAGGATGTACATCTCTGTGGTCTACAGAGTAATACAGGAGGTTCTCAGCAGTTTTCTCCATCTCGCTAGTCTCTCTCTTTCAGGCTTCATTGGGTCTTAAATTACAACACAAGGTGGAGAAAATGTTTGGAAATGGGAATATGTACCATTACTGAGATCAGAAATACAACCAACTCTCTAATTGGAAGTGTCGGATGAAGCAAATGAAATTCCTGGCATGGATTGGAAGTTAAAGCTGTTATTCCAACTCTGTCCCAGCCCTTCCCCCTTAAGACACAGTTCATCCTTCATTGCATTACATCACAGTGATGCAGAAAGTAGGAGAATGTTGCAGAAAGATTTCAAAAGACTCTCTGGAGACCATTTGGACATAAACAGTCCAATCTAGATCCATTCCACATTGGATAGGATCAAGCCAGTGCATTCCAGAATTTGTACTTCGGCTGAAACATCTGCTAGAATAGTCAATGGACCCCAGTGGGCTGTAAAAAACAAACAAAAACAAACAAACAAACAAAAAATAAGCAGACCCAAGTAATATACTGAGAAGTGGTGCTTCTATTTTTAACTTTCTTATTGTATCTGGAATATATTGCCTAAAAACAAACCTGATCTCTTTTTTAATAAAATTAGCAGCTTGGAAGATGAAGGGAATGCTGTGGATGTAGTATACCTTGATTTCAGTAAGGCCTTTGACAAGGTTCCGCATGACATTCTTGCAAACAAGCTTGTAAAATGTGGGCTAGACAAGGTAACTGTTACATGGATTTGTAACTGGTTGACTGGCCGAACTCAAAGGGTGCTCAACAATGGCTCCTTTTCATCCTGGAGAGAAGTGACCAGTGGGGTCCCACAGGGTTCTGTCCTGGGCCCAGTGCTATTCAACATCTTTATTAATGATTTGGATGACAGAATTGGGGGCATAGTTATCAAATTTGCAGATGACACTAAACTAAGAGGAGTAGCTAATACCCCAGAGGACAGGATCAAAATTCAAAATGACCTGAATAGACTAGAAAGCTGTGCCAAAGCTAACAAAATGAAATTCAACACAGAGAAATGTAAGGTTCTGCACTTGGGGCGGAAAAATGAAATGCACAGATATAAAATAGGGGACATCTGGCTGAATGAAACTAAGTGTGAAAGGGATCTAGGAGTCCAAGTAGACCATAAGCTCAACAGGAGTCAACAGTGTGATGCAGCAGCTAAAAACACCAATCCAATTTAGGCTGCATCAATACAAGTATAGTGTCTAGATCAAGGGAAGTAATAGTGCCACTCTATTCTGCTTTGGTCAGGCCCCACATGGAATACTGTGCCCAGTACTGGGCACCACAATTCAAAAAAGATGTGGAGAAACTGGAGCGTGTCCAAAGGAGAGCAACTAAGATGGTGAAGGGTCTGGGAACCATGCCCTATGAGGAACGCCTTAGGGAACTGGGGATGTTTAGCCTGGAGAAGAGAAGATTAAGAGGAGATATGATAGCCCTGTTTAAATATTTGAAGGGCTGTCATATTGAATAGGGAGCAAGCTTGTTTTCTACTGCTCCAGAGACTAGGATGTGGAACAATGGATATAAATTGCAGGAAAAGAGATTCCACCTCAACATTAGGAAGAACTTCCTGACAGTAAGGGCCGTTCAACAGGGAACACACTCCCTCGGAGTGTGATGGAATCTCCTTCCTTAGAGGTCTTTAAGCAGAGGCTGGATGGCCATCTGTTGGGGATGCTTTGACTGGGAGTTCCTGCTTGGCAGGGGGTTGGACTGGATGGCCCTTGGAGTCTCTTCCAACTGTATGATTCTATGATTCTATGATTTTATTCTAAATGTGGAAGATTAGCTTTTTCTCTTGGGATATTTTGTCTCAGAAGTTTCATCATCTTTGTCACATCTGTTTCTCTTTGGCAGGGTAAAGAAGGGCCACCAGGACCTCAGGGGCCACCAGGATTGCCAGGACTTATGGTGAGCATTAATCATTTATTCATGTATTCTTAACCATTTGATAGAAAACATTATCTGGAAACCATGGGGAAACCAAAGGACTTCATTACATAGTCAAGGAACATAAAATTTATACATACTACAGGTCATGAGGTAGGGTTTCATTCTGAATTACATCAGAGCTCACAATGTGCTAACACATGTGACTTGTTCACTGAATGCCATTTTTATTCTCCATCAATCCCATGGGAATGGCACCATATTACCACATGGTGGTGTGGTGCTACTTCCATAAGAAATAACAGAAATGCCTATGACGGACACAAGATGCCTAGGAGATGCACCACCATCTAGTCACAGCTGGTGGCTCCCATGTCAATGGGGTGATGCATCCCTTCCAGATTTTAATCTTAGCAATCTCAGCTACTCTTTTCCTAAACAGGTTTAGCACTTCAGACAGACCCTTTAAAGCTATCTGAAACCTGGAGAAGATTCACTGCCCCACTGACATGGAAGCTGTCAGCTACTATTTCCCTCCCCACAGTGAAATTGGCAGTAGCTTTACTTTCTAGTGCTAGGGTAAAAATAATTCCTGATGTTATTGGGCTGCAACTCCTACTATTCCTCTTCGTACAACACAGTTATAGAACTATAGTTCCACAGGTGCTGTAGTCTGGTGAAACACTAAACCTCTCTGGCTGAGAATTCTAAATCTCCTCCTCAAAACTGAAAGTCCAAGGATTCCATAGGATGTTGCCATGACAGCTAAAGCAGAACCGTAGTGCTATTATCTTTTTAATAGGTCAAAATGTTCTCTTCTTAATGTTTATGATAACTGTTTGGAAACCATTTCCTATATCATGAACTTTTGTTTCAATCCTAGGGTATCTCTGGGAAGGATGGCAAAGATGGCAAGCCAGGACCTGCTGGAGAGCCAGTAAGGAAATATAGTTTATATATTATATAATCACCTAAAGGCTGACTGTATTTTTCTTGGTTTCTCTGTAATTCACAAGACAACTAATTGCATGAAATGTTGTGCTGTTACAAGGTGTTCACATGACATTCATGCTATTATGTGTGACTGCTTGTTTTATACGATATCATTGTAGAGTGCATTTCTCTTCATGGGAGAAATACAACAACCTTTTGTCTCAGAGGTAAGGATGTTGGGAAGAGAGAGACTGCTGGCATTTGGGGTTGTAGACAATCAAAATGTAAACAGCTCTTTCTGTGCCAAAAGCAGAGAGAGAGTCCTTTTTTCTGTTTAGGTGTTATACAATTTTCACATGCCTAGTCATGAAAGAATTTTCACTATTTTGTGAGTTGATAAAAAAATTATATCTACTTGTGTCTTGAAAAGTGGTCCAAGATTTATAATTACCAACATGGAGCACTTATTAACTATAGTTAATCATCCTGTTTTCAACTATTTGACATTCATTCCTTTGGTATTAACATAGGGCTAGCTATACAGCACATCTATTTTATCCTGTTGTTCAACAGTTATTGCTGCTTGAGGTGTGGTGAATGGGCTGGGGAATCAGCACACCCATCCCTTTGGTCCTATTGATTATCTTTTGAAAAGTTGACATTTTGTCTAACATTTGCATTATTACATGAATTAGAGACCAGCATGGTGTAGTAGGCTGAGTATTGGACTATGACTAGAGGCCAGGGTACAAATCCTTTCTCGACCTGGCTAAACCCACTATGGGCAAGTCACACCCTCTCACCCTCAGAGGATGGCAATGGCAAACCTTCTCTGATGAAACTTACCCATAAAACCCATGACAGATTCACCTTATGGTCTCAATAAGTCAGAAATGACTTGAAGACATATAACAACAACATGAATTATTAATAAAACAATGAAGTATTGAATACTGGTGGCGCAGTGGTTAAATGCCTGTACTGCAGCCACTCACTCAAAACCAGAAGGTGGCGAGTTCAAGACCAGCAAAGGGCTGAAGCTTGACTCAGGCTTGCATCCTTCCGAGGTCGCTAAAATGAGTACCCAGATTGTTGGGGGCAAATAGCTTACAATTGTAAATGAAGCTGTTTGTTTAACAAATTGTAAGCCGCTCTGATAGTCTTGGCTGAAGAGCGGGGTATAAATAAAACATTATTATTATTATTATTATTACTGAAACTGGAACTACACTCAGTAGATTCTTCCAGTCTCCCCCCTCCATTAAATATTCCAGATGTGGAGAAACCAACCAGAACTCTCCACATCTGGAAGTGTGGCAAAAAGACTCCAGGATCTCAGTATATGACAGGTTCTCTGTCTGAACCACGAACTTTTACAGAGTCATTTATCATACGCATGAGTCCCCTTTATCCAAAGTGTCTGCGAAAATTCAGAAAACACAAAATTCATTTGTTTCATATACACCTTATACACATAGCCCAATGGTAACTTTGTACAATATTTTTTAAATGATTTTGCTCATGAAACAAAGTCTGAGAACACTGAATCATCATAAAGTAAAGATGTCATTATCTCAGCACCAATGAAAATTTTTTTAGTTTTTGGAATATTTCAGAATTCTAGATAAGGAAGACTCAATCTGTAGCATACACTTTATCTATTAATTAATCCATGAATTGACAGTGTGGATTGTTTCCCCTTTTCCCCTAAGTAAGGAACCATATGATGGATTTCCTATTGTCAGAATAATAACCGTGCTTTCCTTTTTCAGGGCAAACCAGGAGAACCTGGACTACCAGGACCAGAGGGAGGAAGGGGCCCACCGGTAGGTTTTGGTGATGACAACCATGCAGTATTTAAAGTGTTGTCCCTGTTCAGTGATATCACCTGTGGGGGGATGTATTTCTTTACAGTCCAGCACAAAATGACCACTTCCTGGGGATGGGTCAATTTTTATGACCTGAGGACCAGTTTTTGATTCCAAGGATCCACTGAAGTTCTCAATAGTTCCATGTTATTTTAAAACTGCATACCCAGAAGTGGACAGATGTATACTTTCTTTTTCTTAAAGAACCCCTTTTGTGGAGATTTTGAGGGAAGCAGGGCCAGTAAATCAAACCACAAGGGAGAACTTAACTTTCTTTCAGTGCCAAAATATCTACACCTGGAGGCTATCAGGAGCAAAAATGTCAATTTCTTCATAAATATTTTCCTTTGGGGTACTTCAGAGGAGCTTATGAGGGCCAGGAACTGCAAAAGACAAACAAACAAAAACTCCCATGGACCTCAAGATTCCCATTTTGGATGTATTTGTTAGGAAATATAGGACTTCCTGCAGCACAAATGATATAAATATTTTCTGAAGGAAAAATTCTGTAAGTGGAGAAAATCAGAAGCTGTGCTACAGGAGTGTATGTATGAGAGAGAGAGAGAGAGAGAGAGAGAGAGAGAGAGAATGTGTTCACTAGGAAGAGAAAGACTATTTATAGTTATTAATTCCTAGAATGAAAAATGAGTTGCACAGCAGTCAGAAATCTTTACTGGGAACAAAAATGGACCACCAAGAATTTTGTGCAATTTTCCCTGGTATTCAAACATTGTTTGAATTGTTCTGCAAATAAAACAGGGTGTTTTGGTGTATGTAAAAAGCCATGTGTTTTTCTCTACATAATAACTTCTCTGCAATACATGGAGATGCTTAAATATGGGAAGAATATTGCAGGGGAATATTTTTTTCTCCCACAGATGAAATGAATGCTGTAATAATTTGTCCATGTATGTGAGGATGAAATAGTTGAGTATGTATACCCATAGTGCTCACACACATGGATATATGAAAGAGAAAGAATCATCCTTCAAAGGGATTTTTCTTATCTGGTTTTGTAGACAAATACAGTCTCCCAAAATACATATGTTAAGAAATACAGACAGGCAGACTCATGCCCTGCTTTGAGACTTATAAACTAAAAAGACAAGACACACAAAGCAAAGGAAAGAATGAAAGAAGGTGTGGTAGGAAAATCAGTTTGGCAAAACTGGAATGAGGTGGTACAGCTGGCTCGATAATTGTGGTGGAACTGTTCCATACCCCCGAAGGATACTAACATTTACAGATGCTCAAACTCCATTGTCCCCAATGGTGGCACGTGAAAGCGGCCACTCTACTATTAGAGACAACAGGACTTCAATGATGGGACATGCATGTGGCCATACCATCATTAGAAACAGCCCCCTTTGCCCCTAGTGGTGGCATACCATGCCGCCATTAGAGATAACAGGACTTCAGGTGAAGTCCCATTGTCCCTAGTGGGGTGCTGTTGCATGTACATGCCACCACTGGGGACAACAGGGACTGTCCCTAATTGCAGCACAGCAATGTGCACTAACCTCCATTGGGGACAAGGGCTTGCCATCTGTAATGAACTCTCATTCTGTCAATCCACCCACAACCTATTCACACCTGTGGCAGCCCTATGAGACTTTTAATCCCACTGCTGACAATAAAATATTTCATGGTGAACTCTCAGTCTCTCAGTCCACCCACAACCTATTCACAACTGTGGCAGCCCTATGGGACTTCCAATCCCATCGCTATCGCCAAAATATTATGTAGTGATCCCCTTATCTTTCACCACGAAGTCTCTCTAGGATGACACAGCACCCCTGGATCTCTTAGTTTAGGCAGAGCTGTTTGATTCACACGGAGGCCAAGTTGTATTTCAAACATTAATAAAAGTTTATTATAAAATACAAAAAAATAAACTAAAAAGTAGACTTAAAGTTGTTAATTGTCTTTTTGTTTAGTTACAAAAGGTTCTTTTAAAGGGGGGAAGGGAAGTAAACTTGATGTACAATTTATTGTATTTTTATTATTGTTAGCCACCCCGAATGCTCTCAAAGGGGCGGAATATATTATTATTATTATTATTATTATTATTATTATTATTATATTAATATCAATACAGCCACTCAGACAACCCAAGACCAAATTTTTTCTTTAAACCACTGGCTTGTTCTGAGCCTCTCTCTACTAGACTCCCCAAGTTTTCACAGTCCCTCTCTGGATCTATCAGACCCCTCTGTTGTCTCCAAACACCATCAAAATGTTCCCTCAGGAAACCTAAGAAAAACACCCTTCAATGTGACTCTTTCCCTCAAAACCCCCAAAACTAAAAGCCCCCTTTTCACTCTCTGCAAGGCCCTTTTATAGCCCTGCCCAGCTGGCTTCTCATTGGCTGTTCTCATGTTGCTCTGTAATTGGCTGATAGATCGGCCTGTTCACTACACCATCCACAGATACTCAAATCCACAAATGAAAGGTCTGTGGATACCAAGGGCTGACTGTATTGTGTCAGTTTGGCCTAAGGACTTTACCACACAAGATTAGAAAAGCAGAGTTTTAACAGGATAAAAATGTCTTTGGCCAGTACTTATCATACAAAGTAAAGTCATGTCCATCCTGCTGCTGCCTTGCATTCCATTTATTACTGTAGAGCACCTTTTCATTGGAGGGCAAAACCCATCAATAGGCTCTCAATCTCACTACTGTTCCATTACCACTTTCATGCAGTTGGTCACTTCTCCTGTAGTTCTGCTTCTCATGCAGTGATGTGATGTGAGTGAGTGTGATTCTGCTCCTTTCCTCCTTCCTCCTCAGTGATTGTGGCCACCAACACATTCTCAAAGCCAGATGTTGTGTGCAGATTCACAAAGCAGCTGGCTTTGGGAGACAGTTGGAAGACTCAATCTCTTGCCTGCTTTTGGCAGCATGGAAAACAGATCACACAACCATGAATTACCAAAGTGATATCATGGGGGAAAAATATGATATTAATGATGTCACACCAATATATGCCCATTCTTAAACTAGTTCAATTATTGTGAGAGAGCAGGAAAGTGTTATAAAGTCCTTAAACAACACTGGAAGTCTTGTATTTGTACTGTTGGATAAGTGAAAGAAGTATCTTTAATAATGTCCATTTCTACTTTCAGGGTTTTAAGGGACCCAGAGGAGATGCAGGGGCCCCTGGCTCAAGAGTAAGTAATAGACATAGGTCCTGTAGTAATAGTATTTACTTATAAGGTGGTCAGTCTGTCCATTTTTTTTAATTTCCACCACTGTTATTTGTGCTATTTTGTATATATACTGTGTTTCCCTGATAATAATACACTGTTTTATATTTATTTTATATTTATAATAAACTGTTTTATATTTATTTTTCCTCAAGGAGACACACTATGGCTTATTTTTTTTATTAAGTATGGTAAAACAATCTACATTTATTCAAATATAGTTGAGTCATCTTCTTCTGAAACATCATCATAACTCTCCAAACCCTCTTATCACATGGGCCTTGGGGAACAAGCCTGGTGTGGAATGGAAGGGAGCGGAATGGGGATATCACCCATCTTAACTCATGGAGGAACACCACAAGAAAACTGCTGATGCCGCTGGAAGTCCCCATTCCATTCCCTATCCGTCCCACAGAGGCTGATTTTCTAGAACTTTTCCGAACAATTCTTGAAAATTGGCTTCTGTGGGATGGATGGGGAATGGAATGGGGACTTCCGGCAGTGTCAGTGGCATTCTTGCAGTGTTCCCCCATGTGGTAAGATGAGTGATATCCCTGTTACACTTCCTTCCCACCCCTTTCTGTTCCATGTTGGGCCTATCACTATGGCTTATATTGCTCAAATGCTTAGAAATCCTGCTACAGCTTATTTTATGGGTATGTCTTATTTTCAGCAAACCAGGGTACACTACAGGAGTTATGAGCACTGCCCTTAAACTGTCTTCCTCAGCCTTACAGTGGAGAGGGAGAAACACAGATAGGGGGAGAAGTGCTCTTTTCTTTGATGGCTTGGATTCCTTCACCACTGGGAAATCAAGCTATTTCATAGAAATAGTTTGCAGCTCAACATGCATCTATCAAATCAAATCGTAGAAGCCCATCACAGAATTGGCCCATTAGGAATCCATAACAGTGAGGTTGTCCATTGCTCTAAATTGTATTTTCTTCTTGTTTGTTACAGGGGGAGCCTGGCCAGCCAGGAACCCCTGGCCGGGAAGGACAAGCTGGAAAAGATGTAAGTGTGGGTTTTTTTGGTAATCAGAAAAATCTCTACTTGTTGAGCAGTGAGGAAAAATATTGCTGGAGACAGGAGAGAAAATAAATGTAGAACAAAGTAGTATTAATCCCAACTAGAATATTAATATTGGATCCATAAGGTTTACCTGTGTGTTGACTCACCAAACAGCAGTTGATTCAGATTTACTCTAGTTGGGACTAACCAAGATGATTCTAGCCAATAATGGAGGAATTTCTAGAATCTTAATTCCAAACTTCAAAATGTACACTTTAAGTAAATGATGCCTAAGAAACAGATGATGTCTTACTCTCAAGCATTTCAAAAGGATTTTTTTTCTATTTACATTTTTTCTGAATGACTTGTTTTGATTCATATCCACAAATGGGGCTCATGTTACAATAAAGCAGTACGAATACAATTAAAACACAATATGTAAAAGCTGATAGTTTGTTCCTGGGCACAATTCTGGTGCTGGACTAACCAGTCTTGCTTCTTTTATCCCACCTACTTTCCCCAAGGTCCTTTGTAAATTAGAAATTTAAACATTCATAGAATCATAGAGCTGGAAGGGACCACAAGGGATATCCAATCCAACTCCCTGACATGCAGAAATACATGCCTAAAGCACTCCTGAAAGATGCCCATCCAATCTCTGTTTAA
This sequence comes from Urosaurus nigricauda, assembly GCA_034509955.1. Taxonomy (NCBI): domain Eukaryota; kingdom Metazoa; phylum Chordata; class Lepidosauria; order Squamata; family Phrynosomatidae; genus Urosaurus; species Urosaurus nigricauda. Next base: position 245,533,051 of record JAOEGL010000004.1, on the reverse strand, counting down.
GAGGGAGAGTCCACAACCCTCCAGGGCAATTTACTGAAGCTTTGAGGAATTCAGTGACAATTTGACTGTGCAAATTGCAGTCTGACTCTCCAAATGTCTTAATTTAAGTATTCTGTAATGGTTATGATGTTGGCTTGGGACTTGGCAGAGTCAGATGCTCATCCCCATTGAGCTGTGAAATTCTCTGGATGGAAGCTACTCTCACTCAGCCTGATATGGTGAAAATTAATTGGGAAGAATAAACCACACAGAATTGTTGTTGTGAGGATAAGTTGAGAATCAAGCCATAATTGCTGCCTTGAGCTCATTAGAGGGAGACATAATGGAATTGTAACTATTTATTTATTTATCCAAGCTTCCACATGTAAAGATAAAAGAAAGATTGTAATTTAAAGCCTTATTCCTTAGTTCAAACCAGTAAGTCATGTGGTTGGTGGTATTACCTATTTTCAGAACAAGGCTGAATCCCAAAAATCTACAAGGGCCTTCTTTATTTGTCACTGTTGTATTGAAATTGTTCCTTTTGTTTTTCAGGGAGATCCAGGTCCTGCAGGCCCTCAGGGACCACGAGGACTCAGAGGACTTTCAGTGAGTTTTCCTCTAAAGGAATTCTGGGTAAAAGGATGGCAATTCCAATGAGTCTGACTGTGGGGCCTAAATCTGACAATTTATAAATTCGAAGAAACTGAAATATTAGAAAGTCAACAACCCATTTCAAGATGAATTATTTCTAAGGAATAAGGATGAACATTCTTCTGAAGCAGTGTCCTTTGGGGTGATTTCAAAATGGCCTTCTTATAATAAGTGTTTGATTGCTATTTTAATACTCTTCTTTCAGGGCAAGAATGGGCCACCAGGACCACCAGGAGAGACTGGCCCTTCAGGTAACCCAGTAAGTACTGTATTTGTTGGAATCTCAGAAACATGTACATATATAAACAGGATGGACTGTGAGTTGCAAGCCATGCTTCCTTACCAAAGGGAGATAATATCAATATGCAAAGGGATCTTGTAGCACCTTTGAGATTAACTGTGAAAAAGACGTTGTACCATAAGCTTCTATAGACTTGGTCTACTTCCTAGGACACTTCCTCCCTACTGGTAAGCATCAGCAATGGGGAGGAGAGAAGTTTTGGATATTGTACCTGGAGCTACAAAACAGAACCTTGTGCTCCATTGAAAAAGAGATTTGCATGCATATATAACACATCCTTTTACACATGTATGTCACTAATAGAATTCTGGACTATTTTGCTTATCAAGGGATAAGACTCTTAGAAATGAAATCTTTAAGAAGAAAGTGACAGATAAAACTTTCATATCTCAGGATAACAGAACAAGGTAACTACTGAGAGTAAAAAGATTTGTCTGAAACCATCTAAACCTATCATTCTTTATTATTTCATGAAATACTTAATATATGTATTGCCAATTTATGTAACTCTGTTCTTTTTGGCACATTGGCAATTGTAATAGGTAAGTGGTCTAAATAAAGGAGATTGGAACATATTTATCATTCCTCTTCAGTATCTTTAGGCCTACCTGTAGATATCGAGGAGCTGCCATGAAGGGGGATGCATCTGAAGTGATCTGAATACACTTGATAGTGCAGGGCTTTCCATCAAAAGAAAAAGTTTGGAAAGCTATTTGATACATCTAGGTCATTATTTCCTACATTGACCTTCCAGGATTTCAGAGAGGAGTCTTTCCCAGACATACCTGGGCATGCCAAGGATTGAATCTGGAGACTTCTCCATGCAAAGTATATGCTCTACTTCATTTAAAACATGAGCATGCACGAATTCTAAAGTTGTGACCATATTTCCATCCCACACTTCCCTGGGCAGATTTTGTCTGGGATACAGCCTCAGGATCTCTTGTCCACTAAATAGGAAGCCCCTAAACTGACAAGCAAATGCAGCACCTGAGGCCACCTAAGATGATTAAAAAGCATGTGGCTTCCACAGACTTACTTGCCTTCCACAGGTTTATTTAAATGACATTTTATTACCACTTCAAAGGTGGCATTGGGTTTGAGGGAGGTTTTGTAGGAATGGAAGCTATGACCCTGGATTTTAATTAGAAGTTGGGAAGAACTGGAGGGCATGCAAAGCTTGCATTTCTTTGGTGGGAGATTTTCATATATCCCCTGGGTTCTTCCCCAACTCAGTGCTGATAATACATGGAATGTTGGTATGTTGGATAAACACCCAGAAAATGCATAAGTAGTTCCTCTTTTTATTTGCTTTTACTAATTTACTTTTTGCTCCAGATTTGCTTTTCCTAATACTGGGTTAGTGGCTTAGCATTGTAGTACAATGGAAAATGGAGTGAGGAGGAGAACATTTTTAAGTGTAAAGATAAATATTAACTTAATTGCCAGTGCCATTATTGAAGAAGACTTTCTTAGGGCATTCTACACAGTTGTAACACATTGGTTGCACTTCAAATGGAAGACTGGACTTGCCTCCCCAAACAACAATTCCTGAGATTCTATAGGACACCACAATGGCAGTTAAAGTGCTATTGTGCAGTGTCAAAGAGGTCTTAGGGATATAGCTGAGAATATGGGGTAGAATTTCTTTCTTGTTTGTCTTCCCAGGGTCCAAAAGGAAGCAAAGGTGAAACAGGCAGCCCAGGACTTCCCGGATTCATTGGCCCACGTGGACCCCCTGTAAGTAGCAAATCAGGAAATCCAGCACAGGACTGATGGAATCACATCTGTCAGTCATTGCCTTGTGTGGCTTGTATGAGAATCTTGAAGGAAAGGCCCAGAAACAATTTAATGACTGGAGTTGGGATATGAAATACCATTTCTGACAGTGTAGTGCTAAATTCTTTTCATGCTTTCTATTCCAAAGGGAGAAGCTGGTGAAAAGGGCCCTCCAGGGAAAGAGGTATGTGTTTCAATATCTTTAGCTGCTCTTGGTGGTACATTTCAGCATGTAGAGAAGTAATAACACTATCTCCTCTATAGCTATTTCTCACTGAAAAGTAGAAACACACCCACAAAATACATACTATTATTATACAGTGGTGCCAGGTGGCTTCCATATCAGTGAGTTATTGAATCCACTCTCAATTTTTAATCTAAACTTAAAACACGCTGTCCAAAGTGCTGAAGCTATTTTGACTATGGGATTCTAAAGCTCAGCTAGCTCCTTTAAAATTTAGACTAAAACCCAGAGCAGATTTATGGCCATGAAAGGACCTGTGCCCACTGTTATTATGGACAATTGGAATGTACAGTGATTGTCCTCTCCTACAACTTCATAACAATGACTTTGCCTATTTTATTATGTGAATGTTTTATTCTACTTTCCTATCCATGGGTGTTTTTCCCTCCTGGGACTCCCATGGATAGGAAAAAATATATACTCAGCCCCATATAAGTCAATTGGCAGAGACGTGTGCATGCCCAGGGGCATGTGTCACCATTGGCTAATATGAGGCAGGGCAATTCACAGGACTTCCAGTCTGCAGATGAGTAGCCCACCAGTATGGCAGGCTCACCATGTTACTCATCTAGTCCTCTCCATATTAGATTCTCTGACTAGTGTTGGATTGTAATTTCCCATTTTGCAGCCATGTTTCCTGGCCAAGCACAAATACACAGGTGTGTGTAAGCACACTTACACACAGATCATATGTCAGAGATATTTTAACTCTTTTCAATGAGAGATTGAAAAGATATAGAAGACAAAAAGCACAAAATTCCCTGGAGTTAAATACCTCATCTTCTCAGGAATGTCATGGGATAGTGTTAAGTCATTATAGTGAACCATTACTAAATCTGCCCTCTACTTTTGGAAGCTGTGTAAATGAAAAAGAGGAGGGGGGGGGAAACAGCTGTACACCTCCACCTTCTGTCCAAATGTTCTCATGACTTTTGTCCCACCTTTTCAGAAGACCTCCAGCCAGTCAGCCTTTCCCTCGATTCAATTCTTTTTCACAACCCCACCAATTATTTGTCTACAATTCCCACTGATCAGCTATTTTTCTTCTTTCCAAGAATGTCCTCCTTTCTCTATGTTCCCAGCCACCTTTAGCTCTTGCTCTGACAGCTCTTATCTCCCCAGTTTTCTTCCAAAAGCTTCTCCGTTGTCCCATTTTTCACAATCCTCCAAAGGTCCCTTTTTCCTCTACTTTCAGTGTGTTTCAGCAGACACCAGGGTGAATGTTTTGTCATATCCTCACCTTGTCTCTGGCACTGAACATAGGCATAACTTTCAAACAAAAACAAAATATTGGTTCTCCTCAGCCAAAATAGTTTTGTTCATTCCAAAGAAAATAATTCTTCAGGGTGGGCCTTTTCCTTGCTCATTAATGTCTATCACTGGATTGTCCATAATTCGCTAATGCTTAAAAAGGCAGTTACCATAATAATATTTGTTAAATATACATGTATGTAAACCCATACTATGAGGACCATACTGGAAAAAGCAATGGGCAGATTAGGTAACTTCCTCACAGCAGATAGTGTAATATAAATTAGTTATGTTTAATAGAAATAACTGGAGAAGGGAAGAATCAATCTCAAATTAATTGTCATTAAAGTCTGAAATTTCACCAGCCTTGCCTTCTTTGATATTCACATTCTGTTTACAGAGGATGACCACAATCTATTGGGTCTATTTCAGAAACTCCTGAAACTTGATTTTAAAGCTCACAAATACTTAGGTTTTCAGTTGTGAAAAAGAGACAATGTATGAAACACAAAAATTCTGGAATATATATTTGAGATCATGATATACTTCAATTTTCAGTTGTGAAACTGAGCAAATTTTGACACACACACACACACACACTCCAAAATCCCTGAAACATAGTTTTGGCAATCATGATATATTTGAGCTTCCAGTTGTGAAACTAGGACAAATTGTGAACACAACAAAAACGTTGCAGTGTGGTTTTTAAAGCCATGAAGTACTTGAATTTTTGAAATGGAACTGATTGGACACCAATCCCCTGTCAGCTGACCTTAAATATGTTTGTGGCAACATGCAAACAAGAATTCACTTTGTCACACATTTATTTCACATGTGTCCTTCTTTACAAACTGGGAGATGCTGTACAAAGAAAATCAGAGGCTGCTAAAAACAATTGGTTTGGTACCAACAAAAGCTATTTTAGGCCTTTGGCAGGTTTCTCTAATATGTTAAATATGAAGGGATTGTGTTGTACTATATTTTATGTATAGAGATTATTATAAACATTTATATATAAAGATTACAAAGAATAAACATGCTATCATTAATTCATTTTGTAAATGGCTATCCATTTCCCTCTTTCCTTCCTTGCAGGGCTCTCCAGGGAAACCAGGTGAACTTGGAGGCAAAGGTGACAGAGTAAGTTGAAAAGTTTCTTTAATATCAGTCAGTCAGAATGCTAAAGAGGTTTATGCAAAGGTGACAAATGCCAAGGGTGGCTTGGGTAGTCATTTCCTTAATAAAGCCTAAGTCTACCATAGCAAGAGATGGGCATTCCCTTGTATTGAATTTGCTTTAGAATAAGACAAGTTATTTCCTGCCATGCATGCAGACACACATATGCACACATATCATAATATTTAGACATTTCTGAGTACATCTAAACTCATATTCCTCTCCATCCCAGTTTAACAGTCAACAATGGCTTGTAACCAAATCAGATCCATGTTGTCAAGTGACATAGGAAGAAGAAGTCTCTTGACCATGGAAGGCATGGCAGATTGATATGGATGAAATGAACTAATGGGAAGTATCAGCCTTCCCCTCACAAAGGAGCTTATCACATGGACAAAAAACGCAACTGCACCCTAACAGGATGCAGCTGTGTTGCGAGACACAGGTGGGAATTATCAAACATAATTTGCCACTGATTCCACTGGGTGAGTGCAACCTGGCTGCGTCCTGGTCTCTCTCTCTCTCACACACACACACACATACACAAATTATAATACACTAATAGGAGAAGAGACAGTACCTGTACTACTCTTGTTAAAAGTCCCTTCTATAGCAATCAAATTCACTTTCCAACAGCCTGCCTGAACAGCAAAGTCCTTGCATGCGGGTGAAAAGGCAACAAGGAAGAAGTCAGCCTAGTAGGCTTTTCCTAATTTATGCATCCATTAGGCTGCTTTTATCCTACAGGGAGATCCTGGAACAAAAGGTGAAAAAGGACCTGCAGGAGAAAAAGGCCCGCCTGGAGAACCTGGACTTCCAGGTCGGAAAGGACACACTGGGTTGATGGGTCCACCGGGACCTTCAGGAGATACAGGGCAGACCGGACCCCCTGGTCCTCCAGGACAACCTGGATTTCCAGGGCCTAGGGTAAGTCCAGAGAAATTGAATTTTGGATGGTTAAAAAAAAAGTCCATGTTTTCACAACAGGTTTTGTTACATATTTTTTCCAATGAAGAAGATGAGCAATGAACTACATCCAAACTGTGAAACACTGATGCATGTCAGATATGAATTATCATAGTTACCAAATCATAGTAATCAAATTCTGTCAAATACCTAAACTGCATAACATGTACATATAGATATGCCAGGATCCTGTTAGTATCTTACATATGAATTGGTTGGACATTTTTGTCCATTGCAATTAATTCAAGATTGTGGAAGCAAAGTCATGTGTGTGGTGCCCTTGCTTCCTTGGAACCATTTCATATTTAGATCTGCTTGAAGGTACATGTGAACCTTCATGAGATGTATATGCATATGAGCATTCTGTTATGTGTTCATTTGTGCAATATTACCTTTCATCATAAGAGTTGTAAAACACAATCAATGTGTGACTCTACATCAGTGGTTCCCATACATTAGTTCTGTATGGGATGTTTTGGACTTTAGCTCCCACAATGCCTGACTGCTGGCTGGGGTTTAAGGAAGTTGAAGTCCAAAATACCTGGAGGACCAACATTTGGGAATCACTGCACTACATGCAAAATTTTATGCTACATAATCCACATGTAGGGTCTTGACCATATAGCTGGATCCAGATTTCAATACATGCAACTGGGTAAACATGAAAAAACTATATGACTTTTTTTACATTTATTTATTTATTTATTTATTTATTTATTGTATATGCTGCCCTTCTCCCAGAAAAGGGATTGAAGGCAGTTCACAGATAAAATAGTTATAAAATTTTATACTTAAATTTGAAAACAATTAAGATCATTTTGCTGAAATGCTATAAAATTACATAAAACATACAAAATTTAAAAACATAAAAAAAGAACACACACTGTATAAAAACCTCCTTGCCAATGATGTATGTGTGTGAATTTATCTACATGGCTGCATCTGTTCTTAAATACACCCACACACAGAGTATTAGTGTGCACATCTTTAGCTACAGAGAATACCAGGAGATAGGCAATTGCACTTATTTCAGCCAATTGGGAAATAATTATACCTTATACTCTGAAAGGTTACCAATGCTTTCTGCAAACTGAAACTGCTATAGGCATAATATATATAAAAGCTTCCCACATATATCCAGTCCACCTTGATACAAGGGGACCAATTTTAAGTACTGGAGGCTTCTTTCTATGTAAATCAGTGCAAAATGGATTGTAGCACATATGGTTTTGCTTTGATTTTGTTTTTTTAAGCTGAAATTAAGACAGATGAAAACTTAGTAAAAATGACTACAAACACAGGAAGTGGTTCATAGATGTTACTCAAGCTCGATATGGCCATGAATTAATTTTACCGCCTCCTCTCCAAATCATCTTGAGACAGCCAAAAGTTGGCCGTGATCTTGGATGTTAAAAAAACAAGACTCATAACTTGTGTTATTTTTTAAATAAGGGATGGGAGCTCTGTTTCTTTATCAGAATAGATCAACTTCCACTTAGTCTGCTGATCTGTCTTCATCAGTGCGAAGATGGAATCTCACAAGTAAAATATAAAGGAGCACTGAAATATGTACTCACTTTCTCCTCTAGGGGGATTCTCCATCAATGGAAACGTTGCGAAGACTCATCCAGGAAGAGCTAGGAAAACAACTTGATGGTGAGAATTATTATGGTGACACCCACAAACCGACTAACATAACCTCCTGTTCAGATACATATCCCATGTTAGTCTGGAATATCAGTATGCATGGAGTGAACCATTGCCCAGGAAGGACCTTTATAATATGCATCTGAGGAAGTAGACCAAGTCTACGAAACTTTATGCTACAACTTCTTTTGCACAGCTAGTCTCAAAGGTGCTTCAATATCCCTTTGCATACTGATAACTTCTTATGTGTAATATCTGTTCATTCACTTATACTAGGAAATGGAATGAAAAGCCCAACAGAAATTGCCTGAGTCCAGTTCCCATCTTTCCCACCACTAGCTCTACAGACTGGGGATGATGGGAGATGGATTCCAACAACAACTGAAGCCAAGCAAGGAATGTGGGGGGGGGGGGATAGCATTATATTTATGCTAACAACAAGAAAGACTTTAAAAACAAAAACAAATCCTTATGTTAACTACATTTACATTTAACTGGGAATGCTTATTACACATATGTTAATTCTAAATTGGCATATGAATTTACATTATGGATATTATTACATTGACAAATAACCCAACTGTTCCCTAACAGGATGAAGCTGGGTTGCAGGATGCGGACAGGTATTATCGCACATAATTTGCCACCACTGTTACTGGGTGGGCTGCATCCTGGGTCCCAGCTGTGCTTTGGAGGCCACTTTTCAAAGTCAGAAAGCTCCTGGCTTCGAAAAGTGACCTCTGAAGCGTTGCTGAGACCTGGGATGCAACTAGGATGGCAACAACAGCAAATTATTTGCGATAATACCCACCTGCATCCTGCTACTTAGCTGCATCCTGTTAAGGAGCAATTGGGTTATTTGTCAATGTGATAATCTCCTATGTTAGTACAGTGAAAAAGAAAAAAACTTACTGTAATGAAAGTGTGTGTGTGGGAAACCATCCATGACTTTACTTCTTCCAGTACTGACTTTCTGCTCATTAGGGGGAAATGGATCCAAAGAGACAGAGATTTCTATGCAATAAATAATAATAAAAACAGATGCAAACCAAAGAAAGGGGGGGGGGATGAGATCCAAAGAAACAAAATGGCAAAAAGAACAAAACTGATAATTTACTACATTGATACAATGAGGAAAGCAATAAAAGAAGTAAGGTTAAAACGTGGAGAACCAAGGAATGGTAGTTAGAAAGACAGAGAAGAGGAGGGACAAAAACACTGAAAGACTTAAAGATGAGAATTAGGAGCTTATAAATTTGTGTACAGGGCACACGTGTGTGCTGAAATCAGATGTGATGTTCAATTTTTTGAGAGTCTAAGTTTATTAGATTATGCACACACACACACACGAACCAGTCGGACTACAACCCTGGAGAACTCTGGAAACTAGAGTTTGAATTCTTGCTCAGCCATGGAAACTCACAGGGTGACCTTGGGAAAGTCACAACCTCCCAGCCTCAGATAAGGGCAAAAGCAAACTCATCTTGCCAAGGAAACTATGTGATAGGTTTCACTTATGGCCATCATAATTCAAAAATTATTTGAATGCACACATCTCTCTCTCTCTCTCTCTCTCTCTCTCTATATATATATATATATATAGAGTCAGGTTTCTAGACATTATAGAGGTAATGTTTCCCATATTTGCAAGCAAGGCTTTAATAATAATAATAATAATAATAATAATAATAATAATAAATTTTATTTCTAACCTAGCTCTCTGCAAAGCAATCGGGGCGGTGTACAACAGAATTAAAACAATCAATAGTTAAAACATTTCTTCAACCCAATACCTAACCTCCCTTCCCTTAAAATTAAATTAAACTGACAAAGAATTAAAATAGCAATCAAACAAAAAATACAATAAAAGCAATATTCTTGAGCAGCATAGACAATGACAACAGGGGTTCGTTAAACCGTTAAGCCGGGGAATTTAGCCGGAGGGTTTTAGAGCCAGGAAGTTATTCCGGGAAGGCCTGCCAAAAGAGGTGCGTCTTTACAGCTTTTTTGAAGCTATTGAAGGTGGTAATAAGATCAATCTCATCCTGCAGGCCATTCCATAGTCTGGGAGCAGTCACAGAGAAGACCCTTTGGGAGGTCTGCGACAGCCTGGTCTTTATAAGCTGGAGCAGGTTCCTCCCAGAGGACCAGAGCATGTGTGTATGGGGGGGGGGGGGGATCATACGGGAAGAGATGGTCCCTAAGATAAGATGGACCCAAGCCATGTAACAAAACAAAAACAAACAGCTTCATTTATATACCACTTCATACCGCCTACCGCCTAAGGACTGTCTAAGTGGTTTACAATTGTAATTTACTTGCCCCCAACAATCTGGGTACTCATTTTAGTGACCTCAGAAGGATGCAAGTCTGATTTGAGCTTGGGCCCTTTTGCTGGTATTGAACTCGCCACCTTATGGTTTTGAATGAGTGGCTGCAGTACAGGCATTTAAGCACTGTGCCACCAGGGCTTTAAAGGTTAAACCTTGTACTGTGCCCAGAAACTGATCGGCAGCCAGTGGAGGGATTTAAGCACAGGTGTTAGATGTACCAGTAACTAAACTGGCTGCCATGTTTTGTACTAATTGAAATTTCCAGGTTAAGCACAAGGGTAGCCCCATGTAGAATGCATTACAGTAATCCAGGCATGAGGTTACCAGAGCACGTACCACAGTTTCCAGATCCTTCATGTAACTTGCATACCTCTTTCTCCTTACCATGACTGACAGTGATACACTTAGGTCTCATTCTCACTTACAAATAAATCATTTTGCAATGCGAATCAACGGATCGGTTTGGCAGCAGAGCATGATTCATACTACATTTGCCCTGATCGCATATTTTGCTCTAAAACAAAATAAAATAACCCACTTGTGGATCACATCGAAGAATGAATTGAATCAATTTAAATCGTTTCCTGTGGGAGTCTCTCAAAATAACCCACTTGTAGTTCACATTGGCAAATGAATAGGTTCAATTTGAAGTGTTTTCAGTGATATTTTTTTCTCTGTCCATCACTGCAATCACTGGGCAAAGAGAAAGGGGAAGGTTTGAAGGCAGGGCAGACATAGGTTGTTAACTTCTGCTTCCGCACTCAGTGTCCCCTTATCATGTCATAGTAAACCGATTCCGATCTGCATCCCATTCACACTGACACTGAATCCGTTTGTGAATTCAGTTCTTCAAATTGATTCTTGAAATTGATTCTGATCTGCATCTGGTTCACACTTGCGTGAAATCAATTTATCAAAAAAGAAATGGAAAAAAATCAGCCTTAAAAAGATGTGGGTTAAATGGATCTATGACATGCCCTTCAAGTGTGAACCAGGGTCATTTGAACCACTTCATACCAATTTGCAAACTCATTTAAAACATAGTGGGAATGTGGCCTCAGTTTATATAAAAAAAGGGGATAGCCACAGTTCCCAGTGCACTTCAGTAAATGAAGCAAAATGTTCAGTACAACAGCCCTGCTTGCAATGGTTAAGGAGAGCATGCAGAAAGACCATATTAAATCAGGTTCCAACAATGAGCTCAAAATAAATTCAATGTAAGTATACTTTACACAATTGAGGGAAAGAAAGATGCTTTCAAAAAGGATCTAAAATCAGATCCAGTTTGCAACCTACATAATAATGTCTGTATTTGTATGTGTATTTGTGTTTTTGCAGCCAGACTGCCCTACCTCATGAGTCAGATGCAACCATCCCATGTCAAAGCACCTCAAGGTAGGCCAGGACCTCCAGGATCACCAGGAAAGGAAGGTCCCCCAGGAAGAGCTGGACCCCCAGGAGAACCTGGTAGACCCGGACAGCCAGGTTCTGAAGGACCTGTAGGACCGATGGGACCGAAAGGTGAGAAACCTTAATCATGTAATCTAAAAATATCCATCTTCCTCCCTTTTGGAGGGTGAAGGGTGGAGGCTGTTTTCTAGGATATGGATAATTTATGTAGTATGGAATGATAGCATGGTGCTGGCCTAATAAAGCCATACCAGTCATTACAACCAGCAATCTAGTGAATAGTTATGTCCTTCTCTTTTCCCCATGGTATTGTCATAATAAAAATGATGCTGCTTTCGGCAAAATCTTGCCATGTTCATCTGTATCTCCTTGGCAGGTACAGAATATACTGTACAGTGAAAGGTAGCCTCAGAGTATTTATATTTCCATCTTAATGTGAATTTGATTGAAAATCCTGGACAAATCCTGTGAATTTCAGGGGAGGGGGGATCCTCGTAGATCTATTCTGATAATGTTAAGCATTTTCTAATGAAGATCAAAATTATTTCCCATGCTTCTCATGAAAGTAAGGAGAGAAATCATCCATTCTCCAGTATGCAGAGTAATCTGTTAGGAATGATGTAAGCGATGGATGAATTCATCACCCCACTGTCATGGGAGACTCAGCCACTCGTGGTTCAGTACTTGATCTCACTTTTTATGATTTCTTCCAAATATGTTTGAGAATTAAAACTAGGTAGCTGTCCATATAGTAGTCCTAGTGCATGTCATTTCTGTCACTTCGAGTTCCTAAGCTTGCTGTTTGGAACAGAAAAAATTCATTCACTTGCAGTTTATAGAACTCTCCATGAAATCCTGAGTAGGCTACTTGTATTCTTAAGAACATGCAAGGGATCCCCCTGAAGACTTTTCCACTAAATATGGCCAGATTGGAGATTTGATGAGGAGCACCGAGGGCAGGACTACATCCACAGTCCTATCTTCAGCTGCAGTTGCTACTATCATATTTTAAAGGAACATGAGACAAGTTCCACTGGACTGCACAGACATGTACAAGATTCAGCTGATGCTGTCCATGAATAAGTTAGCAGCAGAATAAGATAAGTTGGAATTAGAGAAGAACAGTTCAGAAGTTTATAGCTACTTATAGAACACAGTGGTAGGTTTTTAAAGGAGAATAGGAGTGCTATGGAATTTTTGATAGAAACATTAATAAAATTGATAGAAACATTGACAGGAACAGGGATTGCAGCCAGGAAATCAAAAGAAGATTAAGAATAGGGAGAACAGCTATGGGAAATAAAAAAGATCCTAAAATGCAAAGATATGCAACTGAGCACAAAAGTCAGAATCATACAAGCCATTGTATTCCCTATTACCATGTATGAATGTGAAAGCTGGTCAGTTAAGAATCAAGACAGGAAGAAAATAAATTCATGCCATGTGGTGCTGGAGAAGAGTGCTGAGGTTTACACAGACAGCACAAACAAATGGGTCCCAGAGCAGATCAAGCCAGAAATCTGCCTGGAAGCCAAGATGACAAAATATAGGCTATTGTACTTCAGACACATCATGAGAAGGGACAACTCACTGGAAAAAACAATAATGCTAGGAATGGTGGAGGGAAGTAGGAAGAGAGGAAGGCCACATGCTAGATGGATGGACTCTATTAAGAGGGTCACAGATATGACTTCGCAGGAACTGAGCAGAACAGTGGAGGACAGGGAGTCTTGGAGATGTCTCATCCACAGGGTCACCATGAATTGAGATTGACTCAAAGGTGATTAACAACAACAACAAATAATTTTTGTAAGAGACAAGTGCCAGCTTGAAATTCTGATAATCAAACCTAGTTGCATCTCCTCCACCAGGTGAAAGAGGAGACAAAGGAGAAAAAGGAGATGCAGGCATTGGTCAACGGGGTGAAAAAGGCCCCCCAGGAATACCAGGTGAGTAGTGGATTTTTTCTTAGAAGAGGTGACTCTTCATGACATAATGGATAGTAATTTAGACTTGGGAAATTAGTTCCTTACAAATAAGGAAAACAACAACAACAACCTTCTCTCAGAAATCTCTGGTTCCTCAACAAACTACAAATTCCAGGATTCCATAGCATTGAGCCATGACAGTTAAAGGTGTGAAACTGCATTAATTCTGCAGTGTAGATGCAGTCTTGGTCACAATTTGATAAGGATATCTGAGTGGTGAGACTAGGGACATGTCGGTGTGTTCCTGGACACTCCTTTGAGGAATTTTTTTAAATTTTAATTTTTTTGTTTCCAAATGGTTTTTGATAACAGCTTGTTTGGAAATACCATGGAAGAGGCCACCTAATGCAGTGGCTCCCAAACCTTGGTCCTCTAGGTGTTTTGGACTTCAAGAAGCCCCATCCAGGTTGGCCAACTGTCAGGAATTCTGGGAGCTGAAGTCCTAAACACCTGGAGGACCAAAGTGTGGAAATCACTAAACTAGTGCAATCATGTACATTCAGAATGTAAGCTTTGTGCCATGCTCCTTACCCATAATGGTTTCTTCCATAGGTGTCCCAGGTGAACCTGGTTATGGCAAAGATGGGGTACCAGGAGCACAAGGCCCTCAAGGTGAAGCAGGTGTTCCTGGACTTATAGGGCCCCCAGGTCCTCCTGGAGCCAATGGACAATGTGACCCATCTCAGTGTGCTTACTATGCAAGCCTGGCTGCCAGACCCAGCAACGTAAAGGGGCCTTAAACCCAGCTGTGGACCTCTTATGGACCTTCTGAAAACTTGAATGAAACAAGAAAGTAGTCAGGAGACCTAACTGTTTTGCGTCTGTTTCTTTACGAGAAGCCTTTTTGACTATTAAAACCACCCAATGCTGCCGGTCGGTCAAGTTTGTTATGATTAAGAAATTATTAATTGATATTCTTTTAAGAGGTGATCAGTCATTTCTTTTTTGTTTTGTTTTGTTTTGTGTTGTTTTTATGTTCTCTAATGTCATGGACAAATTTTAATTGACTTTTTTTTAAAAAAGAGAGAGGGTGTTTTCCCCCCAATATAAATACTGACAATGAAGTATAACTACATATGGAGAGAATTAAGCTTAGCACAAGAAAGCAAAATTGGCTTTATCCCTAGGGTTGCCATGCATCCCTTATCACAAGGAATTCCCCTATTTGAAGGATGGAAAGTGTTTCCTTTCATAAAGATTGAACAAGATGAAAAAAAAATCCACATTTTCCAGTGTGAGCCGGAAAGACAGAAAAGACATAATACATAAAGATAATATGTATGTAAAGTGGGCCCTTGGTGTCTGCTGGGGTTTGGTACCAAGATCCCCCATGGATACCAAAATCTGTGGATGCTCATGTCTCAAATGTATTAGTATTAGTCAAATGGTATCCATTATTTGAAATGGCAAAATCAAGATTTACTTTGGGGGAATTTTATGGAGTGGGGTGGGGTGCGGAACATTTTCAAGCCTTGGATGGTTGAATGCATGGATGCAGATCAGTGGATACGGAGGGCTGGTTATATCATGCAGTTTGTTAGTGGGGACAATAAGTTAATTTGACAGAGAAACACATGGCTAACTTAACTGAAATCTATGCTTTCATAAGAGGAGTAGCTAATACCCCAGAGGAGAGGACCAAATTCAAAATGACCTTAATAGATCAGAAAGCTGGGCCAAAACTAACAAAATGAACTTCAACAGGGAGAAATGTAAGGTACTACATTTAGGAAGGGAAAACAATGAAATGCACAGCTATAGGATGGGGGACAACTGGCTTAACAAGACTGCATATGAAAGGGATCTAGGGTACTGATAGATCACAAATGGAAAGTGAGTCAAGAGTGTGATGCTGCAACTAAAAAAGCCAATCCAATTCTACGCTGCATCAATAGATTCATAATGACTAGATTGATCAAAGTAATAGTGCCACCCTATTCTGCTTTGTTCAGGCCTCACCTGGAAATACTGTGTCCAGTTCTGGGCACCACAATGCAAAATAATGTGGATAAGCTGGAGTGTGCCTAGAGGAGGGTGGACAAATTGGTAAATGGTTTGGAAAGCAGACCCTATGAGGAGTGACTTAGGGAACTGGCTATGAAGAAGAAAGGTTAAGAGGCTATATGATAGCCCTATTTAAATATTTGAAGGGAGGTCGAACTGAAAAGGGAACAAGCTTGTTTCCTGCTGCTCCAGAGAACAGGACAATGGAGCAATGGATACAAGCTACAGGAAAAGAAGATTCCACCTAAATATTAGGAAGAACTTCCTGATAGTAAAAGCAGTTCAACAGTGGAAGACACTTCCTCGGAGAGTGGTGGAATCTCATTCTTTGGAGGTCTTTAAACAGAGGCTTTGGTTGATGTTCCTGCATGGCAGGGGGCAGGACTGGATTGCCCTTGAAGTCTCTTCCAACTCTCTGATTCTATGATTTGGAATATCAGTAGAACACAAACTGATTAACAGCTACTTTCTGATGGTCTGTGTGCCATGAATTTTTATGGTCCCTTATATTTTGAAAACCTTGCAGCACTATTTATCTCTCAAGGCCAAACTAGATGTTGAATAGGAATACTCAAAGTCTCCAAACAACAGAACTATTGTAAGGGGGTGCACTTTGACATGACAGAAAGGAAGGGGCATTCTTGCACCATTGCTTCATTCTAACATTTTTTCCTTCTGCACTTTTCCAGTTGTTTATCTGGCCTGAAAATAGCAACACATGCCTCTGGCTGCCCTTGTTGTTGTGTGCCTTCAGAATGTTTCTGACTTATGTTAACCCTAAGGTGAACCTATCGTGGACTTTCTTTCCAAAATTTATTCAAAATGTGTTTGCCTTTGTCTTCTGGGGTTGAGAGACTGTGACCTATATAACTTCATTCAGTGGGTTTCCATGAGTAAGGATTTGAACCCTGGTCTACAGCTGAAGGCCAGCTTTTAAACCACTAAACTGCATTTGGGAAAAATTGATGGTGGAGGGAAATGCCAGGAGAAAAAGTGATAACTGGGACCGTTAGGTACATTTCCACCCAATAGCTACTGCTGCTCTACTCCCTTTTCACTTTTCCTTATTCCAGAACTGGTTCTGTGACTACAAACTCTACACTGACCCTAAATGCCCCTTCTTTGCCATCTTTTAACCCAGAACTCCACCACCGCCATTCATTCACAAAAAAGAAGGGAAAATTGTTGCAATTGCTTTTTAAGTAAAATGCGTCAATATAAACTTGATTCACTTGCTCCTTTTTTTTTTTGGTGGTTCAGCTCCTATACATTATTTCCCCCTTATTGACATATCCCAAGGTATTCTGTAGAATTCTTCTGCCTAGGCAGCAGTCTGCGCAGATAAATAAAAAAGAAGATGCAATGGACTAAAACAAATTGCAGAGGAAAACCTTGGGCCCATTTGCCTCAAACAATTCCAGTACAATTACTTAATTGCTTACCGAATTAATTAAAATTAACATTACATTTTAATTACCAGAGGTGCATCTTGTGTAATTCTGAGGTTTGTTTAGGGAAGCACTAGAGTTCTCTGGGAGAGAATTCTGAATATCCTCCAAAACTACAAATCCTAACACTTCATAAAATTCACTTCTGGCAGTTAATGTTGGATCATAGCACTGTAATTGCATAGTGGGAAAGGATCATTCTATGCAGAATGATCATGTGAACATCAGGAGAAAACTGTGCAAAATACTCACTTTTAAGTTGTGCTTCTCAACCAGATTTCTCAATTCTCAGGAAACTTTTTTTGGATTGTGGGGGTAGGAAATGAATAATGGAGAATATTCTTTCTATTCCTGTTACCTAGGCCCATTTTAGATTGGCAAAAAGAGGTGTGATGAAGGCTGCATGAAAGCTCAGCCTTTAGATGAGAAAAAGGGAAAGTGTGCCATGAAAACGCTATTTTGGCGCTTTAAGGGAGAAGAAGCACCTTTAAAAAGGTGCTTGATTTCCCCACTCTTTTTTTAAAAAGAGTACTATAGCGCAAGTGCATCTAAAGGCTAAGGTGTAGTTGCGCAGTTAAATGGGGCTCTGTCTCTTTAAATCGCCCATTTAAAGGCAGCGATACAGGTGCAGATCATAATGGATCGTGAGTTGGGAGCATGTGTGGTGTGGAGTTCACTTCTAATTAAAACGCTCAATGCCCTGCAGGTGTAAAAGCTGGGGTTTAACCGCGAAGTTTTTTAAAGCTCCCAAACCCTAGGTCCAGCCCTAATCGGAACCCTAGACATGCACAGTGGGGACTCTGGGATGCTGTTACTGTTATTCTACTGTGGATAACATGTCAATTCATGCACATAATAAGGGGGTTCATTCATGATGCACCAGTGCAACTGCACAGTTTAAAAAGGCAGAGGAACCGCAATGATGATTCCTTTCTTTCTTTCCCTTGTTCTTAAGTTGATTCAATTTAATTTTCCAGTCTTTCTCACTGCTTCTTATTTTCTTTTATTTTTTATTTTCAGTTTCTTCCCTCTCCTGTTAGTCTTTCCTGCGACTCCTCCACTTCCACTCCAACCTTCAATTCTGATCTGTCCTTTTATTTAGATTTAGATCTCCAGCCGAATTTTTTTTGTCCACTACAAATTTCCTTTTCCGACCTTCCTTACGTCTCTTACAATCCGTCTCTTTTCGTCTATACCTTCTCAGTCTTTCTTTTATATTTTTCTAACTCCAATTTATCTTTGGCTTCTCTTAGTCCCTTCCCAGCAAAAGTTGCTAAAAAGAGTAGCGGCAAAGAGTAGCGCTTTCTCTCCTCCTCCGTTGCGTTTTTCTCTCTCTCTCCTTCGTCTCCACCTCTGTCTACCTTCTCTCTATTTCTTCCAGGACGATCTTTCCTTTTCTTATTTATTTATTTATTTATTTTCTCTTTTATTTTTTCACTCAGGCCTTTCTTCCTTCACTTTCCTCTCCTCTTCGCTCTAATCTTCCCCCCGTCTCCACCAGACCGGCTCTTCTCTTCCACTCACTCATGCACACTCACACACCTCTCTCGATCTCCTCTCTGCTCAATTCGCTTCAGTCACGGGTCTGTCCTTCTTTCAGTGCTTCCCTCTCAACTTTTCCATTCTGGGCTTTCCTCTTTTACTTTTACTTTTTTTTCCTTCTTTGTATCGCTTCAGTCTCCCTCCGTAACTTCGAATCCGATTTCTCTTCTCCTTATATGCTCTCCGCTTTCTCTCTCTCTCTCTCTCTCTCTCTCTCCCCTCTGTATCAATTTTTCTTCACCGCTGCCACACTCTAGCCTTCTTTTACCTCCTTTCTCCTTCGGTTTCGCCCCAGATTCTCTGATTTCTCTTCGTCCCTTCCAACAGACTCCTCTTTTCCACTCACCGTCCCAAGCCTTTCTTTGCTCTTTTCCCCTTTTTTTCTTACTCCTGTCCTTCCGCTTTCTCTTCCAAATTAACTTCTGTTTTCCGCTCTCCCACTTCGGACTCTCCTTGCCTTATTCTCTCACCATTCCACGCCAACCTTCCCCACGTTGCATCTGAATCCTCACTTCCACTCCTCTGACACACTCTCACACCCCAGCTTTTCCTCTTTCTCCACTCTCACCGGGTCGCTGGGATCGTTTGAGTCAGGGCTCCGTTTCTTTTCAAACCGGTTTCTCTTCTCCACTCACACACTCTAGCCTCTTTTACTTTTACTCTTTTACTTTCTTTCTCCTCTGTTTTTTCTCCAATCTTCCCTCCGTCTCTTCCAAATTAATAATTTTTTTCTTCTCACACTCTCCAACCTCTCTTCAGTCTTTTCTCCCCCAATTCACTCTAGTCTCCTCTTTGTACATTTAACTGTATGGCGTACCTGTGAAATTGCGCAATTGCGCAGTTCGCAGCCGGCAAGGAAAAATTTTTTAAAGCGCAGCTAAAAGCCACGTTCATTGCCACCCATGTAGCTGCTCCGCCTGTGTTTGTAGCATTCTGACAGCTTCCCATGTAGCTGCTGAGCCACAGAAAAGACCTCAGATAAGTTGTTCCCAAACCCCTCAGTCTAGCAGCCCTGTACCTTTTAAATGCACACCTAGGGCTTGCAGTGTAGCTGCTAAGCATTAAGGAAAAGGCAACTTCATGTCACACTTTCCTGCCAATCTAAAAAGCCCCCTAGTTTCTGTTCACTCTTCAGGACCTCACATCAGGACCTTATGATTAATCTGTGAGATATGGCAAGGAGAAACTTGTGGATGGATTCATACCTCTTTATTACATGGCAAAAGAAAGCTTGGAAAGAGCAGCAGAGAAGTGGCTTTCTTTCCTGCCTCTCCACATGCTGTCATGGCACTTCCATTTTCCTTCCTGAGGGAGATGGCCATAAAAGGGTGCCTTTTGCCAAATAGATTAGCCAAAAAGACACACTTTTATAACCATCTTGCTCAGGAAGAGAAGAGAAGTGTTATGGTATCATGCAGAGAGGCAAGGGGAAAACCAATTCTGTGTGACTCTGTCTTAGCTTTCTTCTGCCATGTGATAAGGCTAATGTTGACTCGAAGAAGTTAACAAGTTGGAAATAGATTGGAGGATGTGCTGGAAACTTTAGCGGTTGACTGTGGTTAAATTGAAGGCCTCCTGAAATTAAAGGGGAGGAATCTTGCAGAAACACTTATTAGAGGAGTGTCACTTGCCTTAATCTTTCTTTTTTATTTCCTTAATTTTGCTTTTTTAACTCATATAATCTAAGCTCTCAACACTGTTTTTTGCTAGCTCAGCTTTGAAGCAGAATTCTGTAAAAATTTCAGAAAATGTAACAGTCCAGAGGTAGCAAAATTGCTCTTTTGTTGGACCCTTTAAAAGTCTTTTATTAACAAGAGGGAAGGAGCATACTTGTCTATAAAGTTAAGAATTGGTTCCTTGCCATTTACAAGGAAATGTTGTTCCTGTAAGGTAACCAGCTGTGGGGAGGATTTCAGCCAGCCCTACTTCATGTTGAGGGAACTCATATGCTCAATACTGTCTGATATACATGGCAACAGTTTATCAAGACCTCAGACAGAGAATATTCCCAGTCCTACAACCTAAGAATCTTTTTTTAAAAAAAGAAATGCAAAAGTAGAGCATGGTAGTAACTCATTACAAATATTGAGCTACTTTGGCAATAACCGTGGCATAACTAAGGGTCAAATAAGAAATCAAGGCAATATCAATCTTTCTCTATAACAATGGGAGAAGTATAGTGCACCTGAACCATGCGCAGGTACACTATAAGTGAAATTGAGCTTACACTGAAGCCACATGACAATTAAAGAAATGACCCCCGCAACATTGACACACACACTGCCCCACACCACAAGCATGTGCCCCATTTTTGCCATGGGACATGAGCATGCACAGATTTCCCCTTACAAGAGGGAATCTGGATAAGGGAAGGACCTGCTGTATGTCTCAACAATGAGACTGTTTATGATCCAGTGAACAATGACAAAAGAAAGCACACAAAATGCTGATGTGGAAAAGCACATGCTATGACAAACAGATATCTCTCACAACTTGGGCAGTATCTCTTCTAAATGTATTATAAACATATAATACAGTTTCACTATATTTGCAGTATAATTGTATTTTCCTATCATTTTATAGGGGCTTAATTATGTTAAGTCCCATAGGCCAATGGCTTCTAGAATTCTGATGTACTTTGGGAAAAAATAATAAAAAAATATGTATTTTTATTACTTTGAATAACAGGAAAGTAAAACATTACTTTTTCAAAGGTAACTGAGGAAAGTAACTAAATACTATGAGGTCTCTGAAACTGCAACAGTAATTACTTTTTAAAGAGTAAATGTAACTTTCCATAGTCTGTAACAGAGACTGAAACTGAGACTTTATGCATATAAAGCAAACATTCTGCCACTGAACTATGAGTGTACCTAGTTGTATAATTGCACAAGCCTCATAAATACCTTTTAGCACACATTTTCATATTTTTTTAATAGAAATGTTCCTTGTCGGAATTAGCCCAGGGATAGCCATACAGTTGGGTTTGATTTGTTCTTTCCTCTGCAAAACCATCTCAATGTTGTAAGTTCTGAAACAGTAAGGTATAATGGATTCAACCTGATTTTCATCAGCTGTGGTTAGGCAGGGTGGAAGCTGAAAGCAATTTACACAAAACAATCCATCATTTGAACAGTGAAACTCTTAGGCAACACTGTTTACGTTTTAGTGCAACAGACATGCATTATTTATATATATATTAAAAGGTGCTATTTTTATGTGTGTTGTATGCCTTCTGTGCTTTCCTTTAAAATTATAAATATGAAGTGCCTAAATTATTGAGATTATAGCAAAAACGTGGTATTCCAAAAGAAAAAAAAGTAAAAAAAAAAAAAAGTGTGATGCTTTGTTTCACCTTTGAAGGAGAAATCCCTGAAGCATTGTGCTGGCAAATAAAGACTTTTGCCAAAGTATTTGAGGAAGTTTGATTTGTGGCTTTGTCTTTTTCATGCTGGATACATTATTGTTCTCTCCCCAACTCCCACTTTTGAAAAAGAAGACAGTTTTTGTTGGCGTTGTTTTTGCTGCTGTCGTTTGTGAATGGTTTATTTTTGCAACAGGTTTTGTGGTGTTATTTGACAAAGGCAGTAGCTAGCTGCTTCATTTTCTAACAGGATTATTAAACTATTTCCCATGTAGATGTCCAGTACATTTGTATCTTCTTCTTGTTATGTGTCTTCAAGTCATTTCCGACTTAAGGTGATTCCAAGGCAATCCATCATGGGGTTTTCTTGGCAAGATTTTTTCAGAGAAGGTTTGCCATTGCCTTCCCCTGAGGCTGAGAGAGTGTGACTTGCTCAAGGCCACTGAGTGGGCTTCATGACCAAGTTGGCACTTGAACCCTGGCCTTCAGAGTTGCAATCCAACACTCAAACCAGTGCACCATGGTGGCCCTATTTCATATGTAATAGGAAAAGTTCCAAGGCTTAGTTTTGATTAGAAATATGAGTCCTTCAAACTGTTCCTTTCTAGGATTACTTTCTAGGATTACCTTCAGGCCACAAGTATAAGCCACAAGGAAAATTAGAGATTTACTTTCTCCATCATTGTTCAGCAGCTCAAGTCTGTAATGCAAACCAGTAATGTGATCTGAAAATGGCAAAAATCAGTTTCAGAATGTGCATGTTATCTAGTTAAGTCAGTCCCTATTTCATTGTTTTTATTTGCATTTTCAATACCAGTTTTCCAAGGAAATGCAAAGCTTTTGCACTTAAAAAAATCACTCAGGGTATATTCACTGCAGAATTAAGGCAGCTCGATACCATTTTAACTGCCATGACTCTATCCTACAGAATCCTGGGATTTGTAATTTGGTGAGGCACCAGAGCTCTCTGACACAACAAGCTGAATGCCACACCAAATTACAAATCACAGAATCCCGTGGAGTCAGGGCAGCTAAAGTGGTGTCAAACTGATTTAATTCTGCCTTGGTCTTTTCATTGCTATAGTAATAACAAACTTTGCTATAATAATAAACAAACTCTCATGAATGACAAGACAGTTTATAAGTAGGTCAGAGTTGTGCTCCAGAGAGCATATAGTCTGAAATTTGAAAAAGGGAAGACAAGAGAGGAAGGAAAAGCTGATAGAGACAAAAGTAGATCAAGGGAAAATGTGTGTTTATTTCAACTTTTCCTTTGCAGGCCCCCAAACTGGAGAACATACAAACATGCCCCAGCCTAGCTACTTTAGACATACCTTGGGCACTGTTTATACAGCCTCTGGAGCTCTTCCAATTTCCGTCACGGCCCAGCTTATTGGCAAAGGTAGCTGGCACTATCACTATCCCACTATCTGTGGGATAGTGAATCACCTCTGGGATTTCGTTCGGACTCTAACAGAGCTATCCAAGGTGCTTTCCCCATTTGGAGAATAGAGTTCAGGGACTTGGGAACAAAGTTTATTCTTGGACAGATCCTAAGAATTGTGGACTAAAACTCAGAATGGATTTATCATGCCACTGTGATCAGAGCCACAGTGGCTCTGGGAAAGATTACAGTGGTTCCTTTACATTTGTTGGGGTTAGAGGTGGAGCATGACTCTATGGTCAACTTCTGGAGGACCTAGAAATTCCTAAAAGGAACATATTAATCAAATCTGCAAGTAATGAAATCCGCAGAAGTCAAAGACGCCAATGTGAAGGACCAACTGTAGTTTAGGAAGACCATTCTGTTAATTTGACTGTGTTTTATCTTCTGTTATATTTGTTCATTCATGCTTTAAATTGTCCATTATAGCACACTTGCACTTTCATAGCTTCTTACAATAAGAAATATGTGCATTAAAAGCAGTACAGCAGAGTAAAATACAATCTGAATCTTACTTATCCAGAATTCCAAAACCTGAAATATTCCAAAAATCAAAAGCTTTTTCAGGTATTCCTGTGGATCATCATCCTGTTTATACAGGGAAAAGATTATGCCTTACCTTGTGACTTGTGGGAAAACAGATTGCGAAAGGTGACTAACCAGTGTCACATGGTAAGAATAATGATGAAAACAGAACAGTAGTTTCAGGCTGGGGGTGACATGGAAGTTTATTTTACTTAAACAAAGCATTCTGGGCTTGGCTGTGTACTTTCTGTCAGAAGCTTTACTAAAGATGATGAACTTTAGCTCTCTAGAGATGTGTTTACCAATCAGATGTAGCCGAGCAACCAAACATTTCTGTATGTGCATTGATATTATGAGGGCAGGATCAAGGAAAAGAACTCAGATGAACAGAGTTTTAAGTGATGAAAATCAATGAGAAAGGTTTACATTAGAAAATGAGATCTTTTTTCCTGTTCCTGCTAGTGGAAAAATGAAATTGGCCTACAGCACTCCTTTCCCACCTCTCAGCTCGGATCTCCAATGGAAATACCAGCTAGAACATGACCCTCAACATGAAGGTGGGAAAAAACTGAAGTTGGAAGGCAAGGAGTTGATGTCAGTGCCTCGCCAGCTCTTTGCAGTAGAAGGATTGCAAGTTTTAGAAATGAGCCCAGAACGAGAGAGCTGTCTGAGGTATAGGCTGGATCTCATCCCTCGTGAAATTGGCCATTTGCGGAACCTAACCCTGCTCTACCTGGACTCCAACAATTTGAAAGAAGTCCCTGTTGAGATTGGCTTGTTAACCAAGTTGGAAAGACTTACCCTCAGTAACAACAGCTTAACATCTATGCCTGAGGAAATTGGAGGCCTCCAGAGACTTCGCAGCCTTCATTTGGCTAACAACAGCCTGGTAGAGTTTCCAATGGTTCTTTGTCAGTTGAGGAACTTGGTCTTCTTAGATGCCACCGACAACCACATCAGCACCATCCCTGACCCCATCCACCAGCTACAGAAATTGGAGACCCTCTTGTTGCTTTTCAATTCCCTTAAGCATTTGCCAAGGGGGATTTGTTCATTAAAGTCACTGAGTACTCTTTGGCTGGGTCACAACAAGCTAAAGGAACTTCCATCCAGTTTTGGTCAGTTGGTTCATCTGGACTGGGGTTCAAATTATTGTTCATGCAATTTTGAAGGGAACCCATTGAAACACCCACCCCCTGAAATATGCAGTGGTGGGTCTGCTGCAATCAGAGAGTATTTTGCCTCAATGAAGGAACAGAGAGAGATCTGAATACTTTGAGTATTGGACTAAGACTGTAGGAGACCATGGTTCAAAAACTCATTCAGCCATGAAAATCCACTTGGTGAATTTGGGCAAGTCACCCTCTCTCCATCTATGGCAAAAAGGCAATGGGAAAACTCTGAATCAATGTGTCCAAGAAAACCCTATGATAGCATTATCATACACTGGAGTCAAGTTGCAGGCACATAAAAACAAGAAAAGGAATAGCATTTTTAAGCATGTTCTGGCTGAAGAAGGAGCTACTGAACTGGATGAAGCATATGGAATTATTTTGCATGAATGTGTTGTGAGGAGCATGTATATCTGGCCACTTCCACAACAGAATACAGTATATGTATAAACCTGACTACCTTTGAGATCTATATACATAACTGCACCATAGGACTCTTATTTTTGGTCATGATATGGACACTGAAACCTAACGGATGAAATCTGTGGTGGAGGAATGCTGACTTATGACCTCAGATTGAGGGATGGGTGAGAATTTGGTTTGGTTTGTTGTTGATAAGATCTATATAAAATATTATTATGTAATGGATGTAATATTTGGCAATATATACTTATACTTTGCTATTGATGACATTTTAGCATATGTGAAGTTAGTTAGCATAGGAAACAAGATTCTCAACATTTTTAAGGAAAAGGTTAACCCCAAGGCAGAGCAGCTGAGAGAGACTGTTGTCATAACAACTAAACAATATGCATATCAACTTTGAAATTTGGATGTGGATCTGTGAAGGTATGTGCATTTATATGTGAGGTAGTGCATGTGGAAAAGAAGGAATGCATGTCTTGCAGGACTATCCAAAGGAAGAGAGAGAACAACCTGACCAGAAGAAGAAAAGTGAAAACTTTAAGAGACAGAGAGTATTGATACACTGCAGAAATAAAGCAGCTTGATAACACTTTAAATGGCATGGCACCATCCTGTGGAATCCTGAGATGTGGCCATATCCATTCCAAAACTGTACATGGATCTTTCTTTGGTGGAGCAGACTCATCCTTGGATATGCAGCATCCATATCCGATCTGATGCCAAATATTTATGAAATATGCATACCTTCCAATTGTCTCAGTTTGGTAGGGACAGTCCCAAGTAATCCTCTGCCATCCTACTTTTTCATCTCCATTGAAAATGTACGTTTCTCTCTTCTCCTCCTCCTTTTGTCCTCACCTAAATTGCTGCAAAGGAGAGGAGACACTAAATTCTAGACATCTAGCAATCCTAATTCCAGGGGTAAGCATCATAGCATAACACTACCCCTGTTCTTCAGACAGGCTGGAGTATTGGGAAGGTTGCAGAATGATGGAGCAACATCTAGTGGAAATGAAAAACCATTGCACTCTTTGACATATGATCATACTAAGGCTGGTGTAAAAATTCCACGCCTCTAAAACACTGTGAAAATGAAGTAAAAACACTGACGCTTCTTTTATAGTTGAAGAAAACTGCTGGGAAATTGGAGATCAGGTAAGAAATTCAGCAGGATAAGGTTTTCCCATCATTTTCTCTATCCATAACCAGTGTAATGGCTATATTTGTGGAATTTGAAGGAATTCCTCCAGGAACAGCACTGGCAAACATTATAGGGTAACTTTTCCCACACAGCCTGCTAGTTACCCTCCTTGTATTATTCTCCAGATTGTTTTCAGCAGGCTTCTCTCCCCCCCCCCCTTTCATTATTTTGCAAAGGCCTGAAAGTTGACAGGTCTGAACATAGTCACACTATATATCTAAATGGTATTATTAGCCGGAGCATACACTAACTCAAGATGATGTCATTGAAATGTTATTAAAAATCTCTTCTTGCCAGGCTTAGTCTGTGCTGGTTTGTAATATTAATTGCTCAGCTCCTTCTTGCTCATTTTGTTCTTGGTCTGTGTTGATAAAAAATTTCTATGTGCAACCCTTTTCCCAAGCTGGAGCTTAAATTGACTATTTTCAACTGAAGTGCAGATCCTGGACTATTCAGACCTGTCATTCAAAGAATTATTTATTTGATTTGATTTATTTAATTTATATTTTTCCATTCTCCTGGTGTGGGGCCCAGGATGTTAACTATTTCTGCACAGTTATTCTCTCCATATTTCTGCATCCCTAAGTGTTCTGAGGGATTATATTGCACAGAAAAACATGTGGGCTCCCCTCAAAACAATGGATGATATCCTGTTGTTGTTTTTGTTTTGCATGCATAGGTTCTATAAGGATGTGGTTATACTTTGTTAATCATGATATAATTTCCACATTAAGTTCTTACTGAATATGGACAATATATCATGCACATGCAGTTGCACATTGCCAGTATTTAGCAGGAGGGCCACACATTGCAATAGTTAACGACATAAAAGTAAACTATGCAAGCATTATCTTAGTTCTTGGATCATGTGTTTGTTGTTTATAATCTGTGCAACCTAATCCTCTGGAACACCTTGGAACATTGAAATACTGGCAGAAAACTTCCTCCAAGTCTTAGCGCTCTATTATATTCCCCAAAGGTGTTTCTTTTTTCCTGTCGGAAATCCCTAAGATAAACTTTCTATGTAGGGTTATGAAAGCTGGACAGTGAAGAAAGATGACAGAACATAAAATCAACTCATTGGTAATGTGGTGCTGGAGGAGAGTTCTGCAGATACCATGGACTGCTAAAAGACAAATGAATGCATCCTAGAGCAAATCAAACCTGAACTCTCCCTACAAGACAAGATGACTAAACTAAGGCTGTCATATTGCGCACATATTATGAGAAATTATGATTCACTCTAAAAGCCCCTAATGTTTGGGAAGGTAGAAGGCAATAGGAAAAGAGGAAGACCACATATCAGATGGATAGACTCAATAAGGGGCCACCTTTAGAAAAGACAATAATGCTTGGTAAAGTGGAAGGCAACAGCAAAAGAGAGAGAACACTGTACAGTTGGATTGATTCGTCCAAGAAATCACAGCTGCCCCGGGTTTGCAAGATCTGAGCAGGGCAGGTTGTGACCAGGGTTAGAAGTCTCTCATTCATAGGATCCCCATAAGTTGGAATTTCATTGTGTGAATGGGAAAGAATTGGTTGGGAATATTCTTTCTATGTCTTCTCTAGAGCAACTGCTATAATGACAACCAAACCACAAAGAAAGATGGAAAGAAAGAGCTTTGAAATTTTTCAAGAGTATCTTGCAGTGCTGTTTTATTATTTGGTGAATTTGGTGAGTTAATATCAGTGTTCTCATTCTTCAAACTTCATGATCAACTGATTTGAGGAGGACTGATATTGACCTGATTTCCCCCCTCTCCCAGTCTTGTCTTTTTTGTGTCCCAGTTTCCCCCTTTTCTTTCTTTCATTCCTCCAACAATCTCAGCCTCGAATAGCCATTGTACTATTTCTCCTTTTCCCCCCCTCTTCTTATTCTTCACACAAGGGTTAGAGGAATCTCATCAGAATAATTTTATTTCCTATTCAGATAAGACATAAATTGCCTTATTTTTTTCAAACAATCCTTCATCTGTCATCACAGTGGCTCATCTCTTTGATGCACTGTTCTTTCTCTTGGCTCTTTTTTTAAAGCACTTCTGCAATTCTATGTTCCTGGTCTGAAGTGGGCTGTGTCCAAAATGGGATGATCATTAACCATCAATGTGATGAGACAAAAGCTGTCTCCACATAAAAGGTGCTTAAAGGATAGGAGCACAAAATGCTGATGCTCTGAATGCCAGCAGTAAAGATGCATAATGTAATAGGGTGCCATTCGGAGAAATGCAGGATCTATCAAAGGTATTCACTGAAAGAAAACAAAGCAATGTTTGCTGGAATTTTGTTCTATATTAGAATAGGGCACATTGGGTTGGGTATGGCCCTAATGCTCTCACTCCTTTGAAGCTCAACCCACTTTCCCTATACCTTTGTGGAAGAAGATAGTTGATCCAGTGCTCAAACCACTACACTGCACTGGCTCTCCCCTACTGATTCCATGTTATTTATGAATGTTCATTTCACCATTATTCCATCAATCATTACAAACAAAAGGAATGAGGAGACCAAATCTGAAACACACAGCTGTGCCCTGAATAGAAACAATGGCTATGATTCTAGATCAGTTTGGGTAAGTATAACTAAGGCCCGGTACAAACCAAAACTAGTGCTTAAGAGCATGCAGCAACCTCATGCCCCAAACCCTAGTTCATGCCGACGGTGCCATGACTGCTCGCCTTCGCCCACATGAGGTGTGCGTTCATGAGGCAAGCATTGTGCAGTGGTCACACATCGCTGTGCCACACTTGCATCACTGATACGCCACAGTGAACCAATGGCACACCCATGGCATCAGGCGCACACTCCTAAAAAACCCCAGAAAAACGAGGGTCTTTTAGGTGTGGAGGGACACCATATAGTTTGGCTGCTGCGGAGTCCCTCTAGAGGAAAAATGGGTGGCTCCAGCTTGCCCTTTTGGAGTGGTCTGTCGAGCCTCGATGTAGCATGTCCTGGCCCAATGTCCCAACCCTGACTTACCAGGCATCAGCCAGTGCAGGGAACAGGACTGTTTTCTCCAGTCGATCAGGGTGCAGCATACTGATAGTTCCACGTCCTCATATGAGCAATCTTTGGTGTGACTGTCAGAGGCAGGAATGCTGTCCTGATTCCTCTTCGCCTCACTGCTCATAGGAAGGATGTAGAAATGTCAGTCTGTTGTTTCCTGATTAATAGGAGAACCCATATGATTGCTTGTATTGGCTTATAGAGACTAGGATATGAAACATTGGATTTAAGCCACAGGAAAAGAGATTCCACCTAAACATTAGGAAGAATGACTTGAGGGTAAGTGATATTTGCCAGTGGAATACACTGCCATGGAGAGTGGTAGAATTTCCTTCTTTGGAGATTTTTAAGCAGAGGCTGGATGATCATCTGTTGGAAGTGCTTTGATGGTGTCTTCCTGCATGGCAGAAGGGGGTTGAGCTGCATGGCCCTTGAGATCTCTTCCAACTCTTTGATTCTATGATAATTTGCTGTTCATGTGCCTCATAGCTCCATGAGCATAAAGTCTACTACTTCTCTTTAGTTGAAGAAGCTGGACCATATTTTTCCCCAAAAATTACTTTTTGGCAACCCCTCCCCCCCCAAAAAAAAGTTGTTGTTTTTTTAAAATAAATCAGAGGCAAGACATCTCCTGAACATGTGCAGAGACAATTGATGTGCAGGTCCATGTATATATAGATATAGATAGATAACAAAGTGGTTTTGTGCATAATTGCTCTACTACTTTTCCTTAGTTGAACAAGCTGGACCAAGTTTTCCCCACAAATATTTACTTTTTGGCACCCCCCCCCCAAAAAAAAAACAGTTAAAGAGTTCACAATAAGAAAAATGGGGACGGAACAATGGCTCAGCTTTTTATTTCTCCCTGCAGTGATCCTATTGCCTCCAACACATGTTTATGCATTGAAATAGGATGCTCCTTGGTTTCTTTAATTAAGAATTTCCCAGCTTCAATAAAAGTGCACTTTATTAATAAGCCTTGTTTAATCCCAGCGTGGCTTGTTTGCTCTGGAGGTGAATTACCTCTTCCATGTTCCTTAATCAAACCTTTCCTCTGCTTCTTACTTTTCCACTTGGTGGTTGTTTATTTCACTCCAGCAGTTTACTGGCATGAAATCTTTATGGGGATGTCATGTTTAACACCCAGAGAGCACTGATCTGGGACCAGACACTGGAGGAGCACAGTTGGTGGCAGATGCAGCCTTCCATGTGTAAAGCTGGTGTTCCTATGGGTGCACCACATGAGTGGCATTTGCTGATTCAGGGCTATGTGATATAAATTTTTAATATTTATACATAGATTGCAAAAAATGTAGATGTGTTGGAGTAGGACACTAAGAGGCAACAATGTGTCCACCTTTGCCCACAATATGATCTATTTCTTTTGTATTCAGTTTGGCTTTCTGTTCTACATTAATAAAGAAAGATATTTAGACAAACAGGAGGCCTATGATGAATTCATTTGTGTATTTAAAATTATAACCCAACCTAATGAAATGTTCAGGAGGGATAGCAATATACTTACAATATTGTATCTGATTTTACATGTGCAGATTTACTGTATATATCAGCTGCATTTAAAACTGAGTTTAAGGTTTAAGTTTATGGCTAGTTCTTAGTAGTATATTCTGGGGCCCATTTATATTACATACTTATAGCACTGTGATTCCACTTTAACTGGCATCGTCCCAGCCTCTGGAATTCTAGGATTTTCATTTTAGGAAGGGATATTTAGAATTCTCAACCAGAGAGCTCTAGTGCATCACCAAGCGACAAAGCCCAGGATTCCGTATGATATTGGAGCCCCATACACACAATGTATCCCTTCCTAAACTGAAAATCCTAGAATTTCAGAGGCTGCGACCATGCCAGTTAAAGTGGAATCACAGTGCTATAAGTATGTAATATAAAAGGGCACCAGAATATACTACTAAGAACTAGCCATAAACTTAAACAACATCAATTAAAATGGGATTATTGTATTATAGTTGTATGATAGAGATGGGACCTTGTTTTTGGTTATGTGCTTCCATCATCTCCATCACCATCCTCCTCCTCCAGTGTGAAACAGGTTTTAAATCTTAAAACAATATGGGTATTATAGCATTTTTCGTAATACTATACAGTCGTCCCCCAGGATACGAAGCCCCCGGGGAATGAAATCCCCGGGAGCCGAAAGAGCCGGGGCCGCAAAAATGGCCCCAGCTTACGAAGAAAACCCCGGGATACGAGTAAAAAAACCTGTGTGGCCCCTTTAAATTGGCCGCACGGTCCGGCAAACTGGAAACCATGCCCTATGAGGAACGCCTTAGGGAACTGGGGATGTTCAGCCTGGAGAAGAGAAGGTTAAGAGGTGATATGATAGCCCTGTTTAAATATTTGAAGGGATGTCATATTGAGGAGGGAGCAAGCTTGTTTTCTGCTACTGCAGAGACTAGGACGCGGAAGAATGGATATAAATTGCAGGAAAAGAGATTCCACCTCAACATTAGGAGGAACTTCCTGACAGTAAGGGCTGTTCGACAGTGGAACACACTCCCTCGGAGTGTAGTGGAGTCTCCTTCCTTGGAGGTCTTTAAGCAGAGGCTGGATGGCCATCTGTCAGGGATGCTTTGATTTGGAGGTCCTGCATGGCAGGGGGTTGGACAACCCAAAGGGTGCTCACCAACGGTTCCTTTTCATCCTGGAAAGAAGTGACTAGTGGGGTCCCACAGGGCTCTGTCCTGGGCCCAGTGCTATTCAACATCTTTATTAATGACTTGGATGACAGTATTGAGAGCCTAGTTATCAAATTTGCTGATGACACAAAATTGGGAGGAGTAGCTAATACCCCAAAGGACAGGATCAAAATTCAAAATGACCTGAATAGACTAGAAAGCTGGGCCAAAGCTAACAAAATGAAATTTAACACAGAGAAATGTAAGGTCCTACACATAGGGCGGAAAAATGAAATGCACAGATATAGGATGGGGGACACCTGGCTGAATGAGACAACATGTGAAAGGGATCTAGGTGTCCAAGTAGACCACAAGTTGAACATGAGTCAACAGTGTGATGCAGCAGCTAAAAAGGCCAATGCAATTTTAGGTTGCATCAATAGAAGTATAGTGTCTAGATCAAGGGAAGTAATAGTGCCACTCTATTCTGCTTTGGTCAGGCCCCACCTGGAATACTGTGTCCAATTCTGGGCACCACAATTCAAAAAGGATGTGGAGAAACTGGAGCATGTCCAAAGGAGGGCGACTAAAATGGTGAAGGGTCTGGAAACCATGCCCTATGAGGAACGCCTTAGGGAGCTGGGGATGTTTAGCCTGGAGAAGAGAAGGTTAAGAGGTGATATGATAGCTCTGTTTAAATATTTGAAAGGATGTCACATTGAGGAGGGAGCATGCTTGTTTTCTGCTGCTCCAGAGAACAGGACTCGGAACAATGGATGCAAACTGCAGGAAAAGAGATTCCACCTCAACATTAGGAGGAACTTCCTGACAGTAAGGGCTGTTCGACAGTGGAACACACTCCCTCGGAGGGTGGTGGAGTCACCTTCCTTGGAGGTTTTTAAGCAGAGGCTGGATGGCCATCTGTCGGGTATGCTTTGATTGGGAGTTCCTGCATGGCAGGGGGTTGGACTGGATGGCCCTTGTGGTCTCTTCCAACTCTAAATTTCTATGATTCTATGATTCTATGATTCTAGATGGCCCTTGTGGTCTCTTCCAACTCTATGATTCTATGATTCTATGATTCAAACAAAGCGGTCCCCCGGGAAAGGAAAATTTCCGGGTTACGAAAGTAATCCGGAACGGATTACTTTCGTAACCCGGGAGACCACTGTACTATTCTTTATTACAGTAACAGTAAATTTCCATGGCTGAGATCCTATGTTGTGTGTATGGCTCCACACATTCATATCCTCCAGATCCCCATTGGGTACTGCTATGGCAATTAAATGGATGAGGAAGGGGAGGAGGAGACATGACTGAGCATCAAGAACTACCTCCCATCCTTGTTTAGGTTCTCCAAACAGAGGGGAAGATGAATGTGTTCATTGATCTTCTTCCTTTCTCTCTCTGGAGATCTTCAGCAAGAATTGGAGACAGTTTCTACTGATTTATCCCTTCCCTCAGTCCTTCTCTCTCTCACACACACACCCTTCCTTCTCTGGACATCTAACACCCACAGAAGCATCAGACAGGGCTTGAGAGTTTCTGCAGGATGGAAAAGGCTTTTGAATGGAGCTCAAGGAGCAAGTGAATGATCCATTGTGCCTCTTCCAAAACAGCACACGCACACACACACACACACACACACACACAGAGGTAAGCCCAAGTTAATCATGAGTATGACACTAACTGGATTCCATCCTATATAGATCTTAAATATATTGTAAGCCATTGTGCCTTAATACCCTAAAAGCACCAGATCCCATTGGATCTTGGAGGCTATACAGGGTCAGCCTTGGTTAGTACTTGGATGGGAGACCATGAATGAATATCAGGTGCTGTCGGAAATATTTCAAGGGAAGGAAC
Source organism: Urosaurus nigricauda (assembly GCA_034509955.1). NCBI lineage: Eukaryota > Metazoa > Chordata > Lepidosauria > Squamata > Phrynosomatidae > Urosaurus > Urosaurus nigricauda. The sequence goes on along the minus strand of JAOEGL010000004.1, from coordinate 245,498,671 downwards.
TAGCAAAACCACTCAGAGTATTCCTTGCCTAAGAAAAAACTATTAAATTCATAGGGACACCGTAAGCTGACAGGTGACTTAAAGGCACACACATAGCACACATTTTATTTCAAAGACACTCAAACTCCCTCCTCAAAGGCCTTGAAAAATCAAGAATCACAAACACTGGTAATTTCTAGACATGAGTTTCAGCTGAAACTCTGGTTGGATCTCATTATGAAGGATCAAATTGTCCCCTGCAACTGTTGTCCTCTGCTCCTTAGAAGAACAGCATTCCTAAGCCTCCAGTCACAGAAAGCTCTGGCGCATCACCATTTTTTAAAACTACAGCTTCTAGAATGGCCATTTATGCTGGCAGATTCTGGAAGTCATAGTAAAAAATAAATTTAAAATAACTTCCCAAAAAGTAAATTTTGTGAACTTTGATTTTAGTGCTTCATGTGGATCAGGGCTATGGAAATGTAGGGGTCATTTTCTCTCTGTAGAGGCCAGTGGACCTTCATGGGGATAAACTCTACTCTCTGCTTTTAAAAAAAAATCCATCCAATTTGAATTTCAAATCTGAAATTTGAAAGTGTTAGTGTAATCATTCCACATCACATCTTGGCTTCATCAAATTTTCAATTTTCCTTTCCAGACTAGTCCAATATCAAATAATGTTAATGAATTAATAGTAGACTAAAAGCTTTGATGATATGCAATAGATTAGAACTGTCCATTACAAACCTGTTCATTCCATCTTCTCCAAGATATGGATTTTGAGCAAAGCTACTCACCCCCCCCCCCCCACACACACACTGTGAAACAAAGTGCACACATGTCAAACACAGAAAGACTGGTTCATTGGTTATAAAGAAGCAAACAACCCATCTGATAGTTGTAATTTTACAAGTCCATGCAAAAAGATCTTGTTCAATTTAACTATTTGCACACACACACAAAATATCATTTTTCAAGAAATGCAAGAACAAATTAGAACAAGTGATAGCTCACTTCAGTTGCACAGTCACATTGCCTAGGCTTCCAATAAATTCAACATTATAGCCTTCACTGTATCCCATCTCCTGCTCAGTGCTCAAAATACCAACTCTCTGCTCTGTTTCCACCACCAATAATCTATCCATAGAAACCTAACCTGTCTCCTTCTGACCTAATGTTAAAAACAGCCTCAGCTGCCTGGCTCTCATTGAATGACCAATAACCTGCTTGTGCAACCTAAAATAACAACCATTCATTCTCACCCACCAGATCCTTGTGAACACTTACTTACTGAGGATGTATTTTTTGGTCAGTGCTATCACATCTTGGTCCTGATGGCATTTACTTACCAGTGAGTTCTGAAACCACAGCCCTGAGTTTGCAAGACCAGAGCAGGTCAGTTGATCACCAGGAATCTTGGAGATGTCTCATTCATAGATTTGCCATAAGTCAAAGTTCACTTGATGGCAAGTGTGGTTGTGCTCCTTCAAGTCATTCCTGATTTATGATGGCCCTAAGGCAACTCTATCATGTGATTTTCTTGTCAGGATTTACTCAGAGAAGGTTTGCTTTTGCCTTCATCTCAAATTGAGATAGTGTGACTTATCCAAGATCACCCAGTGGGTTCCCATGGATTCGAACCATGGTCCCCAAATGTCTAGTCAAACTAGAACCCTGGCTCTCTGTTGCAATTAACAACAATAACAACAAAAATAAAGAAAACAAGAGGAAAGCACATGCAATGCCACTCTGAGACATTAGGGGATGCTAATATGCAACCCATGTGTTCCTTTCTTACCAGCCTTGTCTTTCAAAAGCAGAGGATATAGACAAGTGGTGTTATACAATTCAGCATTGTACATGGATGTGACTTCTTCGTCTGCCAGGGTGGACAGACAAGCACAAGACTATTATTAGACAGATATTAATAGAGTCTTTTCTCCAGCATGACAGCAAAAGAAAAATATTTAAAGCCTGCAACATTCCCTGTATCTTTATCTAAAGACTTGCTCTTATACACCTTATAGTTCTAACCTCCATGTCTCATTACTTAGAAGTTTATCAAACAACAGAATTTGGGGGTATAATGCAATGGCAATCTGAACGCAATCATGGGGTTGCCTGTTATTGCGTATGAGTGTATCTCACACAATTTTTGGGCAATGGGGGGGGGATCATTTTCAGGCAATGGGAAGTCATTCTGAATGCATTCCGAATGCAATTAGATTTCACGTAAATTTGCTAAACTAGCAAATTTACGTGAATTCGAATTGGCTCCATTTGAAATAGAGAGAAATTCCCCCCGTGTGATAAACTCCTTACAGTCTTCACCAGATACATCTGTCACTGTCATGCCCAGTTTGAAAGTTGTAATAAGTTTTCTGACAAATAAATGCTTTTTGATTAGGGATGGGAAACATAGGCTAGTGTTTGGAAAGGGATGAAAATACAGTATGAACACTGTGAAGCCATTCATAACTAAACAGTGGGGTTAAGCAATACTTGGAAACTTAGAGCATCATCCTAACTCTGATTAGTTATGAGTGCTCCAAGAATGCCATTATATTCATTGTTCTTAAAAGTACCATTTCTAACTTTGTATGTGGCCAGCTTGGCCAATATTCAGGAACAAGGGAATTGTTGTCTGAATTACTGTTGATGATGTTATGCATGGACAAATTCCCCTGTGAAAGAAGTTGGATATTTTTGCCTGATAGGCATTGCCCTCATTCATTTCATGTTCATGGAAACTGAGTTGTGCATGTGGCACCATCATACATTCCAGGCTGATATGTATCCATAAGTCTCTGCTGAAACTGGCAGTAGCACTCCTTTAGCAATAGCATTTACATCTCTATACTACTTAATAATGAACTGAGCACTCTCTAAGCGGTTTACAGTCTGTAAGCCAATTGCCTGCAACAAGCTGGGTACTCATTTTACTGACCTACAAAAGGATGGAAGGCTGAGTCAACCCTGATGGCCTGGGATCGAACTCACAACATTGTGGCTGCATTACTGGTATTAGAATCATAGGTGCTTTCTAGATTGGCAGGAAAATGTGACATGAAGTTGTCTTTTCCTTAATGCTTAGCAGCTGCACCACAGCCTTTAGATGGAGCTGCGCTGTTCCGCAGTTTTTAAAAAAGAAGCTGGGAAAACCAGCACCTTTTTAAAGGCGCTTCTTCTCCCCTAAAACACACACACACACAAAAGCGTTTTCATGGCACACTTTCCCTTTTTCTCATCTAAAGCCTAGAGTTTCATGCAGCCATGAACACACTTCTTTTTGCCAATCTAGAAAGCCCCATAGAGTTGAAAGAGACCATAAGGGTCATCCAGTCCAATTTCCTGCCATGCAGGAAATCACAATCAAAGCATCCCTGACAGATGGCTATCCAGCCTCTGCATAAAGACCTCCAAAAGAAGGAGACTACTCTACACTACGAGAGATTGTGTTCCATTGCTGCATAGCCCTTTACTGTCAGGAAGCTCCTGCTAATGTTGACCTGGAATCTTTTTTCCTGGAGCTTGCATCCATTGTTTCATATTCTAGTCTCTGGAGCAGCAGAAAAACAAGCTTGCTCCATCCTCAATGTGATACTACTTCAAATACTTAAACAAGGCTATCATATCACCTCTTAACCATTTCTTTTACAGGCTAAACATCTTCACTTTCTAACTCATTCTTCATAAGGCATGGTTTCCTGGCCCTTCACCATTTTGGTGGCCCTCCTTTGGACACACTCCAGCTGGTCATCATCCTTTTTGAATTGTGGTGCCCAGAACTGGACACAGTATTCCAGGTGAGGCCTGACCAGAGCAGAATAGAGTGGCACTATTAACCACTGTGCCACCAGGACTCCCTTGTTCATGCAAGGAATTGTACATTCACTTGAACATTCATTGCACAGTTGGTTATTAATTTTATTTTATTTTCCCCTCATTTCTCCCAGCACATGACTCAAGCAGTTGGCATCCAGTTACTCATTTGCTTGTGTGTTCTGTTGAACATTTGGTTGCACATTAAGTCTTGTGGTGTTGCTATTTAGCACAAGCATTCTGTAGCACAATCAATGCATAGTTCCATAAGCAAAAATTTATGCTGCACAGTCACAGCATAGGATCTCTGCTGTAGTCAAAGAACCAGTGCTAATTCTAGGCTGCATCAACAGAAGTATAGTATCTCTAGATCAAGCAAAGTAACAGGTACCACTCTGTTCTGCTTTGGTCAGACTTCACTTATAGTCCCTTTCAAAATGGCAACAGGACATGATGTCACATCACATCCTGTCACCATTTGGGGAGGAACGGTAGAGGAAAACAGAGTGATAGGGATTATATAGGCTTCTGGGACACTGGGGGTATTTTTGTCTATTTTCAAGAACTTCAGGGGTCTCAGTGTAATCTGAGGACAAAAATTGTCCCGAAATCATGCTGATTGTTTTTTAAATAGTAGGGTTAGGGAGTTCAGGTGCCACAAAAGTAGGGTTCATTGTCTGTGCTGGCTAAGATAAGGCACACAATTTCTGGAGGATGTCATGATTCCCAACTCTGATATAAGAGAGAGCCTTTGTTTCTGTACAGTAGCTGCTAATGGTTTCAGCGCTGTTGATGTTGCCTGTCTTCATCTTCTTCTCATACATTCTTGCACAGGTAACAACATGTGGAGGGTTGTATAATTCCCAATCCTCATTTAGATCAAAGGAGCAGAACCAAACCTGCTGGAACTGCTGGAAGTTGAAGTCAAACATTCTGGTATAGCACAAATTTCTACCATTTGCTAATGGTCTGTAGGAAGCTCCCTTGTTGTTGATGATTTTCTTTTGTTCCTTTTTTTTCATTTCTTCTTTAATCTCAGCAACTACTACTTAGAAATGTACTGTATATGAAACTGGAGAAGGCAGTTGCCATAGCTTATTGTCCCTGTCAGAACTGTCCTCTGTACGCTTTATACAGATAAATGAAAAAGGTGATTTTGTAACTGCCAATTTTAAGAGCAGCCAGCCTCTGTACTGATCTGGGGATGCATCTGTCCTGCCTACCCAAGTTTTAGACATAACACACATTACATTACACAAAAACATGAAACCCATACATATCAACATCTACGCTAATCTTCTACTACCCTCCACCCCTATGTACAATAACATATATAACTAAAAACATATAACAAATATAACCTCCTTAGTCTCTTCACTTCTTTATACTCCTTTAACTTTCTTCTTACTTCAGAACATCTCTAATATTTCTCAGTAATCCCATATTTCATTTTACCAAAAGTTTGCCTGCTTTTTGTTCATATTTCTCTACATTTCACTCCATTACTATAGCGAGGTCTGAGCCCAATTCCTTTCTTATATAACTTATCAAGGGCTCCCAATCCTTCTTCAATTTATCAAACGTCTTATTTGTAACCGTTGTGATAGTTTATCAGTTTCCATAAGATCATACAGCTTCAATAACCATAAATTGGTTTCAAACTGTTCCTTTTCTTTCCATCTTGAAGGCATAAACTGGTGTGGCAACTGCTGTCATGTAGAACAGCAATTTCCTATGTTTCCATTCCAAATTCTTATTTGTAACTACATTTAATAGGTACAGTTTAGGGTCCATCAATACACTGCAATTCAAAATATTTGTTATTAAATTATGGATCTCCCTCCAATAACTTTTTGCATATTTACAAAACGTATTGTATCTGAAACTGGATAAGCTAGTTGCCAAAGCTTATTATCATTGACAGAACTGTCTTCTGTACCCTCTAGACAGATAAATGAAAAGGCTGGTTTTATGACTGCCAATTTTAAGAGCAGCCAGCCCATGTACTGATCTACAGATACTTTTGTCCTACCTACCCAAGTTTTAGAAGAAAACGTGGATCACCAAGAACTTAGGTCTTTGACATTTCTGGGGCTTTCTAGATTGGCAGGAAAATGTGACATGAAGTTGCCTTTTCCTTAATGCTTAGCAGCTGCACCACAGCCTTTAGATGGAGCTGCGCTGTTCCGCAATTTTTAAAAAAGAAGCTGGGAAAACCAGCACCTTTTTAAAGGCGCTTCTTCTCCCCTAAAATGCAAATAACAGTGTTTTCATGGCACACTTTCCCTTTTTCTCATCTAAAGGCTAGAGTTTCATGCAGCCATGAACACACTTCTTTTTGCCAATCTAAATCAGGCCTTCTATCTCCAACAAAGGTAAACATTTTTCATTGGGACTACATTTGGCAAGCTTTACCTATAAAGTACCTAAAAGTTTTCCAGATGCAACAGTATAGACTTAGAAGCTTCTTGAAAAATTCAGTGTTTCCTACCTAAGAAAGGGGTGGGTAGCCTCACACTGGACTGAAACAGCCTGGATCTCAAGGGAAGTTACTTTTTCTGTTGCTAATTGAGTTGTACTTTGAGTACCTGAATTTTGTGGCTCTTTGTTTCCCTGTTTGCACATGATGAAAGATTGGAGAGGCTTCTACCCACATAGATATCCCTCAAAACCATCTTAACTGACAACAAAAGAAACATCTTAAGACAAGACATAAGCCTGTGACTCTAACATTGTATGACTTCTTTTTTCTGTATGATTTCTAGAACCTTAGCCTGGAGCTTCAAAAGCTTGCATAATGTATTTCATGATTTTTAGTTGATCCAATACAGGTATTGCTGTTTTGTGGATTTTGGAGTTTGTTGTATTTTGTGGTATGATCAACACAGCTATATATGAATATGTTTTCTGGTCACCAAGGGTTACCACATTCTGGAGAAATTACCTTCAGAAACATCAACACATACCTATTTATATTGACCCATTGGGTAGCCCAAGTAGAGTAGACACATTGAATCAACAGCTGCACAGTGAATCAACCATTACATAAATCCCACTGAGTCAATGGTCAGTTCTAACTGAGATGAATAATAGGATTCAATGGGAGGCCAATGTCTGTGCATAATTTAATTGCAAGTCACATAGAGAGTTCATCTTGGTTGAAGGGGAGGATATCTTTAAAATAAAATTAAACTAAAGAGGAAGTGAAGAGATGATGCCCTTGTACTTGCTGTGACCTTTTTTCATTGGTTATTCAGGGAAGAGGGAGAGTTTCTAATTAACCTCTCACAGCTAGATATATTTCATTCAGCAGTGTTGAAAGTCTAATTGCTCTTTTTGACCAAGAACTGTAGGAGATGGGTTTTCCCACTTTGCATGCCAGCTCTGATGTTTGCCACTCCTTGTATCTTTGGGTGGAAGGTCAATTGACAGACTCAAAAGTCCTCACTGGATCCCTGCCTGTTTTATGGGATCGATGAGTGTTGGAAAGAGTTTTGTCATGCCAGGAAATGGAAGGGACAACAGAGGGCAAAATGCTATTCTTGGCAACCTTAATTAACTTCTATGTACAGCTTTTCCCAACTTGGTAACTTCCAGATGAGATGGTTTCTAGCTCTCAGTGGCTGTGATTCTATATGACCTACTTAGCTACCTAACTACCCTAGTTATGTATCTAAGTAGCGTCTCTTGGCCTAACTTCACTCCCAGTCCCCATTTACTGGACAGGAGACATTTTGAATGAAAGGACTCTGCTCTTTTGTCAGTCCAGAAGCTGCTGACTATTGTTTCCATCTCACTACCACACCTGATATCCTGAGTGATTGGATCCCTGTCATAATTCCCTGTTTCACCAGAGATTGCTGATGGGAGAGAGTGGGAACATCAATTGTCTGCTTCACAAATCAACCACCTGCTTCACAAATCAATCACCTGCTTCACAAGAGGAAAGACTCCTGTTGCTTACAATGGCTGCTGACCAATAAATGTGGATTGGGTGACTTTTATGATCCGGCATGGTGTTGTGTTTCAAGTGTTGAACTACAGCCTTGGAGATCAGGGTTTTATTCCCTACTTGAACATAAAACCCCACCTTAACCAGCCTTAGGCAGGGCACACACTCTCAGCCTCAATGAGGTCAATGACAAACCCCCTCTGAATAAACATGCCAAGAAAATCCCATGATAGGTTTGCCTTTATTTTATTTATTTATTTATACCCCGCTCTTCAGCCCTAAAGGCTATCAGAGCAGCTTACAATAATTATTTTTAATTAGTTAGTTCCCTGCCCTCAGGCTTACTATCTAAGAAGACACAACACAAAAGGAGAAGGGAATGGTGTTGGGGAAGAGGATCAGGTCCAAAAGTTCTTCTCTCCCTCTGAGACCTGGACCAAGGCAGATGGACTGGAGGGAGGGCTCGACTGCTTAATCTAGGACAGGCCTGATGGAGTTAGGTTTGCCATAAGTCAGACTTGGAGGCAGACAACAAAAAACAACAACATACTCCCTAAACTAGTAAACCAGTCACAAATGTGTTAAACTAGTGAACCAGTTACAAATGCCTAACTCTACATTATGCATTGGCAACTTGTTCTTTAACAACATAGCCATACACTGCTGGATGGGAATGGTGAAGAAGGCTCTAAGTTTGTCTCAGCATTTTTGGAGACTGCTGATCTGATACACAGCATGGTAATATTGCAGTATTGCAGTTCTGACCTCGCCTTTAATATTGGTTTAAATGTCTGGTAGTGTCTTAATTTAATAACCTACCTTCCTTCTGGCATGGAACTTAAGACAGCTTATAAAAACAGACAAGAAAACAAGGAAAATCTGATTATAAGAGAGTGAAGACACAATGTGAAAAGTTATATTGGAATGCCATTAATTTTTAAAAGGTGTAAAATCATTTAGAAATATAGCAATACAGGCAAAGATAGAGCACACACACCACAAAAATTACTCCCTGAAGCCAATTAATCATTAAATACCTGTTTGAATAGACATGTTTTATCCTGTCAGAGAAAGAAGCATTCCACAGCCTGGGAGCAGCCATGAAGAAAACTCTCTCCTTTGGTGAAGTTCAGAAAAAGACTTTCACCGAGGATCTTATGATCACACAGGAAGAAAATTATCTTTTAGATAGTCTGGACCTAAGCTGTCTAGGGTTTCATAAGTCATGACCAGCCAACCATGCAGAATATTGCATCATTTCATAAATTTCATGAGAAGCTTTAACAAACTAAATAGTCTTCTTGTAGCCCCTGAAAGGCCAGAACAGCTTGTTATCATGGCATAGGCTGTGGTGGACTAGAGACTGTACTAAAAGCATGGTGTTTTTTTCTTATGTAGTAGGTTACATATAAAGCATATAAATAAAAAGAAGCTCTAAATATTGAGGTGAAATGGAAATCAAAGCCAAAAGGCACTGTCTGTTGCAATTCAATTAAGTATCTGCATACAGCATCAATCACTGAGGATAAAGACTATCCTTTTAGCATTACCAAATTAATTAACAGTTGAAGTGAGAGAAGAAACAATTATCCTTATGTGTACCCTGTGGGGTGGGGAAAGTCTCCTTTTAGTCAACAGCCACCTTTCCTTGCAAATTCAATGGTGGGCATGGGGTGAAACCAACAGGGGAAGGAATCACAGCCAAAACTCAACAGTGGGATAAGCCACAGCTAAAAATCAGTTATGGTAAGAGTTGGAGCTAAAAATGAAAACATCACCCCTCTCTCATTCTTCTTCCTCATCCCTCCTGACACTCACTTCTCTTTCTCATCATTCTTTTCCACAGATGTTCATTTGTATGTTCCACCTACCTCTCTTCTGGCATTGTCCTGTTTGGATGACACATGAACCAATTCTTGGTTCTGCTGTGGGCAGTCTGGATGATGTCTAGCATGTCCTACACCATAACTGGGACACAATATGGATACAGTGATGTAGACAAGGTGGGGGGTCTGTGGGGTCCACACTCCTCTTCCATTAATTTATGTTAAAAATAATATCAAGCAAACCTAATATAATCACAAAATATATGTTTTTCACCAGTGGATATAGTTATCATGCAAAACATTTCTTTTAATATCATGATGTATTTGTAATGTGTTTACCCCTCAAACCCACCAAAAATGGTGGCACTTAGTCTGGACCCCCCTTCCCAAAATCCTGGCTACATCCCTGATAGATAACACGAATTTTATATACTTACCAGTTGCTCTATATCTTCTGGGAAGGTCTAGAGCCCTCCAGTTCTACACTACAGTGGCTGTTTACATGGGTATCCCACTGGACTGCTGAGCATGTTATCTACTGCCATGAGTCACTTGTTCTGAGGTCAGAACAATGTGCTCAGCATATGACTATTGCTGGGTGCCTCTTTGTGACCCCAGAAATGAGTGATCCACAGTGTTCTGATTCACAAAACACCGACACAGACCAACTGGGAGGGATCCATCAACTGACAGTGCAGGAGCCCTGGTGGTGCAGTGGTTAAATGCCTGTACTGCAGCCACTCACTCAAAACCATAAGGTTGCGAGTTCAAGACCAGCAAAAGAGCTCAAGCTCGACTCAGGCTTGCATCCTTCCATGGTCGCTAAAATGAGTACCCAGATTGTTGGGGGCAAGTAGCTTACAGTTGTAAACCACTTAGACACTCCTTAGGCGGTATGAAGTGGTGTATAAATGAAGCTGTTTGTTTATATTACCAGCAGCTATAAAATGTTCTTGCCTGTGGGAGTCTGTTAGAAAAAGGCATTTGTTAAGCAATCCAAGTCAAGGAAGGCAACAAGAATCATGGTCAGCACAGTCTAAGGGTTATAGAAGCCAGGAAGTCCAAGGTATGAAGTGCAGGAGTCTGGAAACAGGCATCAGAGACAGGAATGCTGGCCTGGAAACAGAAAAGTTGCTTCTAGCACTAGCCTTAGGCAGAATCAACTCTTAAATGGTGTGACACCAACTGGTCTTAATTAGAGCTTCCCTGTTGCTGCTTGGCCTGCAGTCTGGCTGAGTGTCTTTGCTGTGTCCTTTTGCCCCTTTCTCCTTGATAATGGACTTGAGTCCTCATCTGTGTCCTCTGCCTCAGAGTCTTGCCTTTGTCCTGCTGGCTGAAGCTGCACTTCAATAGGATGAGCTGGCTGAGGCTTCTCAGCAGGGAGAGCTGTCTGAGGCTACTCTGTAATGTTGCATGCTGTTCTCTGTCTAGACGATATGCCTGGGTCCTTTCTTCAGCCTCCTCATCAGACTTTTCCTCTAGGTCTCAGTCCTGGTTCATGATACACAGTGATGATGGATATACCTGGTGGCCCAGAAGGATATCCATGCAGACAGCCTCCATGGCATGAAAATGGAAGCCAAGGTAACACGGGAAAGTAGGACAACTGCAGGACCAGGATAGTCCAGGTTGTCCCTGGAGTATGCTGGCTAATGCAAACAAGGCCTGTGTCACAGATTCACCATCTCTGGTTTGTGTAACCACTACTTGTGAATAAGTATTTATCCATTCTTTATAACAGTTGTAATGCTAGTCTGTTTTGTGATTTAAAAAAAAGAGGAGCCTCAAACAGCTCAGAGAATATCTGATTTGTTTTGGCACCCATCCTAGCAGATATCAATCCATTTCTTTAGATACACTGAAGGAATGATATTAAGGCCACCAGAATTTAAGGACAGTCCAACTTAGAGTTGCCATAAGTGAATTAAAGGCACACAACAACACAACAATACACCACTACCACAGTTGTGCAACTATGCTTAAATAACTCTGGCTGTTATGTCACTCCATCAGTCTAAAGTAGATTAATATCCACAAAAGCTCATGCTAAAATAAACCAGTTAGGGCCTTTTCATGCTAAACAATTATTGCATTCTCATTTCGCTTTAATTGCTATGGGTGCATTTTATGGTATACTGTGTTTTCTAGTTTGATGAGGCATTGGAGCACTCGGGCTGAGAATTCTAAATAACCCCTCTCAAACTGCAGATTCCAGGATTCCATAGGATGTAACCATGACAGATAAAATGGAATCATACTGCTGTAACTGTGTAGTGTTAAAGCATCCATAATCTGATAGGTACTGCTAGATTCTTGCCTTTAACTCCCTTTCCCCAACTCATTTCCTCCTCCTCTTCTTCTTCTTCTTCTTCTTCTTCTTCTTCTTCTTCTTCTTCTTGTTATCACTCCACTTTTCTCCAAAATTGGGACTCAGAGTGGCTTACATTTCAAAAGAACAGTGCAATTAAATTCTTTCTCTTGATCATCTCCCCCTCTCTTTTCCTTTCATCTCTCCCTTTCTCATTTTTGGTCCTTTTGGACCTTTTTTACAACTTCTAAGTTGTCCTGTCTACATCAGTTACTTTCTAACTGTCTCTTCTATGAAGTCAACACATTTTGGATCCTTCTAAGTTTTGATGGGAGCCTTCAAAAGGAGGCCCTGTATTCTATCATAATCTATTCCCACTCCTCCTGAGAGCATCTTCCACCGATTGGTCTCTAATGTACTAGAAGGCCTTTCCCCCATAAATCTGCAAACCCTGCACAGCCAAGAATTTCCAGGCATGTGCATAATTCCTTTTCACAGATTTATTTATATTAGGAATACCAGAACCATACTAGCAAGAAGAAGAAGAAGAAGAAGAAGAAGAAGAAGAAGAAGAAGAAGAAGAAGAAGAAGAGGAGGAGGAGGAGGAGGAGGAGGAGGAGGAGGGGTGTGTGTCAAAGACTGAAATCCTGTTGGTATCTTATGCAGTTCACCTACCGAAGTGATTGGACACTTCAGATTTGTACATTTGGTGCCCTTGCACACAGATGTATGTGTAGATGTATGTATCCATTCTGAAGAGATGTGCATACATATTTCATTATGCATTTGGTATGTTGGCTTAGTTGTGCAATATGTGTTTGCTATACCCTGCCTTTTTTCTCACACCCAGGACTCAAAGCAGCTTTCAAAAGTTAAGGGATTGCAGCCATCATTTCCTGACTACCCAAACTTCTTCTCTTGGTGTGCTGCTTGGCTTGAGAGATAGTTTTTTTTGGGGGGGGGGGAGGTTACATCCAGTCATTAACAACCACAGACACTAATATCAAAAGTCTGGTTTACAATCTCATAAATATTGAACAAGATGCCAGCCTGCATCTCTAAATGCTTGACTGATGTTTTTAGTTATGACAATGTTAGAAATTTGGTGACAGAAGGAAAGATTCATTTGGGTGAGACATTTGGGGTGTGTGTGTCAGTGTCCTTATTTTGCCACTCCTGTAGCAACACCCCTAGATAATTCCATAGTTCCATGAGGATGAGCATGCTCAGTAGCTGGCATACATTTGAAGGGGGGGGATTGAATAGGGGAGAATAAAATGGAATCTACTGAAAAGGGGCATAGCTTCCTGGCTGACTGATGGAAATCCTTAACAAGAACACTTCATGCTATAACAGTTAGGTTAAGACCTCTTTTGTTTTCATTGCTTTAAAAAAACTGATAAAATTTTGACAGAACATTATCTGTCAAAATAATATTTTGAATCATGTCATTTTGGGACAGGTTTTCCTATTGAAACTAATTCACAAGTAGCCTTTCTCAGATTAAGAGTTTTACTTGGCAATTGTGCTGACTGATAATCACCATACGTAAACCTTCTCTTTATTTCGTTCTTTTATAAACATGAAGCTACCCCCCCCCCCAGCAGACATATACTTTTTGTTGTATTAATCAAGCCAACAACCCTCCCTGTAGATAGGGGGAAAGTGCCAATTGGCTGACACACATCAACAGCCTGGGCCCTTGTCACCATCTGCCTCTGGGACATTGGCTCAGAAGCATAGGGTTGGTGCAGTGTGACTCCTTGTGTAATGCACTGCAGCCTGCTGAGATGAAGACAGGCATCAAAACCACAGCTGTCAGCAATTCTTCTGCCATCCTGCATCTCTGAGAGCTGGGAACCTAAGCCAGGCAAGGCCGAAATGCTTGCAGTCACATGGCTAAAAATCCAGCAATTTAGTTTCATCAGGCCTATGTCGAGCTCTGCTTTCCCTCTTCTACCTTTTGATTTTTCTGCAGAGTTCATTGTCTCATGTCCCTGTGACAGTGGCTGCTATTGCTGTTACTAAGTGAGGCGTTTATAATGAAGTAACGTGGGAGGCACTAATGTACCTATTATAAACCCTGTCCATTCAAATTCCACTTAATTCCATTTCCAATCTCACCACTTAGTGCATAGTGTGTTCCTCATATGCCTTCCCCTCAGGACATTGACTGTTTAACTATCACAAGAATTCCCAGCTGTGGCCTCTCCAATAGATCCCTCAAGGACCAATGATCAATCTTAGAAAATTATATCCCATATTCTACATTGTCTATTTAGTTATATTCACATAGCTAAGTAACTTCCCTCGGACCACCCCACCCAAATTTACTTTTTGAGGAATCAGTCACTTCAGGAAAAGGAGGTCTACTCTGCTGGAGATCGAGATGCAAGTGGCTGATATTTCCACCTTTCCCTGGCAGTGAGGGAAACTGTCACAACTCCTTGGAACAATTTCTATGACTGGTGGAAGAGCAGTAGAAACATGATCCACCTGATCCATGATTCAAATAGCCAGAGGAAAAGGCCTCTTTTTTATGGTGTGGAGCAGGTTTTGATGAATTCCAGCTGATAGTTCTTGGAGGTAGTGGTCCATCTCTTGCTTGTTTCTTCATCTGCAGTGGATCATATAGCAGGGCTACAAGCAAAAGGGAAAAATTAATTTCAGATCACCATGCATGCCTAGAGGATGTTGCTCTGATGGTCATCATGACTGAGATGGGAGTGGAAACAGGGGCTATGGGGATGATGAATCCACTTTCGATTTCAGTGCTCCTCTTCCTGCTCTAGGTTGTAGGAGAGCCATTTTACTTCCAAATCTTTGTTGGAAATGTGGTTCGGAACCTGGATAAGTTCTGTTTTATTTGGACTATGTAAATGTAAAGACTATGTAAAGATGTAAGATATAATAGATTAGAAACCTGGGCCAAAACTAACAAAATGAATTTCTGCAGGGAGAAATGCAAGGTTGAGCACTTAGACTGAAAAAAAAAATGATAGGCACAGATATAGGATGGGGACAACTGGCTTAACAGCAGTACATGTGAAAGGAATCTAGGGGTCCTAGTATATAACAAGTTGAACATAAATCAACAGTGTGGTGCAACAGCTGAAAAACCAATGCAATTCTAGGCTGCACTGATAGAAGTAACAGGAAAAAAACCTTTCTTGAAAAGCTGTGGGAGAAACCCCGGGTTGCATATGGGCTGCCTATTGTCTGGTCACAATGCAGTATAATAAGATCCATCAGAGATGGATTCAAAATGCATGTAACCTGTTTTCCCATGTGATAATCTTCAATTTCTTGTGCTTTGGTCAGACCTTAACTGGAATACTGAGTCTAGTCCTGGGCAACAAAATTCAAAAAGCATGTTGACAAGCAGGCACGTGTCCAGAGGATGGTGTCCAAAATGGTGAAGTGTCTGGAAACTATGCCCTCTGAGGAGTGATTTGGGTAGCTTAGAGTGTTTAATCTGCAGAAGAGAAGGTTAAGAGGTGATATGATTATTCTGTTTAAATATTTGAAAAAAATATTAAACTGAAGATGGAGTAAGTTTGTTTTTTGCAGCTCGAGAAAATAGGACCCAGAGCAATGGATTCAAACTACAGGAAAAGAGATTCTGGGTCAACATTAGGAAGAGCTTCCTGGCAGTAAAAGCTGTTTGATAGTGGAATATGCTGCCTTGGAGTGCAGTGGAGTCTTCTTTGGAGGATTTTAAACAGAGGCTGGATGGCCAACTGTCAGGAATGCTTTGATTGTGTATCCCTGCACTGCAGGAAGTTGGACTTGATGGCTCTTGAGATCTCTTCCAACTCTACGATGCCATGATTCTAAGATGAGTAACTATAAAATGAGTCAATTCACAATCCATATGGAAATAGTTCTATCAGAAGACCATTCAAGTCTGGAATAGCCCCATGAGTGGCCCATTGTCCATTACATTGAAGGCATCATATGGACAACCAGTGGAAACCAATCATATGAAAAACACAAACTGAAGTTTTTCCTGCAGTGGGGCAGATAATTTTATCAAGGCAGCTTGAGGACCAGAGACCTTTTTTCTGTATCTATCCCTCCGTTTATCTGTCTGTGTGCTCTTACACAGTTTGGCATCAAGATCAAGTTCTTATTTTTGACCAGATGGTTGTTGGAAGAGATCAAACCTTCTCAGTAATAGTAACAGTAGCAGTCTATACAATTCTATGGGTTCAGGGCTGGGTCAGGGTCCAGAACACTCTGTGTGTATGTGTTTTAATATTGTATTTGCATATGTGTGTGTGTGTGTGTATTGCATAATACACAGATACTTGGAAATACAAATTTAGGGAAGAAATACATTTAAAGTATGTGTTCCAATGTATCTGTGCATATTTTAAACAACTGCAGGGATAGAACTGATGAGAAATTGTCTAGAAACCTAATGGTTAGTCCCAATGACAATAGGCCCACTGAAACAATTGTTAGCTAGTAAATTACTATATAGGGAAATCCCATTTCTTCAATGAGTTTGATAAAGAAATATCAGCTACAAGGTTTCAAGGCCATCATCTGATTCAACTATCTTTTGAGTTTCATTGTTGCCCTGGCTGTCCTTGTGGAAGGGAGAGATGGGCAAATAGTAAGTACTAGGCAAAACAATCCTTCCTGGACAGCCTGTGGTATCCATTAAATACCTCTAGTTTCTATCTCTGTCTATACAATACTTTCTCTCCCCCTGCCCCTTTCCTTCAAAGCCCTGCTAGCCCCTTTACAGCAGGGCCAAAATGAGAGAAGCAACATTCACTTTCTTTCCTCCTACTGCAAACATTTACCCTGGATCCAGGATTTGTGTTACACCTCTGTTCCATGTGACACAACACACATATACATGTTAGGAGTGCCAAGGACAGGGTGGGCTTTAGATCACACAGCTACAAAGCCTTCTTTAATCTGTGCTTACCCTGTCCTTGATCCTCTGCCTTTGCCTTCCGCAGACAGCAGGATTCTGTAGCTGGAGAGTTTGGAGATGGAGTCTTTTCCATCAAGGCTGGACATCACTCAAGATCTTTAAAGGAAAAGATCCACCTTAACCTGGAACCCAGAGGTGGGGGGGAATATGGTCTTTTAGATATTTGAGTTTAACTCCTAGCATTTATCACCCAGCTAGGGATAATGAAAGTTGCACTTCAACTACATCTAGAAGGTGTATTTTGTCCACTTCTGCTATAGCTTTTGCAAAGCCCAGGACTGCATAAATTAATAAGAACATATGTAACTCCTATTCTCAGTGTCCATTTTCTATATTTGATTAACAAGCAAAGAAAGAACACAAAAACACCCAATTAGCATATGCATTTCCTCCCAGTAACTTGACCCCCAGCCATAAAACTATAGTTCAAAGTGGAAATTCTTCTAGAGGACCCTGAACACATCTTGGCCAAAACCCTACATCATGCTCAGCTAGTGCAAATCTATATCTCCATAGTTACACATTAATAATGATACCACCATTTTGCTGAACACTGATCTTACACAAACCCATTGTGTATCTTCCATTGTGCCAGATTAATGTCCCCTTGTGGAATGGGAAATGCACAGTGGCGGTTTCTGCAACCCTAGTGGATACACTGAAGTAATTGGAAAACAGTGACACACCATCCATGTGTGAACAGCTGCATGGCTTGGAATCTGTTGATTGATTCAAATTAAGAGTAAATCTGCTGAACCATTTATTGAATAGGGAGTCAACAGATAGGTCCATAAATTTAATATAGCAATAGCAATAGCAAGTACATTTCTATACCTTTTATCAGTGAACCAGCAGTCCCCAAGCAGTTTACAATTTCCCCCCAAAATCTGGGTACTCATTTTACCAACCTACGAAATGATGGAAGGCTGAATGGACCATGGAGCCCTTCTCTAGGACTGAATTTACAACATTGTGGTTGCAATACCAGCTTTTAACTACTGTGCCACCAGGGCTCCTTTAATAATATATTTAATTTAGTCAAAGTCTCTACTACAGCCAGGACTAACAATCTGAAGTGAAATGCTTACCTTGTGGAACTCTGGTTATGCAAACATGAATTTACTTCCATTGCACAGCAGCCAAAACAGTACAACCATATGTATAAGGGATATTACTCACATGTATGACACCAGCAGGATTCTGGCCTTTTATAAGAAACACATCATGTTTTCTTCACTGATGTATCCATACAGATAAATGTCCTATAAGGCTATCTGATATCCATAGTCTATCTTCTTTCCCTTAATGTAAATTTATATAATTTGCTAGATAGATAGATAGATAGATAGATAGATAGATAGATAGACAGACAGACAGACAGATGACAGACAGATAGAGTGGGAATCAGTTCCTTGTTGTTATGTGCAACACTATCCTAGAGTTTTCTTGGCAAAATTTATTAGTAGTGTTATTATTGCCTTCCTCTAAGGCTAGGACAGTGCCAATTGCTCAAGATTTCATGACTCACTTGGGATTTGAACCCTGGCTTCCATGAAAGTCACTCCAGTGCTCAAGCCAATATAACATATTGGCTGAAGTGTATTCCTAATGCATATGTTTTCAACAACACTGAAAACAAACAAAATCATTGGTTCTTTTGGATATGAAACAGATGGATTGTACCATCAGTGACACCCAAGACACAAATTAGAACAGGCCAGAGGCAGAATGGAAGCCATTGTTGTGGTCTTGACTAGGTGATGGCTGCAGAAAGAGTTGTGATTTATGAGATGAGGGGAGAATACAGCCTGTAGGCTTTGGCTGTGCTGCCTCCTGGATTCTTAATCACAGTAGCAGCAGCCATGCAGAGCTGTCTCTGGTAACACAGATTTCTCATCCTCTCTCCTCAACCTTGGAATTAAACAAAAACTATCCTTTGTGCAGTCTAACAAAAAAGGAATGGTGTGCAACACATAAATAGAGCAGTTACAGAATTTGGGCTTACCAACGTCAACATTAGAATTTAAAAAAGGATTCCAGAGGTACTTCTCCTCCTGAAATTATACAGATCCTTTAAAAAAAATCCTGATTTTAATTTGGCCTAAAGATTTATTTCACAGAGATTTTCTTTGACTTCTCCTTGACCCATAGGGACTAGAACCTGGATCTCATAAGTTCCAGTTCAACAGTGCCTCTGTTCAATTCCTAGCTCTGAGAAGAGACTTTCAAAGAGCTCATCTACCTAAGAATCTATGCCCTTTAAACCCATTCTGTTCATATTCTGTGAACATTTTGGTTAAGATCTTTCATTAGGGTTATGCAGAGTAAATGTCCATCTGTAAAATTATGAATTAATTGTGCAACACAACCCTTATGCTGAATGACAATACTGAACAACTTATGTGCCATAATAATAATAATAATAATAATAATAATTTGAATTTCCCGCCTCTCCCTGTAGATCAAGGTGGGATTACAGCAGATAAAACTATACAATACAGATACAAAATAAGCAATAATATATCAACATTACCATCAAGTCAGTAAAATAACTAGATCATCATCAATCATTCATACAATCATAGTCAGAAGTGGAACAGTTCTTCTTTAATAATCCCTATACAAGATTGGGTGGATAAACCTGCTGGAAGAGATCCATCTTAAGTGCCTTTTTGAAAGCATCTAAGGTAGTAATAAGATGGATCTGTTCTGGTAGGCTGTTCCAAAGTGTCAGAGCCATAGCAGTGAAGTTATTGTTAACCTGGTTTTGTGGTGTTCTAATAGGTTCTTCCCTGATGTTCCAAGAGTGTGGGGCAGATTTTGTAGGGAGAAGCATTCCTGTAAGTAGCTTGGGCCCAAGCCATGTAGGGCTTTAAAGGTGATAATCAACACCTTGTATTGCACCTAGAAGCTAATCAGAAGCCAGTGAAGAGAATACCGGTGTTATATGGTCGAACCTAGATGTACTGGTGACCTATTTGGCTGCTGCATTCTGAACCAATTGAAGCTTCTGAACTGGTACAAGGGTAGCCCCATGTAGAGTGCATTACAGAAATCTAAACGAGAGATTACCAGTGTGTGTACCACTGCTTTAAGGTCCTTTTGGTCCAGGTAAAGATGCAGTTGGTGTATCAACCGAAGTTGATACCAAGCACTCCTGGCCACCACATCTATTTGAGATGACAGCTGTAGAGATGTATCCAGGAGTACTCCCAGACTGCAAATCTCATTCTTTAGGGGAAGTGTGACCCTGTCCAGGAATGCTTGACAAATCTTCATCCCTGGACCTGGGGCACCTATCGCCAGTGCGCCCATTTTTGCTGGATTCAACCTGAGTTTGTTTTCCCTCATCCAGTCCATTACCGATCTAAGGCTGGCATCCAGAGGAGAGATGCCATCCTTATTCACTGTAGCAGACGGAGGCATAGAAAAGTATATTTGGGTGTCATCAGTGTACTGATTACACTGCACCCCATGTCTCCGGGTGATCTTTCCCAGCAGCTTCATGTAAATGTTGAACAGCGTGGAGGACAGAATGGTGCCCTGAGGGACGCCAGATGTCAGCTGTCTTTTAGAAGAGCAGCTGTCCCCCAGCCTCACCATCTGGAATCTGCCTGAGAGATGGGAATGGAGCCACTGGAGTGCAGTGTCCCAATACCTAACTCCCTCAGGTGTTCCAGGAGGATACTGTGGTCAATAGTATTGAAGGCCGCTGAGATGTCCAAGAGCACCAACAGGGTCCCACTTCCCCGTCAATGCCCAGATGGAGATCATTGACTAAGGTGACCATGGCAGTCTCAACTTCATATCCTGCCCTGAAACTGGTTTGAAATGGGTCTATATAATCGGCTTCATCCTGGAGCTGGAAGGCAATGGGCATTTATGTGCAATGGAACCATATGCACAACTCCACTTCCACACCCTTGAATGGAATGTGAGCATTCCTCATCAGACAAATATGTTCAAAAAAAATTCAGGAGCCAATATATATGCATATATTGGAATTGTTGTTGTTGTTCTTGTTGATGAAAAATCACAGACGACCATCCATAACTGGAGAGGACTGCTTTTGATTGATTGCATGAAGCAGAAACCATCATTTCCAAAGTGATAAGACCCTCTCTTGGATCAGTAACATGGTATTCAGAGAGAGGGGAAAAATGTTTCTCTTAATTGATGCTGTAGGGGTGTTAAAGCAGAGGAACCTGTGAGGAAAAAGGATAGTTACTTCGGGACTTAAATGGATGAACACACAACCCAAACTTTCCTGGGTTAAGCATGCAAATCCCTGAGACAGATTGGGTTATGCAGGATTTGTTTCATAAACTGAATGAAAACCACCCCTAACATCTAGTCATCTTAACTCCTTTGGAGGAAAAGGATTTCCCCAATAATCTTCGCCAGGGGAGTAGATATCAAGTGGAATGACAAATTAGGGTCGTCACCCCTTTGAGATAAGAAGTCTTCCCCCATACAGTAGATGAACATTTCATCAAATCCCCCAATTTTTAGCACTGGACTAACTTAAAACTTTAGGTGAGCATTTAGAAATACAGTTTAGACATCTAAATGAAAGGGTGCATCCAAAGGTACTAAGGAGATGAGAACACAGCAAATAGTTGTAATTATGAACAATCTTCATTGTATCACCATGTGCAATGCTAGAAATTTGTAGACTGAAAAAAAAATTCCTTAGAGCAATGAATTCAGTTGTGAGGGCATAGTATTTTCTCTCACAGTACCCTTCAGAGGTAGGGTAAGATGAGAGAGAGAGAGAGAGAGAGAGAGAGAGAGAGAGAGACTGCCCCAAGAGCAATATGCAACTTTCATAAGTGCAAGTGGGCATTTGAACCCTGATTCATCTGAATGACTTGCCCAGAGCTGCTAAACTAGGTTGGCCATCAATTTCAGCCAAACACGATCTAAATAATTGTGCCAGCACATTCCATTTCAAAACTTATTTATCTTTATTGAAGCTTGTGTCACTTTGTGAAAGCCCCCTCTGGGATAATTTCTATTTTGATGTTCCAATTCTCACTTTCCCTGGATTTTTTTTTAATCCTGCTGGTGTCAAAAGTCTCAAGCAGAGAGATTTGTTTTCATTAATTATCTTTCCCCTTTGGGTCTTCACCTTGTTGTATGATGAAAATATATACTATTTGCTTAGACTGTTGTCAAGTTTAATTTATTTCCCCATGCTTTTAATCAAGGACAGATCTAGCCAAAGCCTTACCAATGAATGGGGATAATACTACTTAATTTTGGGGAGTTTCTGAATCTAAATAGATATACAGATAATGTTATAAGATTATAGTGGAGATCCTACAATATGCAGCGCAAATCTCTGTATGTAGACTGCACATTAATTTTGCTATACAACTCTTATATTGAAAGGCACATTGTGCAACTGAACCAAGAAAGCAGATATGCAATTCAATGTACAATAAAATGCATGTACACTCGCATGCACACTGTGTATCCATGTGCAGTGTTCCTCTACGTGCAATAAACAATATCTACCCATGCACAATGGTACTGCATGGGCAATTCTGCTTTTGCAAGCTTAAAACAAATGTGGCCTTTCTGCATTGGAGGGGGAGATGCAAGCTTAAACTGAACTTACTCCTGTGTAAGACACCAACAGTACTCTAGTTTATGCACGGTCCAACATATATGAATTCTTGTTGGGATGTGTGGAGAACACAGGCAGTTTAAAAAAGGTGGAGGCTGCTCCCAGGAGTGAGTATAAATAGAGAGGTGGAGCTGTGTGTTAGGCGAGTATGTCAAAGTATCCTAAAGGGATAGCAGCCAAGGAGGCTGAAGGAGAGTGCTGTGAGGTGCAGTTAGAAGTGTTTTAGCGACCCAAGTTAGGGACTAGGGGAGTCTGGGATTAAAGTGTATGTATTAATATTCTGCGGGATATATAAATCATTAGGAGGTGGTGGAGATTATTAAAATAATCTGGAAATCAGATGAAATAAACTTTTAGGAAACTGAGCAAGTGGTTGTTGGTATAATAGATAACCAGAAGAGTTAAGAGATACAGAGGCTAGATAAAGGTTCTATGGGAACTAAGGGGCAGGGGATGCTGCCCCTTTCTGCCCCGGATGGAGACCACAGCAAACAAACATCATGGCCTCTGGAAAAGAACCCACTCCCCAGCTGGTTCTTTTTGGGCCACACATAGGGTGCCATTGGAGCGCTTGCATGTCATGATGATGTCCATGCAGCATGGCATGGTTTGGGTGCTGCACTGCACAGACATCATCATGGTGCGCCCCAGATGGATAGGCATATGGTAGCCAGGGTGCATGGTAGGGTTGCTAAGTGTGTAAACACTCATCCCCGGTGCACCCCTAGTTCGGGCCCAGGGCAGCACAAAGCTCCCATCTTTACCAGATCTTAGTCTATAAGGGAACATTTATAAAAGCAAGTGAAAGAAAGTGTTCAACTTTGTAACCACTGCAAAAATTTATACACCATATCAAATTGGATAATATCCTACAAGAAAGATACTGTATTTACCCTTGCTTGTACATAAAATTTATTCTTTGGTTTGTTGACCAAGGTGTGCCTACAGATAATATTACACACATTGCCAAACATAAGTAAAATGCAACCAAAAGGAAAACATCTTTTACTATTTAGGACCCTTCAGACAAAGGTGGTGCAGTTATCAATTGACAACTGATGCCAAGCTGTTGGGATTTTAAAACTCAAGAGTGCTGGCAGTTGAAGAGAGTTCTAGTGTGTGAGTCCTTTGTGAGAGATCCAAGTTCAAGGGTCTCTACACTTAATTGGTATCATAGTGGCACACACTGTAAAAACGTTTAAGAGATGGGGCAGCGACATGTTGTCACCCCGACACATAATTGGCGGTAGCTAGTGAAATAGTAGTAGTGGGATATACATAAGTGGTGGCAGGCAGTGAGGTAGTTGCCAAGCCATCACATAAACTGGTGGCAGCATGGGATCAGGTAAGGAAAGCATCACTCGAGTGAGAGTCTCGCCACCACCACGTCACAAGATGCAACAATAGTATACAATTATTTAGGCAATGGGTTGCATTTTCTCACAGTAAGTGTGGTCTCTAGTACAACCAGTCAATTACAGATCGTAAAGTTGGAAGAGCCCTCCAAGGGCCATACAGTCTAACCCCATTCTGCCATCCAGGAAGACACAATCAAAGCACCCTCAACAGAGGGCCACCCAGCCTCTGTTTAAAAACCTCCAAAGAAGGAGAATCCATCACACTACAAGGCAACATATTCCACTCTTCAATAGCTCTTACTCTTATCAGCAGTATCATGACATCCTTTCAAATGTTTAAACAGGACTCTGATGTCACCGTTTAACCTCCTCCTCTCCAGGCTAAACATGCACAGCTCCTTCTCTTCATAGGGCATGTTTTGCAGACCTTTTACCATTTTGGTTGCCCTCCTCTGGACATGCTCCAGATTATCAATATCCTTCTTGAATTGTGGTGCCCAGATCTGGGACAGTGTTCCAGGTGAGGCCTGACCAACACAGAATATAATGGTACTATTACTTCCATGATCTAGACCCTCTAATTCTATTGATGCATCTTAGAATCACATTGGCTTTTTTTAGATGCCACATTACACTGTTGAGTCATGTTCAACTTGTGGTCTACTATATTTGTTACACAATAGCCAAATTAAAAAACAAAAAACAAAAACAAAAAACTACAACTGCATGCATAAGGGAAATTACAGGCATCAATGCCACCAACAGGCCACCAACGGGCACAGTACAAGGTGTTGATTTTAACCTTTAAAGCCCTACATGGCTTGGGTCCATCCTATCTTAGGGACCGCCTCTCCCCATATAAGCCCCCTTGCATGCTCCAGTCCTCTGGGAGTAATCTGCTACAGCCCATGAAGACCAGGATGTCGCAGACCTCTCAGAGGGCCTTTTCAGCTTTCACTTCCAGGCTGTGGAATGACCTGCCAGATGAGATGCGTCTTATTACGATCCTGGATGGCTTTATAAAAACTTCAAAGACACATCTCTTCCGAAGGCCTTTCTGGATGATGGCGAATCTCTCCCAGTCTCCAATAACACCTATCCAGCTCTTCCAACCACACTTCACATGCCACCTTCAGGTTGCCCAAGAATGTTGATTTTAATACATTGTATTGTTTTATTGCTATTTATTTTAATTCTGTGTTAGTTTAATTCCATTTTAAACGGTGGGAGGTAGGGATTGGGTTGTAACTTTTTTATTGTACTTGCTTTTTAACTTGTTGTACCCTTCCCCAATTGCTCATTCAGAGGGGCGGGTTATAAATAAAAATTTATTATTATTATTATTATTATTATTATTATTATTATTATTATTATTACAGAATTCTGCCTGAAATATGTGTATTCTCTAATGTGTAGTGGCTCTCAAAAGTCTCAGAGAGTACAGACTGTTTCCCCCAGAGATCATTTTAACTAGGAAGACTGGAGTCTAAATCTGAGAAATGAAGAAACATATCACATGTCACTGGCCTGTGGGCTCTCTTTCTGCTTTTGCAAAACATTCAGTAGAAAAACAACCCACTGAGCATTGGATGGTGGTCTCTATTTGGACAAATAATAAACAAAGAAAAAACAAATCTGAGAAACTCCAGGGACAGGAGGAATCTCTAAGCAAATTTTAAGCTTTCTATGAGATGGAAATGACCAAACAGTATATTTATAAAGTAATATCCTTCAAAGTTTGTAACCAAGTGTAAATATTTTAAAAATGTATATTGGACTCTTGAAATACAAAATGTGTTGGATTGAAGGTCTCTGATTGTAAGCTTTGTCTCTGGTTTGTGTTCATTTTGGGGATGGACAGAAACATTCTCAAGTTAAACATCCTTTTCTTTTTAATGCTTCAGAAGTTATAACTGCTGTGCAGTCATTCAAATCTAGAATATTAGAATCAGGATTTGCATGCTCTTTGTTCCAAAAGGAAAACAAAACAAAACACCAAATTCTAAGCTACAACTGAAACAAAATAAACAACCACGAATAATAATAATAATAATAATAATAATAATGGCAATTTGCATACAGTCATTTTTTTTTGTACTGTACTTTTCAGGGAAAATTTCCCCCGTGATCCCTTCTCTGCAACTTCTGAAATCTTGGTAGACGCAATATGCACATTTTCAGGTGTGAAGCCATGAGGATTAAGAGTTTGTTTGCTCTGGACAATTAATACAATTCAAATGTTCTATGCTACAATCAGGAACATGGCTAATACACACTTATGAACAGCAATATTTTACATTGTGTGTTTAGTTAAAAATGCCTAACTAGGTAATATGTTTTGCCCAGAACCCCCCCCCCCCCCAGTCCAACTTTAATAGCTAGCAGGTACATCAAGCAAACAAAGTCCATTCAGCTGCTGATCCAGGCACAAGGAGGATGACATTTTCTTGGCTTCATTTCTATAATTATGCCAACATCTTGTTATTGCATTTGGAGCAGTTATGGAGCCTTAACTTTAGGTTGCAAATTCATAACTGCTATACAGAATGCTTTTATTAAATATTCTAAATGTCCACCTTATATATAATTCACTTTTATTTTGAGCAGCTGAAGAATGGTTGAAGCTGAAACATTTTGCTAATTTATTTATAAAAGTTCTATTTGTTAATCAGCTCTTTCTCTCTGTGTGTGGATCTATACAATTTTGACCCATCTCTAATTATTGGAGCTGGCATCCATAATTAATCATTTGATCAGTCATGTTGCTCATTAACTGCTGCATTAAGCATAGAGTTGGAGAAAAACAAACAAGAACAACAAAACTTAACTGAAGGCCAAGCATAACATTTTCTTAAAGCATACAGTTGGCCCTCCGTTTGTGCGGGGGATCCATTCCGCACCCCCCTGCAAAAAACCGAAAGCTCGTGCATATTCAAGCCTCGGCTTGAATAGGGCCCATCCCCAAGCAGATGGAACGGGCACGTGCACCATTATGATTAATGGAGGTCACCCCTTGGAATCTCTGCCTTGGAATCTCAGATGGACTTCTGGTCATTTGGGGCTCGATGCAATTCCAACTCCCCTTACCCTTACCTTTTCCCTCTCCTAAGTTCCACATTGGCAGCAGGGAGGCACTTTGTCAGCCTGCTTCTCCTGGCATTGTTCCATGCAACCCTTTCCCTATCTCTCTCCATTGTGTTGCTGCATCTACTTTGATTCCAACAAAACATCTCAGAACCCTCTAATTCCTCACATGACCTGATGTCCACTCAAAACCAGCTGAAAATGAAAACCAGAAGTAATATGCTTTTGTGGCTGGTGTGGTGGAATGTATGGAATGCCTGAAAAAGAAGAAGTCCCTCCCTCTATCCACCATCATCCAGAGGGAAAGAAGGGCAAGCCAGCTCCATCGGGCCTAGCCACAGCAAGAAGAAGTACCCTCCCTCCGGTCCATCTGCCATGGTCCAGGCCTCCAAGAGAGAGAAGATCTGATTAACTTTCCCCCTTCCCCACCGCCATTCCCTTCTCCTTTTGTGTCTTGTCTTTTTAGCTTGTAAGACTGAGGGCAGGGAAATGTCTAATTAATAATTTGTAAGCTGCTCTGATAGCCTTTTGGCTGAAGAGCAGGGTGTAAATAATAATAATAACAACAACAACAACAACAACAACAACAACTCACCAAAAAAGGAACTGCCTAGAAAGGCTCCTTTTGGAGAGCAAATCTGTGCTGCAGCATGCGGATGCTACAGTACAGACATGGGGCTTATAGTGGCGGCTTCTAGCTGCCCGTCTGTACTGCTCCTAAATTAATTCCTCCTGGTCCATCCTGTCCCAACCTAACAGAAATTCCAATTTCTGTGCTCCAATTGATGGCAGAATGAACCCCCTTCTCCCTATGTGGTTCATTCCCAGTAAAGTAAGGAGAAATTATGATAATAGAAATAGTGTTACAGTAGTGACTATCTGGAAGGGAGAACTTTTTCTCTGTTCCACCACCTTCACTTGCAGCTGGTGAAGACTCAGGAGAAAGCTTTTTCCATGGCTGCTTCCAGACTGAGGAACTCCCTTCCATGGGAGGTCCAGTTGTCTCCCTCCTTGCTCTTTTTCTGCTGGCAGGTGTGGACAGTTCTATTTAATCAGGCTTTTGAACTTTTAATTCTAATTTTAAATATGGAGTTGTTTTTTGTGTGTAAGTTTTGTGCTGTTTTAATCCTTTTTATCTTTTGCTGAAATAATGTTTTAAATTTGTCTTAAGTGTTTTTAACTGTTTTAAGCATGGATTTAATAATGTCAATGATTGACTCCTTTTTAATGTTTGTACATTAATGTTTTTTTTTTTTTTTGTGGCATCTTTGTTGGATTATTGTAAACTGCCTTGAATCCCATTTTTTAGGATAAAGGTACGATATAAATTCAATAAATAAATAAAATTAATGAATGCAGTACCTAGATTTACTCATCCGTAACTGTTCCACATGTATGGTCTCCACTTAATCATTATGATGACACTATCACCATGATCATAATTCCTCTCACCTATTTTACTGGTTATCAGCTACATGGAAACAAAAAGGTCCATCCTACTGGAAATCAGAACATGGGTGAATGATGTTTCTGTCAGGTTGGGAGAGGAGGCAGGCCAGGAGAAATAACTTAATCTCTATGCAACTAACTGGATTACACAGTATGATGGTCTACATTTTTTTCCTCCCTACAGGCGATAAAATATATCAAATATGCAGCCTATCCTTTTCTTATAAAGATTTATCTTATAAAACCAAATGTACTTTAGTGAAGCCTTTGGTGAAACAAAACAAATATTAACTTGGAAATTCATTGATTCCATACTCTGAAAATCAGTTAAAAATCATGTCATCAACACACATTGTGTCTCAAATCCTTTTGGTGCATTCATAGGTTTCTCTGTAAAACTGGGTGGATATTTTTCTCCAATGTGGAATGGCCATATTCAGTTCAAGGTACGAGAAGCATAGCTATGTATGTGGCGCCAGTGCATATGGAGGCACATTACACATGGTTGCACATACATGTTTGGTTATACATTTGATTGCCTATTTGGTATCTTGGTTATGTTATCCAACATTGCCATTCAGTGCAAGGGTTAGGGTTAACAAACTGAGGTATAATTTCACATGCAGAGATTTGTGCTAAGCAATCCCAATAAAGGAATTCAGACTTTATTTCTTGGAGTTGTTGTGCAGCCTTACACATACTGATATGCTCAAAATGTAGGACCCATTTCCTTCCAACATGTATGGGAAAGTGTTCAAATATTATTTTCATGATGACAGCTACTGAGTCCAATGAAATTACTTTTTATCCCTAACATATCTTCAGGTGGGGAGAGGAGACCCAATACACAAAAATCTAGAGAGAAATCATAAGCCATAAATCATAAATAGACTTCCCTGGGAAACTGCTCAAATGAATTGAAATGAAAAATTCACCCAACTGCAATGGTCACATTTAATAAGTGCTGCTAATCCTAAGGACCATGGTGTCAGTGAGATGCCATGCAAACAGAGGAGGGGGGTCTCAGAAAATAAAAGTGGAACAAACCCTCACTCATCACTAATATGGGAGGTATTATTCAGCAAAGTAAACTTGTACAATAACTTAGGCTGGAGGTGAATACACAGGGATTCCATTTTTGCCTTTAAGAGTTAAGCAGTCAGAGCCCTTGGCATGGATGGCTGGATCTGTCAGTTTTGGTTTTTCCAACATTGAGTTCATTTCAGATTCTTGAATCTATTCCCATTTTATTTTATTCAGTAACTCTAAACTTTAAGGAGGAGAGGAAGAAATAGTCCACTCTGACCAAGATCCTCCAGTATATAGAGGACTGGAAGTTTCATGTGTACCAGCTGGATGATTGCAAAGCAGTACTGGACATCTCCTTGCTCAACACTTAAATATATGCTTACATCAGCATAATGTTATGATACCTACTATTAATATAAAATTTTGGGAGCATGTGGACTGTACTATGACCCCTGCTTGACTTATCCAGGGACCCGCCATAAACCTCAAGTGAGGAGGTCATGTAGGCAAGCCCACTTGGAGGAACCGAATCCTCAGTAAACAACTCTCCATAGGAAGTTGGGGGTTGCCAGACTAGTTCTGCCACTGCCCTCCAGAGTAAAACAATAGCCATGGCCTCGCACTTGATCAACCAGTGATTGACTTAACCACTTAGCCATTAAGCCAGCTTCCCCTCCAAATTGTGTCCAAACCTAAGCACATTGTACACAGATTATTTGCTCTTGGCTTAAGAAAGCCCAGGCAATCAACACCTTTGTCTAGCCTTGATACCTAGCCTCAGGATATGTTCAGCCCTATATAAGGTTCCAAATTTGAATCACTCCCCAACGCTATTCTCAGAGGACAGGCTGGTCCATGCCAGTTTGACTTCTGCCTATAGCTCCCGCGGCCCATCTCCCTTCATCCTGCCAGTCGTGATCATCATCATCATCATCATCATCATCATCATCCATACTCATCTGGCTTCTAGGAGAAGACTGCAAAGGTAACATTCCAGCGGTGTCTCTTTTCTCTCTCAGTCTCACCCCTCCCTTCTCTCTAGCATTGAATGTATGTGTGTCTGTGCCCTCTTTCTGTGTGATATTTATGCCCCCCCCAATAAACTGCATATTTTAATTGGATTCACTTGGACTAGTGTCACTTCTCTTGGAGTTTGTTGGCGGACCTCTGGTAGACAATTCTGGGACCACAATTCCGGCACAAAGACTTTGTTAGGATCTTCCTTTCTGCATAGGTAATTAATTCCCCTAAGTAACAATAGGCCTGTTCTGATAAAGATAAGTTCTTTTGGATTTGGAGACAGTGCTCATGGCAAAGAATAAAAGGCTTAACCAATTTATTAATTAGCAAGCAATATTTACATATGATATGTGACTTTTCAAAGTAAAACAGGTCCCATAGAGCAAGTCATGTCTCCGTTATGTTGTTAGGAAACCCAGGAAAGTAACAGCAAAGACACTCCCAGCAAATCATAGACATCACAGCATCTTATAATTGGAAAGTGCCACAAGGGTCATCTATTCCAACTACAGTACTTCTGAAAGATGAGCATCCAACTTCTCTCCAAAGAAGAAGAGCCCATCATTCTCCAAGGCACTCTCTATTATTGTTGATTCTTCTGGTCAGGCACAAGCTCATTCAGGGCAGTATTGCAGAGCTTTCTATAGACAGGGTTTCCTGGTCTGTATAAAATCCTCTATTCGCAATCAATCCCACCAGCTATAATTTCTGCCAATTAATTACACTTGTCTTGGTGGTCTGGTTCCTAGTTCTTACCAATGTTGATTTAACTTTGACCTTGATGATTTGTGCCTTATTAAAGTCAGTTGTCTTGTCTAGCCAGCTACTCCCCAAACCTAAGATCACATCATACTGCAGTGATAGACACAAGGAAAGGACAAGTTTATGCAGGCTTAGCATTGATAGAATACATACAGAATACAAATCTAGATAAACTGTGGGGAGAAATTACTCCAGATACTTAGCATTATAGAACAATTAACACATGTAAATTTAAATTTTCTCATCCTTCTTCCAGTCATTTCTAATATAATACCTCAGGTTTTGTTATTAAGAAGATCCTAGCCTGAACCCATTTTCTTGCCGCTGTTCATTTTATAAACCTCTGCAACATCCCTGCTTAATCATTCCTTTTCTAAATTAAAAAAGGCCTACAGTTTACATTCTTCAAAGCTATCAAGCTATCGTGTGCCAACATGTACTTCTGATTCTCAGCTATGCTTGAGTTTTCCTTAGAGATCTCATCCAAACAGGCTGATTCTCAGCTTGCTCTCCCTAGATGCCTGCAAGCGTTACATTGGTGTTCCTTGCTATTCACTTAATATTTAATGCCTAACATGCAAGCCCTTGTTATGCCAACTAGCTCAATTGTCTTCTTTTATTATTTCATGGCTAGTACATGGAGCAAGCTTGTATTTCAGAGGAAACATTTTTGTACTGATTCAGTTAAGCAAACTAGTGAAGGCAACCTGGCTATGTGATGAAACACAGAGGAAAAGAAAGCTGACTTTATCTTTCAGAATACAGTAGTCAATGTAGTCACTGACCATTGGTCTCACCAGCTTAGTATTGCCTAAATTTAATGGCAGTGGGTCTTGAGTGTTCTCCAGCTCTGAAATGCTTATGTTGATCATAAACTGTAGTTGGTGCTATAAGAATGAATCTTGGAAGGCCCCAGGTTAACAACTTCTTCTTTCTCTCCTCTTTTCTGATTCATCCTGTACATATGAGTTCAGATATTTAGTTCAGTTTAAGCCATTGCTTGAAAACAAGCAAGGATTATACACCATGTTTTGATGCTGGATTTTTGGCCAAAGCACAGTTTAAACCAACCACAATTCCACCTGAATTTAGATCTAGAATACAATTCTAATTTTAAAATATCTGCAGAAGGCTCTTGTTTCCTCCTTCTGGGG
This sequence comes from Urosaurus nigricauda, assembly GCA_034509955.1. Lineage (NCBI taxonomy): Eukaryota > Metazoa > Chordata > Lepidosauria > Squamata > Phrynosomatidae > Urosaurus > Urosaurus nigricauda. Next base: position 245,466,345 of record JAOEGL010000004.1, on the reverse strand, counting down.
CGATATAGACCACCCAAAAGGAGCATCTCTCTACCCACCCCAGGAAGCAGCGGGATGGGGCCAAGGCTGCCACACTGGCAGCCTCTGTGGCCCCATCCCGCCGCTTTCAGAGGCTGAGGGGAAGCAGCAAACAGTCGCTTCCCCGTGGCCTCCAAGCGAGATGCAGCAGGTGCCCTGGGCACCTGCTGCACCCCGCTTCCCTTGGCGGGGCTGAAGGGAGGAAGGGGCCGCTGCTGCGGCCCCTTTCTCCCTGGGTCTTTGCCTCAGCCATTTAAAGGCCGTGGCAAAGACCCACCACAAAAAAGAGCTCCATTTGGAGCTATTTTTTTTGCACCGCAGAAAGGGCGCGCTTGGCACCCTCCTGCGGCGCAAAGGCGTCATGGCATGCACAGTGTGTCTAAACGCTGTGCATGCTGACACCATCATGGCACGTCCATATTAATAATGGTGGCGCCCTTACGCGCTAGGGTTCAGGAGGGTGTAGAAGCTATGCCCTCCTGAACCCTATTCGCACCTTATTTAGCCCTAGACATGCCTCTTTTGGCACATCTAGATCGGCCCTCTGTTTCCTTGCTTCAATGGCTTGGCTGGCATTTGGTGGCTTCCATGTCAGTGGAATGAAGCTGTATTGGTTTATAATCTGAACTTTACACGAACTATCCAAGGTATTACCCTTATCTCCAAAAAAGATTCAGTACTTTAGTTCATTGCTTTTGATAGCTCTTCAGAAGTAAAACCTAAAGGAGATTCATAATCTACAATAAATAGAAGCCACCAGGCACAACTGAATGGCTCTTAGTGTGAAGAGAGAAGATTGGATTGGATAACAAATATCAACCTCAACAACAATAACAACAACAAAAGATTGATGATTATCAAATGCTGAAGTCCTTCAGGAATCCTATCCTCAAAGTGTTTCCCAGGTACAGAATGCTAGAGTAGAAGATCATTTTTATTTTCTTTTTAAGAGCTGAGATTCAGATGTGGCCAACTATGTGATGACTTACAAAAACAGTTTTTAACCAAGATGGCCAATGCTGGCAGGACAAACTCCTCATTGAGATTTAAAATATTGCTCAATGTGTAAACATAGTCCTATTACTAGCCAAGCAAGTAACTCAATTGAAATTGATCTCAGTTGCCTGCCAAGGCAATGCAGAATTCAGTTCACTGTATTGCTGGTCACAATGACATTTGCTGACTAATGGTTTATTCATCACCCCACCTCACCCCCCAATAATGACTTAGTATCTTCTCTCTGACTGGCACAACTCTGGCTCTCACAAGACCAGATTTCATTGGCCACCAATTTATAGAGATTTAAAAGAAAACTAGACAAATTGGTGGAGGAGAAGACTGTCGATGGCTATTAGTCATGATCAATATATATCAGCTCCAGGATCAGAGAAAGAATGCCTCTAAATCACATGTGCTGAGAAATAATGCAAGAGGCTTCTATTGTACTCATATTGTGCTTATGGGCTTTAGATAGGCATTTAGGTAACCACTATGGAAATTGAATGCTGGATTAGATTTACCTTTTGGTCTGATGTACCATGACTCTTTTGAGCTAGATAGATCAATGGCCTGCCTTATCATAAGACAATCTCTTATAGTCTGTCCCACGGGGAATAAAAAGTCTTTTTACATTGCCCCGAGTCAATTGATTCTGGACATATCTGAATAGATAATGCTCATATACAATAGCAATAGCAAGTACTATAGCAATAGCAACAGCAAATACCCAGCTGCAGGTATTATCACCTCCACTCGCTGCTTTGACCTCTTTTCTCCTCCCTTCATTGGCTCCCCTTCCACTTCTGCATCCAGTACAAGCTTTTGTTGTTGACTTGCAAAGCCATCCATGGACTGGCCCCTCCTTATTTATCTGAACTTCTTTCTCCTCTCACTCCTTCTCATACCCTCTGCTCTAGTAGTCAAAGTCTCCTGTCCCAGCCGAGGATCTCCATTGCTTCATCCTAGATTCATCCCTTCTCACTTGCTGCCCCTCACTCCTGGAACCTCCTTCCCCACAAGGACAGCTCATTACTTCTCTAGCCATTTAAAAAGTGATTTAAAGACCACTTTGTTCAGGGAAGCATTCCTGGACAGGGACTCAGAGTGGCTTCACAACATTAAAATACCTAGCCTAATGAAGAAGGCCCTTCCTCCATGCCATCTGCCATTGTCTGGCCTTGGAGTGAGTGTAAATGCAGGCCCAACATCATCAGGCCTAGCCAGTGTAAGCAGTCCTCCCTCCAGGCCACCTGCCTTGGTCCAGGCTTCAGAGGGAGAGAAGATACACTGGACTTGGTCCCTTTCCCCACCACCTTTCCCTGCTCCTTCTGTCTCTTGTCTTTTTAGATTGTAAGCCTGAGAGTAGGGATCAGTCTATTTCAATTGACTGATTGTATGTACAGTGTTGTGTAAATTTACAGCGCTATATAAATAAAGCATCATCATCATCATCATCATCATCATCATCATCATCATCAATTTCTATACCACTTAGTGCAGTGGGCTGGGTCAAGAGCAAATTGATTACATTTAGATTCCAATGAAATGAAAGGGGTATCAAAGATGATTTCAGTGGGACTATAGTATAAGAAACTCAGATCCCAATAATGTATGCACCGAACCCAGTTTTAAAAGCTTTTACACACATTAAAATAATTTGCCTATTTTTCCAGATCTTCCAGGAAATTCCAGAGCTTTCTATTTATGCACCACATTAGCTGTCTGGGTGAGTCTCCCAGTGAGCCTCCCAGCACTTGCTTGTTCTGAGGTCAGAACAAGGTGCCCAGCGATGTCATCACTACTGGGTGCCTCATTCTGTGGCTTGTGGTAGCCACAGACACACTGGATAGCTCAGCAGGGTGCATGTGCAGACAACCACCACAGTGCAGAAACTGAGGGCCAGATAACAGGTGAGAGGTAAAGGCAGCTGTGGGGACAGGATACTACATGCTGGACCTGAAACATCCTGACCAGTGCAGACAAGACCTTACTTATCACCATAATTCATCCTATGTTGAGCCAGCTTGGTTTCTCATAGATCTTCATGCACATATTGTTGCATGGATCTGCTTGAGAAAGCTTCATGGAGTTTCCATGAAGGATCACAGAGAAGAGGAACTAAGGAGATTCACAGGCCAAGAAAGTTTTAAAACTCACTTTCCTAGGATGAATTAGTATCTCCTATATGCCATTCTATCCCCTTACTTACCATTTCAGGGCAAAGCAAGGTAATCAGGCCTGCACTGTTGTCGTCTCTTTCTCTGTGGGTGTTTTAAGTGATTGGTGGCTAGATTAAATTCTGTTTGCAAGGCAGTGTTATCCTTTACATCAATGTGACCGACACATGCTGGGCTGATGAGCTGGATAAGGTTGTTGCTGTCTTCACCTCATTTATTAGTGTCATAGCACCAAGAGGCTGAAAGGAAGAGCAAAACCCAAAAGCCCAATTCTGTTTTCATTCTAATTATTAAAAGGGGGGGGGAGCTTAAAAGATGAGTGACTGAAGATATTTTAAATGAAGCATGGTAGGACAAGTTGTATTTCTACATTTTTTGTAGATGACAGGCTGGCTAAGCATTTTGGCTGGGATTCTCTATCACAATGCACACTATATGACTTTGTTCATACACTGCTACATGGCAGAGATGCTAAGAAACCTCCTTAGTAATTTGCAAAGATGGACATCAGCAAGAGTTTCCTGATGCGCATTGCGCACTATCACTGCACACTGGCACTTCCTAACTGGTGTCCTGTTGTCCATAGGTCCCATTGTGCATAGGTGACTTTGCTGGATCCTAACCAACATATTGGTTCAGGTCCTAGATAGATACCCATGGAAACAGCTTTCTCCTCATAAATTCCCCCCAAAACAAACAAAACCCTCAAAGGCCCCTTCCATTACATAAATTTGCATAGATTAGCAAACAGGTAGCTCTCTGGGTACTGTAGTTCCTTGGCTTTTTAGTGGGACCTATTTTTCCTGTGAAACAAATGTATCATTTCACCCTGTGAAATGGAGGTGTATTCACTTAGACTTCTGAATTCTGGTTGTTTTTCATAGCTCACCTTATGTGATCCTCGTCCACCCCCACCCCCAAAAAATCTTGTTTCACCTTGTAAAAATTATTTTGGAGACCTTGGATAGCCCCTTGTTGAATCTGGATGTTATGGAACTGTTCAGTTCTATTTCCTGTAGATATAAGTCCACTTAACAAACAAATAAACAGCTTCATTTATATACCGCTTCATACCCTTAAGGAGTGTCTAAGCGGTTTACAATTTGTAAGCTATTTGCCCCCCAACAATCTGGGTACTCATTTTAGCGACCTCGGAAGGATGCAAGCCTGAGTCGAGCTTCAGCCCTTTGCTGGTCTTGAACTCGCCACCTTATGGTTTTGAGTGAGTGGCTGCAGTACAGGCATTTAACCACTGCGCCACCAGGGCTGATAGGAAGGGCACTTAGGAAGAAGTAAGTCCCCAAGTGAATTCTGGTCCTTATATTTAAAGCATCATGTAAGTAACCACTACTGGTTTGGATAAGAGATCATAGCCTGGTGCTAATGAATTCAGTCTGCATGTAGATACCAGTTCAGACTATGCCATCCTCACTTAAAGCACTGATTTCGACTTTTAGGTTCTGTAATGAGTATGGAAGTTGAGTAGTTCTTTGTGGGTTTTTCAGGTTATGTGGCCATGTTCTAGAAGAGTTTATTCCTGACGTTTCACCTGCACCTGTGGCTGGCATTTTCAGGGAAGAATAGAATATCATCAGGAATAAACTCTTCTAGAACATGCTACATAGCCCCCCCCCCCCAAAAAAAAACACACAAAGAACTATGGGTGCTGGCCCTGAAAGCATTCAACTTCACAAGGGATGTTGAACTTTGAATGTTTCATCCTCCCATGAGAGGACAAATAATTATGACAGTTTTATCTCCCACCATAGGGGGAAATTAGTATTTTTTTTTCCAGAATATTCTCCCTTTATTTGACTGTCCTGAATGTTGTATTATGGAGGAAACATTCTGCAGAGAAAAACACATTGACCTTTTCTCTGCAGAGAAAAACACATTTTGCACTCAGAAAACCATGTACCCTGTGCAGGAAGCATGTTTTCCCCATAGGAAACAATGTTTTCTGCACATTAAACACATTTTCTGTGTAGAAAGCAGGTGCTTTGTTAAAACACACACATAAATATGGCTGGCCTCCTGTTCAATATTATTATAATTCAAGATTATAAACCAGATTTATGATCTTACAACTCACATTCACAGTGATTAATGACCCAATATAACCTCCTCAACCCTACCTCTTAATCCAGACAGTATGCAATAGTGTTGAAGATCTGGGCACTAGAAAATGAGAAAAGCGTATTTCTCTTGAGCTGAATCTGCACTGCATAAGTAATGCAATTTGATATGACTTTAACTGTCATGTATCCATACTATGGAATACTGGGGATTTCTAGTTTGTCATGGCACCAGGGTTCTTTTAAATATCTCACAAAACTACAGAGCCCAGAATTTCATAGCATTGGGAAATCACAGTTAAAGTGATATCAAACTACATTATTTCTGCAGTGCAGATTCAGTATTGGTCATGGCCGTGGTCTCATTGAGACAAGCAGCTGCAGAGACCCCTTGGGGTCTCTCCAGATGACCATCCTAATGCATCCTGTGATCTGGAGTATGTCACATTTGTCAGTCCCAGTGCACCTGGTTCAAGTCTGGTTTAAGAGGGAGGTTTTGGGATGTGGCATTGACATATGTAGCTAATACAGCGGGTATTCCTTTGTTGTTGCTACATCTGACAAGACAGGATCTTGGCTCTATGTATTTTTGTTCACAAAATTCCTGAACAAAAATGCCATACATGTCACTATTGTCAGGAGTACTGTGAGCAAACAGCCTCTGTGTTTGTTCAGTCTGCTGCCAAGGCACTAAGTGTTGATGGGAGAGTTCAAGAGTCCTTGCTTCCCTTACAGTTGATATAAATTTGACTTATATAGCCCACCAGAATGTGGATGTTTTCAGACAGAAGACTGTCATCTGTAAAGTAGTATACATGTCTACTTTAAAAGACAATGACCACCCTCCCACTCTTTAAGATGGTCTAGAATGAGGGCATCAAACACTGGGCCTTTATTAACTGGATTCATGGCTATAACACAGAAGGGTGCCATCATGAATAAGTGTAGAGATAGGAAGAGATATAGCTTGGGAAAATCAATAATTATCAGCTGCATCCAAACTGCAGAAATAATGCAGTTCAACACCACTTTAACTGTCATGGCTCAAAGCTATGGAATTCTGATTTGTTTAAAATTTTATTTTTATTAACTCACTTTACTCTTGTAAACAAAAAGACAGTATGTACATAACACATAAACACATTACATATCAACATTACATTACCCATCATAACAGAAAACAACTAAAATCTAAAATAATACCAGTACCTTTTAGTTTCATAGTTTAGTGAGATAGTTAGCCTTCTCTAACAGAGAGCTTTGGTGCTCCATCAAACCAAAAATACCAGGGTATCATAGCATCAGGCCATGGCAGTTAAAGTGGTGTTAAAGTGAGATTATTTCTGCAGTACAGATGCAACCATCATTGTGGAGTCGAAGCCTTTCATGGCCAGCATCCATAGTTTTTTATGGGGCTTTTGGGCTTTGCGGCCATGTTCTAGAAGAGTTCCTTTCTGACATTTCGCCAGCATCTGTGGATGGCTCTGAAGGTGCCCCACAAGCCCCACAAAGATGCCCCAAAAGCTCTGAAGATGCCCCAAAAGCCCCACAAAAAGCTATGCAGCCATCATTAATGATCAGTTGGTTCCAATTGTTCTGGAAGATGGCTGCCTGTCAAACATTGCACATCAGTCCTGGTTGCCCTTGAGAAAGGATGTGTCTCCCAATCAAAAGTGTATGAAAGAAAAAACAAAACATGGGATGCTGCCACAAGAGTGTCCTCTCGCCCCCAAAATTGTATGTGATAGGCTACCTGTAGACCATTGTAAACATCCCCTTCAAATCTGGTGCAAATCCATCCACCCATTTTCACAGGACACTGTAAAAAACATATGAACAGATGTATAGGCAGAAACATGTTTGCACTTGCATAGATTTATACCACTCATAGGTCACCCTACATTGGGAAAGATTCTCAGAATGGCTTACAGATACATAAAAATAAAACAGTCCCTGCCTCCAAGCTTAAAAAAAAGCATGACAGAAAAGGAAGGCGATGAAGAGGGAAAAGGAAAACAAGACAACTTGACCACATTTTCTCAAATGTATGAAATTCCTATATCTGGTGCAGTGGCTGTTAGATGGTAGTCTGGGAAAGGTAAAACCCAGTAAAAGTGACTTCTCAGTGAGGCTGAGGCTGACCTTATTTCTTTCTTTCCCCCTCTCTTATCCTGGTAGAATGGCTACTTAATAGTAATTACCAGGTTATATATAGACATTTTAAAAAGCCCTGTCTGATCTCTTTCTACCAGCATTGCCTATAAAATATCATTTTATTTAGATACGCTTTTGGCTTTTGAGATACTTTGCCAGAAGGGTCTTTTAATGTGGTGTGTTAAACTCTTATCCCTTTGATTGTGTTTCAAACTTTTAATGTAGTATTTTAAAAAGAATTGTTTCATTAAAAAAAACTTTTGTGTGAAATAAATTAAAGCTGCACTTTTCTCTAATGGGTTGTGTGGGTTTCTGTGTGTATGACTGTGTGTGTGTGTGTTTCATCCTCCAGGGACACAGAGAACAAACCAAGACCTATGACCTTGCACAATGTCACTTTTTGTAACACCCAGTCCCTTGCGAGTCAGCACAATCCAAGATGACACTTTCAAGCTTATGACTCCTGCCCATTGATTCATTTTGAGATGTTTTGTGTTCCATGGATGCAAAGCTCCAGTACTATTATCTCCTCTGGGCTGTCTCTTTGACATTCAGAGAACTTCCGAAAGCATGGATGGCTGAATTCTTTATTCACAGGGATGCTCCAAATCGACCAGCTGAGGGTTTTGAGTTTGGATGCATCCTCTGAAGCAGTTCTTTCAAGCCATCAGGGACCCTGACATATTCAATTCAAGATATCATAAGACAGTTTGCCTCCAAGTTTCTTCTGAAAGAAAAGAAACATACCAGTTCCATATTTTAACTAGGGATTTGATTCTTCATTATGTTTCTTCTCAAAGGTAGCAGTGACTATTTCAGCAATTGTCTACCTGCTATGAGAAAGTCTTCAAAACCATGCAGTTTTCTAAAGCTATCCACAATTCGAGACTCATTTGTGCAATTCACACATAGTTGTTTTGCACAGAAAACAGCATTTTCTAATTATGCTGTTGTTGTTGTTGTTGTTGTTGTTGTTCACATATATTCCACTTTTCTCCCACTACAGGGACTCTAATAGGGGAAAAACACCACATTTTCTTCATGATGTTGTTGCTGTATGCCTTAAATGTATGTCCAATTTATGATGACCCTAAGGTGAACTTGTCACAGGATTTTCTTGACAAAATTTGTTCAACTGGGGTGAGTATGTATGTGCCTTTGCTTCTGAGGATGAGAAAATGTGACAATGTCACCCAGTGGGTTTTCATGGCTGAGTGGGGATTTGAAGTGTGATCTCCAGAGTCATAGCTAAATGCTCAAACCATGCTAGCTCTGCAGTTTTCTGTACAGAAAATATTTTGATACAGAAATATTAATTCCTGAGTAGAGAATGGTGCTTTCTGCACAATGCTACCATAGTGCAGAGTAAGTCTAGAACTGTGAAGACCTTCATCAGTCCAGGATTCTTCTCATCAGGTTTTCCCAACACTCCAAAACACCTCATTTTCCAACCATTTTTCAAATATTTTTGAATATTCTTTTCATTCCTAATTTTGGCCCGACATCTCTCCCCACTGTGTCTATTACTGAATGCTTCTCCCTCTCTCTCACAAATTCGGATGCAATATACATTGTCTGTCTGGACTACCACCTGGATTATACAGTGACCACATCAAAGTAATTTAGAGATTTGCCTGGAAGAACTTCATGAATACTTGTTGAAAGCAAAAAGACATTAACATTTATATAAGCTGATCAATAAAAAAGGGGGATGGAGCCAATCAGATTCTAGATTGTCCTTAGTATTTCTTCTCTTTACACTTAGAGCAATATATAGTGGGCCCTTGGTGTCCGCTGAAATTGGGTTCCAAGACTCCCCCTCCCCCCCATGGATATCAAAATCTGTGGATACTGAAGTCCCATTATATGCAATGGCATTATAAAATCCACACATTTTGTCCATGTTCATATATGGAATAGAGTAAATTCATCTTTCAAAATAAATGAATTTCTTACACAACTCTGAAGGATAAAATCGAACTTTTGATATATGTCCATTAGAAACAAGAGTTTGTTGCCAAGCTGTCAAGGGAACAAAATTAGGCATGGCAGAAGACTATACAAGACCCTTCAGAAAATTAAGAAAACAACAGTCCTTTATGCTAAACTGTATCTGGAATAAGAACATCTAATTTCTTCCAAGGCATATTCAAATGAGAGGACTAGGCTTGAGCCCCTTTCAGAGACAGTTGTATGCATACAAATTAAGAAGCAGTGAGAGAGCTACTACATAGGATTTCTATTTTCTAATATATATTATATCTATTTTATCATTACAGACATCCCAATATCAGTTGAAAGAAAAGATTCCATACCAACCAAATGTCTCAGTTTGGCAAGGACAGTTCTCTGTCATCTCACTTACTCTGCTGCTTTTAAATGCCTGTTTCTTTTTCCTCCTCCCACATGTTGCCTTTGTCTTCATCTTCCTTCAATTTCTGAAGAAGGAGAAGAGGGGACAGAATCTTTCCCTTCCCAGTAGGCTCTGGCAAAAGCAAACTGTTGCAATTTCTTTCAGCTTGTGTGTTCTTCCTCAATATTTTTGTAATACTGACCACACTCTGATGTTGCTTGCTCACATGCATCCCAGTTTTCATGTCTTCATATCACTTCCTTTGAATACTCAAAGTGTCTTGAGCTGATGTTTTCTATTCCACACTTCTTATATATAGTACAGCAACAGTCCCAACAAGTGTCAGCCAAGTGCTTCTGGAGGACAAATAGATCATAGACCTCTTCTGTTCATTGAGTCTTAACATCTGGTACTCAGTCAAATACTATCTTTGAACATTTTTTGTTCTATTTTGTCATGATAAATCATGATGACCACACACCTTATTACTGCAAGGAGAATATAACCCTCCAAGATGTGAACTGTAAGCCAACAATGGAAAATGTGCTTCGTAATGATAGAAGTATGGAAATGTCACCAGCTGAACATGCATAATGTAGTTCTGTTTGAAGTTATTGTTCATGGGACATCAGCGTGTTTTGTCTCTTTTGAAGGCAATCTGAGCTGAAAATAAGATTTGCAGGTAAAAAAAAATACTACAAAGGAGATACACTTTAGTTAAGCAGATGTCTGCCATGTAGTACCAGCAAACAATATTGTTGCCATTGTTTCTCTCTAGGGACCTAGATCTCCCAAGCTGCCAAGGCATAGCATTGCTTAGCAATTAAATTGTAATTGTTTCTCTGGAGAGAAAGTGGAAGAATGTATTCACCTTCACCAATAGCTGGGGATAGTTGGTTTTTGCTGTACCCACTCTTGCAACCCACAGCACTGAAAAAAAAAGGGGGGAGGGGAATCACTTGCTCCACCATGCCAGGCAGGTATTAAAAACCAAGAAAGTCTCAGAGAGACAAAGGTATGTGGTTGTTAATACCCCTGACACCAAGTGGGCTTACACAGCAATTGACCAAAATCAGAGATAAGTCAGTTCCTACCTTTGTTGTTATTTGTCATTGAGTTGACTTCAACATGAGGTGCCTCCAGGGCCACCAAAAGCCCCAGCCATCAAATACCCTGCTCAAGTCTTGCAAACTCAGTTCTGTGGCATCACCACTTAATTCAAACCACCTTCAATGTGGTCTTCCTCTTTTCCTACTTCACTGAGAATTATTGTTTTTTCCAGTGAGTCATGTCATCACATGATATATCCAAGTTATGACAGCATCATATTAGTTATGTTGGCTTCTGATTTACTCCAGGAGTCTTCATACAGTCTTAGAATCTACAAGGTAGACAAAAGGGGGAGAAAGGAGGAGGAAGAATGAAGAGGGAAAAAAAATATGCTCAGCCAATTTATTCTAAGAAAGCTCAACATGTCAGGGAACTACAGCACAATGGAAGAGTTTTTGCTTGCTCCTTCTCACCCTCTCTTACCCACAATGTTGGAAACTGGAAATTGGAAAGAGTAGCCGGTGTGGAAATTACTAGCTAGAGCCCTGATGGTGAACCTATGACACACGTGTCAGCACATTTCTGATGACACGTGGTTGCTGAGGCGGCCGCATGCCAAGAAGGATGTTTAATTCCTGGCACCTGCATGGCCAAGTGCAGTAGCCAAGGATGAATAAGATTCTAGTTGCAAATGTTTCATCCTCGGCTACTGCACTTGGCTGTGCTGCATTACACTGCTCCCTTCTCTGCCAATGGAAATGAGGACAAAAATCCCGGCTTAACTGGAAGTCCCAGAAGTAGACGCTCTGTGATGGACCTCGGTTGTTTTGGCTTACAGACCTCCGGCACAAAGTGTCTAATAGGGGAGGATGAAACATTTGTTGTTCCAAGTTGCAAGTGTTTCATCCTCCTCTATTAGACACTCTGTGCCGGAGATCTGTAGGCCAAAACAACAGAAGTCCGTCACAGAGCGTCTAGTTCTGGGACTTCCAGTTAATCCTGGATCTTTGTCCTCATTTCTGCCAGCAGGGCAGAGAGCAGCAGAACGCAGCAGGGGACACATCTCTGGGGGCCCTGCCAATACCAATAACCAACAGTTAACCACAGCAACCATTATCTATTATTCTGGGGTATCATGGATTTCTAATCCATCATTACTGAGATAAGTGATTTAAACTATAAATATATAAACTATAAAAATAAGTGATTTAAACTATAAATATTGCAAAATAATGTTTTTTCCTCAAAGTTACACACCACCCGAGTTATGCTCAGTTTTTTGGTGAAGTTTGACACACCAAGATCAAAAGGTTGCCCATCACTGAGCTAGAGCATGCATCTAAGCATGATAGTGGGGAAGTTGTTTGACTGCTGCTGCTGCTTCTTCTTTTAGAACTGTTCAACAGTGAAATAGGCTGCCTGGGAGAGTGAAGGACTTTTCTCTGTTGGAAGGTTTTATGCAGAGATTGGATGTCCACCTCTAAGAAATGCTTTAACAGTACATTTCTACACTGACAGGGGATGGACCAGTTGAGCTTTAGGGTGCCTTTTATATCTTGAGTTTGTGTTGGCTTTATTAGTGATGCTTCTTGCAGTTCATTTTATGCATGCTAAATTACATCATAATTCAGATTGTCAGGTCAGGAGCATCAAAGATGCTACAATTTCAAGGCCCACATCCTGAGACCTAGGGAAAATCTCTAGTCATTTGTGAGAGGAGGATGAGGGGAAATGGTCCTATCAGCTTTCTTCACTGTCCAGCTTTTACAATGACACATAGAAATGAGAAATTCAAAGATACAGGCATTAGTTTGTAAAATCAGTATATAAAGAGATCTTGTAGCACCTTTGGACTGGCTGAAAGAAAGAAGTTGGCAGCATGAGCTTTCATAGACTTAAGGGCCTGTACAGACCGGCACTTTGTTCCAGCCTGAAGTTGAACTAGGGCTCAGGTAGGGGTGAGCATTCACACGTTCAAAGCCTTATTTGTGCAGCCTGGATGCCATCTTGGTTCACACCCATCCAGATGTCACATATCATGATAACATTCCTCATGTGCAGCACCCAAATGGTGCTGCACTTGAGGGGCATCATAATGCCATGCTGGGGCACTTAAGGCACCCCTTCTATGGTGCAAATAGGAGCTGAATTTCGTGGCTTCTTTTTACACTGGGTTGGGGTGTGCAGTTGCTGCATCCCCAACTCAGCACCCAGGCATAGAGCCACCCTTTACTGGGCTGTACAGCCCCTTTTGTCTACTTCCTGCATCTGAGGAAATAGACTTAAGTGTGTGAAAGCTCATGCAGTCATAGAATCATAGAGTTGGAAGAGACCACAGGGACGATTGAGTCCAACCCTCTGCCATGCCTGACCAAAAGACCTGATAAAATATAGTGGTACTATGACTTCCCTTGATATAAACACTATACTCCTATTGATGCAACCAAAATCATACTGGCTTTTTGGCTGCCACATCATACTGCTGAAATGTTCAGCTTGTAGTCCACTAAGACTTCTATATCCCTTTCATATGAACTGTTGTCTAGCCAGGTGTCTCCCATTATATATCTGTACATTTCATTTTTTTTTCTTCTGCCTAGGTGTAGGACCTTACATGTCTCCTTCTCATACTGCCAACTTCTTGCTTTTAGTTAGTCTCAAAATGCTACAGGAAAACTTTACATAGAAAATGGGAAATACATGAAAAATTCTAACTTTTAGTATTCAATGATATGTCTTTACACTTCAGGATCTTGTCTAGTTCCTTCTTTGTTTTGATTTCTTGACTGCAATCCCAGGTCTGATTGATAACTGAGTCAAGGTATGAAAAATCTTGTCCTTTTTTCCCCCACGCATAGCCCAAACATATGCCTGCCTCTCCTTTCTCCAGTGCATGTAACAAGGCAACTCATGGCTTCTTTAACTGATGACAAATCTTCATTTGATTCAATATTAAAGGACCTATCCTATTATCAAAATGTACTCATTCCCTTAGATAAATCCAGTGTGAGGTAGTGATTTTATTAGGACTCTGGGAGACCAGGGATTGAATTCTTACTCATTCAAGTAGATTTGCCAGGGAACCCTGGACAAGTCACACTCTGTCGCTTGCCCTGAGCAGATGGGCCAGGATAGCATGGGCTGATAGAAAAGCATGGATAGCAGGATAGCATGGTCACCCAGGTTAGTACCTGACCTGGATATCTGCTACTGGTGTGTGTCTTTGTGCAAAACAATAGTACGTCAGTTTTGCACAAAATAAATCCCAGAGTTCTAATAGCCTTCAAAAATTGTGGGACTTATTCTGTACAAAACCTGTCTGTTTTTTGAATACAGTTTGCAGTCTCGTTGTTAAAAATACTCATTGCTTCCTTCAAGAAAAAACTTAGGGAAAAATTGTGTGCCTACAAGCAACATCTCCCCCCCCCCCCCGCCGCCCTTTCTTAATTAGCAAGACTTTTGGTAGAATTCTAACTTGGGTGTTAATGTGAAGAAAGTTACACTTACTGGCTGTACAGAATCAGGGTAGTGGCAAATTAGGGATGCAAATTGCTATTGAAAGCTTTGTGGGCAAATTTCTACTGGTGGAAAAAAACAACATAATTATAAAGCACCAACTGGTACTTTTGCATTGTCAACTCTAAAAGCAGTTTAATACCACCTGGGAAAACAAACCCTTGAACAAATAGTCCCATCTGTCTGCTCAGTCAATGTATACGTATATTTCCTATGACTTGAAAAATAAATAATAATTTAGAAAAGCACTGAAGTATCTCTCCCTGTAGGACCATTAGTCAGATGGCTCAAGACTGTTCTTAAGTACTGATTCTAGTTATAAGACCTGAAGAAATAAAATATATTCAGATCAAACATAAATCTAAGCTACATCTCGCACCCTTTCTCAAGACAATTCTACCAGTTTAATGGACTCTCGTGAAACTTTGCTTTCCTATATAATTTTCAGACACTTGTATAAACACGTTGTATGTCAAATTAGTGGTATAATTTTTGTGTTAGCCATTTTAAAAAAGCTGTCACAGATTCCCCCTCCCCCCCCCACACACACACTTCAGTTCAATGCCTGTAAAAAGTAATTCAATTGTAATTCAATCCACTGGTTTATTTTTCACCCTAGGTAGATATTAGGGAAACAGAACCACATGAAATGTGCTAGGTTGAAATGGCACATTTTGTAAGAACATTTTGAGATGCATGGCATAACAAAGTGCAACTGTACTCAGAGAGCTGAGTCCTGAAAGAAGGTTATCTAGCGCTTATTTTCTGAGACCTGCTCAGCAACAACTGTCTGTACCTAACTTATTTTTCTTTCCACCAGCATCATCAAAATGTTCTATGAAATCCAGCCAAAGTACTTTCCTGCTAAGATAAATGGTTAGAAAGGCAATAAACGAGTAAAGCTTTTGCCCTTTGTGAATAATCATATTCAACAATTATGGGTCTTTTGGCAGATCTTCAGGTTCACATTTGGCCCATTGAGACTTACAGTCCTCTTGCTGTCTTGCTTTCTGCCTTAATTAATTCCAGGAGAACTGGTAGAGGTTCCATCATGGGCATATCGGAAATTGCCTGGTAAGACTCCTAATCAAATTAGCTCACTATTTAACCCTGTGGGATGTAACACTTGAAGTTTGCTTTATGGTGGAGTTTTCTTTATGGATCACTTGCAGAGATGTTTTAGGTAGGCTACAGCAAAGATGCATGGGTCCACGTAAACTTCCCCCACTGCCATGGGTCTGTTAATACTGACAATAGAAGTGTGGCAACCCATACCCCATCACACAACTTAATACTTACTGTTCATTTACCATCCAGACTGTGACTTTAACTTGGGGATGAAAAAAAATTAGGTGAAAACATTTTTAAATGTCAAAATAATATGGACTGGCATTCAATACTGCAGTTATGGCTTCATAACCCAGGGCTTGTCTGCATGGGTTATTTACTCTGAATTCCCCCTGGACTCACTGTGTCTTGTTTACATGATGCAAGGCCAAAACCCTGAACCAGGAGTGTAAAGTCTTCACAACATCCTTTCCTCCCCTCAACCCAAATTAAATAACCTTTAGTTTTTAGTTTTAGTTTGGATAGTTTTAGGTATCTTGGTAGCACTGATGGGCAGGTGCCTTCCTATGTGATCCCTGTAAGTCACTGTTGCAGGAGCAAGTCACACTGAGGTTAAAAAGAGGTGCCCAGCTTCAATAGCATGGCTGGGCACCTCATTGTGACCACAATGGCAATGCCAGGAGATCAACAGAATGTCATGACTGTGTTATGATTGTGGATAAAGCACAGGTAACAAGGGAAATTTGCAGGGAAATTGGGACCAGAATGCTCTGGGAGTAGCCTTGAGTATTCTAGCCAGTAAAGACAAGCCTCTAGAGCTATTGATTCACAACTTCTCTGGATTCAATAAAACTACACAGGCATGGTACTGGCACTATCACCATGGTTTTAAATACCTCTCCATACCTATCTGAATATCTAGCAGCCATACTGAGTGAAGGAGGTCCTTTGAGCTGGTGACTGAGGTATAGGAGGAGGATGTTCCCAGCCCCGTCCCACTGATGGATGAGGCAGCAATGAGGAATTGTAGCGGGGTCCAGTTTGTTTTGGCCTCACTGCTGGGGTCTGGAAACATATCTTCCTCCACCCTGATCACCAACTAAACACAATTCATTCATTCATTCAGCGTAGCTGCAGGCTCTTAAGATGCCTGTGGGGCAGGGTTGCGTCAGGAGATGTTACTGTATTATGCATTTGTAACTAAGTAGGTGATGCATGGTATCAGTGATGTTTATCAAGTGTTGGTAAGCTCCAACAGGCCTTGCCTAAAAAGAAGAAGCGCCCTCCCTCCAATCCATCTGCCATGGTCCAGGCTTCCGAGAGAGAGAAGATATGCTGGACTTTCCCCCTTCCCCACCACCTCTCCCTTCTCCTTTTGTGTAGTGTCTATTTTAGGTTGTAAGCCTGAGGGCAGGGAAATGTCTTAATTAACAAATTGTAAGCCGCTTTGATAGCCTTGGCTGAAGAGCGGGGTATAAATAAAAATTATTATTATTATTATTATTATTGGTAAGTGTTCACAGGGAGAGACTGATGAGAATTTTTATAGCTTGAACAATGAGTGTTAAATAGCTCTGATTTGCCATTGGGTGCTATCTAAAGTAAAATAAAGGATGAGAGCCAGAATAGTGTATATAGTGGTTTGAGGGTTGGACTAGGACTTCGGTAGACCAGGTATCCAATCTCTGTCTGTCCATGGAAACCCATTGGATGAACCTAGAAAAGTTACACTCTCCCAATTTCAGATGAAGGCAATGACAAACCTGCTCAGAACAAATATTTCCAAGAAAAGTCTGTGATAGGTTTACCTTAGGGTTGCAATAAGGTTTGAAGGCACATAGTGGCCAAATAACAGGAAAAAATGGAAGAAATCCCCAAAGACTTTGAGGAATCTTTTCAAGGAACTCAGCATGATTTTAATTTGGAGGCCAATGTGAACGGGTCGCCCCAACATTCTTTTTTCTTTCACTGAAATCAGATACCATGGGAGACAGAAGTTGAGGTTATGATGATGTTGGAGATATGTTTAACATTTTCCTTGATGTGATTTCCTGACTTAAATCACCCTTCTACCCCAAAACTATTATGAGCTAGCAATGAGGGAGGAGGAACCAAGTAAAGTACAAGTACTTGCTGTTCTCCTCTATGTGACTCAGCATCTTCATAGAGCAATTTAAGTTGCAAAAATGATGTTATGATAGGTATTGAGTAGGTCTTATCCTGGAAACAGATTCCTAACTAAACAAGTTAGGAATGTGATCAGATCTACACACCAGCGCTAGGATTGGCAAATTAAAAACCAGAGACTATTCCCTCTTCTTCTCATATAGGTTTTGTCTCCAGTTTTCATTCTGGCAACTCTAGACACCAATCCATGTATAGTCTGGAGGTCACAAATAACAAACTGCGTACATTTGGAGACAATGGGGGGGAGGGTCACCTATCCCAGCATCTTCAACTCTTTTCTGTGTCCATCCCAATTTTCTTCTTGCAAACTCTGCATTTTCTCCCCTACCACACTGATCTTGGGAAAGTTGGCTTCCCCCTGGCTGCCTCTTTCATCTGTGCCTGATCTTTCTTTTAGTCCCGGGTGTTCTTTTTCTGAAGAACAGTAGGCGTAACACCTCCAGGCACTTCTCCTGAGGCTCTTTCTGTTCTCCCAACTCTGCTGCTTTCTCAACTCTGACTTTTTATTTAATTCCTAGTATCTCTCTGAACAATGGGATCCTTGTCAGGAACCTCCGTCACTGACGAGCAACTGCAACATGAAAACAAGACATGATAAAATGCTTGATGAAATAAAAGACTTATGCAATATGGTTACTTTCAGCTTGTTCTTCAGCCAGGCTTGGGTCCTGCCTGTAAAAGAACCAGGAGTTCTAGCAGCTGTTGCACTGTGTGGTGCTGCTGAGTTCGATCACCATGGCAACAGCATCAGCAGCATCAGTGACATTCTCCTCCCTCCTCTTCCTCCTCCTCTTCTTCCTCCTCCTTAACATCATCAGTACCAGGAACAGCAGCAGTAGCAGCCTTGGTAGAAGCCAGAGCCTGGTAGCATTGGATGCAATTGAAAGAGCTGGCTTTGCAAACCAGCTCAGCTGCCAGGACAGCAATGAGGTGCAGCAACCACAGCATTGTCATTTTCCGGAAGACAGATAGATAGAAAAGAACAGCAAGAGAGAGAGAAAGGGAGAGAGTTGAAGACGGTGCACTGCAGATGAACCAAAGAAGACCCAGGTAAAATCCCCATCCTCTGACTGTTTGCCAACTCTCTGTCCTTGATTGGGTCACTCATGTTTTTCTGTCTTTCTGATCTACTGACTAATCATTTTGAAGAGACTGAAATGATTATTTGTTTTCTTAGCAATGTCTTTTTTATTTTTTCATGGTTCAGAAAAAGGATTCTTCTCCCCTCCCTCTACCTTCATCTGACTTTCATCTGATCATGCATCAAATATATTCAAAGAGAAAATGGTTAGAAATGTATGCTGGTGTTGTGGGGGAGGAAATAGACAGATGTAATGTTTTGAGGCAATGCAAAGAAGTGTTTTTGCAGAGCGCTTCGGAATAAAAAGTGGGCAGTAGCTTGGAAAAAGAAGGCTGGCACAGAAACAGATAATCCTTTTTTCTAAAAAAAATCCAATCTACTTCATGCACAATCCATCAATTAAATTGCTCCAACATATCTGATTAAATATCTGGGAGGAGGGAAATTTCTGACATTTTTAAGAGGGTGCTGTGCGTGCATATGAGAGAAAAGGAAGAGGAAAGAGAAACAGATGAGACATAAAGTGATGGTATCTCTCCAAAAAAGCTTTCATTATATAGTGAAAATAAAACTAAGAAAAAGTCTATCCTATAATTAGGGATGGTGAGCTCATGGCATAGTAGCATATCTGCACCATGAGCTTACATAGACTGATATTAAACATATCCAGGTGCTTTATGAGGGGTTGCATTTATCTGTCTAACCTAATGCTATCTAATGGGATTGGCAACACTTATCCAAGGTATAAGGGAGATGTCTTAACCAACTCTCTTGCCAGAGATCTTTCAACCAAAGCTGGAAAATACTGAACTTGTGATCTTTTGCCTGCAGAACACATGCTTGTCCCGGAAACATAGATACCTCCAGTCTGATTCAATTTAGTATTTGGGTTGTACAGTGATGAGGTTTTAGGCAAACCTTCTGGCTCCTTTTTCTATGACTATAATTCTGAGGCTGCAATCCTTTGCCAAAGTACTATGAAGTAAACCCCATTGACTTACTTACTCCTTAATGGGGGTCAGTCCCATTGGAGAAGTGAATGAGCACGGAAATGGTTGTACTGTAAAGCTATTGTGTCAAATATAGACCCATAGAGATGTTTTCATCCATTGCAAAATAGAAGAAATTGCTTTTTAACAAAACTTTAGATGATCACATTATTTGGGATACTCTCTTGCTGTTTATATGAAGTTATGTCGGATATGTTATATGAAGTTATGTTGGATATGTAATTGCACTATGTGCTTTATGGCCCATCTTGAACTAGTTTATGTCACCACTGCTATGATTCTCTCATGACAGATTTAGGACTTCA
This sequence comes from Urosaurus nigricauda, assembly GCA_034509955.1. Taxonomy (NCBI): domain Eukaryota; kingdom Metazoa; phylum Chordata; class Lepidosauria; order Squamata; family Phrynosomatidae; genus Urosaurus; species Urosaurus nigricauda. Next base: position 245,446,352 of record JAOEGL010000004.1, on the reverse strand, counting down.
GCCCAAAACACACTGTAGAAATAATCCAGTTTGAGATTGCTTTAACTGACCTGGCTCAGTACTAGGGAATCATAGGGAATCATGTGTTCTGCAGGCAAAAGATCACAAGTTTATTGTGTGGCACCAGAGCCCTCTGACAGAGAAGGCTAAATGTCTCACAAATTGACAGTTTCCAGAATTCCCTAGCACTGAGACAGAGCAGTTAAAGCGGTTTCAAAAGTGGTTTATTTCTGCAGTGGGTTTTGAACTTAATCTCCTTTAAATCCTGAATTTAAGTAACATGATAACAATGGTATTCATTCAGAATGATAATTCCAGGTAACTTTTAAGATCACTGATGGCTTGCTGGTCTTTTAGCATTTTGTGAATTATGTTGCATTCGTATGCCATTTCTAGGCAGGAATTCAAAGTTGAAAGTAAACACCAGTGAACATAATAGTTACTTGCTTTTCTGGGATACTTTTGGTAAAAACTTGGAAAATTTACAAATTTCTTCATGCAACCAACAGAAAGAAACTGAGATTTTAGGGGGTGGAGAATTCAACGTGAGAGACATCAGTATGGGGAGATTTGACCAGCCAGGCAGAGGGCTTTGATTGCTTAGTTTATTCAATCATCTTTGTGAGTCTGGATTATGATTGTCATCTCTGTTTTCCTGAGAGCTGCAACATGATTTTTTTTTCATACTGAAAATATCTATTGAATATCTATTGAATTTGACCACTCCACATTAATGAGAATTTTCTTTGGCTTGTTTATCAAAAATTTAGCAGAAACAACATGAGATTTTTAAAAAATGCAGAAGAAAGAAGAACTGACAGATTTACCCATCACTATCTGAACGGTCGCAATTTGTTCATGACCACTATAAACTGTAACCAAAGATTTTTATGTTCAGTGTAAATTGTAGGTTTTTATGCCTTTTTATATTGGTCAACATAGTGATCCTTCCATTAAAAACAAACAAAAAACCCCAAAATGTTCCAGTTTCATGAGCTGTAAAAGCAGACCATAATGCAGATATTTTGATTTGCCATTAGGATTCACTAAAAGCAAAACCTGATGAAAAACTGGGAAGGGGGAATCAATAGGCATGTGAAGAAGATTACAAGCAAAATCAGCCAAATGTATCAATGAAGTCTCGCAAATCTCTTGCATTTCATGGAAACCAACATTTGAAGTGATGTGTGATGGGCTTACTCAGGACAACTGGACTGGAGTGGGGTGTATTTGTGTGTGTACTTGACAATGAAATGCTGTAGAGTACATTACATGTGTCTACCCATGATGTAAAGGTGAATCTGCACTACACATCTGTAGCAGCTTGATACCATTTTAACTATCATATTCCTATACTATAAAATCATGGGATTTTTAGTTTGTAGGATTCAATGGAGAAATCTAGTGCACTGTAGCTGTCTAGCAGAGAATTCTAAGTATCTCATGAAATTCAAAGCAGAGAGTTGAGTATTTCTACACTGTGTAGTGCAGGTACACTCTTAGTTTTACTAAATTCAATTTTGCTTGATTCCAGAGGTGGCACAGCTGGATGGAATGGTCACCTCAGGAAGCAGAGCACAAAGGATTGGTAAATCTGCTACACCACACCATGCCAGATTATATGAGATCCCCTGTTTCTGCCATTGCACCTAATTTGTGGGAAGGCTTTCCTAATTCTGAGTTTAATGGTGAGGAAGGAAACATGCATATGGGAATCTCTTTCAAAGCTGGGAGCTGGTTAGCCCAGGAACAATTCTCTTGGGAGCAAAGGCTGTAGTTGCCGTCACCATGCCTCCCTCCTTGCAGGAGTGGTTTTCTGGCTGTCTCCCTCCGTCCCATTATCTCCCCACTTTTTGCATGGCTCCACCTTTTCCTCTGTGACACTGCTCCCCCAGGTGTGTGCTTGTCCACAGCAATTGCTCAAGTAAGGAATGAATGTGCACAGTAGACTATCCAGAGATGTTGCCTGGGATGAAGGATGGATGTTGGAGTTGCCTGCTCTGGAGCTTGGAAGGGGAAAAGCAGAAACAATGATGCTCAGACACAAGTGGAGTCGATGCCAGCCACAGATGCTGGCGAAACGTCAGAAAGGAACTCTTCTAGAACATGGCCACATAGCCCGAAAGCTCCACAAAAAACTCAGACACAAGGATCCCAGGGCTTTGGTGGTGAAGGAGGAAGAACTGATCTGGAGTTCCTCTTCCTCCCCCTTCCCCCAGACATTCTCACCATCCTATCCTCCTTTCTTTTCTTTTTAGCTTACTATTGGAGGTACAGGGCTCTGCCATCTCCTTTTCCTCTTTCTACATGAGAAGAAAATTTCATTCTTTTTCCTGCTGTTGCATGTGGAGGGAAAATCACTCCCATAACCATTTCCACCTATGCCTGAGGTGAGTGAGCAAAAGGTGAAGGGGAGAGCCTGCATATGTTGCATCAAAATTTGAAGTGGCCATAAGAAGTCATAATTCAGCGACAGACTTGTGCATAAGAAAGTCTTAGGCTCTAGGTTTGGTATGCTTGGGTAATGATGGGAAAGACCCTTCCTGAAATGTAGGTGAGCTACTCCTGGTCATTTCAACAATACCAAACTGGATGGACCAATAGTGTGACTTTATAGAGCAGCTTCATATATTTACAAGTGGGGGTAGAGGAATACAACCTGAAACCCTTTCTCATCCATATATATATATATGAGGGAGAAAGAGGCTTTGCCTGCCATCATCATTGAAAAATGTATATTTTCACTGCAGAATTCCATATGGAGCACTCTTGGACTTTCAAGTATGATTTATCTACTCCTCTAAGCACCATTTGATATTTCTTCACTAATGCAGATAGCACATACTGAGAAAAGGCTGTTTTAATGATACCATTAGTATACATTTCCCCGCAGGCCATTTTTCTTTGCTGATGTGTGAATGTTGTGGTGGTCATTTTTCTCCTATCAAAGGAACTAATTAGGTCTCCATTCTGCTCCTCCCAAGATTAGAGTGTGCCAATGAGTGAGAGAACAAAATCTCTCTTTCTTTCAGTTGGAGGGGAGAGGAAGGCTTGTCTGTTACAGGTCATATACTTGGCCATGTTGATGGATGAAATCAGTAGAGTCCCATGCACCACAGAAAAATTCTCATGCAGTTATGGTGATAGCCTCTCTAGACTCTATATAATGGTCAGATCCAGATTGTGAGAAAGCTACATATCTCAAAAACGTGATGTTGCATTGAATTATCATGCCTCATCACAAATGATGCACCTTTGCTCTGTGTATTTACCACAGCCCACATTTAAATGCCATTTATGCTGGCATCCATTATAGGATATCTATGCAGGGGTTTACAGTCTGTTAATTGTGCGTTGAATGACACATAAACCTTCAATCTATCTCCTCCAGTGCATGATCTCTTTATTTTTAAAGCATGAATAATCTCTAGTCATTCTTTTTTTTCTGTATCTAGGGGTGGGCAAAGATGTCAGCTTCACCTTCTCCCACATTCAATTTAATAAAAAGTAAAAACAAAAAAGAGTGTTTCATCCAGTTTATGAACAGATTAGCAAATTCTGACAAGCTTTAGGTCACAAAAACCCAAAATGAACTGAGACAAATCCCTGCTTGAAATCTGCAGTAGTCAAATTTTACAGATAAAACAAAAAGAGGTGGCAATCCTACTTTAGCAGAATAGTCACAAGGTTTTACTCCCCAACTTTCAAGAGCTATTTTTTTACAAGTGTTCCTCCCCCCTGATTTTAACATCTATAGGTTGCTCTTCCTCCCATGGTTGATTTCTTTTAAATCTCATTTTGCTTTCCTATCCCTTTTGAGGCTGCAGCAGAATTAACAGTCATGGCTCCATCCCATGGAATCCTGGGATTTGAGGTTTGTTGTGGCATTAGAGCTCTCTGACAGAGAAGTCTAAATATCTCACAAAACTACAAATCCCAGAATTCCATAGCATGGGCCCATGGCAGTTAAAGTGGTGTCCAACTGCATTTATTCTGCAGTGTAGGTGCAGCCTAAGAAGAAATTTGGAAATTTCACAAAATTCCTATCAAACAAAATTAAATTCTCACTTACATGTAGTGTTATCCTATTGCATGGCCTCAGCAGCTTTATTTTTATATCCCTGAACAAAGAATGGGATGAATCACAAAGGTGATTCTGCCTCCTGTAATTATTTCCTTTCCTCCTATTCATTAGATATCTAGACTATTCTCTTAGAAGTGTTCTAAGTCTTGGATAAATTCCCTGGAATTCAGCAGTATAGGTGTGTTCTCCACAAAATATGGTCCAGATGAATAATTCTCATTGAAATAAAAAGAGTGTGACTTAAAGTTTGCTAACATGTGCTCATATGTGTTTTATATGTCATATGTTTTATATGTCGGGACATCATGCATTAGAAAATTATTTTCCCTTTTCCCCATTTAGATTAGTGGGAACTATGTCAGATGATACCTGAAGTTTATATCATTAGCCTTTTGGGTTCAAAAAGAATATGCTACTACTTTCTGTGCAAGTTTCTGTGCAGCAAAAAGCACTGGTGAGATTCTTGTAATTTTGATTGGATGTTTCAAAAAGCTGCCTTGAAGACAACAACAACCCTGAATTCTCTAATTTTTTAATTCAGAGGAAAATCCAAGCTGTTGATGAATTATTGATTTCCTTCTGTAACCCTTTATTATTCCTGTCCAACAGCCCCCCAGAACATCATCCTAGCCCTTTCCTTCAGTGACTGTATGGTGCAGAGGTAGTGTCATTTCTATGGAACGAGAGAGATACATGTTTTGTTTTGTTTTTGGTTTGTTTTATTTTATCTTTTCTTCCTTCTTTGTTGCCCTCATGCACAGGGCAAAACAAACAAAAAAGTCCCAAAAGCCAATTGTAGGTCTCCCAAAGACTACAGTGTTTTCCAGTGTTGCCCTAGGTATCCAAGAGATGAAGAGAAGACAATAATACTTGCACCATGTTTACTCTGGACATCCTTATTCAGCTAATAAATGAAAGAGATGAGGGAAAGGGCTCCTTTGTAGCTGCTTCCAAGATTTTAATAATCTCAACAGTATTGTTTTATTGTTATTGTTTACTGTTATGATTTATTAGTTATGGTGGGTTGGTGGGGTTCCGGGACATTGTATTTTATTATATTTTAATGTTTTTAATGTTGTTAGCCACCTCAATCTCAGTGGAGAGGTGGGAAATAAATAAATATTTATTATTATTATTATTATTATTATTGGTACAATGAGGGGGTTAAATGTGATTAAACTCTTTTTAATGCAGTTGGTGTTTTACTATAATGATTGCTTTAATTGTTTGTTCATATTATAAATTGCTGGAAGAGATCCTACATCAGGGCACTATACTGTAAATCTTTGCATGGGAATGTATGCCTAGATTGTGTTATGTAACCCTTGTGTTAAATTGTAACATTGAATAACTGAATGCATAGCCAGCTGTACAACCAGATCTAGATCCACAAACACAAAGGCACCTCATGTGCAGCTTCACTTCCTTGACCTTGATGCTGAATGTGAACATTTTTGATCAGTCAAAAATATCAAATCCCTTCCAGGGAGTTTACCCAAGTGGAAAACCCCCACCAGCCTTCTGGCCATTGTGTTTTTAGTTGCACTTTTTAAAAATGTGTTGTGAGCTTCCTTGGGTCGTAGTCCTGGGAGAAAGGCAGAATATTGACTGGTTGGATAAGTGTGTGGTTAAATAAATAAATAAAGTTTGCTTTCACATTGGAGAACTGGTAGGTAGCATTTTGGGGGCTTGATATCAGCAAGGTCTTTTCCCTACTGTCCCTGAGCACCAGAGTTCATGAAAAAGTCAATACTGCTTGTAACCATAATGATGAAGCCCAGCTAGAGTGGAAGTATGAACGATGTCAATCGACACATTGAAAAAAAAATGGATTCAATGATTTTAGTCTATTCAGGACTTACAGTAAGATTTAAACCAGGTTTTTAAACAGAGGTTAGATGGCCATCTGTCAAGGGTTCTTTGACTGTGTCTTCCTGCATGGCAGGGGACTGGATTGGATCATCCTTGTGGTTTCTTCCAACTCTATAATTCTGTGACTGTTCTAACTGGAGATGGTTGTGGTGGATCTGCTTAATGAGATTTGCTCCTTTGGTATGATCCTGCAGGACACTTCTTGGTTAATCTGAGAATAGCTTTGGAGGGCTTGCTCATTATTACTGTGCAACAACATGAGGAAAAACACTGTGCCTTAGTTATGAGTTGCTTGGATGTATCTGATTGGTCATGGAGGGAAACAGAATGCTGGACAAGATAGTTTGATACAACTAGAGGTCCATTCACACTACAGAATTGCAGTGCTATTATTCCATTTTAATTGACATGGTTCCACCCTATGGAAGCTTAAGAACAGCAGATTAAGGAAAAAACATTTAGAATTCTTAGCCAGAGCATCCTACTACTACACTAAATTGCAAGCCCCAAGATGCCATGGGATGGAACTATCACAGTTAAAGTAGAATAACAACATTCTAATTCTATATTGTAGGAGTTTATCATATGACAGAATTTGGGGGTATAATGCAATAACAATCCGAACGCAATCATGGGATCTCATGCAATTTCAGGTAATGGGAAGTCATTCTGAACGCATTCCAAATGCAATTGGAATTCACGTAAATTTGCTAAACTAGCTAATTTACATGAATTTGAATTGGCTCTATTCAAAATTGAGAGAAATTCCTCCCATGTGATAAACTCTGTAGATGGATTTCAGAATTTTCTCATGTTCTTCTCACCCCCCTCTTCATGCCTACATGCATTTTTATAGTGAGGGAAATCAATTCTTATGGGCAGGGATGTGAAAACCTTACAATCTTGATTTTGCTTAGTTACTCTGAATCCCAAGTGCTTCTGTTTTTCTATCAGGTTGTCTTGTATTGGGTTGTGGGACCTTGGGTACGATCCTGTTCACCAACTGCCTAGTGCAAAAGTATACCAGCATAGCTAGAATTATGCTAGTTTGCACTGTTGTACCAACATTTGACAAGTACTTCCAGTTCTGTAGTTGTAGAGCACTTTTAGGATTATGAGGCACCCTTGTGCAATGCCCTAAATGGCACAACCACTTGCACACTGTCTAAACTAGCAAATTACTTATACAACCCTAATAAAAATGCTACCCTTGTGCAATATCTTAAAAAGCACAGCAACTTGTTTATAGAATCATAGAATCATAGAGTTGGAAGAGACCACAAGGGCCATCCAGTCCAACCCCCTGCCATGCAGGAACTCCAAATCAAAGCATCCTCGACATAGGGCCATCCAGACTCTGCTTAAAGACCTCCAAGGACGGAGACTCCACCACCCTCCGAGGGAGTGTGTTCCACTGTCAAACAGCCCTTACTGTCAGGAAGTTCCTCCTAATGTTGAGGTGGAATCTCTTTTCCTGCAGCTTGTATCCATTGTTCCATGTTCTAGTCTCTGCAGCAGCAGAAAACAAGCTTGATCCCTCATCAATATGACATCCCTTCAAATATTTGAACAGGACTATCATATCACCTCTTAACCTTCTCTTCTCCAGGCTAAACATCCCCAGCTCCCTAAGTCGTTCCTCATAGGGCATGGTTTCTAGACCCTTCACCATTTTAGTTGCCCTTCTCTGGACCCGCTCCAGTTTCTCCACATCTTTTTTGAATTGTTGGGCCCAGAACTGGACACAGTATTCCAGGTGGGGCCTGGATAAGTATAAGGCACCAACAAAATTTCAGCTTTTGTGTTTCCTTCTTATATTGAAATTCACACATCCCCCTCCCCCCAAAAATGTATTTTATGAGTTTTCATAACCATTTGTTTACCTCTGATATAGTCCAACATTCTCACCCTCCCATGCCCAGTGAGATACTTTTAAGAAGTCCACAAGAAGGGCACTGGGAAAATAATTGTCTTCTGGTATCCTTCCCACCCAGTATTTTAACTTCAATATGTCATGAATAGCAATTTGAAAGAGCTTCAGATGCAGGGGTCACACAAATGAACACTGGGGGCAGATGAGCAAGAATTGGATGCTCTTTGTGGAGCACAGGGACAAGCAGAGAGACATGGAGAATAATACAAACTAACTCCCTGGCCTTCCATTAAACATACTGGGGATAACTCCATGGCTTGGAATCTTGCAAAATTAGCCATGATTAAACTAAAAGCCAAAGGATTTCATTTTGTAATGCATACCATCAAATGACCTCCATTTAGAAGAGACAGTTTCAGTGAATCTTCTCTCCAATCACTTTTTCAGCTGCTTTTCAACTGTCCCAGTTTTTCTCCCCCACTGCTTTCCCATTCATCCTTGATTTACTTCACATGTGGTACAAACTATGTTCAAAATGTAAAAGTAGTTTGCACTCAATTAACTTAGCAGGGAGGGGGCAGAATCTTGCTGTTCCCTGTGGACCCAGGCAAAAGTAAACCTGCAGCCTCTTCTAACCTGCGTGTTTTTCCTGATTAATAATTTCTGACATCCTGGCCTTGCCTTGATGTTGCCTGGTCACATGTGTCTCAGTTTTTATCTGTGAAATGTTTCCAAATATGCTCAGGATGTTTCCAGTTTGTTTCCATAAGATTCAAGCCATAATTCTATGCATGCTAAGCATTCAGTAAGCACCACTGAGCTAAATGTGTACTTCTGTGTAAATATATTCAAAAGATAGCTATCCCACTCACAGCTGACCAACAGGATTAGGACCACCTTATCAGTGAGGACTGCTATTCTATCATTCATTCATCCATCCATACATCTAAGGGAAGATTAAGCTTCAGCTCCCATCATCTCATGCCACCCTGGCCATTCATAACTTGCCACCATTAGTAAAGGCTTAGAAATCATAGGTCCAAAACACACTGCAGAAATGATCCAGTTTGAGACTGCTTTAGCTGCACTGGAATTCTGGGCAAGTTTTGTGAGATGTTTACCCTGCTCTGTTAGAGAGCTCTGGTGCCACAACAAACTACAGTTCCCAGAATTCTCTAGCACTGAGCCATAGCAGTTAAAATAGTCTCAAACTGGGTTATTTCTGCAGTGTGTTTTGGACCATTGTGTGTTATCTGGAAATAAATCTTTGGGGTGGGTTAGGCTGAGAAATGGTATTCCCCCTCCCCATGGCTATTTAGTGATTTTCATGGACTAATGAGGGTTTAAATGCAAACTTGGACACATCAAAATGAAAGATACTCAACTGTCTGTGTATCGTTAATCAGAGCAACCTGCATTCTTCTGAAAGCAGGAGCCATCCAGATCCCATGAAGCTTTCTACCAGTCGTGAAAGTAATAGCTATCCCCTGTCTTTTGCCCTCAGCACCTGGAACTCGCAGATGTTCTCCATGTTGGTAGTGCATTGTGTGGGAAATGCTGTAGCTATGCTGGGGGGGGGGGAGGAAACCTTCATTGGGTCCTACCCAGCTTTTGTTTTTGTTCAGTGATGGCGAATTTGCAAAACATTTCCATGTAAGCATGAATTTAAAGATGTGCGAGAATCCAATTTCCAACCAAGGTTACATAGGCTTCCCTAAATCTACACTTCCCAGACCATTGTGAGGGATGCAGAATGGTTAATCCTTGTGCATAAAATGCTATTTTTTTTCACAGAAAATGCTATTTCCTATGAAAATGAAATGTGCAAAATTTATGTAGAATGCATCCCCAATTATAGCATTTCCTGGAGTGAAAATAACATTTTCTGCATAGGAATTAATAGTTCTGCAATGAAGTATTATTTTTCAGTCAGAAAATGCTGTTTCCTGTGCAGAAATTGTTGTTTTCTGCACAAAACAATATGTAAATTTTGCACAGAATAAATCCCTAACTGTGACAATTTTCATCAGTCTAGGATACTTCTTATCAGGGTTTTTCAGCTAGAGAGAGAATGGTGGCATAGATGTCCTGATTCATTATATTTTCCTCAAAATCTGAATCTGATGCACAGCTTCAATTTTTTTAACTCCTCCAATTCTGCTTTAGATGAAATCTGGTGGTCAGGTAGGTCTTTGCAGAATCTCATTTGACAACATTTTGGTCATCTTCTCCATATTCTTTTGGCCATTCCTCAGTTATTTCATAACCAAGTTTGTTTCCAGTTTCATTCTGGGGCAAATATAGCAATGATTTCCCCTTAGTGAACATTTTCTGGGATGTGCTCCTTCTGCAGTTCAATTCCTGCTGCTTTATTTTAGCAAAAAAAAAAAAAAAAACCCATAGTTAATAGCTGCACAAGTCTCCCCTCTCCTCAGGCATCAAGGCTATTTTCTCCTTCCTTCCTGTAATATGGCCAGAGGGGATATTGCCTCATTCCCACTGAAAAACCACTCACAGGGATATCTAGCAAAAGTTGGAGAATGGAAATGCATACTTCAGCAAAGTGACTGCAAAGGCCCTTAGACGTGTGGTGGATTACTTTTCCATTTTGAAGGCTGAAGATTTAAGGACACTTTCCTCCCACTTTCCCAGTGAAATATATTCAAAGGAAGGAGAAATACTGCCACATAATTTCTTCCTTGGTCATGATAAATCAACTGCAGCACTTTAATCCACTTCTTGCACATGGCAGAAATAGCTGTACCATATAATAAAGAGAGTGTATATGGATGTGAGATGAGGAATGGAGCTAAGTTAGCATTTCATCAACACATGTTAATGAGGAAAGGCCATTGGTGGCCTGGCGTTTATACTGTGACTCCTAAATATTATTCTGAATTAAAGCTTTGCTCATAGCTAAGGGCTTATAGGGGCATGAAACACAAGAAATATAATCTTTGGGTTATTATTTTTATTATAACATTTCAAATCCTTTATTTCAGATCCTTTATTCTGAGTGTGTGTGTGAGGGTGAGAGTTTGAGAAAGTGACTGAGAGTGAGAGAAGAACAGAGAGAGAGAGGGAGAATGAGGGAAAATGGAAAAAAGTTACTATAGAAAAGTGTATGCAATCAGTGAAATATACCAAGCAATGCATGGTGAATGCTGAGTTGAGGCTGAATCCTATTAGTTAATCCTAACTAGCATGGGTTCATTGAGTCAATTGTTGACAAGTGAGTCAATACATGGAAAAATGTGTTCATCTATCTGACAAAATTATTCCGAGTGGTAAGGAGACTCTCGGGATCAGGCTCAAAGGAACCAACAGTGGTTTGTCAGCCATGTCAAGGAGAAAGTAGCTCATATTCAGTCAAAGCATGGTGCCACAGTCATTGCAGAGGAAGTGCACAGTGCTCCATCTGGTCAGATTTCACAGACTCATAGAGTTGGAAGAGACCACAAGGGGCATCCAGTCCAACCCCCTTGTATGAAGGCATCTATTCTGGCCTAATAATGTGAACAAGATACTTCAATTGGTCCACACCACCACATGTAAGCTAAACTCTTACCCATCTTGTCTAATAATATCTAGCAGAGGTGGACTGATCAGGTAGGTCCACATGATGATAAATGCCACACTGTGCTAGAGGGATGTGCTTGGTGCCTTGAAGGAGGAAGTGGTGCGTCCTGTCCTGAAAGGACCTCTGTGGATCAAGTGACAACTATGTCACATTGGTAATATGCTGGTAATTGGTATTTTTTTGTGCAAGGGGTGTCTGATGGCTGGACAACTGTCGATGTTATTGGGAGAAACAATCCATTTCAGTCTGGTTTCTGGCCAGGGCACAGCACAAACTCAGTCTCACTTGCTCTGACTGGCACCCCTTTCTGGTTGAAAGACAGGGGGAGTGGTACCCTGTTGATCCCTCTGGTGATCCCAATAGCTTTTGATACCATCAATCATGTTATATATCTGATAGGAGTAGGAGCACTGTTTTACAGTGGTTCTGCTCCCTTCTGTGGGACCTTAGCATCTATGTGACCATAACAAGATGAACCCTGTTAAGACCCATGGCCATTAAGGGTACCATCTTTCTACCCAAATTGTTCAACATCTCTGTGAATCTGCTAGGGAAGTCAGAAGGGGCTTTGGAGTGGAGTAACAAAAGTGTGCTGGTGACACCTAACTGTACTTCTCCTTATCATAGAAATCAGGTGATGCTGTGAAGTTGTTGGATTGGTTCCTGGATGCCATAATGGTCTGAATGAAGGCCAATAAACAGAAGCCAAATCTTGATTAGAAGGATAAATGAGGAGGTGCTTAGCTTGGTGACATTCCTAGACCAAAGTCTGTCATTGGAGGCCCAGTTAGAGTCCAAGGTTTGGAGACCTTGGTGCCAGCTTCAGGTGGTGAACCAGCTATAGCTGTTCCTGGATAGGGATGATTCGGCCTCAGAGTCCATGTATTGGTAACTTCCCGATTAGACTACTGCAGTACACTCTATTTCAGGCTGCCATTGAAGACAACTTGGAAACTACATCTAGTGCAAAATGCAGCAGGAAAATTCCTGGCCAGAGTAGAATATAGACAACATATAAAACCACTCTTAAAGGAGCTGCACTGATTACAAATTTGCTTCCAGTCTGATGTCAAAGTGCTGGTGATAACATTTAAAGCCCTAATGTCTTAACACCTTGAGACTTGAAATAGTACCTCTTCAGGAACTAAGGTCAGAAAGAGAGGTCCTTCTCTCTGTCCCATCAGTGGGAGAAGGGGTTTTTGACTATGGTATTCATTGTCCTATTGATTCAATGGGTCTACTCTTGTTGGGGGAGAGCAGAAAGGTGTTGCACTTGAAGTATTCAAAGGCGTTTGTGCTTCAAGTACCATAACACCAGGATTCTGATACTTAACTCAGCTATGGAAACCCACTGGGTGATCTTAAGCAAGTCACATTCTCTCAGGCAAGGGCAATTACCCCCCCCCCCCCAAATAAATCTGTCCAACAAACTCCTGTCATGAAGATGAAACTGACATAAGGGCATATAATAACAATATAGGAACAACTGAGGCTAACAATAGAATTTATTCCATTGAGTTTCCAGATTCATATATTCAGAACTTCAAGGACAGCCATTAACAGAGCTTGTTTGTTATTATTAAAACTGATCCTGCAATTACTTTTACCACCTTTTTCCATCTTGTCCCTACCAAGCAGTTTATTGTCTTTGTGTATATTGTAATTTTATGTCTTTACTGTATTACTTTCATTTCATGCTTCACAGCTACTACAGTCACAGTGATGGCTGGCTTTTGACAGTTACCCTCTGAGGTTAAGGGAATAAAGTAATTTTGCACTTAGATTCAATATCCATTTAAACTGCAGCTTTTGAGGGGATGCTGATGTCATTTCATGCATCTCTACTCTATGACTAACTGTATTGGGATAGAAGAACACATGCTGACTTCAGACAGGAAAACAACAGAGGAACTCTCATGCACAGAGAAAACTAGGGTATTAGGCAGAAGGGAGGTTAGGACCTTCTCCTGGGGCCCATTCATACTACAGAATTGTAGTATTCTTATTGCCTCGCAGGTCAGGCGCCACAAAGAAGCACGAGCACACCAGGCTGGAGTGAACATGGCCACAACTTTATTTAAAGCCAAACAAACAATAGGGTTGGCCCAAAGCATAAGGTCTGGATCTGGGCATCAGCCAAGCCCCCGTTGGCTAATGAATGGTTGCTTGTAGCCAAGCATCGGGATGACGTAGGTGCCAAGCCCCGCCCCGAAGCACCATCGGGCAACAGTGCTCCTCCCACTCGAATTGCAAGGCACTCTAGTCACCGGGTGTCAATTGACTGTGGCCCCCGCACTGGCCACATCAGCCCGCTCCATACACCCGGGTCGCTAGGACTCCCGATCCAGAGCCATCGAGCCCTGGAAACCCCTCACCCCCAGATCCAGGCCTATGCTGCCGCCAAACAGACGGAGAGGAACGAACCGCCTGCCGCCAACCCTATAAACCACGCCTTCGGGCTCCACACAAACCCACTAGAACAGCAAAACACTCAATGACCCCCAGCAAGGTCCCGATCAGTTCGGATATAGCCCAAATAGGCCCTGGATTTCCAGCGTCCCAATTGTTTGATGGAGTCCGCCGACAGTCCAATTTGCGCAGCCGAAGTAGCTGCCCCGATCCGGAAAGAATGTCCCCCAAATTCTTTCGCTGGCAGACCCAAATGTCTGAGGGCCAAGCGCAGCACTGCCACCAGCTGGTAGCGCGTCACAGGGGCTCCGTTAGCGTGGCAGAATAAGGGACCTGCACCAGACGGGCGTGCTTCCAAGAAGGCGTGCAAGGTACGGACAGGGCACACCACCGATCCCCTAAAGCGATTCAAAGTGATAGAGGACCCCTTCCCCAATTGGTCGCATTTGGACCTTCGAACCAAAAGGGAAACAGAACTCGAATTGAAACAAACATCCCCAACCTGGAGAGAACGCTCGGAAGTGTCATTGGCTGAATTAGGAACAAGCTCCCCCAACCTAAGGGCCCCGAAAAAGGCAGAAACAAAAGCAGCACGAAACAGGCCGGCCTCATAGTGGGAAGAGCAAATAACAGGTAACACAGCCACCAGCTGCTCGAGCAGCGACAGCGTGATGGGACGTCTGGCATCCATAGACGGACCCTGGGATCGCCTCCAACCCTCCAGGGTTCGCCTGACTTGGAAGGAGGCACAGGGATCACTTAGGCCGGAGGCTTTTGAAAAGAAGGATATGCCCGCCAGCATAACCGAAATGGCCCGAGGGGAGGACCCATTAGAAAAAAGCCAAGCCATGAAACCAAGTACAATGGGGGACTGGATGGGCCAGTGAGCCGGGATATTAGAAGCTCTAAAAAATGCAGAAAGCTTGGGAAAAACCCTAGAATAAGCCCTCTGAGTGGAAGGAGCAATAGACGACATAATCCCATTCAAAATGATAGAGGACCAAGGTCCCACAATTCCTGAGGAAACGGAACAGGAGAGGGGTCCGCCTCCGGAGCCAGACGACGGAAACGTTCCTCCTGGAAGCGAGAGAGAGCATCAGCGATGTTATTCTCGAGTCCAGGCACGAAACGAGCAGAAAAGGTAATGTTATTGGTTAAGCAATAAAGAACTAGTCTCCTGACCAATAGCATGACTCTCTCAGAAGAAGACGACATACTGTTGACCACGTTGACAACCGCCTGGTTATCACACCAAAACGTGATCTTCTTGTTTGCAAAATCTTTACACCAAATGCGAATAGCAACCACAATCGGAAACAATTCCAGAAAGGTCAAATCCTTCAACACATTGCCCTGAGCCCAATCCTGAGGCCATCTTTGTGCGCACCAATGGCCTTGGAAATAAATCCCAAAACCAATACTCCCGGCCGCATCAGAATGTACTTGTAAACGGTCACCCATCTGCCAGGACTTTTGCCAAATGGCCACCCCGTTAAAATTGGAGAGAAAAGATTCCCAGACTCTGAGATCGTCTTTCACACCCTTTGAAATCCTATCCCGGTGATGTGGACGGCGAGTGCCCACAGTAGCCCTGGCTAGTCTGAAGCAAAATGCCCGACCGGGCGCCACCACCCGGCAAGCAAAATTAAGATGCCCCAGTAAGGATTGGACTTGCTTTAACGTGGCTTTTTTGGCAACCAGAAAATCAGCCAAAAGGGCTCTTAAAGCCAACAGTTTTGCCTGTGGCAAGGAAGAGGTGCCTTGAACAGAGTCCAGCTGAATGCCCAAAAAGGTAAGAGATGACTCGGGGCCCTCAGTTTTTTCTTTCGCTAATGGAACCCCAATCTCTAGGGCCAGGGCAGAAAAGGTGTCTAAGAGCTTCTTACACTCATCAGTGCCTGCCCTTCCAACAAACAAAAAATCATCCAGATAATGGGTCACCAAAGGGGAACAAGCCCGCCGCTTTAGCTCCCACTCGAGAAAAGTACTAAAAGTCTCAAACGCTGCACAGCTAAAGGAGCACCCCATTGGCATAGCCTTATCAAAATACCACCCATCTCCAACTTTAAATCCTAGCAAACGAAAATCATTGGGATGAACCGGTAACAATCTGAAGGCCGACTGAATATCACATTTGGCCATTAACGCCCCTTTTCCACAGGAGCGAACCAAACGGACCGCATGGTCAAAAGAAGCATACTTAACAGAACACAACTCATCGGGAATAGCATCATTCACCGAGGCCCCAGGAAGGTGAGACAGGTGGTGAATGAGCCTGAATTCCCCAGGTGCCTTTTTGGGAACTACCCCCAGCGGAGAAACATGTAGATCAACAAATGGAGGGGAACTGAAAGGCCCTTCCATCCGCCCAGCCTCGATTTCTTTATTGATCTTGCTGAGGAGGACGTCAGGCATATCTCGGGCCGATTTCAAATTTCTTGCCACCGAAGGAGGGGGAGAGGCAACCACAGGGATACGAAAACCAAATGAAAACCCATCGGCCAACATTCGAGCAGCTTCCTTATTAGGATAAACCTCCAAAAGAGGTAAAAGGGCTCCCACATTAACGGGCGACCGAGCCAAAGCGAACAACTGACGAGGAATTGAAGGCACCTCATTTTTGGCTCCCTGACCCGCCGGCATCAGAGGCAGGGGCCCCGACACGTTTGCCGGCTGCCGAATGGGCAGGGCGCCCCTGTCGAAAGGGCTGAGAACTATTGCGAGAACAGGAGGACTTGGGGTGAGGACCCCTGCACAGTTCACAGCAATGCTCGTATCTACAATGTGCCCGCGTGCAACGGCCCGCATTGAAATCTCAGCAAGCGAGCCTGCGATCCCGCTTGCCAGATGCCTTGAAGGCACCCTTGGACTTAGCTAATGGGCCTACTTCTAAAAGCCAAATCTCGCTGTGAAGTTGGTCCCACCTCTCACGGGAGCTAAGAGACGCCTGCTGTCTAAAAGCTGCATCATACGCAATGGCCGCTGCCTCCCCTGCTACGGACCTAGCCCGCAGGACATGCAGTAAATGGCAATCGAGATGCCAGGCCCTCTCGGGGAAAGCCATGGAAATGACAGCCTTGAACACAGTATAGCCCTCAAGCCAATTAGAGAAGGTAGGCTCAGCAGGTGGAACTTTAGGGTGCCTCTTGGCCCGCTTTGGAGAAGTAACGGCCCAAGCCTCCTGACCTTTCGGTTGGAGGAGAGTGAAGACGTCCACATAACACCCCCGCAAAATGAGCTTCCGAACTTTCTTAGAAAGGTGGGAGCCCGGAGGGCGATCTCCCGGAGAAGAAACAGGGATGGAAGAGGCCTGGGCGTCAACCCATACCCCCTGCAGACCGGGCCTCCAAGCCCTTCTCCTAATGGCCCACAGAGGTAAACCGGGAGCCCAGGCGTGCTCAACCCAGTATCCATCCCGACCCTCTGGGGCGCCCGAGGACGTACCCTCCTGCCCCACCACAGTCCCAGGTGCCCGCGAGGCAGAGCGCCTCGACTTCTTCCTCTTCTTCTTTGACTTCTTCTTATGTTTACGCTTCTTCCTTGTCTAATCCGCTGCCAAAGCTGACACCAAAACTTCATCATCAGAACTAGACGAATCTGACGACGAACTGGAGCTGGAAGACGAGCTGGAACTCGAATCTGACAGCCGTACCGCAACCTCACGAGCCTGGGTCCCAGGGGCTGAGCCTGAAGCCAGAACCGAATCTGCAATCCCGACCGAAGCTTGAGTAATCCCACCGGACGCCGTCGAAGCCACGCCAGCCACAGTCGAAGAACCACTCGCTGCCAGTGCCTTGGAAATAATATCAGAGAACGACCGAGCCAACTCCGCCGCCATTTTTTGTGAAATGACCGACGACGTTTGCGAAGAAGACCCGTCGCCTAACGAAGTATCTGTACCGGTTGAAGCGCCCGACGACGCCGGATCCTCATTCCGAAGGGCCACCGCATCCGAAGCATTTCAACCACGAGATGAAGAATTGCGCCCAGTGCGAGCCGACGAGGTCAGCCGCTGCTTATTAGCACTCTTCGACTTCGAAGGCATCGTAGCCCAACGACAACGGGGCAACCTGGAACTAAAAGGACTTCCAGCCAAGTTAATAAAATGAAGAGGGGCGGGCTCAGCAGGGACGAATCCGCGATCACCGCCCCCAAAATTAACAAAGGTTACGAGGGCAGGCTCAGCAGGGCCGCAGCCGCGATCACTGCCCACACGTACAGCCCAAAATCAAAACAGGCCAAAAAACGGGAGGCTAAGGAATCACTCCCCACTCCAAAACTTAAACCCCCACAAGTCAAGAAGGGCGGGCTCAGCAGGGCCGCAGCCGCGATCACCGCCCTATTATAACGCCAAACCAAACAAAGAGTAGAGGAAAAAACCCTCAATACAAAATATGTCCCCCAAAGTTGCTACAGCTTAATGTCCAGCGGGGAGAAAACAGGGGGGGGTAACCCCTCGAAGCCTATAAACCCCCACACCCCGCAACCGCGGTTTTTGACAACCGCGAGGAAGAGAGGGGAGGGGGCAAAAAGCCACCCGAAAGCGCCCACAGCCTCGTGTGGCGCAAACCAGTAAAGGCCACCCTGACCCCAGGCTGCCTGCCAGGGCAGGGAGAAGTGGCCCCCAAAATACCCGGGCTCAACTCGCCCGGAGAACACTCGCTCGGCTCGGCTCGCCTCAGAGCCGAAAATCGCAATGGCGCCTCGCTGAGCGCGCCTCCTACTTTTATAGCCCAGTGGGCCAATCAGGGCCAGCCACGGGGCCAGGCCCCACCCACCGAGCAACGCGGACCAATTAGCACAAGAGGCGGGCCGACCACGGGCCAATCAGGCCGCCCGCCTCAGCGCTAAGCATTCTGGGACGTGTAGTACGTCCCAGAAAAAAGGCGGGCAGGCTTCCCGCGCTCTCCCTCCCGGCAGCCAATCCGGAGGGAGCCCGCCCCCGCAAAGGCTGCCGGGACAAAGACCGCGGCGGGAAGCAAGGCTGGCGCTTCCCGCGCGCGGCAACAGCGCCGGCCCGGTAAGTCGGGCGGCGCTTATTCCACTTTATCTGCCATGATTCTCTCCCATGGAATCTGTTGCATCTGATGAAGCAGACTTAGTGTAAGAAAGCTTATGCTACCAACCTCTTTCTCTTAGTCTCAAAGATGCTATAAGATCCCTTTGCATGACTGTGCAGTGTGAACGGGCTCATGTCCATGCCTGCATTAAATGTAAAATATGTGGGAACATTTTTGTTTGTTTTATTACTTGCCACACTTGCCATTCCACACTTCCTTGATGATGTGGTACCTCGCAGCAACAGTTATTTCATATGGTTTCACTGAAGCTCTACATGGTTGAGATTAGATTACTAGATTGCTCATTTGTTTGTTTAGTAAGAATTAAACCCAACTGCTAGTCCCAGGAGATTATCACACTGCTTTCCCCCCGATCTCCTCATTTATGATATCAAGGATGATGACACTAACAGCCATTGCAGGATTTCTGAACTAGTGTAGGGGCTGAGACCAGGTGCCAATGTTGGTGCTGCAATGTTATTGCAGTTTTGTGCCCAGATCGGAACCATCCCATACTTGATTGGAACATCTCCCATTACTTTGCTAAGAATGGAAAGAAGCATTTTGAGCTAATTATGGGACAAGTCCTGATCTGGCATGGGATGTTAATGATCTGGGCATGGAGCTGTGCAATAAGACACAGCCCTAACCTCGTCTCAGCTTGTGCCCAGATCAGGAAAAGATAGCCAGAGCAATAAAAAGAAAACAAACAAACAGCTTCATTTATATACTGCTTCATACCCTTAAGGAGTGTCGAAGTGGTTTACAATTGTAAGCTATTTGCCCCCCAACAATCTGGGTACTCATTTTAGCGACCTTGGAAGGATGCAAGCCTGAGTCGAGCTTCAGCCCTTTGCTGGTCTTGAACTCGCCACCTTATGGTTTTGAGTGAGTGGTTGCAGTACAGGCATTTAACCACTGTACCACCAGGGCTGATTAATCTCCACAGTTCTAGAAGATCCAGAAAATTGGTTGTTGAATAGTAAGTAAATTTCCACTGATTCAATGGGAACATTGCAATTGTTGTTTTTGTATCCCATCAAGTCAACTTTGATTGAATGATGACTCTTAATGCCATGCTTCCAAGAGCTCTGGTCAACCACTGTATGCTTCAATACAAAAGTGAAACTAGGAATAATTTATAAGTCAGCAAATGGTTCTCTGAAGCATCTTTCCCCAGTGTTATCACCATTTCTGTGCTAATGCTAGATTTAAATATTAGCCAAGTTGCTCATTTCTACAACGTGTCCTTCCAGGGAGTTTTTGCTTTATGTTATATATTGTTTTACTATTTGTAACTTAGGAATGATTTATGTAATACGTAGAATCATTTTTTACCTTTAAAAAGTAGCATTCAAGTCTTGGAAAATAAAAACAACATTACTTGTGAGGCCATCTCTTCCCATACCATTCATCCTTCTCCTCCTCTTGGAGAGGACTTGATGGCTGAACCACAATTCTTGGGCGGAGAACCCTAAAAACCTCATAAAACTACAAATCCCAGGATTACATAGGGTGGAGCTACAACACTTAAAGTGATGTCAAACTGCCTTAGAGGCACCCTTTGTCTTTTGTCACAGATAATCATCTAGAAAGCTTTTATATGTTGAACCAGTTTCCACTTTTAAGATGTCATTTTATGTCTTCTAAGGTAATATCTTGGTACTTGACCACACTTATGTATTGAAAGGGTGAGAAGGGTGAGATAACCCATTTTAAGTAAATATATCAACACTGATTGACTACATGGATGATAAGGGAGATTGAGTTGTATCACCCATCTCCTAACATCTATAGAAGGACTATCTCAGAAACATTTTACTGCCTGAGGCAAAGACATCTAGATTTCTCTAAGTCAAGATGAACAGAACCCAAAGCAAGACACATCATTTTGGCAGATGATGTAGAAAATTATCACAAGCCTCTCACACTACCATTGGCAGTAAATAAAATAAAGTTTTTTTTTTCAGCCAGAGATTTTAAAAGGAGGGATCCAGTACCTCCTTGCAAAAAAATTTTTTTCCTCATCTATATTGGTGCCAAAGTGCAATAGGGCTATACTTTATCCCAGTAAAACAAAACAAAACAAAACAAAAACTTTACATCTGCTCCTTTCTCTTTTAGAGGAGATGAGCTTCTTCACTTCCATCAACAGATTAGCCTCTTTTTAAAATCCATGTTTGATCAGTTCACATTACAATTATTCTCATTCATTGGATCCACATGCATTCTGTTTTTTTCCTTATTTAAACAGAGACACTGATGGAGTCTGAATTGGTGGCAGTTAATGAGAAAAAGATGATAGGGTTATACTGAAGAAAAATGGCAAACCAGTGTGCAACAGTGGCAAAAAAAAAGAAAAAAGAAAGAAAAAAAAAGACCAATTTCATGCTAAGGGTCCATTAGGAAAAGTAAAATTCCCAGTATTGTTTTTCCTGAATTCTTAACCTCATTGATTCATGCCATTGAATGACAGTTGGATGAAGGCAGGGAGTTGGGGCCCTTTCATTGTACACTCTTATAACACTATAATTCCGTTTCAACTGCCATGGCAACATTTATGAAATCCTGGCATCTGCAGTTTAGTAAGGAGCATTTAGGATTCACAGCCAGAGAGGTCCAATGCCTCACCAAACTATGTATCCCAGCATCCCATAGGATGTAGCTATGGCAATTAAAATAGAATTGCCATGTGAGAATTTTATATATGTATATGAATGAGCCCTAGGATCTAAAATACTTGGGACTTTAAATATTAATAACAACAATTGGTACAGGCAAAAACAAATCCCAGTGAGTTCAATCAGGTTTACTTCTCTAAGTAGATGCTTATAGGATTTTAGCCTAAGCAGAGGAGAGATGAGAATAGGGTTTATGAAATGATGTAGCACAAGGATAAAGGGGATATTGAAGACTTTCTATCTAGCCCCCACAGCTTTAGAAATTGGGGGCTATCCAATGAAAATGATAGGCAGTGGATTAAGGATGAAAGAAAGTACACAAAGCACATTGGGTTAATGGAATATACTGTCTGAGGTTTTTAAAGGGTGATTTAACAAATTCATGGAACATAGGCCTACAAATGCTTATTTTGGTGGGATGGATTTGTTGGATCCTCAGGTCCAGAAGTAGTACATCACTGACTACCAGTTGCTGAGGAGCAACACTGGAGGAGGTGAGTTTCCATTCATAACCTGCTTGTAGGCAACCAACCATCTACAGTTGCAGGAAGCAGAAAGTGCCAGAAGTGAGATAGAGCCTTTGTTTTGGTTGAACACTGCTCTTCTTGTTGGAGTTATGATGTTTTTATTTATTGAATTATTTGACTACATGTTGCCTTGAGGATTCTGGGCAGTGTAGTCCAAAATCTTAGCCCAGCACTGGTTCTTTCAAAATAATGACTACTTGATGCACCTCTTGATAATCACTTTGTTTTGAACAGGCATGTCCTCTTTTCCTAGCAAGTAGGTGAACAAGAGGCACTTGCTTCTGATACTCAGAGCTTTCAACTTTTTCCTTATATTTTTAGCTCAGTCTGCAGTTCAGAATTTCTGATTTCATCTGCTCAGGAGTCAACATTTGCCAATAAGTTACCAAGGAGAAGCCATCTGGTAACCTTTGATCTAAGCAACGGAACAGCAGCTGTAGCTTGGACACAGGGACTTAATTGTTGGTGACCATTAACCAACAATCACTGCTTGGTATATAAAAATAACCAACCTGTTCCAGTACATTAAAAGTCTGCATTTAAAAAAAGTTTTAAACCTATATGTGTGTTTAGCATGCATTATTACAGAAATGAGAGGTGAACCAATGCAAAATATTAATTGATTAAGAATTCTGTTCTGTCATACCTGGAGCCCAATCCGTAGGGTCCTCTAGAAGTACACATGCTTTTCTCTACCTCCACATCATAGTGAATTAACTAAACTAGAATAAGGATGTAATTGTGTGAGTCTTACAATGTCATGGCAATCCCAGTGATAATTACATTTTCAAAGGAGGGTTACAGTGGTGAGATCTGTATTGATATTTGGCTTAGGGAGGTTTTGACTGTGTTACTCTTAATTATACTAACTCATGTTGCCAGATTTAAACTAAAAAAATGGAGAGATTGAGAAAAAAAGCAAAAAAGAAAAAAGGAATGGGATGGAGGGAGGAAACAATTCCAAGGAAACTAGAGAATGTAAGAGTTTTTAAAAGTTAAACATGGACAAAGTTGAAACAGATACATTATTTCTCAGTTGATATGATTATTATATCTATCATATCTAAGAGGGGAAGTGTGGATTATGGACCATGATTGAATTTATATTTTTTACAGCTACAAGACACCTTCTTGCTCATCATGCTTTGTACTTTATTTTAACATGCATATTCACCAGTGTAATCTGATGATTGAAGCATCATCTAATGAGTTATAGGTGTGATCAGGTTGCCATCAATGATATTGGACTGGGGAAATCCATGTTGATTTTTCCAGTGAGGCATGAAATCACTGGGCAATCTTGGACCATCCATAATCTCTCACAAAGTTATTGTGAGAAGAGATTGGTAAAAAGAAGAGCCATGGACACCGCCTTGTGCTCCTTGAAGGAAAGATTGGATATATGTGTAACTCAATTCAATAACTCAATAACTCAAGTAACTCAAATAAAAGAGAGTCGGCATGGTGTAGCAGTTTGAGTGTTGGACTAGGAGACTGGGTGGCCATAAACTGGAAACAACTTGAAAGCACACAACAATAGCAACAAAAATAAATAAATTGGCGACCACAGACAGAAGCCAAGAAAACTGTGTTTCAGTTCAGATCACACTTCTGAGTCTTTGCTGAGCACATTAATACATGCAGAAAAGCTAAAGGATGACCCATCCATTTCTGAATTCAGTTTCTGGTCTTCTGGGAGTGGGAATCCCCATGTTATTAAACTACAACTCTAAGTAGTGCTTGGCAGTGGCCTAACTGGCTAGGACCTCTGGGGTGTGCAATCCCACAACAGGAGGGTTGCATAGTTCTGAGCCGTGCTTTATCGGGTAGGATCGCTGGGAAAATGTATGGCCTGGAGAAACATCTTTTGAAACCATGCCACCATTTAAGAATTAGGACAGAATGGAAGCTTAATTTATATTAGTTTGCCATTCAGTGTATCCTAGCAGACACTATGCTAAATATTAGTAACAGAAATAAATTATCACATTGTGCTTCCCAAAATAAGAGCTGCATTATTTACACCTGCTACAAATAATGTGCAAGACAGAATTTAGCAATGAATAGCAATGAATGTACATTTAGAATGGCTTGTACTTAAAGTGGCACATTTTAATTAAATTAACTTCTGTCGGTAAGGGAATGATACTCTTGGTTTATTTGTAGATTCCCATCTCTCACATTGTGCAAGCTGAAAGAAGAAGAAGAAGAAAAAATATTGGTGCTGAAATAAGAACCCATAGAACAGGGAAAGGAGGATTGTTGTGTTGCAGTGCTTTGAGCATTGGACTATGACTCTGGACTCAAATAGAAGTGACATCAATAGAACAATTTCTGAACGCTTCCTTCAAGACTGTGAAACCTCACCACTATGGAAATTAGGACATTCCTCCATGCAAAAGTTATACCACTTTCATGCCACTTTGCTGCCCTAACTTTTTTCAATGAATTCTGGGAATTGTAGTTCATTGAATTATAGTTCATGGTTCCTCACCTCCCACATTTCCAACTGGCTGTCTCATATGCTTCAAGTGTTCTGATTTAGCAGGGATAGTCCCAATTAATCCTCTGTCGTCACACGCTTTCAGCTAGTTTTAAAATGTCCCAGTTACTCTCTTCTACTCCCACTTTCTTACTTTGTCATCACTTTACTTCAATAGGTGCAAATGGAGAGCAAGGTGCAAAAGCAGTTTGCACTCAATTAACATATCAAAAGTGTGTTCTGACACATGAAGGTGTATCAAGCCTAAGGTCATGTTGAATAACTGTGCTTCCCATCATTCCCCTTATTTATTTGTTTTCTGAAATGGATGCTTTGGTGTGTATTGAATATAAGATTCCCCCTCCCCCCGGTTAAATATGCACTAAGAATGGAATCAAATGAATATGGCTCATATTTCTCACTTAACAGTTATTGTACTAAGAATTTTAAAATTTCAAGTTTCTACTTTTGAGCCCGAAAGCAATTGCATCATTATACAACCTGTGGAAGTCCTTTGGATATCTGAGAAAAGTGTCAGCATTGGTTTACCTGGAACAGAGGTGTCAACACATAACAGACTCTGCACACCATGGGAGTAGAGATGTGGAAAGCATTTAAGCACAAACTCTAGTAAATTGGGATATCCATTAGGGAATGAAGGTAAATAGCTTTCTAATCACTTCCACCTTCATGTGATTATTCCTAACAGCATCCATCAATGTTCCACGATGTGCTTCTTTAATAAATAGCTATAAACAAACACGCTTAAAATACACATTGCCCTTGACAATTTGGTTTGCTGTATATCAAATGACAGTATGGAAGAGATTTTAAAAATATTTGGAAAATGATGAAAACGTAGTTGTTTTCAAGATGAGACTCTTTGCTGTTTGGGATGTACTGTGCAGAAAATCAACATTTTCTACAGGGACAAGAAGCTTCCTGTGCCATGGGCAGCATTTTCTGTTTAGAAAACACCAGAAATGTTGTTTGTTTTGTAGAAGGTGCAGTTTGCTATACAAATAAAATTAAACAAAATATTTTCCCACTTCCTTTGGACACATCTACACTGTAGAAATAATGCAGTTTTACTTTGCTCTAACAGCCATGGCTCTATCCTACAAATTCCTGTGATCTGTAGTTTGTGTGGTGCCAGCACACTTTGGCAGCAAAGGCCAAAGACCTTGTAAAGCTGCAAATCCCAGAAGTCAAATAGGTACTTAAAGTGGTGTCAAACTGATTTTTTTCTGCAGTGTGGATGAACTCTTTCTTTTGTTCTTTGCACAGAATAGGTCTGAATGGCAAATGATTTCATTTTTTATTTTTTGAAAACAGAACAGTTTGGGACACTCTTCTCACAAGAAGGAGAAAACAAATTGCTAAAGTGTTTTATTCTTACTGGCAAGAATGGAATTGATAAAGACTGACATCTGCAGTTATTACTGAAATGCTTGCTATAACTTTGGTTTCTCCCTTCACTAAAATAAAACGTTTTGCTGTCCACCTCCCAGCTGAAACCTAAAGGGGCTAGTCATTGAGTTTCAACCATAGGTGATGGCAAGAAAACCATTTGTGTCCATGTTCTTGGATTACCTATCCCATGGTACATGTGGTGATCTTGCCCCATGCTTAAACAGGAATGTGTACATGAATGGTCCCTCCAAAATACTTTCCATATAATGCACATCACCCATCACCCATTGCATAGATTGCATTCCTCAAAATGCTCGCTTCTAAAATGGGAAACAAACAATCTTGCTACTGTGTTCTGTTTTCTTCTGGTAGTTTTCAAACAGAAGAAAGCTCTGTTTTGAAATGCACCAGGCAGGCTCCATTTCCCTGTGGTTAACTGTACAACCCAGCTCTGAACTTTCATCTGCAGCTGCCTAGGAAGAAGAGAGGCAATGAGAGGAGGACAGAAAATAAAGAACAATTGAAGGGATGTGGACAAAAGGAATGTTTGGAGCTGATGGTTTAGTTGTAGACAAAGAGATAATAATTAGCATTGTGTTTCCCTTTCGTATCAATATAAACAGATGTCTGATTTATGTCATTTGGCTTATGTGTGGCTTTTTGAAGTCTCACTGATAAAGAGGAGCCATGCAAAAGAGACTTGTGTGCTCAATATAATTCTCCAAATAAATAGATAGATAGATAGATAGATAGATAGATAGATAGATAACTTGTCCAGAGTTATAAGAAGCAGAGATGAGACACCGAGCCCTCCCTGATCATTCTGGCCAGAACTAGGGTGACCAGATATCATAACTGCCAAGGAGGACAAGACAACACAAAATGCAAGGCATTCAAGAAATAAAATTTAAATACACTCATATAAATATATCAATTCATTCCATATGGTTTAGTTACAGCTATCTTAACATATATTGTATTTTATTATGTACTTAGCCATATTTTTCTGATGAACTGATCTTTGTTAAAATGCTTTGTTGGCTTGCAGTATACTTATAGAAATCTGAGCAAAACAAATGCTGAAATTGTACCTGACTAGCAACAAATCTTGGATTGAATCTACATTGAAATTATTAATTTCATTTATAATTTTCTCATTTGCTCTCTCATTTCTCCTGCTTCTACCTCAAGACAAATTGCACACTTTTGCCCCCTTTCTCTTGGTGCTACTGATCTGCTTCAGTAACCCAGATTCTCTTTACCTTTTTATGCTTCCATCAAAACACACACACACACATGCACATAAACAAAACCACCACATGGTCAACAACAGTCTTCTCACCCCTTCCTTGGGCTTAAATTCCTGTATCTGTAGCCTGAAACCTTGCTGACTTCTCAACATTTTCTTTGAGTATCCAATGCAGACAACAGTTTTTCTGTAGTCATTAGGGTATATTGTTGCAAAGCTAAATATTTTGGTCATGTTTATTGCTTGCCAAAAACTAACAAGCCCTTTGCTGCTGCAGCAGCAGTAATAAATCTGTTGAGCCACCTCTAGATGACATAAGGCTCAAAATAGAGGACATTTTTGACATTCCTCCCAGACCCACCCATTTCATGAGTTGAAATGCAGGACATGTCTGGGAAAGGAGGACCTCTGGCCACCCTGGCTAAGACTACATGCATTTTTTGTGTTGTCCCATCCAACACCTCTTTCTTGCAGTAGGGATGTGAAGAATATTCAAATGAAATGATTGGAAATCTTGATTCTGTACTGGAAACATTGAAAACGAGAAACCTCGTCTGATGAAAAATTTCAGTTTAGAAATTATTTTGTGAAAATTTTGCATGTGGCTATTTTATATAGAAACCAGCATTTTCTCTGTAGAAAAATACTAATTCCATGTACAAATATTATTTTTGGTGAAGAAATATGCTGTTTCCTGCAGAGAAAGTAATATTTTCTGTGTAAAAATATGCAATTTTTGCAAAGAATAATGAAAGCATGAGGGGGGGGGAGGAAATAGCATTTTCTTTGTAGAAAATAATCTTTTTGTAGAGAAGGATTATTTTCTTTGCAGAACATGCTGTTTCCTCTGTGTATTTTTGCACAAAAATGCCCTAGGCAAATTTTGCATAGAATAAATCTTGAACTGCAAATAGTCTTTGAAAGCTACACATTTTTTTTTTTAAAAAAAAACTTTGTCATAGTAGGCAGACAACTGCTGCATGCCGTTTCCTTATTCCTTCAAGAATAAAATTAGTAAAGAATTGCATCTTCATGCTACAGTAACCATTCTGTGGAATTGTATAGTTCTGCACACATGCTATCCACAGATGTGGATAACATCTGGGTAGTGGGAATCTGAGATTGGAGCCCTCCCTCAAATACTGCATGCTTTTTGCAGGAACACATTCTGTTACATGAGCAGTAGGCATTACATACTGCTTGTAGAGATAGGAAAATGTGACCATTTTTCTATTACTTTATCCATCAAATTTCTTTTTCAGCCACATTTCTTTTGCGCCATTTACATTCCACAAATTTTCTTTTGGAATCATTATTGTGTCAATGTGTGGGTTTTGGCAAAAAAAGAAGAATTCTGCATGAAATTTGTACACATGTCCTTGTGTGTTTCTCCTAATATTTGCAATTTTTGGACATATATCTGTGTGCATATGGTTTATCTCAGTAAAGCACATTTTTATGAACTCTTTTCTTTACTAGATATATGTGAGCTCAGTTTAGTACTGAAAATAATACTCTGAATTTTTTTTAAATGAAATATTTTGGCATGCAGCTGCCTCCTGCTTCCAATCTAGTCCTGGAAGTTGCAGCCTGATATATATTTGATCATATATTCAGATCAAATGAATTTCTCCTCCATCTCTAATCCTTAGGCTTCTTCATCATGCCTCTGTATTTTTGCAATCTTGTTCTAGAATAATTTGACCGAGTATATATGGGTGAGTTTGCAAGGGGTAGTAGGCTTGGCTCTTGGATGGTGTGTGTGTTTTTAGAGCTTGGTAATCACTAGAGAGGATTTAGAAAGTGAAATTGGTTAAATGAGCCTGAGAGGCTCCTGTTAAAGTGATTAAGGAGTGCATGCTGCATGTGTAAACCATTTGGAGATCCATAGGGAGGGAGAGCTTTTCATAAATACAAAATTGCCATTTAATAATTAATTCTTAGTTTTATAAGCTGCAAGGAAAATTGAGGGGAACATTCTTCGTCTATTTTTCAAGTGGCATTTCCAAGGGAATAATTAATTGCTCATTTATTTATGTGGTTGTCTGGGGGGAAGGAAATGGTTTGAGAAAGGACTATGCCAGATTCAGCCTGCTTGAAGGTGACTTCTTCTTGCCAAAGAAAGTTCTGGATGTGATGGACTATGCTGGCTATTTGCTGTAATAAATGAAATGAAATGTGATGGGAGATGAAGTCACCTGGAGCTGATGATAGATTTCTCTCTTTCTCTCTCTCATACACACATAGCAGCTAGTCTCAAACTGGCCTAGAATTAACCAGTTATTTTTTACAGAAAATTGGACTATCTCTGGTTATTCCCTCCTCCTAAATGTGAATGCAGATAAATTTAGATAAGCCACCCAAGTCACCCATCAAATAATTTAGTGTATGGCAATAGCACTGCATGGGATGTAGTAGCTTAGTGGTAAAGATGCCAATACTGATGATCAGAAAATTGGAAAGTTGGCAGTTCAAGGCCCAAGTGCTGCATGATGGGTTGAGCACCTCTCACTAGTCCCAGCTCCTGCCACCCTAGCAGTTCAAAAACATACAAATGCAAGTAAATAAATAGGTACTAATTTAGTGGGAAGGTAACAGCCTTTGGTGCAGTCATGCTGGCCACATGACCACGAGATTCATCTTTGGGCAACACTGGCTCTTTGGCTTAGTAACAGAGATGAGAACTTCCCCCTACAGTTGGTTAAGACTAGACATTCATGTCAAGGGACTACCTTTACCTTTAATAGCACTATGGGAGGAAGCGCGCCATAGTGGTTTGAGTGTTCGACTCTAGGGACCAGGCTTTGAATCCTGGCTCGCCCATGAAACTCATTGGATGACCTTGCTCAAGTCACATCTTCTCAGCCTCAGCAGAAGGCAATGGAAAACCTCCTCTGCACAAATCTTGCCAAGAAAAACCCATAGTAGTGTCACCATAAGGTGGAAACGGTTTGAAAGCAATGACAAGCCCCTCTTGGAGTCAACTGAAAGGCACATAAGAACAAAATAGAATTAAAATATTGCCATGATTCAATAAAATGTCAAGGTTCACTATGGTTGCATTTAATTTTCTTTAAAGTTTCTTTCTTCATGTAGCACCTAATTTGGCCCTGCAAGTAATCATAAGGCAGTACAAAGCTTTCTAAAATTTCCTTTCAAGTACAGATGTAGAATCAAGAATGTTAAAGCAGATTTATATTTATTTTTATTTTTTTGGTATAATTTCCTGGATAATCGCTGGCAGCATTGACAGGAACAATGTACTTTACTCAAGAGAGAAAAATACTTTCTGCTGATTAACTCTGAGCATCCCTAGCAGGTGTTCTCTTTGCATAAAAATAGCAGGCACTCTTTAAGCTAAACAGCACTTTCATATCTGAAATGTGCAAACTGGGATTTACAGCACTGCAAAAGGACTTAGGAGTCACAAGCCACTTTGCACTGGCATCATCAGGCCTATAAGGGGAATCCTCAACAGATGGGAGATTCAGCACATACCACTCATCCATAATCCCACTGCTGGTGAGATTTCTGGGTGGGGGGGATTGTGTTTCACATTGTCCCTTGGAATCATGCTCAAAATGCTTTTACATTGTTGGGATGCACTTATATTGGACATGAGTCATGCCATCCATTGATGATGGTCCTGGACCACATCTAACTGACAGCTCAAACACTGGCAAGATTGGGATGAAGACTTAAATCTGTTGATTCAGAGTGACATGTCAATAATTTATCAGTTGGAATCCTCATGTGTGAAGCAGTATTATGCCATGTAACTCCACAAGCATAAAGTTACACTCCATCTCCTCAATGTAGGATTGTAGCCACCACTTAACACTTGATTCAATGTGTGCAGGTTTAGCCTCCCTTAATCAGAACTGCAAAATTCAAAATATTCCAAAACCCAAAATTGTCCACATGGATGACTGAAATAATGACATCCTCACTTTCTGATGGTTAAATGTACACAAACTTTGTTTAATCCACAAAATTATTAAAATATTGTTTATAAAATTGCACCCAGGATATGACTATGAGTTAATTACAAATCATAAATTTCATGTTTAGACTTGGGTCTCACTTCCAAGATAAACCATTGTTTATATGTAAACATTTCAAAATCTTAAAAAATAAATCCAAACCACTTCTCGTCTCATGCGTTTCGGATATGGGAGACCTAGCCTGTATGTATGTACATATTTCAATGTTTATATCATGTCTTTTATCATGTGAACTCAGAGCAGTGTTCAGTCTAAACAATTCAATTGTTTGTTGTTAGCTGCTCTTGAGTCAACCTCAACTCATGGCGACTCATGGATGAGAAATCTCCAAACCCCCTTATCAGCCAGTGCTCTGCTTAGGCCCTGCAGATTCAGGCCTGTGATCTCCCTGATTGAGTCTATCCATCTGGTATGTGGTCATCCTCTCTTTCTGCTCCTTCTAGCTTGCCTAGTATTATTTTCTTTTCCAGTAGAACAGCCTGAGTCTGATCATCTTGACTTCCAAAGATAGTTCAGGCTTGATCTGTTCATGGACCCATTCATTTTTCTTTTGTGCTGTCGATGGTATCCTTAACATACTTCTCCACCACTACATCTCAAATGAATTTATTTTCTTCTTCTCTACTTTCTTCACTGTTCAGCTTGGTGATGGAGAACAAATGGCTTGCACAATTCTAACTTTAGCGCTCAGTTATTTATCTTTACTCTTTAGTATCTTGTCCAGTTATTTCATAGCTGCCATTCCCATTCCAAGTCATCTTCTGATTTCTTGACTGCAGTCTCTCTTTGATCAATACTTAATAATACACATTCAGATTAGAACCATAAATAATTTAACAAGATAAGAACATATTGAGCACAAGAATTAAAACAATTTTACTTAGCAACTGGATTTGAACCAATACACTTTTTTTAAATGGAAGTTGTACAAGATTCATTAGCTTCCCATCCAGTATTGACAGATTGCTAAGCCCTGAGGGCCCTGCCAAGACCATTTACTGGCAGAAAGGGAACTGGGGGAAGGCAACAAAGCAGAAACCATCCTGACTGCAGTCCTACCTTTGGTAGAAGAGAAATAGGATCCCTGTCCCTGATCCCCAGCACAATACTAGAGATCTGGGAGTGCTACCTAGTTTTATTTCCTCTTATTTCCTCTTACCACTGCCTGGTAGCTCCTCTCCCCACAGCCAGTAAAAAGTGATGGCAACATCCACAAGGCATAAATGCTACCCTGGGGATAGGAGTACCACACAGTACCACAGAGATGCATGTGTAGAGCATGAGAACTCCACACATTCTGATGTACGATCTTAGCCTATAAGTCTAGAATGGATATAGAATCTAGAATCCTAGAGTTAATAGATATCACAAGGACAATCCAGTCCATCTCCTTGCCATGTAGAACTATACAATCAAAGAACTTCCCACAGATGGCCATCCAGCCTCTGTTTAAAAACCTCCAAATAAAGAGACTCCACCACCCTCCATGGCAGCACAATCCACTGTTGAACAGCTCCTATCTTTAGGTAGTTCTTCTTGGTTTGAACTCATTGCTACATATCCTAGTCTCTGGAGCTGTAGAAAACAAGCTTGCTTCATCTCCAATATGACATATTTTCAAATATTAAACATTGTTATCATGTCATCCCTTAACCTTCTCTTCTCCAGGATAAACATACCCAACTCACTAAACTGCTCCTCATAGGGCATGGTTTCCAGATCTTTCCCCATTTTGGTTGCCCTACTCTGGACATAGGAGATTATTGCATGGAGAAATACTCCCGATAGAGATACAGGATTGAAAACTCAAAACCGGGTGTTATTGCACACGCGGGCAGCCAGGCAAGTGCAACCCGGATGCAGCTTGGACCCCAGCAGTGCTTATCTGGCCAAATTTCAAAAACGACAAGCTCCGATTTTTGAAAAGCCATGGGATAATCATAGCTGGGTTCTGGGCTGCATCCAGGTTGCACTTGCCTGGCTGTTGGCAAATGTAATAACATCCAGTTTTGAGTTTTTAAACCTGTATCTATATCAGGAGTATTTCTCCATGCCATAATCTCCATTTTTTAGCTTGTCAATATCTTCTTTGCCAGGAAGTAATAAGGAGAAAAGCAGGCAGTAAGAAAATGAATCTAAAAGCTTGTTGTGGAGAGGCCAGCTCAAGGAGACCAATTGATGATCAAAGCCAGTAAGCAAAAGACTAAGGCATAGTACACATGGCTGCTTTGCGGTGGCATGGGGGTCAAAATTAGGGTTTTGGAGCACACAGAGACTGCACGCTTCTGAACCCTAGTCCGTACGAATGGCACCATCACGGTGGCCTCCTGTCCATATGATGGCTGCCATGATGATGCAAGTGCGGTGCTGTGTCCCCACATCATAGCGCCATGCTTGCATCATCACTCTGCACAAGTGCACTGATGGCACACTCATGGCATCAGCAGCACACACTTAAAAGTAACTGCTTTTAGCAGGTTCTTTTTGGTGCAGAGGGAGCCTGCACAGTTTGGTTGCTGTGGGCTCCCTCCGGAGGAAATATGGGAGGATCCATCCCGCCCCTTCCAGGGTCTTCTGTTGAGCCCCTAAGTAATCATTCAAATGTGGTCAGAATTTAGCTGTTGCATTAGACTGATATGAACAGGAAGCAATTATAAACTGCAAAGTACTTCCCTGTGAACTGTTCATGCAGGGCATGTGATACTAAATCATTTGTATGGCACAATGAACCCAAAGTGAAGCATTTCAGGTTCTCTATGACTTTAATTTGGAATGTTATTTACTGCTTCAGTTCAAATGCATGGGATTTAAAGACTCTTAATTTGGACTGGATTATAGATTTTACAAATTATGCACATCAAGATGAGGGCTATCCTAATTTAAAATCTATGCAGCTCATACATACTTTTACATACGGGTGATGGGGGAAATAAAATATATTCAAAAATGGTTGAAAAACATGTTTCCTGAGTGTTAGGCAAACCTGTTTCTGTGTTTTCTATTCACAAATGCCACATGCAAATTTTATCCATGTGAATAGTCTTCAAAACCTGTGCATTATTCAAAGACTCTCTTGCACCAAGAAGAAAATTGCGAAATTTATTCCTTGCTTCCTTAGAAAAGAAAATTAGTGAAGAATTGCATCCCTAAAGCTCAACAGCACATCCATACTCAGAGGAAGTATGCTGGAGAACAAATGGAGAAGATATTGCTGTTCACCTCTATTTGTTAGATTCATTAAGGCATCTTACTGATTCGTTTGAGAAATATGGGCCTTCAGTTTGATCCACTGGGTTATCAGCCCTGGTGGCGCAGTGGTTAAATGCCTGTACTGCAGCCACTCACTCAAAACCATAAGGTGGCGAGTTCAAGACCAGCAAAGGGCTGAAGCTCGACTCAGGCTTGCATCCTTCCGAGGTCGCTAAAATGAGTACCCAGATTGTTGAGGGGCAAATAGCTTACAATTGTAAACCACTTAGACACTCCTTAAGGGTATGAAGCGGTATATAAATGAAGCTGTTTGATTGTTTTTTGTTTTATCCTTTCAGAATCATTTTAAGGCTGTAGATGGCCAAGGCTAGCATGAAGCTTCTTCCTGATTTGGAGCATTTTAGACAGGAAGGTACCACTCCAAATTTGACCACTGGACATCCAAAGTCCAAGACCCTTTCCTGATACTGCAACTGGGTGATCCTGGATTTTCTCCCAATTTCAGGAGAGACAGATCCTTGGGCCCCTATCTAGCTTATGTGGAGGAAGGTAAGGATGTCTTATTTCCTCCTGCATCCTACATGAAACACAAACATGCAGATATTCACTTTTCTTCCTATATTACTGTAACTGCTGCTTTTCTTTATTTCTATTGCCTTTACCTGGAATCATAGTATCCCATAATCATAGAAGGACCATTTAGTCTAATCTACTGCCATGTAGCTCTTGAAGAATGGTAATCCAACCTCTCTTGAAAAATCTCAAATGAAGAGGAGTCCACCACTCTCTGAGGCAGTTTGTTCTATTGTCAAAACAACTTTTACATTAAATAAGTTCTTCCTAATGTTTAGGTGGAATCTTTTTTAATATTGTTCTTGTTTGGCTACTATCATGCTACCTGGGAAGATGAAGGGCAGTTTAAAAATGTTGTTTAATAAATAATAGATCAGTAAGTGTTCTGGTGACAGAGCTACACAGGGTGAATTACATGAGGCTAGTGCTTAAAATGTCATTGCTCTTTGTTCTACACTCCCACTCACATTTGCAATGTGTAAAGTCACTTAGTCCATGGTTTAAGATCATAGAATCATAGAGTTGGAAGAGACCTCGAGAGCCATCCAATCCAACCCCCTGCCATGCAGGAATACACTATCAAAGCACCATGAACAGAGAGCCATCAAGCCTCATTTTAAAAATTTCAAAAGAAGGAGAATCTCCCGAGGCAGCATCTTCCACTGTCAAACAGCTCTTACTGTTGGGAAGTTCTTTTCCTGTAGTTTGAATCCATTGTCCTGTGTCCTATTTTCTGGAGCTCCAGAAAACTAGTTTGCTCCATCTTCAATATGACATCCCTTCAAATTCTAAAACATGTCTATCATTTCACTTCTTAATTTTGTCTTCCCTAAATATATTCAGCTAAATATACTCTATATAAATATACTCAGTTAATATACCCAACTCCCTATGTTGGTCTTCATAGGGTATGGTTTCCAGATCTTTCACTAATTTGGTTGTCTTCCTCTGGACATGCTCCAGTTTATCAATATCCTTCTTGAATTACACAGGTGAGCTCTGACCAAAGCAGAGTAGAGTGGTACTATTACCTCCCTTGATCTAGAGACTACACTCTGATTGATGCAGCCTAGGATTATATTGGCTTTTTTAGCTGCTGCATCATACTGTTGATTTTCACACTGTGCTACCCTATGCTTGTTTCACATTATTGACAGTCATTGCTAGGGGTAGGACAATCGACCATGGGTAGGCATTATTATATGAATCAAGTGATTTGACTACAGTACAGAAAAATGGGGGAGAACTCAACATGAAGTCTTGGATGCCTCTCGTGTACTCAGCCTACACTGCTTACCTGAGTTTTGTTCTGATTTCTTGGAAAATGACAGGGAAGATGGCCTCTGCACTGCATTTCAATGGGGAAAAAACTTTAAAAAATATCATTAATATTAATGGATGGTTGTCCCATGAGGAAAAACAGTAGTAGCTCCATAGAGATTGTTTTCTGAGAACCTTGAAGACAAATGCCATCTGCCAATAAGTCACTTTTGCTATCTTTTTTAAATAATAATAATAATAATAATAATAATAATAATAGATTTTCAGAGTGAAGCTAATAGGTTCAATAGCCATCTGCTTGCATTAAGGATTCAGCCTGAAATAGTTTTCTCTCTTTTACTCATTTGGTTATTGCATTTTATTTTTAAAGATTTAGGCATGTGCAGATAAAGGCAGCCAAAAGGATTTACCGGATTAATATTTCTCTATGACGACATTGCAGGAGTAAGAGGAGGGGGATGGGAAGGTGTTAAGATTACAGGATGTGCTTTCTCTGACTTTCAGCAACCTTTTGACCCTCTTAGTGGTGCTAGTTTATGGATAATCCACTTACTACAGCCTTCTGCTTATTTGCACACCCACCCAACCACTCCTCAGCAGCTCCTGAAAGTGATCTACTCATGTGGGCATTGGGCTGTGCACGGCCAAAGGACCAAAGAGACAATGATATCCATTAATTGGGAGAAATACCCTCCAACAACAACAACAACAACAACAATAATAATAATACACAGTAAACCAGTATCTTACCTTTCTGCTTTACTGAGCAAGGGATGAAAATAATACTCACAATTATCCTCATCCTCAAAGAGGAAGACATACACCTCACTGTGTAAAACAAAAAATGTTAACCATTCTGAAATCTTTCACATTTATTTATTTTTGAGAATGTTCTGATTAAGTATTTTGTTGTTCTTTGTTGTGTGCCTCCATGTTGTTCCTGATTTATGGCAACCCTAAGAGAAACCTAACTCAGAGTTTTCTTGGCCAGTTTCTTCAGAAGGGGTTTGCCATTGCCATCGCCTGAGGCTGAGACAGTGTGACTTGCCCAAGTTCACCCCAACAGGTTTACATGGCTGAGCCAGGATTTAGACCCTAGCCTCCAGAGCTATAGTCCTACTCTCCAATCACTGCATCCCTGCTGGCTCACCTGTTGAACTATACAATACGATGTCTTGCACAAAACCCACCATTTCTAGGGAAAACAATGGATTTGATATATCAAACCTAAGAATGGAAAGAATATTCAAAGATATTTGGGGGAGAAGAGTTGAAAAGCCTGTATTCTCTGTGTTGAGAAGCATTGATGAGAAGAACCATCATGGATGGATAAGAATCTTTCCAGTTTGGAAAGCACAGCATTTGAGGGCAGTGGATATTTTCTGCATAGGAAACAGTATTTTCTACACAGAAAATGTTTTCTTTAAAAATATACTATTTTTTTAAAAGCCATGTATATATTCTGCAGATAGGCTTCAAAAACTGTGTGGTTTTCAAATATGCTATCACATTGAGAAGAAAACTGCTTAAAGTACTCTTTGCATCCTTTCGGAAGAAAATTGGTGAAGAATTATATTATTATTCAAAACTATTTTTTTTCTTCCTACCAAAAAAGTTTTTGTGCAATAATTACATTTTTATTTGAATGAATTTTCACAAAAGGAACAAATCATAAAAACAAAAACAAGAGATTGATAAGGAAAAAAAAAACTCTTCTAATCTCACCCAACAAGGTGAGAAAGCAAAACAAAATCCAAAATCTGATGTACAAGAAACCAGTACCCTTATTAGGATCAACTAATAATTAAAATCAACTATATTCCCACACAATACGAATTGAAGCATGCTTTGGCCTGCCTAGAATGCTAGGCTAAAAACTTCTTCCTTTTCCTATTCATGGAGGGTCTTCCTTTTACCAGTGATCATATTTCATGAATGATGCTAAGAAATGTACCTGTTTTAATTACAAGGTACATTGAATTTCTCAGATCATGAATGGGCTAGTAAACAAATTTGCAAATCATATCAATTATAGAATTATAAAATTTAAGCTCCAGAGTATCTTGAACTATGGGCTGTAAGAACCTCAGTGTTTGTTGTTGTTGTTGTTGTTTTCCTGGAAGAAAATAACTGCATTGTGGGGAGCGATGGAATATGCATCATGCCATATCTGCTTGTGACTAACTGAGATACGTTGTGACTGGTACTGGCCATTTAGAATGTCAGGCAGAGGTCTTTATGGTTGGGGATTAAATGGTAGTGCCAGATGCATACAAGAATAGTCCCAAGGAATGCTTTGTGTGCACAGAACTCAGTGTGTTCAATTTATTTTAAAAAGAGCAATTGTTAGGTGGGGTCTGAGTCTAAGGTGGGATCCAAGATTTCAATTGCTCTAGATTCATAATATTGGAAAGTATCACAAGGGACAGCTAATCTGATTCCTGGCCTTTCAGGAATCCACAGCTAAGGGGGAACTGTCTAACCTTCATTTAAAAATCTCCAGTAGAGGTGAGTCAACCGTCTTCTGAAATAGGCTATTCCACTATCAACAGGAAATTATTCCCAATGTTTAGTCAGAATCTCCTGTCTTGCAATTTTTTGTGTAGTCTATGGAGTTTATCACACTAGGGACCAATGTCGATGTTAAAATGACATTGAAGTGGCATTAAAGCAAACTTGAGCCTTCGCGAATTTAAAGCAAATTTAAAACAAATTTAAAGTGGAAATAATGTTATTTTGCAATTAACCTTCATGCTGATTTCGTAATTAAGGCAATTTCGAATTTACACTTTCTGTAGAGATCCAAAATTGAAAGGTGTGTATTAATCCTCCTTTAAATCTAGTTTAACTTCGGGTTTTTCGCAACGTCATGTGAAATAATGTCGCTTAATCCTCCTTTAAATCTAGTTTAACTGCAGTTTTTTTGCGATGTCCTGTGAAACAGTGTCGCATAATTTCATGATTTCTCCGGGATATCTTTGGATTAACCCCTTGATCTCCATCATGTGATAAAGCTCTATGTGTAATCAAATTATTAGTTGTTGTTGTTGTGTGCCTTCAAGTCATTTTTGACTTATGACAACCCTAAAACAAGCCTGTCATGGGGTTTTCTTGGCATGTTTCTTCAGAGGGTGTTTGCCATTGCCATGCTCTGAGGCTGAGAGAGCATGATTTGCCTAAGGTCACCCAGTAGCCAGGATTCAAACTCTGTTCCCCAGAGTCCCAGTCCAGTGCTGAAACCACTACACTACGTTGGCTCTCTAATCAAATTGTTGTCCAGTCCAATGTTAATTAGAGAAGTCTTCCTCCTCGTTTTCCACTTAAGCTTGCTGGCAAGACAGTAGATCTATTTTGCTTCACAATGGCATTTTGAGTTTGTTTCATCCAAGATGTATTGACTGACTTGCTAAACTTTGTCTCTAAATAGGAAGCAATATTAATAATTAATAATAGGAATGTGGTCTTCTATGTGTAAGACTGCGAGTTTATTAGACTGCAATGTCATTCATACTATGACAAGGATGACATGTTTCTGGTAAGAGATACCTGAAATGTGTGCTGTTTATAGCAGCAGATCAAAATCTAGCTCTAGGACTGGGCCCTAACAATATTACTCATTATTGTCTATCAAGAAAACATCTCTAGCTCTCAAAGGGAATGGTCATTTCCTCAATTGACTAGAGATTGTATTCAAGAGTACAAAAGCATCCATAAGAAATAGTGGATGAAGATATGCATTTAAATTAGAAGTGTATTTGGTAGGGGCATAAGGGCATAATTACAGAGAGTCAAATCTGTATCTGGAAACTGAATCCTGCTTGGTTAATAAAGTTACAACCCGAGTAATACATCAGAGACATAAAGACTGCTAACACATTCTCAATCAACAAAGTGATCATTTTGAGCTAAAATTAGACCAGAGGTTGTATGCTTTGTATCTTAATTAAAACAAAGCCCTCTTTATCAATTAGCCCTGACAAGTATGTGCAGACGTTTGCTTGCCAACATAATCCCTTACTCCCCTTTTGATTAGTAAATGGGATTACATTAAAATTGATTCTCCTTCCGTCGTCCATTTGTACGCTCTTCCTCGATTCAATTAGACTACTGGCCTGGTGCCACTCTGTGACTCCCCCATTAGGATGGCAAAAGCACTCCTGTAATTATGCTTTGTCTTTGACTTACCACATGCTGCTGATTTATCAGAAGGAGATGCAGAAACCTAACATCTGAATGAGATCTCAAGAAGAACATTTTCATCCACCATTCTTCATAGACACTTTGATCCACTTGTGCAATACTCTTGGGCTGTCGCCACACTGCAGAAGTAATGCCATTTAAAAACACTTTAACTGACATGTCTCAATGCTATGGAATCCTGAGATTTGTAGTTTATTGTGGGACCAGAGTTCTTTGACAGAACAGGCTAAATATCCCACATAACAACAAATTCCAGAATTTCAAAGCATGGTCATGGCAGTAGTGTCAAATTGCATTACCTTTGCTGTGTAGATGCAGCCCTAATCAAATGAGGAATAATGTTTCCTTTCATAGAGTTGAGAGCTCCAAGATGCAATAATATAGGCAATAACGATGAGTTGATGAAAACACCAAAATTCTGCACTATGCCCACATCTACCACGTCAGAATGCACAGGGAGGCCATTGAAATCCACAAACACCCGGACGACTTCAAGAGAAAAGAAGAAACACTAAAAGTAAACAAGGTTCGGCTACCAGTCCTGAAAAACACCAAAATCAAGAATCCAGACAAACAAATGAACACCACTCAGGCTCAATGGGTTTCCCTGCTGACAATGGGTTACCAATTAAATGGACACAAATCCCCCATGCATATCCTCCATGAAACATACCTCCAGGCTGTGCCATTCAACGCAGCACAACACACAAACTAACTCCACTATTATCATGTAACCCCCTCACTTCCACCCAAACAATGTATATATACCCACATGTATATATACTCCACACACTTCTGTGCCACCAAACTCTGAAGATGCCAGTCACAGATGCAGGCAGAATGTTAGGAATAAATTCTTCCAGAATGTGGCCACACAGCCCAAAAAATCCAGAGAAAACTATGGATGCTGGCCATGAAAGCCTTTGACTTCACAGTTGGTGAGTGGTTGGACTCTATCCTAGACCGATGTTCTCCAGCCAAGGTCCCTCAGGTCAGATACTGAAGCTAGTGTTAAGTGATGCATGACTGTTAACTGGTGCATTGGGCAAAAGAAAACCCAACCCCCAGCAAACAAGCAATCCAAAACCAAAACCAAAATGCACAACTTATAGGATGGGTGATGTTTGGCTTGATAGCAGTACAGGTGATAAAAGTTGTATGGCCTTAGTAGAGTAAACCATGAGTAAACAGTAATAGATATAAAGCAGCCCTCTAGTACCTTTGGGAATATCTGAGAATAAGAATTTTTTGTTATTCTCAAAATTGCTACAAGGTTACTCCACATTTCTTCAAACAATGCAAGATGGCTGGACTAGATTGCCCTTGCAGTCCTGTTGAACTCTATGATTCTATCAGTGTTCCACTATACGTGTATCATCACTTGAATTGGTATAAACAGAATTAAGACAGGTTGAAGCCAAGCTTTGCTTTGCTTCTTCTTGAACCCACTCAGTCCTTTTCTGTCTTTTCCCCCTTTCTTCCTTGGGACAGGGGGAGGAAAGCCTTGTCCTTTTTGAGAGACAAAGCTTATATACATACACATACACACAAACCACCACCACCACCACTGAGGAGAGAAAAGGGCTAGTAAGTGATTTTTCAAGTTTTAAGCTGAATGATCAGAGAATTCTCTGAAGACGTTCTAAAGCATCCAATTTTAATAAGGAATGCATTGTCAAGGTGCGTGTGTTTGTTTGTGTGTGTGTTTATTTATTTATTTACTAACTTATAGAGCCTGATCCATCCAGAAACTTCATACTGACTAAAAGATACAATGGGCAGCATCTATATGTTTATATACTGGAGAAGCATTTAAGATCTAAGCTCACACTGACCCAAGTAGCTTACTGGTCAGAGGATTTCAGGCAGAAAACCCAGTATCTGTAGGAAAGAGGAAAGATTTCTGAAATCTATCTAAACAAGAAGATTTTAGCTCCATTCCGATGACATCGGGTGAAATAAGTAGAAGTCTGCATCTATCTTGTTCCCAAAACTGTGGAAAAGGCAATTGCACAAAATATGCATCATCATCTGTCTCTTTCCTTCACAACTTTGTGAGGTAGGCTATTCAGAAAGGCAGCAACTGGCTGGTCACCAACTGAGTTTTATAGTTGAGGATGTGATTTCACGCTGTTTTCCAATTTTGGATAAACACATCCCCATGTTAATAAGTCCATATACATCATCTGAACTGGGCTACAGCAATGTATTTAGGGATCTATTCTAACCAGAGAATGTGTGTGTGTGTTTCAAAAGCCACTTTTTTCCTTTCATTTTTGCTTTATTTATCTTTGCTTTATGTTTGTATGAATTTCAGTGTAGGCCCATCCTGTTTGTTTGTTTGTTTCAGGGATGCATTAGAACAGTATTTTAATGTGAACTAGCTTTATTCACCTTCCAAGGGATAATAATATACAAACCAGAATGTGGTTGCCCTATTTTTAATCAATTGGATTATACAACCCTTGTATAATGAAGGGTAACACAGCACAACTGGAAAAAAAATGTGCTACATATACAACTAAATGAGTATGTGCTTCCATGAACAATGTGAAATAAGCAACCACGTGCAATCAACAAATGCTTGTCATGCACATCTATGAATAAATCCATGTCTTGGATTCCACATTTCTTTGAATACACTACTTGGCTAAAAGTATCCAGGTCCCAATATTTGGGGGGACCTTTGACATCCTCAAATTATGCCATTTTGCATGTACAATGCAAAATGGCATAATTTGAGGATGTCAAAGGTCCCCCCAAATATCGGGACCTGGATCATTTGCACCAATTGAACCATTATAACACACCCTGATCACAGTACCTAACATCCTTATCATTTAGGAGCATTTTTTTGTCACATCAGGACATTCTCAGACAGTTGTTGGGCCTCTTATATGGCACAGCCCATTGCTCACATCATTCCTGACTACCACCATCCCAGGCGTGTGGTTCTTAAGGCAACTCAACATTTAAATTTCTCACGGTGCCTCAGAGCAATATTAGATCAGGAGAACTGGGGTCTGGAAACCATATCCTATGAGGAATGGCTTAGGAAAATGGGAATATTTGCATGGTGAAGAGAAGAGTGAGGAGCAATATTATATACATTTTTAATTATTTGAAGGGATGGCATGTTGAAGATGGAGCAAGATGGAACAAACTGCTCTGGTGACTAGAATACAAAACAATGATTTCATATTGCAAGAAAAGAAATGCCACCTAAGCATTAGAAAGAATATCCTGACTGTAAGAGTTGTTCCACAGTGGTATAGTGGTTTTCATTCTTTGGAGGAATCTAAACAGAAGCTTATCATTTATTTATTTCATTTCTATGGCACCTTTCTCCCGGAAAAAGACCCAAGGCAGCTTACAAATATTGGATGACTATCTCTTGGGATAACGTTGTCATTGTGCTTGCATGGCCCTTGAGGTCTCTTCTAACCCCATGACGCTATGGGGCTTTCGAGACTGCCATGAGAGGGCAACATGAAGTTGCCTTTTCCCAAATGCTTAGCAGCTACACTGCAGGTCCCAGGGGTGTATTTAAAAGGTATAGGGCAGCTACATTGAGGGGGTGTGGGGACAACTTATCTGAAATCTTGTCTCTTGCTCAGCCACTACATTGGAAGCTGTCAGGATGCTAGAAACACAGGTGGAGCAGCTGCATGGGCGGCAATGAACGGGGCTTTTGGCCACACTGAACCTTAATTTTTTGTTTTTTGTTTTTTGTTACTGGCTGCAAACTGCGTAGTTGCACCGGTACACCATACAGACAATTGTATTGCTGGCTGCAAACTGTGCAGTTGCGCAGGTACATCACACATGAACTGTGCAGTTATGAAGATCTGTCAAATTACTGTTGCAGTTTCGCTTCCCTTTTTTTAACTGCACAGTTGCACCGGTGCACCATGAATGAAGCCCTTTCTTTTATGAATAAACTTCTTTTTCTTATGAGTGAGTTGACATTTTATGCACAGTTGCATAACAGTTACAGCATCCCAGAGTCCCTACTGCACATGTCTAGGGTTCAGATTAGGGCTGGAGCTAGGGTTTGGGAGCTTTAAAAAATGGCACAGCTGCACTGCAGCATTTAGATGCAGCTGCACAGTTACACCCTTTTAAAAAAGAAGTGGGGAAAAGCAGCTCCTTTTTAAAGCTGCTTTTCCCCCACTAAAACACCAAAGAAGTGCATTCATGCCAAATTTTCACTGCAGGTCATCTAAAGGCCACACTTTCATGCAGGCATGAACACACCCCTTTTTGCCAGTCTAGATCACAATTTTGATTGTGGGCATTTAAAATGGTAAAGATTTTCAAGTCTTCACTAGAGCTCTACTGGAGAAAGCGATGCCACTGTTTCACATTGCTGCCTTCTGTCATCCATGCTAGCAAAAAAAAAGCTCAC
The DNA here is from genome assembly GCA_034509955.1 of Urosaurus nigricauda. Taxonomy (NCBI): domain Eukaryota; kingdom Metazoa; phylum Chordata; class Lepidosauria; order Squamata; family Phrynosomatidae; genus Urosaurus; species Urosaurus nigricauda. Next base: position 245,401,446 of record JAOEGL010000004.1, on the reverse strand, counting down.
TGGCGGTGCATCTACACTGTAGAAATAGTGCAGTTTGACTTTGACACCACTTTAACTGTCATGACTCTATCCTACAAAATCATAGGATCTCTGGTTTTCTGAGGTACCAGCACTCTTTGGCAGAAAAGACTAAAGACCTTGTAAAGCTACATATCCCATGATTCTGTAGGATGGAAATACAGCACTTAAAGTGGTATCAAATGTCATTAGTTTCACAGTGTAGACACACCCTGGGAATGGAACAGAATTCATTTTGCTCCAGGGCAATTTCAAGCATGGAATAGTGTAGGCCCATCCTGTTTGTTTCCTACTCAGAGATAGAAAACCTGGTTGAAAGGGGTTAATGTGTTTCTTTAATTCCTAGCAAGTTAAATAAATCTGCATTTATGTATGAATTCAGTGTATGCACTAAAAGCCTCACCATAATGAAGCTAAAAAAATGCCAGGTTATTAGTATTTCACTGTGTTATTATTTATGTTCATGCATATTCCAGCAAAAGTTCTAGGGTCTTGAGGTTCAAACAGCCAGTACTCTGAATTTAAATACACATCCTCTATAAGGTAGCTCATGTAGAATGCAGGAAGACCACCTAGATTTAAGGGAGATCACCTCTCTTCTAAGCTGCCCTTATTGTTTTAAAATTGTTTAACCTTGAAATGAACTAAACATTATTATTATTATTATTATTATTATTATTTTAAAAAGTTGGCTCTTTAACACTGCCTACAATTTAATTTGTTAATATCATAATCAATGTCTTCATTCTGGAATTCCAATGTCACTCAGTTCCTTCAGTTAAAAACAAAATTTAGTTAAACTTTGTCAGAAAATTTCTAATTTAATCACTTGTTAGTTTCCCTCTCTAACTTGGCCTATGGTGACCACAACCTAATTTCATTAGATTAATATTATTTTTTTCTTATTACAAAGAGCAATGAACAGAGACAGGACACAAATATAGTGTGATGAAACCTAAGAGAATCTGCAAGTATTTTTGAACATTTATACACTGCAAGACTCACATGATTATACCTAATGCTTGGAAAATGTACTTTTGGTCAACATAAATCTCTGGATTCCTCCACCACAACAAGATTCTGTAGTTATAGTCCAAAGATTTTTCAATCTTTGACTATCCACATACACATATGTATCTTATTTCCAAAGGGTTGCTGTTGTCATTGTTGTGTGTCTTCAAATGGTTTCTGATTTATGTTTACACTAAGGCAAACCAGTCAAGAAGTTTTCTTCGAAAGATGTGTTCAGAAACGTTTGCCATTGCCTTCCTATGAGATTCAGATGGCGTGACTTTCCGGGGCACCCAGTGGGTTTCCATGGCTTAATGGGGATTTGAACCCTGGTCTCTGAGAGTCGTACTCCAACACTCAAGCCAGGTGACTCTCTTTGGCCCTGCTGTTAGGCAGAGTGAGCTAAGAAAGGAGTAGCCACCTTAATTCCACTGTTTATTCTTAATACATTGGACTTTCTAATGTTTTGGAAGATAGAGCATAGCACATTCTAAACTTCCTCAACTGGCCTCAAGACCAAATTTATATTAGAATGGGAAAATGTAAATATTATATATTTTATACATATATAGGTAGGTGGCCTTGGGCAAGTCATACTCACTCAGCCTCAGGAGGCAGCAATGAAAAACCTCCTCTGAACAAATCTTGACAAAGAAACCCCATGATAGGTTTTCCTTAGGGTCACCATAAGTCGGAAATGACTTGAAGGTACACAACAGCAATCACAACATGCTGCAGGTAGGAAGAACCTTCTGAATATTCTTCTGAAAACATAATTTACCAAGAGGACTTGACAAGACCATGCATTATCAGAAAGAGCTGGTAGTACCCTGGCTTTCCTTTTAAGCAACAGCCTCCAAAGGGAATCTGAACATAGTTGAAAAGGCTGAGGATATTGCTATATTGCTGTCCCCCCCCATCCTTTTTTTGTATGAGTGTCTGTATGAGCGTCAGAGTAGAATTGTTGACAGCAAGGATCAGAACATCCTCTTGGTATAAGCCATTCTGCCGGGCTCTGTTCCAGCTGTTTGTCGCTTGGTAGGTTTTATATTCCAGCAGCAGACGTTAATTCCATTAATTACCACAGACTGGGGGTCAGGCGAGGTACCAGCAATGATGTTCATGTATGTTTTGCATAATCTGCAGCTGCGTTTCAGCTGCCCTTATTTCATGTGTTGTTTGCACAAGGTAGGCAAGACAAAATGTTCAGAAATCAGGCTATACGTACATTCCCAAATGTTAAGCACACTCAATGTGAGGCTGCCCTTGAAGTCTGGGTGGAAGCTTTGGCAGCTGTGAGAAGGTACAAATAATAAGGCTGGAATTCAGTAAGGGACATAAGTGTACAGAATTGTACCTACATCTGGATGAAATAAAATCGAGAAGTTTTGCAGCACCTGTATTCAGCAAGATGTCTGTTATTTTATTACATAAGAGAGTCAATAATGTGACCATTGTACTTTGAGACAGATGCACATCAAGACTGATGTACATCCAGACCAATGCACATTGGAACTGATGTACAATGGCACTAATAATAATAATAATAATAATAATAATAATAATAATATTTATTTCTACTCCGCCCCTCTGAACAAGCAATCGGGGTGGATTACAACAAGGATTAAAACAATATCAAGTAAAATATCTCATCCTTTCCCTTACCACCCCCCCTTAAAAAGAGATTATATCACAATTGAATTAAAACAGTAACTAGCTAAAATAGTAATAAAAACAATATTAGAGAAAAACAGACCCAGCCAAGGTTATGCAGAAGTAGAAACAGAGAAGGGAGGCTGGGAGAAAAAGCCACTCTAAAGCGTAGATTTGGAGCCGGGGGATGTTTACATTCTCTGGGAAGGCCTGCCGGAAGAGATGTGTCTTTAGAGCTTTTTTTAAAGCCTTCTAAAGATGAAATAAGACGCATCTCATGTGGCAGGTCATTCCACAACCTGGGGGCAACAGCCGAAAAGGCCCTCTGGGAGGTCTGCACCCACCTGGTCTTCATGGGTTGCAGCAAGTTCCTCCCAGAGGACCGAAGTGTGCAGGGGGGGGGGTTCGTACGGGAAGAGGCAGTCCCTTAGATAGGATGGACCCAAGCCATGTAGGGCTTTATAGGTTAAAACCAACACCTTGTACTGTGCCCAGAAACTGGTCAGCAGCCAGTGGAGAGCTTTAAGCACAGGAGTGATGTGCTCTCTCCTAGATGTTCCAGTGAGAAGTCTGGCTGCCATATTTTGGACCAGTTGTAGTTTCCGGGTTAGGCACAAGGGTAGCCCCATGTAGAGTGCGTTACAGTAGTCCAAACGTGAGGTTACCAGTGCGTGTATCACAGTTTCCAGATCCCTCATCTCCAGGAAAGGGCGCAGCTGGCGTATCAGCCGAAGCTGATAGCAGGCACTCCTAACTGTCGCATTCACCTGACTTGTCATGTGAAGCGACGGGTCAAGGAGTACCCCTAGACTGCGAACAGAGTCCTTTGAGGAGAGTGTGACTCCGTCCAGGACTGGAAGTTGTATTCCCAAGCCTGGTTTCGGGCCTGTGACTGTGAGCACCTCCGTTTTGTCTGGATTGAGCTTCACAGTGCTCACAGTGACCATCCAGAAGAGGGCTGTGTCCATACTGCAGAAACAATCTGATTTGACACTGCTTTAACTGTCATTGCTCAGTGCTTTGGAATTCTGGGAATTGTAGTTTGTTGTTACACTGGAACTTTGTAGAATTCAATAACACAGAGCAATGGCAGTTAAAATGGTGTCAAACTGAATTATGCATCGTCATAATTCACTGGATAGCAAAGTAGGCATAGAGTTTTGCCACATAGAGAATGAATGATTTCCATTTGATTTTCCTATGCTGTGGGAGAAAACAAATATCTTTCCACTGTGTTATCTTCATATTGCTAGAAATTATTTTGTTCACATTATTTTTCTGTACAAATCTCACTGGTTTTGTATAGAAAACACATTGATTGAGCAGGAGACAATGTTTTCCTATGTCTGTGAAAAAAATGTGGGGTCATGAAGGCAAACATTTCTTTTTCCATGAGTAAAAGACATTGATATTTCTGAGCCTAATGGGATGTACAAACAACCCTGAAGAGGGGCTTCCGGCTGCCCCTCATTCAGCCAGATTGAGGCCTTAGCAACTGGATGCTGTAGCACCAATCCAGCCTTTCCAGGGTGTGAAAAGGAGCTGCAAAAACTGGCACTTTTTGCACCCTGGAAAGGTGCCATAGCTGTAGTGGCACAGCTATACAATGCTCCTTTGGTGCTGCATCATCTGGCTGCAGCACAGGAGGAGCACCATGATGATGCATGCAATGTGGTGTGGCACACAGCACCCTGGAGGTAGAGCCGGGGCGTGCATCACATGGACATGAAGTCCTGACTCTGCCCCCAGGCCAGCCTTAATGGCCAGTCTGAAGAGCCCCTAATTCCCCAGAAATTTTTGGGATGTGTAGATGTCAAAATGTCAAAAGAAAACTATGTAGAGAGCTCACTGCTGTTATTCCTCCCATTGGGTTTTCTCAAATGTTGAGAAGTCCTTTTCTTGACCAGGACAGGTACATCAACAAATATTCCTTCTGTCTCTAATCTGAAGTGATTACTTGACCCCCAGATTTCAAGAAGTGGATGATTCCCCACTCCCCAAGATCTGTACAGTGATCCTATAGTGTGTGAGCAGAAATTACTTTGGTTGAGGTTCACTAGTGAAGTTCATCATAACTTGGGTCCAACATAGCTTTGAGTTGCTCTTCTCCTCCATGACTCCCCACTGAGATCTCTGGGTGTTTATAAAGCATAGTTATATCTTTACAATTCTAAACATAGTTATATCTTTACAATTCTAACTGAAGCTTTTGTCTCATCTTGAACGAGCAAATTCTACAAATACCTTTTTGGTATTGCCACTTGAAGCAGTTGTCTTACTCTGCTTACGAATAGGACCAGCCCAACTCGTGCCTGTGTTGAGCAATAAGAGGTATCAAAAGAAGGTATGTCCAAACATGTCAAGTTTATGTCATGCTTAATAGTTTTTATTCTGTTAAAATCACTCTCAGCATTATTCAGTGCTTAAAATCTTTGAACAGTGGGAGAGTAGAAGTCATTTCTTGTGAAGTTTCGAGTGTAGTGTGGGATAATACTCCATACTTTCCTACATATCCTCCTACTCCACTTAGGGAGCATAACACTCCACTGACTATGTTTCCAGGCGCATTTCAAAGTGCTGATTTTGACCTACCAGATCCTATTACAGATTGAGTTTAGGTGAACTGAAGGACAATACTCTCCACTACTTGGAGATCTTCAGGAAGGCCTTCTCTCTGTCCCATCACCCTCACAGGTATTCTAGTGAGAACACAAGGCAAAGGCAAACTAGGTAGCTGTTCCCAGGTTCTGGAACACCCTTAGAAAAGCTAGATTGGTTTCCTGGACTATTATGTTTTTCTGGGGAAATGACATTCTAATGATGTGCTGCACAGCCTGCATTTCTTGCTTTTTGATGGCTATGTTTTTCAATTGTTTTTAATTCTATCGATATTTTGATGATATTTTAAGATTTTAGTGATGTGAGCTCTTCTCTGTATCTGTTTGAGTTTTTGTAAGATACCATGCAGGGGGGATATGTTTGTCTGGTTTTTTGGGTTGTGTGTTTTTAAATCCCTCATCCTCATCCTCCTTCCTATCATCATCATCTTAAAAGATTGAGAGTCTCAGGAAGATAAGCTGGAAAACTGGATCAGAATGATCATAACTATTATAACAACTGCTCAAACCATTACAACAACTACTATTAAAAGCTGCACACCTTTTCCTCCCATTCCCTGTCTTCTTTCTTTCAAGGCTACATCATAAATGATGTTAATATGTTCAATGGTAATTACTTTTATTTTTAAAGGAGGCAATATTCTTTCTGTCTACCACTCTTTCAAACACCTTATTCTTATTCTGTCCCAGTCTTCCAGTTTATCTTCTTATGGGACTGTACAGACCGCTCAAAAAAAGGGGGGAGTTGGTCTGTCAGTGCCCAAAGAAGCGCCGGGATGGGGCCAGAGTTGCCTCACTGGCAGCCCCAGAGGCCCCATCCCGGCGCTTCTCCAGGACATGGAGAAGCAGTGAACTGCTGCTTCTCTGTGGCCTGAAAGCAGGGTGCAGCGGGCACCCTGCGTGCCTGCTGAACCCAGTCACCCCCAGCAGTTCTGAGGGGAGAAAGGAGCCACTTTTCCCTCAGGGTCCTTACCGCGTCCATTTAAAGGCCGCGCCAAGGACCAGCAGCAAAAAGGAGCTCCATTTTGGAGCTCCTTTAGGCGACGCTGAAAGGGCACCCTAGGTGCCCTCCAGCGGTGCCATGACGTCAGGTGTGCACCGCGTTGTCTAAACGCGGCATGTGCCATGATGTCATCATGGTGCACACATAATATAATAATAATAAGACTTTATTTATAGTCCGCTCCTCTATCAAAACAATTGGAGCGGGCTACAGCAGGATTAAAAAAGAGACACAAATTAAAACAATTCAATAACAATCCATCACCAAACCCTCCCACCCCTTAAAATTAGATTAGCAAAAAAGATGGTGCCATCCATACACAGTAGGGTTAGGGAGGGTATAAATGCTGCGCCCTCCCTAACCCTACTCGCACCCCACAGATGGCCCTTTGGGGCTGTCTGTATCGGGCCTATGACTCTCAGTCTGCTCTGCTCTGTCCAAGAAATCTAATGCTTCCCAATATGCTGAAGGTTAGATACATGGGCCTCAAGTTGCTGGACTTTCTCTTCCAACAGGGCCACCAACTTGCACTTGCTCCAGTTGTAGCTTCCCAAATCTTCCAGCCAGAACACAAATATACCACAGCTCTTGCAGGTGACTGCAGCAGCTCCTTCACCATCCATATTCAGGAGTCTTAAGTAGGCACTGAAACAAAACTCAGGGCCTCCCGCACCAAACCCTCCTGCTAAATGTCCCTGAAAAACACCTGCTGGCTTTGCCTGTTATGTGAGCTCATATTTGCCAAGCTCCAGGGACTACACTTGCAGCTGCTAGCTCCTGTCCTAACCAAGTCTCTGACTGACTTCCTCTGAGCAGATGCTTTGCCTCTCTTAGATCATGTGCTCAGGACCAGGACCCAGACACAAAGGATCTGGAGCTAAACACAAAAGAGCAATAGAACACCAGAAGTAAGCTATGGTGCTTATTGCTGTCTGGAGGGAACTGGGTGCACCATCATCCTGCTTGCCAGCTCCATAGAACTCATTCTGTAGATGTGGTTTTCAGACTTTTAAACCATTTTGTGTGTGTGTGTGAAGTTGGACTGGGAGAAAGATTGTAGCTACATCACTGTAGCTATGTTTTTGTGCAGAATCTCAGCCTATAAACTGAAAGAGTGATGCAAGAGAATGATTTTTTCCCCACTTAATTGAGAACTTCTGATCAGGGCTATGAGGATTTTATACGAGAATCTTATATAAATTTAGAAGGATTCAAATGAAAGTCTGACACTCTGGCCTTGTTAAAGCCAACTGGTTTCCATTTTTGAGATCTCTTGAGTGTAGTGTAACTGCATGGGTAAGCAAAGAAAACAAACTCCCACTGTGAGTAATACTGAGAAAGGGCTAAGTTTAATCAAGAAGTCTTAATCCTAGCTTCCACATTAATGAGATCTTCCTGATTTGGATGACAGGATTGCTGATAATATTAGTGTTTAATGGATAGGTATCAAATATTTACCTACATTGTTAGGAACTGCTGTAGCAGTCAATAATGCAACTCTTATCAAATGCAACGAGGGACCTAAAACACAATAGACTGCATTATTTAAAGAGAGATATGCCCCCCCTTTTTTGTCTGTAAAAAGATTTTTACCTGAATGTGGGGTTCCATGGGATTCAGTGGAGTCAGGTGCATGCCAATAGGATTTGGTTCAAAGCCTAAAGTTAATTTCTTGCCACATCCTGATTTAGAAAGATCACTAGGCTATCTAATAAAGGTGAATGGTGTGAGATTCAGGACACAAATACAATTGTATTTCAATGTAAGGTGTGTATGGCCTTTGCTACTCCAGCACAGAGTAAGGGCTGCAAAACAATGTGGTACATTATTCTTTGTGATCCTCACTTCATTGTCTTTTTTTTCTTGAAAGTAACATCATATTTTTTTACCAGGATGGAAATGCTCCCGCTGACATTAGGGCAGGGTTGGGGAACTGCATTGGGGTGAATTTTCACCCCTGTGTCCCCACCTGTTGGGCCACACTGGCACATCAAAATCCCCAGACCTTCTACAAAATATTTGAAAAATATTTTTCCTGGGGATCTTTTTACCCCTAAACTCCCCCCAAGTGCTCATAACTACTTCATAATGTGCCCTTTTTGATCCCCAATTGCTCCACATATATTAAAACTTGCCAGAGCCCCTAAAAATAATTTGAATACCAGGTGAAAGTGACCAATGTTACTTCTGGTTCTAATTTTGGCTATCTGAGGCCAAGTGGGGGTGGAGGTGTTAAGGTACATTTTAAAGATTTATAGGGTATATGGGAGTGCATGGATTGGGTTGGGGGTTTGAGCCTGTTTCGGGTTGGGTGTGATAAATTTCCTGGTTTTATTTAATTTTTAAGGGTGATGCTCGGTTCATGGACTGCACTTTGGGGGTCCTGAGTAGTACAATAGGGTGCATTCCTGTTGTATCTCTTATCTAAATGAGGCTCCTTTGCTGTTCTAAAAAGCACTAGACCTGTCTCTTGCATAGGTATAGAAAGAATATTGGAATAATATTTTTAAATGGCTGAAAAATGGGTTTCTCAAGTGTACAAAAGTCTGACAAGGAGCATTCTAGATGGATCTTTGCAACTCAGGACTTATTCTGCACAAAAATAAATTTCAAAATCAAAATCAACTGGGGAAAAATCACAGTCTAAATCATATTTTCACTTAAAACACTTTAAAACAATGTTCTATACAAGCTGAATGAAATTATGAGATGCCAGTTCATCTAATAGAGCTATGTTTTAATATGATGTTGAAACAGGCTTGAAGAAAGTCTGACTGAGCATAGGCTAGAGCTATATGAGGCCCCACTGTACTGCAGTGCAGGCAGCAAAGAAAGTATTTGCACCATTGCATCTGCAAGAAACAATCCAGTGGAACTGTTTGAAGTGTTTAGAGGTTTATTTAATATTGGTCCCCAACAGCCCACTGCAAATAATTTGCATGGCACTTTACAGATAAAGTCATTCATATCCATTCTGACTTGGATGCTGTAGTTGATAATGTTCTAGTGGATGTTACCTTGGCTCTTATCTGTGTAGTGTTAATAGATACTTTTCAGTTTGTGCATCCTGAGGATGAGGACAGGATCCTTGGGGAGATGAAACCTTTCCACATGTAATACACCATTACTCTTCCTTGCCTATCAAACAGGCCAGAGGGTGAAGAGAGTATTCAATATCTCCATACTAGTCAGCATCTCAACTTGCTTGAAGGAGGCAGTTGTGAGGGCTTTGCTGATAAAGTCATTCCTGAATGCCTCTATAATGGATAATTATAGAGTCTAGTGTCCAACCTACATTTTGGGGCAATATATCAGAGTGCATGGTGGCCTCCCAACTCCAGGGGATTCTCCATTAATTCATGATTATCTAGCTCCATTTCAGTCTGTTTTCAGTCCTCTGTTCCTGGGGTGAACCCAGAAGGTCCTCAATCCTCAATCTGGAGTGGTGCTTCTTCAAGATAGGCCTCTGATCCAACATGTTGCATCTTATTATATTCTTTAAATCTAAGCAGAACAACTTTTTCATTTGTAATGTGGTGTGTGTGTGTAGTTGGGCTTCCTTCATTTCTGATGAGCAACTTTCCATATGAACATGATATGTCAAACAGTATAGTCACAGTGTGGCTGAATGGATTTTTAGAATCTTCAAAGATTCTAGTAGGAGCTGGGAAGTTCTGCAGATGTTTATCTTGTTGTTTTGTAACATATGTGAACCAAAGCTCTCTGTCTTAGAAATAGCTGGCATGCAGTGTTGTCTTCAGCTGCATGGAGAGAACTGGTTCAGCAGGCACTACACTGGTGCATACCTGTCCAGATGCCTGCTGGCTCCATCACACAGGTCAGAAGTTATGTTCCCAGCCTCATAATGTAAATCCTTGGGGGGTGGGGCAGCATGATTCATTTTTTTTCTGCTCACACCCACTGCATTTTCTCTCCAGTAACCTCAGAGATGTGGTACAATGTGTTCAAGATAACTGTGGATATTCCAAAGATATCTGAATGTTTATTAATGGAATGAGATGATACATATTGATGGCAACATTGGTAGTAAAGAGGAGCGAGAAAATTAAGGTATTTGTTGCACTGCTGTGGGAAATATCTTTGTTGTGCAGTGGGTTGTGAACAACCCTTTATTGCTTATGAATTTTAGAAGTGCTGGATAATTTTCTTTGCAGGTTTTGCATTTGCTGCTTTATGACTCTTGGCCTGGTAGGGGTGATGGTGGTGTTGAAAATAACAGAGAGATTTAAATGATGCAAATTAAAGGGCCCTCTGAACTTTAAAACTGCTTATCCCCAGCTGTGAAAAAAGTGTTTCCTTTTAATAGTTACATTATTTTATGCTAAAGGAAAGGAAAAGAAAAGGAAGAAGGTGTCTAGTAACACCTTTAAGACAGGATGTGTGTGTGTGTGTGTGTGTGTGTGTGTGAATTTCAATCTATTTCTTGAATTGCATAGGAGTACATTCTTCAAGCCACAGGTATATATGTACATTGCATAGTTATGGGGATGTGATCTACCTTTTAATTGTATCATCAAGATTGTATTCCAGCAAAGGCTGAATGGTCATCTGTTGACAGTGCTTTGACTGTTTCTTACCGCATGGCAGGATCTCTTCTATGGTTCTATAATACATCTGAAGAAGTGTACTGAAATCTGCAGAAACTTATGCTAAAACAAATCACTTATGGCACTGCTCCCACTTTCTTTTCTTTCTGTACTGAAACATACTCACAGAAAATGGATTCTCTGTCTGTATCTACAATAAGCAGACCAAGAAATTACTATGGTGCCATCCTATGAAAACCTGGGATTTGTAGTAATCACATTTTTCAATTAAGGAATAAATTCTTCTGAAATATAGCACTGGTGCTATTTTAGAACAGAACTCCAATGACCAAAGAGTTCCCAGGATTCCTTAGGATAAAGCCATGGGAGTTTGATTGGTATCGGACAACAATTCAAGTGAAGTGTAGATGCTCTATGACATACGAGAGGTCTTTAGATTTATTTTGTTTGCTCTCTGTTTATGGTCTGTTTATTGTTTCTTTGTTGTTCTTGTTGTTATAGATTCTTTTTACTCTTGATTCTATTGTATTTAGAATTCCTGTGGTGGCAATAAATGTTTTTGTTCTTTCTTCCCTTGGTGAATGACTGTTTGCTCCCTTTTAATGCATACACTTTCAAAATGTTACAGGCTAAGAAGTGGTGCAATTTATTTCCTTCCTTCCTTCCTTCCTTTCCTCTGTGGCTCATATGCAAATCTAAAAAGACTTATGAAAAATAATTACTCAAAACTGTGTGCAGATCTTCACTGGAAGATTAATTGTAGTCCCAGTTAGGGACATGCACGGTTTGTCTGAGATAGTTTGCTCATCGTGTTGGAATTCTTTTTGTCCCTCTAGAAAAGGCTTTAGATGTTTTTCTGCTTCTCAATGTACATCCATTTTTGCTTTAAGTGAAGCCCAGAAACAATGTAAACCACCTCATGGACCAAATTCATCTGTGGAACTCCTTCAGCCCACATCTTTGCTGCTGTTTCAATTCCTGCCACAGATAAATCCAGCTGTTGCAAGCATAATTCTGCAAAGAAACAAGGCACAAGCTCTCTCTGCACCATGTTTCCAGTGCAATAGCTGATAATTTTGCCAGCAGAGAGCCAGAGTGTGAGAACCAGCATGGAGTAGTGGTTTGAATGGTGCACTAGGACTCTTGGAAATCAGGGCTACATCTACAGTGCAGAATTAATGCAGTTTGACACCACTTTAAATGCCATGACTCATTGCTTTTGAATTCTGGGATTTGTAGTTATGTGAGATATTTAGTCTTCTCTGTCAGAGAGCCCTCATGTCACAACAAACTAGAAATCCTAACATTATATAGGATGAAGCCATGACAGTTAAACTGTTGTCAAACTGCATCGATTCTGCAGTGTGGCACCAGCCCAAGACTCAGATCCTTACTTAGCCTTAGCCAAATAAACCCACTGCATAGTCTTGGGCAAGTCATTCTCTCCCACTCTGAAGAAATCCTGCCAAGAAAACCCCATGCTAGATTAAATTTAAGATTGCCATGTTGAAAATGAATTGAAGGTGCACAACAGCAGCAACAACAGCAGCTGCAGTTGCAGCACCAGTACCACCAGCACCAGCAGAATGGAATGATCCCTGACAGATTCAGCAATGAAAGTCATTTTGGAAGTTGTCTACACTGGTCTAAATATTATTAGATGGAAAGCCTCCCCCATGCCCCACCCTTCAAAAAACTACATTTTGCTAGTCATTTTTTGTCTTCCTCAACAGTTCAGATTTTAACTACCCAAATTTGCTTTAAATTATCTTCAAGGAAAATGTTTGGTGGCTCAAAAACCATTTTTTTAAAAAAAGAATTCAAACAAAGCCAACACTCAGTTTAAGGAAATGAATAAAAACAGCTCTACCTTGCAGTGAGATACAATCATAAAATCATAGAGTTGGAAGAGACCTCAAGCGCCATCCACTCCAATCCCCTGCCACGCAGGACCACACTATCAAAGAACTCCTGACAGATGGGCATCTTGCCTCTGCTTAAAATCCTCCAAAGAAGGAGATTGCACCACTCTCTGAGGCAGTAGCATCTTCCACTATCAAACAGCTCTTATTGTCAGAAAGCTCTTCCTAATGTTGAGGGCTGAGGCAGAATCTCTTTTCCTGTAGTTTAAATCCATTGCTGTGTGTCCTAGTCTCTGGAGCAGCAGAAAACAAGCTTGCTCCATCATCAGTATAACATACCTTCTAATATTTAGACAAGACTATCATATTGCCTTTTAACCTTCTCTTCTCCAGGCTCCATAAACTGCTCCTCATAGGGCATGGTTTCTAGACGTTCCAAAACTTTGGTCACCCTCCTAATTGTTTCAGTTTAGGAGACAGGTGACAGCAGGGACTAGTGACTGAAGATTATTGATGATAATCGGGGCTGTTTACTTTGAGCAGCATAAGGTCTTTGGTTGACACTAAAAATTGCATGATCATCAAATTGAGATTAAAAGTGTTTGAGGCCCGATCTAGACGGGCACAAAGAGGCGCAAATAGGGTTTAAAAAGCGGCTTTTTGGGCTAGGGAGGGTGCAGCGTTTAGTCCCTCCCTAGCCCTAAAGCATATGGGTGCCGCCATTTTAAAATGGCAGCATCCACATGGATGTGCCATGATGTTGTCATGGAGCGCACAGCATTTAGAAACGCTGCGTGCATCATGATGACATGGCACCATGGGAACGTGCCAAGCTCGCTATTTCCGCAGCACAAAAAGGAGCTCCAAAACTGCCTTTAGACAGCTGCGCCAAGGACCCAGGGGAGAAAGGGGCCACAGCAACTTCCCCTTTCTCCCCTCAGCCCTGCCAAGGGAAGCAGAGTGCAACGGGCACCCAGGGTGCCCGCTGCACCCCACTTTGAGGCTGCGGGGAAGTGGCAGTTTGTCCCCAACTTGCTGCTTCTTGGGTACAGACCGTCCCTTTTGGGCAGTCTGGAAAGCCCCTGAGATACTTTAATTTATTTCATATAAAATGTAATTCATATAAAATTTCTATCCTGCTTTTCAAATGCAAAACAAAGCTTGAGGCATGGCTACCTGAAGGATTACAATTTTTATTATGAATCCATTTAGGTAGCAAAATCTTCAGTAGAGACCATCTTGCAAATATAACTAAATGAGCTTTTGATGGGCAGATAATATCATACACATAATATTGATAGACATGCCGGAGTGCAAACTCCTGCTTTGTTGAGTGCATTTTTCTCTGAGCTGCAGTCACCTTCCAGTCTTGCATTAAGGATGGAAATAATATCCAAAAATATTTCAAACTATATTGGAAAAAATGAAGGGGTAGCATCAAGAAACCCTGACAAGAATCCCAGACTAACAAGAATCTTTGTAGTTTGGGACTTATCTTGTGCAAAAAATTTATGTGGATATTTTGCAGTGAAAACAACTTTTCTGCATAGGGGACAACTTTTTCTACGCAGAAAATAATATTTCTGTGTGCTGACCTTTAACATAATATTTGCAAATGGATGATTTGCACTGTGCGGGCAATTTCATTAAAAATTTGTACATGGTTGAGTTGAACTGACAACAGGTTTTCTGTGCTTCCTGTGTTGTTGTTTTGTGGCTTCAAGTAATTTCCGACTTATGGCGGCCCTAAGAAGAACCTAGCATGGGTTGTTTTTGTTTTGTTTTTGTTTTGTTTTTTGGCAGAGGGGGTTTGCCATTGCTATCCTCTGAGGTTGAGAGAGTGTGGCTTCCCCAGGATCACTCAGTAGGTTTACATGTCCTAGCTGGGATTCAAAACCTGGTCTCCCGAGTTGTAGCTCAATGTTCATTACTATGTCACTCTGGCTCTATTTTCTTTACAGAGAAATCTGTTTCCCATGCAAAACAATGACATTCAAATTTTGCATGGAAAAATTCTGAATTGGGAATCAGTTTGAACTACACAGTTTTCAACATCTTTCTTGAAGTGAGAAGAAAATTGCTAAAATCACTCACTGCTTCCTTTCAGAGGAAACTTAGCAAAGAACTACATCTCTGTCCTGAGGTTCTTAAGGAGCCAATGAAGAGACATTTAATGTGTATTGATTTCTTCATTTAATGTTTTTACTGCTCAAATTATATTATACTGATGAAGTTAATGGCTTCATTGTTCAGTCTGTTTTTAATGGTTTATTTATTAGATTTATATCCTGCCTTACCCCCATGATTGGGTATAAGGTGGCTTCCAGCATAATTAAGGAAAACTACTAGTATCTGGCTTTCAGGGTATTTCCACATGGCACAATAAAAGCAGTATGATATTACTTTAATTTTTATGGCTCCTATGGAATCTTGGGATTTGTACTTTTGCAGAGAATTTATATTTTTCTTCATGAGAGTTCTAAAACTAACATTTAAAGGAGGGCACTCACCAAACTACACATCCTTGAGTTACAGGTGATGGTGTCCTTTTAGATAAACAAGCAATAACAGGCAGCATGATATAGTGGTTTGGGTGTTGGTCTAGGATTCTGAAATGTGGCCTCCGAAGCGCCCCTTGGACCCAGGATGCAGCCGGGTTGTATTCGCCTGGTGGAATCAACAGCAAATTACATGCAATAATTCCCATATGTTGAACCTGGCTGTATCCCATTGGGGTGCAGTTGGGTTTTTTGTCCATGATAGGACTCTGGACTCTGGAGTTAGAATCCCAGTTCAGCCAAATAAACCCACTGGGTGACCTTGGGCAAGTCATAATCTCTCACCCTCAGTGGATGACCATGACAGACCACCTCTGAACAAACCTGCCAAGAAAACCGCATGGTAGGTTTGCCTTAGAGTCTCCATACATTAGAAATGACTTGAAGGTACACAACAATAACAAAAACACAGTTGATTACATTTGAAATCAAAATGTTGCCATAAAACAGCATGCACCTACCCACACATATATTCTGTACCGCTGTACTAGAAACACTAAAAATAAAATATACAGGAGATATTCAGAACATATATCCTTGTCTCACTGCCTCAGCTTCCCTCCTTAAATGTCTAAAGTCCCACATTTCAATCTTTCATGGCCTTTTGCTTGCCTTTTCGGAAGAAGCTGCTGTAACTACAGTCTCTTGAATTAAAGCTTGCACCATTGAACCGATGTGTTTTGTAGGATTGGATTACATGCCACACTGCAGATAGATACACTTAGGCTTGAGGGCACTTTGAAATGTATCTCTTCCCGGGTTGCAGGTTATCATGTTTGTTTTAATCTGGAACACAAAACAGATTGATTGCTTACATGGAAAACATTCTGTTTGTGCACACCTCCCAGGAGGTTGGAATGCACTGCTGATCTTAATGGTAAATTCCAGTTCAATTTGGAAGCCTTTCAGGCTTTGCTGAATGACTAGGATTGCTCTCCCGCCCACTCCTGTCTTTCTGTTATGTCAGGTAAAGGTTCTGCCTATTTGTGATTCTAAACTGCAATTTCCACACTTCTAGGTTGGCCCTGCGGCATTAAACTGGGTGCATTTCACCTACTTGGCTATGCTTATACATCCTGATCGCTGCTAGAGCTTAGAGAAAGATTGCTATTTTGGACTACAGCTTCCATAATCCCCAAGCCAGAATGGACACTGATGAATGTTTGCCATTTAACCATAGTTATGTGTCCTGGTGAGTGCTAGAAAAATTATTACTTTTGATTACAACTTCCAGAATCCTCTGTTCACCATGGTCCCTGGCGATGCTGGCTGGGCCATTCTTGGGAGTATTTAAAGCAATAACTTTTCCAGGTTCTTGATGATTTCGTTATGATATGGTTCATTTTTCAACATCCAGACCTATTATATCTAGGAAATTTCCCTTCCAACACAATCAGATATTTTGGACGAATGTGTAGATCAGAATGTAATAGTCCTCAGGATTTCACATTTTTGTGATATTTTTTCAGTTTACTAAAGTAATACATATAGTAATACATATAGAATACATATTTAAAAATGCATATTTCAGGGTCAGCTTTGTTTTGAAGTGAGCCCTTTTGGAGAAATTATTTTTAGAAACAGGCATTTCTTACAAAACACCATCATTTCTATCCAGATTTGCAAATTAATAAGAAAATGAAATGTGAACGAATGCATGTGACACAGATATGTACAATAAATAGGCTGATTCTTCCCTCTCCACTTACTTGGCATGACATTCTCAGGGTGTGGTCAGCTAGATACAAAATGAAATAACTAAGTCGGGAAACAGTTTACATCCGAACATATGTAAACACATTTATTCAATAGACTCATTGAAATCAGGAATATCAATAAGATTTAAGCCTAAATGTCCTGTAAGATTGGACCAAAGGTTCATCCAGTCTGTATCCAATGCTTTGTACAAGTTGAGGGAAAGCAATAACACTCCCTTTCATTTGTCACTGGCATTTAGGGTTTTGTAGCACACAAACCACTTAATACTGAGGTTTAGCTTCAGTCTCTCAGTGGCTATAAACCATAATCATATATTGTGAAGGCAGAGGCTCATTTTATGCACCCCTGACATGGACAAGTGTGCAAAGAGATCTTGTAGTACCTTTGAGACAGAGAGGAAGGCATTGTAGTGTAAGCTTTCATAGACTTGGTCTAAGGAGATTACAACACATGGCTTTTAAACTATGATTATAGTATCAAGGGCCAGTGTGGTGTGGTGGTTTGAGCATTAGACTACAACTCTGGAGACCTGGGTTTTATTTCCTGCTTGGCCATGAAACCCACTGGGAAAGTCACATGCTCTCAGCCTCAGGGGAAGGCAATAGCAAACCTCATCTGAACAAATCTTGCCTTAAAAAACCCATGATAAGTTTGCCTTAGGATCTCCTTGGGGCAGTACAGACCGCCCAAAAGGGGCGGTCTGTAGCCGCCCCAGGAAGCAGCGATATGGGGCCAAGGCGGCTGCACCGGCAATCTCGGAGGCCCCATTCCGCCGCTTCTGGAGGCTTCAGGGAAGTGGCAAACTGCTGCTTCCTTGCGGCCTCAAAGTGTGGTGCAGCAGGTGCCCTAGGTGCCCTGCTTCCCTCGGCAGAGGCGAGGGGGGAAAGGTGCTGCCGCCGCAGCCCCTTTCACTCCAGGTGTTTGGCACGGCTCTTTGAATGCAGTGCCAAACACCTGGAGCAAAAAAGGAGCTCAGTTTCTGAGCTCCTTTTTTGTGCTGTGGGAAGGACACACTTGGTCCCCTCCCATGGCGTGAAGTTGTCATGGCATGTGCAGTGTTTCTAAATACTGCACACGCCATGACAACATCATGGTGCGCCCGTATGGACGCTGCCATTTTTAAATGGTGGTGCCCATATGCGGTAGGGCTGGGGAGGGTTTGAACGCTGCACCCTCCCCAGCCCTACTCGTGCTTTTTTAAGCCCTTAAGGTACTGCTTCCTGCCTGTCTAGGTTATGCTTATAAGTCAGAAATAACTTGATGAGACACAACAAGAAATGGCAATAGAGCTCTCTGACAGAGAAGGCTAAATATTTCATGAAACTACAGATCCCAGAATTCCATAGCATGGAGCCATGGCTGTTAAAGCAATATCAAACTGCATTAATTCTGCAGTGTAGATGCATCCCCGGAGGCTGACTGGCTTTTATGATGGATTTCAGAGATATTTATAGGCAGGATAATAATGCCACAATCATAATTGAGAATATAATGTAGCTATGATGTACTAACTCTAACATAGGACATCATAACTAAGAGGATACCAGCCTGATCGGTGTTATTACTATTATCGTCATCATCGTCATGCTCCTCCTTTTTTTTTTCTCAGCTCAGTTCAGTTTTTCAAACACTTTATTGTAAGCAAGCACTTCTTAGCTTATGAGTCACTGTTGCCCTTTATTTCAGAGTCTGCTTATTATTTTGGTCCTCTGAATCTGACTTCATTGATTTCTGAGCTACCGGCACAAGCTGCTAGAAAGAGGGAGAGAGAAAGAAGAAGGAATAGCAGATAAAGAAAGAGAGAGGATAGAGACATATGTCATTTCTCCAGGACTGTATTTCATAATCATAATGGAGGCACGGGGAGGATGTTGTTTTTACCAATTCTATTTTTCCACCAAAGACCAAATTCCATCCTCTTAGGAAACCTGAGCATAATGCTACGCCTGCCAAATGTACGATGAGGAGTTGTGTCCTATGAAGGCAGCAAATATTTTTTTTCTCCCTTTTGAGTCATTGCCTCATATAATGAGGTGCTTTGTTTTACTTCCGTGTCCCTGATTTTTTTTCATCCCTTCTGGATGAATTTGGTCATGAGAACAGACAAGTGTGACTGAAATAACACAGCTTTGCATTATTTTTGCTTTCGACTCGCTCCACAATGCTGAGTAGATTGAATAGCAGTCAGGTCAGTAAACAAGGTTGCTGCATGTTGCTGTATGGGGGGGGGGGGTTCTCAGAGGGTAAATGTAAGCTGTGTGCTGCTCATTCGGTTCTCTGGTCCATCTTGTGTTTTGGTAGGTTCATTTGCCATGTCCACTCTTGCCAGCAGCACAGGTAAGATCCAGTGAAACATCTTGCATTGGTGATGTTGTGAGGTGAAGTGACAACTTTGGGGCAAATTTGAGGCCATTTGGTGCCCAAAGGGAGTTGAATCCCATCTGATGATTTGGGGGCATGGATTTAGGAAAAGGTGAAACTTACTGGCCTATTATGCTGGCTGTTAGTTGACAAATACAAACACAGGAATCTCCATTAAAGTGATATTGCATTATTGCAAATGGTGAGAAGCAGCCCTTTCATTAAACAGAGGGAGGCAGTTGCAGAGTTGTCCTGAATGTGCAGCACATTATTAGACTTCTGTGTTGTTGTTGTTGTTGCCAAGCTTGGGTGGGGGAGTTGGTTGTTAACTACCCTCAAGTTGACCTCTATCTTTCCCAGCATTATTATCTTTTCTAGTGATTCATGCCTTCTCATGAGGTGGCCAAACTATGACAGCCTCCATTTGGTCATCTTGGCTACCAGGGAGAGTTTGGGCTTGATCTGTTCTAGAACCCATTTATTATTTGTTGTCTTGGCAAGTCATGGTATCGTCAGAGCTCTTTTCCAGCAACATGTTTCAAATGAGTGGGGTTTCTTTCTGTCCTCTTCCTTCACTGTCCTGCATACACATTCATATGTGGTCATGGGGACAACAACGGCTTGGATAATTTCTGCAGCATGGATGCAGCCCTAGAGTGGTTCAGATTTATATCTTTACACTATAAGATCTTGTCCAGTTCTTGCATAGCTGCCCTTCTCGTTCTCAATCTTTTTTTAATTCCTTGACCATTCCGATTAATGTCTGATTCAAGGTATGGGAAGAGACACTTTGACTATTTCAATTTTCTCATTACCTAAGATGAATTCCTGTAGATCTTCTGTGGCCATTGTTTTTGTTTTTTTGATGTTCAACATTAAGCCTACGTTGGCACTTTCCTCCTTGACCTTCTTCAGTAATTCCCCAGGTCCTTGTTGGTTCCTCTAGCAGTATTGTTTCCACTGCATATCTTGTGTTGTTCATGTTCCTTCCTCTTATCTTCCTCCCTCCTCCTTCTGTGTCTAAGCCTGTTGTGCGTATGATATATTCTGCATACAGATTGTATAAATAAGTTGATAGTATGCAGTCTTACCTGACCCCTTTACAATTACTGCCTTACATGCTTGTAAAAAACGTTGAGTGAAAAACGGTGAGTGCTTGTGTTAGTAGATAGGTACACATTTGCTGCTCAAAATAGGTAGGTAGGTACCCTTTTCTGCTCAAAATATCTTGGGCCAGAATCGGTCCTGCCTATGATTAATTTCTGTGAATGTGTGGGGATGGGTATAGCCATTGCTGGCAGCTTGGAAACACGCCATTCTCCATCCTTCAAAAAGTAAGGCTGATGCTCTCCTTGCTATTTCTCTGCAGGCAGGTGAAGATGTTTTGCTTAGGAGGACTGAACCTTGCATAATATGTTATATTGTCTATTGGTCATTTTCTTTCTGTTGATTATGTTTTTAACTGATGTCAACTGTATGGCTACTTTAATTATATTTTAATGTTTATATGAGGTGAATCTTTAGCTATATTTGTTTTAATTGTTCCAAGCCACTTTGAGTCTTTATCAGAAAAAAAGCTGGGAAACAGATAGATAAAATATATTGATATTCTCTGATCTAGACATAGAATAGAAGCCAGTGTGGTGTAGTGGTTTGAGTGTTGGACCATAACTCTGGAGACCAGGCTTGGCCACGTAAATGCACTGGGTGACCTTGGGCAAATTGCACTCTCTCAGCCTCAAAGGATGGCAATCACAAACCCCCTCTAAGAAACTTGAGGAGAAAACCCTCAGGAAAGGGCCACTTTAGGTTTGCTGTAAGTCGGAAATGAGTTGAAGGCACACAACAACAACAGATTCCTTCCTCCTCCTGCAGTCAGTGAATCTTGCCCTCATTTTACTTCAAAATGGCTCTGACAATCACTGACAGGTGCTTCCACACTTTCCATGCCTTATAAATAGGGTTGCAAAATAACTACCAGCTTGTTTCTATCAGTTAGTCTCAAAGGTGCTACAGGATACCTTTGCATACTGGGGTTGCAAAGGGCAAAGACATTTAGGGCCAGGACTGACTAGTTATAGATGTGATTACTCACTTACACAGGAAACTTACCTCATGAGTTGAGTATCAAGAAGCAACAAACATCATCTGTGAACCTGCTGTGAGATAGTCCCAAATTCTGTCAATCCCACTGACCAAGGTGCCTAGCTGTTTCTATACACTGTACCATAAAACAAGCATTTGTGCTTGATTTGGAGTCACTTAAAATAGGTACTTCTACATACATTTCCATATCATTTTTCGACCAAGAAAGTTATGCCTACATTTGGAAAAACACGAAAAGCAAAGGATAAATGCATTCTTATTACCCTAAATGTAGAGTCTCCTTGGATCGAAGTAGTCTTTGTTGAATTTGTTTGGGAAATATTCACCTTGGCCAAGAAAGAGGGGGTAACAGTTATTTTGCACCAGCTATACTAATACTTTCTATGAAGATGGACTATGCATCCATTTATTAAGAAACATAGGTCCAATCCACATTGTAGAAATAATTCAGTTTGAGACCTCTTTAACTCCTCAGTGATAGGGACTCCCAGGAATTATATTTTATTGTGGCACCAGAGCTCTCTGACAGAGAAGGCTAAATGTCTCACAAAACTAGAGTTCCAGGAATTCCCTAGCATTGAGTCAGGGTAGTTAAAGTGGTCTCAAATGGGATTATTTCTGTAGTGTGTTTTGGATGCACACAGAGAAAACTCATCCAAATATACAACATGCAGAGCTAACTGAATATAGAGACTTAAGAGGGGATAGTGGAGACTTAGAGTTGAATGAGGCAATAACTACCTATTCATGAAGACAGATCCATAGAAAGCTGGGAAGTAAAAGATGCAAACTGAAACACTTAGGGGGCTTTTTACATTGGCAAGAAAGTGTGATCTGAAGTCGCCTTTATGTTAATGCTTAGCAGCTACATAGCAAGCCTCAGGTTTGCATTAAAAAAGTGCAGAGCTGCTACATTGAGGGGTGTGGGAACGACTTATCTGAGTGGTCTTTTTTGTGGCTCAGCAGTTACATGGGAAGCTGTCAGAACGCTACAAACACAGGCGGAGCTGCTACATGGGCAGCAATAAACGCAGCTTTAAACTGCGATTTTAATTTTTTTTTTCCTTGCCGGCTGCGAACTGCGCTGTTGCGCGGTTCGTACCGCCGCAAACAGCGCTATTCCGATGGTCGAGTCTTGAACTGCGCTATTGCGAGGGTCGAGTCTTGAACTGCGCTATTGTGAGGGTCGAGTCTTGAACTGCGCTATTGATAGGGTCGAGGCTACGAATTGCGCAGTTTTAAATGATTTAAAGGGGGCTCCTAATTGATTTTGACAGCAGCCACAGACCGAGCATCTGCAAGAAGACAAAGGAGGAGGAGTGCTGGCCATTGACCCAGTGACGTTGGCATTCGTCAGCACAGGGTCACTGTGGGCATCATCACCAACATGGATGCCTCCTCTCCTTTGTGGTCGGCACTTGTCGTCAATGTTCAAAGCACAGCCAAAGCTGCCGCCTTTGCCTCCGCTAGTGCTGCCAGGATCGTCAAAGTGACCACTGAAATGACTGCTGTGACCACTGAAATGATAGCTGATGATGACAGTGATGATACAGAAGAGAGAATAGCTGCAGTTGGTGTCTCACTGCTTGAGCAGTGTGAATTAGCCGGTGGCATTGCTATGTCCGATTGGGCCTTGACCAGATGGAAATGAGGTCTGAGGTCTCTGCATGAGACCAAGACATCCCTCTCCCCCTTTTTGGGCCACTTGTAGAAGTCTCTGCCATTGTGCAAAGTGCCACAGCAAAGCCTCGGCAAGAGTGTCCCTAGGAGCGGCTGACTTGGACAAATGCAAGTGGGAAATGGCGCTGGAATGTGTGTGGGGGGTTCGTGTGAAAATTGAAAGTTTCCTCTTATCACTGCACCTGTTAAAACATCCGCCACCAAAACTGTCAATATCCCAGAGGCGCTACTGTGCATGTCTAGGGTTAGGATTACGGGCGGAGCTAGGGTTTGGGAGCTTTAAAAAACTGCGCAGTTAAACCCCAGCTTTTACACCTGGAGGACATAGAACGTTTTAATTAGGAGTGGAGTCCACACCACGCATGCTCCCAACCCACGATCCATTCTGATCCGCATCTGCAGCGCAGCCTTTAAATGGGCGCCTTAAGGAAACAGAGCCCCATTTAACTGCGCAAGTACACCTTAGCCTTTACATGCACTAGCGCTGTAACGCACTTATTAAAAAAGTAGTGGGTCAACCGAACTACTTTTTAAAAGCGCGTTTTTTCCCTTAAAACGCCAAAATGGCGTTTTCATGTCACACTTTCCTATTTTATAATGTAAAAGCTGGGTTTTCAACCAGCCTTCAAAACACCTTTTTTTGCCAATGTAAAACGCACCTTAGGATTGCAGCCTTCAAAGAGGTGAGGGACTCAGACCAGGGACTGAGGATACAGTCACAGTGGATGTGGGAAGACTGACTGCCATGATTGTGACACAGAAAGGTTTTGTTTTGGGGCTCATTTATACCATGCAATCCAACTCTAAATTGGATTGTAAAGGTTCCATGGGAAACCAAAAGTTTGAGTTGGAATCTGGAAAGGTTTCCCAAGTTTAAAAGTTTGTTTTGATATCCAGAAGATGAAGGGGATTGATTGTGACTGATTATGCTTGATGGATTTTACAACTCAGAGACAAGATCTACGAGGGGTTATCCAAAAGTTTTCATGATCATCTTTAAAAAATTTTGACAGAAAGTTTGTTTTGATTTGTAGTTGTTAACTTATCTCTATGTAGTCACTATCTCAATTTTTACATTTTTCCCAGTGTATCTTGACCCTCCAAATATCTGATATTGTAGAAGTCTGCAGATTGCGCCTTATGAGAAGGTATCATAAAGTAATAATTATCACCCAGAAGTGGCACAGTGGTTAAATGCCTGTACTGCAGCCACTCACTCAAACCATAAGGTTGCGAGTTCAAGACCAGCAAAAGGGCTCAAGCTTGACTTAGGCTTGTATCCTTCCGAGGTCACTAAAATGAGTACCCAGATTGTTGGGGGCAAGTAGCTTACAGTTGTAAACCGCTTAGACCCTCCTTAGGTGGTATGAAGCAGTATATAAATGAAGCTGTTTATTTTGTTTGTTTATTATGGCATATTGATGAAATTTTGTCCATGTCAACATTGGTCCCTAAGTGCACGTTACTGAGAAAATAAACTCTTTGCGTCCTTTATTTTTGTGACTTGCTGTGCCAGAAGTGACTAATGTATAAAATCCTTGTCAACCGCAATATGCAGACTTGAGACTATTTCCACTCTACGTGTCTGAGAAAGTAGGCTGAAGTCTACAAAAACTAAAGCTCATGTTATCACCTTCTTCCATTCATTGTCTCAAGTTGCTACAAGATCCCTTAGCATATTATTTTGCTTGACTACTTCCAGTAATTTTTACACATTTTTTTAAAAATAATAATTATACCAGCAACACATTTGAAGTCATGGTTTGCATAATGAAGGTTTTTTTAATGAATTTCTCCTAACATATAATCATTAGTAAATTGATTGGCTTTAATGAGTTAACATGTTAACACTAATATGAATGGCTGGAGCAAATCTGCTCTTCCAAAATCCATCTTTTCCACCTGCTCATATTCTTCCTCTTTCACCTGCCCTTTAGGTGATGACCTGAAGACATTATGTCGGAGGTCCAAGGAACGGTTGACTTTTCTGTGGAACTGCACAAATTCCATAATGTGGATCTCTTCCAAAGAGGGTAAATCAATATATTTATATAAAGTTAATGAATAAGAAAGACAGAGGTATACGGTGCCAAGAAGAGAGATGGGCTCTGCCTGCATTGATACCCCTCTAGACCCTCTTAACTGACAAAAGAAATAATACCTGAGACAAAATGAGGGCCTGTAACTGTAATACTGTCGCTTGTCTCTTCCTGTATGATCTGAAACTTCTTTGACTGATGAAGAAACCAGTGAAGCTTTGAAAGCTGTTGTGATTTATTCTGTGCTCTTTATATGCCTGCATTTTATGCTTCTTTTAGTGAGCATTTTTCATATCTGTTGTGACACTGTGCCTTCAGCATTTTTTATCGATAGCTGTTTATATGCTAGCTACCCCCAGAAGTTCTGATCTGACTGGTGTTCTTTGAAATTATTAATATGCAAATGGGGAAGAAACCCAAAACTTCACCGATGTAATAATTTGCCTTATATCAATCACTTTTCATTGATCCATTTAGTTCAATTTTTTTCTGGAGACACTAGGGACTGAATCTGACACTTCTACATGGAATGCATGTATTCTGTCTCCCAGGGGCATCAACCAAAGAGGGAGGTGACATCATTGCACCCCCAAAAGCTACCTTTTGGCAGAAATACACTGTAGCATTGGCCTGCATCCCTTTAAAATGCTGCTGCTTAGCAGAAGAGATAGTGTGAGTGGGGCGAGGCTCACGGGGAAGAGAAAGAAGAGGCCTCATTTTAAAGAAAAAATCAAATCAAATTAAAATAAATACCGTATATTCTCAACTATAAGTCAACCTCATGTATAAGTCAAGGGCAAGTTTTGGGGCTGAAATTATGGATTTTGATATAACGCATGGATAAGTCATGGGTAAAACTTAGGGGCATATAGCAAAGTATATAAAGGATGAAGCAAAGCAAAGCAATGTCAAAGAGCTTACAAAATTACAGCAGACTTTGTGCTCACTCTTAAGGCTGGACGGATGAGAGAGTAGAGGAGACTGGTGCTTCCAAGATAGATTATACTATTGCCTTTCACCAGGGGATAGGTCTTTCTTTAAAATAAGAGATAATATGCAGTACTTACATTGACCCATTGGTAAGTCAACTCAGATTTTTCGGGTCAATTTTATTTTTTGACCTAAATTTCTAGACTTATACATGAGTATGTACAGTATGTTTATATGCTATATATATGTGTATGTGTATGTGTGTGTGTGTGTGTGTGTGTGTGTGTATATATATATATATATATATATATATTCTTTTCAAATTTTCTTAAAAGACAGCACATCTTACCAAATTTTCACCTTAACCCCTTGAAACTGTGTTGAGGGGTAGCTGTGTTGGTCATATAGCAAAGTACAATACAGTTGGCCCTCCTTATAGGCAGACTTGCCTTCTGTGGCTCAGAGCTCACATAGAAAGCAAGCCCAAGCAGAAATAATGGGGTGTGTACTCGTGCCATGAGCATACACCCCATTATTTCCTATGGGGCTTGAGCATATGCTCAAGTGATACCTTCTTGGGCCAACTGAAATTCACATTATACATGTCAGAAGCATTGCAAGTTCCACTGGATTCTTAATCAGGCAAAGGTGTATCATTTTGAATATCTTTTCATGATGAAGAAGCCAGTGGAGCCTTGGAAGCTTGCAACATGTTTAATGTGCATTATGGTTGGCCCAGGAAAGGTATCACTGTTTGGTGGATTTTGAATGACACATGAAACTATGTACATGTGATGTAAATACATTTAGGCTGTGTGCATGGTATTCTAATTTAAAGGTTTAATTTTAATTTTGCTAGGTTTTTATGTTGCAACTTCCTATTCCATTCAGTGATGTATGTATGGGAATTATGATTTATGAGTAACGTTGGTGCAAAAAATATTACTAAAGTTTATGTGTGCTATCGTATGAGAAGAGGTCTGTTCAGGGTGACACCATGACTTACTGCACTGGGTGATGCCAACGCTAGTGACGCCAACACTGCCACTAAACCAGACCCTTGCCTCCAAACAGCAGTATTTGAAGGACAAACTAAGCAGGTTTTTAAGCAGCTTTTTAGGCTTAGCTGCACTAGCACTTTGAGCTCTGATTTTTCTCACTCTATTTGTCCATATGTGGGTCAAGTCCAGTTGTGTTGTGGTAGACAGATGGTTCAGTAGAATAAATGAACAAATGAATGACTGTTTGGCACCAAACAGAATATAGGTAAAGACTCCCTTATCCAA
The DNA here is from genome assembly GCA_034509955.1 of Urosaurus nigricauda. NCBI lineage: Eukaryota > Metazoa > Chordata > Lepidosauria > Squamata > Phrynosomatidae > Urosaurus > Urosaurus nigricauda. The sequence goes on along the minus strand of JAOEGL010000004.1, from coordinate 245,374,034 downwards.
AATACATGAGATGAGAAACATTTTGGATTTTTGGATTTTGGGGGATTTTGGAATACCTGTATTTGCATAAATGCAGTATAATAAATGAATAAATGAATGATGATCTTCCATAAAGGTTGAGACTCCCTTATCCTAAATACATGGGGTGATAAATGTTTTGAATTTCAGATTTTGGGTGACTTTGGAATACCTGTATTTGCATATACATACATAATGACATATCATGGAGATGGGACCCAAGACTAAACACAAAATTCCCTTATGGTTCATAAATACCTTACATACATAGCCTAAAATTTTTTACACAATATTTTAAAAACAATTTTGTCCAAGAAACAAAGTTTGTTTACCAAGAAATATCAGAAAGGAAAAGTGTCTGCATGTCAGGTACCTATGTAAAAAGGTTTGGTTTTTAGAGTATTTTGGATTTTGGAAATCCAGACGAGGGAGATTCAATCTGTACCAGTGTACAGTTTTGTACAAACAGAAACCCAGGACAAAATGAGTTGTACAAATAGTGTTAATGTGAATGGCCCTGATTTCTCTATCTTCCACTTTAACTGCTATGGGGACATTCTATGGAATCCTAGGGTTTGTAGTATGGTAAGGTACTAGTGCTATCTGGCTGAGAATTGTAAACACCTTTCCTAGACTGTGAATCCTAAGAATTCATAGGAAGGAACTGTGGAAGTTAGAGTGGAATCATAGATGTTATCTGCATGGGCAAAAGAGGCTGTGTTCTCTCTGGCCTCTTGTCATCCTGTTTGCATGAAGCAGGCCAAAATTCCAGGGCCAAGAATGGGCTGAATGCTGGAAGACTGGACACAGATCCAGTAGATCTGGCCTCATCCTGGTGTAAACAGCCCTTAACTTGGGTCAATTTGAGCAGAGTTTTCTGGAAACTTCACAGCACACCCTGGCTGTTTAGATGCCTCAATTGCTCCTTATCTTCCTCCTGCTTATCAGCTAGTGATCGGACCTCCATCACCATGTTTGACATGAAAGCACGGTTCCTGACTGCACCCACATAGCCAGGTGCCCCATTTTTCATCAGATGCAGAGATGAGTTTTCTTAGTAGCAGAAATGCAGGGGGAAGGAAAGGAGTCCACGGTGGTAGTGAGTCCCCAGGCCAGCCCAGGAACTGACTTGGGTTAGCACCTGGGTCAGGCTTTCCTGGTCCGTCTACTCAGGATCCCTGTTGGCACAGTGGTTAAATGCCTGTACTGCAGCTACTCACTCACAAACCACAAGGTTGTGAGTTCAATACCACCCAGGGGTTCCGGGTTGATTCAGCCTGGCATCCTTTTGTGGGTTGCTAAAATGAGTACCCAGCTTGTTGGGGAAATTAGCTTACACTTTGTAAACCGCATAGTACATTGGCAAGTGGTATACATATGTATCTGTTATTGCTCTTGCTCAGGACAAAAGAGCTAAAATTGCATAGCATGAATGGCGAAAATCCATTGCTATTTAGTGCCAGTTAAGATCTGTTGGCTCCACAGACTCCAAGCTGCAGAATTACCATGTGTTTGAAAGGTAAATCTTCACCTATTACATCCACACATGCAAGATAAATAATTTCTATAGTTTTCTCTCCACTGAGGGAGAAACGTGGAGGTGAAACCTTCACTATTTCATCCTTGCATACAAAGGAGAATAATTATTCCAGATTTATATCTCCATGCTTCAGGGGCAGGAAATATTTCTTTATCATTTTCTCTTTGTATTCAAACATCCTGAAATGTTCTGGAGAAATTATAGTGTGAAAAAAAATATATATGCTGGAGGGGAATTACATGTAGATGTTTCTGGTGGAGGAAAAAATTGTGTTCTGTGCAGAAAACATGGGTTTTGTGCAAAACCACCACAAAAAACACACATTTATTTCTTCACATTATAATTTTTCCAGATTACTTTGGGATATTCAAATACTGAGTGGAAAAAATGTATTTCCTGGGTATTAAAAACCCCTATTTTTCAACCATGAGACAAATAACTGAGAAATTTATTTCCATCCCTGAGGAAGGTGTGTGTTTGTGTGTGTGTATACACACACACACACACACACACAGAGAGAGAGAGAGAGAGAGTGGTATTCTCTAAGGTGAAGTGCTCTTGATAATTATTTTGTGCAATAATTTATGGGTTTTTTTCCTTCACAAAAACATGCCTTTTTGCTCAGAAAACAAGTTTTCAATGCAGGAAACTGTTTCTGTATAAAGTGCACTGTTTTCTGTGCATGAATGTTTTAAAGTATAACAAAAAGCACATAGTCCCCATCTACACAGGCATGAAGACGCACCTTAACAGCTCGAAAAGGCACCTTTAGGGTTAGGAAGGCTGCAGTGTTTGCACCCTCCCTAACCCTAAAATGTATGGGTGCCGCCATTTAAAAATGGCAGTGTCCATACGGGAGTATCATGATGTCGTCATGGTGCACACAGCATTTAGAAATGCTGTACAAGCCATCAAAACTTCACGTCACAGGAGGGCGCCAAAAACCCAGGGAGAAAGGGGCCGCTGTGGTGGCCCCTTTCTCCCCTCAGCACTGCTGAGGGAAGTGGGGTGCAGCGGGCGCCAAGGGCACCCGCTGCACCCCGCTTTGAGGCTGCAGGGAAGCGGCAGTTTTCTGCTTCCCCGTGGCCTCTGGAAGCGGCAGAATGGAGCCTCCGAGACTGCCGGTGCGGCAGCCTTTGCCCCATCTTGCCACTTCTTGGGGTGGCTATAGACCACCCCTTGTGGGTGGTCTGTACTGCCCCATAGATTTCTGCATAGAATAATTCCCTAGAACACCTCAGGATGTGCATAAATTGTCCCAAAAATCTTGTTGATAGAGTTTCAAACCTTGACAAACACTCAGCCTTCCACCCTTTGTAGGTCATTAAAATGAGTACCCAGCTTGTTGGGGGCAATTGACTTACAGATTGTAAACTGCTTAAAGAGTGCTGAGTTCAGTGATAAATGGTATAGAAATGTAAATGCTACTGCTAAATGCTATTTCCCTCCTTCCAATGTAACTTGTACCTGTGTTCTCTTTCACCATCCCCACCAGTGGTATCAAAGTAGTATAAGAAATCAGTCTCATAGTACCAAGGCAAAAACTGAATAGTTCATATAAATACTCAATGTTGTGAAAACCTCAGGGAAAGGAAATATAATACGTCTAAGAATCTTGTCATACTACAGATCCCAGGATTCCATAGGATAGAACTATAGCAATTAGAGTAGAATTGAAGTGCTGTAACTGTGCAGTATGGAAACCTGCTATCTAGGTCCTGACTAGAGATGTGAAGGGCCAGAAAAAATTGGGGAGGATGGGAAAAATCGGGGGGGGGGGGGGGACAGAAAACAAATTGGGAAAATAAATGAAAAAAGAAAATCAATTATACATTTTTTAAAAAAATTCTTTTAGCATGATTTGGGGAAAACAAAGCAAAACCAAACCTGGGGTTGTTGGGTTTTTTTTTCTTTTTTTTTTCATGCCATCACATCTCTAGTTAGTCCTCACATTGCTATTGTTGAACTATGGAGTTTGGATTTAGCAGACTCATTTAAAGCAAAAACAAATTGAATAATGAATAGTAAAAGCCTCTCCACATCTACTCAAAAGTAAGACTCACTGAGTTCAATGGGATTTTTGCCCAGGCAAGCGGATAGAGAGACATGCAGTTTAATGATCCCAATGTGATCTCGCAAAGGATAAAAGGAGATAAACTTCTGTAGAAAGAACTTTTTGGAATATCAGCCAACATTTATGGAAGGAATGGAAGTCATGTGGCCAGCAGGATGTTATTGGTCTGCAGCTTCCGGCATCCCTAATTGGCATAGCCAATGCTGTGGAATGCTAGGAATTACAGTCCAACATTTTGGAGGGTCACTTAATTCCAATTTGTGATTTACAGCCCTCAGTAACCAGACAATGAAATTGAAAATGGTGGGGTGGATGAATTTATTATCCTGGATTTTTTTAGAAGAAAGTAGAGAGCTGTTTACTAAACTGTAAAGGTCAACCATACATAAAGCAATTTTTGAAAGGAAGACAAATCTGAAGCCTTCGTCTTCACATCCAAATTCATTCCATCGTATGTGATTTAATGATGGGTGACAGCTGAGTTTCTGCCAAAATGAGCTTGAAGCTTCTGACAGTCTTTAATAAACTGAGAAACAAAGTTATCCAGTTTTGCAAGGGATCAATTAATTGATCTGTCTGCTGGTGTCACATGCCTCCCTTGCCCTTTGTTCACATACCATTCGTTTATTTACAATTTGTTGTGTGTTATTTTTATAAATATGTAAAGGGCTAACAGAGGATGCCAGGTTCAGAGTGAGGAAATCATAATAATTGAAAGACAAGAGAGAAAGAGGAAGCTGCTAGGAATTGAATTTCCAGTATTCAGTCTGCAGATTAAATTTTGGTCTTTGGTTTGTGAAAAATGCCCAGCTCTAAATTCTGTTGTTAAGCCTGGACTAATATAATGCCAGGAAATATTTCTGAATGGGAAAAATGAAACCCCACAATAAATTCAATTTGTGCAAGAATAAAACCAGTCACACCTGGATGTTTTTCCCCCTTCTCACTGGAAGGTTACTTAAATGCTCAAAGCTGAAAAGAGCTGGAAGCTTATAGTTGCCATTATAGTTATTTACATAGAAAACTTGTTTTATAAACTGAGTCAGATCATTAGTCCATCTAGTCTAGTAGTAATGATGAAAATTAGGCCATTCAGGGGTTGTATGGGGAGATTTTGTTGCCTGAAGAGCCGGGATATACATTTATGTATTTTTCTTTCTCATACAAAAGACATTTTTTACTCTTGATGAGTAAAATTATGAGAGTTTTTGCACAGTTTCTGGCACTGGGGGGCTTCTTTATTGAAAATTCATATGGACAAAAATCTGTTTTTGTTTGTTTGTTTTTTTAGTTTCAAAAACACTGAAACTTTGAAAAACATTTTTTGTACAAAAAGAGTTTATTCTGTTAAAAAAAATCTGCCTTATACACAAAAATGTTATCACGAACACTTACATTTTGCATTCAAAATTCAAGTTTTGTACATTTATAAAAACTGAGATAAACAAGCAGATACATAAATAAAAGTCTCGTGCTGATTGACTAATTTCTTGACCTTTTTTCCCAATCAAAGATGGGAAAATGTATGAGCATATTTTACTTCTGTATTGAAGAGAAGGCCAGTGGTGCATGTAGTCCTCATTGTGTGTGGAGGAGCAAACTGGCCCAGCAATTGAATTTTACTTCAACACTGATGATGGCCCAGTGTCCTCAACTACATTGAGAGGCAGCCATCTTGAGGACCATTGAAACTATACATTTGTAACCCTATAATTCCACTTTAACTGCTTTGGCAACATCTTATAGGATTTATCTTACATTTTTAAAAATTGTTTGCATGGGAAGACCTCAATTAGGGGCTGAACAGCTTTTTGTTTGGGATTTTTTTAAAAAAAATGCTGAAACTTTGCTCTTTTTGTATTGTAGGGACCTAGCCATATTTCCATGCCATGTTATCTCTGCCCTTACCAAAGTTGCTGTTGAATAAATTATTGTCAGCAACACATTTACATTGTTCACTGATGTACAAGTATAGTTAAGTGAAGCCCTAGCATTCTCTGACTGGGAATTCTAACTACCCTGCCTAAACTGCAAATCCCAGGATTCAATAGGATGTTGTCATAGCAGTTCAAGGGAGATCATGGTACTATGATCATGTAATAAAAAGGGTCCCTGACGTACATCACTCAGGTCAGATTGTGAGATATATACAGCTCAACCCTTCAACAGAGATGCATTGCTTCAGAGTCCAAGGGTGCATCTACACATTAGAAATAACACAGCTTAACATCACTTGAACTGCCATGGCACCATCCAAAAGAATCCTGGGATTTGTAGTTTTGTGGGGCACTAGCAAGCTTTGGCAGAGAAGGCTACAGACCTTGTAAAACTACAAATCCCAGGATTCGATAGTATGGAGCTACAGCACTAAACATGGTATCAAACTGAATTATTTCTACAGTGTTGGTGCATCCCAAGTGAATCATTGCGGCAGCTACTCTTGCATCTGCTGTATGAGATAATCAGTATATTCTGCATAAAGGGAAGGCTAGCTCAGTCCCAAGGCCAGTGACAGAGAGAACTGGATATACCTTGCACTTTCTAGAAGCAAGATGAAAAATGCAAAATGCAAAATTTCTCAACTGTTCCACTGAACTGTGTTCTTCCTCCCCCCCTCCTCCAATTTATTTTCAGTAAAATTTGTTTCTGAATTTGAAGGTTCTGTATAGGAAATGCTAAAGGGGGGAACACACCATTTTGATAATACTACTCAAGTCTTTCAAAGGGTTTTTTTGACATTCGACCTTATCAGATGGGAGGAATTTTTCTTTATTGTGAATGGAGCCAATTCAAATTTGTGTGATTTCACTAGTTTAGCGAATTCACGTGAATTCCAATTGCATTCGGAATGCATTCAGAATGACTTCCCATTACCAGAAAATGACCCCCCATTGCCCGAAATTGTGTGAGATGCTTTAATTCGCAATAAGGTAAAACCCATGATTGCATTTGGAATGACTTCTCTTTTGCCCGAAATTGTGTGAGATGCTTTAATTCGCAATAATGTGAAACCCCATGATTGCGTTCAGATTGCCATTGGATTATACTTCCAATTTCCGACGTCTGATAAGGTCCATTGATCTTTCTTTCTTTCTTTCTTTCTTTCTTTCTCCACCTATGTCTTTTGGAATTTAACTGTACAATATTCTAGATTGAAAACCTTGGCACTTTAATTACTTAAAGTGCTGGTTGCAAAGACAGCAGGTGATTAAATGCAAGTCACTCCTTTCATCAGTCTAACACAGTTTGGGTTTTTTAAAAAAAGATATATCCATTAATCTGTGGGTAAGATGGATGTCTTCATTTCTTGGCAGTATAATCATACCCTCCACCCCAACTCCCCAGTAGCAAAATTTTGGAAAATGAATAGCTTGTAATAGAGCAGCACAATCATTTGAATGTGCACGAGGCATTTTATGATGATGTCCTCAAACAAGCAAAATGTTGGCTTCTAATTGAACTGAAAATGTAACCACCGAGAGAGATAGTTACTGTCAGATAGCAAGAACAATTGCAATTAGTTGGGGACAAGAAATATACAGCCTCGACAGCATCACAGTATCCACAGAGACATTCTGCTAGTCAGCAAAATAGAGTTGTGTGATATTCTTCAGTGTAATAACTGTGGGCCTAATAAACTTGTGAGCCATCAAACCAAACTCAGCCCCACCAGCCAAGGAAGGCAGCCTGCCAGGAAGGATACAAAGGGATTGCAGGATAATTTGCAAACAACACAATTTTATTAGTTTGAATGTTGGGCCACACCTCCAGGGGACTTGCTCAGCCATGAAAAGACCTTGGATAAAGGTCTGGAAATCATGCCCTATGAGGAGAGGTTTAGGGAGCTGAGTATGTTTAGACTGGAGAAGAGACAGTTAAGGGGTGATGAGATAGCCCTGTTTAAATATCCGAAGGGATATCTTACTGATGATGGAGCAAGCCTATTTTCTGCTGCTCTAGAGGCCAATACATGGAACAATAGATTCAAGCTACAGGAAAAGAGATTCCACCTAAACATTAGGAAGAACTTCCTGATGGTAAGAGCTGTTTGGCAGTGGAATACAGTGGAATGCCTGGGAATGTGGTGAAGTCTTCTTCTCTGGAGTTTTATAAACAGTGGCTAGATGGTCATCTGTCAGGGGTGCTTTTATTATGTCTTCCTGCATGGCAAGGGAATTGAACTGGATGACCCTTGGGGTCTCTTCCAACTCTATAGTTCTATCATTTATTTTCTGCTGCTCCAGAAACTGCCTTGGGACCTTATCACATTCACTTTTTAAACCGTTTTGGGGATGGGTCTCACAGGGGCAAGCGTGAACGGATTTTACTGCACACGCAAGCGTCCACAAAAAAGTCCCATTCCAGCAAACCATCCCTGTTCAGTGCCGGTGGGCCGGATGGAAGTCTTCCAACCAGAACATTTAACACTTCTCAGCACTGGACAGGGACGGGTGCCAGAATGGGACCTTTTTGTGGATGCTTGCGTGTGTGGTAAAATCCGTTCATGCTCGCCCCCGAGAGTCCTGTCCCTGTCCCCAAAAAGGTTTAAAAAGTGAATGTGATAAGGTCCTTGGAGAGTTGTGGAGTCCCTATTTTTTGTAAGTTTTCAAATAGAGGCTGAATGATCATTTGTCAGAAGTGCTTTGATTGTGTATTTCTGAATGGCAGAATGTAATTGTGGACTGGATGGCCCTGACATCTTTTCCAACTCTATATTTCTTTGAAGTCACACTGTTTCAGAGAAGGAGAAAGGCAAACTCCCTCTGAAGAAATCTTGTCAAGAAAATCCTGTGATAGGTTCACCTTAAGGTTGCTATAGGTTGGAAACAAGTTGAAGGCACACAAGAATCCCATTGTGGGAGAAAGGCAGGATATAAATCCTTGAAATAAAATGAATGAATGAATGAATGAATGAACAAGAAATCCCATTAAATGGGCAATGATACTCACTTCTATAGAGCATGAACGGATTTTACCACACACGTAAGCGTCCACAAAAAGGTCCCGTTCTGGCACCCGTCCCTGTCCAGTGCTGAGAAGCATTAAATGTTCTGGTTGGAAGACTCCATCCGGCCCACTGGCACTCAACAGGGATGGTTTGCTGGAATGGGACTTTTTTGTGGACGCTTGCGTGTGCGGTAAAATCCATTCACGCTTGCCCCTGTGAGACCCATCCCCAAAACGATTTAAAAAGTGAATGTGATAAAGTCCCAAGGCAGTTTCTGGAGCAGCAGAAAATAAATGATAGAATTATAGAGTTGGAAGAGACCTCAAGGGTCATCCAGTTCAATTCCCCTGCCATGCAGGAAGACATAATAAAAGCACCCCTGACAGATGACCATCTTCTGCAAAACATGAATTGGATAAATACAATATTTTCTTTCTCTTTCACAAACGTACTAGCTGTGGTAACTTCTGAGCAGCCAATGCATGCAGCATCACAAAAGATTGGCCTGAAATGATTAAGCACTAAGAATAGTGTAAATGACTACATGCAGACATATGGCATCCCAGCATAAGTAGGAAATGATTTGAAGGCATATAACAATAGCAACCGAGTTTCACAATCTTGCTATGAAATAGCTATCCAGAAGACTGTTGTGGTTGTTGTTGGTAATGCATGGTTTAGAATGCTGCAAATAAAGAAGAAAAAACTTGACAGTGATTTAAGGGAATTCCCTGGAAATCTTAAAAGTATTTTAACTGAAAAAGACAAACAAACTGGAATTCCACATACAAATCTTCCATCTGTGAAAATATATCTTTGGGTGTCCATGTGCTTAGTGCCAAGCAAGCTTTCATCATGTTTAAAGAGAACTTATTGAGGTCAACTCTGAGTCTCATCTGGTATCTGTAGAAATGCTCCAACAGTGACTGCGTGCTGTCATTTTAAATTCCTACACAACATCCCTCCTTGACCACCCAGTTAGGGTTCTGAATCTTGAATTCTTACATCCTCACATGCAAAGGTGAACAATTATAGTGATTTTCTTCTCACTGCAGGAGAAAATAACTATTTTTGCAGATGAATTATTTAATAAAGAAATATGCACATTTTCTTTGCTTTAAAAAACATGCAGAAAAATGTGTTTCTTGTGCAGAAAACAATTTTCCTGTGCAGAAAACTCCCTTTCAATGCAGGTTTGTGTGTGTGTGTGTGTGTGTGTGTGTATACGCAAATAAATAAATAAATAAATAAATAAATAAAATCTGTATTTTCCTGCAGAATAATTCCTCCATAGCAGTTTGGGATGTTTGAATATCAGGGGAAAGTGCAGAAAATCTCACAGCTCTAATATTCCTCCTGGCAAGTTTTCCTAATTGTTGGGAAACCCATTTTTCCACCTGGAAATGAGTAATTGCAGCAAATATTTTCATCACTATGCTGAGCAATGCACATAGTCTATTCTATACAGCTCATAATTTTAGCCACTGAGGTAGACAATCTGGGGCATTTCTCAGTGCAAGTGAATTGTGATGGAGTAATGGGCCACTGACATTTTTCTAAGCGTGCTATGCAAAAGTATCAGGCTTAGTGCCCCCCCCCCCTTTAACATTTAGTGTATCTAAAACAGGAGCCAGGTTCCTGAAGTTCTCATGGAGAAAGCCAATTCCCTTCCTTCCTTACAGGAGGACCTTTTGCAAATCATGACTGAGTCATGTTGGCAAAGGTACTTTGGAAAGCAGCTCTCTGGAAAGCATCTATCACATGGTAAACAGGAGTCTTTAATCTCATGGGCTGTCAGTCTGGCATTTCTCATCAGTACTAAATGTACTTTTTTGAAGTGTTTATTCTGCTCAGAAGGAGGGGGGCAGGCTTGCACAGTTGCCAATAGCTCAGTAAGAACAACAGGTAAGCTTGAATGCACTCCAGCAATCCCCCTTTGCACATTTCAAACACCAGCTGGGCTTTTAATCAAAAATAGAATGAGGCTTTGCATTTGCATTTCTATTTCCAGATTCTAACATAGATATGCTGGAGTTCCACATCCTTCTGGTATCAGAACTGAATGTCTGTCTGTTTCTTTTGTCTAGAACTTCTTTTCAGTTGTGAGATGCTACCTCACTTGTTTATCAGGTAAAAATATGGGGTTTATCACATTCATGATGAGAAGGATCATGATAATATTGTCCAGACTATCTGAAGGATCATATTCTACCATATGAGCTTCCCCCTAATATAAGATCTTTAGTGGAGGCACATTTCTCAATCCCACCACATTCACAGGGATATTTGGTGGGGATGCCAGAGAGAATTGTCTCTGGCCCGCAATGTGGTAAACTAGTGTGAGTTGTCCCAGTCTTTGGAACAATTCCCAAAGGTTTGCCAAAATGATGATAATGATGATGATGATATAAAGTCTTCACCTTCTAATGAACAGACAGCAGAGAAAGAGCCATCCTTGCCTTCCTAGGGAGGGAGTTTCAAAGTCTGAGAGCAGCCACGAAGAAGGCTCATCTCCCTTGTTCCCACCAAACTTGCTTCTGAAAGTGGTGGGATCTAGAGAGGTGCCTCTAATGAAGATCTTACAGCTTGGGTAGGCCTATGTGGGAAAACTGGGTCCTTCAACTAGCTTGGATCCAAATCGTGTTGGACTGTATGGATCATAGCCAACATTTTTAATTGTACCTCAAAACAAATTGCCAATGAGTGGAGCTACTGCTTTACATCAGTAAAGATCCTTCACTGTTCTTCTTGGTTTTACCTATGAAGGCAACTTTAGCACCCTCACAGTGAGAAAAGTAGCTAGTCACGGGTAACTACATTGCTTGCAAAGCATTACTTCTAAACTCTGGGATTATAATATTATTATTATATATAAAAAAAACCCAAACTTTTTCTGAGTGCCATGGCAAGATATTTTTAAATATAGAACTGATTATTAAGGGAAGAAAAAGCAACCAGGAGATTGTTGTCCTCCTATTCGCCGCATCCCTGTGGCCGAGGCATTCATGTCTGGTTCATGTCAGTTCCCCACTGCTCTGACATTTTATTTTCTATTCTGCATCTCTGTCAGGCGGGAATCAAATGCTACTTACCGGCTTTCCTATTATGCCTCTATCCAGCCTCCTTGTCTATTTCCTCCCTCTCCTCCCCTTTTTGTCCCCTGCTTCACTAAGCATCGAGAAGGGGAAACGCAAAGGGAGGTGACTATATGAATGCCGACACACAGGAGCAAATAAAAGGCAGGCTGCACCACTGTGGTGTGCTGAGAAGGGCATGAGCTCCTGAGGTGAGCATAAAAGGAGCTTTCAAGCAAGCCTGTTCATGTGGTTGTCAGAGAACGGCAGGGGATGAAAGGGTTCGAGCTTTTGATTTCCCCCCATGTCTGGGAGTGCAGGCTCCTGAAGGCAAAACTGCCATTTGATTTCAAAGCTAAAAGTAGTAACAGAGGGAGAAATAAAAATAAAAGAAGAATAAGATCCAATCTGCAGTTTATCCACATCCATTTTTTTTTTTTTGCAAGCTTAGTCTCCCAAGTTTAGGTGGATGAGGGGGAGGTTTAAAGTTAACCTCAATAGAGGTTGCATTTTCAAACTTCTCAATGTGTTATGAGAATGTGGATAGATAAAACTGAGCAACCCAGAGAGCAGTTCCCATACCACCTGTTATTTGTCTTCGCTGGTGCAAAATGTTGCCTTTGGACCAGGAAGAATTCCCCCAGATTTCTGCCTTGCAGCCAGCAGAAGCTTTCATTCATGAATTCATCCATTCATTCTTAAAGAGGAATTGGAGGTGGTGGTTTCCATGCAGAAGGATAGTGATTCTGCTATGGATTTGAGTTCTAATCTTAAGGAAGCCCACCTTGGGGGGAGGGGGGAGCTATGGACAAATTGGGTTCATCACTTTGGGGAACTCCTTTAATAACCAGATTAAAATGCCCCATGGATTCAACACTAGGTATGGAAAAATATTCAAAAAATAGTTCGGGGATTATCAAGAAACCCTGACAAGAAGAACCCTGAACTGATGAAAATCTTCACAGTTTTGGACTTATTCTGGATGAAAATGTGGTTGCTTTGCACAGAATTTTCTGAGAAAACAGTATTTTCTGCACAGAACATTCTGTAATTGGGGATATTGAAATATGCATGTGATTGATTTACATTAAAAAAAATCTGTGCAGGAAACATATTTTGTTTTCTTCACAGAAAATGAGCTTTCCATTTTCTAAGAAGAGAAATTGTCTGCTGAGCAGAAAATGATGTTCCTTGTGCAGAAAATGCTGTAATGAGAGACATATTCTGCAAATATTTACTCAATTGATTAGCCTAGAAAGCAGCATTTTCTATACAGGAAACAAATCCTGCAGAAAATGGCATTTTCTCTGAAAAACAACTGTGTGCAGTTTTCCCACATAACAAATTCTGCATTTTGGAGGCTTTCTCACAGTGGGCAGAAAATTGGTAAAATTACTCATTGCTTCCTTTGAGAAGAAACATAGACGGATGCTACACTGCAGAATTAATGTCTCTACACTGCAGCATTAATGCAGTTTGACACTGCTTTAACTGCCATGGTTCTATGCTATGGAATTAAGGGATTTTTAATTTATTGTGGCACTAGAGCCCTCTTGACAGAGCAGGTAGAATATTTTATATTACTGCAAATCTGAGAATTCCATAGCATTGAGCCATAATATTCAAAGTGGTGTCAAACTGAAGAAATTCTGCAATATAGATGCAGACTCAGTGAAGAATTGCATCCCCATTTATCACTCTATTGTCATGAGAGTGACCAGTTACCACCGATAAATACATCCACACATATCTCATTCCTCAAAATGTATGTTTGCTTTGATTCATGTTTTTGTCAGTTTACAGACACCACAAAATGTGTCAGAAAGAATATACATTAAACTCATAGTCATGTCTGTGTACATGATTCCTAGTTTCCATGCATTCTTTTCCTAGTATTTGTGCTTTTAATAATCATACAAGTATTTTTGAGTGCATGTTTAAACTTGCAAACTGGAACAGAAAATTCATAAAAGTGTGGGGGTTTTTTTGCAAAGAGATACCCTTTTGCCCCGAAAATAGGACATACTCTAAAAATAAGGCCTAGTAGAGGTTTTGCTGAATTGCTAAATATAAGGCCTCACCCAAAAGTAAGGCCTAGTATATAATAAATGTTCATATTTTTTTTTGTTCAACAATAAATGTGAATTCTTCTTCATGGAAAAATAGGACATCCCCTGAAAATAAGACCTAGCGCATCTTTGGGAGCAAAAATTAATATAAGACACTGTCTTATTTTCAGGGAAACATGGTATGTTCTTTTTTGCAGGAGAATTTGACAGGTCTAAACTTGCTAAGCGTATATAAAAATTCAAGCCTCATAGATTTCTCCTACATCCTTAATTTGTGTCAAGATAACAAAAATGACACAGGATGAGGAAAAAGTGGAAAAGGTTTTTACTGCTTTCTCTCACTCATAATACTAGAACTAGAACTGGAAGTTTAGAAGAGAGAAAATAAAGTGCCACTTATGAAGTAATATATTATTAGTCATGCAAGGAATTTATTTCTCACCTCTCCACCCCCAAGGCCCCCTGCAGTGATACACAATCAGTAAAAACAGCTTTAAAACTTTTTGAAAAGGAAAAAAAAACCTAATCAAAAACAGTCCAAACAGTTCTAAAACTAGAAAAAGAGTTTAGAAAAACAGCCAGGACAGATTTTCTCATTTTAAGAGCCAAACAACGTGTAAAATAATATTTTTCTGTCTGCCAAATGCTTCAAAAGCAGATGCAGCCTCATTTCCATTGGGAAAGAGTTCCACAGTTGGGGTACTGTCATACCTACCCTCCAATCTAGCCTAACAAGGTGTCTGCTAATGATCTTACCATGTATCCACATGGTAGAAATAATGCAGTTTGACACCACCTTGATTGCCATGGCTCCATTCTACAGAATCCTGGGATTTGTAGTTCAGCGAGGTACCAGAACTCTTGAAGGCTAAAGGCCTTGCAAAATTACAGATCCCAGGATGAAGAACTACAACACTTAAAATGGTGACTTGCTGCTTTATTTCAGCAGCATAGATGCACCTTTGGATTTCAAGAAGGCTCCTGTGTGGGGGGGGTGGTAACTTTCAATCAGCCCCAAGCCATTTACACACCTCTCCTGAGACTTTCACTACTAGAGAGGGTGGTGATGGCCACTGGGCTGGAGAGTTTTAATAAGGAAGTAAACAAATTCAAGATTAGCAGGGGCTGCTGGCCATGATGGCTATGTACAGTCACCATGATCAGAAGCAGAGTGTCTCTGAATACCAGTCATGGGAGGAAAGGCAAGTGTCCTCAGGTCATCATTATGGACTGCTTCTAAGCATCTTGAATTGACATGATGCAGTGGTTGGAGCATTGGACTCTGACTCGGGAGAGCACGGTTTGAATCCCAGCTTGTCCATGCAAACCCACTGGGTGACCTTTAGCAAGTCATACTCTCTCAGCCTTGATAGGGTTGGCCTTAGAGTTGCCATAAGTCAGAAACAACTTGAAGGAATGTGGAGTTGAAGGCTTTCATGGCTGGTATCCATAGTTTTTTTGTGGAGCTTTCGGGCTATGTGGCCATGTTCTAGAAGAGTTCCTTTCTGACATTTTGCCAGCATCTGTAGCTGGTATCTTCAGAGAATGATATCCTGGAAAAGGAGGAGGAGGAGGCTGGATGGCCTTCTGGTGGATGTGCTTTGTGTATTCCTGTAGGATGGGTTTGGATGGGATAGCCTTTTCCAGGCTATCATTCTCTGAAGATGCCAGCCACAGATGCTGGTGAAACGTCAGAAAGGAACTCTTCTAGAACATGGCCACATAGCCTGAAAGTGCCACAAAAAACTTGAAGGAACACAACAACAAAGCATCTGCCCACTGGGAAACAGATCAAAGGCCCTTAATTATTCTTGTCCTGAGAAGATCTAGAATACAAACCAAAGGATAGCAGATGCTCAGATGGTCCCCATCTGACGTACACACACACACACACACCGGGGGGGGGGGATTCCAAAGCTGAATTAATGGGAGGATGACCTCTAAGGTGTGCTTGCGAATAATTTTTTTATGTGCTCTTCTGCTTCACCTGAGTATTGAAAAGATCCAAGGTCAGCACTTACTGGGAACATAACATAAGATTCCTTATGCTGTTATGTAGTCTATTTATAAATATGCAATGTGAGCATGGGAGGATAGAGAGGGCAGCGTCCTCCCCTGAAAGCAGTGGAACTACTGACCCACAGGAGAATCTCCAGCTGCTTTAAAATATACAGCAATAACTCTCACTTATTTCCACATCATATCCTATGTCTCTTTCCAAAACAAACACTTTTCTCCTCTGTATTGTACATATCACTTCATCAACCCCTTCAGGCAAAGGTCCATCCTTTCATATCAGATGACTTTTACACTTCAGTAAAACCATTGTCTAGTAATTAGTTCCAGTGGAGGAGATAGCAAACAAGGGTGGCCACATGACACAATGTGTATATGGGTGGGTGTAAGTTGCATGGGTGTGCGGGTGTATAGAGTACAGCAACCAGAAAACAACCCTCTTTTTAAAAGGTGCCCTCTGTTTGAAATTTTGTCTAACGTAACCGATTTAGAGATTAAAAAAAAAAAAACATATGGAAGGAGATCAAGGGGGCACTGAAGCTGACCATCACCCAAAGACAGCAGCTGGATAGTGGACTCAGCAGGCACATCATCCACCAAGGCACTGTCTTCCTTCCTCAGAGAAATCATAGAGTTGGAAATGGCCTCATGGGCCATCAGCCCCACCCCAACAGTCAATTACAGGATCTCAGCTAAAGCAGTTAGCTGTTTAGCCTCTTTCTGAAGACATCAGAAAAGTAGATCCCACCACCTCTTTAGACAATTTGTTTCAAGATGTTCCTTCTAATGTTCAATCAAACTCTACCCTCCTGTAACTTAAAACCAGTAGATTTAGTTATACTCTCTGAGGCAGAGAACAAGGCTGAAACCTCCTTTTTTTAGAACTCCTTGTGTAGAGGTAAGTTTATGCAGTGTAAGTTTACACTCACATACACAATGGCTGTGTTACACTAGGAGTGGACAAAGTTCAACCCCTGGTATTATTTTGTTCTTCCCTGACCCTAGGAGTTAAAAAAGAAAAACAAAACCCAAATACCATCTAGGGGCAACAGCTGCTATGCCAACCTTCTGCTAAATTCCAATGGTATACAAATGATTATATATCTCTTATTGTGCCCACTTATTGTCCTATTAGGTAATGTGGACTATACAGTGGCTATGCTTCTGTATTCCCAGCAAATAAAGTGGTATATTGAAGGCACTGATAAATACCATCCAAAATAGTGTAACTACATGGCTAGAATCCTTTTGGTTTAGTCCCAACCACAGCAGAGCATTGAATCAATTTGTAGATGGTGAGTCCTCAATACAACACTTCTTAATGCATTGTACGACTTAGACACTATGAAAATAATCCCTGGAAGAACTACTTTGTTCTAGCTGAGACCAACAATAAGATTTAGGCCTAAGTAAAATTCCTATAGCAATAGCATTAAATCATAGAATCACAGAATGCTAGAGGTGGAAGAGACCACAAGGGGCACCCAGTCCAACCCCCTGCCATGCAGGAACTCTCCATCAAAGCATACCTGACAGATGGCCATCCAGCCTCTGTTTAAAGATCTCCAAGGAAGGAGACTCCACTGCACTCTGAGGGAATGTGTTCCACTGTCAAACAGCCCTTACTGTCAAGAAGTTCTTCTTAATATTGAGGTGGAATCTCTTTTCTTGTAGCTTGCATCCATTGTTCCGAGTCCTGTTCTCCCTCCTCAATATGACATCCCTTCAAATATTTAAACAGGGCTATCATATCACCTCTTAACCATCTCTTCTCAAGGCTAAACATCCCCAGCTCCCTAAGCCATTCCTCACAGAGCATGGATTCAAGCAATAGCAAGTACATTTCTATACCGCTTATCAGTGCACTTAAGCTCTCCCCTAAATGGCTTACAATGTGTAAGCGGATTGCCCCCAAATAAACTGGGTACACATTTTAGTGATCTCAGAAGGATGCAAGCCTGAGTCAACCCTGAGTCCCTGGCTGCTACTGAACTCACAATCTTATGGTATGTGAGTGAGTGGCTGCAGTATATGCATTTAACCACTGCATCACCATGAAATGAGTACATCTATTATACAAAGACCATAAAATAAAACCACACGTGAAAGCGAACCTACATATGCATTGGATACCAACAAGGTTTTGACCAACAATTTCTGAGATTTTTTTTCCCAAACTGAATGGTATGGTACAGGGGAAAAAAGTGCAAAATTTTTCCAAACAGAACCAGATGAAAAAAAGAAAGAAAGGAAAGAAAACACAAAAAAGGAATATGTCTAAAAAATACAATAATCTCAACCAGTAGCGAGGAAACCTTTGAATCTTTTCATTTTTGTGTGTGACAATTAAAGGAGGAAACATTTCTACTACCATTTCCTCCCAGCTGTGAGACCCCCTTTATGTTTAACATCTACCTTTGTGGCAGGCAGGTCCAACATTATTCCATTCTGGAAATTGTAATACCCATTAAATTTGGTCACCACATTTGGGGGAGAATTTCTGTTCGTTTTTTTTTTTTTTTAAAGAATGTACTAATCTTATCTTTAGAATAGAAAGAAATTCATCTTTAAGAAGTGAGAATGGAGGAGAAAGTAAGTGACAGTTTAACTCATCCCTACATGGGATAAAATGGCAAAATATGGTTTATCTTTTAAAAAAATAAGGAGGGGGGGGAATTTGGTGTGCACAGGGAGGAGATAGTCTTAAAGTCTTGCCTAAACTGAAACAGACTATGGTTCGGTTTTCCACCTGATTTTCCTTCCCAGTCATGATTTATTGGGCATGAGCCACTGTGAGTGACAGAGATCTGCTGTCCTGTCAGTCAGGACAGAGCAGATTGACATTCCCACTTCCCTCTCATCAGCCATTTCTAGTGCAACCCAAGGTCACCCAGTGGGTTTCATGGCTGAGCTGAGAATCAAACCCTGGCCTCCAGAATCAGTGCAACACTCAAACCACTACAACATGTTGGCAACCAGGTGCTGCATTTAAGGCTATTATTCAGAGGAAGAAAATGGCAAAGCAGCATCAGAGTACTCTTTGCCTAGGAAAACCCTTTGGAATTCATGGGGTCACCATAAATTGACAGGTTACTTGAAATCACTTGCACATGCATGTGCATGCACACACTCACACACATGCCCTCTCACACACAATTTTGTATACATAATTCTAATTTATAAATTTACAAATTAGTAAATTTACAAATTGTAAATTTGCAAATTTACAGCTTAGTAATTAGCATACAAATTAGAAAATTATTCACATTGGAGAATGTGAGGGGTTGCATGTAGAGCTAACACACAGGTTTGCAAAATGAGAATAATTCAAAGACATAGATTTACTAGTCTGGAAAAACGGGATCTTGTTGCACCTTTGAATCTGAATACTGAAAGAAAGAAGCTGGTAGCATGCATATGAGGAAGTAGAAAAGTCTTCAAAGGTGCATGCTACCAGTTTCTTGAGGTTACAATGGAGAGTTAAGAGATGGTGCCACCACTGGCCCTATAATCTCTCCTCTCAGGCAGCTGCTTTGCTCTGCCTCATGGTAGACCCAGCATCATATCTCATTGTTTCTGTGAATTATATATACAAATTAGATAATTTTATTGCCTATTACCACCATTCCATATAGATAATCTGACATAACTATGGGATCCTCTGCAGTGTTGTACCTAATGACATTTTCAGCATTACTTAACTTATATTCATTTTGCAAAGGAATCTTGTAGCATCTCTAAAACCTAATGAAAGAAAGAGCTCTGCGTGCCACATGGCCTACCTTGAATACCTAAAGAAGCCTTCTGTATTGAATTTAGGAGGATTAAAGTGATGAAGGGTCTAATCCCCCTGCCAGTGCTGAGGTTCAACAGAATGTTCTGTACAAAAAATGGAAAGAGTGTTATCTTGTCCCTTTCTCCAGGCAGCAAAATATCTTGAGACAACCCTGGACGTATAAATCCACTACTCCAATGACTGATGCCGCTGCTAACTCTAATACTGCTGCTGCTGCTTCATCATCATCCTCTTATCTCATAACCAGTGATTTCTTATTTTTTGAAAAGAGAGAGAAAGAAAGAAAAGATCAGATTTGTGAAATTTATTCCATGCAGTAGCCAAATGAAATCCAAGCAATTGGCTCACAAACATATTTACTGAATGAAGAGCAAGGACAGTTCATGTTTCTGTCATATCTGTGGCTCCCTGTGTTAAATAGACTGGCATTTGAAATGGAGAAAAGCAAAACCAGCATTTTGTCTTGACACAGAAGAATTTATCATCTAGCAGGATGCCTCGAGAAACACAGTTGTGATCACAGTGTGTCATCACCCCGACAGATTGCTACTCTGCCACTCTGACAGCAAGCTTTGCCACTTGCCAGTGACAGATTACACTGGTGAATACTTACTTGCTATTCCCCAGACACAGAGGACATTTGTGAGCTCAGAAAGAGCAGCCAAGTGCTGGGGGAAAAGTCTATATCTGATACTAAGGATACATCCTTAGCAAGCCATCTACCTACCAACCTAACCTACATATGCACATATGGTTTAGTGATTCTCATACTTGCCCACTTTACTTCTCTTCTATGTTTCTAGTTTAGTCTGGAGGAAGATGTTAGAGCAGGTGTGCATCTGCATTGCATAATTGTAGCATTTGGATCCATCTCACAAAATTATAGTCTTGGCTCCATCCTACAAAATCCTGAATTTTGTAGTTTGGTGTGCACTCCCTATGAATTCTGGATCGTTTTGGCAGAGAATCCGAGGTCCTCCTTGCCAGATTAGAAATGCTAGCATACCATAGGATGAATCCACAAAAGGTAAAGTGGCATTAAAGTGTTTTAATTTTGTAGTATGAACACATATCAAGGCCAAGCCAACTAATAGGCAGAGAGAGGCAGCCACCTTAGAGTATGGAATGGATGGATTGTATGTGTCACATGACATAATGTGCCATACTACTGTCAGATGTACTGGATGATGTTACTGTATTGACAATATTACAATAAGGTTGAATTGCCTGTCGAATTAGCTTCATTTATATACCGCTTCATACCCTTAAGGAGTGTCTAAGCGGTTTACAATTTTAAGCTATTTGCCCCCCAACAATCTGGGTACTCATTTTAGCGACCTCGGAAGGATGCAAGCCTGAGTCGAGCTTCAGCCCTTTGCTGGTCTTGAACTCGCCACCTTCTGGTTTTGAGTGAGTGGCTGCAGTACAGGCATTTAACCACTGCGCCACCAGGGCTGTTATTAGCTCATATATGTCCATCACTTTGTTGGCTGGATTGGACACAATATTTCAGGTTAGGCTTGACCAAAGCAGAATAGAGTGGTTCTATTACTTCCCTCAATCTGGACACTACACTCCTATTGATGCAACCGAGAATTGCAATGGTTTGTTTAGCTGCTGCATCACACTGTTGACTCAAGTTCAACCTATGGCCTAGACATGGCTGAGTGGGATATGTTTAAACAGCAAACCTGCATTGGAACGGCGGGCTAAATTACTTTAATGTGTGTTTAGACTGTTATAAGCTGATCCTGATGCTGAACAGGCAAGGGTTTGGGCTGTGCTTTGTCCAGTCTCCCTGCTGAGAGGACAGGGGTAGGCTGTTTAATTTGGCCAGTGCAAGGAGGAATCCTGTTTATTCAATAGTTATACATTAAAATGTAAGCCCTAAATTAGTCAGCCTTCCTTAAAACACTTTCTAAAGAGAAAGCATGACAAGTTTGAAAGGAAAAAGAGATATTTTTGAGCTTCACTCATGGATGCACTAGAAGGGGGGAAGAAACAAGACCCTGAGAGTTGTGAAGGGCTATTTCAGAGCACGGAAAAGTTCCTTTTTACAATTGTAGCCACCAGACTCCCCCAGCCAGGTTCCAATTTCTGGCTCATGACTATAATCCTGAACTTCAGTTAAACATTTTGATGACCCTGATCTATTTATTTCAGGGTTGGGCAAAACACAGACCAAGGCACCACATGTTGTACCCTAAGTTTATTTTTGAGGCCCTCTGCTTTTCTGTTCCATGGACTGCCCTTTTACTTCTTGGCCAAAATGTTTTGTTTTTTAAAGAATACATTATTTTTAAATGCCTTCTCCTGTAATCTACCAGACTGAGTTTCACTAGGTTAAAGGCCCCCTGAATTTTTGAACATATTTTTAAATGACCGGAATTCACAAACACAATTATGAATGTCTAACCTAGAGAAACACAGTTATAATTTAAAGATATAGCTGTGTTAGTCTGTAGAGTCAGTATGTAGAGAGATGTAAAGAAGTTGGCAGCACGAGCTTTTGTAGACTTAAGTCTACTTCCTTAGAAGCAGGTATAATTGATTCATATTCACCATCACTACATATTCAACAGTATAGTGAATGTGTTTGTGTGTATGTGACTTCAGCTTGCCTATTGACTTATGGTGATACCATGGATTTCATATGATTTCCAAGGGATACTCAGGTGGCTTTGCCAGGGTCATGACTTGCATGCTTCTGGGTCCTATTACATTCCATCCCATTCCAAAAACTGTATAAATATGCTTTATACCAGAGGATGCTTTATACCAGAGGATTTATTTGGAGGAAATTATTGGTATTTAATTATGCATAGTTTGCAGTGTGTGCCGCTGCATAATGAGTTTCTGGTATAAAACAGGGTACTCTGGTAAGTTTAAAAACAAGACTTAGTTTTACTGTTTCAAATAAATCCAGCTAAAATAGGGAAACAGATAGTCAGTAGAAAAAATACCTATACAGTGGGTCCTTCACATTCATCGGAAATAGAGATGCAGCACCCATTTGAAAGTACAAAAACAGTACCTGAGAGAACATCTCTCTACCCTGTTTCCCCAAAAATAAGACATCCCCAGAAAATAAGACCTAGTAGAGGTTTTGCTGAATTGCTAAATATAAGGCCTCCCCCGAAAGTAAGACCTAGCAAAGTTTTTTGTATATATAAATATATATATATATATATATATATATATATATACAGTACATAATAAATGTTCTCTTTTTTCCCCCATCAATAAATGTGAATTCTTCTTCATGGAAAAATAAGACATCCCCTGAAAATAAGACGTAGCACATCTTTGGGAGCAAAAATTAATATAAGACATCAATTTCAGGGAAATGTGGTAAGAATCTCTAGGTCATCCGGGGAAATTCTATGGTCAAGATCTGCCAGAGGTTGACCATGAAATTGCATTGGAGGACCTACACATGCCTTTTGGCAGAGGTTGATAATATTATCACACTAGATGACCTAGAGGTTCCTAGAGAGAACATATTAATCAAATGTGTGAATAATCAAATCTTCAAAAATCAAAGCTGCAAATGTGGAGGAACAACTGCATTTGGTAGGGGCGTTCCTAGATATGAATCCCGTACATGACACCATGTGGGGGAAATATCCTTGTGGAATCTTATTTTGTAGAAAGCACAAAAAGAAGAAGAAGAGAGATGAATGGTTATAAAAACGCACACTTAAATTTTTGGGATAGAAGGTGGAGGAGAGTGGTAGAGACCTCTTAGACCAGGAATTGCAGTGACCAAGAAACACAGAGAGAAAAACAGGAAAGGCAGTCAAGGAAGGTCCCTCTCTAGGCATAATGACCAAAGATACAAGTGTTGATGCTTTCTTCTTTTCCAACTTTATTATCACTCTGCTGCATCTGAAGAAAGTGGGTTTCTATCCACAAAACTCATACAAAAATAAAAACTAATTAGTCTTAAAGGTGCAGCTACATTCCTTTCTCCCCTCTTCCCTCCTTTTTATGCTGCATGAGACTAACACAGTTATTATTTTGTCTAGACCACCACTCTCCATATCTGCCAGATAGCATAAAATGTAAAATAGAGTTGTCAATTTCTGTTCTGGTTTGACCTTCCATGCTGTAAAAGAGACCAAGATTCTAAATATAACTCAGTTTCTCAGCCAAGAAACTTTGCTCAAGTGGCAAATTGTTTCCTTCAAAAGCAGGGTTGTCAGGGTGGAAATGGGAGAGGGCTCCTGTACCTTTAAGAGTTGGGTACAAGGAATTTCAGCAGATGTTGCTTGTCACATAACCAGGTAACAAGCCACACTTGTTGAAATCCCCCTTCTACCCAACCATTAAAGGTACAGGAGTCATCTCCAGTTTTTATTCTGACAACCCTATAAAACCTTTTCATTTTCCAGTGCCTTCACATGGATCAGTTTTAGATGATGAAACATCTTAAAAAGTATGCTTGGACTTTTCATTTACTCACTAAGTAAAACTGCAGCTTCTGTAACCACCCTCTCTTTGCCAAATCTTCCCCCTCTAGGTATTACTTGGTGCATGCAAGTTTGAAAGTCCCATCTAGAATTCCACATCGATTGTTGACAACTATCGTGGAACAAACAGGTGAGAGAGAGAAAAAAACTGAGAGAGAAATAATTTCAATGGAGATACACTTAAGCTATTTGAGGTAGGAATGTTCTTTTTATAACCTATAAAGTTTTATAAGTTTGGGTTATCAACAGGATGGTGCTCTCTCATATAAGCCTGCTCAAGTTTTTAGATCTCCGGGAGAGGTCTTTCTTTCCATCTTACCATCCCCCTGGCTACATCTGGGAGAAGGACTTCTCAGTGGTTGCTCCCTGGTTCTGGATTTGTCCTCTTAGAGAGCATACATTGAACCCCATTATGAAGTCCTTGCAGCACATACCAAAGGTTCTTTTGTTTCAACAGGTCTTTGGAAAGTGACTCCTTGAGGTGAAAGGGCGATGTAATATTTCTTGCTTGGCTGTTGATTATCCTTTTAAATTTCTTTTAATTCTATACATATTTTAATTATATTATTCAGTTTTGTATGTTTTTAATTATGTGAACTTTTAATGTGTATCTATTATGATTTTTTGCAGGCTTCTTTCAGTACCAGGGATGGTTTTTTAATGTTACTACAATCTGAACCTGGTATCCATGGATTAGTCCTAGACTTATTGCAGATAACAAGAGCTATGGATAAAGGTGAACTCTATGTTTCTGCTGGAAGTCCTTGACCTGTACCTAAACTTGCCCCAGCAGGGCTCTTTTAAAGCTCTCTCTTTTGTGAGCCAGAGCTATATAGCTGTCCTCAGTTCAGCTCTGCAGGGCAAATGAGCTGTGGTGTCAGTGGTCAGGTGTGCAAAGAGTGATGCCTTTTTCTTTCCTCCTAGAAATGTTTCCCTTTCTTTTTGTACTTTTTGCTATTTGTACTTTTTCCCTTCCCCAACACCATTCTCTTCTCCTTTTGTGTCATGTCTTCTTAGATTGTAAACCTGAGGGCAGGGAACCGTCTAATTACAATAATAACTGTAAGCCGCTCTGAAAGCCTTTAGGGCTGAAGAGCGGGGTATAAAATAAATAAATAAATAAATAAATAAATCATCTTGTGAGATGAGAATTAGGAGTTTATCGCATGGGGCTTGGAGAATGCAACCAGAGCTGAACAGAAGAGAGTGGGAAGGGAAGAGAATGGGAGAAAACACATATTATTGCATGGGAGAATGCTGCCAAGTCCCCAATCCATTCCCCATCCATCCCACACTACCCAGTTCTCAAGAACTGTTCAGAATCGGCTGCTGTGGGACAGATGGGAAACAGATTGGCATCCCTTCCTTCTCCCTTCCGTTACACTCCGGTCACGTTCTCCAAGCCCTCTGCAATAAACTCCTTAGATTGAGGGACTTGGTCTTTCTTTAATGTAATTGTTTTGAACACACGTGGAACAGGGGTGTAGCTATGGTGAGGAAGGCAAAACAAAGGCATTATCTCCCCAGTCAAAATTCTTCCCTTTCAGTGAAATTTTACTTCAGTCCTCAGAACTATAGCATTAGAGTAACTGAAAATGATGATGATGATGATGAGTATTTAAAAATAAAAGTTAAGACAGTAACTAAAAGTAAACAGTTGAGGTATCCAAAGTAAAGAGGCAGGTAAAGTTACCAGGGTAACAAGAACAAATATAAGCAAATATAAGTGGTCTAGGTGTGAACACTTTTTTGTGTCTCATACTCTCCCTTGCTTGAAATTTGGTAATGGAAGGAATATCCCATGGGGTGGAATTTTTACTGGGAAAGCAATGCCCTCATTTTGCCCTCCACTCAATAACTGCATCCCTGATTTGGAACCTCTTGCAACTGCTTTAATGTTTATATACAATTGGGAAGACTAGTTATGGGGAAGGGTCCACTGGTGGACATCAACTGATGCCCCAGAATTCACTACTAGAACTGGGAAAGGGCAATTTCTGTCATCCCTGCAGCACCCTGCATGCCCCAAAGTCAACTCTAGAGTCCTAGGAAACTCTTTGGAGCCAACGTTTTGATGTCATGGAGCATTGTAGGGGAGAAAGGAAGAAGATTCTAAATATCCCCCCAGTACATTAAGCTCCCAGATCTCCTGCATCATATCTCTTTACATTCATTAATGCCTCCTATTAAGATGAGCCCACAAGACTCTGGCATTGATGCTTATTTAAACACTTGTGTAGGTTTTCCTCTGCTCTTATTGCCTATCACTGCTCTCTATTTTTTTTTTCAGAATGCTTTTTATCCTTCTTTTTCATTATATTGCTCACATCACCCTCTCCTTGTGATGATTCCCTCTTCATGCTTTTCATCAAGATTCTTCACAAACCTCTCACTTTCTTTTGAAGCTCTCTCCTTTGTGAGCCAGGGCTACATAGCTGTCCTCAGTTCACCTCTGCAGGGCAGATGAGCTGTGGTGTCAGTGGTCAGGTGTGCAAAGAGTGACACCTTTTTCTTTCCTCCTAGAGATGTTTCCCTTACTTTTTTTATTTTCCATCCCTTTTTTGTGTCTATTTTTATATACTATTATGTGGATGTAATAAACTACACTGTTCTTGTTCCAGCACTTTAAAATACCACACTGCCAATTTCTGTTAATGTTTTCCAAAACACAACATCTGCACCTTCCTACTAGGGGTGCAATTCTTTCTTTCTGAAGGAAGCAATCGGTAATTTTAGCAATAGTCCCACTGTAAGAAAATCTTTGGCAGGCATGTGTTTTCTTTGAAGCCTATTTGCAATTGGGGACTGCACCACATAGTCATGTGATTGTTTTGCAAAGAAGGGAGCAGTTTCTACATAGAAAACAGTATTTTCTATGCAGAAAATAATACATCTATGCAGAAATATTACTGTCTGTGATGAAAAATCTGTTTCCTGTATAAATCAACCACACGTGACTTCTGCACAGAAAAAGTCCTGATCTGTGAATAGTCTCATCAGTTCAGGATTCTTCTCTCTTGATACCTGAAAATATGTTTTTGACCAAATGATAATAACTATTATTAAAATATTTTGGAACAATCTTTCTATCCCTACTTCTTGCAGAAGGTAGTTAATACTGCATCCAATCACAGCAAGACATTTTCAGTTTCAGTTTCACATATCCTACATTCAGAGTATTTCTAAGGGGAAGACATGGAGGGGTTCTTTTGGCCTCATATATGGTGCAGGCACATCAACGTTGACAATGTTGCATTGTTTCCATCTTATTTCTTTAATAATGCCACTAACTTGAGCCCCATAAATCTAATTGATGTTGTGGAAGGAGGAATCACTGAAGAAATTCTATTTTTAGCTCTGTTCTTCTGTCACTATATTATGAACACGATGGTTGCAGGCACAGGCAGTAGCAAATCAACTCAACCACATTCACTTAGAATAATAATAATAATAATAAGAAGAAGAAGAAGAAGAAGAAGAAGAAGAATTTTTTTGTGGAGCTTTTGGGCTATGTGACCATGTTCTGGAAGAGTTCCTTTTTGATGTTTCGCCAGCAGATGCTGGTGAAATATCAGAAAGGAACTCTTCTAGAACATGGCCATATAGCCCAAAAGCTCCACAAAAAACTACGGATGCCAGCAATGAAAGCCTTCAACTCCACATAATAATAATAATAATAATAATAATAATAATAATAATAATTTATATCCCGCCTCTCTGTGCAACACAACCAGGGTGGCTTTGCAGGTGGAAAGCATAATGCTTACAGCTCCAAATCTCTGCCCTCCTCTGGCAGCTAGATTTACTAATCTGTAGCTGTCTTGTAGTCATGATCACTACTTGGTCATGATTTTGACACTATTTCCTTGACTGTATCTCCCTCACCAACTTATTTCACTGGAATTAGCTCCACAGGGATAAGGAGATTCATTCTGCCAGTGACTAGAGCACAGTAGAATGACATTTATATCAGGTGGGGAGCAAGCCAGGAAAAGTTACTAAATTAAATATAACGGCTAAAATATCAGACACCATGAGCAGGGGAAGATCTTTCGATTCAGAAAACTAATAGATTACAAGAAAATGACTTTTCTTAGTGTTCGTACTACTTTTTTTCTTTGCTCTTCAATGGATACAGTGTCTCCATCTCTTTTAATGTGCATTTCTGTTTGTCCTCTGAGCAACCATGAATCTCACTTTTGGGGAAAGGTAAAGTGAAAATAGAGAAATATAATCATACTCTCCACCAATGAATTGTCAACCTCTAGATTTCTGTTTCGTGTTTCTAAATATGTCACCTTTCCTCTGTATTAATAATTCTACTTGAAACTAAATATGAAGCATGCATTTGCTATTATTATTATTTTAAAAAACAACTTCCATCACACTTTCAAAACCAAAAAGAAACCTTCCAGACATTGCTTGGGAAAGATGACCTTGAGAAGTTGCATGGAGAAGTG
This sequence comes from Urosaurus nigricauda, assembly GCA_034509955.1. NCBI lineage: Eukaryota > Metazoa > Chordata > Lepidosauria > Squamata > Phrynosomatidae > Urosaurus > Urosaurus nigricauda. Next base: position 245,345,567 of record JAOEGL010000004.1, on the reverse strand, counting down.
GATTCAACCCCAACTCATCTTAAAAAGGGCTACTAGAGTTCTATCCCTTCCCTTCCCTTTTTATATCAATATATTTGGTTGCATATGGGCCTAAATATTCTAAAGGCATCAGATCCTGTTGGATTTTGAAAGCTAAGCAGGGTCAGGGCTAGTTAGTACTTGGATGGGAGCCTGCAAACAAATACCAGGTTCTGTAGGCTATATTTCAGAGCAAGAAGCTGGCAAAACTGCCTCTCATTATTCCTTTCTTATTAAAACACTATGAAATTTATGGGGTTGCCATAAATCAACAGGTGACTTGAAGGCACATAAACATACACTTCCATTGAATACCTTGTCTCAGCTGGCATGGAGATCAATAGAACAGCTGATCATTTGTTCAGCCATGCAAAAGGCTGTAAAACCTCTGAAGAAAAATTTACTGCGTGTGGTGCCATTACAGGATTAGCAACTGATTTGCATGGGACTAATGCAATCTAATGAGGATTCTAATTGTTTTACAGAGCTGACATCAAAGCAAGGATGGCTTAAACCATTAAAGCTTCATGGGCAACTTTTTGGAAAGTGTACTATAATTGATTCCTCAAGCTTCAGGGGGAGAAGGTAATGATTAATAAGGCAGAAATTTAAGTTGCTGGTATAGGATGAGATAAATGGCTTCTTGATCTCAGTTATTGAAGAGTTGAAGTTCTCACTGATTCATAGCAGTTATGGCTTTCCCGTTAGGCACTCTTCCCATAAAGAGTACAATAGTTATTATAGTGTCATTAGTAATTTTGGCATCCCATTGAGAAGTGCAAATCAGGAGGCCTGGGAAGTGAAATGGACAAAATATAACACTGCCAAGGTACCAAGAAATCCCACAGGCTGACATCTCATCTTTGATATCTTGATATCCACTACTTTCTTTCCTGTTGGCTTCAGAATAGCATGGTATGACTCACCATTATCCAGAAAGCATAGTGAAGGTATAATGATGATGTTGTAAACCACTGTTTTGGGAGAAAGGTAGTTCATCATCATCATCATCATCATCATCATCATCATCATCTGCCTTCAGTCACTCTAGCAACTGCTGGGCAGTCCTTGCAAAAGGGATAGCAATGATAAGGAGATGTGATAGCATTGTACAGAGATTAAGGATGAAAAGAAAATATTCAAAGAATGGAAGAAAACAAGAACCAGGGAACTCTGATGAGAACAACCTCAGACTGATCAGAATCTTCACAGTTTGGAACTTATTCTGCACAAAATTTGTATGGGGTATTTCCACACAGAAAATGGCATTTGAAGAAAACAGCATTTTCTGAAAGCAAAATCATATTTTTGCACAGAAATACAATTTTTGTTGTTTTCTGTACAACAATGCCATGTGCAGCCTTTATGTAGAAGAAGTTGTGAACTGCAAATAGTCAGTAGAAACTAGTTTTCAATGACGTTCTCTCAGCCAGCCCCCCCCCACAAATGAATAAATAAAAAATAAATAAATGTTAAAATTCTTCTTTTTTCCCTTCAAGAATGACTCTGCTTAGTTTCCAAGATTAGATGGGCACTGATGCCTTTAGGATATTTAGGCCAGCACTGTTTTTACCTCCACACATAACATAGTTTGGCCTTTGTCTGGATTACTCCATGAAAGGAAAACCTGGGGCTTTTTACATTGGCAAGAAAGTGTGACATGAAGTTGCACTTTCCTTAATGCTTAGCAGCTAGACAGCAAGCCCCAGGTGTGCATTTAAAAAGTACAGGGCAGCTAGACTGAGGTTTTTTCTGTGGCTCAGCAACTACATGGGAAGCTGTCAAAACGCTACAAACACAGGTGGAGCAGCTACATGGGCGGCAAGGAACGTGGCTTTTAGCCGCGCTTTAAACATTTTTTTCCTTTGCTGGCTGCGAATTGCGCAATTGCGCAGGTACATCATACAGTCGGAGCTTATCACATGGGGGAGTACAGGACCATTCCGAAAGAGGGAGAAAGTGAGGTCAGTTCAGAAATGCACATGATTACGCACAAGCTCATCACACACAAAACAAGAGAGCATCTACACAAAAAGAAAATGCAGAGTCAATACGAAAGAATTCATCACATGTGAACATACTGGTCGGCTTTCTGTTGCAAATTAAGGCATCTTGGGAAATGGTAGCAAAGGCTCATGGGAGTTGTAGTCTGTGTTCTGTCAGAGCATTATATTGAGTTGTCTTGAGGTTTCAGCCCTCTGTCCAGGAGGGATTCCCATATGTCCTCCATTCTTGAGCAGAGGCCCCCCTTTTCCAAGTTGACCAGGCACGTCCTCCTTTGCCAGGACACGTCCTACTTTTCCAGCCTTCTTTTTGAAGAGGAAGCAGGAGGGCCAGGCGTGCTCTGGCCAGGCTCTGGGTGTCTCTTCCTGGCTCCTTCCCTCCCTCCCTCCCTCTCCGCTGCCTTCCTCCTCCCTTTGGCTGAGAGAGTGTGACTTGCAGGGAGGAAGGGCAGCGGTGGTGCTCCAGGTCCTCCTGATGCTGGGCCAGGGCAAGCTGGAAACAGGAGGAGGAGGAGGAGGAGGAGAGGGACATGGGGCCCCTCTGCTGCCCTGCTTCCCTGCAAGTCACACTCTCTCAGCCAAAGGGAGGAGGAAGGCAGCCAGGAGAGAGCCCTGGAGCCTGGCCAGAGTGTGCCTGGGCCTGTCTTCTCCTCCCCCCTTCGGCTGAGAGAGTGTGACTTGCAGGGAAGCAGGGCAGCGGAGGTGCTCCAGGTCCCTCCCCTTCTCCTCCTCCTCTTGCCAGCTTGCCCTGGCCTGGCTGAGCACCTCCAGTGCCCTGCTGTCTCCCTAGAAGTCACACTCTCTCAGCCAAAGGAAGGAGGTGAAGGAAGGTGCAGGCGCACTCTGGCCGGGCTCTGAAGGTCTCTTCTTGTCTTGGCACCTTCCATCCCTCCGCACTTGTATCGCTGCCTTTAAATGGGCGCTTTAAAGATACAGAGCCCCATTTAACCGTTCAACTACACCTTAGCCTTTAGATGCAATAGGGGTGCTTTTTACATTGGCTAAAAGGGGCGGTCCAAACTCGCCCCTTCTAGCGGCGAGATGAGGCCTAGGCTGCCACACGGGCAGCCCCAGAGGCCTCATCCCGCCGCAACGACCCGCCGCAAAAAAGAGCTCCGGGATCGAGCTCTTTTTTTGCGGCGCGGGAAGGGCGCGATTGGCGCCCTCCCGCGCCGCCAGAGCGTCAAAACATGCGCAGCGCGTCTAAACGCTGCGCACGTGATGACGCTTGTACGGCGCCACCGTGTAGACGCCGCCATCTTTAAATGGCGGCGTCCATGCGTTTTAGGCTTAGGGAGGGTGTAAAGGCTACGCCCTCCCTAACCCTAAATGCGGGCTTTTTAGCCCTAAAAGCGCCTTTTTTTGCCCGTGTAAAACGGGCCAGCAATGCTGCACCCTTTTTAAAAAAGTAGTGGGGAAATCAAACTACTTTTTAAAGGCACTTCTTCTCCCTTAAAACTCCAAAATAGTGTTTTCATGGCACACTTTCCATTTTTCTCATCTAAAGGCTGGGCTTTCATGCAGCCTTCAACACACCTCTTTTTGCCAATGTAAAATGGGCCAGCTCCTTTTTAAAGCACTTCTTCTCCCTTAAAACTCCAAAATAGTGTTTTCATGGCACACTTTCCCTTTTTCTCATCTAAAGGCTGGGCTTTCATGCAGCCTTCAAAACACCTCTTTTTGCCAATGTAAAATGGGCCCCTATCTCCTTTCCACTGTTTCAAATACAACTCAGGAAAGGGTCACTGCTTTTATTCATTTTGTCTGATATGTGTTTAATAAGCTGTTTAATACAGCCCCGACAAGTTTGTGTTGTTCATTGCTCAGTGAAGCAAAAAAGAACGAGGCTTTGGAATTGTTTCAAATTGCTGTCATTAGTTCACATAACACTTGGGAAAGCAATTTTGGCCTCCATCAAATGAAAGTGAATTACTTGCTTTCTGAAATATAAGAGACACATTCCCCCTCTTCAATGAATGCCATATTATTATTGCCGTATTATTATTGCAGAGCTTAATAAATCCGCCTTAACCATCCAAAGGATTTTTGGTTAAATTTTCAAAAAGCACAAGTCACTGTATTAGGGATGCCATGGAAATGGGTCAGCTTTAGTTTCACATTCAGATACTGTAGTCCTGCCAGTGCTGAGAATGATCTCTCACACACCTTCCATCTGATTCATGATCTCCAATTTATCTTATGCCATGAGAAGAATAATTACCAGTGGGGTGTGTGGCTCTTATTCAGGGGTGTCATAAGCTCTTGGATGCATATTCTAATGTTACTAGATTCAAACAGGCTTGAAAGAAACCTGTTTTTACATGTACACAGAAACACTGGCGGGTTGTACATGGAGAGGAGGTGGGATGATTGGATTCTTCACTGCTGAGGAGATGGACTCCTAGCTAAAGACCCAGCACCATAGTCCCCAATTCTTATTTGGGTTGAATATTGTAAGTCCCCACTGGTCAGAACATATGACTTCCCATCATATGGTTAAATTTCCCATCAATTGGTTTAAAACATTGCCTAGCATCCTATTGGGTTTTTACTGTTTGAAGTGAAGAAACCATCAAAAACCATCTCTTTGCTAACTGGGAATAGAGAGAGAACTTCCTAAACTGCCTGTCTTGTTTCTCTCTCTTTACTCAGTGAAAATCCTGGTCTAGGAGGTCATGCCTTCTCTCCTCCCTCTTCTCTCCACAAAAGTTAAGCATGAGGTTTTACAACCTTTTCTCTCTTCTTCTTGTTCCTTCTTCGAAGCAAGCATGCATGAGCATGTCTCCCATACATACCCTAATGCATATGAATCAGCTCTAGGGACTCTTCTACCAAGTATAAGTATTTTTCTATTGATTATCTGCTTTCCTAATATAGATGGATTTCTTTGTAACAATAAAGTAAGGCTTGCTTTTTAAAAACATTACCAGAGGATTATGTTTTATACCAGAAACTCATAATGCACTGAAGCATGCTACAGGCTCTGCCTAATAAATACCAATAATTTTCTTCACTTATATCATCATAACCTGATCATGGAAAGTTGAATTGCAACATAATAGTGTAATGCTTGTGTTCTCAGGAGGAGAGCAGAGACATTTCCAGGGCCATATATGAAGGCAAAAGCATGGCTGTTGTGCCATAGGTTCCATAGGGCCATTGGCATCAGACTTCTATCGGATCTGTTGCACAACGGACACCATAATGCTATGAGACTTGTGCAATGGGAGCTCCCATGGTGCAACATAATGTCCCTATATGTATTGTGGCAATTTACTAGAAGAGTTGTATGGCCTCTCAGGGACATGGCTATGATATAAACTTGTGAGTGTGACTATTGGGTGTAGTCATACTGCAGAATGAAAGCAGCTTGACAACATTTTAACTGCCATGGGTCTGTCCTACTGAATCTTGGGGTTTGTAGGTTGGTGAGGCAACACCAGACAGACTGACAGACCAGAATGAATACCTCTCCAAACTGTGAATCCCAGTATTCTGTAGTACAGGGTCATGCCAGTTAAAATGATGTCAAACTGCTTTTAATTCTCCTATTATTATACATTCCTATTATTTTTGGGGTGGCCAAAATTCCTAGAACCTTATAGCCAATGTGGCCAGTGGCTATTGGGACTTTGGAAATCTGCCATTTTTAATTCAAAAACAAACAAACAAACAAAGTTGTTCTAGACTCTAGCAAATTGTTTCCTGTTGCTCAAGATCTCAAGAGATGACTAGTTATGGATGAGGAAGTTTCTTTCAGAAAAGCTTGTTTGCCATTACTGATGGCTTATCTGTTCTTTCTTGTCTGTAACTTAGGGGTTATTCACAAAATGAAAATAATCCAGGATGAATCTCTGTTGTTCACATGCATCCCAAATGCACTTGATTTAAATTTTTGGGAGCACTGCCAAAACTCCACTTACTGTGGGATAATTGATATCAGGCTTTTCCTTAAGTTCTTACAAAAGATTTGCTGCATTGGCTGTGTGAACAACAATTGCAAATAGACCCGAATAGACTTGGGATAATACTCCCCATGGCTTTAATGGGGCTTGAATGCATTCACACCATAGACAGTCCATGTGGGAGAGAAAGTGCTGCCCCTTCACCAGCGGAACAGTCACCACTGGGGATAAAAGATGGAATGAGAGGAAAAGGGGAGAGAGAAAAATGGATTCTGAACTCTCCTCTCTGGTGGGAGCTGGGACAAGGGAAGTGTGCCCATATGTGTGAGCAACTGAATTTGTGGAGATGCAGAGAGAAAGGTTCATGGTGTGAATAACAAACCGAGAATGCATGAGTGAGTTTAATCACACTGTTCTGGTAAAAAAAAGAAAAGAAAAAAAGACGCCTCTATGAGACTACTGATCTCATTAAGGAGTACCAGTAAGCTACTGTATAGCCTCAAAATACAGGTTGCATTCCCATTGGATTCAGAACTTCTACTCTTTCAAAAGAGTTAGACCATGAAGAGCAGATTGACTGATTTCATGCAAAGCGCTTATATCCCCTCATTTGCCTTTCAAAAAGGCAAAACTCCCAGATTGGCTCACATATCAAAGGAAGTGAGATAATCCCTGCCCTTTAGTTTACAGCTCAACAGGTAAAGAGAAAGGCATGAAGAGGAAAAGGATGACATATCTTACGGGAAGATAGCACCAATTATACACGAGCCTTTTGTCAATATTGGTCAGTCACATCACATTGGATTGTAGGCCAAGCTTCCTGGGCACCTATACGTGACTGCATTCAATTCCAATAACCTTGACAAATGAACTTTGGTTTATGAAACATAACAGAGATAAGTGACTACATTTATATTACCGACATTCGTATGAGAAAATTAATAAGGGTATATCTTACTTTTCCATCTTCACATAATAGAATAGCACACAGAAACAGTTAGCTATCACTCTTTTCAACAGGCTAATTGGAAATGTCAAAAGGCAAGGTTAAGATGAAGGATTGATAATAGAGCTGTATGACTTTAATCGGAAGTTATACTTTAGGTAGAAAAAGGATAAAGAGTTCAGTCCTGAAGCATGTAAGTTCAGGATACCTTGCAACCAGTGGCAGGTAGAGGCTTCCATGCCCATGAGATAGTGAATCTGCTTGATTTTAGCAAAAGCTTTGAAATAGCTATTCAAGTGGATGAATCCTATCCCCAAAATAGTTCTGGTACTTTGAACAGCCCCTTTAAATTTCAAGCTAAATCCCAAAGAAGATTGACCTCCACATCAACATGAAGGGTATCAACTCTCACCACATAAAATCTAATTGCTGTTGCTTAGAACAAGCTTGCACAACTTGGAATTTGCAGAAACTGCTTTATAAAGTATGACCATTGGTTGTCTCAGCCCAATATTGTCAGCTTTGACTAGTAATGCCTCTCCAGGGCTTCAGATAGGATATTTTCCCAGTCCTACCTGGAATCCTTGGTTTTCCCAGATGTCACTATAAATTGGAAATGACTTGAAGGCACACAACAACATGAACAGCACCTTGGTGGTGCAGTGATTAAATGCCAGCACTGCAGCCACAATGTTGTGAGTTTAATCCCAGAGAGCTCCAGGCTGACTCAAACTTTCTTCCTTTCATAGGCTGGTAAAATGAGTACCCAGCTTGTTGGGGGCAATTGTCTTACAGTTTATAAACTGTTTAGAGAGTGCACTATGAAGCGGTATAGAAATGAAAATGCTATTGATATTGCTAACAACAACAAAGCCAGTCCAACAGATACTGGCCAAGATTGTACATTTGTGCACAGCTCTCCATAAGCAGTTCTACATCCTCCCACCACCTGGCAGCTATCAAGAAACAGGAATATCATTTATGTTTCTATTCCACTTAATAGTGAACTCAGCATTATCTAAGCAGTTTACAATCTGTAAGCCAATTTCCCCCAACAATCTGGGTACTCATTTTACCAGCCTATAAAAAGACGGAAGTCTGAGTCAATCTGGGGGCCCTGGAAACGAACTCAGAACATTGCAACTGCAGTACTGGAATTTAACTACTGCATCACCAGGGATTGTGGGAAAGTCACCTGCAGCAGTCTCTTACCATTGATGAAGAGATAAAGTGGAGGTGCTTAAGACCAGAAAAAAAATCAGATAGTCTTAGTCCCATTAGGATGGTGGAGAAACGAGGGTGTACAGAGAAGCTGGGTCTCCATGGTCTGAATCAACTCCTTTCTTTTCCTTTGTTAAGAAAGCAGCAGTACCCCTTTCCAAGGCTGTGTATGGGAGATTTGAGTATGAATAATAATAATGATGATAATAGTAATAATAATAATAATAATAAATAAATAATAATAATAATAATTTATTTCTAACCTCCCCCCCCCCAAACAAGCAATAGGGGTGGGTTACAACAAGGTTAAAAAAACCAGTACAATTAAAATATACCATCACATCATCCAACTCCCCCCCTTAAAACAGGATTAAATCACAACAACATTAAAAACAATAATTGAGCATATAAAAATAAAATAAAAACAGCAACAGAAGTTCCAATCTGTAACCTTAGCTGTATAAGGGTGAAATAATGCTGGAGAGAGAGATGGAGAAGCTCAAAAATGCATTTCAGGGCCGGGAGGTGTTACACTTCTTCTGGGAAGGCCTGCCAGAAGAGATGCATCTTTAGGGCTTTTTTAAAGCCTTCAATGGTTGGAATAAGATGCATCCCGTCCGGCAGGTCATTCCACAGCTTAGGGGCAACAGCTGAAAAGGCTCTCTGGGAGGTCTGCACCAGCCTGGTCTTCAAGAGCAAGAGATCAGCCCTCTTTCACATGGGATATACAATCAAGTAGGGTGCACTGCTACACTGCAGAATTAATGCAGTTTGACATGGCTCAAAGCTATGGAATACTGGGATTTTGTGAGATATTTACCCTTCATCATCAAAAAGTTGTGGTGCCACAACAAACTAAAAATCTCAGTATTCCATTACAGGATCTCAGGATTCCACCGTTAAAGTGGTGACAAACTCCATTAACTCTGCAGTGTGGCAGGAGCCTAGAGGGCTGTGCAGACTGCCCCATTGAAGGGGCAGCCTGCAGCTGCCTCCATCTTCTCCAGATCAGGGCCGCAGAAGCTGCATGCCACAGCCCTGACCTGGCCTTTCCAGGGCACAAAAAAGGAGCCGCAAAAGGTGGGCATGGCTTTAAGGCACTCCCTTGGTGCTGCATTGTGAAAACGCAGCACCAGGGGAATGCTGTGATGCCACACACTATGCGGAGTGGAGCACGGCATCATGCTGCCATGAGGGCAACATCAGGGTGTGCATTGTATGGATGCCAGACCTCACTTCTGCCCCCAGGTCAGCCTTAATGGCTGGTCTGCACAGCTCCTAAGTTGTTGATGGGATGCTGCCCAAAAAATCACATTTATTTATTTATTTATTTATTTATTTATGAGGGAAGCAGAAGCCTTCCCCCTTTCCTTCTTCACTCCCTTTTGTGGGGATTTTTAGCACTTTGTGAGGTTCCCAGAGGAATACAGGCTGAACATATGAATATCAGAAAGTGTGAGGAGCAGGGACAATTCCTACTCCTTTCACTTCCTTCCCCATTTAGTGTCTCATCTCTTGTCAGATTAGGGTTGGAAAAGTCTGTCAAACTGCACTTCAGTAAGATTGTCATATTCCCAGAGCTAATTCAGTTTCAATGAAATTCCATATTTGGTAGCATTTTTTTCTTAATCTGCATGAAAAGATAGTGAATGTGTCTAAAATCGCCTGCCACTTTATGGTGACACAATGTTTTTGTAGGGTTGTTTTAGGCAATGATTACTCAGAGGTGGTTTGCTATTGCCTTCCTCTGAAATATAGCCTAGGGCACAGTATTTGCCTCAGCAGTCCTCCATCCAAAATACTAACCAGGGCTGATCCTGCTTAGCATCTTAGATCCGACAGAATCTATTGCATTCAGGATATTTAGGCTCTATAAAACAAAAATGTGTAAGTTTTTTTTAAAAAAAATTATCAATTTTTCCTTGCATGGCTACATACTATTTTCCAAATTTACCCATTTTGAAAGCAATTTTCCAGTTAATAAAATATTTTGTACACTTCCCCACCCCCACCTTCCCCCAAACCCTATGTTTTTGTGCATTACATGATTGTGGATTTTTTGTACATTGTGAAAAGTGGATGTGTGTGTGTGTACTGATCCCACCCCTCTGTGAACAGAATCACAAATGTTTAAGTTTTGATACCAAACTTCATTAAGATCCACATTTAGGTTTAGGAAATGCACATGTAAAAAGTTTGCATTGATATGTGAATCAAGTAAATTTCTCACACACCCTTAGTTGTAGCATGTCCATATGCCTCAGTAAAATAAATTATTTGAGTTGACATGACAATATTGTCAACTTATCTAAATGCAAATTTATATTTTCTGATGCCCTTTCACTTTTTATTTTAATGGATCATGTTTCTTTTCATTTTTTTAAAAAAAATATAAGCTATCAAACAGTGCATCACCCAAATGTGGTTAGGAGATTGCATTTCCACTGGGTGCTTATTTGACATAATTATGTATATTGAAAGGATGACAGCATCAGAAGCCTTAGTAATAATCCTCAGGTTTTAACACTGTCTATTTTGTAAGTCTATAATGATACTTTCATGTGTGATAAAGCCCCATGTTTAAAAATGGGGGAAAGCTCTGAATTTTTCACAATGGAATTTTAGGAGTTAGCATTCTTTGCAAAATGAGGTTTATATCTGAATACATTTTACTGCTGCAGGAAGCTGGAGGGAAAAAGAACAGATTTCTGCTGTAATGGAAAACATTTTCCTAGGGATTAAAGACTCTTTGGATTTGTTTTTCAAACCATGCAGAAACTCAATAAGGCTATGCTGAATTTTACATTATTTTTAAGTGGAGAAGAACTATGCTAGTACATCCCCAACTCTTGTGACCCCAGAACAATAATTCTTTTACAACAACCATGGATGGATATTTGTGAGGGGATTGGGGAAAAGGTTTTCTATACATGGTCTTGATAGACTGCCAAATATGCCAAAAGCAAACCAAAAAAACTCATGCCCTCCATTCAGACCTATAAGAGATATCAAGGGTTTCAAACAGAATTCTTTGAGGTCTGCTTGGTAATTTCTGGTCTTCCATTCAAGTACCAACCAAGCCCATCCCCACTTGCTTTCCAAAGGGACTCAAAAATGGTGTGTTCAGCCTGACATGATAGTATTAGGAGGAAGGAAATTACTTCTTTTCACTTCCTATTGGTAAAAAAGAAAGACCTCCTCAGTAGCCCAGGAGGACCTAAACATGGGGAGATGCCCTCTTGCTCTCAATAGAACATTTGAGAATTTTTGTTTTGTTTTGTTTTGTTTTGGAGGAGTGGTATAGTGGGAGGATCTGGCAAGTGTTTGCATAACATTTGTTGGCTCCACCTGATAATCAAAGCATTCCTGACAGATGGCCATCCAGCCTCTGCTTACAGACCTTCAAAAAAGAAGATTCCACCAATCTCTGAGGGAGTGTGTTCCTCTGTTGAACAGCCCTTACTGTCAGGAAGTTCTTCCTTGTGTTGAGGTGGAATTGCTTTTTCTGTAATTTGCATTCATTTTTCTGTGTTCTAGTCTCTGGAGCAGCAGAAAACAAGCTTGCTCCAGCCTCAATGTGACACCCCTTCAGATCTTAAACAGTGCTATCATATCACCTCTAAACCATCTATTTTCCAGGCTAAACATCCCAAGCTCCCTAACTCTTTCCTCATAAGGCATGCTTTCCAGACCCTTCACCATTTTGGTGCCCCTCCTTTGGACATGCTTCAGATTGTCAACATCCTTTTTGAATTGTGGTGCCCAGAACTGGACACAGTATTCCAGGTAAGGGCTGACCAAAGCAGAATAAAGTGGTACTATTACATCCCTTGATTTATACACTGTACTTCTATTGATGCAGCCTAAAATATCATTGGCCTTTTAAGCTGCTGCATCACACTGTGACTTATGTTCAACTTGTGGTCTACTAGGACTGCTAGATCCCTTTCATGTGTAGTCTCACCGTTAAGTTCTTCTTTCTTTTAGACAGAATGATGTGCATACAGTAATCCCCCCCTTATTCACAAGGGATGTGCTCCAATACCCTTGGTCAATCAGAAACAATGGATAATGCCAAAGTAATGTTTTCAGAAGATGATTGACCATGAGTAATAGAAACCATGGAGAGCAAAGAGGTAGATAATAGGGGTGGGGACTATATAATATTTTCAGACTATGACTCACGATGGGTAACTGAAACCATGGGAAATGAACTGTGGATAGGGGCAGACTACTGTATCTGGTAAGTTATTGCTGAAGCTTTGATTTGCTCCTTACAGTAAAAGTCTGAAAGAAGTATGAGCAGTACATCTTCATTAGTCATTTTACTTTTTAATGTCAGTTTTCTTTTTCTTTTTTCCTGCTAAGATCTTATGCCAAGTACAAAGTGACATTCATTCAGTCCTAGCCAATCAGAATACAGACTTTGATTGGGATGGATGAAGCTGCTTCACTTTGTGTAATGTTTGCAAATTTTACAATCCATTTTGTTCCATTACGTTTTTATCAGTTTATTTAAATTTTAAATCCACTGGGAAATTGGTATGCATTTTTCATTAGCATTTTGTCTGCATAGACATACATATGTATCTTTATGAGAGTCTCTGTATTATTTTTACATGCATTGTTCTTTTAACTAAGATATGAATATCTGTAAGCAGTTTTCACAAAAATATACTCTTTGTATGCTTTTTAAAAAATATAAAAGCAAGTTACTGCATCACTGCAAAATCGGAATATTGATAGTATTCTGGTTCATATTAAAATGTGAACCAGATGGATATTTCTCCCAACCATAGAAACAGAATGTTTACCTATTCATGTTATAAAGAGATTAAGGGCCAAAACAGATGGTCCTAAAGGGGCAGCATGATTCCACCCCTTTGAACATCAGATTGGGACTGTGGCAAGAGTATGCCATAGTGTCGATCCAGCTATTTGCTGTCTCCAGGAGAGATGGCAAAATTCCACTGTTTTTTGAGCTGGCAAAAGGGTACCCTTTCAGCTGCCATTGCAGCTTTACAATGCTCCTCCAGTGTGCAGTGTATAAATGCCATGCTGCTGAAGCTCCACAATGCTGCCCACCATCTGGTTGGGTGGGCAGTGTGATGCCAGCTTGGGTGTGGCATTGGTTTGTGCAGCATCTTAACACCACGCCCCCATGCCACCCCCAAGCAGGCACTTATTGCTGGTCTGTTTGGTACCTATGTTTCTGTGCCATTATTTGCAATGATATTATTAAGTGTTTATTTAAGTTTTTTTAAAGAAAGCATATAGACCAGGGTGGTTTTCTCATGCCATTATAACATGTGGGGATACGTGTTTCCTTCCATACCTCTGGAGTAAAGTAAGAACAAAGCTGTAGTTGTATCTGAGCTTGATTTCTGATACTTATTACAATATTTTTGATACTGTCATAGATAATAGCATTAATGAGCACTATCCCATCTGGTCTTGGAAAAAAACAGGGTTAGACCTGGTTATCACTTGGATGGGGAACCACCAAACAGTACCAAATGCTGTACAATATATTTCAGAGGAAGGCAATGGCAAACTGCCTCTGAATATTCCTTGCCTAATGAATCCCTATGAAGCTCATGGGGTCACCATCATTTGACAGAGAACTTCAAGACTCTGCACAGACATAAGCAGTATTGATGTGCATTTGATCTTGTGAGTGTCTCTTTCTCCCTTTAGCTGCAACCTCAAGGCTCTCCAGGAATATTGGTGAACATACTAGAGGCAGTAAATAACAGAGAGAGCCAATGATGAGTTCTCCTGGTAATCTTGGCTGGGCAGATTTTCTTCTAGCACAGATGGCACCTAAAATCTCAGAATCTAATGGGAGCATGTTTTGTATGAGTTCTGTCGGGGTGAACTTGGAGTGAGCCCCTTAAGTAGTCCATCATGTGTGTCCCCAGACTTTTTTGAGTGTTTGAATTGGTCACTCCTGAGAGCTTCAGGCTTGGATATCTGCAAAGACTCAACCATTTTCAGGTCAAACACTGTACTTAATGGTAACTTGAAAATGTTGCATCCTGTCTTGTTTTATTTGGGCAAAAGTCACAAATAAAACTCCCTTTAAATTCCAGTTTCTCACACACTTTTAAGCATTGGAGAGAAAATAAAAGAATCCACCTGTTGCAGGTAGACAGAATCAACAGAAGCAAACTTGCCATATCCATTAACTCAAATGCTGCTCTGGTTTCTTGCTCCTGTGCTCACAGCCAGGAAGATTTTTTTAATTAAAGGAATGCTTTATGGAGCTTCATGTCTTCATTTGTGTGGGTTTCTGGCATTGTCTTGGTGCTGTTTTTATTCATCAGTAGAAGAAAGAGATTCAAGAAGTCGCCCATGTTTCTGAATTATAATCTTCTCTGGAAAGAAAGAAAGAAAGAAAGAAAGAAAGAAAGAAAGAAAGAAAGATCAGGCACCCAAAATGTGGAGAACATGTGATGTTTTTCTACCCTGGCTGAAGTTTTCTATCCTTGATAAATGATGTGCCAGTTTCTTAATGTGTTTCACCATTTTTTAAAAGAAAAACAATTACAAATCATCAGAGGCATTTAAGAGAAAGGGATATTAATGCAGCACATAGGTATACCAAAACAGGTTTCTGCCTTTTTAGAAATATGAGATATTTTCAAAGGCAAATGGCATTTCTTGTTTTCTGTGTGGGAGAGAAGTAGTAATATTTCTCTTGAGACACTTACTATCTCTTGTATTTTCTATGTACATGGAGGCTTATAAGTGCTATTTTAAAAGGAAAAAAGTAATGCTGCTCAGATTAATTAGGGGTACAGTTTTAATCCATCTAAATGTTTCAAATTAATTAATCCAATTAATCAGTTAAATCAAACAGCCTTAGTCTATTCCTGGCAATTAACGGACATGCAAAGAGTGATGGTCTTGCAGTATCTTTGCAACACATTAGATCTCTGAGCTTTGTAGAAGTCCAGGCTTAAGAATTAATTCAGCAATTAATTAACCTCCAACAAGCCTTGCTTTGATATCACAGCCCATGTTTTTGGGAGGTTTATTTGAATTAGTGTGCAAGGGAAGCATCACACACAATGCTGATGCTTTCACCCAGCAATCTCAGGCCAAGGACAGCTTATACTAATCACCTGAAGCATTATTTTTTGGGGGAAAACAATATTGATGGTGACCAGTAAAAGAATATAATTGTGATGCTACCTCCCATTTTATGCAGCTAAAGCCTCATCCATGTCTGCTTTATTAATTATGCAATAGCCTGCCATGTATAAATCATTTTTGTTCTCAATCATGGACTCTTATTGTTGTTGTTGCCATGTGCCTTCAAGTTATTTCTAATTTATGGCAACCATAAGGTGTGGTTTTAAGGGGCCCTGAAAAGAAGTTTCCTGAAACCCTCATCCCCAATAGGATCCTAAAGGGTGCTAGTTCCCCTTGATTTTCCTATGCATCAATATGACTGAAAGCTTCCCTACTGCCCCCTTTCCCCTAACCACCCCCTTAGATCTTTCCACTACACCCTGTGTGTGTGTAGGGGGGGCATACTACACCATGCAGGCCAAATAATGCTTCTGATATACTAGGAGTTATGCCCTGACAAGTGTGTGTCTATGTGTATGTGTATGGCATTACATTTTGCATCTTAGAAGAGAACTAGTAAATCCAGTATACAATCGTTTATGCGCGCGCGCACACACACACACACACATCCTTTATTTTTTATTTTTTCAAAAAAGAATAACAAAATGCAATCAAACTGCTTTTCTTTTTGCCCTTGCTAGACTGAGGGAAGAATTCATTCAGCCTGCAATGCAATTTGGTTGATGATTTCAGAATGAATGGCAAGTTAGAAATGGAAATAAATAGAAGTATATTGCCTGCCTTTGAGGTATTTATCTTTCCCTTGTGTTGTACTTTTTGCCACTCAACAAAGAAAAAGAAATGACTTTTTCCTTGTTATGTCCACACTCCTGTTGTGATGATGCTTGGCTGAAGCCCAGGGACAAAAAAGGAAGTCTTTCCGCACATTATGAAATACATTCTGGAAGAAACTTTTTAGTATCCCTGAACCAACTGCAACTGAAAGTGAAAAGAGAAGAAGCAGTTTCATCAGATGTATTTTTTAATCCAAAGATATCAGACAGGAGAAGTAAGCCTAGTTTTCCTCCACATAAAATTATTCTACCCCTATAAAACTGGAGGATCAAGGAGATTATTCTAGTTTAGCATTTTCCTGAAACATTTGGTTTTGCATGCTTCAAAAGTAGGGATGAATTGAAAAATTGTTTCATGTTGACTCTAGAGTACAAAGTGCAACCAAGCTCCTACATCAAAAGCAACAATGCAATGTACAAAAAAGCAACAATGTACAATGTACATACAGTGTTTGCTAAAATGAGTATCCAGCTTGTTGTGAGCAATTAGCTTACCCATTGTAAACAGCTTAGGGCGTGCTTAAGTGCACTGATAAGTGATATAGAAATGTATTTGCTATTGCTCTTACATCACTGACATGATGTGTCTAGTGAACTGGAAGCATGATGATATAGTTACATGCCTCACATGGTACACAACATTTTTAGTGACTCTGGTTGATGTGTATAGAGACACATTACACACTTTTCCAGTTAGGTCATCACAAGCTGACTTATGAGTACTTGAACAGTGAATTGTGATCATACAATTAGTGATCCAGTGTGATGTAGTAGTTTGTGTGTTAGACTATGACTCTGGAGACCAGGGTTTGAATCCCTACTCATCCATGGAAACGTACTGGTGACCTTGGGGAAGTTGCAATCTCTCATAAGTTTATTGCACAGCACTCTCATGCACAGGAATGGAACAGAAAAGAAGGGTATGGAACAGGGGGAAAACATGTCTTGTCACATGGGAGAACACTGCTGATGCCGCCGGGAGTCCTTAAACCATTCTGTAGCCGTTCCTCATCCATCCCACAGCAGCTGATTTTGAAGGACATTTCTGAACTCTTCTTCAAAATTGGCTGCTGTGGAACAGCTGCAGAACAGTTTGGGGACTCCCAGAGGCATCTAAGTGCTTAAATGTAAGCATTTAAGTTTTTCCCATCTGCGGGGTGGTGGTGGTGGTGGTGGTGGTGGTGGTGGTGGTGCCCAGAACAGATCCCTCATGTATAGGAAGGTGCCACTGTATTATTATTAGAATTGTCTGGCATTGTCTGGAATTCACAGTCATAGTTATGAATGTGCAACCTGCAGTTACACCTTTGTTTGTTTGTTTGTTGTTATGTGGCGTAGTGGTTTAAAGTGCTGCACTACAATTCTGGAGATTTACATTCAATTCCCTGCAGGGCCACAAAACCAACTGGGCAATGTTGGGCACATCAATGCTTTCAACCTCAGGGGAAGGCAATGTCAAACCTTCTCTGAACAAATCTTACCAAGAAAACCCCATGATAGGTTTGTTTTAGGGTTGCCATAAATATCATAAAGCATTAATTTATTTGGTGTAACATGGAATACTATTTTAATGTGGTCTGAATGTACATAATTGAAATAAAAGATTTTTACCTACCTGATGAAAGATAGTAAGGATTATTGCCAGTCTTGCTTCTCTGTGAATGAGTCTGGGAGCAACCATTGAGAAGGCCCTCTCTTGCATTCCCACCAAACATACATTTTAAGGCTTTTCTTTTTTAAAAATATGCTAAGGCATCTCAAGGCCCTTTGCTATAAATATTATGAGTCAATTAGCCACTTTTGGGGAAAAGATGGGACGTAAAGTAATTGATTGATATTGAGAGGATTTGTCACTCCTTGCAAACTCAAATTACTCCTGGATATTGGGATATATAATAGACAAATTCCACCAAAAATCCCTAGCCAATGGACATTTCTAATTTTGTTTTGCAGGCAATTCAATCCTTTGCTCTGCCTGCATCCACGACAACAGCGTCTATAGCAGGGTCTTTCAGATCTTGTACAGGAATGAAGAGATTGTCATTAATGAATCCATGAACTTCAGGGTTCATCTTCTCCTGGATGGTGAGAAGGTGAGAGGTTTTCCTTTGGTTTCATACTTCCCTGGTCCAAAGACAAGATTGTGAACTGAGGGGCACAACTGAATTGAGGAAAAGCACAACGGTTTGCAATCGAGAGCAACTGACTGAACACCCAAATCAAAATCTGGACTGGCAGAGATGGTCCAAGTCATTTTGCTGACTGAAGCAGAGGAACCAATATAATCCTCATTAGGGAATGAATGGATATTTGAAAATATTCAGATAACAGAAACAAATGAGCAGACAGTTCACAACGTAGCCTGTCCCCCCAAATGTGGGATTTCTGCACAGAAGATGGAATTTTCTATGCAGAATACTTTCCTATTTTTTTTAAAAAAAATATTTAATGTACTTAAAATTTTGTTTTCTGCACATTTTTTTTGTTTTGCAAAAGCCCCACATGTGTGTTTTTTTTCACATAGTCGATCCCAAACTGTGGATAGTTTAAAAAAAACAAACCTTGCAGGTAATAAGCATTTTCTCATGGTAGGAAGATAACTGGTAAAATAATTTGTCCTTCCTCTGCAAATAATAGTTTACAAAGACATATGTGATTTATCAAGGGATTCCCCATGATCTAAGGTGGCGTGTTCTATTTCTTTGCAGGCATTCACCACATCCTCATTATCAGAATGAGAGTAACAATTTGAACCTAGCAAATATATGCTAGCCTCCCACCCAACTTTGTCAAGGCCCATACTTCCCCTAACCAAAATATATTCAGCACATGAGACTGATAATCCCACAAAGACCTGTCTCTGCACATTTTGCAATGATGGCGGGCAGACAAGTCTTTTAAATTTGATTTAAGAGAGGTATAGTCTGGATTCATTTGGGCACTGCCCTTTCCAAGTGTGGATGTTCAGCAGTAAAATTGGGCCCACATTGTCTTGGACAGGGTAATGTAAGGGTAGAGGGGAAGGGCTGCAAATGGCCCATGTAGAATATCTATAGTGTAATTTAGTCTGGATCTAACCCTTAGTATTCAAATGATAATTATTTTATTTTTTTTTTACAAAAAGAATGAATTAATGGAAATATCTCTGGTTGATAAATATTAGGCATAAAATCCTGGTCTTCCCTATGGTTTGTTACTGTACAATAATCTGTACCAATGTTTCCCAACCTCTTCTGGGGATAAAAACAGTGGAAGAGACAAGATGATAGCAGAAAGAGGTGGGTGAGGATGAATTCATGAATACACAGCTATTTCTGAAATGCACATAGAACCATTTAGTAAGTCAGTGTCTGAGTCCGAGTCTGAATATGAAGATACAGAATTTGTTCCACTGAGGTATTTTAAGATAATAATAATAAGAGAAAATTTCAACTAAATCTCAGAGTGGATTCATTGCTCCAGAGTGGATTCATTGCTGAGTCAATCTGAAGTGGTATAGTCCAGATGTAATAACTGGGTCTAAACAAGTGTGGGACAAAACAGCTCTGAGTTTCCATAATGACTCAGACAGGCTTGACTTGACAGAATACTGTCCCACTCTTAGGACTTCTGGGATTTTTAGAAAGCTGACCCATATGGTGAGCTACTGGTATTGCAGAGTTGGCTTCTTCAGGTCTCGGGATGATTCAGCTTTGGATCCCAGTCCCTTTGGCTTTTGGATCCTTTTGGACAGGAAGAAGTACAAGTAATATGGATGTACTGAACTCTAGCATGCTCCCAGTTGGGCTGGTGCCACCATGTCAGTGGAGCAATGAATCCACTCCGAGATTTAGTTGAAATTTTCTCTTCTTATTATCATCCTAAGATACCTCAGGGGAACAAATTCTGTATCTTCGGATTTCAGATGTTCTTCTAGTGCTCCAGGTTCTTTTCTACAGTGGAATGATGATACAGTAGTCTCCTTAGGTCCCAGATGTATCCCTCAGTGGTTCCCAAGCTTTTGCCTTCCAGATGTTTAGGACTTCAGCTCCCAGAAATCTTGACTGTTGGCCAATATGAATGGAGCTTCTGAAGACCAAAATTTATGAATTGCAGTGTAGCATTTCAGTAGATTTACTCCTCTGCATTTGCAGATTGCACAAGCTTTCTCACTGGTCTAATCTACACTGCAAAAATAATGCACTTTAACTGCCATGGCTCAATGCTGTGGAGTTCTGTAATTTGTAGTTTTGTGAGATATGTAGCCTTCTCCGTCAGAGTACCCTGGTGCTGCAACAAACTACAGTTCTCAGGATTCCATAATGTGGAGCCATGGCAGTTAAAGCCATGTCAAAGTGTATTATTTCTGCAGTGCAGGTTAGACCTCACACAGTAACATGCCTGTGCTTCTCCAGAATCTGTCTTGGCACACCAATTTTTCAAGCTGTCACTCAGCTAGCTTTCTGGTAGCTATATTTCCTTGGTGCCACTTTAACTCACACATTGATACATCCATGCTGATGGTGAACAAGTGTCTTATCTCTCTGAAGCGAATGGGTGGTGATTTATGTGTGACCTCTGATAGATCTCTCATGAGGCTTCACGTTCAATTTCATCATGCTGTATTCAGTCTCAATCTTTTCCTTTCTCACCGCTCTACTTCCTGTCCCCCTGATTTTGCAGGAACTGGCTTGTAATGGTGGCTTTTCTGTCTTAACTGTTACAGGTAGAAGAAGTATTATGTGAAGCAGATTTTCAATTGAAGCTTGATCTGCAGTTTACAGACAGCGAGCAACAGTGAGTGTCTTTCCCTTGACTAAGGCAGCATCTAGTGATGTTAGAAGAATTAGATCTTTGTTGATTTTAATATGACCTGAAGTTATTTGCAGTTTCTGGACTGATTTGTATATTGCAATGAAGCTGACTTCTGAGTCTTACTCATGACTCTGATTGTTGCAGCATACCAAAATGTATTTTAAAATGCCCCTCATTTCTTTGTCACAGGGTTCCCAAAGATGTTTTAGTTACTGAGGCAAAATTTCACCCCAGTTCCAAATGCATAGCGTGCAAAAAAATAGCCATGTTATTTTGCTATGTAAGAAAATTGTCCAAGTGCCTATCCTTCTCCCCAGGAAAAAGGAAGAGAGGAAACAAAGTCTTACATTTCCCAGGAAGTTTGAGTAAATCTGCTGTAGTCTCTCCTAGCTTTTCTGTTCTCCCACATTCATAACATTGCCATATTGAACACACTCAGATGTTGCTTGGTCAAATGTGACCTGATTTTCATCTGAGAAATGTTGGAGGGTATGCTCTCCCTTGCAGTAAAAATAAAATAATACAGTAAATAATAGTAATGTGCTTCCCTGTTATGTACAATGTAAAGCCGGGTTTCACTCTACTTAAAGATAGAGACAGGGTAGATCCAGGTCAGTGCTGGAGCAGCAGAAATGATAGGAAATATGAACTTGGTGGAGCTCATATTTTGAAGGCACTTCTCTCTTCCCCACCATATTCACAAGTACATCAAGTGGGAATATTAGAGATGGTGAGAGACTTCTCAGTGGTTACTCTCAGGCTCTTAGGGTCACCATAAATTGGAAATGACTTGAAACCATGCAACAAGAACAACATAATGGTATGGATGAGTCTGTCTGTTCTCACTGCTCTTGCAATTTAGGTGCATATTCTTACTAGAATATGAGCATGGAAAACAAGATTAGTATTCCTTTTTCCTTTTCCTTCCTACTTCTCTCCTTTCTTGCAGAGGCTAGGCATGCAGTCTAATTTCTGCTAATAGCTTCTCACAAAATGACAAGAAGAAGTTCAAGTCGAATAGTTGTGCTGAAAAACAAAATGACACATACACCCCTCTGCAAGGATCTAGTGGAATACAAGTCACTGTTTTTCTTGTGTTGATGTCATAATATTGACACTGCTGCTACAAGTACAATTAAGAGCTTAGCACCAGCCTTGTAAATGTTCCTTGTTACCAAGAGAAAGGCTGCCAAGTGATTTAAAAAAAATCCTCTCACATGATGGTCTCTGGGGCTCTAATGATGTAGGGGAATGAGCTAATGGAAGGCTTTCTCCCCTCAACCTTCTGAATCTTTCTTTCTAGGCTGAGAGATGTCACTGCCATCCCAGTGATAAGCAGTCGCACTTTGGGGCTTCATTTCCACCCAAAGCAAGGCCTGCACCATCATGTCCCTGTCATGTTTGACTACTTCCACCTGTCCGCAATCTCCATTACTCTGCATGCCTCTCTGGTGGCTTTACATCAACCTCTCATCAGGTAAGTAAAAGTGCCTCCAATTTCCAAAGAAGAAAATCAGTTCCTTTGCTATTGTGTTCCCTTCTTGTCTATTTGTTTTTGTGTTCCCTACTTGTCTAGTGGTCAATATGCGAGTGCTCATATATTCTTTTTTAAAATGTTACTCTGTTTGTTTGTTTGTTTGTTTGTTTTTGGAAAAACAACAATAAAAAAACTGGTAAAAGCCCATGAAGATATTCCTTGACCTTATTTTCCTTTATTTCTGTCCATTCCTCTCTTTCTTTTCTATTCTATTCTATTTCTATTTCTTATTCATATTCTTTCCCATATTAATCACCAGATATGCCATCCACTTTATTTTCCTACTGTAAATTACATGTGTAACTGATATGAGTATTAGTTTGGTCCAGTGCCAGATGACATCAGAAGAACTTTTTTTAAAAAGGAATTAGAGCTTTTATTAGTTTTTTGTGGAGCTTTCAGGCTATGTGGCCATGTTCTAGAAACATGTTCTGGATGGTATTTGGTGTATCTTCCAACTCTAGGATTCTATTATTCATTTTAGAGATACATTTATAGTCTTCCTTTCCTCCAGTGAGTGCAGAGGTCTCATAATAACTACATTATGTTAATAACCCTGTTCAGGCTGAGAAAGAGTGACTGGCCCAAAGTCACCAACCAGCTTTGTAGCCAGGAGGGAGTAAAAGATGGATTTCCTGAGCTCCATCAAAACACTTTATCCATGAAACCAGTGTCAGGATGAAAATTCTATCAGCATTGGAGGTCTGATGTAAAGCTAACAGCACACTAAAAAGTGCCTGTAACACTTGACCTAAATTCTTTTCCTGCTCTGAATGGATATGGAGAAGAAAGATCTCCCTGGTTCTTTCTGAAAGTGTGTTACATATTTAAGAATTATTAATAAGCTTCTGAGGGAAAAGACAGGAAAACTAAACACCCTATTTCAAAAGCCTTATTTGCTATTACAGTTTATCTCATTGAAGAATTTCTAACAAGCTTTGGAAGAGCTTCCACATTTTCTCAGAACACCACTGGATGAGGGGGAGCCTTTGCTATTATCTGCCAGCTCTAATGGTTACAGTTTTAAAACAGCCACTTGGCGAAATAAAAATAACACTGTTCTTAGCACAGAAGGGAAGGCGTGCATGAGAGACTTTGAAATGTGCCATAATGTTGATGCTCTTAGTGTATAAGTTCATCTTCAGATGATCTGGCTAGTGATGAAGTCTATTGTAAGAGGTGTGTGAGTGCCTCCAAGTTGAGAGATGATGGCCCCATGAATTGCATAGGGTTTTCTTAGGCTAGTAGACACTAATAAAATTACATTTCCAGTGGCAACAACTGCTCTGTGTAATCCAGCAACTTGAAAAAATGTACTTTTCAACTACAGCTCCCAGAATTGCCCAACCAGCATAGCCATTAGCCATTCTGGGTGAGGATTCTTGGAGTCCAACAGAATATGTTTCCTAAGCTTTGGAAATTTCTCTCCCAAGGTTGGCTCCATCTGGCACTGTTCATAAGAGGGCATAGCAAGCACACCTCTAATGTTTTGTTGTTGTTGTTGTTTAAAAAATATTTGTTGTTGTTAGATATTTGAAGTCATCACATACACACATAGATACATCTGGATAAATAGACAGTAAGACAGACAGACAGATATTTGGCCTATCTTAGGCTGTAGGCAGACAGAGAGGAAAAGGCTGCTTACTCCCCAGGTTTCCAGATTTGCTGGGAGAATGCATTGATGGCACTATGGGCTCCCACAATGGACCAACAACTGATGTGAAGTCTGCACCATTTTGTCCAACTGTGAAGCTGGACCTACCATAATAAACCAATAATGGCTACAAGCCACACTGTACCATTATGTATCTTTTTCGGTCCTTCCACATGTGCATGAGTGCCTGGATGCTCAGCTGGAAAAAGCCAATTGCCTTTTTCATCCTGCCCACCAACAACCTGTTGGAAGCCTCATGCAACCATCTGCTTTATCACACAATTGATCAACTGCCCATACAGTGCATCAGTGTGCCCAATGACTCATTTGCACAGCATGCTCTTAGACCCCCTCCCTTTTATTTTGCTCACCCCCTGCAGTTTGCCAACTGCAGCAAAGGGTTGCCACCATGAAGGGCAATTTCAAGGAGGTTCATAGGAGCCTCTGAGCCCGCCTGGAACAACTAGTGCCTATCCAGCCATGTTGTCTCCCTGCCTCATACATACTCTTTTCTCCCCCCTTCTTTCCATGGCCCACTGTTGGACCAGCCGATTTGGTAACATTTTTATTTAATCTATTTTATTGTTCCTCCCATGTTTGTCATCATTTTGTTTCATGGGTCATGCAATGGGTTGATGGTGCCACTGACCACTAATGTGCTTGTATAATCAAGTCACAGGTGACAAACAAAACAAAACAAAAAATGATCAAATTACCAACAAATTATGATAATTCATTGCATTTTTAATTTATTTGCATAGTCTGTATGTGGAATGTGTATTGCCTGTTGTTGCGTGAATATGGCCAGCAGTGATGCCAGTAGCACCTGCTCCTGACCACTTTGGCTGGTTGCCTGGCCCCAGTCCCTATCTCTGCACTAGCACGCATTCCACATGTTGATGCATTAGTTTGCTATAGTTCTGGGGTTTTTTTGTGGGTTTTTCAGGCTATGAGACTGTGTTCTAGAACAATTTATTCCTTACGTGTCACCAGCAGCTATGGCTGCCATCTTCAGAGAATGCTGGCATGGAAAAGAGTGGGGTATATATACTGTTGGTTGAGAAGAAGTGATTTAGATGTTGATTGGTGTATTGCTCTGTTGTTGAATGGCAAGGCCTCAGAGTGTCTATTTAATTAATGATCTATTGTCTGCATCATCCAAATGTTGCAATATAGCCACAGCTGTTGGTGAAACATCAGGAACAAACTCTTCTAGAACACGGCCTCATAGCCAGAAAAATCAAAAACCAAAACAAAACAAACCTATGGATGCTGGCCATGAAAGCTTTTGACTTCACATTAGTTTTCTCTTTTTGGTTTGAACCAGAGTAATCAGGGATATATTTTGCTCTGATTTTAAGCCCCGGGGCATGTCTTGTGTACATTTCCCTGTCATTCCAGCCATTTGCTTCATCTGCACAGGAAAGTTCTGAAATGGGCAGGACCATTTCTTTCCGTCTCTGTGGGGCAAGTCCTTAAACTTGTTTAAAAGATTTTATGATTACATATTGGATTTAAATACTTTATATCAAAGGCCACCCTAGTAAAGCCATGGTTTTGAGTAATACAGTTATGAATTACCTTAACTGAGGTTAAACAAATATTAATTTTCTATTTGTTGTGCCTTCATTTAGCTTTACTCGTCCAGGGAAAGGCACATGGCTTGGTAAAGGCAACATGGAAGTGGGACCAGACCTGACGGGGATGTCACTAGAAAATCTGGTGTTTGGAGCTGGCTACTGCAAGCCTGCTGCTTCAGAGGTAGGGAACAGCTGAGTATATAAAAGTGATTTTAGATTCATAGCTTATGGAGACAGAGTTGGACATTTTTGAACAAGACAGCAGAAAAAGGAGAGAGGAAAGTTTTTCTTATGCTGCTTTCTCCTCAGAATGAGAGAAGAGCTAGAAGGCAAACAATTCTGTTCATTTGCTGTTGTCATTGGATTGATGATTGATGACATTTGCAGAAAAGGACACTGTTTCTTGTTTATGTCAAAGAATTATTGCTTAATTATTGCTGTCCTTTCACCCTTCAACACTTTCTGGCTCTTTCTCCCTCCCTCCCTCCCTCCCTCCTCTTCTTCTTTGGGTCATATGTTGGGAAAGTCATCTTTGGAACCATATCTCCCAGTCCCCCTTCACTTAATGGTGCTATGGTTTGAGTTTTTGACTTGGACTCTCGAAAATCAGGGTTTGGATCCCTGCATATATATATATATATATATGGAAACCCACTGGTAGCCTTGGACACATCACACACTTTGAGACTAAGAGCCACTTAGTTTGTCATGGGATATAAATAAAGTTTTATTATTTATTTATTTATTTATTATTATGGCAGTAGCAAATCTCCTCTGAATAAATTCTTGCCAATAAAACGCCATGATCAGTTTGCCTCAGGGTTGCCATAAGCAGACAACAAAAATTAAAACTAAGACCATGCTGGCCAGGAGGTTCTTGGAGTCCATAAAAATAACTTCCAATCCTATATGTCCCCTTTCAGAGCACCACCTCCTATAGAAACAGTGGTACCTGGTGGCTCCCTGGGGTTTTGTCTAAATTTTAAAGAAGCCAAGAATTTTTAAGGTGCTAAATCTATTTGCGTGATAAGTTCTAGCACTTTTGATAGTTCCATGAAAGCCAGTATAAATCCCAGAATAGAATGGCATGAACACTACCGGCTATTGATGCTCATGAGCAATGTCATTCAAGAGACAATAATATTCTTACTACTGATGGACTAGAAGTTGCTCAGTTTTCATTCATTGTAGGACAGCATCTAATGAGAGAAGCCTGAAGAGATGTATCAGGTCACTTTCTCATTTCTATTTAGAAGCCAATTTAGCCAGATGCCAGCAGCTGTGTCCATAGAAATATAGAATCATAGGGGTGGAAGGGGTCTTCACTTATCCTCTTGATCAGTGAAGGATCTCTGTCTAAAACATATCCAGCAGGTAACTGTACGAAATTTTAAAGATGTCTAGAGAAGGAGACCCCACCACCACTTTAGGCAATTTTATGATTGTTTTAATAAGGATTAATTATTATATATTGTATATTGTTATTGTATATTGTTTTTACTCACCTGCTGTACTTCCCCCTCGAGCCATAGGGAGAGGCGGGAAAAATAAATAAAGTTGTTGTTGTTGTTGTTGTTGTTGTTACAATTGGACCTGGTTTTACCCTCTGTAAAATACATAAATTACATACTGTATCTTGCAAATACTGTATATAATGTCTCTTATCAGAGAGGCTGAACTATTTCCGGATTGGGAACTAAAAAGGGGCATACCTATCCATGACATAGAATTTAAGAGAAAGAGGCAACAAAAGGCATACAGATCCATAACTCCAGTAGGTTTAATCCTGACTAATCCCTTGTAGTAAAAACTGTACATGGGCAGTGAGATGTCACACTTTGTTTTTAGAATCAGCAAGTGGAGGAGGGTGGACACAGCTTTGAAAAGTTGTTTAGATTAACCAGAATACTAAAAATAAATAAATAAATAAATATTTCAGGCATTGAGAACTATGGCATTTTCTCAGGCAATTGTTATCATTGTGTCCTTAGAATTCCTGTGTTTTCTCTGCAATGCTGTCTGGGAAATGACAGCTGTGCAGAGAGAAAATAAACCTTCAATTCTTAACAGGTTGGTTGTGACAGGCCAGTTTTAATTTTTCCCAGTTCTTTTTGCAGTGCACAGTTGTGAGAATGTTCTGGCTATTGTCTGTTTTGCTTCTCAGCTTGCCAAGATTGTGTCAGTTACAGAAATAATTGAGATAATGAGCTGGTTTATCAGCTGTAGGTAGCTTGCTTAGTTAATGTTTATTATTGCTTGTTGTTTTGTCAATTTAAGATTCTTATTGGTTTTAGTAAAACAAAGACAGAATGATTGTCGGTCCCAAACCACATAAATGTCTGAAATGCAGTCCTGCCCCTCCCTTTCCAATGATTTCACTTCTTTACACACATCAACACAATAGATGCAAGGATAAAACTGGACAATCACACAGGGCTTTTATTTCCCTGTTTTATGGATGATATGTTTTCCATGTGACAACTCCTTAGAAGATGTAAGGTGCACTAAGTGAAATTTGTTGACTGTATCCCATGCTCCCATTAGAAAAGCCAATGATGCTTGGCAAAGTGGAAGGCAATAGGAAAAGAGGCAGATCACATTCCAGGTGGATAGACTCAAGCAAGCAAGCGATGGCTTCCCTGAGTTTGTTAGACTTGAACAGAGCTGTTGCTGACTTGAAAGCAATAGTTGTCAAAGTAGCTATCTCATTCATGTCAAAGTTGACTTCGTGACAGTGTACAACAAATCCCATGCCCTCCAACTGTCCCGATTTGGCAGGAACAGTCTCAAACAGTTCCTACTACTTGTGTGTTGTGATTAAACCTATTGCTGCTTTAAAAATATCCCAGTTCCTTTCCTTACCTCCCAGTTTTGCCCTTTGTCCTCAGCCTGTTCAACTGGTGCAAATTGAAAATTAGCTCAGAAGGAGAAGGGGGAGGAGAATCTTGCCATTTCCCAGTAGGCACAGGCAAAAGCAAACTGCTCCAGCACCTCCTAGCTTGTTTTTAATTCCTCATTAATAACTTTTGCTATCTTGAACATATCCTGAGGTTGCTTGGCCACATGTTCCCTTTTATATCTGTGAAATCTTGATGTGTGTGGTATCCACATAACACGGTTATGAAAATTACATAGCAATTTAGTGGCCATTGCTCCATCCTACAGATTGCGGGAAGTTTAGGTAGGTCATTAAATTTCTTTACTAGTTGGAACTAATGCTGGGTTTCAGGCAGAGTTTCAAGGCTTCAGACTTTGGGAACCCCACCTAGAGATACCAGAGACTAGACATGGAATATTTTTTATGGAAAAATATGTTCTGTACCACTGACCTTCAAAGAGAAAAGAATGGATGTGACAGAAGAAGCATTCTGTGTCTGCTTAGAGGCCCAATAGGTATTTGGGTTTTTAGATGAAAAGTTGGGTTAATCAGACAGCTTCCCCTTTAAGGGCAAATTTGAGGACTGGAATATTTGGTTATAAGATCGTGAATACTAAAAAGAGAGAAAACATTCAAATGAACCCGAGTCTTTGTTTTAGCAACACATTATAGATGCGAAAAATTTCCCACAATGTTTTCTTTCACAGTCAAGACAAGCTGTCTTTATGGGAGTGGGCAGCGTAAATCTCAACTCATTTCAACCTACATGAAAGAGCAAATGTTTTCAGAAATTTCATTTGCGGTTGCTGCAAAATTTACAAGCACTATTCATAATTTGAAATAGCAATGCCAAAAATCAATTTGCTAAAAATGCATGCAATTTTCCTGCAAAAACATATTTTTTATGAAAAGAAAAATACAATTTTGTCCAAAATGCACTGATCCCTATGCAAGAATACCCTTTCTGTGGGGTGTGTGTGCAGGAAATATATATATAGGAAAATTGCACGCAGGTTTTTCTCCACAGGGGTTTGCTTAAGTTTTATGTACATTACAGTGAGACAGCCTATTGGGCAGAGAGAGAGAGAAACACACCCAATGCATTTAAAAAAAAAAAACTAATACATGTAACAAAGCAGCGGTTGTCACTATTTTAAAATTTATTCACTCTCAAAAATTTACAATGTGCCATTGCACTAACAAACAAACAAAAAATCTCATCATCTTGCACCATGAAGAAATGGTTTTATACTTTCTTGTTCAACATGTGAGGATGAGCCGGGTCATGATTTACAATGCATCCTTACAATAAACTGAACTCTTGCAAAAGCTATTGACTATAATGAATCTTTCACAAGTACACTGGCTTGATTTTAAAAAGTGGTTTTTCCTTTTTCACGCTGAGATGCATGCATCACCCTTCCTACATCATAAAGCTGCTGTTTATTTTAACACCCCCTGATGTGCTGTAGGTCGATAGAAGGTCACCCATCTGAACAAGTTGCAAAAAGCTTCTGCTGGCAGTTTATCCTAGATAAACAAACAGATCCAATGCCTGGTGTTTAGAATCACATTTAGTCCACCTATTTCTGATCTGAGCATGTCTTTGCTATTAACAGCAGTTTGCATAGATGCCCTTTCTCCTTTGGGCAATGTTCTACAGCATAGTTAATCCATGAAACAGAACAGGAGAAGCAGAAACTGTGACTTGCCAGAAGTGCAATCATGATAGTCAGGCACCCTTCAAAACTTCTCCTTGTCTGAATTTCATTAATTGTGGCCTATGCTAGTTAAGTATTGTTACAGAAATTGGAACTGATAGATTGAATATTTTGCATTGTTCAATTATATTTGGATGTATAATTTCAGTACATAGTATTGCATATATTAGAGGCAGTCTGATGCAGCGGTTTGAACATTTGACTACAGCTCTGGAGATGAGGGATAAGGTCTCTGCTTGGCCATAGGAACACACTGGGTGACTTTGGGCAAGTGATATTCTCTCATCCTCAGATGAAGGCAAAGGCAAAAACCCTTCTGAATAAATCTTGCCAAGCAAACCCTATGATAGGTTCTCTTTAGGGTTAACTTTATTTATTTATTTGTACAGCCTTTGTCTTAGAAATGGAGCCAAGGCAGCTCAGAAATGACTTGAATTGCTTATGTACAATTGCTTATGTACAATTTGCTGCAGCTTCCACTCCCTTCAGATTCTTGGTTTCTACCCTAATGGTCACCATAGTCATTGTTAATGTCATACAATTGCTTGGGGTTTAAGTTTGTGAATGGCTATTAGGATGGCTAGTTGTTATCCTTGCCCTTCCTACATTTTAACACTGTTCCTAACATTTGTCCAACCATAAGTAGGCTCAGAGATCTATTCTAAATGTACATGGTATGTTCTAGATGGTAGAGAAGAACAGATTTCTATAAATTCCTGAAGTATTTATAAGAGGTCTTCATAAGGGTGTGGAAATCTCTTTCTCTCAATTTTGATGTATTGCTCTGAATTTTACCTGGTCAACTGGACCAAGATATCAAATGTGGACTAACTGCTTAACCAAATGGATATACACATTGGTGGGCAACACACATCCCTACACAATGTGTGACCATGTGCAATGGCACTGCATGCACAAGTCTGCTTCTGAAACCATACATTGAAAATGGTCTTTGTGCACTGTACAAAAATCTCCAACCATTTACTAAATGTATAAAACACCAACAGAGTTCCAGCCTTTTTCTTTTCCCAAGATGGCAATTTGCATATATTTCTTTCTCTGTTATCCCCCTTGTTAATGTTTTTAAAAAACATCAATTAAAATGTGTGCACATTTTCCAATTGCACCCATTTTTAACCATTTATACTTTAAAAAATGTATGCATAGTTTTGTATAACTTTTGTTTCTTAGACATTAACTAAGCAACTCACCAACCTCAGCATTATTGGGGATGCACTTTATCTTGCAATGGTTCCTAGTGAGATGCCAAATGGATATATTTGCTGAGGTGTTTTTCCTCTCCATTTCTGTGTTCCTTGGCCCTCAAATCCCCCATTTAAGCTGTTCATTTACACCACGTGGTTCTCTTTAGATTACATCAAACCAATCCTAAACTTCAGTTGACAAATGCTGGAGAGTGTGTTAAAAATCTGAATATGGCAATTCTCCAGATTGTCCCAACTGGCTGTATAATATTAGTACAAATGTCTCCAGTGATTTGATCAACTTGCATTTTAGAAGAAATAATTCCCCCTACTGCTGTTTTCATTTGCAGAGGACATGGGCTTCAATCAAGCCTCCTGCTTGCTGCTTTTCCTTCTTTGATTCTCCACATTGGAGCCCCAATGTGCTACTGATTTTGACAGATGTCAAAGGTTCTTTGTCAAGAGCACTCATTGTGAAGAATAATTAAATGTCAGGAGTGTAAAGCATGCTCTGGTCCAATTTTTCTCAGTCTTACTGAGTGACATGGCAGAGACATCCGGTTTTATTATTTAATTTTAAGAGTTTGTTCTCAACTTCTCCTTCTGACAGCCCAGTATGGCACTACTAATTGGTGTGGCCATTCAAAAGGAAGTGCCATTAGGTAGTCCTTCCTATTTCTTTTCAAATAATAAAAGGAAGCATTGGGCATAATTTACCATCCTTATCCTTATGGAGAGCAGGCTTGCCCGAATGGCAGAGAAAGCTAGTCCATCCACTGATCTTTGCACAACTGTAATTTAACTCAAATGGAGTCATGAAAACTTGTCTTGAGTTTGAACTACCTTTCCAGTTTTAACTGTTGCAAAGGGTCATGGTTGGCATGCTCTTCTCCATAACTTCAAAGCCACTGGGCCATAATAATAACAACCAACATTTCCATAGTATGTCACAAACATTCATTGGTTGTTGGAGTCTATTGGTTAGCCCTAAGTGGCATAGACCTGTCAAGTCTGGCAGTTAGCCAAGTTCAGAAATTCAGGCTTCAATAGTTAAACCTCAGCAAACCTTATTCAGTAACTATGGCCTGATACAGACGGCCCAAAAGGGCCGTTTGTAAGGTGTGATTAGGGTTAGTGAGATTGCAGCATCTACACCCTCCCTAACCCTAACGTGCTTGGATGCTGACATTTTAAAATGGTGGGTTCCATATGGATGCGCCATGATGGTGTCATGGCGCGCGCAGCATTTAAACAATGCTGCACACTGACGTCAAAACAGAGCTCCTTTTTTGGCATGAGTGAGAGGAAAGGGGCTGCGGTGGCAGCCCCTTTTGCCCCTCGCCAGTGCAGGGATAGCAGGGAGCAATGGGCACCCAGGGCGCCTGCTGCACCCCACTTTCTGGCTGACGGGAAGCGTCAGTTCGCTGCTTCCCTGCAGCCTTCAGAAGCACCAGGATGGGGCTTCTGGGGCTGCCGGTGAGACAGCCCTGGCCCCATCTTGCCGCTTCTTGGGGTGGCTGCAGAACTCCCCTTTTGGGTGGCCTGTACCGCCACTATATGTCCACATCAGAGATGTTCATTGTTGTAATTAAACAGTAAGCATTAGCAATGCCTAATTTAAAAAGATATAATTCAGATTATTGGTGGGCTAATTGCTCTTTCATTGAAAACTCAAAACAACTTTGGTTCTCTCATTTCTCATACTGCCCACTCCTTGGCTGCATCTGCACTGTAGAAATAATCCAGTTTGAGACTGTTTTAACTGTCATGGCTCAATACTATCAAATTCTGGAAAGTGCAGTTTATTGGGGTACCAGAGCTCTCTGTTAGAGAAGGCTACATATCATGGCAGTTAAAATGGTGTCAATCTGAATTATTTCTGCAGTGTGGATGCAGCCCCAGGTCCTTCAACTACTTTCTTCCCAGAAGAATGACCATGGGGAGTCTCAAGCCAAGCCTGCCTCCTCTTCTTTGTTGTCATACCACGTATGAAAGTGATAACCACTTCCTTGCTATAATTGTTTCACTGCATATCCGATCACAGTACTTCCACATAACAATTCCCATTACCCTGCTTCTGCACTAAAATCATGGCAGTCAAGATGCAAGATGTTGAATTGTGAGTCAACAAGTAAGTAAATTCCATTTATTATGGAGGCCCTAACAATAGGACTCAAGTGTAATTATAGTGATTCCTCTGCCTCCTGTCATTTACATTACACCTCTTGCCCAACCCTGGGACTCAAGGCAACTTATAAAAATTAAATCAGATGCAAATAAACATTTATTTCATTAAAAGCATTCAAAAGTTAAAATATATTTAAACTATCAATAGAAGTATGAACAATTGAAAAGCATGCCTATTCAAAAACAATAAAAACAAACATTGTAGCACATTCTTACAACAGCCTTGTGAGGCAAGCCAGTATTATTATCCCAATGTTGCAATGGGTGGAGTGGGAAGGGAAGGCTGAAGCTGACATGGGGAAAATGGTAAGAAAAAGAGAAGATGAGCAAAAATTTACCTGAGGAATTGCTCCTTCATCTTTACCTCTTCAATTACTAAGATATTCTAGAGAAAATCCTTCCATTCTAACTAGATTGGTTGGGATTGCCCACAGTATTTTGGACCCCGGAGCTGCCCTGACCCCCCCCCCTGTTATCCAGGGCCCTTTGTTGCAACATTGGGTGGGTGGCTGTTCACATTTGCATCCCACTTGCCACCTGCCATGGTGAGTTGCTCACTCTGAGATCAGAATGAGGTGTCCAGTGCCTATAACATGGCTGGGTGTCACATACCAATCTCAGAGCAAATAATTCACTGTGGTGGAACCAGGCAGCACAGTGGGATGCTCATGAGAACAGCTGCCCAGCATCACAGTGGAGGGCAATGGATCTTCCCAGAAAATCTGGTAAATAGTAAATTATAAATCCCTTCCAAGGGGGTATTCCACAGGTTTGGTGCTGAGCTGACCAGAAGCTGTCTGGACTGTTCACACCAGACTTGGGGGGTTGGGACCTGTGACGTCCCTGCCAAGAGGATGAGGCAGGGGCGGGACATTTTGTTATGTCCATGCAGACAGAGCCCTAAGTTAAGGATGTTGCAGTTGTCACCCAAATTTAGCTTTCAAGCAGATCATGCTCCACTCATGGTAGAGACAAAGTGTGGTGTTGGTGATATATACTAGTTTACGTTTCTTTCACAGGCATAGATCACTTTGGAATACCTGTACATGTGCATACTGAGACACCAAGAGAAATGAGACCCAAGTCTAAACACAAAATCTGTTTCATAAACGCCTTATACAAATAGCCTGAGAGTAATTTCATACAATAATTTT
The DNA here is from genome assembly GCA_034509955.1 of Urosaurus nigricauda. Taxonomy (NCBI): domain Eukaryota; kingdom Metazoa; phylum Chordata; class Lepidosauria; order Squamata; family Phrynosomatidae; genus Urosaurus; species Urosaurus nigricauda. Next base: position 245,310,830 of record JAOEGL010000004.1, on the reverse strand, counting down.
AAATAATGTGCATTAAACAAAGTTTGTGTTTCATGTGCATGAAACAAAGCCCTGGTGGCCCAGTGGTTAAATGCCTGTACTGCAGCCACTCACTCAAAACCATAAAGTGGCGAGTTCAAGACCAGCAAAGGGCTCAGGCTTGCATCCTTCCGAGGTCGCTAAAATGAGTATCCAGATTGTTGGGGGCAAATAGCTTACAATTGTAAACTGCTTAGACACTCCTTAAGGGTATGAAGCAGTATATAAATGAAGCTGTTTGTTTGTTTGTTTTTGAACCATCAGAAAACAAATGTGTCAGTATTTCAGCCACTCATGAAAAAAAAAAAGTTTTGGGTTTTGGAATATTTTGGATTTTGGAGGTAAGGAAAACTCAAACTGTACTTAAAGTACATTGGTAGGATCTTGGCCAATAATTTCAAAATATATTTGTGCCTAATTCTATCAGATTTATTTTCAATGGTGGAAAATAGTGATTGGAGGTACAGAACTTCCAACAAATGAGGAAGTTATTATATAGACCATAGAATGGTGTCTGTTACTGGTGGAGGATCTGTGGGATGTGGCCCTAGTTCACCCTGCAGATGATCTATAAAATACACCTCCTTCTTCTAAAGGTCTCTCAAAGTTCACCTGTGGAGTGGGTGAGGTTCCTTCACATGATTCATGCTTTCCATTGGGAAGGCAGATGGTTTGCAAAAAGAGTCCTCTTCTTATCACTGATCAATGGTGGGAGATAACAGCAGGGATTTCCCCCTACACAGACGTGCACACACTGTTCTCTGGAGGCATGAGCAGACTGGAGTATGTTCCTGTTATCTCTGGGGCACAATCTATGTTTTTCTCTTCAGAGAGAAGGGATGGCAGGGCCAATAATGTCAGATAAATGAGCAGGACTTGGGCTGGAGCTTTGCAGTTTGCTTGAATACTTAAGGTTTATGTAGATCCTCCATGGTAATAATTTTTCTTATCTTTATGGTCAGCAGTAAATCTGCCTTCACACTTTCTTCTTTAACCTTCCTTAAAAATTATTCCATGCCTGTGATGCATTTTGCCATTAGTCTGGTGTCATCCAGATACACAACATACATACATAGATGATAAATATATTTGGCTAGAATCTTCTTGGGAACTTGCAACTTAGTGGTTTACATATGTGCAAATTAGAACTGGGTGGTTCTGTGATGCAACAATAGATTATAAGTGTAAAAAATAAATAAACCATGATAGAGGGTTCTAGTCTTTTAACAAATAAATAATAAAATAATAAAATAAACTTGAAATATTATATTATAATAATTATTAATAGAAATGAATGCAGTTTGAAATGCCTGTCATTGAAAAAGCAACAAATGCAAACAGTATAGCACATTAGGAAAAGGCCTGTGACCAGTGGGGCCTAGTGGTTTGAGTGTCGGACTATGACTGAAGATCAGGGTTCAGTTCCCATCTCAGCTATAGAAAGCATTGGGTGACCTTGGGCAAGTCACATCCTTTCAGCCTCTGGGCTGAAGGCAATGGCAAACCTCCTCTGAACAAATCTTGCCAAGAAAACCCCATGATAAGTTCATCATAGGGTCACCATAGGTCAGTACCAACTAGAAGGCACACAGCAACAGAAAACACTAACATTCAGCTGCCAAAGACTTCTTATTTTCATCTATTGCTGTAAAAAAACAACAACCATGAGGGGCAGTTTAGCCTCCCCAGGAAGAAATTCTAGCATGCTTTTTTTCATCTACTAAGTATGATGGAATAACCTGCAAAGGACAATCCCTTTTTAGTACAAAGCAAAGAAAAAACTCCCCCCCCTTTTTTTTGGTGCCTTTATTATGGAACACTGTCCCCAGAGAAGCTGGCATGTTCTCCACTTAACACAGTGGAGGCTGGCAAATTAATAGTGAATCTTCTTGAGATTTAAGTCCAAACTTCAAAGGCAATATAGTTCAGCACCTAGGAGAGTTCATTTGAAGTTTGGGCCAAAACCCAGGACAGATCAATGCTCTTGGACTGGGTTGATAAATATCCTGGATTGGAATTCAGTGCTACCAGCTTTGGTGCCATTTGGGCTGCAGGCAAGGTTTCTTTATTCTCCTATGCATTTTAAGTATATGTTTTTTTAGATCCTAGTCCTGGTGCTTTGCTGCCTTTTTACTTGCTGCCAATGGGTTTTTTTCCCCTTTTAAAATTGGTTTGGATCCAGAATAACTTAATTATATGTAGTAGCCACTGAAATCAATAGGATCTACATTTTAAAGCATGGCTCACTTCTTGCATTGATTTCGGTAGATCTGTATTCAGTTGAATTTAGTCTGCCTCCAACTTGAGGTGTGGTGGTGTGTTTAAATGATTAAATCTTTGCAGCATTAGAGTCTATATGTTTCTTTTTTTCCTTTGTAAACTTCCCTGGGAAAGTGTTTTAAAAGAGTGAGATATAACAATATTCAATCAGTAAGATCAATCACTTTTGATAATAACAGATAGAAAAATCTATTTGAGTATAAGATTTTTAGGTATAAAATCTATGACAGGTATAAGTGCTGAAGGGCTGGATTGTTCTCCCATTTTAACTTTATTCTCATTTTAGCCATGCCTTCCTTCACTTGAAAGGGCTTATAACAAGCACACAACAAAGAAAGAGACCACATGCTTGAAACAGTATTCAGAAAGATCCCATCTCTAGAACTGTCGCAAAAAATACTGTAACAAGTACTAGATATCTTTTCTGCTAGTAAGTGTTAGAGGTGGCATAAATACTAAGAAAATATTTTTAAAATAGTCCAAGAAAAGTTTTGAGCTTTAGGAAATCCTACTGAGGAGAATTGTAGATGGATAAAAATCTTCATCATCTGGGACTTATTCTGCATGAGAAAAGCCTAAAGGTTTTTGGTGCAAAAGTCTTCTGGATTAAAATAAATAAATAAATAAATAAATAAATAGAATTTTCTGTACAGAAAGCCTTTCTGCTCAGAAAACAAGTTTCCTTAATAGAAAACATGTTTAGGAAACTTGTTTTCTGGGCAGAAATGTTTTATGTATAAAACCGTGGATAAGTTGACTCAGGTTTTGGGGTCAATTTTTTAAACTAAATTTTTTAGATTTATACATGAGCATTTAACAATGATGGTTCTCCTGAACATTAACTTAACCAGACAAATCTGTGCAGTGCACCTCCCCATCTTGTCCTGGGAGAGGGACTTAGCTTCCCAGCAGACAATTGGTTATTCTTGCCTAGGCCAAGAGAATGGGTGGGTGAGAAGCCACTATACCAAGAGGCTGCAGGAGAGGGAAACAGGCTTGTATATACTTAATCTGACTCTTCTGGTATCATTTACATGCCCCGGTGTGCTAAAAACAGCCTTGCCTCCTTCTGCTCCAGCTGCTAATGCCACCCCCAACCTAGCCAGCCTTGATGGGAATCTGTGGGAGTTAGTTTACTAAGTTACATCATCTTCTAATGGCTTTCTTTCTTCCCTTTAATTCTCTCTTATTTTATAAAGATGTATTCCACACTGATAGAAGACACTGATGCTCCCTGGCCCTGAAAAAAAAAAAAAAGGAAAAAATAAGAAGAGATTAGGAAAAGTCATTAACCTTGCTAACTCTGGTGCACAGCAGTTTGTCTTTAAATGGCAAGGACTCTCCATTCTTCCCCATCACCACCCTTTTCTCTGTCTTAAATAAGAAAAGGCTTTAGATGTATTTTTCCCATCCCCCAAAGGATAAAAAGAAGCTCTGGATATTGAAACAGCAAAAGACTTTTTGCCTTCAGAAACCGGAGCTCCCCAGTGAGCTGGTATAGTTTGCAATGTTCTTCCTCATTATCTGAGTCTCCACTGGCAGAGACCTAGAGAAATGTGTCATGGCTAGGCCATGACTGAGCTACTTGCATTTCATCAAAGCAAAAAAAGAAAGGTGCTCACCGGTTCAAGCTAAGTTCAGTGAACAACAGTGCAGACAGAGACTGGCTCTTGTAGAGGCATTGCTATTGGTGAAGATTATAGCAATGCAATCTTTGAATATTTTATTTATTCAAAACAATTAAAATAATCTACACATAATATAAAATCACATTAAATATATAATAATTAAAAGCATAACAACCCCCCCCCCCCGCTCCATCAAAAACCACCCTGCTATTATATATCAAATGCCTGCTTAAATAAAAATGAAATAGCAACGAAAAGGAAGCAGAGAAGGTGCCAGCCTAGCTTCCCATGAAAGGGAGTTCCAGTGGATGGGAGAACCACCAAGAAGGCTCTTTCTCATGTCCTCACCAAGCAAGCCTGTGATCTTTGTGGGACCAAGAGAAAACCTTCTCCCTCTTTGTATGGGGAGATATGGCCTCTCAAATTGTCTGCACCTAAGCCATATAGGGCTTTATAGCTCATGACCAGTACTTTGATTTGTGCACAGAAACAAACCAGCATCCAGTGAAATTAAAAGCTGGCAAATGCAAAAAAGGATATCTGGCTTGTGCATCTTTCATAGTTGAGCTGAGGAGAAAATATCAGCAATGCAGCTAGCGATATTCCTTTATAACAGTTGAATATCCAAGAACCCTCTTATCTTTTAGATCAGTGATTCCCAAACTTTGGTCCTTAAAGTTTTTTGGACTTCATCTTCCAGAATTCCTAACTTTCAGCCAAGATGGTGGGGCTTCAGAATATTGAAATCCAAAATACCTGGAGGACTGTTTGGGAATCACTGTTTTAGATAATCAGAACCAGGCAATCCTACTTTGAAAAGTTTTGGTGCAACAACTGGAAGATCCATTTCATTTTTTTCAACATTCCAGAATGGATTGTGGAATCGTGAGTAGATTCTTGAGACTCCTAGGTATGGAAATTTTCCAAACCAATTGAAGACAATATCCTCAGTTGAAAATCTAACACCCTCATGTCTGGTAGCAGCAAGGGTGATATCTCAGAAGGAAGTTTCATTTAGTAGAATGGATCATACTTTTAACTTCAGTTATCCAGCCTTTTTTTGTTAAGCAATGGTGAACTGTAGCAATTGAGAGCTATTTGCTTTAAAACAATTTTTCCATTCAATACTGATTGGTGAGAAGGAGGATGGGAGGGGAAGTGACTACACAAAAATAAGTCTTGGGTTGAAAATGGGACACAATATATACTGGGTACTGTTTAATAAATTGGAAATAGCATAAGGCCTGTATTCAATCCCAGGACAACCCAACTCTTGAGAAATTTCTTTCTTGAGTCTAGCTGTTGGGGATATTATTGGTAGTGACAGGCTCATCATAGTATGTACCAATCACATGGAACCTTTCCATTTAATGTGATGTATCCAGGTATCTCAGTCCCATAGCCCAAGTTACCTCTAAAGACTCCATACAATAACTTTTGGCACAGAGTACACTACTCCTAGCTTTCTTCAAGAAGCAACTAATCTAGTGCCTCCATCACCCCACTGAAAGGTTGTACCCATTGGATTAATCCCCATACTTAATGGATCTCTGGGTTTCAAAAATAATAATCCCAATATAATATCCCCAATGAATTCAGAGAGAAGTATATCGGGGGTTATTCCACTTCTATCTTCAAAGCAGTACTGTTTATTAAACAGGGAATTAGCATTTGGCTAGAATCAGAAATCATTGTATATTGCATGTTTGGAATTATAACTGCTCTATATAGCAGAAGTAAGCAATCTTGAGGATCTATCCTTTTTTTCTAAAGAAGTATGAACTGTAGCCAAACAGAAAATAGCAGGTGAAGAAGCCAATTACCTTTTATCTCCTACGCACCATAGCATGAAATAACCTGCATCTACCAGTGCAAATTGTTACATCTGTGTTGCTAGTGTTCAGGAATTTTAAGCACAGTATTCTAAGACTGTATTAAAACTTGAATCCCTATATTGGGAGAAAGGCAGGGCATAAGATGATGATGATGATGATGATGATGATGATGATGATGATGATACAATAAAACAAGAGGGAAATGCAGTACAAAGACCAATGAAGAAATAGGATGTAGTTCTTAACTAATTTTCTTCTTGGAGGTAGCAACAGAAAGTTTTTAAAATCTAGCAATTTTCAAAGGTTAATCACAATTCAGGACTGCATAACTGATAAAGCAGTTGTTATGCATATAAAATAATGCACAGAAAAAAAGTGGAGATGTTCTTTTCTAACAAAAAAAAGGCCATTTTCACACAGAAAACAGCATTTTAAGCACAAAACAATCACATGCAAACTTTATGCAGAATAAGTCCCAAAATGCAAAGATTCCTGTCAGTCCAGGATTCTTCTTGCCAGGGTTTCTTGACACTCAGGAAATATTTTGACTATGCACAGACACACATATACCTATACATCTTTGAAAAATAACTTTCCATCTGTAATAGGGGTAAATAATTAACAGAAAGACATCATGTGAGAGTATCATTTTTACTTTCAGTTTTATTTGGTGTTTTATCGCACTGTTATGAACCAGACACACTCATAGAACAATCACAGCTCAGAGATTTTCCAGGAAATATTAATCAACTTTGTTCCTACATCAGCTGTAAGATAGTCAGGGTAGGGAAATATAAGTTTTAGGAAGTAAAAAATGTGTTCCTAAGGATTAACAATATGAAGAATATTTACAAAATGTCCCATTCTCAGCAAAAGGGTTTGTCGCAATATATTAAGGTATTAAGAAGTCAAGCCCTCCCTCCAGTCCATCTGCCTTGGTCCAGGCCCCAGAGGGAGAGAAGAATCAGTGGACCTCATCCCCTTTCCCACCACCTTTCCCTTCTCCTTTTGTATTGTCTCTTTTAGACTGTAAGCCTGAGGGCAGGGAACCGTCTAAACATAAGATTCTATGTACAGCACTGTGCAAATTTACATCACTATATAAATAAAGGATAATAATAATAATAATAATAATAATAATAATAATAAGTTGAGACAGTCTCCAGAAAAATAATTGCCCTCCCTCACAGAACTCTCTAGCAATGTAAGAAGCAATTGGTACTTGTCTGAGGTTTGCATAATTTGCACAAAGTTGGATTTGAACAAATACTGTCTTTTCCTTTGTGAGGCAAAGCATGTACTTTGGAAGCACAGAAAGACTGGTTGTTTGATCAAAAAGATACAAACAACTCCCTCAGTGCTTCTGATTTTTAAAGACCCATGAAAGCAGCAATTGTTGCAGAACTTCACAATTTGTGAAATTTGCATAAACAAACCATTCTTGTAAGTGGGAAAAAATATTTTGAGACCAACAGAAAAAGTCCCACCAGAGAAATGTAAAGTATTGTACTTAGGCATTAAAATAAATTGAAATACATAGATATGGGATGGGCAACACCTGGCTTAATAAGACTATGGTCCAAGACAGATGGCCCAAAAGCGGCATGATGCCACTGATACTAGGGTTCGGGAGCGTGCACCAACTTCACACTCCTGAACCCTAGGATGTGTGTGTGTTGCCATTGTTATGCAGCGCTGTCTACATGGCGCACATATTGATGATGTCATGTGTGCACCACATACAAAGAGTGTGGCGCGTGCATGATGTTACAGTGCCACACTACAGGGCTTATGCTGTCACAGGTGAGGTGCAAAAAGGAGCTGCTGCTCAGCACTTCTTTCTTCTTCTGTATTGTTGCCACCCCATTTGTCTGCTGCAGCGATGATGCACAGGAAAAAGGGGTGGCTCCAGCCTGCCTTTTTGAGGCAGTCTGTTGAGCCCCTTTGTGTGAAAGGGATCTAGGAGTCCTAGTAGACCACAAGTTGAACATGAGTCAACAGTGTGATGTGGCAGTTAAAAACCTCTAGGCAATTCTGGCCTGCATCAATAGACACATAGTTTCTAGATCAAGGGAAATAATAGTGCCAGTGTATTCTGCTTTAGTCAGGCATCTGTAATACTGTGTCCATTTCTGGGCACTACAGTTCCAAAAAGAATGTTGCGAAGGTGGAGCTTGTGGAAAGGTGAAAGGTGAGATAGTGAAGGGTCTGGAAACCATGCCTCGTGGAGATCAACATAGGAAGATGGGTATGTTTATGTGGAGTCGAAGGCTTTCATGGCCGGCATCCATGGTTTTTTTGTGGAGCTTTCAGGCTATGTCGCCATGTTCTAGAAGAGTTCCTTTCTGATGTTTCACCAGCATCTGTGGCTGGCATCTTCAGAGAATGATAGCCTGGAAAAGGATTGGATATATATATCCTGTGTGACCCTGGGAAGGAAGGAGTAATTTGCAAATGTATTGTTCTGTTGCTAATGGCAGTCCTCAGGGTGGGAGGATATGCAAACAAGGATTAATGTCTGCTAACTGGTGCTCATTGTCTGCTGGGAATCCCCTGGCCTTAGGCTGTTTCTCATTTGCATAGGCTGAGTCTTGACCTTGCTGTTCTTCAAGACTGGGAGCCAAGCCTTGTTTACCTTCAGGGTTTCCTCTTTCCTGTTGAAATTGTCCAGGTGTTTATGGATTTCAGTGGCTTCCATATACATTCTAACATGGTAGAAAAGGAAAAAGAAAAGGAAGGAACACTACCATTCTTGGATGTCCTAGTCATTCACAAACCAAACCAACGTTTGGGCCACAAAGTATACAGAAAACCTACACATATAGACAGATACCTGCACAAGAACTCCAACCATCACTAAGGACAAAAAAGACACACAATAAAAACACTGGTAGACAGGGCAAAACGGATCTGTAAATTGGACTCTTGGTATCTGCTCGGTTTTGGTTCAAGGAACCTCAAAATCAAGTATATATATATATATATATATATATAGCAAGCAGTGGATGGTTGAATCTGTGGATTAATAATCAATGAATAAGGAGGGCTGACTGTACTCGTTTGTCAATTATTTATTAGGTAACTATCCCACCTTTCTCCTCGTAATGTGATTATTAATAAAGAAAAAACCAGTTCCTCAATATGTATTGATGTTAACATTCTCTTTGATTGATCTTTGGTGGAACCAAAAATGTTGTAAATGTCACAAACATTTAGACTGAGATCCTGCATCAGAGGCTATGGTACATAACTTTGTGATGACATAGCTACATCCCTGACATGCTATGCAAGCCTTCTCATGGATTGTGATAATGTATATCGGAACATGTAATGCAGTTTGCCATTACACAGTGTGACCCAAAGATCTGTAATGCCCATTTCACAACAGGACCCCTTGCAAAGGACATGTCTCTGGCTTTGCACATCTCCACTTCCCTCCTGAGAATATGGATGTCACACACAAACATATGTCATCTCTTTCTGCTTCTGATTGTGCAAATACCTAATAGGGTGTCCACCTTAAGATATGGCAAGATGAAGAAGAAACCTAGACATTTTCAGCAGTTTAGGATTTTTGTCTGAAGAAGATCTAATTTAACATTGATTTTGCTTGCTTCCAGAAATGGACACATTAACCAGTCTACAAAGAGAAAAATCAGGAGATAAATGTTGGAAAAAATGGGAACTTTTTTGCCATTTTTATGAAAGAGCAGTAAAATGACAACCTAAATTTGAGGATTAATTATTTATGTTTTAAATTACACATGGAAGTATATAGAATTGTCTATATGTTTGTCTGGGTGTAGTGACCGGGACCCACCAGTCACTTGAGGGCTTTCCCAGACCACAAAGGGTTAATCTGGGGGAAGGTAAATGCTAATGAGAGCTTGCATCACACGCTAATGAGAGTTACATAACAGATGACCTAAAGACCAATTAGCCAATCAGTGAGAAGGACCGGGAGTTTCAAGAACTTTCCATGGAATGTCTTTAAAAGAGACATGCGTTCGCTCTCTCTCCCCTTCGTCTGGGCTGGCTGGTGGCCACAGGCCAAGGGGCCTGCCTCCACTGGGAGGCCATGCCCATGTGGCCACTCTTGTCTTCTTCTTTGTTTGGGAAGTCCAGCTGTTGAACCTCTGCAACCAGCGCAGGAAGTTATGTGGCTTGAGCTAGCCAAGAAGCCAGTTCCCGCACCAAGATTCCTCAAGAACTGCAATTCCCATCTCTGTGTGAGTTATTTAGGGCTGTGTCAGTTAGTGCGTTTAGGACTTTTATTATGATATCTATGGCTTGCTTGAAATGAACATCTGTGTAACTATGCTCTTGTACCTGTAAGGCAAGGAGGCCTTGCATGAATGATAATACCCCTATTTGCTTTATTCCGTGTAGTTAGAATAAATCCATTTTCTTTAAACGCATCTGTTTGCTCTCAATGCCTACAACACGTGCCTTAGCTTGGTTGTTGCTTGCTGGATAGCAAGTGGGGAAGTGGAAAGAGAATTATAAATCCCTTTAGCAAGTCCTAGTGTGTGCTGAAGTAGGGGGACTGATAATTCACTAGGTGGTGGCAGCAAGTCTATAGGACTTCAAGGGGGCCCATTCCACTCAGCAGAGAGTGGGAGCAGGGACCAGGAGGGGATAGGGATATCTAAAAAAAAAGAAAAGAGGATCCCTTGGGGGCAAAGGGCCAGAGCAGGGTGCTGCTGGGCAGCTAAACCCCCAGGGATCATCACACTGGGGAAAGAATAGTTTAATATGATAGTCAATCCAATGATAAGAAAGTGTGAAATCAATTTCAAACTTTTGTGTATGTGTTTTGCATTTGTTGTGGTAGATGTAAACTTGTGGGGGTTGCTCTTTTGTTTAGGATTTGTGCTTATGTTTATATGTTTATATTTTATTCTTATGTCAATAAAATTATTATTTTAAAAACTTTGATTTAGCTGTTAGTGAAATTTCAGTTTTTTGGCTCTTCTTGAAAAATAGCAGCCCAGAGATCAAGAAAGCAGAATTTTCAGAGACATCCTCTTCCCACACAATCACTTGGATTCACCTGAGTTGAGCTTGGAAGCAAAATAATTGTGTGGGAAGATGTTGTTTTGTAAACTCTTCTTGCTTCCTGGAGTGACTATTTTTTTTAATGACCCAAATAGAGTTATGTCTGCAAAAAGAAAACACTGAGGAGGGCCTGAGTTAGGAAATGCCATTTTGACTGGAAAGGAGGGAAATGTTGGAATCATTTATCAGTATCCGCTGACAAATTGGCTTTTCCTCTGTAGCAATTGCTTGAAACTTTGCAATGATTTCTTTTTAGCAAGTGATGTGTAGAAGCAACAGTTCTGATCCTACTTTTCCAGAGAAGGAAGACAGACCATGTTAGTTGTGATGTTTTGCAGCTGGCTTGATAGCTGGGTGATACTCCTTCATATGTCACGAGGACCTCTTGAGTAGACAGAATGGTTGGGTGCTGTTTCCTACCCTGACATGTCACTGTCCCTTGTGGAACTTCACAGTGTGATAAGTGAAAACAGAGTTGTCAAGTTACACTTCTGCCTGTAAGAGCTGACAAAATCGGAACTGAATCTGTGACACTGGGGAGGTGGTAGAAAGTTTGCTTAAACCTAATTTTTGTGCTGTGGAATGTGACTTTCGTCTTTGTTTTGCTGATGGAGACACTGCTAGATATGCTTATTGGCAGCTTTTCCATCAGCAAAGCAGTGAAGAGAATCAAAAAAGCTGCTAGGTATGATGCAGTGGTTTGAGCATCAGACTATGAGCCTTATTGCACTTTATCTTTATGCCATGTTGATCTGCTCCAGATCAGCAGCAGAGATTGATGGGATGGAAACAAATTATACTGCACCTTGCTTATTATTGCAGTATTCTTCCAATTAAAATACTCCACACATGGCTTTCTCTTCTGCAGTACAGGCACAGTATGGCATCACAGCCTCCACCCTTATCCCACCACTTAGTTTCATGATTGGTCCTTCCCCCTCCCTCCCCCCCCCCCTTTCTTGCTAGCATGCTGGCATGCTCTGCAATAAATAAATAAATAAATAAATAAATAAATTATATATAGGCTTTCCAAAGGAGAAGACTGAGATTACAATTTCCAACTTCCCTTAGGATCATGTGATATGTTTCACCTGTTTCTACAAAAGAAACCACGCCAGTCGTAATGTCTCTAGAACAGTAGTGCCTCTGGGAGAACAGAGTTGTGCTCTTTGATGTGATGAGGAAACATTCCTTGAAGCAAGAAAACTGGAAGGGGGATCTAGACAGAAGAGTGCTGTTATTTAATGTGAAAAGACTTTGAAAACCTGTACCCCTACACTACCCTAAAGCAGTTTTTCCCCTTCTCCTTGCTTCCTTGTATATGTGTGTACAGTGGGCCCTTCCCTTTGCGGGGTTTGTGTGTCTGTTCTGGATCCCTCTCCACCTAAGGGGAATTCTGCATATGCTTGTGCCCCATTGAAAACAATGGTGTGTATGTTTGTGGTGCTGTGTGGCGCGTGTGCTGTGGGCATACACTCCATATGTTTTCTGAATGTGTGGCTTCAGCACAAGCTCAAAGCTGCATATAAAGTGCCCACATATGATGTGGGCACATTGCATTACATTTATATCCAATCCAATGAAAGCAACATAAATAGCTCCGCTCCTTCTTGCTTCATCCTTATGATGACTTTGTCAGTGACAGTGACAGTTCCAAGGTCACCCAGTGAGTTTCATGGCTCAGTAGGGGCAACTACCTTCCAAGTAAAAGTCCTGTCCCTGATCCATGAAGCCTCCAGAAAGGTCAGGCCAGTTTTATTATCATGAAATTGCTGGGGGTGTGGGTGGGAAGAGAGGGAGAGAGAGTAAAGCTTTCATCAGTGGAACAGAATCCCTAGGGAGATGATGGACTTGCCTTTCTTGGAGGTTTTCAAACAGAGATTTAGGAAGAGGTACGATCACCTTTTTGTAGTCAAGAGATATGCTCATCTCTTAGGTGAGCATACCTAGAGGTTGCATTAGAAGGACCTTCAGGTATCTTCCAACTCTGTGATTTTATGGTCTCAGCTTCAGCCTATGCCAAATCAGAGGAGCTACTGAAAATGTTGCCTGCATGTGGGATCAGGTCAGTCTTTTCCCTCACTCTATCTACTGGATCATGACAATTTGCATGGATTCCTCTCTCTTGGTTGATTTTCAACTTTATTGAGAGTTTTAGCTCTAACATGATATAGACCTCATTATTTTCCCTCCATCTTTGCAAGGCAAAGTTTTGCTAGATCCTCTAATGAGAGCTACTTCTTAAAACCTTCCTTCTCTTTCTCTCCTTTTTAATCGGCTGCTTGTGGAGCTGCCAAATAACCAATCTTCAGAGCACTATGGTGATTTCCAGCTTGACTGAGGAAGGGACCAATTTTGTTTACTACCTGGAAGGAGTGCCCTGGCCTCTCAATTAAGCAGGCAGTAGTGTGTGAGAAACTGGCTTTTCAGATGTCCTTCCCAATAACACTTCAAGGGAACAAACAAGGGAAAAATGTTGTATTCTTCATAGATAAATATATAAATAGTAATCAGGAGCTAGAGAGAGTATTCACAAAAGGCCTGAGGAAATGTGTAAGAGTAAAAAAACTGTCAACATAGCAGAGAGATAAAAGCCAAAATCTTGCATTCAAGGTTACAATGTACAGGTACAACTTTATTATGATAGACATACATCAGTGAACATATATGCAAGTGAATTGTGACAATGCACAGCAGGGCACTACTCAAGATGTGTAACAGGGGCTAACATGTGGAACATGTCCTGGGGCACAAAGTATTCTGATGCACATCAGGAGACACTGGAAATTAGGACATATTGCACATCAGGAGACACAGTACATGAGTACATGTTGCACATTGGGGCATGCTGTACATCATGACATGTTTGGTATTGGGACACGTTGTGCCTTGGAACTGTTTCACAGTAGCCATGTTGGTGGTGCTGTCTGTGAAACTTTCCTGGAGATGTAGCTATGTCTCTGCTTGCCTCCCGGGAATGTGAACATTGCACAACATTGTAATTCAGCTTTACATGATTGTAAGCCAATTTACAATTATGTAAATACATAACAGGAAGCTAGCCATTCATTTTAAAGCAAAATTGAATTTCTCTTTTAAGAACTTTCAAAACTGATGGAGAGTATTATGTACCAATCCTGGCACAACCCCTCCCAGCTGCTGGAAATGTTATTAAACCATGTTCTGATTGTCAGCAGAATGATCTTCCTTCTCCCCATGGAGCTGATACCTGGTAAAGTAGGTTGAGGACAACTATGATTGTGGCAACAATCACACAATCATGGCTAAGTATTAATTGTGAATACAGAACAGTTATACAGATGAATAAATCCAGGTAACTGTTTCATATACATAATCATGACTTAGTCATGATTCTGACATTATTGTCACAATTATAAGGTGTTACTACAAAGGCGTTACAGTTTTAGAAGTGAAGTGCTAGTGGTTGCTGTGTTGTGCATGTGGTTGAACTTTTTTTTTTTTTTGGTCTAATGCATAATGTCCATATTCAGCTGAAAATCACAGAAGCAAGATTTCGCATGTGATTTTGCATTGTGTATTGTATATTTTGCACACTGTGCATTGATTGCATGATTGCTTATGGTTGCACCTTGTGCACCCATTTGCAATGTGCATTTAGTTGTGCAGTGTTGCAGTTCTATAACAAGATGACATAGCACATTTAAGTTTTAACACTGTGTGTGTGACATTTTGCTATGTCTCTTGTCTGATCAGTGCAGGATCTTGGCATAATTACCTTCCTGAGACATGGATTTCTTTGACAAGATAGCATGGCTATACTGATGTAAGTGGTGGTGGCAGTGCAGAAAAAAACCTGTAGGCAGAGCACCATTGAAAGATGATGATGATGATGATGATGATGATGATGATGATGATGATTCCACTTTTTTCCCAGACTCAAAGTGTCTAGGACTCAAAGTGGTTTACAACAATTAGAAAAATGTTTAAAATCCATAAGATACAAAAGTTAAAAGATTATTAAAAATCAGAAAGAATTTAAAGCAGATTAAAACATTATCATTAAAACACCTACACCAGGAAAACAAGTAGCAATATCCAGTGAGTTGTGTAAGATGCATCCAGTTGATGTCTTATATATGTGTAAGTTCCGGGATTTCAAGGAGGAAAAGACAAAGAATATTCTTATGAGGTTTTTATTGGGATTTGATTTTTAAAAAAACCAGAAGCACACCCTGAGATATGCTACACCTTTTATGAATTCCTCTTCCTAATTGTTTCTTTCAACGTGTCTCTTGTCAGGAATAAATAATTCACACCAGAATCATTACAACTCTATTTCTATGTTAATAGTTACTTGAAAGTATCCCATAATGACCTGTCATATTATAGAAAAGAAGTAAATCAACAAATGCAAAGTAAGGCAGTAATTAAAATGCTGTAACAGGTAAATTAAAATGTAGTTTATGGTGTCATAATGCTGCTGCTCCTAGATGCATTGTGGTATGATTTATTTATTTATTTATTTATTTATTTTAAAAGAACTGCAACATGCTTTACTTATCTGCATGTTGGTAATATTCAGGTTGTATGCTGATTTATTTGGAGGGAGTTTGAGTCTTCTAGATTTAACTGTGCACTCAATTAGATAAACTGAATTGCCTTAGCATACAGTACTCAAATGCTTGCCAACTGAAGCTACCATGTCCTGAAATTCTGAGTTTCAAAAATAAAATAATGGTTGTTGTTGTTGTTGTTGTTGTTGTCATTGTTGTTGACAGCCCTTGAGTTAATCTAGACTCATGGTGGCCCTTTGTATGAGACATCTCCAAGATCCCCCATCCTCCACTGCTCTGTTCATGTCTTGCAGGCTCAGGCCCGTGACCTCCCTGACTGAGTCTAACCATTTTATGTGTGGTGTTCCTCTCTTTCAACTGCCCTCTGCCTTTCCCAGCATCAATGTATTTTCTAACAAATCATGCCATCCCATAATGTGGCAAAACAACAACAACAACAGTTTCAATTTAGTCATCCTGGCTTCCAGAGGAGAGTCTAGGCTTGATCTGTGATAGGATCCTCTTGTTTATCTTTTTGGTTGTCTGCGGTATCCTCAGCACTCTTCTCCAGCCCCACATCTCAAATGATTGAGATGGATTTCAGAACCAAATTAGACATATGAGAGGTCTGTCATTCTTTGCTATTTTATCTGCTGTTTAATGACAAACAATCTTACATGCTTGTTTTGAAGATTAAGGAAGTTGGCATAAGTTTTTCCAAAGACTAGAATACAACACAAATTATAAGAAAAGAGACTGAATCTAAACATTAAGAAAACCTCTTGGCTTTAAGAGCTATTTAACAGTGGAACAGTGGAATAGACCACCTCAGAGGGTGGTGAACATTTCCCATAAGTGCTTTACTTGTTTATTCCTGCACGAGAAGGGTTTGGACTATATGGCTCTTGTGATCTGTTTTTACTCTATGATTCTATGAATCTTTACTTCTATGAATGACATAATTCTACCTGATCCCTGACAAATGGCTGTGTTTTCAGAAAGGAACTATTCTAGAACATGGCCACATAGCCCAAAAGCCCTACAAAAAACTATGCTGTGTTTTCTGATGGTCTACCAATCTCTTTAATTTAGCATGGCTCTCTTATAAAGGTCAAACTCTAATAATCTACTCCAGTTTTTAATTTTTAATCTACCTTGTCATGCAGGGCAGCTTTTATGTGCCATCTGAAAACTGTATGCAACATGCACACAAGTGGCATAGAGACCTTTGCTTCCTTCTCTTGAATGCATATAGAGGGCTTCATGTTCATTACAGCATCATGAAGAAAGAGATTCCCAGTTTGCCACAGCTGAAGCTAGGTAAGAGGACAGCGTAGAAGGGTAAGAATTTGAAGTTGATTTTATTTAAAAACATGGAATTCATCTGAATATGGGAGAAAATGAAGCATCTATATATCTTGTTTGTCTAACTATTAACTATCTATTGTTTCATGGCCTTTGTTTAAGATCAGTAATAATGTGTGCCTGCATGTGTTCCCCACTTCAAAACACTTAGAAATCCAACATTTACTTTCCTTAGATTTCACTAGTGGGGTTGATATCATTCTATATCCAATATATTCTAAGAGATTTTCAGAATTTTCCCTTCTGTTTCTGCTAACTACTTTGCTTCTCACTTTTCTCTTTCTAGAGGAACTTGCTGTAGAAGATACCCTTTCACAACTTTCCTCAGAACTGCAGGTACTTAAGCATGTCCATTGTGGGATATATTTTTGTGTGAAAGAAAAAAGAGGGAAGGGAGAGACTGCTAGGAGCCAAAATATATAAGAAAGATCAAGTGGTCTTAGCTAAGACTATGTTCCTTGACAAGGTGGACCTGACGAACAAACTTTAACTGGTGAGATGTTACATATTACATTACATATGCAGAAAAAGAGAGAGAGAGTAACTGGTGAGATGCTGGAAACAAAGAACTGTCTTTCTGGACTGAACACTCTGGACCAGCCTTTTCTTTCCACAGCAACATAGGCACATACAAATGGTTACAAGGACATAGAAATATTGGAAATTGCCTTCTACTGAGTCATATCATTGGTCCACCTTCCTCAGTACTAGTAGTGGCTCTACTAGTTTCAGACAGGAGTTGTTTCTAGTCTTATCTGGATACCAGCTGTATTCCTTGGTAGTCTTCCATCCAAATATTTACCCAATCTGAGCACACAGCTTCCAAGTGTAGAGGAAATCAAAGGGGGTTGGAACTGTACAAAGGTATATCAGGCTCATGTGGGGATATGCCATCTGTCCAGTGAGAACGTTCACAAGCACAGCATAAAGGATGCTCCTAGCATCTTGTACCATCAAATTATCCTGAACATACACAACCTTGTCTATTTCTGAAAAACAAGCAGGGTTGAGCCACCATAGGTTTGAGCGTTGGACTAGGACTCATGAAAACAGAGTTTGAATCCTGGCTTGGCCATAGAAACCCACTAGGTGATTTTGGGCAAGTCACACTCTCTCAGCCTCAGCGGATGGCAATGGCAAGACTCCTCTGAAGAAAAGCCCATGATAAGTTCTCTTTAGGGTCGCCGTAAGTCAGCACTGACTTGAAGGCACATAACAGCAGGGTTGAGTCTGACCTTTATGTAGACCACTTGCAAGGGACCAGCGGGGATCACCAGGTAACACTAGATGGACCAATGTTCTAATATAACAGTTCCCTAATGCCTCAGTATGATTTATAGGTTGACTATCCCGGGCCGTGATATTTCAGGGCCAAATGTTGAAACCTAAGTCTTGACTTTATGGGGCCAAATGAAATGGCCTCCCCCACATCCTCTCAGCAGGGAGACCATATGACACACAGGCCAAACAGGACCCTAGATATGGCCCTGTCTGGGTGATCTTACATGAATGATGATACAAAGAGCATTACATGATACCACATTTTGTGCATGTGTCAAAGTCTATGGGAGCATATGCATGCATGATTTAAAAACAAACAAGTTTATTCAGACAAGTTTGTTCTATATCCTGGATCCAGAAAAGATGCAGTTAATTATTAATAGTGTATATTCTTATAAGAGTGATTTTAATGGTTCTCTTCATAAGTGAAACTTTTCAACTTCTGCCTTCTTCAGTTGCTTAAAACGAAAAATGAGTTTGTACTCAAATACATGCACACTTTTCAAGGTGATACCTTCACTCTAAAATTCCTCATCCTCAAACTGAGGACAGGAGAAAAGGGTCCAGGCTTTTAGATCTGGGAAACCTAGACTCCTCACTAGTCCATTACATCTGAATTCAGAGTCTCCATTTACTAAACCTGGAAGATTGCTTTTCCTAGATTCACCATCCCCAGTTTTGTCTGATGCTGGAAAGCATGCTATTTATATGGTATCTTTTTGTTGTGCAGCACAAAGACCTGGCCACACAAGCAATTTTTTTAAGCAGCTTCCACATCATTTCTGTAGCCACTCTGCAATTATAAATAACAAGGGAGTAAAGAACAAAGACAGCATCCCCCCTTCTGCTTGAATACCTCTGCTTGAAATGTGTGATTTTATCAGGCATTTCTGTCTAATTCTGAACTAAAGAGAAAACTAGGCTGTCCACCCTGCTGGGAGGAGCAAAGAAGAGAAATGCTGCTAGTCCTGCAGAAAAGTTTTTGCTTGAGAGATGTTTCATAGGTTGAGCAGTGCCACCTTGTGGATAATTAGGTTTTTTGGGGGAAAAGATTGCAACTTAAAAAGGAGAAATAGAGGGAGAATGTAGCAGCACCCTAGAGACTAACTGATTTTTATTTTAGAATGAGCATTTGTGCATCTCATTCCACTTCTTCAGATGCATTTGTTAGGTGTCTTCAAGTCACTTCTGATTTATGGCTACCCTAAGGTACCTATCATGATGGGGTTTTCTTAGAAAGTTTCTTTCCTTTTTTCCCCCCACTTCTTTCAATTTCATTTTCAGCTAGTGCCACATAGCCAGGCCCCAAAGAACATCAACAACACCTTGAGAAAATGCAAGCTTGTGATGGAGATCATCATTTTATATATATTTTTGTCCTGTATATTCTTAACACCATGAAGAAGCCGGTGGAGGTTTCATAGCTTGCATCATGTATTTTGTGCATTTTGATTAGCTGATTAATGCTATCACTGTTTTGTGGATTTTTGAATATTATTGGAATTTGCTGATATGTTTTCTTCAGTGGTGGTTTGCCCTTGCCATCCTCTGAGGCTGAGAGAATGTAATTTACTCAAAGTCACCCAGTGGGTTCATAAGGTCTCAAGAGTCCTAGACCAACACTCAAACTACTACACTATTTTGATACATTAGGTGCATTACAGAGTGATATATCTCAGCCTAAACAGGGCTGAAACAGACATCCCTGAGGGGGAGGCTTGGTGCTGCCCCTTTGATCATCAGATCAGAGAGCTGCAGCAACCACACGCTGTGCCCCCCGAGCCACCTGTTTGCCAGCGCAAAAAGAAGCAACAGATACCTGCTCCGTTTTGAGCCAGCAAAAATCTGGCTTTTCTGCAGCCACAACAGCTTTGTAGTACTTCTGCAGTGTGCGAGTCCGATATATAAATGCCACTTAGTTTGTTCCTATCCACTTTTGGTTTTACTTCCCTTCTTTCCTTTATTGCTTGTAACATTTCATTTGTCATCCATGGTTTCTTATCTTTGTCATCCATGGTTTCTTCTCTTTTTTGCTCTTGAAATTGTCTTTCTGCGTTCTTTTATTATGTCCCTGGCTTCAGACAATAGGTCTTCTGGTTCTCAGTCTGTTATGCTAAGTAGTGCAAATCTGTTCCTTATATTATCAGTAAATTCTACTGAGATATTGTTTAGATCATATTTTGGTACGATGGCTGGTTTTGTATTCTTATTAAGTTTTATTCTTATTATTGATATGACTAATTAATGATCTCTACCACAGTCAACACCTGGTCTAGGTGATAGGGAAGAAACTCAAAATAATAGAGACAAAAAAGGGGGATTTTTAATATAAATTTGACTTCATTTGCTAAAAGGGCATGGGAAGGAGAAATCTTGGACATGTACTTATTCTCAGTTTAGCAAAATATTTTGAGTCTCCTCCAGGTGTATTTGTGGGATCATCTTGTTTTCCACATAATTGTTTTGGCTGCAATCGTAGTATTAGTCCCAGCCAAAGTAGAACCAGAGAATTAGGTATTAACTTTCATGTTGACCTATCTTTTATCAGTTGATTTAGTGTGTCTGCTCTCCCTGGGATTAATCAATAGTATTCAGGCATTATTTCAGACAATTGTCCTTAGTGTATCTTGGTTAATATCTGTTTTACATTCTTCTAGATGCTGAACAATCCTGAAAAGATAGCAGAGCAGATCAGCAAAGACCTTGCCTGGCTCTGCTCCCATCTTTTGGCCCTCTGGACCCAGTTTTTGGAGGTTGTAACCTTGCATCCTGATGTCACAGCTTATCTTGTTCAGGAGCATCACACTCTAAGGGTAACAATAGCCAGCAATACTTAGAACAAGCAAATTATAATGATAAAAAGCTGTTGAGTACATGGTTAATTTTAGGGACATTACAAGACTGCTTTCTACATCCTTAGAGATTCCCTAAAGCAATATATCAATTTCCCTAAGGTTCTCACGTTCCCTAAAGTTTTCCTAAAATTTCCTTCCTTAAAGTTCTGATAGCAGTACTTTTGGGGAGGGGAATATAATCTGCAGTGGATTCCCTTTATTGTCATTCCTGAAGGAAGAGTTGGCATGGTCGAGTTTATCAAATGAGGGGAAATCAAGGGAGGGGATTGAGGGGTTTAAACTGTTGTTATCTCAAAAAAGGTGTGCAATTGAAGGAAGATTTTCATACACATTGCAATTAACAAGGACTCATCCCAGGAATAACTAAATAATAAGCAGCAACAAATCATTCACAGGATTTCCCCTCTGAATGTTTTGTTGCTGATTATTCCTGGGATAAGTCCTCTTAAAGTGCAATGTCATGTGAAAATCTTCAGCATGATTGCATGACTTTCATGGTATAATGACAGTTTAAACCTTTTATTTCCCTGATTTTCCCCATGTGATAAAGTCCTATGTCCAGCTCTTCATAGGATGCATCTACACTATAAAAAGAATGTAGTTTGACACCATTTTAACTGTCATGGCTCCATCCTACAGAATCCTAGGATTTATAGTTTTGTGTGGCTTCAGCATTCTTTGAAAGAAGGCTGAAGACCTTGTGAAACCACAAACTCGGGATTCCATAGAATGGAACTACAGCATTTAATGTGGCATCAAATTGCATTATATTTATACCATAGATGCACCCTCAGACTACCAAGGCCCACCTCCATGATGAGCTAATCCCTTCTTTATAACCAGCCACTCAGCCAGTGAAAGAAGATTTGCCTCATCAGGGAGGTGCACCTTTGTAGGCTCAGAAGGTTTTCCTTCTCATCCGCCAGGGAACCATAAAATATTCCCCTTTGCCATATCAGTTGCACTGAACTTGTGACAGGGTCCCTTCACCTACCCTCTCTTTATTTTATGTTTATGAGGAGCTCTTGGTAAACACTACAGTTCTTGGTTTAGTTTGATATATCACAATTTTTAAGTGTCAGACCATTGGGCTGGGTCCATTTTAGGGAGAATTGAACCACCAACAGGTCTTGGAGGGAGGGCTTTTTGAGAGATGGCCAGCTTTGGTACTGCTGGCATACTGCACCCCAGATAGCAAGGGTGCCAAACAGTCACCTTTATTCATGTGGATGCCCTTGATCTTCCATCTCTGGGTTGGTACTAAAGGTGATGTCATGAACAGCAAGTAAATTGAAAGTGGTGTCTTGAATGGTAGGGAAATTGTCCATTCCTAAGATATACTGCTGCTGTAACCAAAAAAGTTGTGGGCTTTCCTTTAGCTTCAAGAACTGTGTTTTCTGTTTTAGAAAGATGGTTCTTGCTACTCTTCTGCTCTCCTTTATCTCTAGGAGTGGCATCAGCTACAATAGATTTTACATTATTGGTTATTTATTTATTGGCTTTTGCTTTCTTTTGATAATGATATGCATGTGCCATATTTCTGTCTTCTAGGTAAGAAGATTCTCGGAGGCTTTCTTTTATGCTGAACATCAAAAGCTTGCTGCATTGACTTTCCAGGAAAGCATGTACGTGCTTTGTATGTATTGGTTCCATAATGATGTTGTGATAATTAATGTTAATTTATCATACTACAGCATCCCTCCATACCCACGGATTCTTTATTCATGAGTTCAAGCATCCACTGTTTGAAAATATTCAAAATATATATGTATAAATTCCAAAAAAGCAAACCTTGATCTTGCTGTATATAAGGAACAGTATTTCATTACACCACCGTATTTAATAGGACTTGAGCATTCATGGATTTTGGTATCCACGGTGGTCCTGGAAGCAAACCCCAGTGGACACCAAGGATGCACTGTATCTTGATAATTAATTTGGTGTGTTAAGATTTTTTTTTCCTTATGAAAATTAAATTTTGCCAGATGCATATTTCTTTCTAATGTAGTGGTCATCCGCAGTACAGCAGAAGATAGTGGAATTATTTGTATATTGTCTATGCCAACATGCAATCTCTTTTCTAGCATTCACTTGTATTTGTGTCAGAGTCATTGACAGATTACGCATTTGAGGATCTGAATTGTATTGACAGAAGACCAGTGTGGTGTAGTGGTTTGAGTGTTGGACTAGGGTTGCTGACACATAAATACATCAGTTTGACACAGTTTTAACTGCCATGACTCAATGCCATGGAATTCTGGGATTTGTAATGTCATGAGATATTTAGCCTTCTCTTTTGGAAGGCTTTGGTGCCCCATTAAAATATAGACCCCAGAATTCCATACCATTGAGCCATAGCAGTTAAAATGGTGACAAACTACTTTATTTCTTCAGTGTCACAGCAGCCTAGGAGACCAGGGTTAGAATCCTTACATAACATTGGAAACCCATTGGGTGACCTTAGGCAAGCTACATTCTCTGAATGTCAGGGGAAGGTAATGACAAACTCCCTCTAAAGAAATCTTGCCAAGAAAGCCCCATGATAAGTTCACCTTAGGCTTATCATAGGTCAGAAATTACTTGAAGGCATACAGCACCAGTCTTATTGGTTAGTTCTAACCTACTAGATCACTAGTTGATTGGCAGATCAATAGATAAGTGACTCCTATGGATTCAGTGTGTTTACTAGAGTTGACATAAGCAAGAGAATTTAGATCTATATCTTCTAAAATAAAGATCTATGTCCTTTTGCTAGTCTCAACAAGAGCATACCCACTGAGTTAATGAAATGTGTATAAATGCTGATTTACCAAGTTCCCACTGATTCAGTGGGTCTTTTGTAATTAGGATCAGTATTATTATTTATTTATTTATTTATTTATTTCTAAAGTGCTGTAATTATACTCAGCGCTGTACAAAATTGGTAAAACTTAAGAAATATATAAAAGCCTGCTGGATGTGTACACTCTATGATAGTAACAATTAGATAAAATTACAAAGGGAAGGAAAGACAAGTTAAAACATCAGACGTAAAAGCAAGTCACATCAAACAATATCCGACAGCCAGATGAGAATCACAAGTTCCCTGAGAATGCTTCCCTAAACAATAAGGTTTTCAGCTCCACCTTAAAACTGGTTAGGGAAGTGATGAGACGAGCATGCAGAGGGAGAAGGTTCCAGGAATGAGGGGCAACAAAAGAAAAGGGACGGATCCGGGAGGGGGCAGAGGAAAACCTGGGTTGGGAGAGGAGACCTTGGTTACCAGAGTGGAGGGTACGAGTAGGGACGTAGGGGGAGAGAAGATCAGTATTAAGATTTTGATAGTTAAGATCAGCAATAGGCAAACATTTTATTTACTGTATATATAAGTCTACTATATGTATAAGTCTAGAAATTTTAGTCAAAAAAGTGACCCCAAAAACCTGAGTCAACTTATCCACTGGTCAACGTAAGTACTGTACTTTAACACTTATAAAAAATGGAACCAGCACCTGGTGAAAGGCAAGAGTGTAATCTGTCCTGAAAGCACGGATGCCGTCTACTCTCTCATCCATCCATTGTTTACTGTGAGCACAAACAGTTATGCCTGCTGGGATTTTGTAAATGCTTTGACATTGGGTTTCTTTTATTTATCATTGGTTCCATGTTCCCAAGATTTACCCTCGACTTATCTACAGGTCATAGCAAAATCCATAATTTTGGCCTCAAAATGTTCCCTTAACTTATACATGAAGTCAACTTATAGTCAAGTATATATGGTAGTTTGTGGAAGGATGTACAAATACAGTGATCTCTAGAGAATGGAGATGCTTGGAGCAACTTAAATCAAGTGCACTTCAATATTCTTGAATACTAGTCAACTAAGGGGAAAGTAAACATTACGTTAATTCTGGAAGATGTCACATTCTCCAAATGTTAGCATAAAATTTTCCCTTATCTCCTTGCAAATAGTATCCAGAGTCACAGCCAGGTTTCATCAGAAGTCCGAAACTCTGAGTACCTCACCAGCATGCCACCTTTGCCTGTAGAGTGCCTCGACATAGATGGAGACTGGAGCACATTACCCATCATCTTTGAAGACCGATATGTAGATTTCCCCTACAAAGGTGGGTAATATGCATCACTAGATCTGTAGAACCTTGAACTTGGGGAGGGAAATACTCTTCAAAAAGATTCAAAAACATAATAATAATAATAATAATAATAATAATAATAATTTGTATCCCACCTCTCCCTGTGTTGGATCAAGGCAGGTATCAGCAAGTGGGGAACAGTTTAAAAGATACAAAAATAACAATGTGCTACAGCATTAAAAATATAATAATCTAAAATAGTAATTTTAAAAACATTAAATTAGAATTCACAATAAAATTGGAAAACATCTGATGGGGGCAGGTTGACAGATGGATTGTTAAAAAGTCTGAGGAGGTCAGTTAGGGAAGGCCTGCCAAAAGAAATCAGTCTTTATTGCCTTCTTGAAGGCCTCCAACGATGTTACATGGCGGATCTCCTCTGGCAGGTCATTCCATATTTTTTATTTGTTTGTTTCTCCTAGATGAGCTAAAATCTTTGCAGTTTTGGACTTAGTCTATGTGCAAAACTTATTCTATGAGCAAAATGGCATTTTATCTGTGAAAAACTGTTCTCCATAGAAAACTGTACAGAGAGCAAACATATTTCTGATATGGTTTGACTTAGTGATGCTGGCAACATGCTAACCATTGGTCATAGTTATTGGCATGTATTTACCAGTCATTCGCACATATGTGGTGTCACACTTTTAGTTCAGTGCACTATAGATATGCAAAATATGTTCAGTAGTTTTTCTTATGCTCCATAAGAAAGTGTCTCTTAAGATTTAGAGAGACCATCAAAATTTGTCTAATACTGTGAGATATTTTTACCCCAGGATCAGGGTATTGGTTGACATCCTGTTGGTATTTTTACAAACAAAAGTTTTCTTGCATATAGTTGCACATATCAATGCCTTCAGGGTACCACTTGATTTACAAGGACTGAGGAAGCAGCCATTATGTATCATCTGTCATATAATGGGAAAATAAGCAAACATATTTACATATTACACAATGTCAGTATTCAACTCAAGGATGGTTTAGTGCAGTATTCACACTATGCAAGCATAGTGTAAGATCTTGGCCATCATGGAAAATACAGTTTGATTTGTAATTTACACAAAAATGTTCAGCCAAAAGCATTCAGGGATACTCCTTTGCTGATAGGACCAGCAAGATTTAGCAATATTTCTTGGAAATATTCAGGAATTTGCATAAACTAATATCTGAGTTTATGATCAGGCTTTTGATTTTACTGATACAAATATATTCTGTAAGGTCCAAAACACACTGCGGAAATAGTCCAGTTTGAGACTGCTTTAACTGTCCTGGTTCAGTACTAGGGAATCCTGGGCATTGTAGTTTATTAAGGCACCAGGGCTCTCTGACAGAGAAGGCTAAATATCTCACAAAACTACAGTTGCCATAATTCACCAGTATTGAGCCAGGGCAGTTAAAGCAGTCTCAGACTGATTATTTCTGCAGTGTATTTTGGACCTACATCATTTTGCTGTGGGGGGTTTATGCTTATTTTTCTTTCTTTTTCAGTTCAGGACTTAGACATTTTGTCAAACTTTGTGGCTTCTGCTGTGGATAGTTTGCAAGTGGATTTAAATAAAAATGGAGAGCCTTCTTCAAACAATGACACTGCTTTAGCAAAGGGTGACTCCAGAAATGATGCTCCATTCATCATCCATACAGATAGGATAAATGGGAAATCAATGTACACCTGCAACTATTCAGAAGAAGAGTTCTCTATGGTCAAGAGTTTCAAAGATCATTCTGTGACTCAAGTACATGCAATGAATGGAGGTGACCAGTCACATAAAAATGAAGCCAAACAAGCAAGCAGTGATTTGCAATCAGATTTCCTAAAAGATTCTTCAGAAGACTTTAACATACCAATAGAATTATCAGAAAACAATAAACGCACAACAGAGGTGGAATATTTGAACACAGACTCTTTGTATAATAGTGCTCACCAAAGAGGGCCAATGCTAATCATGGCTTCCATGTATGACAGTGGCACACATGAACACCACAAACTTGTGG
Organism: Urosaurus nigricauda; assembly: GCA_034509955.1. NCBI lineage: Eukaryota > Metazoa > Chordata > Lepidosauria > Squamata > Phrynosomatidae > Urosaurus > Urosaurus nigricauda. The sequence goes on along the minus strand of JAOEGL010000004.1, from coordinate 245,283,850 downwards.
ACAGAACTGTATTGAGCCAAAAAGGTAAAAGAAAGCATTCTGGGTCTATTTTCATTGCAGACAAACTCACATCAGATGAACAAAATGGCCATGAGAAACAATTTGATGAGGGGGATGATTCAATATTGCCTGTTTCGGGAGGCTTTGATGTAAATGATCATTTTGGCTTGCAGAATGAAACAGAAGCTGTTCAAGGGGTCAAATCTTTTCAGAGGGAGGAGAAAGTGCAAGATTGTGAAGAATTTAGCTCCAGGTCAGGGGTCATTAAGAGATCTTCATCCCTAATTTCAGACTCAGGAATCGAAAGTGAGCCAAGTTCTGTGGCTTGGTCTGATGCAAAGAGCAAGGCCCTGGAATTGCCCAGTGACCGGGAGATTCTTCACCAGCTTGTCAGAAGGCACACAGTTCATCGGAACTCTCTGGAGGGCAGACATACTGAAAGCAATACAAGTTTGCCAAGTGGCATACAAGCCTCGCTCACATCAATTAGCTCTTTGCCGTATGAGGAGGAAGAGCGGGAGGTGGAACCCAACAAACTGACAAAATCTATCTCTGCTCCTCAGATCAGTAGCCCTGAAGAGACTGTAGAAGATACGGATCTATCCAAACATACTAAAACCATCTCAGACATTGCTGAGGGATCCTATGTGGAAACAGCGTGTGCCAGCATGACCATAATGGAAGCTATATCCACTTGCCAGAATGATGGTGAAAATGAACGACCACCACTACCCCTTGCTACAATGGAGCATTCCATATCTGCCATTGAACAAAATGGTGACAGTTGTCAATTCCCAGAAGCATTTGAAGATGCTTCAGAGGTGGAGTGTAGTTTGGAAACAGCAGCAGAAACTGTTCCCCTTAAGCAAAATCATGATCCAAATGGCACAGTGGAACACCAGTTGCCAAACAGAAAAGTGGAGGATGACTTGGGAAGGGCAAATGTTTACTTAGACACAAATACAACTCATCTCAATGAATACACTAATGAAGCAAATTTGCACAAAGGCTGCAGGTTGTATTCCATAGAAGTTGAGGCATTCTCAGACTGTGAGCCCCATGTGTCAGACCTTAGCCACACCATGCCTGTTTCAACAGTGGTAGTATCGGGTTCCAACACCACACAGGGATCCTGTGGTAGCCCATTTGTCAATGCCAAGACATCAGCATGTAGTGCAGATATCTACAATTTACAAGAAATAGAACTGGATAACAGATCTGAGCGTGGAACCTCTTGTGCTCAATTGGAAAAGAAAGATCTCAACACTGTGTCATCAAACAATACAGGATTCCATTCGGTGGTGCCAGAGACACTGGTGCTTGAGAGCAAAAAGGCCATTGAAGGAGTCAATTTATCTGTTTCTTGCACAGCCACCTGTCTTCCTTTTTCTTCTGTTCTCAAAGAGAGCCCACCAACAGCAGGCTTCTCCTCCAAACTGGTTACCTCTCCTATTACACATCAACCAATGGGTTCCTTTGGAGTCATTTCCTCTGAATCCAGTGATGCGGATGAAGAGATCAATGAAAGAATGCTAAGGTAAGGAGGTATATATTTGTTTGTTTTAATAATTATATGTTGTCTTTCTGCATGATAATAACCCTCTTAGTTGGAATTCAGAAAATGGGAACCAATACATAATAACTAATGAATGAGAAATCTGCAAAATTAGCAGTCATTGTGCCGATGTAAGAATATCTGAATTTTTAGATGTTTCCCCTACAGCTGTTATAATTACCATACTTGCAGAAATCTCCTTGGCCAATATTTTGTGATAACATAAGTCTCTTGTCAAATACCCAGTTCAACCTGTGATTTATAGTGTATTCTCCAGTTTTTATCAGGCCAAAGAAAAATTTAAAAAAGAACTGAAGACTGAAGGATATCTGTACAGTGATTTATCTGTACTGGCTTCTGATGTCCCATATTTTCCACCAGAGGAAGAGGAAGAAAATTTGGAAGATGGAATTCACCTGGTGGTCTGTGTTCATGGGCTGGATGGTAAGGACCAAGACAGATATGAGAATAATTGGGTATCTGAATGTGTGATAACCAGGAGAGCCATTGGCAACATGTTTCTCATTGTATCATGGTTACAATGTGCCTAGGCCCCAATAGATGATAAAAGGTCCTGTTTCCATCCCAACTGCCATTACTCTGATCACTGAATGGAAGAAGAGTAGCCAACACCTGTTAGATACAATCCCAACCCTCACTGCCGTTCCCTTTCCCTTGGATGCTATGTCTTATTTAGCTTGCAAATCTGAGGGCAGGGAACTATTAAATAAACAGTTTGTCTGTCACCCTGAGAGCCTTTTGGTTGAAAGGTGGGGTATAAATATAAATATCAAGTAGTAGATAAACATCACTACTTGAAACTTTTGTAGGGATCCCAATAAAAATGCAGAATTTTATGTTGACTACTTAGAAACATGTAATCTGGGTTCAGGTATGGATTTGGCAGAAGGCTCTGAAGGATGTGGGGCAGTAGAAAACAGGACATTTGGGGGGGGGGGTTCTCACTTAAGATTTGATGAGGCTGGGATATTCCTTTTACACTTCAGAATGTGTAATTATGTGGACTAAGTATTTGACATTTCTGTTATGGAAACAGTGGTCCGTTTTACATTGGCAAAAAGAGGTGTGTTGAAGGCTGCATGAAAGCCCAGCCTTTAGATGAGAAAAAGGGAAAGTGTGCCATGAAAACACTATTTTGGAGTTTTAAGGGAGAAGAAGTGCTTTAAAAAGGAGCTGGCCCGTTTTACGTTGGCAAAAAGAGGTGTGTTGAAGGCTGCATGAAAGCCCAGCCTTTAGATGAGAAAAATGGAAAGTGTGCCATGAAAACACTATTTTGGAGTTTTAAGGGAGAAGAAGTGCCTTTAAAAAGTAGTTTGATTTCCCCACTTCTTTTTTAAAAAGGGTGCAGCATTGCTGGCCCGTTTTACACGGGCAAAAAAAGGCGCTTTTAGGGCTAAAAAGCCCGCATTTAGGGTTAGGGAGGGCGTAGCCTTTACACCCTCCCTAAGCCTAAAACACATGGACGCCGCCATTTAAAGATGGCGGCATCTACACGGTGGCGCCGTACAAGCGTCATCACGTGCGCAGCGTTTTGATGCGCTGCGCACGTTTTGACGCTCTGGCGGCGCGGGAGGGTGCCAATCGCGCCCTTCCCGCGCCGCAAAAAAAGAGCTCGATCCCAGAGCTCTTTTTTTGCGGCGGGTCATTGCGGCGGGATGAGGCCTCTGGGGCTGCCCGTGTGGCAGCCTAGGCCTCATCTCGCCGCTAGAAGGGGCGAGTTTGGACCGCCCCTTTTAGCCAATGTAAAAAGCACCCCTATTGCATCTAAAGGCTAAGGTGTAGTTGAACGGTTAAATGGGGCTCTGTATCTTTAAAGCGCCCATTTAAAGGCAGCGATACAAGTGCGGAGGGAGGGAAGGTGCCAAGACAAGAAGAGACCTTCAGAGCCCGGCCAGAGTGCGCCTGCACCTTCCTTCACCTCCTCCCTTTGGTTGAGAGAGTGTGACTTCTAGGGAGACAGCAGGGCACTGGAGGCGCTCAGCCAGACCAGGGCAAGCTGGCAAGAGGAGGAGGAGAAGGGGAGGGACCTGGAGCACCTCCGCTGCCCTGCTTCCCTGCAAGTCACACTCTCTCAGCTGAAGGGGGGAGGAAGGCAGCGGGGAAGGAGGGAGGGAGGGAAGGAGCCAGGAAGAGACCCCCAGAGCCTGGCCAGAGCACGCCTGGCCCTCCTGCTTCCTCTTCAAAAAGAAGGCTGGAAAAGTAGGACGTGTCCTGGCAAAGGAGGACATGCCTGGTCAACTTGGAAAAGGGGGGCCTCTGCTCAGGAATGGAGGACATATGGGAATCCCTCCTGGACAGAGGGCTGAAACCTCAAGACAACTCAATATAATGCTCTGACAGAATACAGACTACAACTCCCATGAGCCTTTGCTACCATTTCCCAAGATGCCTTAATTTGCAACAGAAAGCCGACCAGTATGTTCACATGTGATGAATTCTTTCGTATTGACTCTGCATTTTCTTTTTGTGTAGATGATCTCTTGTCTTGTGTGTGATGAGCTTGTGCGTAATCATGTGCATTTCCGAACTGACCTCACTTTCTCCCTCGTTCGGAATGGTCCTGTACTCCCCCATGTGATAAGCTCCGACTGTATGGTGTACCTGCGCAATTGCGCAATTCGCAGCCAGCAAGGGAAAAAAATGTTTAAAGCGCGGCTAAAAGCTGCGTTCTTTGCCGCCCATGTAGCTGCTCCGCCTGTGTTTGTAGCGTTTTGACAGCTTCCCATGTAGTTGCTGAGCCACAGAAAAAACCTCAGTCTAGCTGCCCTGTACTTTTTAAATGCACACCTGGGGCTTGCTGTCTAGCTGCTAAGCATTAAGGAAAGTGCAACTTCATGTCACACTTTCTTGCCAATGTAAAAAGCCCCAGTATTTTCTGTCACACATGTATGGAATGGTAGATACCAGAAGAAAAGTCTGATAGTGTTGACCGTGGAAAGAGTTGTACAAAAGCTTTCCTTTCAATGAGAACAAGTATGGGTCTATCCAAAGGAAGGATGATGGGTAGAATCATAGAGTTGGAAGAGACCACAAGGGCCATCCAATCTCCTGCCTGCCATGGTAGATGATGGCCTTCAGAATTTAATCAATGTCTTAGAGAAGTGTTGTGTGCTTTTTCCCCAAGGTAACAGTGCAGATCTCCGGTTGGTAAAAACTTTCATTGAGCTGGGTCTCCCTGGAGGAAAGCTTGACTTCCTGATGTCAGAAAGGAACCAGGTAGATTGATTTTTTTAAAAAAAAAAAAAATTGTAGTCCATATCCATTTCTTATAATGATCCATTTAACACATTTAACATAAAAATAAAACACACATGGAAAAAACAGCTGGAATCAGATTGGTTAGTTCCAAATATGACAGTGGCAGTGGTGACAATGAAGATGATGATTATGATGATTTTGTTGTTGGATATCAAGTCTTCCAACAGCCATAGTCAACAACAGTTCTGTTCAGGTCTTGCAAGCTGTTGATTGTTTTATTGAGTCAATTAACTTATAATGAGGTCTTCATTTTTCCTCTTGTTTCCTAATTTAATAAGCTTTATTGTCTTTTCCAATGAATCATGTTGTCTTATGAACTGTCTAGTACACAATAGTTTCAGTTTAGTAATTTTAGCTTCTAGTGGGACTACAGTTCAGGTTTGCTGTCATACTCATTATTTGTTTTTTGGGCAATAGACCATTTAATCATTATCAAATGGTACAGTGATATACAGATAAACCTGATTGATTCAGTAGATCTACTCTGAGATTAATAATAGCATTCAGTTCAATATCCAAAATAGATAATGGTGCCAATTATATTTTTCACATTTATTTAAAAAAATCTTTTTCAACTTCATTACTGTATATGGTTACAATCTTATTTGTTCCTTTATTGTTGATGCCATCAAGTATTTTACTCATCTGACATCTTGTAGCACCTTTGAGGCAAACTGAAACAAAGAAGTTGGCAGCAAGAGCTTTCACAGACTAAAGTCTACTTCCCCAAATGCATACAGTGGAGGAAGTAGCCTTGTCTTCAAAAGCTCATGCGGCCACCTTCTTTCTTTCAATTAGAATCATAGAATCATAGAATCATAGAGTTGGAAGAGACCACAAGGGCCATCCAGTCCAACCCCCTGCCATGCAGGAACTCCAAGTCAAAGCATCCCTGACAGATGGCCATCCAGCCTCTGCTTAAAGACCCCTAAGGAAGGAGACTCCACTACACTCCGAGGGAGCGTGTTCCACTGTCGAATAGCCCTTACTGTCAGGAAGTTCCTCCTAATGTTGAGGTGGAATCTCTTTTCCTGCAGTTTGCATCCATTGTTCCGCGTTCTAGTCTCTGCAGCAGCAGAAAACAAGCTTGCTCCCTCCTCAATTAGTTTCAGAGATGCTACAAGATCTCTCTACATACTGATTCAACAGACTAACATGACTATATCTTTGAATTTTACTCATCTGAGTTACATATCATGTCAGTCATGACATTTTAGAGGAAAGTCTTTCATAATATTTAAGAGGAAATAGAGAAAATACTTTTATCTTCCTCTAAAATATCACAGAAGGATGCATGCCTAAGGCCACTCTGGGAAAGTAAATGTTAGCCACCAGGTACAGTTAAATACATTATCAAAATCAGTTCCACTGCTACTGAAAAAAAGTGGAATGATGAACAATGAAAAAAAAGTATTGATTTTTGATTTCTCACTCATGGGATTTATTTCTTAATTAATAAAACTGAACTAAATACAGACACCTAAGAGAGGTGTTTTTTTGGTTTTTTTTTTTGTTTGTTTGTTTGTTTGTTTTTTTTTTTTGCATTCATTGCTATTTCATGAAATTGGCAATGTTTATATAAAGTCAATTCAATTTCTTTCAGGAAAAAGAGAATCAGATAATTTTCTTAGAAATTTTAAGTAATAATTTGAGCTTTTTGATGGTATATCCAGAATTCTTTTTATCTTATTGAGGTCTGTAATATTTTATTGTATTTTGCATACATTATTTTTTAGGTGTAGCCCCAGCTCCTCTGCAATTGTTTTATTTGTATGGGTCTGAAGAGGAGAGACTTTACCCATAAAGGCTCCACACACAAGTCAAAATTCTGATTTCCCACATTCTGGATCACATAGAGAGCTTTCACAGCTGGAGGAGTCTCTCCTCTTCAAATTTCTTGCTTTTCCCATGAGAAAAAAAAGAGGTGGGCAGGGCAATCCTCTCTTTCTGTTTTTAATAAACCCACATAAGAACACTAGGATAGAGCTATGATGAAAAGCATTCCATTCATCCTATTAATTGGCCTACAATCTAAGCTACTCCAATTGCTTTGCACTCTTTAAACATATTGACAGGGTTTTGTGGTTTGCAAGGTGATTAGGGATTCGACTGAGGGGGATAAGACTAATAACACTTTTTGATTCAATCAGAGAATTCCACTTCCCACAATGGCCAACCCGATATCTTTGCAGAGATCAAAAGCAGTGAATGTTCTCACTAACTCCCTCCTCTAAAGGCCAGGCCCTCATTTTTCAGGGTATTTTATATTACATTATATATTATATTTTTGGCCAGAAAAAGTGTGGTTCAGGGAGTGTGGAGGTATTAAGGGGCACCAAAATAGCTTTCAGAGGTTTTAAAGGGTTTGTATATAGTTTTATTTTTATTGTTTTATTGCTTTTTATTATTCTTAACTGTTGTAATATGGACTGTTTTTAAGTGCTTTTATCTTTTTAATTGCATTTTATTTTTTTAATGAGCAATGAAATTTAATATTGTAGTAGATTAGTTCTATTTTAATGCCCACTTTTGTAGGTTTTTAATTGCTCTTTTTATTTGTAAGCTTTGTGCCCAAATTTTTGGGGAAAACAGGATACAGATGATGATGATGATGATGATGATGATGATGATGATGATGAATCAGATCATAAAGGCTTTATGTATTTTTTCCCATTCATGCATTCATTCATTTTGAGTATTTATACTCCACTCTTCTGCACCAACACTTTCAGAGCAGTTTACATATTCAAGCTAGTTCTTTCATTTGTAAATGACATGTAATATTGTGGATACTAAATTTCAGAGAAAATAAGTAATTAACAATGCAAACAGGCAGGCGTCCATATTGAATTGACTAGCATGTTTAGTAGATGGGAGACTGCAAATTGAATGTCTTCATGTTTTTTCTCTTTTTTCCCTTTGAAAGAACTGGAATTAGTAAGAGAGATTTCTTTTTCTCAGCCACACATACAAAAAACAAAACAAAAACATTAATTACTGGATATGTTTCCCTTGCATCTCTTCCCCAGCATTTGATGATTATTTCCCTGGCATGTCATTAGTTTTGAATCTGATGTACAGCCTACTGGATTATAAAACAGCACAGTTTCTGATAATAAGGGGAAACATTTGTCATCATGATCCCTGCTGTATTTTATTTTTCCATTCGTTACTTTCTGTTTCTAATGTACAAGAGTATCCAGCTAAACTTGTGAGTTAAACAAGCACATTGGTGGGCCCCCTTTGCGCACTAATTAGCTGTCAAAGAGGATATGGAATATTGTTATAACCATCCCATTTGGTGGTAGCTTTGTTATGGTCAACATTAACAGCCACCTGGCTGTGCAAATGGTAGCAAATGTAGCTGTGCTTTAGTCAGGCATGGTAGGTACAGCATGCACAAGAAAAAGTGGTAGACTGACACCATCCTCTTCTTCACAGACAGATACATTTGCAGACTTTGATACAATGACCGACCGTTTGCTAGATGAGATTATTCAGCACATTCAGTTGTACAACTTGTCGATATCACGAATAAGGTAAAAAGAAGTATCTTTTTTTTTTCTTCTTGTAAAAATGAATGATTCATTGCTAAAGCCTCCAATCCAGATAGATACATTTTGGATGGATACTTTTTAATACACCATGATGCTTATTGCTCTTGAAACTAATGGCAACTGTTTTACGTGGTGCATGCACTTGTCGTTTTTCTTTAGTGCTGACAATAAAGCCCTATATGGCACAGGTCCAGCCTATCTGGCAGATCTTGTCTCCATATATAGCCATGCACAAGCCCTGAATTCATCAGGAGAGGACCTTCTCTTGGTTCCATCACTTCACAAGCATGCTTGGTGGGGATGTGAGAGATGGGCTTCTTGGTGATTTCCCCTGGACTTTGGAACATCCTGCACATGGAGGCCAAAGTGGCCCTCCTCTTTTCTGTCTTTTTGTTGGCAGGCAAAAACTTTTTTAAAAAAATTCTAACAGGCTTTTAATACAGAAGAATTTAACAAATGGGCTAGGGGTGCTGTATTGTTTTAAACTAAATTATTTTAAATGGCTTTTTAAAATATTTCTAATTGTACAGTGGTCCCTTCCCTTATGCGGGGATCTGTTCCAGAACCACACCACCACCCACATAAGAGAAATCATGTGTGTGCTGGAGCCCCATTAGAAATAACGGGCTCATGCCCATGGTACAGCATTACTTCTTCTGGGGTGCACCCCATTATTTCTTCCAGGGCACATCAGTTTTTTCCCCCCCTCCAGCATGGCTTTCAGAGTATGCTGCAAGCCACATAAGGCACACCTGTGAATGATGCAGGCACACTGTATTTTATTCTTTTAACCAGAGATTTGAAATGTTTTAATATTGTGACCAGTTTAATTCTAATTAATGTTCACGTTTTGAATGTTTTTGATTCTGTTGCTTTTTAAAACTGCAAACTGCTTTGAGTCCCAATTTTGGGAGAAAATTCTATATTCTGAATAAACAATGATGTCATTCAGCCAGTTTGCACCAGTTTGCTGGAAGTGATTGTTAAAATTATTGAAATATGTGGAAGCTAAAAAGAGGAGCCAAGAATAGCAATGGGATGGAGAAGGAAGAGGCTGGAGTGAATGAAGAAGACAGAGAGATAGAAGAGTCTGAAATCTTCCAGAGCTAAGGGGGAGAGCTGGGGATGTAGACATGCTGAACACCCCATTCTCCAGTGTGGATGCTATTGAGGGGTTGCAAGAAAAATCAGCCAGCCATAGACTTGAGTAAGAAACACTGACCTGGTCTGCATGGACTGTTCTCCCCACCCCCCACCCTCATTCTAAAATCATCCAATTCAAACTATATATATTCCAAACCCTAGTTCTGATGCATGTTCTCTGGTCAACATCTGGCAATTGTACACCAGAACCATGCTATACCAGCCTCAAAACAATATTTGTTGATATGGATCTTCTGGGAAGATCTGGAGCCCTCCTTTCCCACACTGCAAAGATTGTATGCACAGATGTCCCAGTGGGCCACTCAGTGCATCTACCCCTGTCACAAGTTGCTTGTTCTGGGGTCAGAACAAGTCATCCAGCCATGTCACCATCTCTGGAAGCTACATTCCCATGTCAGAAGCAAGTGTCCCACATTAGTGATATCTCACATTGGTGATGGAGGTGCCAGTCAGCCCAGTGTGATACCTGAGCAGACAGCTGCCACAGCATGCGAATGGAAGCCAAGGTAACAAGGGCAGGTTGAAGTAGGTATGGGGCCAGGATATTCCAGGCTGCCCCCAGAATATCCTAGCTGGCCATTGCAAACAAGACCACTGCCAACTCCTATAATCCTTGCAGGGAAGCAGAAAACCTCTCTAGGTGAAGGCAGATTGGCAAGACATACATGTACTCATTTGGACCAAAGAAAGAAAGAAAGAAAGAAAGAAAGAAAGAAAGAAAACCAGAAGTTAATTTCAATACATGTGTTTGTGTTTGTGTGTGCATGTGTGTGTGTGTGTGTGTGAGAGAGAGAGAGAGAGAGAGAGAGGGAGGGAGAGAGAGTGAGTTCCCTGAAGTCTCCTGACAAGCCATGACAACCTCATGAATTCAGATGGTTTTCGTAGGCAAGGGATCCTCAAAGATGATTTTGTCAGTTTCTTCCTCTGAAATGCAGCTTGCTATCTGTTGGTGGTCCATCCAAGTACTTACTAGGGCTAACTCTCCTTAGTTTCCAAGATCAGACAGGATCTGGTGACTTTTAAGGATATTTTGGCCACTTTGAATTATATATATATATATATATATATATATGAGCAATATGGGAGTAAATAGATTGGGGGACTAAATTAGGATGACAAAATCTTTGCTAAATAGTGCAGTTAATGTACTAGGCAGAAATTCTATGTTGAAAAGATATAATTGTGGTAACATAATTTTCTATTGCTACAGCTTTATCGGTCACTCCCTTGGTAACGTCATCATCCGATCAGTATTAACCCGGCCCAGGTTTCGGTATTACCTCAACAAGCTACACACTTTCTTGTCTCTTTCTGGGCCTCACTTAGGAACACTGTACAACAACAGTACTTTAGTTAGTACAGGTAAGAGTTGCTGGCAAAAATTTCTGAATTGCTCTGGAAAGAACTGAGAGAGGAGTGAGTGTTTTTCACAATCTTTTTTATAGAAATGTTCCTTATATAAACAAATTGGTTTCCTTTTGTTGCAGTGGCAACTGAACAAATTACAGCAAGAGTTTTAAAAGATACTACTTTAACTTCTGCATATGATCAATAAAAACTATCTGATTAGTATGCCCTTAAAAAAAAAGCTATGAGCAATAAAACTGGTGGATCAACTGATTAGAATCTCTGTCTGAGAATACCTACATAATTAAAACTGCTTTTGAAAGAAATGCAAAATTGATTTCTTATTGGCTTCTTGAAATTTTGTCACATATTTGCTTTTAGAATCCAACATATATCAATTATCATTCCAGGGCTGTGGCTGATGCAGAAGCTAAAAAAATCTGGGTCACTGCTGCAGCTGACCTTCAGAGACAATACAGATCTGCGGAAATGTTTCCTCTATCAGCTCAGCCAAAAAACAGGTGGGTGAGATTGTATTCAAATCAAAAACATTGAAATTAACAGCATTAATAACGGATATCAGACTTGCCACTTTGTATGCTATGATTTCCCAGGGCTCTTCTGCATTGGGGGAAAATGCCATGTTCACCCTGATGCCAGTGCTGGCAGACAAGAAGGCATGTAGCTATTTATGGGGAGGATCTATGTTTTTTCTGGTGTTAACTCAACTTTTCTCCAAACTAAATTTGGGGAAAATCCTGGTGTTTCCCAGAAACCCCAGAGGGACCTTGGGAATGTGGACAGATCAATTAGGTCCAGTTCGGCCTGATCCATGGCTGAGCGGGGATTCAAACTCTAACCGTCAGAATCCAATGGTGTTCTATCTATCTATCTATCTATCTATCTATCTATCTATCTATCTATCTATCTTGCACAAAACTAAAGCAGTTTTATAGCACATTTTTTTCAAAAGTGTGAAAAAATAATCAAAAACTCTCTTAATCAAAGAGAGAAAATTTATTAGCTCTTGCATGTGTGAATGAAATATGGGAAGGTTTACATCCTGTTCATTACTAGAGCATATTCAATTAGAATTCTGGCTGTCTAATTATTATGCTGAGAACATTGGATATCTGCTTTTTTCTTTCTAACATATTGCACATTTAACATCATTTATGACACAGGAATAGTATAAATCTACTGCCACAGTAAATGGGTTCCTGCTCTCCTCTTTGAAGAAGCCTGATGAATGCAGGGGTGGCAACTGTCAAAGGTTAAGAGCCTCAGTGCTCCTGCCAGAAATTTTGAATGGCTGTATCCTCCCCACAAAACACAACCTTTTCCACTTCAAATGCCCCAAATTGCCCTCTAGGGATGTGAGGATATTTTTTCCATGTTTTATGCCCACTGTAGGCCACCATAAATTTAAAATGACCTGTTCCCCCATGGTGGCCCACATACATACACATACTTTGTCCTCCCACATAATATATGTCTTGTTGGGAAATGTGGGAGATAGTACTGGTGAGACAGAAACTGAACAACGAGTCTCACATCTAACCACACACCCTACAATATGTAGCAGAGAAAAGAAAGAAATTCAGTTTTCTTAGCAAAACATATAAAAGTAACTTTACTTAGAATAATTTCTGAATAATGAAATACATGGTTTTGTAAAGGAGAGAGGCCAGAAACAGAGGATGTGGATTGGGGTGATGCAGTAAGATGGTGGGTATAGCAAAGCAAATAGGAGTTCTCTAAGCAATGCAAACTAGCAATCAATGAGGACAGGTATGCAAAGGCTGCTAACTGTAACATTCCCTGTATTTCCCCTTCCCAGGTCTTCAGTATTTCAAAAATGTTGTTCTGGTGGCCTCACCTCAAGATCGTTATGTACCATTTCATTCTGCAAGAATAGAAATGTGTAAATCTGCACTGAAAGACAGACATACAGGTATATTGTTTTCTGCATAACTACACTGTTTATATTTAAATTAATGTCAAAGATGTCAAAGATCTCGGTTCTTGTTATGATTTTGATCCAACCAAGAGAAGATTTGGGGCACTTTAAAAGTTTGTCTTTTATTCGAAGTGTCCCCCCCCCCCCCCAATGTACTGTAATGTTTGTGCCTCCAAAACACTTATAGACTTATGGCACCACCATGAATTTCACAGAGTGCTCTTAGACAAGGAGTACTCAGAACTTGCTTGCCTTTTCCTTCTTTTGAATATAGTCTAGAGCACCTGGCATTTGTTGGCAATCTCCTTCCAGAAGACTAAACCCGTTGACTGATGTTAGTGTGGCCTCACTATTCAATAATTAATTTAGTGGGGTCTGCTCTAGTTTTATATAATTATAGCAAATAGTAGAGGCAGTGATAGTTATGATGTTGATGATACTATACTTAGTTTTGTAAAATGTCATGTATATTAAGGGTGCTGGATAACTAAACATATATAATGCAACAGCATTTCTTCACCTTTTAAAGGTCCAGTGTATGCCGAGATGATCAACAACCTCCTCCAGCCAGTCATTGGGGCCAAAGACTGCACTTTGATCCGCCATGATGTGTTCCATGCCTTGCCAAACACAGCCAACACGCTGATCGGGCGGGCCGCGCATATAGCAGTGTTGGATTCTGAACTCTTCCTGGAGAAATTTTTCCTTGTGGCAGGACTAAATTATTTCAAATAGCATCAAAAGCCTCAGGAAAACAAAGAAGGCCTTGTGTACAATGGCATGAGATTTCTGGGTCAAGAAAGTGTTATGTTGTTTGGAATTAATGGAGGATGCCAGTGGCAAGGTGGGACACAGACACACATACCCATACCCTACTTATTTTGGGGAAGAATCAAGTGCTTTGTCTATAAGGCATTTCAAGGGCCAGATATTGGTGCTTTTTGGAAGATGTAAACACCTACATGTTAAATTACTTTGTCTTTTTCTGTTCGTTCAATCACTTTTATAAATTGGTCTAGGAGTCCTGAGGGTAAGATTACGAATCTGCCTCTGACTGGACCCAGCATCATTCTCTCAACTCCATCATGAAAGGAAAATCCATCTAGTTATGAGTTGCCTTAGTTGATTTAACACTGATTTGTTTAATAGGAGTGTTATTTTGTTTTCTAGATTTGTGTGTGTGTGTGCAGTTTGTCTGGCTGAACAGAAAGAAGCAAACATAATACTCAGGTTATTTTTCTTTTATGATGAATCAGAAAATGACAGTAGGAAGAGTTATAGTTAGGGATAGAAAACGGTGAGTTTTGCAGAAGTCTTTGATAGTTTCAAAGAGAAAATTCATATGCAGCATATGAAAAACCCAGCTTGGCAGCAGTAATAAAATATGTTCTGTAATTTCTTGGTGTCAGAATGGAACTAATGAGTGGTGGTATATTCCTAGTTTTAAGGAGGGAGGGGGACATTGTGACTTGAGGAGCCTTGAAGTCATGAAGACCACTATTTGGCAATGGTGGGCATGTGGTCATATTTTGGACTGAGTAAGGATCAGAAGTCATCAGTGAACACAGGCTCCACCTATTGCTTTTCTCTTGCAAAAATCAAAACACATGCAATGGCATCTTCTAACATCTGCTTCCCTAGTGCAAATGGCTGTAAAGAGTAGATTTCAGCCGTTAACTTCCCAGTGTGAACAAAGGGTTCTCAAATCCTCTCCTTTTCCATAAAGAGCAACAGAGTTGTTTAATATTCATATCATGTGTTTCTCTAAGAAGCTAATGAATGAACAGGAGCAAGGATGCTTTGAAAGTTAAGGGGCAGTGGCCAAAAGAGCCCCTCTGTCCATAGTTTGATCTACACAGGAACCGATGGCTAGGTTATCTACTAGAGAGGACATCTGTCTTGTGGGGAACACTGGCATCCTTTGAGAGCTGGAATTATTTCTTGTGCCTCCATTCAGCTGTAAATGAAGTAGGAAGAATGAGAAAAAGAAAACATGGGGCTACGATGAATAATGTAAGGCCCTGCTTTTTGGAGAAAGAGTTCAGGTTTGGTTTGATGTGGAGGCAGCCACTCTCAAAGAGATATAACAGATACATTTGTCCCAGATCCTATATACCTGTGGGAAGTTTCAATCCCACACTATTCCAGTAAGCATGGAATTGAGATTATAGCTTTTGAGGACTTCCTTTAATGCCTTGTAGATCACTTCCTCTCCTAAGTCATGCTGGCTCACCAAGCCAATCAATATTTCAAAAGTGTTCATGTAAAGCCATTGACCTAGAGCATGAAATTAGCTAAAAGATAGGTCATTGACATATGTTTAGCCAGTTAGCTAGGGCTGCCTTTCAGTAGCACATACGATTTGTGTGCAGAGGTTCCTAATTGCAACTCCTGGGAATTTCCACTGAAAGGATCGTCTAGCCAGAGATGACTATTTGACTATTTTTACCCTTGCATTTAAAGATGAATAGTTTTCTTCCCACTGAAGTTGAAAAATATTTTTTCCATACAGGTTTTGCTTGGTACTCATACATCCTGAAGTGTTTTGGGAAATTAATCTGTGCAAAAAGTTTGCATCAGAATTGAGTTGTTTGTGCAATAAGACTTTTTAAATATTGCACTGAAACACACACACACACACACACACACACACACATGTCTTTCTAGAAACAGTAGCTGTTGCTTTAAAAAACAACCCACAATTTTTGTACCACCAAAACTCATACCTTTTTGTACAGAATAATTTCCCATAACACTTTAGGATGTGTAAATAGTGAGTTAAAATTGTGTGATTTCCACCTCTATGCTGCTATTCATGACTGAATTTCTCCAGTATTAGGAAGCTCATGTTTTGGCTGGAAAATAAATAATAATGAATATTCTTTCTATCCCTAGATTTAGTCCAGAGATCCACAGTCCATACACTGGGGACTACCACAAAGCCCAGCAAATTTTGAGGGTATTTTTCACAGATGTCCTGACCTGAAAATGTCCAGAATTTCAGTGTTTTCAAATAGCATTCCAGGCCCAGGTTGGTTTATGATGTTGTATCACCAAAATCAAGACTCAATTCATGCAAACGAACACCGTCCAGGGTCAGAGAGTTTCCCTGAAGAAAATGGATCGCTAATAAAATAGACACACATCTACTTCACATATCGTCCCACCCTGAGCACTTGCCATTCAACAACAGACCAATACACAGATTAATATGTAAATCACTTCCTCACCAAAGGTCACACACACACATACACACCACTCACACCCACACTCTGAAGCCACAGATGTAGGTGAAATGTCAGGAACAGATTCTCCCAGAACTTGATCACATAGCCCAGAAAGCCTTCAGAAAACGATACACAAACTTTATTCCATGCCCAAAATAATTTTTTAAATATTATATAATATTAACCTTTAGGCTATTAGTATTAGCTGTACATTTTTGTGTTTTAAACTTGTGTCCCATCCCCAAGATATGCCATTTTGCTCATGTATGTGTGTATGCAAAAGCAGTTATTCCAAAATTCCAAAAATCTAAAAAATTAAATAAATCTGAAATCACAAGCACTTCTAGTCCCAAGCATTTCAGATAAGGGAGGCTCAACCTGTGTTGCCCTCGGGTATGAAAAGGTTGTGCGCTCTTGATTTAGCAGATGACATGAAAGTCTTCTGTCTGGAGAGCATCTGCTAGCCCCCCCCCCATAAAAAAAGGGGGGGACATTGGCTTAAATGGATAAATATTCTGACCTAGTATTAGGTGGTCAACATCCTGGACAAAGACTTACCAGAGACAGTTGGCTATGATGAGCCTATCTTATGAATGATTTGACTTGAATCCAGATCTTGACTCAGGGAATTTTTGATGAAAAGTTAGTATTGGATGTGGTGGATGTGGTATTGGATGTGGTGCTTGAAACAGTATGGTTGCACTTCATTTTACTTGAAATTTGTTTTACATTGTAACTTTCCCCCTAAATTCTGGCATGTGTAGTTCTAAAATGTATATTTATTTCATAATGTGTACTCAGAAACTCAGGCCTATATCCTATTTAGTCCTGAACTAGAGTAGACCCATTAGATTAGATTAGATTTCGGGATGGGGGGAGTCTATTTTACAAAGTAAAATATTATAAAGAAAATGGCAATACGAGAAAGAATCTATGGGTTTTCATTGTATTAATATATTATTTTTTCATCAGTGCTTGAGAATTGCAAAATATGAAAGATTAACCTTAAAAGAAGTAAATATATATATATTGAGTGGAGGGGAAGATTTGCGTAAGGGTCTGGCAAGTTGCAATCTGGTCATCAACTGAATTAGAGAGTTTACCCAGCACATCCAAACCCACAGGAAAATCAATTACTTTGCACTGATTTCTATTATGCTTCTCATCTCATTGGACTCTTTCATACAAGGCTAATGGGTAATGGGAAGTAATTTCGAACGGAGCAGGGGTTCATGTAAATTCGCTAAACAAGCGAATTTACATAAATCCGCATTGGCTCCATTCGGAGTTGGGAGAAATTCCTCCCCGTTTGAAAGAGTCCATTGTGTCTTTGGACTTCTCTAAATATCTGACACATCTAAACACTGAGGTAAAAGAAGGAGAAACTAAGCTTACTTTTTATTTTTATTTTTTGTAACTTAAACCCTTTGGAAGTAGTGGTTGACTTTATTAAATGACCTATTCATGCGAACAGTTAATTCTGTGCATGTAATGTGCACAAAGCCACTTCCCAGTGATGAAAAGAATGGGCAAGGTCCTACTCACCCAAACTTCATGTGCACATTGGAGCCTTACAGAATTCTAGGTCACAAACTCTGTAATTTCTGTTCCTTGCTAATGTTTTTTGTCAAATGCAGATGAATATAATTTCAATGCATACTAGTGAAAGGCAGAATGTACATTTTATGTGATAATAGAAACAGGGCTTTAGATCAACCCATATGAGCTTCATCCAACTCTTGCTGATGTTAACAGTGCATGGTTCTATGTTAGCTTCTCAATGTATCTCCGCTAGACATTTTGGATACTATTTTTTTAGCATCCACTCTTTATTAGTTGGTCCTTCTTTCCCATCCTTCACCCCCAAATGTATCACAGATGTTTGAGATGTCTGTCTACTGTTACCAGCCAGATATAGTACTTTTGAAAGATTCCTATTGATGAAATAGTGAAAGATTACTGCTGATGAAATATAAAATTCCTCTTACTCACCAAGAAAAGGTAATGGATTTTAGATGTGATTGAGAATTGGAACTGCTCTTATTAGAGAAGTTCAAGAACATGTGAAAGACTCCTATGGATCAATTAGTTAGTTTGTTTGTTTTTTAAAGATTTTAAGCTGTTGTTGACTACATTTTCATAAATGCTGCCACAATTGTGTCAAAATTATGGGCAATAATAATCTGGTCTGCTGAAGATTTGAAGCTATCAGATGCTCTTTCTCTCTCTTTCTCTCTCTCTGTCAATTGGGATGTGGTCTTTGTAAAGACCTTGAGAATTGTATAATCTTGTCTTACATAAAACTAGAGATAATGTTTACGCTATTACACTTGTACAGAACTCTTAGAAAATGTTTGTGTTGTACAGAACAACATCTTAAATGTCTGAACATTGCTAAAATATAATTCAACTTGGCCTCCTTTGAAAAGGCCTTTAAGATGTCTCTTTCTATGGGAATATATATATATATATATATGATCTTGTTAATGGATGTTCTACTCAAATGCAAAAAGAAAAGCAAACAAATATATACCTACATAGCTAAATGTCTAACAAATTTGTTAACGTCTTGTTTTTATTTTTTTGGATCTTTTTTTCTTTTCTTTTCTTTTTTTTTTTTTACACAAGGTCTATATTCTTAGTTTTAGGGAAGCTCCCAATAAATGTTGTTGGCAACTCTTTGAGGCTTTCAGCCCAGCCTGATTACATGTGAAGTATGTAAAGCTTTGTATGTTACCTTGTGAACAGGCAAGCCAGAGAGCAAATTGATCTGTGCTTGAAGAAAGTGCAAATCAAAAGGAACTGAATGTGGACACACTGTCCTATTTACATGCACTTGCTATAATCCGGATTATGAAAACCTCATCAACATTAAAAGTATGTGTGAGATTTATCTTCTGGTGTATTTTATGATACAAATGGGAGTATGACCCTCACCCTCACTCCTTGTCTGGAACCACTGAATTTGGTTATTAAGCTTGTGTAACTGACCATACACAACATCTCACTGCCTGCAACTATCTCTGCATTGCAGTGACTTATAAATACATTTCTCATCTTTGCACAATGCCAATGTCTGACCCAATGAGAGGTTGTAGATTGTATCTCCAGAGATCAACCCCTTACTTCATTGTGTTTCTTTTGTTAACTCTGATTTTGCATTAAATCCATGGTGTTTTGTTTGACAAATTGCCTTTTTGATGACTGGAAACCATTCTATGGGATCAAGTCAATGGGATATTTGGAGCAGTCTCAGACTAAGGGCTTTTAATTTTTAAAAGGGATGACTTCTGAATTTTGATCACATGTAAGAGTTGGGAGTAACTAGTCCCTCATTTAACAAAGATTGTGGATGAAAAGCTTAGAATGGCACTATGAAATCTAATGCTTACTATATTATAGTGATGATTATCATGATGATGATGAATCTTATATAAAAAGATGATGATCATATTGAACATATTAATAATTATACTACTAATAACAAACAGTCATCAGTGCCAATATGATTCTAATATTTTTCTACATATGCTTTATGGTGACAATTTGTGTGGCTTGTGTACTGTGTAAAAGATATGTCAATAAAATTGTTTGCTTCCTTTTGTCTGACTGAGCATGGTTTCTGGAGAGACTAGAAGCTCTTCTACTGTGTTGACTTGATTACCAAGTTATTTCTGAGTACATCTGAAAGTGTTCATTATGGACTCTAAATGTGGATCCAGACCATCTGAAAGAAAAAGGCCAGAATCCTGCTGGTGTTTCACACATATGCAAATGTGCCTAAGAAATAGTTAGGTATTTATGTGCAATTCAGAACAACCACATTTAGTTCCATGTTAAGGAAGTGGATTTGCATATGCTGTCTTGGTGTACATGGATGCACATTGCACATGAAAGTACTTGTGCAATGTGTATGGATGTCAATGCATATTTTTTCTGCATTCAGGGTACATTTGGTATCTTGCTGACTTGTACAATGTTGCTATTCAGCATAAGAGTCTTAGTAGACTACAAACTGAACATAAGTCAGCAATGTGAGGCAGCAGCTAAAAAAAGCAATCACCATTCTAGGTTACATTAACAGAAGTCTGCTGTCTAGATCAAGGGAAGTAATAGTGCCACCCTATTCTGCCTTGGTCAGGCCTCACCTGGGATCCTGTGTCCAGTTCTGGGCAACACAGTTCAAAAAGGATGTGGAGAAACTGGAGCGTATCCAAAGGAGGGTGACCAAAATGGTGAAATATCTGGAAACCATGCCCTATAAGGAGTGACAATGGAAGCTGGGTATTTTTAGCTGGTGGAAAGAAGGTTAAATGGTGTCATGAAAGCCATGTTTAAATATTTGAAATCAGGGTGGAATAGTGGTTTTGGTGTTGGACTATGACTCTGGAGACCAGGTTTCAAATCCCTACTCAACCACGAAACACACTGGGTGACCTTGGGTGAACCACATGCTCTCAGCCTCAGAGGCAGGCTATGGCAAACCTCCTCTGAAAAAAATCTTGCCAAGAAAACCTCATGATAGTTTTGTCTTAGGGTCGTCTTAAGCTGGAAGCAATATAAACAACCTCATACCGAGGATGGAGGAAGCTTGTTTTCTCCTGCTCCAGAAACTATTGGAGTAGTGGATTTAAGCTACAAGAAAAGAGATTCCACTTCAACGTTAGTAAGAACTTATTGACAGTAAGTGCTGTTTGACATTGGAACACACTCTCTTAGAGAGTAGAGGAGTCTCTTCCTTTGGAGGTTTTCAAACAGAGGTTGGATAGCCATCTGTTGGGGGGGGGTGCTTTGGTTGTGTACTCCTATATGGGAGGGGATGGACTGGATGGCCCTTGTGGTGTCTTCCAGCTCTATGATTCTATAAGTCTACAAGAGTTGTATAACAGAACTAACATGTAACTGACCATGCAGTGCTTCTCAGGCTCCTGGACAATTCTTTTTCCATGTTATATTTTTATCAAACTTTGCTTGTCTTGAATAACTAAACCCACTGAATTAACTCCAGTTACCTGTATATAGACTCAAAAATGGACAATAGATTAAATGGATATACTCTATCTGAGACTAGCTAACAGGATTCTGACCATTGTTTTAAGGACTGGGTTAGGCAATTCAGTTCACCACTGGTAAGTAATTTACTCCACACTGCAAACTTCTTCATATCTTACAGGGAAGGATCTTCAAAGGTTGGAAAGAGCAATATTGGTTGATTTGTCACGTGAGTCCCAACTTATTTGAGAATTCAAGACCAAAAGGGTCTGAGAACTCTTATGAAAAATATCTTGAGCTACAACCCTGGAATTACACAATTCTGTTGTACATCACTTCAGAAGTCCTAGTGGGACGTGATATATAAATACCATCAACCAATCAATCAAGCATATAGCATCTAACAAAAATTAGCAACACACAGGAGTTTACACTTCTGTCAATGATGTGTCTAATTTCTCAGGAATCTAAAGTGTATCAATATATATATATATATATATATATATTTGAAATGCATGCATATTTTGAGGTGACGTTTACATTTAAGTAAGCATTTTAAAATCCAAGGTTTTTGAGAAAATAGAGTAGAATAGAAGAAAGACTGAAAGGAAAAAAATAGGGAAATGAAATATAGACCTGGATGATATTGTTGTTGTTTTTCCCACAATTAGAATAGATTCCACAGTCTTTATCACATTGTCCGCTCTCTGGTCACATGCAATGAAATCTGGCTGAACTACATTATCCTGTCCAATAGTTCTGCAAGATTTTTGTATTCTGCCAACTCCGGATCCCATTAAATTGAGATTGGAAGAGAAACCTATGGACTGTGGACACCACCTGTTGAGTATGGATACCCCAGAAGCCATTCAAGGGGATGTCATTTGAAAGTGCCTTCCCATCTGGATTATCATATAAATATTTATGATTTACTGAACAATACTTTGTACATTTACTCATTGCCTTTAATGCCATTTAATTATACGATGCAGAGCTACCATGGTGTAGTGGTTCCAGCAATGAACTAAGACTCTGAAGATCAAGGTTCTAGTCCCTGTTTGGCCATGGTAATCCACTGGGTGACTTTAGGCAAGTCACACTCTCTCAGCCTCTAAAGTCAGCAAAGACAAGCCCGCTATGGAGAAATATTGCCAAGAAAATACCATGATAGGATTACCCTAGTGTTGCCATAAACTGGAAATCATTTGGAGGCACACAACAGATTGCCTCATGCAGAAATATGTTGCAGCTGATCATTCAACAAAGATCAGCCAAATTCATTGAGCCTCTTACCCCATGACCAGTCTACACCAGGTACAAATGTTGAGGAACTGAAGAAATGCCTATGGACCTTATCACACAGAGCCTTACTGTCAGCAAAATGTTCCTGGAGTGTTTCTGAAACACAAAGGTGTGATAGTGCGTCATGTTTCTAAAACGTCACTGAAGCATGCTGCTTCTCTCCCATCAATGAAGCATTCATGAAGAAGCCATTTCTTTGAATAACAGAAGATCCCTTTATTCAAAAAAAGTCTTCTCCGCAAACGCTTTGTCAACAGGAGAGAAGTGGGACACCTCAATGACGTGTTAGAAGTGTGACACGTTATCACAGCTTTGCACTTCAGAAACATTTCAGGAATGCTTTGTCCATGGTAAGTGCCTCTGTGTGATAATCTCCTATTTCACCATGGTTAGCATACAATGGTTAAATCCTCTGCTGTTGTCCACTGTAAGATGTAATCATTTTACATCTAGCTACAGGAATATAGCCAGGCACTCGTCAAATCCTCCTCCACCCACCAGGAACTGTAGGTTTTGGGAGAGTTTGGTCAGTGTGGAGCACGAAAGGGAATATCAATCCCCACATCAACCAAAAGAAGACATAGACAGACTGCCTGCATATGCCATTAACTGGAATCTAGCCAATGTGTCCAAAGTAACTTACTCCCAGGTAAGTGTTTATAGATCTACAACCTAAATTCCCTTTAAAGTGATAGCACAGATGAACTGAAACCATTACTGGCAACATTTTCATGATTTGGAAAACCTGATTTAATATTTGAATTATAATAAAGAGTTTGTCTTTAGGAGCAGAATATGTTACAGTAATACTACAGGAGGTTTACACACCAAATAAGACTAGCAAAATTTTTCAGAAATTGCTGAGAGATTACCAACTGAAGAAGAACAATAAAGATACTGATAATTTCCATATTCCCAAAGTTGACTGTATCAAACCTCAAAAAGCATGTTATTGGACCATCTGCACCCTAACTCAAAAACAATTATGTACATGGGCTTTGTACATATAAAATCATATGTACATTTTTTTTAAATGTGAATTTTAAAAATGTGTACACTTTTTGAAAAAATAACAGTATACACTAGGAAAGTATATGCATATTTATCATGGAAAAATGTACCACAAAAATGCATAGAAATGTTTTTGTGATATGAAAGATATTTCTTTGTGAGATGAAAACAAACAAGCAAAAATAAATAAAACAAAGATGGGAACCCTGATGGTGTTTTAAACTTATATACATTCTCTTACACATGCAGTTGTAGAATTCAGACACATAGCCATGTTAGCTTGAAATATCAGTGTGCAAAGGGATCTTGTAGCACCTTTGAGAGTAAGGGACCACACAGACCACTCCAGGGGGCAGCCCGCAGCTGCCCCTTTTTGTGCCAGATCATCACCACAGCACACGCCACGGCTCTGATCTCACCTTTCTGCAGTGTAAAAAAGAGCCACAAAAAGTGGCTCCTTTCCGCACCACAGAGAGGGCACCCTAGCCACTGGTGCTGCAGATTTTCAGTGCTCCATTGACACAGTGTCATGTAGACACAGCACCAAAGGAGCACCATGATACTGCATGCCATGTGGTGCAGTGTGTGGCATGACACCAGCCGGGGGTGGGGGTGGAGTCTGGGAATGCATCATATGGATGCCATGCACTGACTCCACTCCCATGCCAGCCTTAATGGCCAGTCTGTACAGCCCCTGACTCTGCAAAATATGTTTTCACATAAACTTTCATAGACTCGATTTACTTCTTCTGATCCATGGAAACTGGTAGATTTCCACTCCATCCAAGTGAATGTGGTAGAATTCAGGGACATAGCCTTCAATATCAATATGCAAAGGAATCTTGTAGCACCTTTAAGACTAACGTATGCTGATGCTACAATGTCTTTCACTCAGCTTGTCTCAAAGGTGCTACAAGATCCCTTTGCATACATGCAGATGTACTTTGCTTTCCTATGATGTAATTTGATACTGAGTTGACAGCTATGTAAACAGAATTCCACAAGTGCAACTATAGCATGTGCAACTACGTATTTTCAGATGGTGCATCATTAATCATTAGTGCCTTCAGTGTACAGTTTGATTCACTGGGGATCCAGAAACAGCAAACACATCTGCTGTTGTTGTGTGTTTTCAAGTTGTTTCTGACTTATGATCATCCTAAGGTGACCCTATCAAGGAGTTTTCTCAGCAAGTTGCATCAGAGGGGGGTTGGCATTGCCATCCTCTGCAGCTGAGAGAGTGTGACTTGCCCCATGTCATCTGCAGTAACATGGCTGATCCTTGATTCATATTCTGGTCTTCGGAGTCATAGTCAAATGTTCAAACCACTACACCAAACACATTTAAAGATGCATAATTAGTTGCACATTATCAGCCTTCAGTTGTAGAGTAGTGTGGTGCATCCAATGTGTAGCAGTCTTTTATTCATAGGGTTGCCATAGGTCAAAGTTGACTTGTTGGCAAGTAACAACCAAAAGCAATGCTGACATTATTTGTTTGTTTGTTTGTTTATATCCTCCCTTTCTCCAAAGTGGAACCCAAGGTGGCTAACAACACGTATAAAACACCTTAAAGTAACAATTAAAATTGTAGAACTAAAATGGAAAAGAATATGAAAAATTACAAATACAAAATTTAAAACATACAAAATTAAAAATGGTAATCTAAACCCAATGCATGAAGATGGCAAATTATACTGCAGACAAATATTCTAAATACTTAAAGCAGCAATATTATCTTTCATAAGGATCCCAAAAGTGAGGAGATGGAGTCACTCTTAAAAGCCGTTCCAAAATTTTCTGAAGTAGGTCAAACAAATTTTATGGTCTTTTCTATTATAATAATTAGTGAGAAGTCTTTGGACAGTATCACACTAGACACTAGTTACAGTGCTATTATTCTACTTAAATTGCTATGCTTGCCTCCTGTGGTTTCCTGGGATTTCCAGTTCAGGGAGGTGCAGCTATAAGTCTCAGCCAGCGAACTCACCTTTTCATAAAAGTGATGAAAAGTCTGCAAGTGATTCCATACATAATTTATAGGTTAGCATGTCCCACTCCCAGAAATAAATAAAACCCCAGAATTCCACAGGATGCAGCCATAGCAGTTACAGTGAAATAATATCCCTATAACAGTGTAGTTTGATAGTGTCCTATTAACTGCCATCAAGTCAACTTCCGCTTAGGAAAATGAGAAATAATATGTTTGCTTTGTCCATCTTTGTGAGAGATTCACTTGCTGGAGCAGTTAAATTAACCTCATTGCTCAAATTTAGCATGATCTTAGAGTAAAATCAATGTCTTTTAGGAATCCTTGGAGATATTCTACCCCTAATTTTTTATTTCTGTTGTCAAAGAATGAACCATGGGAAGCTCAGGTGGCCTGCAATCCAAGTAGGAAAGGATGTTTCGCCCCAAAACACTGAGAAGGATTTTATTCTGGGATACATGTCTAAGCATTTGCTGGAACAGTTCTTTATACCACAATCCCTTGGAGATTTCATCTGAACACTAATAGCACATGAAATGAGCAAAAGGTACAGAAATGTGAGGGAAAGTATATTTCTTTATATCGTTGCCTAGCTATGTGCAAAGTAAACCCTCTGAAGTTTAACAAGGCTTTCTGCCAAGGAAATGTACACAGACATGTAGGCTTGCTTTAGCCTTAATTTTGCTATGAAAAAGTACATTATTTTATCTATACACGAAAAAAAAAATCTCAAAAAAGTAGGATGGTATTGTGTAATTAGAAAACTGATGCAAGGGGTTGAAGTGATTCCATATATAAATTATGGGTTAACATGTCCCCCTTGCAAAAATAAATAAAAAATGACATGTGAAATTACTTCCAACTACCACAAGATGCCAGTGTTTCAACACTTAATAACCGAGTACAGAATTTACGGGACTAATACCAATATTGTATATATAAATTACTACAGAAATCTATCTTCATGAAACCCACAAAAGAAGGAGGCGGAGGCGGAGGAGGCCATTGTGTTTTTTTTGTTTTGTTTTGTTTTACAAACTGAAGGGTCCAGGTTGGCAATGATATGTAAATGACACTTCTTCTTCGTGGTCTCTGCGAATCATACAAATGGGTTTACTGCGCATGCGCAGTTCAGCTCGGAAACTTCTGGAATCACTAGGCAGACTTCGGATTGCAACTTTTTGGCGGTAGCCCCGCCCACCGCTATATAAGTCCCCTGCTTTCCCGCTCTTTCCTCAGTTCCATTTTTTCCACCGCGCTAGCAGCTTGGAACTTCGCTCGCTCTGTTAGATTACTGTTTATCGGACTTTGGACTTTGGACTTCGGACTTCGACTACGTTTTACGGATTTCGTTTGGATTTGGAAAAAACTCGGACTTGGCTTGACTTGGACTGGACTGACTATTCTCCCGTGTTGCCGCGCTCTCTCGGGCGTTCCTGCCACGAGCGATGGCCCCGCCGTTCAAGGAATGTGATACCTGCGGCGGCAAGATCCCTGAGAGGGATAATCATAATACTTGCCTTTTGTGTTTGGGCGAGGGGCACAACCCTAGATCGTGCGCCCAGTGCCAGTCGATGACACCGCAAGCGAGAAAAAATCGCGCTGCCCGCTTACAGGCCGCTCTCCTTACAAAGGTCCTATCGGGGCAGGCCACGGTGTCAGGGGCGACGACTGCGCCCAAGCCCGCGGAAGCTCACAAGCCCGCGGAGACTCCGAAATCGATGGAGGTCGCTGCTACTACAACGCCGACCGCATCTTCTACCTCCCGGGACCGGGACGGAAAGGCCAAACATAAGGCCAAAAAGCGGGCTAAGGACCATCCAAAGGATACGCCCCAGTCAGCAGACGGTCAGGCCAAGGCGGGCTCGCACTCAAAGAAACCTCAAGAAGGTACCAATTCGAGTGCGCAAAAGGCTTCGGATTCGAAGCATTCTAAAAGGTCTCATGACAAACAGACGACCGCATCCGGACACGACTCCAAGAAGAAACGGCATGTGTCACCGGCCTCGGACGACCCGTCCAGAGAGGTATCCGTACCGACTTCCGTTCCGAGAAGATCCTCCTCGGTACCGAGTGCTGTCGACTCCGCGGCTAAGACCACGCCGGACCGCCCTCGCTCGTCGGGGACCCATGCTGTCTCAGTCGAGGACCTCGACATACAGGTAGTTTCAGACCAAGACCCCCCGGTGCTGTCTCCTCCGGTCAGGAAGAGGAATGAACAATCCCCCGTACCAAGGGCGGAGACCCAACAACAGTGTTTCGATTATGTCTATGACAGCGAAACGGATATGTACTACATGCCGGTGGGTCGAACGCTGCCACAACACCGTACTGAAGTAGTGGACAAGTCGTCATCAACAACGAGGCATGACTCGGCGCGTTCATTGCACGCGGTCTCTGCAGCGGCGACGCAGACGAGTTTTCATAGAGACAGATCTCCATCACCGGTGGTCCTGGTACATAGGGAGGACTCCGATTCGGACATGGAGGTGGAAGCCACGATTCCGCAGTCATTCCACATGGAATCGGATGCATCAGACCTGGAGCTTCCCGAGTCTCCACAAGAGTTGTACACCCCGGGGGCAGCTTCTCCCAGTGACGATGTGCGTTCCTTCACTGAACATGTCATTAGGATGGGAAGAGCCCTCGAACTCGAGGTGAGCCATATGGAGGACGATGCGGCAGATCCAATAGAGAAGAGGATCCACGGGTCGGTACCAACACCCCCCTCCATTCCATTCCTGCCGTCGTTGGAAAAGATCGTGCAACGTTCGTGGGAAGCCCCTGCCTCCACCTCGACATCGAACCGGAAGGTGGAGAACCTATATAGGATCACTCCATCCCCAGCGTCATGGTTGTTCTCCCATCCCAGACAAAACTCCGCAATTGTGGAAGGAGCCCAGAGGACCTTCACCACAAAGACTTCGACATCTCCTTCAGACAAGGAGGCCAAAAAGATAGACTCGCTAGCTAAGAAGACATATTCATCGTCCATCTTGGGTCTGAAAGTGGCGAACTATAATGCCTGTATGGGAGCTTACATACAATATCTGATGGAACGGATGGCTCCCATCCTAGACGACGTTCCAGAGGAAACCAACAAGCTAGCCATGGAGCTCAGAGACGAAGCACACTCCATAGGGAGCTGGCTCATTACCTCGGCCAGGCACTCCGCTGACTGTGCTGCGAAATCGATGTCTGCAGCCATAGCCTTGAGGAGACACGCATGGCTCAGGGCCTCCGACCTCAATGCAAATGCGAGATCTACGATTGAGGAGATGCCTTTTGACAACGCCGGTATTTTCAACAAGGAGACGGACGACAAGTTAAACTTTAAGTATAGAATGAAGTCAGCCGCACGGAAACACGGTATGTCTTCCTCTTCTGCACCTACCTACAGACGTCGGTTCCGTCCGGTTCGGCCTGGTTTCACACCTTACAGGCGACCGTTCCAGCAAGATAGACCGTACCAGCCCCAGGACCAGCCTAGACAGCGCTATCTGTCACAGTCATCATCTTCCTCAGGCCGTCGACAGCCCTTGCCCCGATACCACAAGGCTTTTCGCAGACAAGAGACGGACCAAAATAGGAAGAGGTCCTGAAGGACAATAGCGTACTTCGCCGACTCCGGTTCCTGCACTCAGGACCGACTTAAGCCCTTTTATCACACCTGGGCTAAGATCACGTTGGACTCTTGGGTCCTTCGTATTATAGATAAGGGCTATGCCCTCGAGTTCGAGTCCCTTCCCCAGACGGGAAACATCATTTCCACGCACCCCTCACCTCCCCTCCTCGACGAAGTACGCACCTTGCTGTCAAAAGGGGCCATCTCCCGAATTCATTGGCAGGAGGCCCCACGTTGTTTTTTCTCGAGATATTTTACTGTGCCCAAGCCAGATGGATCACTGAGACCCATCTTAGACTTACGAGAGCTAAACAAACATCTGCTATATCGTCGCTTCCGTATGGTAACGTTGGCTTCTATTTTACCCTTGTTACATCAGGGCCTATGGTTCGCGACTGTGGACTTGAAAGATGCTTACTTCCACGTGTCGATACGGAACGACCACAGAAGATTTCTAGCCTTCGCCATCGGCTCCAGACTCTACCAGTACAACGTGCTGCCCTTCGGCCTCTGTTCCGCTCCGAGGGTCTTCACAAAGTGCATGGCTCCGGTAGTAGCCTACCTCCATCAGAAGGGCATCAGGGTGTTCCCTTACCTAGACGACTGGCTCTTCGCCGCGGACTCAAGGGACCAGTTATCATCAGACGTAAGCTTCGCATTAGACCTAATGATCTCCCTAGGCCTAATAATCAACCGGGAAAAGTCGACGCTGATCCCGAGGAAACAAGTAAAGTTCATAGGGGCAATTTTGGACTCGAATCGATGCAAAGCATTCCTACCACCGGACCGGTTTCGGACGCTCTCCGCCTCCATCACGGCGTGTATGTCAAAGACCATAATACGTGCCCAGGAAGCGCAGATAGCGCTGGGACATATGGCATCCACAACCTTCGTCACCCCTTGGGCGAGGCTGAGACTACGGCCATTCCAGAAATGGTTCCTATCTGTCTTCAACCCTTTGTGGGACCTACCTTCAAAAAGACTTTCGGTTCCGACCTCGGTATCGACCACTCTGAAATGGTGGCTGAATCCAAAGAACGTATGCACGGGCATGCCTTTCGCCCAGCTGCAGCCGCAGATCAGCTTGACAACGGACGCTTCTCTCGAGGGCTGGGGAGCACATGCAGCAAACCTGACGGTAAAAGACAGATGGTCCCCAACACAGAGACTTTTGCATATCAACGTGTTGGAGATGCTGGCGGTACAGAAGGCCCTAAAGGCTTTCGAGGTCATCTTGCGCAACAAGGTAGTGCTGATCATGACAGACAACACAACGGTCATGTACTACCTCAACAAGCAAGGAGGTACCAGATCGCCAGAACTGTTGGACATGACACTACAGATTTGGGACTGGTGCATATCGAAAGGTATTTCCTTGCAGGCAATTCACCTCCCGGGGGAACAAAACAGTCTAGCGGATCGTCTCAGCAGATCCTCGACGGTTTGCCACGAATGGAGACTCCATCCCGAGACGGTGCTGGACTTGTTTCGCAGATGGGGAGAACCAGAGATAGACCTCTTTGCCACCAGGCAAAACGCTCACTGTACACGGTTTTGCTCCCGATCCAGGGATCCAGCCTCCCTCGGAGATGCCTTCCTGTACAGGTGGTCAGGAGACATGGTGTATGCCTTCCCTCCCTTTCCACTCTTGACGAGGGTAATCGCCAAGATGATCCGGGACCAGACAGAAGCAATCCTGATCACACCATGGTGGCCGAGACAGACCTGGTTCCCGTCGGTCATGCACCTCGCCGGCTGGCAGTACCTGAGAATCGAACCTCGCCCGGACCTGCTCACCACGCACAACGGCCGAGTTCGTCACCCGGACATGGACAACCTCCCCCTGGTCGCTTGGAGAATTCGACCGTAGACAACTTACCGGTACCGATTCAGAGGATGATTCGAGCAGCACAGAAACCGGCAACCGCGAAGTCGTATGCCTCGAAATGGAGTAAGTTTGTTCAGTTCCTGGCATCTCGAAACCTGAAACCTGCCAATGTCTCGACACCGATAGTGCTCGAGTTCCTGATGACATTGGTAGATGCAGGTCTTTGTTTAACTTCAATTAAGTGTTACCTTTCAGCTATATGTTCACATTATGCACTAGGGGGGAAGCCCTCATTCTTTAAAGATCCTTTAGTAAAGCAATTTTTGAGAGGGTTTAACAATCTTCACCCCCCGGTTGTAGCTCCGGCTCCAACTTGGAGTTTGGAGGTGGTGTTATCCTCACTAACAAATAGACCCTTCGAGCCCATGGCTACAACAGACTTGAGACTGTTAACTTGGAAAACAGCATTCCTTGTAGCCATTACGTCTGCTCGTCGGGCTGGAGAACTTTGCGCCTTACGGAGAGACGAACCCTTCCTTAGATTTCATAAGGAAAAGGTAGTCCTCCGTACGGATATTACTTTTTTGCCAAAAGTTGTTTCTACATTTCACATGTGCCAGGACATTGTGCTCCCGACTCTAGCTCCGAACCCGACCACCGATATCGAACGCCGTCTCCACCTGTTGGACGTTCGGAGGGCTTTGGCCTTCTACCTGGACAGGACTTCGGGTTCGAGTCGCTCTAATAGACTTTTCCAGTGCTACTCAGAGCCAAAGAAGGGACTGCCTGTAACTGCTCAGAGGTTTTCCAAATGGGTGGCGGGTACCATCCACCTCTGTTACGAACTGTCGGGCAAACCTCCCCCTGCTAGAGTCCGGGCACATGCAACTAGGGCGGTAGCTGCATCCTCCGCCTTTTTGTCGGGGATACCGTTGGAGGATGTGTGCAAAGCTGCGGTCTGGTCTCAGCCCTTGACTTTTATTAGACACTACAGGTTGGACACCAGGGCTAAGCAAGATGCAGCTTTTGGGAAAGCAGTGTTGGTTTCAGCCATACAAGTGTAATGCCTTTGTGATATATTTGCACTTCTTTTACTAGTTTACAAAATGTGTTTATAACATATGCAGCTCTTGATTCATTGTATTAGTGGATGAATACCGATTTTGACAGTGTTTACTGTTTTCCCTTATGGGTTCTAATGCTGTTATTGAATATCTGATTTACTTTTACTTACAATGCCAATACTTCTGTATATGGTCTATGTTCAAAGGTACAATATAGCACATATGCTCTACTGGTATGTAGCAGATGAACTGCTATCCATTTGAATTCGGGTTGAATTCAGGGAATATTAGTTGCAACTCTTGATACCTCAGGGAATGTTCGGTATAGATTAATGCGTTTAAACATTTGTGTTCAGATTTGCCATGATTTCAGGGCTTGTTGCAAGAATAAGGAGTGTTATTCTATGAAGACCAAAATCCTTTGTGTTATACACATGGCAATGTTAAATGATATATCACCAAAGTGTCCTTTTGGAAGAAGTTTTGTCATGGTGTGTAGTACTGTTTAAAAAAAAAAAAAAAAAAGTAAAGAAGACCAACACAGGCATAATACGGGTGTATTATATTTAATGATTTATTGATTGCTTTGATTACAAGAAAATTGCACTTATGTTTGGTTCATTGAACACATGATCCTCTGATTGCTACAGAGACATTGTGCTGATGAGGATGCAAGTTGAACACTTTAATAAAGTGACTTGGTTTAACATACTTTGGCCTATGGACACTCCCTCCACCTTAAACTTAGCTTGCTAGTCTGAACCCATTTGTATGATTCGCAGAGACCACGAAGAAGAAGGACAGGTTACTTACCTGTAACGGTATTTCTTCGAGTGGTCATCTGCGAATACATACAAATCCCGCCCATCCTCCCCTCAGTGTCCCGCTCATAGAGGGCTCCATAGTCGCATTACGCGGCGTAAAAAATCTATGGAACTGAGGAAAGAGCAGGAAAGCAGGGGACTTATATAGCGGTGGGCGGGGCTACCACCAAAAAGTTGCAATCCGAAGTCTGCCTAGTGATTCCAGAAGTTTCCGAGCTGAACTGCGCATGCGCAGTAAACCCATTTGTATGTATTCGCAGATGACCACTCGAAGAAATACCGTTACAGGTAAGTAACCTGTCCTTTCAGTTTGCAGATGCTCAGAAAAACATTTCTGAAAGTCATTCCTAGTCAAAATCCTCAGAATCCAGCTATTAATGTAGCCACATTGTATAATTAAAGCAGATTGACACCACTTTAATACCCATGCCTTATCATACAGTATCCTGAGATTTGTAGTTTACTGAGGTATTCAGCCTGGTCTGTCAGAGGACTCTTTCACACGGGGCAGAATTGGAAGGTTAAATTAGTGCCAATTCGATATTGTCATCCGAATTCATGTTATAACGCAAAAGATGTTCATACGTGATTGCTGGCAATGCGGGCCCAATACGAAGGCATCCATGGGTCATTCCAGGTTTAGGTAAATTCGGGCAACCATCGAAGTTACAAGTCTGTTTCCCGTGCGTATTTGGGGTCCATTCGAGTTAGCATTGGTGTGGAATGCATTTTCCTTCCTGCCCTGGGATTCCCCTCCTCGTCATTGAAAACTTCCTGGAGGGGAGGGACTAATGACAGAGGGGTGTTTACCATCCCTCCTCATTATTTGGAGATGTCATCCCGCCTGGGATGCCTAGATCGGGAGATCTAGGCATCCCAGGGGCTTGGAGGAGGGGGGCCCCTGGGGTGCCTAGATCAGGAGATCTAGGCATCCCAGGGGCTTGGAGGAGGGGGGGCCCTGGGATGCCTAGATCGGGAGATCTAGGCATCCCAGGGGCTTGGAGGAGGGGGGCCCCTGGGGTGCCTAGATCGGGAGATCTAGGCATCCCAGGGGCTTGGAGGAGGGGGGCCCCTGAAGTGCCTAGATCGGGAGATCTAGGCATCCCAGGGGCTTGGAGGAAGGGGGCCCCTGGGATGCCTAGATCGGGAGATCTAGGCATCCCAGGGGCTTGGAGGAGGGGGGCCCCTGGGGTGCCTAGATCGGGAGATCTAGGCATCCCAGGGGCTTGGAGGAGGGGGGCCCCTGGGATGCCTAGATCGGGAGATCTAGGCATCCCAGGGGCTTGCAGTGGCCCTGTCAAATTTGTCAAACGCTATAACGTGAAACAATAGACAAGAAGGAAGGGGGTGGTCACCCGGAAGTGTAACAAAGGTTGGGAGACACACCTCTGGGCTCTCTGCACATGCTCAAAATTGTTAATTCGAAGTCTGGAAAGTGTGGGGAAGGAAATGATATGAAGGTTTCCTGCGAACCTGCCCTGGATTACCTTCGCAGGGGCTGCTGTTTAAGGGTTTGTGTATGATCAGTAATCACGTTATAACGCTAAATTTCGAATTGACCTCACTTTTCCCGTCATTCGGGATTGAGGGATATTCTCCCGTGTGAAAGAGTCCAGAGCAACAGTGGTCTGACTCCTCATAATCCAGCTTCATATATCAACTTCAGTGTTGTTGTGTGCATTTTATATAAGTAACAAGGTCCATTTTTCTTCAGATACATTATCCTGCAGGGGAGCAGACTGTGTGATCATGAGCTGGGTAATTGCTCACATATAAAATATAAATACTTAAATTCCAAATGGTATTGTATCTGATTCAGTACAAATCCATGATTTCCCAATCTGTGGATTGATGTTTCTTTATATAAATATTTGTTCAGGTTACTTTGGAAATGTTTGTTTCCAATAATAATAATTATAATAAATTTTGACAAGATCCAGTGAAATGAATAGGTCATGTGCTAATGGTGATCAACTCATTTCCCAGTGGATTTGCTTTAATAATCAGAAAAGATGGCTCTAAACCATGAACAGCTCCTGTATAAATGTAGCACATTTATGAACACACTTTTGTCTGACTTTGACACACATAGAGTTTGCTGATTCAAACTAGTCTTTCAAGTAATCAGTTCAAGCTAAGCATGAGCAAATTTTTAATTTCCTTTATTTTGCATTATTACAATATTCTCATGGGTTAGCTCTGACCTACATCTCACTCAGCTTGAGTTATGGATTACTTAGAAAATTTTGGAAAATTATTTTTGAAACTAGTTTGTGCATGGTATGTTGCCTTTCACAATTGATTTTTTTAAAACAACAACAACAACAATAGATTCCAAGTAATCAAGGAAAGTGCACATTAAAATCTGCAAAGTTGTTGCTGTTCAGATATGGCAGCAGCGTCAACTTATGCTGGAGGCTGGTATTAAAATGTCCTCCCCTGGAACCATAGAAATCTGCTGACCACCATAGGAGATTATAACCTTCCTTTTTGTAAAGGAAGACCAACAAGAAGTTTATCTCAGTGAGTGGCAAATTGTGATTGATTTTTATTACCTATTGGTAGCAACAATGGTATTGGTTTTGACACAAATGCATGTCACAGAGCCCACATAAATAGCTAGAGGGGTATATCTGGTATATGGACTACATGCTATACACCACTAGCCTAAGGGGTGATCCAGGCGACCAGAGGTCCTTCTTTTCCAAAACATGTCCTACATGTCCACCTGGGGGGGGGGGGGAGGAAGAATTCCAAAATGTCCCCTATTTTGAACCATAAAATTTGTCTTTGTATCTTCCAGCTGGCAAGCAAGAGTTAGCTCAACAGATTTATTATTGCCGTTGCTGCTGCAAAAGTCTTGTTAGGTTTCACCAAGCAATACACATGACCAAAATGTTTAGCCTGCAACAATACACCCTAATGACTACAGAAAACTGTTGAACAGCACAATCCAAGCATACGGAAAGAGGGGAATGGGTAAGAAGACATTCACTAACCATGTGCAGGTTTTGTTTGTGTGTGTGTATGGGGGGGGGGGGGTTATCTGATGGAGGTGTGGAAAGGAAAGGAGGATCTGGATTGTTGAAGCAGATCAGTGACACCAAAAGGAAGGGGGGGTTGAAAGTGTTTGATTTAAGTTGAGGAAAAAACAGGAGGGATAAGAGAACAAATGGGAAAACTACAAATGAAAGGAATAATTTAAATTTCAATTCAGTCAAGGGTTTGTTGCTAGTGAAGTGAAATTTAAAGCATTTGTTTTGCTCAAAGTTCTATAAGTATATTGCAAGTCAACAAGGCATTTTAACAAAGAAAAGTTCATCAGAAAGATATGGCTGATTACATAGTAAAATACAGTATCTGTAACATAGCTGTAAATAAACCACATGAGATTAATCTATATTTATATTAGTGTTTTTAGCTTGTATTTGAAAATGTCCTACATTTTCTTGAATGTCCTATATTTTGTAGTGTTATGCCATCTGGACACCCTGGTGTGACCTAAAAATTACTATACATTTGAGCAGGAGAACATCATCAAATTCCCAACTGTCCAGAACAAATGTACACTATGAAACCTAAATTACAAACAGGTAGAGTTTTAGACTTCAGATTATCATTGTTGCAATTGTTGTTGTTGTTGTTGTTGTTTTTATTGGATATTGAAATATCTTTATTTATACATGCATGCAAATCAAGCTCTTCTGGAGATGGAACCCAATTCTAAACAAAAAATCCATTCATTTATTTTTATTTATTTATTTATGGTATTTGTACCCCGCTCTTCAGCCTTAATGGCTATCAGAGCAGCTTACAATTATTAATTTTCATTAGACGCTTCCCTGCCCTCAGGCTTATGTTATTTATGTTTCATATATACCATAGACACATATCCCAAAGGAAATTTTATACAATGTTTTACATAATTTTGTTCATGAAACAAAGTTTGTGTATACTGAACCATCAGATAGCAGAGGTATCACTATCTCAGCCACCCATGAACAATATATTGGTTTTGGGAATATTTCAGATTTTGGAATTCTGGATAATATCTGTATGCTGAACGATATTCTGTCATGAAGACGATATATCATATGCTGAAATGTAAGTTATACATTTCCCACTGTGCTATAAATTTTCTTTCTAATGCCTAATGACATGGACAGAGCCAGGAACTGATTAATACGTGTTCAAAGATTAAGTAAGGACATAGTATTCCTTGTACAATATTCCTTATGTGCTGCTCTTCCTTTGATTATATATTTCCACACTATTAAAGGCTGAGAATGAGAAGCCTAGCAGGAAATGGCAATTGGTATTTAAATACCAAAAATCCTGTTAAATCATCCCAAGCAGAAGGTCAAATGTTACACGTCTCGTATTAAGAATAATTAGATGAGTCAATCCTACTTTACAGACTGCTAGGGACGCCTGTTCCCTACCCAATATAAATTCCTTGAAGTGAGATCCTTGGCTAGAAATGTAACTATTTTCCTGTTTATTTTTGATAAATATCAGCCATGAATGTTTTGTCATTGTCCTCAAAGTTCCTCAGAGTCTGGCCTATACATATTGCCTATAACTATTCACAATCATGAATATATGTG
Organism: Urosaurus nigricauda; assembly: GCA_034509955.1. Classification (NCBI taxonomy): domain Eukaryota; kingdom Metazoa; phylum Chordata; class Lepidosauria; order Squamata; family Phrynosomatidae; genus Urosaurus; species Urosaurus nigricauda. The sequence continues at coordinate 245,246,518 of JAOEGL010000004.1, read as the reverse complement.
TTTGTGCCTTCAGGTTGCTTGAACCCTGAATTGCATGGGATTTTCTTAGACAAGGAATACTCAAAGGTGGTTTTGCCAGTTTCTTCCTCTGAAATATAACCTACAGCAAATAATAATAATAATAATAATAATAATAATAATAATTATTATTATTTCTATTCCGCCCCTCTGAACAAGCAATCAGGGCGGAGTACAGCAGAGGTTAAAACAATATCAAGTTAAAATACCCCTTCCTTACCCTTACCACCCTCCCTTAAAAAAGAATTAAATCGCAATAGAGTTAAAAAACATAATAGATTAAAATAGCAATGCACAACAGTAGGGAGCGGACCCAGCTTAGGTTGTATGGAGAAAAATGCAGGAAAAGATTTAAAAAGCCCTTAAAACCTAGGTATGGCGCTGGGGATATTCACATTCTCTGGGAAGGCTTGCCGGAAGAGATGCGTCTTTAGGACTCTTTTAAAGTCCTCTAGAGATGGAATGAGACGCATCTCGTCCGGCAGGTAGTTCCACAACTTGGGGGCGACAGCCGAAAAAGCCCTCTGGGAGGTCTGTACCAGCTTGGTCTTCATAGGTTGAAGCAGGTTCCTCCCATGGGACCGAAGTGTGCGGGGGGGGGTTCATATGGGAGGAGGTGGTCCCTTAGATAAGATGGGCCCAAGCCATGACGGGCTTTAAAGGTTAAAACCAACACCTTGCACTGTGCCCGGAAACTGATCGGCAGCCAGTGGAGGGCTTTTAGCACAGGAGTGATATGCTCTCTTCTGGATGTTCCAGCCAGAAGCCTGGCTGCCATATTTTGGACCATTTGTAGTTTCCGGGTTAGGCACAAGGGTAGCCCCATGTAGAGTGCATTGCAGTAGTCCAAACGTGAGGTTACCAGCGCGTGTATCACAGTTTCCAGATCCCTCCTCTCCAGGAAAGGGCGCAGCTGGCGTATCAGCTGAAGCTGGTAACAAGCGCTCCTGACCGTCGCATTCACCTGACTTGTCATGTGAAGCAACGGATCAAGGAGTACCCCCAGACTGCAAACAGAGTCCTTCGAGGAGAGTGTGACTCCATCGAGGACTGGAAGTTGTATTCCCAAACCTGGTTTCGGGCCTGTGACTGTGAGCACCTCTGTTTTGTCTGGATTCAGCTTCAATCGGTTTTTCCTCATCCAATCCATTACCGCCGCAAGGCAGTCATTGAGAGGGGAGACACCATCTGAGGTCTGAGCAGACGATCTGGTCACGGAGAAATAGATCTGAGTGTCATCAGTGTACTGATGACACTGAGCTCCGTGCCTCCGAATGATCTCACCTAGCGGCTTCATATAAATATTGAATAACATCGGGGACAGAATAGTGCCCTGTGGAACGCCACAGCTAAGCTCGATTTTAGAAGAGCAGCTGTCCCCGAGTCTCACCCTTTGAGATCTGCTGGAGAGGAAGGAACGGAACCACTGGAGCGCGGTGCCACCGATCCCCAACTCTCTCAGCCGATCTAAAAGGATGGAATGATCGATTGTATCAAAAGCCGTGGAGAGATCCAAGAGCACTAATAGGGTCACACTACCCCTGTCAATGCTCAGGCGGAGGTCGTCAGTCAGAGCAACCATGGCTGTCTCCACTCCCTAACCTGCCCTGAAGCTGGTTTGAAATGGATCGAGATAATCGGTTTCATCCAAGACAGTTTGGAGTTGGGAGGCAACCGCTTTCTCGACCACCTTGCTTAGGAGAGGCAGCAAGGAAACTGGTCTGTAGTTGTTCCTGTCCAGGGGATCAAGGGAAGGCTTCTTCAGGAGGGGCTTAACAGCCGCCTCCTTCAGACTAGATGGAACATTGCCTTCCCTGAGAGACGCATTGATCACATCCTGAAGGAATGTTCTCAATGCATCCCCTCCCTGGACGACCAGCCAGGATGGACCTGGGTCGAGAGAGCAGGTTGTCTTCCTCACGCTTCCAAGGAGCTTGTCCACGTCATCGGTACTCACCGATTGGAACTCATCCAGTAAACTGACAGCAACGGAGTTGCTGGATACCTCACTCATGGACTCTGAACGAAGGTTGGCATCCAAGTCGGCTCTTATCCGAGAGATTTTATCTGCAAAGTGGATATTAAATGCCTCACAGCAGGCTGTTGTAGGATCCAGCAAGGGGTTTGGTGCAGGGGGGACCTGCGTCAACTCCCTCACCACCTTAAACAGCTCTGCCGGGTGGGACTCTGCAGACGCAATGCATGCAGAGCAGCGAGATCTCCGTGCTGCACACAAAGCCTCTCCATAGATGCGAAGATGCAATCTATAGAGAGTTCTGTCGGATGAGAGCCGAGTCCTTCACCATTCACACTCTAGTCGTTGTCCAGCCCGCTTCATTTCCCTGAGCTCTTCCGTATACCGGGGCTTCCTGTTTGGGGCAAGCTGGAAAGGATGCTCGGGAGCGATTGTGTTGATGGCCCTGGCGACATCGGTATTCCAAGTGTCTACCAGGGTCTCAACAGAATTGCCGGCATTCCCAAACAATAAACCCTCTAGGGCTTTCTGGAAACCAATTGGTTCCATGAGCCTTCGAGGGTGGACCATTTGAATGGGTCCGCCACCCCCGGGGGGACGGAACGTGGTCTTTAGCTCCAGCTTGATCAGGAAGTGGCCCATCCATGACAGTGCGGAGGTCTTGGTTACTTCCACCCACGGATACTCCTGTTCTGTACTGAAAACCCCATCGAGTGCATGGCCCGCACAATGAGTGGACCCGGTGACCAATTGGGATAGGTTCATGCCTGTCATGGATTCCATGAACTCCCGAGCTGCTCCAGGTAAATCTGAAAAGCTGGCCTCAAGAGGGATGTTGAAGTCACCTAAGACAAGAAGTCTAGGGGACTCCAACAATAGCTCAGAGACCAGCAGGGTCAGCTCAGCTAGGGTGTCTGTTAAACAACGGGGTGGCCTGTATACTAACAGAATCCCCAGACTATCCCTGGTTTTCAGGGTGAGGTACATACACACAATGTGGGCTGTTTTCCGGACAGGTCTCCTGATCAAGGAGGTTGGTTGGTTCTATAAACTATATCAGGTTGGTTCTATAAACTATAGCCACACCGCCCCCCCATCCACTCTCCCTTATCTGCTCACTGACCGTGTACCCAGCTGGAAGAGTCTGCGCCCAAGTAACAGAGCTGGTATCTCCCAGCCAGGTCTCGGTGAAGCAAGCCAGGTTGGCTCGTTCATCCACGAGGAGATCATGGATGATGTGAGTCTTACCTTTGGCCAACCTGACATTGCAAAGGAGCAGATTAAGGGATTGAGGAATGGTTGGTATGCTCTCCAAATTATCCCGGGCAACAGAGTGAACTGAACATCGATCCCTACTTCTTTTGTAACATGTGTTCATTCTGTTTCCGCCATACGTTCCCCGCCCCCACACAACCTCAATCGCCGCCCCCGGATTGTTCCCAGCTCCATTATCTGCAAGTAAGGGCAAGCAATCCAGCTAAAACTCTTGTCTCAGAGCAGATGTATAACATCAAGCAAACAATAAATAAATATTTCCTGTTCTCCCATCCAGTCCATTCTCCCGCAATAAACATCAGACCAACAAGCTGAAAGGAGCTGTATATGCCGTCACCAATATAGTAGTTCGGATGAGCACCCACAGCTGCCCTTTCTCTGTGACAACTGAGGGGACGAGTAGTCTAATTTGTCCACCACCATTCCAGTGGCGTTTCTGAAGGGAGGGAGGGCGGCCTGGGGCCCAAAGGAGCCCAGGTGTTGCTGCTGCCATTCCGCTGCTCCGCCGCACTGCCAGGAGGAGGGCGCTGGGGCCCCCTAGGCCTGGTGGTCCCCCGGCTCCTCCTCCACCGTGGCTCCTCTGCAGGGAGGGAGGGTGGCTTGGGGCCTAAAAGGGCCCAGGTGTTACTGCCACCATTCCGCTGCTCCGCCACGCTCTTCCCCACCTCCCTGGAGGATGCTGGAGGACGCTGGGGCCTTGGAGGGGGCCTGAAGATGGTGGTGAGGCCTGTTCTCCTCCTGCCTCTGAGCAATCTGTCCACTGGGGGAAGGGAGGCTTTTTGGGCTTTATATAGGCCCAGATGGTCTGGCCTACCTCTTCCCCACCTCCCTGGAGGACGCTGGAGGACGCTGGGGCCTTGGAGGGGGCCTGAAGATGGTGGTGAGGCCTGTTCTCCTCCTGCCTCTTTGCAGTCTGTCCACTGGGGGAAGGGAAGCTTTTTGGGCTTTATATAGGCCCAGATGGTCCGGTCTACCTCTTCCCCACCTTCCTGGAGGACGCTGGGGCCTTGGAAGGGGCCTGAAGATGATGGTGAGGCCTGTTCTCCTCCTGCCTCTGAGCAGTCTGTCCACTGGGGGAAGGGAGGCTTTTTGGGCTTTATATAGGCCCAGATGGTCCGGCCTACCTCTTCCCCACCTCCCTGGAGGATGCTGGAGGACACTGGAGGACTCTGGGGCCTTGGAGGGGGGCTGAAGATGGTGGTGAGGCCTGTTCTCCTCCTTCCTCTGAGCAGTCTCAGAGCTATTCTTTGGAGTTGCCCCATCCAAATCTGACCTGACCCTACTTAGCAGCCAAGATTAGTCAGGAGCTCATATCCAAACAGAGTGAAAATACATAGAATCATAGATTTGGAAGGAGCCACAAGCATCAGACAATCCAATCCTTTCCTACAGAATACAACACTAAAGCACTCCCCAAAGATGATCAGCCAACTTCCAAAGGAGAAGAGTCGACCGCCTTCTGAGTAAAGTCTGTTCTACTATAGAACAGCTCTTACTATCAGAAAGTTGTTCCCATTGCATATGTGAAATTTCTTTTCTTGTTATTTGAAGCCATAGGTTCATGTCCTCATCTCTGGAGTACATAACAACTTTGTTCAATCTTCTACATGACATCCTTTTGAATGTTTAAAGATGACTATCATGTCACCTGTCAATCTTCTGTTCTCCAGAGTGAACATCAAGTATCATCTAAAAGGGAACAAAACAACAAACTTGAAACTGCTGTGAGTTGCTACCCAACATCTGAGGGCCCACACATTTTTTCCTCTCCTGATACATGGAAATGTAAATGTAGATTGGATAATGAACACAAGAGGAAATGTTGTTATTGTGTGCCCTCATGTCAACTCCAAGTTATCACAACCCTATCATAGGATTTTCTTGGCTAGGTTTATTCAGAGAAGGTTTGCCATTGCCTTCCACTGAGGATTAAAGAATGTGACTTCCAATGTGGAGTTGAAGGCTTTCATGGCTGGCATCCATAGTTTTTTGTGGAGCTTCCTGATGTTTCACCAGCATCTGTGGCTGGCATCTCACTCTGGAGAAATGTCAGAAAGGAACTCTTCCAGAACATGGCCACATAGCCCGAAAGCTCCACAAAATCAATGTGACTTCCCTAAGGTCATTCATTGGGTTCCCATGGCTGAGCTGGGATGTGAAGTCTGATATCCCAGCCTCCTAATCCAGAATTCAAGCCACTATACCTCCCTAGATCTTTGACAAAAAGTTGATATAGTAAACTGTGGAGCAAAACAGACTGCCCTGAAGTGGCAGCTTTATGCCACCCCTTTCAGCACCTGATTGGGGCTACAGCAACTGCACACTGCAAAATGCTACTCCTTTTTAGAGAGGCAAAAATCCTCCCTTGCCACTGCAGTGGTAGCTTTTCCAGGTTTCTTTGGCACAGTGTGTCTAAAAGCTGCACCAAAGAAATGGTGCGATGTTGCCCACTGTGCAGTTAGGTGGGTGGCCTGATGGCAGCATTGGATTGTGTGATATGCAGTCATCACCTCCCACTCCACTGTTTTATGCCAATCTATTTAGTCTCTATAGAACAGGAAAAGAGTCATAATGGGTCAGACCAGTGGTCTATCTAACCCATCATTTTGTTTGAATCAGGGCCAGTCAGTTGCTCATGAGACATCCACTAGCAGGACAAGAGTGCAACTGTATTTTCAGTTTTGGGGTCTCCAGCTAATGATAAACAGGGGTATCCTGTCTCTGATACTGGAGGTAAAATACAGTCCCCATCCTCCTTGATTTAATCCAGTTCCCTTTTTAAGCCATCCAAGGTGTTAGACACCACTATATCTTGTGGTAGTGAAAATAAGGTAGTAGTGATTACCATAATGTTGCTGCTGTTAGCAGCAAAGTAAGTTGTTTTCAGAATAGAGGAAACAGCCTTACAGAAGGCAGTCAGAACTTTGATCCACCTAGCTCTGTATTGTTAACTTAAATTGGCATTTCCAGAAATTCAGATAGGATTCTTTCTGAGCTATTCCTGGAGACCCAAGGTGTCTTCCAGCCAGATGCTAACTAGGTCCAACCATGTAATCAAATGAGATCAATATTATGGGGATAGTATGGCTATGATGGAGAGCCAGAATGATGTAGTGGTGGAGTATGACTCTGGAGATCAGGATTTACATCCATATTCAGCTATGCTGACCTTGGGCAAGTAACACTCACTCAGCCTCTGAAGAAAGCAAAGACAAAACCACTTTGAGAAAATCTTGTAGAGAAACCCCAAGATAGGTTCACTATGAGTCTGAAATGACTCGAAGGCACACAATATTAATGGGCAAGAAGACTTTTGTGTATTAGGGATATGCTGAGAAAAAGAAATTAAAACTGTTCAGTTTACAAGATTATCCTTACTTTACTGTGGGACTTATTATTTGCAAACAAAAAACAAAAACAAAAAACCTTCTGATTTTTAATGTGCACAAAATGCTGTTTCCTACTGTGCTGTCTTTTGTGTACAGAATTTTTTTCTCCAGAGTAAATATTGTTTTTTTGTGCAAAGCACCTACATGTCTTCTGTGCAGAAAATGTCATTTCCTTTGCCCTCGCAAAAAACCTCAGATTCATTTTTCATGCAGAAGACATCCTGAATTGTGAAGACTTGCACCCATCTATGATTCTCCTCATCATGGATTACCAGCACCCAGGAAACTTTTTTTTTCTTTTTCCATTGTATCAATTTTTTCAAATATATTTTCCTTATTCAATCTTCTATCCATGTGGTAGCTGTTGATGGACATCCTCAGAGTCCCACCTTGTTGTGTCCTTGATTTTAGCATTGATAAAGATAAACTTGGTCTGGGCAGCGCTTCAAATAGAGGATGCCTTCTAATAGAAGACTGTCCTCTGACAGCCCTTCAAACAGAGTGTTCTCCTCTGTAAAGTAGGACATGTATTAAGCCAACATTAAGCAAAAGACAGCCAGAGAAGGAGAAACACAATTCAGTCGGCTTTGTGATACAGCTAGGGCTTGGAACACAAGGATAATATAATAATGAAGTTTTCCTCATTCATCAATAAGTTAGACTGTAGACCTGCCAAACAGGCCAAGAGTGTGCTCTGTGGTTTTTTAAATGATTCAGAATAAGGCACATTGGCTGAAAACAGCCTTGGAGCCAAAGTGTAAATAGCTGTTCCTGAGGTCCTGGAGAGCAAGTTGATAATAACTAAAAAGTGCAATTGCAGTAATTTCCCTCAGAATGCCGCCGGGTAAAATCTCTCCCTCGCCACCCTGCACAGGCTTTTAAGCAATTTTCAATCTGTGCTTCATTAGAGAGAGGGAGGGAGAATAAGAACAGCCTAGGTCCCCCCCCCCTCAGCACCTGGGCACTTGGAGAAATATATGCAAGCAGGGGAGGACACTTGCTTCAGTGGCACTTGATAAAGCAACACTTTCTCTGAGCATCAGAGGATTAAGGAGGAGGATTAATCCATGTACCACACGCAATTAGAGAAAGAGTAGGGATGTGGATGAAATTCACTCCACTGGGCAGAGTATGTGTTTGTATGTCTCTCAGTCTCTCTCTTTTTCTCTCTCTTTCTCTGACTTGCTCTCTCTCTCTCTCTCTCTCTCTCTCTCTTGACAGAGAGAGGGGTTATTCAGATGGTGAAAATAATCCTGGTAGAATGTGGGTTGAATCTTTGTTGTTCACATACGTTTTGAATACATTCATGTTTGGGGGGATGTACAACCCCCCTGCCCTTAACCTGGGATAATCAGCTTTGGTTTCTTCCTGAATTTTCCTTAAACATTCACATTGTTGCCTCTGTGAATAACCACTGTGAATAGACCTGGGATAAACCGGTATAAAATCTGCATGCCTTGGACATATTTTGAATACATGCACATCATTGACTCCATCTTCATTCACAGTGCTGATACATGTGAGCAACAAAACATGCAGAGATGCACATAGATGCAGCTCCAATAAAAAATAGTGTGAACAACAAAACCAGAATACATGAGTGATATTATTCAATAGTCATGCTAAAAGCAACAACATCTAAATAACCCCAGTGACAGACAGAGAGAAATAGATGCACGTGTTGTTTTTAGTGTTGTGTGCCTTAAAACATGACTTGTTTGTTTGTTTGTTTGGCAACCTTTATTCAGAAGAGGTTTGTCATTGCCTTTCTCTATGTCTGAGCGTGTGTGACATGTCCAAGTCACCCAGTGGGTTTTTAAGGAAAACCAGAAATTTGAACCATGACCTCCAGAGTCCTAGTCCAGCATTCAAATCATTCAACCACTACACAATGCTGGCTTCTGTGTGCTTGTTTGTGTGTGAATTATGATTCATCTGGTATTCTCCTCAGGGACTAATATGTAAACAGAATTGCAATTTTGAGTGCAATAAAATCAGGTAATAATCCAAAATGTGACTGTATCCCATTAGGGATAAGTCACATATTTTTAAAATTGATAATATCCAATGTGATAAACATGGGAGACAGGAAAGTCGGAGGGTGGTTGTTGCCTCTAAACTGTCTCCAACTTCAAATAGTCTGGAAATCCTTGGCTACTGGTTCCTGGGCTGAAAATGGTACTTCTCAATGTCAGATCACTAAATGGAAAAAAAAATCCCCTTGATCTAGGGCCTTGATCATAGATGACCTGGCTTGCATAACAGAGACCTGGTTGGATAAAGCTGGGAGGAGGGATGGACCTCTCCCTGCTTTTTCCACCTGGGTTCTTTGTACAGAAGCAAGCAAGGCCTAGGGGGTGGGGAGGTGGAGTTGCAATGATCTGTTGGGATTCCGTCACACACACCAGATGCCCCATTTCACAGTACAATTATGTGTTTTTGAAGGTAGGAGGCAAGGGCCTAATAGGGATTCTTTTGGTGTACTGTTCACACTGCTGTTTAACTTTCTTCCATCTTGATCTGTCTGAATTGATCTCAGTAGTATTGGACTCTCCCCAACCTGTGTTTCTGGGAGACTTCAAAAGTCATGCTCCTACAGGAAGGGCTCAGAACCACATGTTCTTCATGACAACCATGAGTCTGTCTCAAGTAGTATCTGGTGCCATTGATGTTGCAGGCACACTCTAGACCTGGTTTTCTGTGCTGTGTTGATGATATGGCTGTGGAGGAACCTTCTGCAGTTTTGTTGTCATGGACAGATCACCAGCTACTGATATTTAGACTCACTGAGGCATAGAAACTCTGCAGGGGTAGGAGGTCAGTTAAGATGGTCTGCCCCAGGAGAATTATGAATCCAGATGGATTCCTAGTGGCTTTTGGGGATTCCTTGTTACCTTGGCAGATGATCCTGTCAATACTGTGCCTGATCTCTCCCTTGGAATTGACCCAATTGATCCCCTGGTTCACTGAGGAGCAGGTGGCAATGAAATGAGTGGGATGGAGACTGAAGAATTAATGGTGGAAAACTCAGAGTGAGTATGATCAAACATGGTCTGGAGCCTATTGGAAAGCCTACTCTGTAGCTATGATGGCAGCGAAGAAATAATTCATCTCTGTCATCATTACTTCTTCACAGTGTTGCCCAGAAGAGCTGTCTTGAGTGGTTGGGGCCTTTTACATTCTGCCATACAGGAGCAATAGGTAGGTCTCCTTGCCAGCCCTCTGTGAAGAGTTTGCACACTATCTTGCAGATAAAATTGATTGGACCCACTTCCACCTGGATGATGTAATTGAAACAGGTTCAGTGAATGTAAACTTGGCTTCTGCTTGTCCCAGGTTAATAGATACAGTAGAGTCTTAATATTCCGACATAAACTGGATAACCAAGAATGTTGGATAATCCAGAAGGTCCAAGAAAAGCCTTGAAATCACTATGAATTGCAAATGTACTGAAGTTTTATTGCAATAACAGTAAAAGTAAATGTAAAGAAATCACTGATCAACATTGTGATGTACAGTATAAACAGTCCTCTGAAAATTTAAAGAAATCACAGCAGCCGCAACGTTGGATAATCTGGAATGTTGGATAACCGAAGGTTGGATAATCAAGACTCTACTGTACTGTACATGTCAAGCCTCTCCTGAAGAAACCTTCCCTTGATCCCCTGGACAGGAACAACTACAGACCAGTGTCCTTGCTCCCATTTCTGAGCAAGGTGATCGAGAGAGCAGTCGCCTCCCAACTCCAAGCTGTCTTGGATGAAACCGATTATCTCAATCCATTTCAAACCGGCTTCAGGGCAGGACATGGAGTTGAGACCGCCATGGTTGCACTGGCTGACGACCTCCGCTTGAGCATTGACAGGGGTAGTGTGACCCTGTTGGTGCTCTTGGATCTCTCCGCGGCTTTTGACACTATAGATCACTCCATCCTTTTGGATCGGCTGAGGGAGGTAGGGATCGGGGGCACCGCTCTTCAGTGGTTCCGGTCCTTCCTCTCTGGCAGATCCCAAAGGGTGAGGCTCGGGGACAGTTGCTCTTCCAAAATTGAGCTTAATTGTGGCGTCCCTCAGGGTGCCATCCTGTCCCCGATGCTATTTAACATTTATATGAAGCCGCTGGGTGAGGTCATTCGGAGGCATGGAGCTCAGTGTCTTCAGTACGCTGATGACACTCAGATATACCTCTCCATGTCCAGATCGTCAGCACAGACTTCAGATGGCATCTCTCCTCTTAATGACTGTCTTGCGGCGGTAATGGATTGGATGAGGGAAAACAAATTGAAACTGAATCCAGACAAAACGGAGGTACTAACAGTCACAGGCCCAAAACCAGGCTTGGGAATACAGTCTCCAGTCCTGGATGGAGTCACACTCTCCTCTAAGGACTGTGTTCGCAGTCTGGGGGTACTCCTAGATTTGTCGCTCCACATGACCTGTCAGGTGAATGCGACGGTCAGGAGTGCCTGTTATCAGCTTCGGCTGATACGCCAGCTGCGCCCTTTCCTGGACACGAGGGACCTGGAAACTGTGGTACATGCTCTGGTAACCTCACGCCTGGATTTCTGTAATGCGCTCTACATGGGGCTACCCTTGTGCTTAACCCGGAAACTTCAACTGGTCCAAAATATGGCAGCCAGGCTTGTAACTGGAACATCAAGGAGAGAGCACATAACACCGGTGCTCAAGGCTCTCCACTGGCTGCCAATTAGTTTCCGGGCGCAGTACAAGGTGTTGGTTTTAACCTTTAAAGCCCTACATGGCTTGGGTCCATCTTATCTTAGGGACCGCCTCTCCCCGTATGAACCCCCCCGCACACTCCGATCCTCTGGGAGGAACCTGCTACAGCCGGTGAAAACTAGGCTGTCGCAGACCTCCCAGAGGACTTTTTCCGCGACCGCTCCCAAACTTTGGAATGGTCTGCCGGATGAGATGCGCCTTATAACATCTCTTGATTGCTTTAAAAAAGCTCTGAAGACGCATCTCTTCCGGCAGGCCTTCCCTGACACCTCTTAGATCCCAGCTCCGAATGGGACCTATAAATTGACCCCTTGCCTGGTGTTATCTTTTCCTCAATGTAAGAACTATGGAGGATGAATCATGTTTTTAATGTTGTTGATTTTAAATTATTGCTAATTTAATTTATTTTTAAGGGGTGGGTGGCTGGGAATGGGTCAATGAAGTGTTTTAATTTGTATGTTTTAATCTTGTTGTACCCCGCTCCGATTGTACTCACAGAGGAGCGGGCTAGAAATAAAGATTATTATTATTATTATTATTATTATTATTATTTCAATTTGTGCAGCCTGAGGATGTGGACAGGATCTTTGGAGAGGTGACAGTCACTACATGTGCACTGGATCCCTGCCCTTCCTGGCTGCTTGTAAAAGCAGCCAGAGGGGAACTGGATGAGTGGAAAACAGGAAGGCTCTATTGCATCAAAACAGAGTTTCAAAATAAGTTGTGGTGACATCTCTACTAAAAACAAACATTGGTCAATCCCCAATACCCCTAGTTCTGGATTGTGTGGTGGCCTCCCAGCTCCAGGGATCCCTGGATGAAACAGATTATCTAGATCCATTTTAATATGGCTTCAGCCCTGACTATGAGATAGAGACAGCTGTGCAGGGAACTGAACTGGGGAAATATGGCCCTGTTGTTTCTGTTGGACCTTTCAGTGGTTTTCAGTACCATTGACCATGGTATCCTCCTGAGATGTCTTTCTGAGATGGGAGTCTGCAGTGGCTCTTGTCTTCTTTGGGAGAGGCAAAAGCAGAATGTTGGCCTGTAATATTCATCCGTGGGATTCCCTCAGGGCTCAATTTTCTCCCCCATGCCATTTAATATCTATATGAAACTGCTAGGAGAAGTTATCTAGTATTTTGGAGTCGAATGTCACCAGTATGCTGATCTATCTCTCCTTTCCATCCAGTTCCAAGAAGGTTGCCTCTGTACTAAACCAATATCTGCTGTCAGTAATGGAGTAAATGGGGGCAGAATTGAAGGTTAATCCAGACAATACAGGGGTGCTCCTGGTCACTTGGGAGGCAGATAGAGGAAGAGAGATTCAGCCTGCGTTATATGCGGTTATGCTGGCTGCGTGGGTGTGTTCCTGGATTCTGATCTGAATCTGGTTTCAGGAGATTATTACATGGAGAAAAAGTCCCTAAATAGAATAGGGATTGCAAACTCAAAACCGGATGTTTCCACACTTGCTGGCAGCCAGATGAGTACAACCTGGCTGCACCCCAGACTCCAGCTGGACTTAGCCAGCATTTTGTCCAAAACTGGAGTCTGCTGTTTTGGAAACACTGCTGAATAAGTGTGGCTGGAGTCCAGGCTGGGAAAAAAAGTGAGATATAAATTAAACAAACAAAAATTTTTGGTCAGATTTTCTTTGGAATGGTTCCTTTATTTTTAAGTTATTTGGGGTTCTTGAGGGGGGCATTTTAAACACCATGATGCCCTTGACTATTCTGATGAACTCAGAAGTGATGTTATGCCACTTCCAGTTTAATTTTTGACAAATTTTGGCTATATTTTGTGTGTGGGGGGGGGAGTCCTTTTTGGAGCCTCTTGGGGATATTAAGGGCAAAACTACTATGTGGTAGATTTGAGCCATTTCCCCTCATAAGTGAGCAGTCCCTAGTGATTTTGTTTTTAAAGTGGGGGTTTTGGAGCCTAGGGGTTTTTGAAAGAACTTTAGGGGGTGCGAAATGGGGCCCTGGTTGATAGATGCAACCTGTGCCCCCAGTCCAGTTATAGTAAGACTGTCCACACAATTGGCAAGAAGCTAATAGTAAAATTTTTAAGCAAATAAAAAAAATCAGCCCTTGATTCAATCTCTCCGAAATGATATTTTAACCCTTTCCCTGGATATCTAGAGAAGGAAGCTACTTTAATAAAACTTTCTATTAAACCCCAAATCTGCCTCCGACTAAGGCTGCTTTGAGTTTGCCATGTTCTTTCCTCAATTTTTTTTTCCAGAAAGCAAGCTAGCCCTTGTTCGAGCTTCAGGACATCATAAGAAAGGATTCATGGCAGTACTGCGGTGAGAAAGGTAGCAATTATCCACCCTGGTTCTGAAGTGCTCTTTTAGCATATGGAGCCATGGATCAAGATGCCAAAAAAGCCCTCCCTTTGAGTTCAGTTGGAGCTAACATTTATGATATGGATGTGATCCAAATGGAGGTGGAAAGGAAAATGGACAGGAACACAATCATGTTCTCTTCAAGATAAATCAGAGGGACAAAAGGGGGCCATCAGCCAAAGGAACACCCCATAAACAGCCACATTTCAGCTCTGCTGGAGACAGTGTCTTGCATAATTCACGCCTCCTGCAGACCCAGCTATCCTCTCCTTTCCAATAAAACTGCATTTGTAAGGATTCTTGGCTAAAGCAGTAGTAGGCTGTGTGCCTTTTGATAGACACACCAGGAAGCGTAACCATAAAGAGGCAATGGCATTAGCTTCTGAATGTGGTGCTGCATTTGGGAGGGTGTAATAGCCAGGAATGTTAAAATAATTGTCCATTATACAAGCACCAAGGTTTTTAATGCTGAGGGGTCATTAGTAAGATTGATCTTTTGGAAACATGAAAAAGATGACAAGCTGCCTTTGAAAATTCAGTTCCAGATTGGCATCAAACAGCAAAGGCGAAATGAAAAGGACAATACCTGCTCTGAAACAGAAACAACATCAGCCCTTATCTGCACTGCAGTTTATCAGTCTTGCAAACATAATCTAAAACTATCCTGCTTGATCAGACCAATGGCCAATATCTTCTCACACATTTTCTCCAGGAGTACCTTGTTTGAGCCCTCCTTGACAATTAAAAGGGCCCCGTTGAAAAGGATCTAGGAGTCCAAGTAGACAACAAGTTGAACATGAGTCAACAGTGTGATGCAGCAGCTAAAAAGGCCAAATCAATTTTAGGCTGCATCAATAGAAGTATAGTGTCTCGATCAAGGGAAGTAATAGTGCCACTCTATTCTGCTTTGGACACGCCCCACCTGGAATACTGTGTCCAGTTCTGGGCCCAACAATTCAAAAAAGATGTGAAGAAACTGGAGCATGTCCAAAGGAGGGCAACTAAGATGGTGAAGGGTCTGGAAACCATGTCCTATGAGGAACACCTTAGGGAACTGGGGATGTTTAGTCTGAAGAAGAGAAGGTTAAGAGGTGATATGATAGCCCTGTTTAAATACTTGAAGGGATGTCACATTAAGGAGGGAGCAAGCTTGTTTTCTGCTGCTCCAGAGAACAGGACCTGGAACAACGAATGCAAGCTCCAGGAAAAGAGATTCCACCTCAACATTAGGAGGAAATTTCTGACATTAAGGGCTGTTTGACAGTGGGACACACTCCCTCAGAGTGTGGTGGAGTCTCCTTCCTTAGAGGTCTTTAAGCAGAGGCTGGATGGCTATCTGTCAGGGATGCTTTGATTGGGAGTTCCTGCATGGCAAGGGGTTGGACTGGATGGCCCTTGTGGTCTCTTACAACTCTGATTCTATGATTCTATGGGACTTTCTAGATTGGCAGGAAAGTGTGACATGAAGTTGCCTTTTCCTTAATGCTTAGCAGCTGCACCACAGCCTTTAGATGGAGCTGCGCTGTTCCACAGTTTTTAAAAAAGAAGTTGGGAAAACCAGCACCTTTTTAAAGGCGCTTCTTCTCCCTTAAAACGCAAAAAAAGCAGTTTCATGGCACACTTTCCCTTTTTCTCATCTAAAGGCTAGAGTTTCATGCAGCCATGAACACACTTCTTTTTGCCAATCTAGAAAGCCCCTATGATTCTATGTTAGTGACTGACTAACATCCACTATAGAAGATATATATATGGATATATTCATGCAGTTATGTGGGAGTTGAACATTTCCTTGTTAGGGAATTGCAATAACATGCACTCTAATGGGCAACCAAATATGCAATGCAAATGTGAATCATGCATATACAATCTTGATTTCACAACCTTAAATGGAACACAGAAATTCTGCTTGTGCACTCACAGAAAATAATGAAATGATACATGAGAGATAGACTAAAGCTGCATCTACATTGAAGAATTAATGCAGTCTGACATTTCTTTAACTGGTATGGATCCATTCTGTGGAATTCTGGGACTCGTAGTTTGTTGTGGCACCTGAGCTCTCTCATGGGGAAGGCTAAAGATCTCACAAAAGTACAAATCCCAGAATTCCATAGCATTCAGCCATGTCGGTTAAAGTGATGTTAAACTGCATTAATTCTGCAGTGTATATGCAGCCTCTATTAGGGAAATGTTTGTTTGTTATTTGATTTAAACCCACTATCTGCAGTGGGGCTCCCAATTGTGGAACCAATTTGAAGCAGTAGGCTTCTTTGACTTTCTCTCCAACTACCAGAGCAAAAGCCCTAGTCCTGATAATAAGTTGTGTGCTTATAGCCATTTTCCTTCTTATAGCAATCTCCCTTCTCTTGCAAAGTCCTATGATATAAAGGTGATCCATCCTAAGCAGGGCCCAAAGAGACCTGAACCCAACACAAACAAAGATATCACTCAGGGAACCCCCTTTACACCAGAAGAGGCATTCACTGAAATGTTCTTGGTCTCTTTGTTATACAGTTACCAACCAATGTAACTGGCTACTTATAGACATCACTCAGCCAATAATCTACAGGATAGGCAAAAAATTTCTTGTCACCTTTTGTTCACTATGCCAATCTGATACAGGTCAAAAATTCCTATCCGGACCTAAAACAACCAGTCAATGCTTGCACTGCAGTCAAAGCTGTCTAATTCAGCCATTTCTAATAATTTTAATAACCGATCCTGTGTTGAAGTATGTTTGATGTCCTGCTTTGACCTTTCAGACAGCAATTTCCCAGGAGCTAAGACATTAAAAAGAAAAGGAGTTTAAGTATAAGTAGACAGTGGAACATCTCACAAATATATCATCATTTGAGCAGTTTAGCCTGAGTGTTCTCATTGATGTGCCCCCCCCCCCAAAAAAAAGCAGACCACATTAAGCCAAGCAATTTCCAAAGCTACTGTGGTGCTTACATTCACAAAGTACATGAAATATAGTGAGATGCCAAACCACTAAAAGCAGAGAGCCAAATGACGGAAGCCCCTAAACACACATTTCTTTCATGTTCTTTTAAGCAGTTGATTCATCTCCATCCGGCTGGGTTTTCTGAAAGTGCTTGTTCACTGTGGACAGCAGTTGCTTTGAGCAGGGCCTTTGTGCTTCCACAATGCTCTCCAGCCAGTCCAGTAATTATCAGGAGCCTAAGAGAAGTCAGTTCTCTGGATTTCTGAGCTTTGCCAAATTTTACACATCTGTGAAGTTTTCAGGGTTTTTTGCTCCAACAGGCAAAAGAATGGGACTGGAAGAAAGAGAAACCAACCACACCTCTTACAGTGAAGCAGTACAACGTCGTTTGGATTTACTGGCATCAACATGACTGAGGATGAGAAGGAAATAATAAACTACAAGTAGTTACTTTGTGTGTAATGAAGGTATGTTTTGAGAGTAATGAAAGAAATAAGAGTTACTTTTCTGGCCTACAACCCTTGGGCTGCTGCAAAGTGAGGTCACAACTGTTGGGTATAGCAACTTTCAAATGATGAGAATCTGTGACAATTAGGATGTATGCTGATTCTAGCAGTTTAGAATTCCATACTTGGGGTAATTTACTTTTTGGATTTTAAACATGTCCCTTTTCTTCCTGAAGCATGTACACTTTCTTTATCTCAGATATTGATGCTTGTTTCTTCTTCACCATGCTTGATTTAAGATACTGATTCAACTCCTTTTGAATAGTTCTACTGTGTAGCATGTAGACTTACTACTTCTTTCTATCTTCATCAAGAAGCTGAATCTGTGTATGTGAATTATACACAAGGTTTGTGAGTGAACTATTTGTATATCCTTTTTAAAATGTTTGATTCTTTTTACTGTGCTGACAAATACTGTATGTAAGGGGGTTATGTGGCTGGTGTAGCTGTTTATATACTTCTACAGCAGAAGGCTCTGCTAAGGAAATTTGCCAAATCTCAAATGTACCTTTTTGCTTTTTTATTAAAACCTAACGAGAATGAGGTGCCCAGTGATACGTGGCTAGGCACCTTGTGACCTCAGAGTGACTGACTAGGTGGTGACATGGTGTGGTTCAACAGGACATGTTTTAAATACCCACCCAGCATTGGAATGGAGAGCTCTGAATCTTCTGGGAAGATCTGGAGCAAACAGAAATGTATTTTAATACATTTTTATGAGGGGTATACCCCAGTTCTGGTGATGAATTGGCCAGATATTTGTCATGCATTGTGGAGTCTCCATGTCAGGAGGATGGAGAGAGGCAATTTTATTTGGCATGTGCAGACAGGGCCTTGATTCACTGGTATTCTGGAAACAACCAACTTGAATCTTCCATTGCACAATGGGATGAAAAGCAGGCACATTGACATACAACTGATTGCACAACAGTGGTGTTCAGCAGGATGGTGAGATAATGTAAACATTACTTAACTATCTGAATGTAGGTTTACACTATGTAGCTACAAGGCACAGTCATGAGGAAGGAGAATAGCTTTGAGTCATTCTCAATATGTTTCCCTCCAGCCTCCAAATTCATCAGAGGAGTTTTCCCTTCTCTTCTCAAATGGTATATCACTTAAAACCTTGATGAAAACTGGTGCATAAAACTTGAAATATTTTCCCATGCTTGAAAATCCACCAGAGAAGCCTGGGTTGTACATTGGCTGTAGATGGGCTGCATATGCCTGGCTATGGGTGAATGCAATAAGATCCATCATTGACACTTAAATGCACATGTTGGGTGTACAGCATATGCAATAATCTCCATAGTCTATGAATGTGGTTGAACATTTTTGTTCAATGCAGACTCCTCCCACTGGTTCTCTTCCTCTCTTTATTTATGCTAGTATGTTATTATTAGTCTTCAAATGTTGATATTTATCTTTTTTTTCCATTTACATCATGCCTTGGCCCCAGCAGCTGGTAAGAAACCCCCAAACCTACTCCAATTCCAACTGCCATTGTTCTGATCTCTGTGGGAAAGAAGAGCAGCCAAGCACAGCTACTTCATTCCTTTGTTATTGTAGCTCTTCGATATTAAGAGTTAAGAGTTCTATATTAAGAGTTCTTCTATAAGTGTCCCAACATCCACTGCTCTGGGAGAGGATATCATTGTATCTCTGGACTTAATCCTCTGTTTTCCACTTACACCCACTTAATTTATCCTGTCTTACTCTAAAATCAATCAATCAATCAATCAATGTCAATAGTCATATCTGTTGTTGTTGTTGCTGTTGTTGTGTACCTCCAAGTCATTCTTCTTTCTTTCTTTCTTTCTTTCTTTCTTTCTTTCTTTTTTACTTATGGTGACCATAAGGTGAACTTATCATAGGGTTTTCTTGGCAAATAACTTCAAAAAGTGATTTCCAATTGTCATTGCCTTATCTATACAGGCCAATTAGACCAGTTTCATCCTTCCCCCCTGAATGCAGGGAAGGCCAGTTCTGCACCAAATCCATGCTATCACTAGCTAATCAGTAAAGAAGAACCTCAACTTTTGTTCTGGATTTTCCTGGAAAATCTGGAGCACTCCAGATGGACAGTAGGTAGGTGTCTACACAAACATCTTACTGTGATACCAAGTATTTCCATCACATGTGCAAGTCACTCACTCTGAAGACACAACAAGGGCACCTAGTTTCTGACCACAGAAGGAGAAACATATGCTAGCAACAGCATCGGGTGGTATAGCTGGATGCATGTGTAAACAGCCACCTAGAGTTCTTCCAGAGCCCGGAGGTAACAGGCAGAATGAGGGGCAGCTCTAAACCCAGAATAGGAGCAGACTGGAGTATTCTGGCTGGTGTAGATGACCCCAATGTCACAATTCACTGGACCATCTGGGAAATGAGATGTTATAAGGGGGCATCCAATTTTTCTCTTTTACAGGGTTTATAGAGGTCATTTCTTTCAACTACAGTTCTCAGAATCCATTAGAAGCTGCCTCCAGCCAGTATGAGAGATTCTGAGAGTTCTCCAAACACTAACTTTTCCCAATTCTGCTCTTTTAGTTGGTTCCTATTAGCAACCCATACTAGGGAGGCTATTTTCTATATTTCTCTGCTTGATAAATGCAGAGGTGATCTTGAGAGAACGGCTAGATACCTACCAACCATCAATTTGCCAGAGCTGTTTCTTGTGGTTTCCTTCCACTTCTTCCCCACCGCTGTTTTTTACCTCACCTTCCAGATGATCAAAAGTTCTCAACCTGTATAATTTAGCAAGCTTGGGAAACAAACACCATGCTCAGGTTCCTGTGAGCCTGGTGGGGAGTCCTGTGATGTATAGGGTTCAGAAGAGGACAAACGATTCTTCTTCCCCTATTTACCACTCAGCACACATGCCCTGCTGCTATCGTGAAAGAGATTCTCTCCATGGCAGATGGTTTCACAGTTCAAATGAACTCCTCTTCAGAAAATTGGATTTTATTCAAATTGGGTATAATTGGAATTGTGGGTTTCTCTCACATTTCTGGTATTGATTTAGCACAGCATAGCAAATAATAGTAATAATAATTATAAGTATAATACAGTTTTGTACCAGAGGTTTCTGAAGCTGTGGATTAGTGAACATAACAGAGTCATGCAAAGTGCTCTTGTTTATTTTTTCCCCTTGAAAATCCATGGAGATGGGGAGGAGGCATTTTTTTAATATGGGAGGGGGGGAGCATACTTTTGTTTGAGGGAGCCATGGTTCCATGTACATGACTGAGATTGTGCATTGCCTCTTTAGAAGGCTGTGTCCAAATTGGTTTGAGTGATGGATTATAACACTGGAGACCAGGATTCGAATTCCCATTTGACCATGGAAACCCACTGGGCAAGTGACACACTCTTGATCTCAGAAAATCTCATAACAGGTTCACCTTAGGGTAACTAAGTCAGAAACAATTTCAAGGCACACAACAACAACAACAAACAACAAATTGCCTTTTAAAGAGACTGACTAAAGAGGCCTTGTGGGAATAATACAAGGGGAAAATATTTGGAAGACGTTGGGAGTTCTAGGCAGAAGTTGGGAGGACCAGTTGTTTGGAAAATTTCTCTTGTGGGAATAATACAAGGAAAAATTATTTGGAAGACACTGAGAGTTCTAGGCATATTGGTAGACTCTGATATGCATCAGGCCACTCTTACCAGTGTCCTGTTATGCATCTTTGCAATTCAGTAA
This sequence comes from Urosaurus nigricauda, assembly GCA_034509955.1. Classification (NCBI taxonomy): domain Eukaryota; kingdom Metazoa; phylum Chordata; class Lepidosauria; order Squamata; family Phrynosomatidae; genus Urosaurus; species Urosaurus nigricauda. The sequence goes on along the minus strand of JAOEGL010000004.1, from coordinate 245,225,610 downwards.
TAGCATTTTTTTAGTGTTTCTGCTAAGTTACATAACGTAGAGCATGACCAAGGATTCTGATGTTTGTCTTTTGTGCAAAACAACCATGTCCACATTTTGTGCAGAATGGCCCAAATAGCAAATAGATTTCAAACAGCAATGTGGTTTTTGAAGACTTTCTCATAATGTGAGCAAAATTGCTATACTGTAATTACTCATCACTTCCTTAGAGAAGAAAGTTAATGAATAATACACAAACATTTTTATAAGTCACATCTTAATTAACAAATTGAATTCTGTAGATCTGGAAGCATGGTGCAGTGGTCTGAGTGTTGGATTATGACTCTGGAGGCCAGGGTTCAGTTCCCTGCTCTGCCATGGAAACCCACTGGGTAACCTTGGGCAAGTCACATATTCTCAACCTAAGGGGAAAGGAATGTCAAACCTTCTCTGAACAAATGCTCTCAGGAAAACCCCATGACAGGTTCACCTTAAGATTTTTATAAGTCAGAAATGAGTTAAAGGTACACAACAAAAATAAAAATGTGAAAATAGAATGGATTAAAATAGTCACTGTATTAAGATTATGTATATTCAGATGTAAGGATGGCATTTGCATTTCACATCTCTACTGTTCATCCACAGATACTCATACACACAAATACACACACATTTTCCAGTGTTTCTGAGTGTGCATCATTATGCATATGACTATCTCCCCCCGCAAAAAAATTAGTTTTTTTTACCACACCTTCCCCAGCTTCCTTTTTATCTGAAATGCTTAATCTCTCAAAAAAGGCCTTTTGAAAACTGACAACAAAGCTTTAAAAGTATTAGACAGAGGAATGGAAGGATAAGGAGAGAAGTCCTCATTGGGTGTGGGACAAGAAGTACTGATCGGCTGAAGAAGTAAGAATAATATCTTGGAAAAGGTAGAACCATCTTCAGCTACTGAACGAAGTGAAAAGGAAAATAATCTTCAGTATTAAAGTTGCTTCTTATGTCAAAGATTTTTCCTGCTTTGAAGACTGAAAGCCAAGAAATAAAAAAGAGAAAACATTCCTTAATCCTACCTCTTATGATTTAATGATAAAGTTAAATCCACTCCAGTTTAAGCAGCTTCACTGATTTGGTTGGAAGTGATGCATTTCCTGAAAGACAGGATAGTGTCTATTATTGACTGTGTTCAAGGTCAAAAAGATGGGCCAAGAGAAGACATAGAGGATGGTTTGGATGGTTCTATCATTTCATGACAGTCAGAGTGGCCATGAAACAGTGATATCACACAAACGGATAGACACACACAGACACACACTTCTCCACTCCCCAGTATATGGTTTGCTACTTCAGGCAGTAAGGGCACCCAGCTGAGTAGCAGTGTATTCCTAGCAGTGTCTGGATAATATTTAGCTGTTAATCTGATTGGGGGTAATTGTGGTGGACTCTTGGTTTCATCTGTCTCCTTTTCTATCATGACCAGAATTATGCTGGATTCTTATGGATGAGTAGGTTTTCCTATGGAAATGGTGGGTCATTTTTTCCCAGTGTGAAATATCCACATTCTAGTCAACTTCGCAAAAGTGGAGTTGTGCTTGCAGTGACATTGTAGATGAAGATCATAGAATCATAGAGTTGGAAGACACCACAAAATCCATCCTGTCCAACTCCCTGTCATGCAGGAAGATACAATCAAAGTGCTCCCAAGAGATGGCCATCTAGCCTTCATTTAAAAACCTCCAAAGAAGGAGAGACTTCACCACATAAAGACAGCGATGCTACCATTGAACAACTCTTACCATCAGGAAGATCTTCCTAATGTTTAGGTGAGATCTCTTTTCCTCATATTTGAATCCATTGTCATGTGTCCTAGTCTCTGGAGCAGCAGAAAGCAAACTTGTTCCATCCTTACTATGACATTCCTTCTCATATTTAAGTATGGCTTTCATGTCACTTCTTAACCTTCTCTTTCCCAAGCTAAACATACCCAGCTCTATAAGTCACTCCTCATAAGGCATAGTTTCCTGACCCTTCACCATTTTGGTTGTCCTCCCCTGGATACGCTCGAGTTTGCCATCATCCTTCTTGAATTGTGGTGACCAGAACTGGACACAATATTCCAGTTGAGGTCTGACGAAATAGAATAGTGAGGCAACTATTACTTCTCTTGGTCTAGACACTGTTTAGATCTCATTTCACAGCTGCTGCTGCTGCTGTGTGGTATATCAGAATTGGGAAACTTTTATGATCCCAACTTTCCCCCCGTACTATTGAAAACATAAGGATCATGAATACAAATCACTTATGAACGGTTACACATTCATAACAGTGAATGTGAATTCCAGCTGTAGTAATTATGTAATGAAATACAACATTGCTCTTCCAAATCTGGCTGTACTTGTTATGAAAATTCTAACCCAGAGACCTCCCTGGAGAAAAAAAAAACTTACCATAGGAGAAATTATGGAGAAATTATTCCTGATTGAGGTATTATAATTCTGCCAAATGTCACATCAATCTATTCTTTCCTGAACCTTTCATTTACACAGCTTTTATCTATAACAGCAGGGATATTGCTCTTTAATTGGCATCTCTTCCACTGTCACTCACACAAACGAAAAGAAGGATTAAAACATCAATTAGAGGGTAGTTGTGCCATGACACAGTAGTTTTCTAGTGAGTGAGAGCAAACAAGAGATGTGCTTCTTGAAAGAGAATGCTTAATAACAAAATTCTGCTGCCTAGGAAAACAACAAGGATGAAAAAAACATTCCTCAGAGTGAAAAATGGAAGGGTCTGTGGGAACCAGAGGCTGCTGGAGAGCACAGCAAGGACATGTGTGTGGATTAGCTGCCTTCAATTCATCCTTGACCCAGGGAAATCCTATGAAGGGGACGTATCCAGACACCCCATCATTTATAGCCCTGTTCATGTCTTTCAGACACAGAGATGTGGCTTCCTTGATTGAGTCAACCCATCCATAATGTAGTCTTCCTATCTTCCTGCATCCTTCTCATTTCCCTAGTATTATTGTTTTTTTCTAGTGAAGCTTGCCTTCTTATGATATGACCACAGTATGAAAGCCTCACTTTAGTCATTTTGGCTTCTAAGGATGTTTCGGGCTTGATTTGACAGATTCTACAATAACAGCCCTCTTCCTCTAGCTGGATGAGACAAAGGTTCCATCTTGTGGCCTGCTATTGTGTTTACGATAGATCTTAGCAAGGTCCTTTTGCACACAAATGGGGCACAAAGCCCTTCATAATTCATAGAATCATAGAGCCCTTCATAATTGCCTGTCCTGTGCTTGACAACTGATGCTTAAAATATATTTCTGAAGGGTGCTCCTCTGGTCTTTGCTGGTGAGTCAATGGCTGAGATCCAATCTCATTTCAGCATAGTATAACTATCTGTTAGTGGATTTAAGGTATGGTTGCAACATTCAAACTCTGTACTAATTTTCAAGGCAGCACAATGTATCCACCTTCATGTTGCAATGCAAATTTTCACACTACTCTGTATAGTTTACTGTGCTACTATATGTACAACAGGTCTACTCATACACCTTACCTCTGCATCAATCATCTGGATATGTCCTCGCTACATTGGCCACAAATTTCGCTCTTAAACAACCTGGACAGTATTGTTCCAGATTAAAACCAGAGGCGTAAGAGAGCAGAACGAATAATCAAGGCCTGAACAATAAGGGCAGTCTCGGTCGTCAAAACCAATGGTTCCCAAGGATGGCCATCTGCCATTATCCAGATGAGAGGGAGAGAAAGGACAGCTAGCTCCATCAGGCCTGTCCTAGAGGAAGAAGAAAAGCCCTCCCTCCAGTTCATCTGCCATGGTCCAGGCCTCAGAGGGAGAGAAGAATTGCTGGACCTGATCCCCTTCCCCACTACCATTCTCTTCTTCTTTTGTGTCATGACTTTTTAGATTGTAAGGCTGAGGGCAGGGAACCATCTAATTATCCATTTTGTAAGCTTCTCTGAGAGCCTTTGTGGCTGAAGAGCAGGGTATAAATACTCTAAATAAATAAATAAATAAATAGAGATTTTAAAAGATGGAAGTTACATCTTTATGCAATTGCCTCAATAGAGGGGTATAGAGAAAGCCAATCACCCAGCAGGACTCCAAGATTCCTAGCAAATGAGACAGGGGCTAATATATCACCCTGCAAATATAGTGAAGGGCACAACAGTGGGATGATTGGATAGTCAGGTTAAAACACCAGGATCTTTGTTTTATCCATGTTCAGCTTAAGATGGTGAGTGGGCATCCATAGAGAAACACTTAACAGGTAGCCCATCAAAAACATCCATACAGTAGCATCAATTGAATGAAAGCTCTACAAAATCTGTAATGAGCGTAGATGTGATATTGGAAATCCACTTCTGAAATAGAGAATCCAAGGGAAAGGTTATAAGATGTGAAAAGAAAAGGGCCCAATACTGATCCTTGAGGTACCCCCACAGTTACAGGGAAAGTTGTAGCCATACTGCCCCAAAATAAAACAATAGAGAAATAATCTAACAAAAAAGATTCAAACCAGCACAGGATGTTCCCCATTATTCCCAAGGATGCCAAGTGTACTGGTAGGATCTGATGATCCAAAGTATCAAAGACTGCAAAGAGATGCAAGCAGTCTGGAAAAAAATATGTTTTGAAAAAGAGCAGTTCATCAAGTGATTTATATACAGTAGAAGCAAGGGCAGAAGGACTAGATAAAGACAATAAGGAAAAGGGTCCGTAAGACAAGAAGCAGGGGAAGAAGACAACACAATCTGACCCATGATGACTTTTGCAGTAAGGGGAAATGGAATTCTGCTTGTGGCAGTAGATGGCACCTTCCTGAATTCCTAAATGTAAAATAACTCTATCTCTCCTTATTTCTGTTTCTGCTTCTCTTTCTCCTTACACTCTATCTGTCTCCCACTCAGCCAGCTGGATTTTGTCACCTCTTGGCATCCTTATCTCTGAGTCTTTTCATGTTTATTATCGGTAAAAGCACTTGGGGCCTGACTGACATCTACTCACCTCTGCTTAAGCTTTCTTAGAAAGTTGTTTGTGAGAATTTAAAGGTGACAACATGGTATGCATTCCCCAGAGCAATGTGGGGGATTTAAAGATGATTTGCCATGGGCACAGAGGATAGTTTGTGTCATCTTGGTTAGTCCCAACTAAAAATAACAATAAGTTTATTTTTAATAATAATAATAATAATAATAAGTTTATAGCCCGCTCCTCTGTCATCAATTGGAGCGGGTTACAATAATTAAAAGACATCAAGATAAAACAATTCCAATAACCCAAAACCCCACAAAAAGCACTCTGCCCAAATACCCAAGAGGCCCCAGATTCCATCTGATCTTGGAAGCTGAGGAGAATCAGTCAGTTAGCCTACTCTACATCCTCCCTCCCCACAGGATATGGGATTTTATGTTTAATATCTAGCATCAGGCATATTTTTGAGAGGTCACACTGACCTTTGGACATTAGCTAAGGGGTCATGCTGAACTGTGGACATGTAGGAAACCTAGATAGTACTAAAATAAAAGCTAAATGGGTTTCCTGCTTACTTCATCCCACCTCCAAGCTTTCCAAATATCATTTCACAATGGAAACTAAGCAAATTACATCACAAAATAGTTAAAAACCACACACACTTACATCACCCTGTGTCTCTCTTCAGTTCCTAGAATGTGTATTCAGTTCAAGGCTGATGCTGAATTTGAACTGCCTCCTTTTTTCTCAGAGGCTCATAATCTTTAGCAAGAGAAACATGGTCCTCTCCATGCTGATTAGTTTTAATTTGCCTGGTGGAAATGGGGAAGAATTTTGTTTTGATTTTGATTTTGATGAATTTACCAAAAATCATATATTTCTTTGTATTCTGAATGGAAAGAACTTGAGATGTTTTTCAGTGAAATAATGCCAACGCATAACAAAAAGATTTCAAACTTTACGTGAATGAGAAAGTAAACATGATAGATTTTGCAGTCCTGCACAAAACATCTATCATTACACTCTTTAAATGGAGTTTCTTAAAGCAGAGAGACATGAAAGACTTGTTGGTAAAAGAATCATTAAAGCAAAGGAACCAGTCTGACTCCTCAAGGAAAAAGAAAAAGCTTCATTGAAAATGCTTTCTGATAAAGCAAGATAATTCTCAGGGACAAAGTTACCAAGCCTCAAGAAAGAAACATTTTCTTTCTAGATTCTTGATTGTAATGAGTTTAGCTACATAAAGGGTTGTAATTCTTCATTAAGTCACTAAGGAGTGACTTATGGGAGTAATTTCTCTTTATTTCGAATGGAGCCAATTGGAGCCAATTGGAATTCACATGAATTCGCTAGTTTAGTGAATTTACGTGAATTCCAATTGTGTTTGGAATGTTTTCAGAATTATTTCCCATTACCCAAAAATGACTGCCCATTGCCCGAAATTGTGTGAGATGCTTTAATACGAAATAATGTAAAACCCATGATTGCATTCGGAATGACTTCCCTTTTGCCTTAAATTGTGTGAGATACTTTAGTACGCAATAACGTGAAACCCCATGATTGCGTTCGGATTGCCATTGGATTATACTTCCAATTTCTGTCATCTGATAAACTCCTAAGAAGACTTAAAGGTAGTGACAATCAATTTCAGCAATTGTCTTCCCACTGCAAGGAAGTCTTCAAACCCCCCCCCCCCCCAATTTTCAAAGACAATTCACAACTCAGGATTTATTCTGTGCAAATTTGCATGAGGTGATTTTATTTATTTATTTATTTTTAAAAAAAACCACAACATTTTCTGCACAGAAAACAGCATTCTCTTCATAGGAAATAACATTTTGATGCAGAAATATTAATTCCTGTTTCCTTTGCAAATCAACCATATGTAAATTTTACACAGAACAAACTCCCAAACAGCATTTTCTGCACAGAAATTAATAATTCTGTGTTGAAGTATTATTTTACATGTAGAAAATACTGTTTGCAGTGCAGAAAAGTTTGTTTTCTGCACAAAACAACCATGTGCAATTTTTTGCAGAATAAACCTGTGAAAACTGTCATCAGTCCAGAATTCTTCTCATCAAGGTTTCTCAACACTTGAAAAATGTATTTTACAACCATTTTCTTGATATTTCTGAATATTCTTTCCATCCCTAATCACATATTGACTGGAAACCGATGTTAGTCTCCTCTAACCCATTCAGTAAAAGAAAAAGGTAAATTGATTGAAGAGTTCTACTGTAAACGTAAGTAACAATAGAATTTAGGCCATTGAGCTCAAACGGGAGACTGGGAAATATGAGCTGTCAGATTTCCCAAGCTGCCATGTCACCCTTGAGGGAAAAATGTTATTCATCTCTTCACACATGATATGTCAAAAGTCTGTTGCCCTGTAGACCAGGGTGAGAAAAATGTAGCGTGTCCTGCAAGCATGGCCCTTACAAGCTCCAGTGGAGCTTCCAGTTTTTAAATGTTTTACTGAAACTGCCATAAATTGTCAATGGGCGCAATATTAGCACACTTAGGTCTGTGGTCTTCTTTTGGCTGGGGGAATGTTCAAAACTAGAAGTAGTTGGAAGCTCCAGAGCTATGAGGGTTGTTATAATTTGGATGGATAGACAGACAGACAGACAGACAGACAGACAGATGATAGAGATAGGAAGGGGAGCTTTTTTTTCTTCACAAATCTAACAGGGAGTGTACAACCCCCAGATGTAATGAAGTTGCCTACTACTGCCTTAGACAGAGGGAGGGAGGGAAGGAAAGAAGGAGTAAATTCTAGTCAGCAACAGCTCATAAAGTTGGGCAATCTTGGAAAATACACTAATGGCACAAACTGCTTTATCACACTAATAATAATAATAATAATAATAATAATAATAATAATAATAATTTATACCCCGCTCTTCAGCCAAAGCTATCAGAGTGGCTTACAATTTGATAATTAGACATTTCCCTGTCCTCAGGCTTACAATCTAAAAAGACACGACACAAAAGAAGAAGGGAGAGGTGGTGGGGAAGAGGGAAAGTCCAGCAGATTTTCTCTCCCTCGGAGGCCTGGACCAAGGAGATGAACTCGAGGGAGGGCTCTTCTTCCCTTCAGGCAAGGCCTGTTGGGGCTCTGGCCTGCCTTTCTCTCCTCCTCAAGATGGTGGATGCAGGGAGGGCTCTTCTTGCTTGCACACAAGGCCTGTTGGAGCTCTGGCCTGCCTTTCTCTACCTCAAGATAGTGGATGATTTGAGGGCTCTTCTTGCTTGCAGGCAAGGCCTGTTGGAGCTGGCTTGCCTTCCTCTCCTCCTCAAGATGATGGATGAAGGGAGGGCTCTTCTTACTTGCAGGCAAGGCCTGTTGGAGCTGGCTTGCCTTTCTCTCCCTCAAGATGTTGGATGAAGGGAGGGCTCTTCTTGCTTGCAGGCAAGGCCTGTTGGAGCTGGCTTGCCTTTCTCTACCTCAAGATGGTGGATGAAGGGAGGGCTCTTCTTCCCTTCAGGCAACGCCTGTTGGAGCTCTGGTTTATCATAGGACATTTCCTCTTTAACTCTTGTTTAACTCTTGTTTAAATCCTGTTTGTCCCCTAATGTGATAAAGCAAATAGAGAGGTCCTATTATAAACATCTCAAAACAGGAAGAAAGGTTTGCAGCTGTCTGGTCCAGTTGCCTTGCTAATCTCATTCAAAGCAAAGAGAAATGGTGCCGCCCAACTAAGCGGGATGGCACTGTTGCCGCATGTGGGAAGGCTCCTTTCCCTTCCCGCTCGCCGTGGCTGCCACCCGGCAGCCATTGTGAGCGCGGACTTGCGGCTGATTGACCGCTGGGTGAGCAGGAATGGAGACTGCCATTTTCAAGGGACTACATGTCCCAGGCTTCTCTGGGCATGGCAGGGAGTCCCTGATTGGTTCCCTGAGGCCTGTCATGCCCCCTCATTGACTGGAGGGCTTCAGGGGGTGGTGCCTCCGTCCTCCTGGAATCCTATCACTGCAAGGATCTGGCACCACTGTCAGTTCAGCCCTCCCTCCCTCCCTTTATTGGGAGTTGATTGTCACAACTTTCATTTTGGGGCAGCAGCATAGGCCTGGATCTGAAATTTGGGGTTTCCAGGGCCCTCTGGCACTGGATCGGGAGTCCTCGTGACCCAGGTAGGAAGCGATTCGTCGTGGCCAGTCCGGGGGCCACAGTCGATTGACACCAGGTGACTAGGATGCCTTGCAATTCTAATGGAAGCAGCACAGTTGCCCAACTGCTCAGTAGGGTGGAGCTTGGCCCCTATGTCATCTCGATGCTTGCAACTGCAAGCAACCATACATCAACCAACCAGGGTGTTGCTGATGTTCAGGTCCAGAACTCATGCTTTGGGCCAACCCTATGGATTTATTGTTCATTATGTGTCTAATTCAATAAAGTTGTGGACTGTTCTCCTCCAGCCATTTGTATGTGATTCTTTGAGGGGCCGGACCTCTGCGGCAAATGACATAAGCCACAAGCCAGATTCTCCTCCTTCCTAAGGTACTGTAACTTGCCTTTCCTTCCAAAGTATGAAACACAAGGTAGAAGGATTACAGTTTTTATGTTTATTTCAGAATCTGTTGCCTGTGATCCTGTTGATGAATTAAAGTGGTGTACATCAGACTTATGCTATCACAACTCACTATTTTGGCCATTGCAAAATTCAGAATTCTGTTGTGACTCTAAATCTCCAAAATCCCAAGACATCTCCAATGGAAGAAAGGGTTCTATTGATCTGCTGCTCCAATATGCAATATGTTTGCAGTTCCTGATATTTCAGCTACTGATTTATTAACCAGGTTGAGAAAAGGTTCCTTGACTACCTTTTAATTTTCTTTTCATTGCTTGGCCCAATAAATAGCCCCAGCTTTACAAATCTAGCCAGCTGGTAAAACACTAGCCAGGTGGCATTATTGTTTATATAGCACTTTTCTGTTTCAGAATGCATTTTTGTAAGTCTGTAGAGGCACAGGTGCTGCTCACATCTGCTGTACTAAAGTCCATAATACCCACAAGCAGAAAATTAAAGTTGGAATTTCATTTCAGCACCTGAGAAATTGATAATCAGTTTTAGATAGAGCTGGGCTAAATGTATATGTCTTATAATGTCTCTGTGTTAGTTGATAGTGACTGTTATTAGTTTCAGAAAGTGCCTTCTGTTGCCAGCTTTTCTATACATGCAGTGAACATACTGAATGATGCCCTCTTGATACTATTATTCTTTTTGGTGACTTGTCTGTGAAATTTTGGTGAGTATGACAATGATGCCTCTGTCCTCGCACAAGTTTTATTATGCTAGCAGAAATGAATTTCTAACCTTAACACAAGGGACAGATTCAGCACAGTTTTTTTTATTGTTCATCCTATGGCAAAAGTGAAAGCATATATTGGAGCAATACCTTTAGTCTCATTCCTACTGTCTTTTAAACCAGATCACAATTAGGTTTGAACCAGTTCAAATGACACTTGTTCACACTTAAATCGATTTACTGAAGTGATTCAGTGAGGTGGGTCATCAGACCCATTTAACCCACATCTTTTTGATGCCGATTTTTGTCTCCGTCTTTTTCACCAAATTGATTCTAAGCAAATGTGAACCACAAGCGGATAAGAATCGATTCAAATTTGTTCTTCAGCTGGCTGGAAGTAATCATTTTGAATTGATTCATTCATGAATGTGAACCACAAATGGGTTAGTTTGATGCAAGAAGATGACAGAAAATGTGATCAGGGAAATGTAGTGGGAACCATACTCCGATGTTGAATTGATCCATTGATTCGGATCTCACACTGATTTATTTGTACGTAGGAATGAGGCCTTTATTAGGCCAAACAAAAGGTTTTTGGTGTGTTTTGTTTTTTTTTAAAAAAAACTTCGTGCTCATTTGTGAAGCTTACTGGTTTTTTCATGAGGTAAATATGGGGGGGGGGACTTACAGGGGAAGGAAAGTTATAGGGTTAGAGTCACCTTGGCCTGATACAGATGGCCCAAAAGGGCCGTCTGTAAGGGGCGATTAGGGTTAGGACAGGTGCAGCATCTACTATTTAAAATGGTGGCGTCCATACAGATGTGCCATGATGCTGTCATGGCACGCGCAGCGTTTAAACAATGCTGCACGCGCCTGACATCTTGGCATTGCAGGAGGGTGCCAAGGGCACCCTTTCGGCAGTGTCAAAAGGAGCTCAGAAACCAAGCTCCTTTTTGGCGCTGGTCCTTGGCTTGGCCTTTAGACAGCCGTGCCAAGGACCTCAAGGGAAAAGTGGCCGCTGTGGGGGCCCTTTCTCCCCTTGGTAAAGCCAGGGATAGTGGGGTGCAGCGGGCGCCCAGGGCCCAGGGCGCCTGCTACATCCCACTTTCAGGTCATGGTCTGTACCACCCCCTTGTCTTTATCTTGGTTTGAGGTGGTATAGTGGAAGTGTCTGTGTAGACAGAAAAGTTAGATCATACTGTTTCATGCACACAAGAAAGGCAGTAAAAAACAGTGATAGTTTCTGTCCACATATGACGTTACAAAGCACATTTCGTGACATTAGACTTTGCCTTTATCCAGTTAGAAGCCCCAAGTGTTTTTGTAGAACGCATTCAGTGATTTCCTTAAGTAATCTACGTAATGTTAAATGTACTAGAACAGAGGAAACATGCAAATAGCAGCCAAATTTGTTCTGGAAGTAATAAACACTAAGAAAATCAAGTTGGTTACAAAAAAGATCCAGACTGGAAACATACTGGAGTCTTTATCTTCTTGTTGTTATTAAGTGCCTTCATGCCAACTCCAACATATGACAACCCTCTTCCAGGTTGCTGTTGTTGTTGTGTGCCTCCAGGTCACTTCCAATGTATGGCGATACTAAGGCAGACCTATCATTATTATTAATTATTTTATTTACTTATATCTTGCCTTTCTCCCACTCATGACATTTTCTTGGCAAGTTTCTTCAGAGAAGGTTTGCCATTGCCATCCTCTGAGGCTGAGAGAATGTGACTGGCCCAAGATCACCCAGTGTGTTTACAGATTTGAGCTAGGATTTCAACCCAGTTCTCCAGAAACATAGTCTGACACTCAAACTATTATACCACACTGGCTCCTTTTTCTGCAGGGGGCAACATCTATTCAGAGAAAGTTTGGCATTGCCTTCCTTGGGACTGAGAGAATATGCCCAATGCAAAGGAGAACAATGAGCCACAAAGGAGGACAAGGTACCACAAAATGTAGGACATTCAAGAAAAATATAGAATATTACCAAATAAAAGCTAAAAACACTAATATGAATATAAATTCATGCTTCTTAGCCATGCAGAACATGGAAGATATTTTGAAATTCATCCTGGAAAGAAGATTGAAATGTAGGACATGTCTTGGAAAAGGAGGATGTCAAGTCATGTTGCTCAAATTACACTCCAGCCTCCCCAAACACAGCAAAGCACTCTCCCATATCCTCCAATTCTTCCATCCTCTACTCAAATATATCATTTCATTTCATGGATGTTCTTCTGGATAAAATGGTGACTGGAGGTTATACAATGTCAACATCAGTGGGGTTTGAGTCAGGATACTGCTGAAAAAGGATGTCATAGGATTGTATAGTCCATGTGGTGTTGGGGAGGAATTGTCCTCCAACCTTTCTGCAAATTTTCACCTTAGTCTCTGAGGTCTATGAGAAAAACCATCTGTCCTTTATAACGAAATAGGCCTCATCCTAAAGGGATCCTTTTCATGTTTCCATATTACTAAAACACACATGCGCCAGATTGGGGGGTTGGGGTTGGGAGGGGGGCAATTTTAAAATGAGACAGTGAGGATTAGCATTGGCACCTGTGAATTAGACTTCAGTGATTTTTATTGTTTCATGTTCTATTGATATCCAATAGTCAGATTTCTTTCTTCCTAAGCTAAGTGACATTCCACATTTGGTGAATTTAATTCTCAAAGTGGGGCTTTAGTAGAACAAATGAACTGATGTGTTGATATAGGGAATACACCAAAGACTGCATTCATTTCTCTCCAGACTTTGAGAGTTTTCTGTACATCTTGAGTTGTTTTTAAAAGACAGCTTTTGAAAGAGCTGGTGTGTGTGTGTGTGTGTGTGTGTGTGTGTTCTTCCCTCCAAAGAGTTAATACTATTACAGGTATCGTAACTGTAATGGGCCATCCATTCTTAATGAGATGCAATGAAAACTCCAGCATTCGGGGAGCAATTCTCTTTGGAATGAGGCAGAAATGTGACAAACATATTGCTAATTAGACAAGCAACATCCATCTGAAAGAGTTTCAAAGATGTTCCTTTTAAAAATTCTGTTGCTGTGAAACAAAACAGCCTGAATTATTAATGGCAATGTGTTAAGAATCAAGGGGATGTGGGATGGCTGAGCCTGGTTTTCTTGAGTTATTAAAAGAAAGAGGCTCCGTTCCCACTGAAAGCAGTTAGCAGTGGTCTAAATTGCTGAGCACCGCTGGTTAGTTTCATATTCGATGCCATCCTCCAGAGAGGGCACGCCTGTTTCAGCTGCTAGTTAAGGGATCCCATATGGAGCACCAATTCCCCCATAGCAGCAATTCTGGAAAACAGCCCAGAAATGGTGTCATTTCTCCTAGGAAAGGAAACAAAGAACAACTGATTTCTTCCTCACACATTCCAGCAAATAGCTTCAGGGTCCATCTCAACAAACAAGTTAGGGGGAGTACTTAGACTTTAGGCAAGGCACATGTTGTTGTTTTATGGAGAAGAGATGTTAACTTGTGAAAGTTCCAGAATGACTAAAGTCCTATTCAGATGCTATTGATCCTGCTTCAGTAAATGGATAAGGGGAGAAAACATACTCACTGGCAGCTGGAGGTTTCTGTGTCAGTGGGACCTATTATAGGGATATAGCTATGTGAGAAGGGAGGATGGCATTGCCCCTTCCAAATAGGAATTCTCCCTCTTAGTAAAATTTTGCTTTTGTGGATTAATTTCTAGAACTGAAGAGTGAGTCATTTAATATTTTTCACACATAGAATGCTTGCATTTGTTGTGTTCCCATTCCCTTGATAAGTTTTCTTGCCCCTTTCCTCTGGATACCTAAACTGTATCTAAATACTTGACTGAAGTTTTAAGTTAGTGCAATGCTAGAAATCTGGAAAGTGAAAGAAAAAATTATTGGGAGGGATTTTTATTGGGGAGATGCTCTCATTTTGCCTACCCCATAGCTACACTTCTGAACCATAGCCTTTCTTTCTTTCCACAGTTTGCAACCTTGCCTGAGCATTGTTCATACAACTGTGGAAGCACATTGTCTTATCAAGCTTGGTAGGAGAGAAATTCAGACTGCACCAGGCAACACCACCAGAGATGATGACACTAAATGTCTGTCTAGAAAATTTTGAGCTTGCTGCCAACTTTTTTCTTTCAGTTAGTCTCAAGGGTGCTACAAGATCTCTCTACATATTGATTTTACAGACTAACATGGCTATATCTTTGAATTCTATAAAAGTTTGGTACAGTGTGGCACAGAAAGAGGGATGGGAGGGATGGGAGGAGCATTCAAAACTTTTTGGGTGTATGTGTGAATGGGGGAGTAACCCCAATGATGACTTCTTTCATACACATAGAGAGAGTTGTCATCCCCATGGGAGGCAGGAATTCATTTGGTGGACTATGTCCATAGCCACCCAAGTGCTAAAGATTTTATGGTACAAGATAGGACCCATGGGAGTGACACCATGAATTATTGTACTGGGCTACACTAATCCTAGTGACTCCGCTAATCTGGACACTGTAAAGGCTGTCTGCTTCCCCTGAGTTTTCTCTTTGCCCATGCCTTTCATGTTTGGTCCATCCTCTCATCCTTTTTGTTTGTCCAGGCTATGGTTGATTACCACTGGTGCTACATAGGAATCTTTGGCTCTCGTTATGGGCTTATGCACTGATCACAAGAGGGGAAATGGGATGAATTGGATCTGGCTCATGATGTGTTCAATAGATATTTGGTAGGTAGTGTGAGGTAGAGGGAAAAAAGGATTGAAAAGCTGGAGTAAAACCTAGAGCAAATTCACCATCCCATCGACACTGGAGCCACCAGATATTATTGGACATCTCCAGTCAGGTTGCAGGCCTAGGGGGTGGGGAAAGTACCTAAATTTAGGACCTGCCTTTGGTACAACCTCATGGGTTGACTAGAGTTGAGAAGTCTTCTAGGTTGAGAAGTCCTCTAGGAAGGTCTTAAACAATACATGGCTGGCCAGGTACATGTTATTTAATGTGATTTGCATGTGGGCTTGGGTGCTTACCTATGGCTGAAAAAAAGGACAGGATGGATCCCATCTTTTTTTGGAGACCACACTGACAACAGTCCTTTTCATATTTAATTGCAAATAGTTTAAATACAGTGGCTCTAATCTGGTTTCACCATTTCCTAAATAGGTAAGTAAATTCTACTTGTCATTTGAACATCAAGAGAGGCCAGTCAGTTGATAATAGGTCCAAATGGAATTGGTTCCATTATTTACCTGCAAGCAAATGATGCTCAGTCAGGTGTGGAGCATTATCATGGAAAGTATAGTTTTTTGTGGAGCTTTCGAGCTATATTGCCATGTTCTAGAAGAGTTCCTTTCTGATGTTTCGCCAACATTTGTGGCTGGCATCTTCAGAGAATATAGCCTGGAAAAGGATTGGAGATAGATAGATAGATAGATAGATAGATAGATAGATATCCTGTGTGACCCTGGGAAGGAAGGCTTGATTTGCAAATGTATTGTTCTGTTGCTAATGGCAGACTTCAGGGTGGGAGGATATGCAAACAAGGATTAATGTCTGCTAACTGGTACTCATTGTCTGCTGGGAATCCCCTGGCCTTACGCTGTTTTTCATTTACATAGGTTGAGTCTTGACCTTGCTGTCTTTCAGGACTGGTAGCCAAGCCTTGTTTACCCTCATGCTTTCCTCTTTCCTGTTGAAATTGTCCAGGTGTTTATGGATTTCATTGGCTTCCTTGTGCATTCTGACATGGTAGTTGTTGGCATGGTCCAGAATTTCAGTGTTTTCAAACAGCATTTTATGCCCTGGATGGTTCATAGCATGTTCTGCTACTGCTGATTTTTCCGGTTGACCCAGTCTGCAGTGTCTCTCATGTTCCTTGATTCTTGTTTGTACACTGTTTTTGGTGGTCCCTATGTAGACCTATCAGCAGCTGCATGGATTGCAGTAGACTCCAGCGGCCGTGAGAGGGTCTCTCTTGTCCTTGGCTGAGTGAAGCATTTGCTGTATTTTCTTTGTCAGTTTGTAAACCATTTGAAGGTTATGTTTCTTCACCACTTTCCCTATTCTGTCTGTGACTCCTTTGATGTACGGTAAAAATATCTTCCCTTCGGTTGCTTGTCTTGAGTCTTCTGGGTTTTTCTGGGCCTGGCAGCCCTTCTGATATCTGCGCTGGAGTAACCATTGGCCTGTAGAGCCCGGTCCAGGTGTTTCAGTTCATCTTCCAAGAAATGGGGTTCACAGATCCATTTTGCCCGGTCTACCAGTGTTTTTATTGTGTTTCTTTTTTGTCCTAGGTGATGGTTGGAGTTCTTGTGCAGGTATCTGTCCATATGTGTAGGTTTTCTTTATACTGTGTGGCCCAAATGTTGGTTTGGTTTGCAAATGAGTACAACATCCAAGAATGGTAGTGTTCCTTCCTTTTCTTTTTCCATTGTGAATTGGATGTTAGGGTGGATGTTGTTCAGATGGTTCATAAATACAGCCAGATCTTCTTCTCCATGGCTCCAAATGATGAAAATGTCATCCACATATCGGAACCATGTTGTGGGCTTTTTCGGTGCTGTTTCCAGGGTGCTTTCAAAGTGCTCCATGTAAAAGTTTGCTATCACAGGGATCAGAGGGCTCCCCATTGCTACCCCATCTCTCTGCTCATAGAATCCAGTGTCCTACAGGAAATAGCTTGTGGTGAGGCAATGTTCGAACAGGGCTGTGATGTCTTCTGGAAAAAAATTGTCAGATGAGTGTCATGGTGTCCATTATGGGGACTTTGGTGAACAAGGAGACCACATCGAAGCTGATTAGTATGTCTCCGGGTTTTTGTTCAAGGTTATTGATTTTTCCTATGAAGTGAGCTGAGTCCTTGATGGGGCGGGGGGTTGCCCTATATAGGTTTGAAGTTGCGTGGCCAGAATCTTGGCCAAGTCATATGTGGGGAATCCATGGGTCGGAGCGGAATGGACTCCTTGTGGATCTTGGGAAGTCCATACAGTCTTGGTGGAAGAGCCTCAGATTTGCACAAATGTTGTTTTGTGGTTGGCAGAATTGAGGAGTTCTTGATCAGGGTGGTTGTTTTCCTGGTGATTTTGTTGGTTGGGTCTTGTTTCAGTTTTTTGTATATTGCAGGATCTAGGAGTTCTTTGATTTTTTGTTTGTACTGTTCTGTTTCCATGATTACTGCGGCATTGCCTTTGTCTGCTGGGAGAATGATGATTTCTGGGTCTGAATTGAGGTCCTTGATGGTTTTTCTTTCTTTTTGGTTATGTTGCTGGGAGGTGGCTTTGCCTTGTGCAGAATCCTTGCTGTTTCACCTCTTATCTCTTCTGCTTCCCCCTCTGGGAGATGGTGGAGGGCAGATTCGACCTGGGCAATGATGTCTTCAACTGGGATTCTGGTGGTGGTTACTGCAAAGTTTCCTCCTTTGGCCAGGATGGATGTCTTCTCTTTTGAAAGTTGTTGCTGTGTGAGGTTGATGATCGTCCATGATGTATACAGTGTGGGTTTTGGCTGGTGCTTATGGTATTTGTTGAATTTTTGTTTTTGTCTCTCTGTGTGGTCTGCCATATCTTTTTCCATTTTCCTGTAGGCGAGATTGTCAATTTTGTCGCAGTCCTTGGTGTTCATCTTCTGACTGATGCTGAGATGGAGTGATAGCAGTTCTTTGTCTGTGTTGGCCAGTTCTTTGCTGGTGGTGTGTATTATCTCCCATAGCAGAGCACTGAGGTCTGCCACTAGCAACAGGACAATACATTTGCAAATTACTCCTTCCTTCCCAGGGTCACACAGGATATATATATATATATATATATATATATATATATATATCCATCCAATCCTTTTCCAGGCTATCATTCTCTGAAGATGCCAGCCACAGATGCTGGTGAAATGTCAGAAAGGAACTCTTCTAGAACATGGCCACATAGCCTGAAAGCTCCACAAAAAACTATGGATGCTGGCCATGAAAGCCTTTGACTCCACATCATGGAAATTGTTTCTAGGCTGGTCCAGTGAAATCACCCACTTAGCAGTAAAAGTGGATAAACCATTTCCCATGTAGTCAATGAAGTCAGATTATACTATAAATAATGCATATGAAGGTGAGGGAGATTGTGGTTGGTGTTTCCAGCTTGAATCCTTTTATCATAGCATGTGGAATTGACAGGTGAATTTTTTAAAAGTAGGTTAGTACAAGTTATAACCCATAAGGTTTAAACACAGCAGAACAGCTATTTCAGGCCACCTTTCAGGGGCTTGATGAATACGTATGGAACAAGTACTCAAGTCAGAATTTTCTTACAAGCCTTCATTTAGCTAATGTGCACCTCCTGTTATCCAAAGAACATGTGGGGGACTGTGGGTCTCTGCTAGCTGTTGGCAATATTTCAAAATGTTAGGAGAATTAACTTTGTGAGAGGTTTGGGTAACCTTTGGGCTGAGGAGCAGCAATATATACCAATGCTAACTGGGAAGATTCCAGATTCATCGTGAAATAAGGAAGCTTTAGTTTTTTGTGGTTTTTTTGGGCTATGCAGCCATGTTCTAGAAGAGTTTATCCTGACATTTTGCCAACATCTGTGGTTGGCATCTTCAGAGATTTTTCTGAAGATGCCAACCACAGATGCTGGCGAAACATCAGGAATAAACTCTTCTAGAACATGGCTGAATAGCCCAAAAAACCCACAAAAAACTATGAATGCTGGCCATGAAACCCTTCGCCTTCACATAAGGAAGCTTTATTTAGAAAATAAAAAGTGCATTAATACACACACAAGATACAGAGCTAACAAAAGTGGAAAAATAAAAGGGAATCATTGAGTTTTAAAGGATTGCAATGATGTTATATTTATCTGTCCAAAGAGAAGACAGTGGAAGACTGGAATGACTTGGACAGGAAATAAAATATATTATTTTGCATTTTGCAAAGGGCTAGGATGCTGTGGTATCTACTGCTGTTTGACAGTCATGAGAGAGATTTTTCATCAGAATTGACAGGAGGGGGCAAGGGAGGGAAATGTCAATAGTGGAGTGCTATTGGGAGTAACAATTCACTTCCAATGAGCTCATGTATAAGGTGACAACCGAGCATGAAGATACTGGCTTCAAGGCCTCCCCTGCATCATGTACAATGTGGTCTGACTTTTTTGACCAGGCATGAGAAATGGGTTATCCATTTTTACTGATAAATGAGTGATTTCATAGGACCAGCCTGAAAGCAACAGCCATGACATTTTCAAAATGTTCCACACCTGACTGAGCAACATTTGCCTGCAGGTAACAAATGTAAACATCTCCAATTAGAACGAATTAGCAACTGGCTGATCTCCCTTGATGTTGAGATGCCAGGTAAAATTTGTTTAGGGAAACAGAGATAATGGATCCATCTCAGAATCTAAACGAGCAACCATCAGCAGCTAGAATATTGTTTGTTCAAACTTGGAAATGGACTGAAGCACTGATAATGGAATAATGGATTATTAAAGTTCTGAGTTAACCCAAATGGCCAAATTAGCATGCGTTCTAAAGCAGTGGTTCCCAATCTTTTTTTCATTTGCATACACTTTGGCAGCCTATTTCCATAAATTGTACCCTGTATGCTGGAAAAATATTTGCAATGAATACAGTCAGTTATTTCAAAGTTATATGTTGTAAAGCTAAAATAAACTGTAAAATAATCCCAGTAATGGGATTATAAAACAATAGAACAATAAAGTGAACAGACAGTGTATAAGCACACACACACAACCAATATTTTATAAACAGCAAGTGTTTAGTGCTTGTTTGCAGGCACATAGTTTTTTGAAACCAGGTTTAACTGATGTAAGAAACAGTCTTAAATCTGGAACTAATTCATTTTAATACAATATTTGTTTTTATAAAGCTATAACAAGAGAAAGTCCTCTCCACCAGCTCCATATTTGTAAATGGCAAAAGAAACTTAAGCATCCTGTTCATATTCTCCATTGATGTGTGCCCAAAAGTTAATACAGATCACTATGCACACTTCTGCCCATTACTCAAAACTCTTTATGGTGTGTGTGTGTTCATTTATTCATTAAGATCCCCTCCACTCGTTTAAAGATAAAAAATTGATGTTCTCTCTTTTGGCTAAAGATATATGGGACCAGAGTGGTGTAGTGGTTTGAGCACTGAATTATGATCAGAGTTTGATTCTCCATTAAGTGATGGAGACTCACTGGGTTACTTTGGGCAAGTCACTCACTCTAAGCCCCAGAAAACTCCATGATAGGGTTGTCATGTCAGTAACAATTTAAAAGCACACCACCACCACCACCACCACAACAACAAGAAAACTCAGTTTGTTAGAATGTGGAGTGCATTATGTTTGACGTTAGGTTCTAGTACCTATTGTGTCAAATGCCAGACTTATTGTGAGGGAAACTGCAATCAGGGGGATACTTTGCTGGAGGAGAAATACTTTGGAGGAGGTGGTTGAATACTGACAGAAAAATGGAAATATTGAGTGGATTGAGTCTTAGAGGGAGAGATGTGGGCATTTAGAACTACTGTGCTGTTCAGAATTGGACATGATATTCCAAGTGAGATCTGATCAAAGCAGAATAGAATGGGACTTCTGCTTCCCTTGATCTGGACCTGCTAAGTAGCCTAAGTTTGCATTAGATTTTTTTTCCTACTTCATCACATTGTTGACTCATGTTTAGCTTGTAGTCTTGCAGCAGCTTTGGAAGGAGAGAGTAGGATTCTTCTTGCTCTCCATTCTCAAAGATGGAGGCTTTTGTATCAATGAGCATACAAGCTTTAGCCTCATTTCACCCTTATTCCATAAATATTCAGAAGACACAGGACAATTGTATACTTTCCATTTGCTTTCAGACATTAATCCTGATATAACATACAATGTTGCTAGTTTCTATGCAGCAGTGATTAAAATTTGTTGGACTATGACCAGTGTTACAGACTAGATGTAATGAATATTGTTTTATAAACAGATGGTTAGGCTGCCTCACATACTATTTTAAAAATGTTTTTAATATTTTCTATATCCATTTTATGTTTTAAACAGATCTATATTTTATTTTAATGTTTTTTATTTAAATGTACTTTATTTATTTATTTATTTTGCAAGCCTATGATCATAATAAAGATTTATTCTATTCTAAGAGTTTCCAGCTTTGGAAGTAGGGGGCAGTAACCTTCTTCCTCCCCATTTTTCAAGCTGGAGATTTTTCTGTCAGTGGACATAAAAGAGTCTTCCTGGTGTGGGTTCATGACTGGCCAGAAAACAAATAATTGTGAGTATTCTTTCCAGCCCTTTCCAGTCTAGTGCAAATTGTTCTGGTGGTGATGTGACATTTCTACCAAAATTTGGTCAGAGGTGGTTTCCCATTGTTTTTCTCTTAGGCTGAGATAGTGTGGCTTGTCTAGTATCATGTGCTCTAGGATGGTCAACTGTATGTCCCTTGAGCATTGTAGAGCATGTGGAACTCTTCTTATTGTTTTCTCTTTTTCTATGTGCATTTCAGTTCTCTTTTCACCACTTGTCTAGTATCACAGAATGTGTTTCCGATATTTGCTGGTGATCTTATATGACCTTTTATGTAACCTAGTGTGTACTAGGTTACATACAGCCTAAGTAGCAGAGGCACCAAGAAACCCAGTTACTGATTTGTGAAGAGTTGTAATGGGATGCCAGCAAGAGTGTCCAATGAATGTAGATTCCTGTCTTACATTGAGACCAATGCAGTGCAAATCAGGACTTCTGTGACGCTCATTGGAACAAAGGCACGTCAGTCCCACTGTGGTCTTGCTGTACATGATGCACCAATTTGCACTGGGAGCTTTGTCAGTTCTGTCACACAGTAATGTAAA
This sequence comes from Urosaurus nigricauda, assembly GCA_034509955.1. Taxonomy (NCBI): domain Eukaryota; kingdom Metazoa; phylum Chordata; class Lepidosauria; order Squamata; family Phrynosomatidae; genus Urosaurus; species Urosaurus nigricauda. The sequence goes on along the minus strand of JAOEGL010000004.1, from coordinate 245,203,541 downwards.
AGCATCTCTCTACTGGTTACAAACATTGCATGACTGTATAATACTCATTCCCACAGACATAAGACATAGAATCATAGAACTATACTATTGGAATAGAATTCAAGGTGTCTATCCAGTCCAACCCCCTGCCATGCAGAAGCTCACGATCAAAGTACCCCGATAGATGGCCATCCAGCTCTGTTTAAAAACCTCCAAAGAAGAAGGTACTACCACACTCTGAGGGAGTGTGTTCCACTGTCAAACAGCTCTTACAGTCAGATTTCTTCCTAATGTTAAGATGGAATCACTTTGCCTGTAGTTTGCATTCATTGTTCTGTAGTCCTGTTCTCTGGAGCAACAGAAAACAAGCTTGCCCCATTTTCAGTATGACATCATCTCAATTTAAAAAACAAAACAAAAAAACAATCCCTTCATCTTCTCTTCCTCAAGCTAAACATTCCCTTCTCCTTAAGCCTCTCCTCATAGGTCATGTTTTCCAGAACTTTTTAATCATTTTAGCCACCCTCCTCTGGACACATTCCAGCTTGTCAATATCTTTTAGAATTATGGTGCTCAGAAATGAACAAGTATTCCAGGTGAGGTCTGACCAAAGCAGAATACCGTGTTACTGTAAGTCCACTTACACAGATATATCACCTCAACAGGTGTTTTATTAATTCGTTTGTAACATTACCACAAAATACCAACATAAAGAGATAAAAACAAAATAGAAAAATAAACATGAATGCAGCACCCCATGATTATATTTTAAAAAAAGCTTTCAAAGAAAGAATCATTTTTCTAGTGGAGTAGAGTACATACATTCAACAAATAAGCAGCCAGAGGCAACATTTTTTTTTAAAAAAAAAAGAAAGCTAAAAGTGATTTAAAAGAGCCATTTGCTTACATCTATCTGTTTCTTTCACCTGCTTTCTCTGTAAAACAACAACAACAACAAAATAGTTTTTCAAACCACACACAAGAAGGGTGGCTCCTGTTACAGTTTGTGGCCTGTAAGACTAGTTCCATCCTATCTGAGTTTCCAGTAGGTAGCACATTCTGTGTTATTTTGCTTGGACTTTTGTTGTTAAAATGAAGAGTGGCTTCCCTGCCTGTTTTTAAAACGATAGAATCTTAAAAATGGAAGGGACCATAAGAGCCATGTAGTGCAACCACATGCCATGCAAGAATACATAATTACAATACTCAGTCAGATGCCCACTCAACCTCCATCTAAAGACCTCCATCTTTAGAGTCCACCGCTATCCAAGGCAGCCTACCCTACTGCTGAACACTTTTACCATAAATTCTTTCTAACGTTTAGGTGGAATCTCTTTTCTTATAATTTGATCCATGTTTCATGTTCTAGTTTCAAGAGTAGCAGAAAATAAGCTTGCTCCATATTCTACATATCCTCCCTGATGTTTAAAGGCAGCTGTTTCACAGTCTTTGTTTCTTGTGGTATTTGATCCCTCCACTATTTGATCGCCATTTTTCACAAAAGTGAATTGTCCTGTCCTTGACAACTCTATGAGAAGCAATTCATTTTCTAAATAGGTTGCAGACTCCTGTTATAGGTCAGACATATTTATGTTTAAACTTCTCACCTGGCTAACATAACCTTAAAAAGTAGAATATGGTGTGGTAGTAGCTATAGACTGTAGAATATAAAGCATGAGATCTTTGATGATATTTGCTATCTTTCTATATTGTAGCACCAAACAGAAAGCCCTTTTAGGATTCATAAGAGTGCCAGATGTTCCATTCAGAAATGTAAACATTGTAATGCATATTAAGGGATCTTATATTAGTCTATGAATCATATAACCATCAAACTGTTACACATTCAACAGGACATTTCATCCTAACCCCCTTTCATCCATGACAAAGGACTTGCCCCTGAGTATTCTGACCCCAAATTCCATTAACTAGAGCTGCTCACCAGAGATGCTTGTGTACAGAACTAACCAGCAAACATTAGCAAAGCATAGTTGAAGCACACACAGAGTCAAAGCTTCTTTTTTAAAAAATAAACATTATTTTCTTTCCCTTTTTTCATGGGAACTCCTCTTTCTCCCCCCACTGCATACATCAGCAAGAAACTGACTTTGGATCTTCTCCATACAGACTCAGCTCCTTTCCATCTACTTGTTAACCACTAAAGAATAGGGTCAATAGTTGTTTAGCAATTAACACACCACTATTTATCCCATTATTTGACCACAGTACCGTATGACAGGTTAAATGCCCAGCAAATAAGAGGCAATTGAAGCTACAACCATTTTTTTTTAGTTAACGCTCCAAATCATGGCAGGCAATCCGAAAGCTCCAGCTCCTGATGGGGGGATTTATTTGAGGTTTGAGTTTACAAAATGTTTGTTCCTTAATAAAAATCATGGTTGGCATCCTGTTGAGATAAATCAATTGTCAAAGCTGTGTCATTAGGACCATTGCATCAGCCTGACTATTGCACAATGTTTTCTCTATGCAGCAATATGGTTCTTAGAAAGAGAGGCAATAGTGCAATGATCAGAGTTGTAATGCTCCTCCCAAGAGAATCATGGGAGCCTGGTAATCCAGGACAGATGTCTGTGGAAAGTCCTAAGTACTCTGTACCCAGTCAGTAAAATGTTCTCAACTTTTGTGGTGGTTTGTTGTGTGGTGGGAGACATGTTTTGCATGTTTCCTCATTGTACAATGAGATACACCCCCCCCTCCACAACAATTAATCTTGTGTGATGCCATATTGCACATTGTGGAAGCAATGCACCTGAAGAAGTAGATTTTAGTCTATGAAAGCTCATGCTGCCAACTTCTTTCCTTCAGTTAGTCTCAAAGGTGCTACAAGATCTCTCTACTTAATAGTTGTTTACTATGTCAGTGATGTATTTCCATGATTATAAATTGCACATCACAACCCATAATCATCGAATCTCAGGGAATATTGTCTAAGCAAACAAAATTGTCACATTAAAAAAAAAATACCAAAATGTGAAATATTATTGAAAAAACACATTAAAAACTCTTTTTAATCTCTCCCAGAAGGAAGAAAACTTTGGAAATTTGTGTTCTTATATGTCCTAGCTTCCATTATCTCTTCCATGTGGACTAATACAATGACATTGTTATACACTGGTCATTGTCTATAAAAAAACATTATTTCCAAGATTGCATATTGGTCAGTAGGTGGAGCTGTGTCTTCACAAACATCTTAGTATTTTCCCCCACCCCACCCCAAAATGGTAAGAAGTGAAGATTACAAGAGACAGTCAAATGTCAACTCAAATAGGTTTTTAAAAGGGAGTCACGTGGTTTTCCCAGGGTCCAAGATGAAAAATTGTGCTAGATTTTTCTGCAGGACGGGCAGAGTAGGGCTGATCAATGCATTGCCAAAACACACACTGTATCCTTAGTGTTTTGTTGAAGAGGGGGACACCATATATAGAATATGTGAGTAATGGTATGGGTGGAGAGGAAAAAGAGAATCCAATCAACTATTAACATGGACGTTGATCACAGAAATGGCTGAGCTAGTCCTGGGAGTCCACCATGGAATGAATTGATTCTCTAGTAATGCCCCAAAGCCAATGAGTTGTTTGCGCCTGTAGCAGAAGGATAAACAGAGCATAAGTGGTCTTGTTAAATCATTATTGCCCTTAATGCCTTGCAACCCAGGGGAAGAGCTGCCTGGGAGCCCATTTCTTTAACGCAGAAACAAAATCACACCCAATAGCATCACAGCTGGAAATGAGCTGATGTGCAGTCTCTTCTCTGGAAATGTTACATTTCTGCCTGCCCTGAAACAGAAGAATAGTTCTGACTTGGATTCTTTTCTTTTCTTTTTAATTTGTTACTTTTTCTGGAGTGCCTGAAAAGACAGATTTTCCATTCAGCTCAGTATGTACTTGACACAGAGGCCTAAGTCCTATTGATGTGTCCAATTAGAATAGATCCATTGAATCAATGAATCAAATCTATTCAGTTATTGATTATGTGTCAAATCTATTCAGTTATTTATTCAGTGGGTCTGGTCTTCTTTGGAATAACCAAGTGGCTTTGGACCAAAATATGGGTCTAGTAGTGTGTGGCGTGGTGCTCTGAGTGTTGGATTATGACTCTGGAGACCAGGGTTCAATTCCCGTTTTGGCCACGAAACTCATTGGGTGACCTTGGGAAAGTCTCTTGCTCTCAGACTCATGGGAAAGCAATGGCAAACCTCCTCTGAACAAATCTTGCCAAGAAAAACCCATCATAGGATCACTTTGGGGTTGCCATAAATGACTTGAAGGTATATAGCAATAAATGAGTCTCTTATTTCTTCTATCTTAGGTCTACTTGGAGATCTTGGGGATTAAGCCTGAGTCTTCTGGCTTTAATGCAAGTGTTCCATCACTTAGCTACAGCCTCAAAGATGTTAGTAACTCCTATAGTATTTTAGTATCACCTATCATTACACTGATACAACTCCAAAGACTGATGTAGTTCAGCATCCTGTCTACAGAACCATTCTACCATTCAGTTCTGGGGAAGCCCATAACCAAGTCAACAAAGAAGTTCAACTCTGTTGTTGTTGTTGTTGTTTCCCTCTGGTTTTTGTTGTTGTTGTGTGCCTTCAAGTCATTCCCAATTTATGGCAACCCTAAGATAACCTTATAATGGCAATGTGGACTCGAAGGCTTTCATGGCTGGCATCCATAGTTTTTTGTGGCTTTGTGCCCATGTTCTAGAAGAGTTTCTTCCTGACATTTCACCAGCATCTGTGGCTGGCATCTCCCCCCCCCCCCCCTTAGCACAACCATGGCACGGTTTCTGGCTGCTTCTGGGGCATTGTGGGAGAGGGTTGGACTGGATGTCCCTCACAATCCCTTTCAGCTATGATTCCATGGGTCTATGACAGCAGCCCTTCTGTTTGTCAGCTGGAAGCTACCATTTTGTTTTTTCAGACACAGGAAATATCTAAAGCCTTGGCCGTCTTCAGCAGCTACATGGTGGCAGGATAAAAGCAATTATTTAGGGTTTTTTCCAATGACAAATAAAACCATTCATTAAGAAATAAATCAGAAATAATGAAGGCTTGGAATAATTATCTGCACCAGTGAAACAACAAATATCCACATCTGAAAGCGAACCTAGCAGATTACTGTGGCATCCCTACTTAGCACAGTTGTATATGGTGTAAAACTTCAGTGTTCATAAGAAAAAAGCTAATGAATTCTGACATCTTACTGTGAAGAGAGAATGGGTAAAAGGGAACAGAATATCTTTTTCTTCAAAAAAGAGTAATATTTAAACATGTATTAAGCAACAGGAGAAAAGACACTTGCTGAGAAAGTATTCTACTCTCTCTCCCTCTCTCCCTCCCTCCCTCTCTCTCTCTCTCTCTCTCTCACACACACACACACACATACTCACTATGAGTATTTAACTTCTCTTGCATGTTTACCATAGTTTTCAAAGACATGGGACTCTTTCAAACGGGAGGAATTTCTCCCAATTCCGAATGGAGCCAATGCGGATTCATGTAAATTCGCTTGTTTAGCGAATTTACCTGAACCCCTGCTCCATTCGGAAGGCATTCGGAATTACTTCCCATTACCCGAAAATAACCCCCCCTTGCCTGAAATTGTGTGAGAAGCTTAAATTCACAATAACGTTAAACCCATGATTGCATTCGGAGTGACTTCCCTTTTGCCCGAATTTGCGTGAGAAGAATTCATTCGCAATAACGTAAAACCCCAGGATTGCGTTTGGATTGCCCTTGGATTATACTTCCAATTTCATCTGAAAGAGTGTATAGTCTTGTGTCTCAATATGTTCTGCAACACTCTCCATATATCTGCAACACTGAGCATATATAGTAGCTTCAACAGCTTGGGAAGATCCCTCTTTGTGAAGCAAACATGTTGCTATATCATAGTATGGGGAGGCCTTGTTTTTTAATGCCGTGAAACTGCTCTGAAAGGAGGTCACATAGAAAATGGACCAAGCTTGTTTTTTGTTCCTCCAGAGTCTAGGATGCAATGGATTCAAACTGCAGTGTGGGAAATCCACATAACCATTAGGAAGAACTTTACAGACTGCCCCATCACTGTGGGTGCCACAGGAATGATACACTCCCCAGAGGAAGATCTCCCCAAAAGGAGCTCCAAAATGGAGCTCCTCAAGGTTTTCCTGGTTTTCCTAGACCATGGAGAAGTGGCAAAATGCCACTTCCCCATGGTCTGGGATAGGGGTGTCCTTGGGGCTTCATGCCCCTGGACATCCCCACGGCTGCTGCCATGGGAGAAAGGGGTCATGCAGCACCTTTCTCCCATGGCTCCATTCCCATCGAAGAGTAGCTGCCACAGAAATCAAGCTTGCTGCAGCCCCCAAAAAAGGAGCTGCCTAGAGCAACTCCTTTTTTGTGGCACCGCTACAAGAAGTGGCGCCGTCACAACACCACTTGCCGTGTGCGCCATTTGGGTGCACAGCATTGACACCAGCATCATGGCAGCCCCTGTGTGTAAGGGCAGCCACCATGATGTCAGTGCCATTGCTAACTAGGGCTGGGGAGCATGTGGATGCTACTCCCCAGCCCTAGTTTTAGCCTGCGGGTGGCGCTTCACACATATTGGGCCTATCTTGCTTTTGGTGTCATATAGTGGCTAACCTCCATTCAGAAATTACAGCCTCAGTGAGACTTTTCTTTTGGTTTGTGTTTGTGAATAATTTCCCCAGATTTGCAAATTTCTTCAAACTTTTGATTTTGGATCAAAACGCAGGATAAACTTAATGCCAAAACATACTGCAGAAAGAATCCACTTTGAGACCACTTTAACTGCTCTGGCTAGAGAATTCCGGGAACTGTAGTTTTGTGAGAAATTTAGCCTTCTCTGTCAAAGAGTTCTGGCGCCACAACAAAATGCAGTCCCCAGGATTCCCTGGCACTGAACTAGGGCAGTAAAGTGGTTTCAAATTGGAATACTTCTGCACTGTGTTTTAGCCCTAAATCAGTCAGAGGCTGACATCTTATTGGTTAATTCCAACTAGAGTAGACTCATTCAATTCATTGTTCTATGGAGAGAGAACTTAAAAACATCTGCTTTATCACACTAGGGGGCAAACAGGATTTAAAGAAGAGTTAAACGAGAGTTAAACAGGAAATGCCCTGTGCTTCTCACAGGACATTTCCTGTTTAACTCTTGTTTAACTCTTCTTTAAATCCTGTTTGCCCCCTAGTGTGATAAAGCAGCATACTGTAGAGGTGTTAGCCTGGATCAGGATGTAAAGGGATATTGTACCACCTTTGAGACTGAGCTAAGGAGGTATGGTAGCATAAGCATGCATCTACACTGTAGAAATAATGCAATATCACACCACTTTAACTAGAGCTCCAGTACTCTTTGGCAGAGAAGGCTAAGTACTTTGTAAAACTACTAATTCCAGGATTCCATTGGATGGAGAGACAGCATTTAAATTATGCCAATCTGTATTATTTCTACACTGTAGATGCATTCCGAGTCTACTTCATCATAGGTTGAGTGTTGTGTCAACACACAGATGAATTCAATGAATTTCATGGGTATACTCTAGTTAGGTCTAAAAGAGAATTTAGGAAAGAGTCATTCATCCAAGCCAAGTCATGTGTTTAATTCTTAGGACTTTTTCACATGGGAAAAATTGGAAGGTTAAACTAGTCACAATGCAGGGTCATCCAGGGCATTAGGGACAATTTTGCAATTGCTTTTTAGATGACGCTGTGCACAAACCAGCCAGAATCCAGACAGAAAGTGAGGTGAATCAGGGAATAAGCATTTTCACAAAAATACTGTGTTTTCATTTCCAGTTCATTTATGAATTTACTTTTTTCATGTAATTGCAGCTGTGTGAAAACCATGTTTCCGATTCTCCCTGTTCTCAGATTTCCCAGGGTTCCTTGCTGTGCCAAGGAGAGGGAGGCACAAACACAACACACACACATACACACACACACCTCTTTCCCTCATGAAGCTGGTCTCCTCCTTTAATGGAGCCTCTAAGCAGCCTCAGTCTAAGGGAACAGCTAGAGGGAGAAGCCAGAGATTGAGGACGTTTTGGAATTCCTCCTGTACAGGAGGAAGAAATGGAGGCTATGTCCTGGAAAAGGAGGGCATCTGGGAGTTTCAGCCCTCACTGAAATCAGTATGTGTGTCTCTGTGTGTGGTTTTATGGGATTTTGCAAAGGGAAACCTCAGCCTGCCTTCCTCTGAAACAGCTTTGGGGGCAAAGAGGATTTCCTCCCCAGTTTCCCTTCTCTTTATGGAGCATATCTGTATATGCACTTGTGGAAAAGACAGTCTGGAGCATGCACAAAAAGTTATTTCCAAGCTAGCAAAGGAATTTGTCCTCATCTGTCTGAAACCCAAATTCACTTTCAATCCACTTTCTTGCCTAAGTAATTTGCTTTTAACCCCTTGTTGTGCTCTGTGTGTGATAAGCATTAGTGAATTTGCTTGCTTTTCCAGCATGCCAACACTTTAACCGTTTTTAGGATGGAAGCACATAGGTATCTGTGTGAAAAAGTCCTCACAAGTCTTTGTCTCAGTTTCTGCTTGTTTATCAAGAATTGTGCTGAATTAGATCTCTCAGTTATTTATTTTATTTTTCTGATAACCTCCACATCTTTAAAATACATAGGATCCACAGAACTACATTTCAAATAAGTTGTCCCTTCCCCATCATTACTCATCACTGTCCAGCCTTCACGTCCATACATAGAAATGGGAGATACTATGAATGGATGATCGTAAGTTTGATATTGATTATGTTATATAGTTCTTTCATAGCATTTCACCCCCTTACCCATCTGGATTCTTAAATGGCTCCCTTAAAGATAACCAATCCATCCAGCAAGAATAGGAAGTTTACCAGTAATCCATTGAGAAATCCAACTTCGTGATGTTCACAGCTGAATTATACAAAAACAAAGTTGCCACCCTCAGCCACTTTTCCATCCTCAGCAGATGGGGAAAATGCATAGCTTTTTGAAGGGAAGTGTGTGTTGCGCTTTAATTGGCATGTAGCAAAAGGATCTGCCACAGCAAGAGCTTTCAGTGCCTAATGAAAAGAGGAGTCAGGCACTCTGTTGCATGGCTCCAATTAGCCCTTCAGAGTAAAGGAGGGTCCATTTCCAGCTGCTGGCTTTACCATATGGTGAGCGGAAGAAGATGATGAAGTGATAATGAAACTCTGAGCACATATCAATAGAGCAGAAAGGCTAGTGCTCATTTTTTCCCCTCACACCTATCAGCATTTGGAAATGAATGGAAAAATCAGACAACAACTTCATCAACAACAGGGAAGTCTGGGATAAGGCCCATCTGTATATGGTGCAATCCATAGCAACAGGTTTAAGTTTACTGCCTTGATAATATATATAGTGAGAAGAGAGGTTCCAAAACAGAAGGGAGGGAGGGTGAAAAAATAGACGATGATAGCAAATAGATAAAGACAGATAGATTACTAGATGTGACATATTTATTTATCACCGCTCCGCCCACAATCCCAGAGGCGATGTATCGTGTGTAAAACAAATAAATAAATAACTTAAAACAATAAATGCAAAACTAATGTAGTTTAGAAAACAAAACAAAACTAATGTAAAATAGTTCTACTACTATAAGCAATTTAAAACAGCTAATACATGGGATTCAAGGGGGCATTTGGGGGAACGAAGAGTGAGACCCTGGAGTCAATTTCCAGCTTAGCTATGAAATCCAAACCCCCTCTGAACAAATCTTGCCAGGAAAACCTCATGATAGAGTAACGTTAGAGTCACCTTAAGTCAGAAATGATTTGAAGGCATGTAATACACACATACCCTGAGTTTGGTGCCAAATGGGCCAGATATCATCCAGACTGTTTGCACCAGAGTCGAGGACTGGCCCTGTGTTGTTTGGACTTCCATCAAGAGGACAGTGGAGAGGACATTTATTTGGCCAGAGCAGAGAGGGCCAATGTCATTTCTATTTTGGCTGGCATATCGGGGGGGGGGGGGGGGCTAGGAGATGTGGGAGGGTGTTTTGGCAATTTGATGAATTTTGATGAGTTTTTTTTTCTGGAAAAAATCACCCTGAAATCATCATTCCAGGTATGGCATTGCACACTTTTGAGTATTATCTAACTCTTCTCAAATGTCTTCAATATATCATTTGATTCAGTGGGTTAACAGCCATTGTGCCAATGTACGATGGCGCATTGGCAGATACGTTTGTTGCACAATATCACTTTTCAGCAGAAGGGTGCTGTAGCACAACCACCATGGAACTCCATAAATGTCTATTTACACTTTGAAAGTATGAGTTAGGTTCTTGACCCAAGCCTTATGAATGGGTGTAAAATCTTTCAAATTCACTATATGTTCATTATTCAGCTAGGAAACAGAATTGCAAGACAAAGCCATGCAGTCAGCAGATGGTGCTGTTTGCCTCAGCATTTTTCATTCATAATCTCCTCTTAAATTTTACAAGTGGGTCAAGGAAGCAAAGACTAGCTCTGTGGCTCTGTCTGAGCAAACACCCTCCCTCTTCACTGTTTAAGGTTGTGCTTCTTAAAGCATTGTTCTTGTCAAAGCAATGGGAGCCTTGAGCTTTGTACTTTCTTTCCCACACAGAACAGTTCTGTCCTCTCATACCCAAAGGCATGTTCTTCTCATTCAAGCTACGCATTGTTAAATCATGCCAGGGACACTTGCATTTACTATTTTTAAGGGGCTGCTTTTGCTAGAAGTGGTCCATCTCTTGGAAGCTCACTTTCTATTAATATGGAAATGATCCAAAATCTCTGTTGGGATAGAGAGGGACAGTATCAGGAAAATCTGGATCAGGTAGCTCAGAAAAATACTCCAGCAATTTACCAGTTGTCTCAGACCCCCCAAATTCTACCAATTTACTTTACTTTGTTCTCAATTTACTTTTCAAGTGGTGCTGATGGCAAGGGATTGGATGCATGAGTCAAATGGCTGGCTAACTTGTTGGAGTGTGTGTTTTCTTCTCCATTGATCTGATATTTTAAGTAATGCTCCAAGGTTAAAAGCCAAAGGGACAATGGGAGATGTACTTTTCCCTGGGGATGGTTTCCAAAGCTGAATCTCTTAGGATTCTCATAATGCCTCTGGGCTTTTTAATGTGTTACCTAGAGGTGTGAAGGAGAAGGGAGGCAATCTGTGAAAATCCTCCTTAGGTCTTCATAAAATTCTCTGCTCTGACTGCCATGATTGCTTGAAAGATTGATGAAAGATATAAGTAGATGGGAAGATGGTGAACAGCACTTTGAAGACCACAATGACTGCCAGGGATGGGGAAGGTGTGTGTGTCAACTTATAGCAACTGTATGAATTTCATAAAGTTTTCTTAGAAAAGGAATACTCTGAGGTGGTTTTGTCCATTCCTTCTGCTGCTGGTAGTGTATGGAAAACAACTCTTTTCTTTGTCTCGGAAGACATCCCATTCAGGAGAAGTATTTTAGGATGTTAATGCTCATCTTTATATTGAGGGGATTTATTTATTTATTAAAATTCCTAAATATTGCTTCAGAGCCCAGGCTCAGATTACTGAGCTGGCATCTAAAAACAAATAGATCAGATTCCATTCCTTCCCCTTCTGTAGTTACTACTCTCTAAGCACTGAACCTCTCTGAGTGTCGTTTTTATTCTTTCACTTTATCTCAGAAGTGGGCAACAAAGGCAAAGATAGGGGTCAAGCGTGGCCCACGAGCAGATGGAGGTTGTGACTTCCAGGATGTGCTTCAGGGTTTTCCAGCAGATTTCAGAATGGAGTTGGAAGGCTTTTCATGGATGATTAAAAAGCAAAGTAGACATCCATCCACTTATGATCCCCCACCTCATTTTTTAAAGCATTTGTAACCAGTTCATGTAACCCCTGGACGGTATTGGGTTCAAACATTGGTTCACCAAGCTTCTGCAGTTGCCCAGCCAAGCTTACATGCTGCCTAGTAGTAGTAGTAGTAGTAGTAGTAATATTTTTATTTCTAACCCACTCCTCTGTAGGACACAATCGGAGTGGGATACAACAAGATTAAAATATATGAAGTTAAAAATACATCACAACCCATTTCCAACCACCTGCCCCTTAAAAATAAATTAAATCAACAATGAATTAAAAACACTAACAGATTAAAAACATTATACATCCTAGGTAGATCTTAGGTGAGAAAAGGAATAGCAGCAAGCTGGATCAGATTTCATTAGTAGATCTCAATTTTTGGAGCCGGGATCAGGAGGTTTCAGGGAAGGCCTGCCAGAAGAGATGCGTCTTTAAAGCTTTTTTTAAAGCAATCAAGGGATGTTATAAGACGCAACTCATCCGGCAGACCATTCCAGAGCCTGAGGGCAGTAGTACTTGCTTTCTGATTATAAAGTGCAGCTTTGAAGACTTCAACATCAGTTGAACCTGTCTGGGAGAATAATGCCACTTTCATTCTACAGATGAGGGGAAACAAAAGACTAAGAAGCTGTGCTTACATATGAAGTGGTTGTCTGAAATTCCACTTGAAATCACCATAATGTAATTGCTTAGTATTATTGTCAGATCTTTCCAGCAAAGATTCTTTTGGAAGATACATTTCATGAATGTCTTGACGATGAAGGATGAAAAATGAATTGAAGGTTGCTGCTATGCTTCCCAGGTAGAATTCAAAGTGTTGGCTATGTCCTATAAAGCCTTATGCAACTCAAGTCCAGGTTATCTGAAATATTGTATAGTGTTTTCAAATCTTCAAGGAAGGCTCTCTTTTCCACCCCACCAGCTATAAATTTATGTCTGGTTGAGATACAGAATGTGGTTTTCTTGGTGGCTGGTCCCAAGAACCAGATCTCTGTAACTAGAGAGTATGGACTGTGCCCTTCCTTGTTGTCCTTCCAGCAGCTGGTGAACACATTTTATTTTGACAGGATTTTATAAGCTATTTTTTGGGAGTACCCTTTTAATAATGTTCTGTGCTGTTAAGAAAATAAAAGGAGGAACGACATGAATATATTCTAGATAATAATAAAATAGAAATAGTCAAAGAATTCCGATACTTGGGATCAAACATTGCTCAGAGTGGAGACTACAATCATGAAATCAGAAGAAGACGAGGACTGGGAAGGGCAGCTATGAAAGAACTATGAGAGGTATCGTAAGTTTTAATGATGAGGAGTATTGTAAGTTTTAAAGATCACCTTTTTTAAAAATTGACAGAAAGTTTGTTTTGATTTGTAGTTTTTAACGTATTTCTATGTAGTCACTATCTAGATTTATACATTTTTCCCAGTGTATCTTGAATACCTCCGAATACCAGATATTGTAGAAGTCTGCAGATTGCACCTTACAAGGGGGTATCGTAAAGTAATAATTATCACCCAGAGGTTATTATGGCATATTGATGAAATTTTGTCATTGTCATCATTGGTCCCTAAGAGCACGTTGTTGAGAAAATCAACTCATTATACCCCCTCGTAGACAAGATCCTGAAGTGCAAAGACATACCACTGATCATCCAAGTATTGTAGTTCCCAAATATAGTTCCCAAGCATTGGTCCACCAGATATTTTGGACTTCAGCTCCCAGAATTCCTGACTGCTGGCCGAGATAGCTAGGGCTTTTGGGAGTTGAAGTCCAAAACACTTGGAGGACCAAAGTTTCAGAATCCAAGCCATTATATTCCTCATCACAATGTATGGATGTGAGAGCTGGACAGTGACAAAAGCAGATAGAAAGAAAATCAACTAATCTGAGATGTGGTGCTGGAAAAGAGTGCTGAGAATACCATGGACATCCAAAAAGACTAACAAATGGGGCCTAGAACACATAAACCCTGAACTCTCCTTGGAAGCTAAGATGAATATGTTGAGGTTGTCATACTTTGGACACACCATAAGGAAAGACTATGTGATGCTAGGAAAGGTAGAGGGCAGCAGAAAGCGAGGAAGGCTGCAAATCAGATGGTGAGACTCAATCAGGGAGACTACAGGCCTGAGTAGGGAGGTAGAAGATGGGAGTCTTGGAGATGTCTCATCTGCCATTAGTCGGAGAAACAAACATACAAACTGTCCATAAGAGAGTCAATGTGGTTTGAGTGTTGAACTAGGGCAACTGGAGACTAGAATTTGAATCCCTCACTCAGATATGAAAACCCTCTGAGTGACCTCAGGCATATCACACTCTCTCAGTTTCAGAGGAAAACAATGGCAAATCTCCGCTGAACAAATCTTAACAAGGAAACCTAGTGATAGCTTCACCTTAGAGTCATCATAAATTGCAAATAACCAGAAGGTACATAGCAACAACTGCCTCTATTTGCTGCTTCCTTTTGGATATGTTTTTATATTGCTTTTAATTCTGCAGTGCACTTTATCAGAAAACTTCCTCTGGATGTTTTTCAGTGGAACATAGTGAACTTTGAGCACTTAAGTCTGTACTAGGGTTTGTCTCTGACTTGGCAGAGAATATACAGCTGCCATGCTGGATGAAACCCTACATTCATTATCTGCCTTAGACTAGCTGTAATTTAAAATAATCTCTTGCAAGTCAGACAGTTACATCTGCATATTATTAATCAATTAGTGTATCTTGCTCTTTGCAAAGACTATGCTCAGAATAGTTAAAGAGTTGTGACAAGCTGAACAGTGGCTTCTATAGAGACTTCTGCTGACAGAATGAATTAGAAACTGGGCACGGCATTATTCCCACGGAAGTGGAAGGAAGACATAAAATGAAGCCACAAATTATCTCTAAGAACCTTAAGCCTTCATTATGGTATTTGTCACAAGGCAACTGCTATTTCTTGGGAACCTGGACAAATCTGGACACCAAGAAGTCCAATGAATTTGACACAAGCAGATTAGAGCATAATCCAGTATTAACAGAAATAAGAGGTGGATTCTGAGACTGTAGGTGTTTTCACAAGTCATCTCATTTTCTCCTCTCCATGACTGAGGGATACACATACACACACATCAATACCTTGCATGCATAATTGGAGAAGCACAGTTTATTATCAAATGCAGTGTCAAGAAATGTTTTAATCTAAACTAGATGATGGAGTGGAACCTCCATGTTCAGTGGCTATGTTCCCTTGTGACAACACATACTGGGAAATTTACCTATTCAATATTTTCCTATCCTACCCCATGGTCTCTGGGTAGTTTACAATGAAATCAGATGAACAATTTGCATGGGTCAATACAAATTGTAAACATTTTAACATTCTAAAAACATATAGATTAATCATATAGCTTTGAAAAGCCGAAGTTAAAACGCAGCTGTCCCCAGGCTGTGCATTGCTCCCATTAGTGGGAGACAGAGGATAGCATATCTCAGCCCTCCGACAGGCAAATGTAAGGAAAGATAATCCTTCAAATGTAGAGATCCAAATGGTTTAAAACTTGAAATGTCATTACCACTACCTTGAATTATGACCAGAAATGTATTGATAACCAGGACAATTTCTTTACAACTAATGTTGCCTTGTTAGCCAGCATCCATATACAATTATGTACATTGTTCACATACATCTATGCACAATGTACAACCATGCACAATGGGCAGAATTTTGCTTCTAAAACATTAATCTGGATCTGTCCCTTTTGCAGCCAATAAAACTGTCCAACCACTTCTTTCAGGGAACTTACACATGCATAAAGTACCATCAGTATTCTGGTCATCTGGTGGTCATTTTATGGCTATGTGCATATCCTTAGTCAGAGATATAGTTGATTTTACAGCATATAGGATTCATGAAGTATAAAAGACACTATGTCCTTATTGGGTGTTCAAAGCATGTGAAATGCAAGTCAACTGCCAGGATCAGAACTGAAGATCTTTTGACTGGAAGATGTTTGCAAGGAGAGAGAAACATGGAGTGTTTCTGGGACTGTTCAGATGGTGAAAATAATACAGGTCGAATCTGGGCTGAACCTTTGTTGTTCACATATGTCTCGAACATATCTGATTAAGATTTTTCAGGGAACCCCACTTAAGCTGGAATAATCGATGTCAGATTTTCCTCCAAATTTCGTATTCTCAGCTATGGGAATAACCAATATGAATAGACCTGGGACGAAACTCTCCATGCCTTGAATGTGCTTTAAATACACTCACATCATCAACTCCACCTTTATTCAAGTGCTGACACATGTCAGCAACCGAACTCACAGAGTGCAGTGATGCAGTTCCATCGTGGGAACAACAAACCCAGAATGTGTGAGTGAGATTATTCACACAGTCATGCTAAAGAAAAGTGTCAATGACCCCTCAGTTAGAAGAAAACTAATAAACCATATTACTTGTTGTGTAAATATTTCTTTGCTACATTTTGAGTAGGAAAATTACTTTCCATGTAAGAATTCATTCCAAAGGAAGAGAATGACAGGGAAATAGGGCCACTGGGTGATTTTGTATAAATGGCATCAACTCACCCTTTGATCTGAAATCAAACCCAATCCAGCTGTACAGCCAGTGTGACATTGGTTAATGTATCTCTTCAAGAGAATACAGTTCAAAAGTAATCAAAGGATCTTCATGTGAGTTACTTTGCCATCGCTGAAGTTCTATCCTTAAGGACAAACAGAAAGAAGAGATTCACCATGGGGTATGGTATAATAATAACTGTTTCTGCAAAGTCCTAAGGCATGACCTGAGAGAACTCAAAAACATTTCATGCCAATGGACTGGCAAATAAAGCACTTTAAAAAAAAGAGAGAGAGAGATTTCTGACATTGCTTAAAATTTAGCTGGCAGGACAAATATTTTAGCTCCCATGTTTACCTCTCTGTTTACCTCAACAATGAGGTTAATATGTGTGTGAGAGAGAGAGTTTGTGCATTTTTTCCCTTTTGTCCTCCTGGCATCTGTACTGTTAAAAAAAATCAATAGAGTACTTAGGGAAATTGTTCACCAGATATTAATTCCTCAACATAGGGCTCCATAAATGCTTTCAATTGCAAATTGAAATCCAGTATCAAAGTGTTATGCTGTAATCACAGCTAAGTCTACTAAATTGAGAAGAAACAGCAACAGCAGTATAATGCAAGCAAAAAAGATGTGAAAATGTAGAATGTCAAATAGGGAGCAGGGAGGGAAATTTGGCTATGTCTGCATGAAAGCTATCACCATTTTTAAAAGGTTTACTTTGTGCTTTTCTGTGGTAGGAGGAGATATACTAATGTTTGATCTATTTGCTGTAACACCACTTATCAGGCCCAGCTTCAAAGCCACCTCAGCAATAGAACAGCCAGTGAATTTCTCCTAAAGGGATGTTTTGAGGTGAATTTGGAATCTCCTGCTGTTCAGGAGAAACATCCAAAGGAAGCAAAAAATAAATAAAATAAAATAAAATAAAATAATTGAATAGATGAGTATACTTTCTCTGATGGTTCTGCACATTGCTGGACTTTATCACACAGGAGACCAAATGCCCAAATCTTGTGCAGAAATTGGATTTAAATCTCAGGAAAATCCTGCAAAAGCAGGATCGTTTTCAGACACACTGCAACATTAACCAGCACAGAAAGCCACAAAATCACACTGCTTTTTACTTTTGGGATTTTCCCGAAAATAAAAAGTGGTGCAATTTTGCGACTTTTTATGCTGGTTAATTTCGCATTAACGCTCAATGCCCTCGATGTCATCTGAAAATGATCCCGCTTTTGCAGGATTTAAATACCGTTTGTGCATGGGATTTGGCTGATTCCCACCCCTCCACCCCTGTGTGATAAAATCCTTTGTTTCTAATTCATAAGAGATCAGTTCTGTGGGTTGTTCAGCCAACTTCTCAATAAGGGGGCAAACCTGTATCCTGGCTGGAAATAGGAACCATGTGGTCCTCTAAGTGCTGTTGAATTGTAGCTTCCATAATGCCTCAGAACTGGCTATGCTTCTCGGGCTGGCGAGAGTTGTGGTCCAATAGCATCAAGAGGGGCACCTCTTCTCTAGCCCTGCTCTAAGCAGTACACTTACTGCATATTAGTAGTGAAGCATTTTTGTGCTGAAGAAAAGCTTGCACAAATTATTATTATTATTATTATTATTATTATTATTTCTTACCCACTTCTTCCCAAGGCTCAACTCGTAAGTACAGTATAGATTAAAACACATAACATCATTAAATTTAAAACACATAAAAAGGACACATTAAAATCATCCAGCATAAAAATAAAATATCCCAGTTTAAAATTCATATTTTAAAATTTAATTTTATCCGTTCAACAGTGAAACACACTCCCTCGGAGTGTAGTGGAGTCTCCTTCCTTAGAGGTCTTTAAGCAGAGGCTGGATGACCATCTGTCAGGGATGCTTTGATTTGGAGTTCCTGCATGGCAGGAGGTTGGACTGGATGGCCCTTGTGGTCTCTTCCAATTCTATGATTCTATGATTCTATGAAAATTGACTGGATTGGCTTGGCAGAAAAGATAGGTCTTTAATACTGTTTTAGACAGCATGTCCAGCTGTTGAATCTCTCCTGGCTGGTCACTCCATGCTCCAAGGGCAGCCAATGAAAAAGTCCTCTGGGTGACAATTGCTAGTCTAGTAGTGGCCGGTTGAAGTAAATGTGCCCCAGAGGAACTGAGTACATGGGCTGGATTATACAGGAAGAGATTATCCCATAGGTATTTGCATTTCCAGCATTCTTCTGAACAGAAACATAGATCTCAGTGAGCAAGAGTCTCACCCAGCTTTCTCAATAACTTGGCAGTTTCCTATGTTGTAGGAAGAAAGGTTCAGGTTGCATATCTACTTCCACTTCTCAAATCCTGTTGAATTCACTGAGATTTGCTCCTTAACAGGAAGGCGCCTCAATGAATTCAATAGGCCTTGATGCTACAGCAGGAACCAGGAACATGTGGTTGATCTGCCAGATACAGTCCAAATGCATCTGGATTCCAGCTTCCATCAGCTGCGACTCAGCCCTTACGACATGCCAAAAAGGAGCTGCTTTAGGTGGCTCCTTTTTTGCTGTGCAGCTGCAGCGCATGGTTTGCCTACAAACTGCCCTGAAAGGTGTGGTCTGTATTGGCCCTTAGTTAGTCCCAGTTCCCCCTATCCCTGCCACCAAGTTATATTCTGCTTCACCAAAGTGTGATGTCTATTCTTATTTTCTTCTGCATCCTCCCATTTGATGCTTGATAGCCCTGAAGGAAAATTTCCTTCCTCAGTAATTACAGGAGAAATTAGAAGGCTATAGTGGGGAATCAAGTATCTTTTAATTTATTAAAAGAAATGCATTTCTGTCTCCCACTCTGACATAGCAAAAATCTGAAAAGAATGGTGGCCTTGAATTCAGTATCTCTACAGTCTAATATAAAATAGGTGTCAGGTTATTTTACAATTTAATCAGTATCTCCATAACTTTTTCCCCATTCTTTTTATCAAAATTATTTTTTTTAAATCATACATCATTGTTGCTTGCAAGTTGTCACCACATTCCATAAACAAACAAACAAACAAACAAAAACAAATCACAGAGAGAAAGAAATAAATCAATTTAATTTAACCTCACCCCATCTAGTAGTTGTTTTTAAATGTCCTTTTTTGGTCCACAGACTGTGAAGTGATGGCTGCTGCAAAGGAGAAGGCTTTTTTCTTGGCCTCCGTAAAGAAGACCAGGACGTTTTGAACTGTGTGTGAATGCCAAGCTGCATTACATGCAGATGGTGAGGGATGAGACTATTTAGCAGCCACTTGCCCATTCACTTGTTTTTCTTCACCTTTTTGCACACCCCTGCCTGTTAGGCAGTATGAACATTGCTGGTTGCATTGGGGCCAGATGGGATTTTTTCCTCTTCTACTTCCCACCCCCACCCCCATACTGTAGTTTCTGGGGCTTTGCAAATTGGCATGAAGTGGTGTCAATAAATAGGTCCCTACTTGGCAGGTAAGGCATGTGTGTGGGAGATACGAGATCAGTGTAAACCTTGGCACCCCAAAGTGTACTGCCTACACAGGGCATGGGACCAAGAATCTTCCCTTGGGGTTGACCTGAGTTTACTCTCTCTTATAAAATCACAGGACTTGGCAGGGAGCCCTACCAGTTTGGCCTTCCAATAATGACCATCTGAGATAGCAACCAATCTCTTTGGATTGCCTTTGGGATCTAGTGTTTGTCCCAAGCGAAATCTAGGAGGTGTCTTAGATTGACATCTGGGCCTCAGCTGGACCCACATCGCATTGCTCCCCCCCCCTTTTGTTGCTTACCTCCTGGCCTTAACCAGGAGTCAATAAAGATGTTCCTTGGTCCAAAACACACTGCTGACTTCAAAAGCATATCTAGGGCAGGTTTTAAAACATACTCTAAGAGTATATATGAACTCATACATGTTCTGAGTTCACTTGCTTGTAAGGAATTTTTAATTTTGGCAATAGTATGACTTAGGTGGGGCCCAATAACTCACAACCACAACAGAGCTATATAAAGAAGAGAGTTTATTGAGCACAGAAATTTCAAAATGCAGAATATACAAATGATTGCAATGAGGAATAGCAAATATTATGCCAGAGCTTCCCAAGAGCCATAGAATCATAGAATCATAGAACCATAGAATCATAAAGTTGGAAGAGACCACAAGCGCCATCCAGTCCAACCCCCTGCCATGCAGAAACTCTCCATCAAAGCTCCCCGACAGATGACCATCCAGCCTCTGCTTAAAGACCTCCAAAGAAGGAGACTCCACTACACTCCGAGGGAGTGTGTTCCACTGTTGAACAGCCCTTACTGTCCGGAAGTTCCTCCTAATGTTGAGGTGGAATCTCTTCCTGGAACTTGCATCCATTGTTCCATGTCCTAGTCTCTGGAGCAGCAGAAAACAAGCTTGCTCCTTCCTCAATATGACATCCCTTCAAATATTTAAACAGGGCTATCTAAACCTTATCTTCTCCAGGGTAAACATGCCCAGCTCCCTAAGTCTTTCTTCATAAAGCATAGTTTCCAAACCCTTAACCATTTTAGTCGCCCTCCTTTGAACACGCTCCAATTTCTCTGCATTTTTTTTTAATTGTGGTGCCCAGAACTGGACACAGTATTCCAAGTGGGACCTCACCAAAGCAGTATAGAGTGGCACTATTACTTCCCTTGATCTAGACACTTTACTTCTATTGATGCAGCCTAAAATTGCATTGGCCTTTTTAGCTGCTGCATCGCACTGTTGACTCATGTTCAACTTGTGGTCTACTTGGACACCTAGATCCCTTTCACATGTGGTCTTGTTCAGCCAGGAATCCCCTATCATGTATCTGTGCATTTCATTTTTCTGTCCTAAGTGCAGAACCTTACATTTCTCCGTGTTGAATTTCATTTTGTTAGCTTTGGCCCAGATTTCTAGTCTATTCAGTCATTTTGAATTTTGATCCTGTCCTCAAAGAATGAATGGACAGCACAAATAACTAACTAATATTACAGGGTTGCTTTCAGATGGGGAAGTATTAACTTTAATAAGCCAATTCAGAAGCCTATGAGAGTTTCAAGATCAAGGGTGTCATAGCAATACATGGGAATGCTACAGGTGCCTGGATTCATATTGTAAGAGTTGGCAGGGTTTGAGGCAACTGCAATTTGAAATTTAGAGGACAGAAAAAGAAGAAGATGGGAGACAGGGAGGATTAAGAAAAATCTTTCCCTAAGACATACACATATCAGAGAAAGAAAAGAAAGGAGAAGAGAGAGTTGCCAAGATTTAGCAAAAATAAACTATGAAAAAGAGTATCAATGTATAGTTGTGAGCATTGCCTCCCTCCCTCCACCAAACACACACATATACACACACTGCATTGCTCTAAGAGCTACCTCACATGGGTCAAAACGAGATGATGGAGTCAAATGTCCTCTTTTCATGCTCCTGGTAATCTCATGAGAAGTGGGAACTTATGCAGTCTCTCCTGTCCCTTCCACATTATGGATAAAGCTGCCCCCAGGACATATAGAAGTGGTATTTTTTAAATATGTACTTTGTGCAGTTAGCAATGCAGTGTGCATGTCTCTGAAAAAGGGACATGTTTCCTCTATTCTATTCATCATTTCTTGAGTCACGTTTTGGAATGCTATGATAGATAGTAGCATTTTTAATGCTTGTCATTGTCCTTCCAAGTCAACAACTCACTAATTTCTTTTTTAAAAACCCTTTCTTCTCTTTCACTCTTTTTTTTAAAAAAAAGAATCTACACCAACCCTATTCTGAACTCTCTTTGCATTTTTTTTAATGTGTAACAGAAAACACTGAAGCAAAACAATGGAACAGAATCTGACAGGGCATACGCTTGGTGTCCCTGCTTAACAATCAGAGCATGTTCTCCAAGCTGACAGGGTTGGGCATTTGTGTGGATGTTCACTCATCCATTCCAATACAAAAGCCAGTGTCTGACTACTTGAGAAGGCCGCCAGACAGCCCTCACTCCCCACTGATCTTCAAGTAGAGCACAACCAAAAGAAGAGTTCTCTGTACTCAATGGACTGAGTAGCTTCTTTTATTACCCAATGTCTCTTCTTTGGGCTGTACAAAATATTTTTGTATATGAAAGTTTCAAAGAAACTTGTGTTGTGCTGAAAATTATTTTTTTACCACTCATTCAATGTTATCCAAGAATATTATTTTCTTCAGCGGGGGGGGGGGGGGGGGGCAGAATGGGAGAGATTGCAGTCTTTATGTGTACAGTTCAAGGTTCTTGGTTTTACCTGAATGATGAAGTGTCTAAAAGTGCAACTGTCATACTCTTTACTGGACAATCATCTCTCCAGTGGTCTGCTGCCTTCCTGGCTTCCAGATTGTCATCAATCCTCCTGTCATTTGAAGAATCTGATGCATCAGCATTGGACAGTGAGGAGTGTCTGGATTCAGATGATAGCTCCATCTTTGAATTTAAGATGAGCAGAAGAGAGGCTCTGTCCCCAGAAGGGGATGATAGACACTGGAAAGACATCTCTGTACTTTGAAATCTGATGAAGAAAGAAGAAGCTTCAGTGCAATCATCTGCTTTTGAATAGTAGGCATTGAATCATAGAATCATAGAATCATAGAATCATTGAGTTGGAAGAGACCACAAGGGCCATCCAGTCCAACCCCCTGCCATGCAGGACCTCCAAATCAAAGCATCCCCGACAGATGGCCATCCAGCCTCTGCTTAAAGACCTCCAAGGAAGGAGACTCCACTACGCTCCGAGGGAGTGTGTTCCACTGTCGAACAGCCCTTACTGTCAGGAAGTTCTTCCTAATGTTGAGGTGGAATCTCTTTTCCTGCAATTTATATCCATTGTTCCGCGTTCTAATCTCTGCAGCAGCAGAAAACAAGCTTGCTCCCTCCTCAATATGACATCCCTTCAAATATTTAAACAGGGCTATCATATCACCTCTTAACCTTCTCTTCTCCAGGCTAAACATCCCCAGTTCCCTAAGGCGTTCTTCATAGGGCATGGTTTCCAGACCCTTCACCATCTTAGTTGCCCTCCTTTGGACCCGCTCCAGTTTCTCCACATCCTTTTTGAATTGTGGTGCCCAGAACTGGACACAGTATTCCAGGTGGGGCCTGACCAAAGCAGAATAGAGTGGCACCATTGATTCAATAACCACCTGGAATCCAGGGGTAGTCACCTATAAATCTTTCAGCAGTGCTGATAATCCTCATTTCTCCCAACTGTTCCATATCTGGTAGTGCTATTTGTGTTTGTGTGTCCCTTGCAATTCTTCACTTCAAGACTGGCTATATTTAAAAATTCCTTGTCTCATCCCTTTTTGGCTTTGGTGGACTACTCCCTTTGTGTAATGACTTCTGGGCTGACTGAGACCTTTGTGTCATCTGGGATGATCTGTGCATGTCCTGGACTGGACTTCTCTGGAGCTACTTCCCTTATGATAATTTCTCTCTCTGGATACATTGGCACAGGGCACATCCCTCTGATTAAAATCCCAGGGAAGATTTCATGATGTACTATCTCCCATTCTCTTCTTGGTTTCTTACATTCCAATTAGGGAGAGTTGTCTTGATGTTCTTGCTCCCATGTTCTTCCTGGCATCTAGCCCTCTAATTTGAACCCAGGAGAAGATGTCCTGGTGTCACTCCTCTCAGGTTCTTCCTGACTTCCTGCACTCCAGTTAGAACCCAGGCAAACATATCACAATGTAACTTTTACCATAGTCTTCTTGGCTTCCTACAGTCCAGTTGGAACCTAAGGGAAGATGCCTTGATGCAATTCCTTCCATGGTTTTCTTGACTTCTGACACCCTAATTAAAATCCAGGAGAAGATGTTGTGATGAAAGTTCTCCACTGTGCTCCTCTACCCCCCCCCCCCACCATGAAGAAGTATGAATAGCCAGGGAAGCTGAAGACTGCTGGAAAATATATGTAAAAGAAACAAACAAACAAAATTACACTGGTTGGGGTCCATACTGGCAGGAGGAGTCTGGGAACTGTAGCCCAACAGTAGCTATTCCTCCTCCTCCTCCTCCTCCTCCTCCTCCTCCTCCTCCTCCTCCTCCTCCTCCTCCTTTTAAAACTGCTTCTCCCTGCAGGTGTTTGAGTACGGCCTGCCACATACTTTGGAAATAAAAGTAAATGTAAATTTATTCTCCTACAAGGGAGTGGGGAAGATGGCTACCTCCATTTACTGTTTAGGGGTACCATTCTATAAATAAATGTACATCAAAGCTGTTGTTGTTTTAATCCCAACTGCCACTTTCCCTAGTGCAGAAATGACAAAATCATATGCCACTGGTTGTATTTATAGGCTGACAAGTATCTGAAGTTCTGAAAGGTTTAGTATAATGGCATAGATTGCAGCAGACTATGATTTGTGCCAAGGTGTAACTATTTTTTCTTTCGTATATCTGTCACTCTGGGACGTTGGGCCTTGCTATGAGGTTTAGAATTGCAGGCATGTGGGGAAATGGAAACACATTTGATGAAATGATGATTCCATTCCCTGGCTCTGTTTTCAGCTTCAGCATCAACAACAAATGGAAAAACGCACTGATTAACATGCAAACACATTACCCCCAAAATAATACCTTTTGCTGTTTCTATGATGATGCTGAAAACATTATTACAGGATAAAAAGTACCCATTTGATGCATAGTTGTTTTTCTACAAAATAAAGGTGATCAGAAGAATGGAGGGATGGAGCATTTGGTGTATTTTATTCCAGAAGGCTCTATTTATGCTTATGTCTCATTGTTTCTTCCAGTAATAATTCTATTAAATGCCTGAAGATGATTTACATGACAAAAGTGTTACCTTGAGTTTAAGATTTTACAAGAACTAACTCAAATTTTAGAAATAAGGACTTTTTTTGTTAACAAAGGTTAACATGGTTTAACATGGCTGAGAAAGCCTTGTTTATTTCAATATGTTTGTCTGAGCATATATAGAAGTGTTTTTCTTTCCTCACCAATTCAATTCTCACTAACCAGAAGGCTAGCCAGATGCTTAAAACAAAAAGGCCACCGGAGGATTATCAGAGATTACAGAGATAAAGATAGACAACCATGATGTGTAGCTATGCAGCATAAGTTAAATCACTAGGGCATATAATACCTAATAAACTCCCAGGCACAGACCAGCTTTGTGCAAAGCTCTATATTTTAATCTCTCCTTCTTTGGCTGTTCAGGACATTTAGGTTGTGATTTTTCAAACCATCCACTTTCAGCTATAGGGCAATTGTGACCCCCATAAGATGGGCTGTTTGATCCACTTATACTCTCCTCTGAGATCAAACTGGGCCCGTCTGCTTTACTCTTCTCCTTGAATGTGAGAGCAACACAGTGCATTTGGACTCAATGCTTCTTGTTTTTCATTTTCAACCATGGGGGTTTACACAAGGATTCCAGTCACAGCATGAAGGCCAGAGAGAACTCAGGGAGATCAGCACAGTCAATGACTGGCATCCAGTTAGTGACATATGCAGGTGTAAATGGCACTATGCATATGGAGTAAATCCCCCCACAGGGAAATGTGAAAAGGTGATGATGGTGTAAGTGCAGTTGTCTACATGTGACTCTTTGGACTCTTTCAGACGTGGGAAATTGGAAGTATAATCCAAGGGCAATCCAAATGCAATCATGGGGTTTCATGTTATTGCGAATTAGAGCTTCTCATGCAATTTTGGGCAAAAGGGAAGTCACTCCGAATGCAATCATAGGTTTCACGTTATTGCGAATTAAAGCTTCTCACGCAATTTCAGGCAAGGAGGGGTCATTTTCGGGTAATGGGAAGTCCCTCCGAACGCCTTCCGAATGCAATGGGGATTCATGTAAATTCGCTAAACAAGCGAATTCACGTGAATTCGCATTGGCTGCATTCGAAGTTGGGAGAAATTCCTCCTGTGTGAAAGAGTCATCTGTATGTGGTAGCACATGGGAGTACACAGAGTAGAGTGTATCATGCAATGTTTCACACACAAAAAGAAAAGAAAAACAAGAACCCGTGTGCCCAGGCAACATCAGAATGTGGTCAAGATGGCAAAATTTATTAATGAGGAAGAACACATAAGATAGGACAGCCTGCAGAAGTTTGCTTTGGCCTGAGTCTACTCCTGTGTGCAAACTACACTAAAAACAAAGCAAAACAAAACAAAAAGCCCTGCACAAAAAACATGATGTTCTGCGAAGAAAATAATGTTCCTGTACAGAAAAGGTCATTTCAGTGCTTAAAAGGATGTTTTCTGCATAGAAGACGTCCTTTTCTATGCAAAATCTTTTTAGCTTCTTTCATGAGAGAGACAGTGTGTTCTTTTTTCCAGTTGTCTGGCACCTCACCTGTTCTCAAAAATCATAGCAAGTGGTTCTGTGAACATGTCAGCAAGTTCCTTAAATACTCTGGGATGCAGTTCATCTGGCCCTGCAGATTTGAACTCTTTTTTTTTTTTTTTTTTGTAACTAGATAACTCCTGACTAATTCAATCAATCTTCATTTGCAACCCGGATTCCTTGCCAAGGTCTCTGCTGATGCATGGAAGCACAGTTTTGTTTTGGAGGGGGAAACTGAAGCAAAATAGGTATGGAACAGTTCTACCTTTTCATTGTGATCTGTTAGCATTTTACCATCCTTCTTGAGAAGCAGTCCCGTCATTTTATGTTCATTCGCTTGCTTGAACATACTTGAAAACAACAACAAACTTCTTATTGCTTCTTACTTTACCAGCTAGTCTCAGCACATTTTGAGTTTTAGCTTTCTTTCCACTATTCCTGCAAGCTTGAGCTACACATCGGTATTCTTCCTAATTGAAGAATTCAAAGATATAGCCATGTTAGTCTATAGGATCAGTAAGTAGAGAAATCTTGTAACACCTTTGAGACTAACTGAAAGAAAGAAGTTGACAGCATGAACTTAAGTCTACTTCCTCAGATACTTCCTGCACATGAGTTTATGAGTTTATGAAAGCTCATACTGCCAACCTTTTCTTTCAGTTAGTCTCAAAGGTGCTATAAGATCTCTCTACTTCTTAGTTGTGTCATATTTCCTTCCATTTTTATATGTGTTCTCTTTTTTCCCCTTTTCACTTCCTCTTCAAGTTTTATGTGCAGCTACATTGATTTTTTTCCCAGATGTTTCCCATTTTTCTTCTTCCATGGAATTGTTCATGATGGTCCTTTTAGCAGCTCCTTTTTCATGAAATCCCACTCATACTGGATATTTATTTTCCTTAAGTCTAACCATGGGATTCTGCTCAGTATTTCCCTGTATTTGTATTTGACTATACTCTTCTTTGGCCTGTCCCTTAATTATGGATGAATATTATATGGTCAATCCTCCACCTTATGTGTCAGATTTAATGTATAATTTGTGTCTGAACACACACACACACACAGAGAGAGAGAGAGAGAGAGAGAGAGAGAGAGACTTAAACTGCAATTGTGTTTGCAAAATTTAGTTATACCTGCCCTCGCAGAACCCAGAAGGTGATAAAGCACCATTTTGTGAATGGAAGAGTTGCACATGACAATGTGAAATTGTGGATCACTCATCTGCAGCTGCTTGGTTTTCTTTCCCAGAGGTCCAAAACAGGCACTAGAGGAGATGCACTTCATTGAATAGACCTCAGATCAGATTAACATGCACCTTGTCTTTCAACTCTGGCTAGCATAGACAGTCTCTTGAGGAGAACTAGTGCTTGCTATTTGAGATATGATGATTCAATTTACAGTCTATGAATAAATGAGCTTACTAAGAGGATAAGGTAGGCCCACCTAATATGGAAATAAACCTGCATGTGGTGGTTTTGCTTTTTCTTCCAAATGGAGATATATATATATATATATATATATATATCAAAATCTTTTTATCTTTTTCATGAAGAATAGTACAAACTTGGATAAATTCTTATCAAAATGAACTAGTTGAAGATCTGAATCAGCTACACTGCCCAAATTACTGAGCAGATTAGTACAGATGTTCTCAGGATAGAGAGGAACACAGTCCACATACAAGGAGCTATTACAAATGTGGAGTCTTTGAGTAAAAAAGAATAGACAATCCTGATTCAGCCAATCTTAGGGTTGTCATAATTTAGAAATCACTTGAAGGTACAGAGCACCAATGTATATATGCTGATTCTCCTTCTTTTGCATTCAGCCTGCCTCCTTATCTATTACAACAACATGATGGAACAAGCTCTTCTTATCTCACTTGTAGGTTAGGCCATTAAGGTTCCTCTCTTGCCCTGATTGCTTCTGGTTTCAGTTCCAATGAATATAAAATGTTCCAGAACCTAGCTATTGCTCCTAATGAGTTGGTGTACCCCCATGCTTCCTGAAATTTCCTGCATTTGTTCACAAGCACAGTGATGTATGTGCCCACCAGCGTGGGGTTTTCCATGCTTCAAAGTCTGCCTTACCAGCAGTGTTGTGAATGCTCCTGCCAGAGCCACCCTCTGAGTGACCATCCTGTATGTGCACAGATGGCTGGTGTTGAGGCCTCCCACCATTGGGTTTCCCTGTTCCTATAGCCCCTTCACTCCCCTGGCAAACAAGATGGAGGTTACCAGAGCCAGTGAATGGGATCAGTATGGCAACACTCTGGTGCATTCAGTGAATGTATCCTACTCCAGCCCTTGTCCTGGTGCTTATGCCAGCCCTGAAACCATCCCATCTAGGTTATTTTGAAGAACTACATTTTGTATAGCTTCCAGACACAACAAAGAACCTTGCCAGGCTGGAGATCCACTTCTGGGTTCTTGGATGCATCACCTGGAGATGGCAGACAATGTGTTAACTGTCCCTCCAACTCTGAAAGAAAGATAGAATTGGGCACTGTGTAATGCCTATAACCTCTATTATAAAATGAATGTCATAAACCGGCCACTCATCAAACCACAGAAAAGACTGCAAGTTGATGAAGAATTTCTGGGTTTTGCCGCACTAACTGTTATACAACCAATAGTCTACTCTGGAGACAGAATGTGGAAGAGGAACCAGTCTGTAATGTGTGTAGATTACATATGAAGCTGCATGGGGACCAAAGTCTCTCTAAATACAGGATAGTATCCAAAAAAGAAAAAGAAAAGAAGAAAAAAAAAAACAAAAAACAAAAGGCAAATTGTCAACAAGTTCAACAACTTCAACTCCCAATCCAGCTTCCTCCATTACCAATTCTGAAAGCATTGACACTTTAAAAACTCAACTTGCTATAACATCACACAATCCCGAACAATCTACAATGTGAACTTGCCAGAGTCTAAGTGAGCCTAGAGATGCATTGGCTGACAACTACACCCAGTCCAATTTTGAACTGGAAGACTGCACATTTTCTTCAGGCATTAAGCCCCATCAGTCTTATTGTTCTCCTTTGTCAAGATGTGTGGTGTGCATTGACGTTGGCCCAGGAAACCAGTCTTCTATTACAAAAGAAAACATGCTACAGAGCAATCCTTAATTCTCATGACATCAATGGACTGCAGGCCAACAGACTTTCCTGCTCAATTGTTTTGAACATGAAGTTTCCTGTGATCAACATAGTACTATGTTCTTAAAGGCCAATTAACTTTTCTATAGAGGATACTTCATTTGAACATCAATTACATATGGTCAATTGCCTTCTTTTTGATGCACCCACCTCTTCTGATATTTTGGTTTTCTGAAAGCTTTTACTTTTACCCAAACCAGTCAAAAGCAAGAGAAACTAGGACCTCTGTTCTCTGTAGGCAGTCTCTGTCTTTCCTGTGATCCTTTCTAACAAAAGAAACCCAGAATCTATGTTTTGCTCAGAATGATTTCCATCCCACCCTCATTTTTTTTTGGACTCTTCTGTGTGCAGTTCCCCCAATTTCACAATAAACATTAAATTAGAAAGTTTGTCCTCTCCATTGATGCCCTCTTGTCGTGGGGGAGAGGCTTGCGTACCTTAATGAAGCTGTGAGCTATGCTGGCGGTGGCATAAACAGCCACTGGTAGGGCCTCCCATGCCAGACAGGTCACAACCAAAGGGTCTGACCAAGAGTGACAAAGGGCAGGATGGGCTCTTTAGACTTATGGCAACCATCCTAGGAGAAGGAAAACTCCAATCCCAAACCCAGGCAGATGGTGCTCATGTAACCCTGTAAGGTAAACCATCTAAGAGAAGGAAACTCTAATCAAACCTACAACCCAAGGATCTTGCTGCCACTGTCCTTGCTTGCTTGGCCCCAGCAGATGAACCTCTGGTTTAAAGGGTGAGGCCAGTTCGGTGCACACTGCGCTCCACCAGAAAAATCCATTGGATAGGCTCGAAGGACACATCCAATCCCCCCCCCCCCCCCACAAAAAAGTCCTGTAGTGATAGGTGAGGGATGAAATGGCAAGTGAAAGATGCACTGGAAGCCGCAGACCCAACCCTGCATGCAGGCGGTTCAGAACATTGGTTGCTCGAGACTGACCTGGAGATGACAGTCTTGTTCGGAAGCATCTTGAATGACCAAGCAGCCTTTTAAGGAGAGCACTGCTTGCTCCATATGGAGAGGGGCCTAGAAAAGGTGGCCTAAAGAAAGCTCATCTCCATCCATCCAGTTGGCAAGCCGTGGTCAACAGGCATCTTCTGATGTGGTCAAACAATAACAAAGATACAAAGGCATGCACCTTCCTCCAAAGATGAAAAAAACCCTGACACTTGCATGCTGGAACATCAGAACCATGCAAGATTCTGCAGATAGTTTACGTCCTGAGCGTCGTTCTGCTTTAACAGCCCATGAACTATCACGATTTAATATTGACATCACTGCTTTTAATGAAGTTTGTCTCCATGAGGAAGGCATCCTTAAAGAACATGGTGCTGGCTATACACTCTACTGGTCTGGCAAACCAAAAACTGAAAAACATTTCTCAGGAGTAGGCTTTATGATTAAAAACTCCATTGCCTCCAAACTCGAAACCCTGCCAACAGGTCACTCTGATCGCATTATCTCCTTACGTCTCCCACTTGTTGTTCTCTTCAATATATATGCTCCAACTATGCAAGCCAACCCTGTGGAGAAAGACAAATTCTACTCAGACCTACGCCACCTCATACAAAAAGTCCCTGCAGAAAATAAAATCATTATCCTTGGTGACTTCAATGCCAGAGTAGGAAAGAACTTCGAAGCCTGGAAAGGTGTTCTAGGCAAGCATGGTGTTGGAAACTGTAATGATAACTGACACCTCCTACTGGAGTTTTGTGCAGAACAGCAGATGACTATTACAAAAACTATTTCAGCAGAGAGATAGCGTGAAGACAACCTGGATGCATGAAGACAACCGAGAAGACAAGCCAATCCAAACACTGGCACCTCATTGACTATGTTCTAGTGTGCCAGAGAGACATTTGCGCTGTCCGTCATACTCGAGTGATGCCCAGTGCAGAATGTCAAACAGATCATCGCCTCGTAAGATGCAAACTAAATCTTCATCTTAAGTTCAAACCTAAGAGGGGTGGCATCTTAAAGAGGAGACTCCAAGTCAACAATTTTCAACAAGCTGCCATGAGAGATAACTTCCATGCAAATCTGCAATCAAAACTTAAAGACCATCCTATAGATTCTTATCTTACAGTGCTTTGACAACATATTAAAAACAGTATCCTGCAGTCTGCAGAAGAATCCCTTGGGTTCTCCCACAAGAAAAACCAAGATTGATTTGATGAAAACAACCAAGAGATCCAGGAGCTTTTGGCAAAGAAGAGAACTGCTCATCAGGCACACCTCGCTCAGCCATCTTGCCATGTAAGAAAAGCAGCCTTCCGTCTCGCATGTAGTAAAATCCAAGAAAAACTCTGATACATGCAGAACAAGTGGTGGATCAATTTAGCAGAAAAGACATAATGATCTGCAGATCTGGGTGATTCCAGAGGATTCTACAAAGCTCTTAAAGCAGTGTTTGGACCTACTTACTAGATACAAAGCTCCTTATATAGTACGGATGGTCAAACACTAATCACAGACAAAGCCTCCATCCTGAATCGATGGGCTGAACATTTCCAAAGTCTCTTCAGCGACAACTGAGTAGTCCAATGCTCAGCTATCCAACATATGACACAACAACTGATGAAAAATGAACTGGACGTGGCGCCCACTCTGGAAGAAACCATTGAGATCATACAGCAGATGAAAAACAGCAAGGCAGCCGGGATTGATGGAATCCCACCTGAAGCTTGGAAACACAGAAGTCATGTACTCCATGCTAAATTCCACGAGTGCCTTGTGAATTTCTGTGGAAAAGGTGAACTGCCATCAGATCTCCAAGATGCAGTTATCATCACCCTGTATAAGAAAAAAGGAGCAAAATCTGATTGCTCAAACTATCGAGGTATAACACTGCTCTCCATTGCTGGAAAAATCCTTGCAAGGATACTCCTGAACAGATTAGTTCCTGCTATTGCAGAAGAACTTCTCCCTGAAAGCCAATGTGGCTTCAGAGCTAATAGGAGCATCACAGGTGTGGTATTTGCTCTTAGACAACTGCAAGAGCAATGTAGAGAGCAAAACAAAGGACTCTATGTAACATTTGTCGATCTTACCAAAGCCTTCGACACTGTGAGTAGAAAAGGTCTGTGGCAGATCCTGGAATGACCCCCAAATTCCTCAAAATGATTATCTTGCTACATGAGGGCCAGCACGGTCAAAACAGATATGGTGATGCTCTTTCAGAGCCCTTTCTAATAACTAATGGAGAGAAATAAGGTTGTGTTCTCGCTCCAACTCTATTTACAATCTTCTTCAGCATGATGCTCCAAAGGGCTACAGCAGATCTCCAAGAAGAAGACGGCATCTATATACGCTACCGTACTGATGGTAGCTTGTTTAATTTAAACCAATTCATTCAAACAATCTGGAAGGATCCAATTAAAAAGTGCATATACTCTCTCAGGGATTGGAGGGAAGAGAGGGGGGTTATATTGCTCCAAAAGTGTTCCCTACCAGTGAAAGTGAAGAGATGATACAATAATCCTTGTGCTGTATACCAGTATATTACACCTTATGGTGGTAAGACACAAAGATTAATACCTCCACCCCCATCCCTGACTGTAAAATGGCAGTGGTGAATCTGAGGGTTGGCTTGATCTCCTAGTATTTTTCCCCCCTCTAAAAGGAAATTGCAAATTCCTTTTTCCCCAACAAGAAAATCACAAAAAAATGAGGATCACAGAGAGATGGCTGAATATTTCATAGAGTTGGAAGGAACTCTAAGAGTCATTTAGTTCTGTCCAATGCCAGCACATGAATCCATGGCTAAGAATCCTTCATAGGCCATTCACCCTCTGTTTAGAAACCTCCAACGAACAAGAGTCTCTCACCCTCAGAGGTAATCTGTTTTATTGTCAAACAGCTCTTACTATCAGATGTTCTTCTTAATATTTCTTTCATTTGTGGTGGAAATTTCACACCTTCAGTAAGGAGGAGATAGATATTTCTGGGGTCAAGACATATTGTAGATCTACATCAGCCCTGGGAGTCTTGAAGTCCACCAAATGTTCTGCTGCAGTTCCCACCAGCCCTGGCCAGAGTAGCAGAAATGCTGGGAGCTACAGTCTCCCAATTTCTGGAGGTCTCCATGATCCTCATGCCTGGCATAATTCTTAGTCCCAACTATAATAGACCCACTAAACCAAAGGGAATTTGATATGTCATAACTTATGTACACTCCACCCATTCAAATGGTCTACAATAAATGGAAATAATGATAATTCAGATTCCTAACCAGTCTTGTAATCATATTCTGGACATATTACAGTGGTTCAATGTTATTCATAAAATGCAATGTTCAGAAGTGGTGATTGACTTCATCTTTGGTTTGTTCAGCACAAAATAGAGTGGAACTTTTCATTCTCATGATGTGGACAAGGTACTCCTCTAGATGCAAGCTGCACTACTACATAAAGCCACTTGCTAATAAGACATCAAGATTGTCATCATAAGTAGTTCTGTGAAGCCATATCTTGCCACCTTATACTTCTGCCTTTGATTTTTTTTTTTTTTTTGTACCTAAATTTATCTGTCTTGAATATTAAGTTGTTGGTTGCAGCCCCAAGTTCTAATTTTTCGGTTTGATCCTTGCTTTTTTCTTCTGTCATATTAGCTTGCCCTTCCAGTCTTATGAGTCTGCAGATTTGATAAGCACCTCTTCCAGTCCTTCATCCAAATTATTTATAGAAATTTTGAACAGGGCTTAAACACAGATTCTGTAGTACTCTATTTAAGACTTCCATTTAAGGTAGCAGAAGCCATTAATGAGTACTTATCAGCAGCAGTGGAAGATCCATCTTGTGTTATCATTTTAGAAGGGGATCAAAAGCTTATGTTATTGTTGTTAACTGTCATCAAGTCAGTTTCAACTTATGACAAATCCTATGCATGAGAAACAACCTTGCTAAGATCTTGCAAACTCAAGGCATAGCTTCTTTGACTGAGTGCTGTGATGTGGTCTTCCTTTCAGCAAGTGGCTTTAGAAGGGAATGCCATAATCACAAAACGTTAAAATGACTTTCAGAGAAACAAGTCATGCCAACAGCCAGCTTGGTAGATACAGGAAATGCATGATTGCACATGCAAAAAGTGGGATATAAATAAAAGTTTTATTTTATTTATTTATTTTATTTATGGATACAGCATATTTTGATTTCAGTAAGGCCTTTGACAAGGTTCTCCATGACATTCTTGCAAACAAGCTAGTAAAATGTGGGCTAGGCAATGCAACTCTTAAATGGATTTGTAATTTGTTGACTGGCCGAAACCAAAGGGTGCTCAGCATTTCATCCTGGAGAGAAGTGACCAGTGGAGTGCCACAGGCTTCTGTCCTGGGCCCAGTGGTATTCAACATCTTTATCAATGACTTGGATAAAAGAATAGAAGGGTCTGCAAACCATACCCTACGAGGAATGGCTTAGGTAGTTGAGTATGTTTGGCCTTGAGAAGAGAAGGTTAAGAGGTGATATGATAGCCTTGTTTAAATATTTGAATGTGTGTCATATTGAGGATGGAGCAAGTTTGTTTTCTGCTGCTCCAGAGAATAAGACCTGGAACAATAGATGGAAGCTACAGGAACAGAGATTCCATCTAAACATTAGGAGGAACTTCCTGACAGTAAGGGCTGTTCAACAGTGGAACACATTCCCTCGGAATGTAATGGAGTCTCCTTCCTTGGAGCTCTTTAAGGAGAAGCTAGGTGGTCATCCATCAGGGATGCTTTGATTGGGAGTTCCTGCATGGCAGGGGGTTGGACTGGAAAGCCCTTGTGGTATCTTCCAACTCTATGATTCTATGATTCCTCTTGTCCTACTGCCTCCAACTTCACCTGACGTAATTGCTGTTTTTAATCTGTCCTGCCGTCTCAAAGTATATCTAAAACTCAATAGTCTCAGTCAGGTTATTTTAGCTTTAAGGAATGTCTAGGCTTGATTTGTTCTTGGAACCATTTATTTTTATTTTTTGGCAGTGCGTGGAATACACAGCACTGTCCTCCAGTACTACATTTCAAATTAGTGGATTCACTGCCCAATTTTCACAACTATGCACAGATTTTTTTTTAAATAAATGTGTATTTTGTACATAGGCAAAAACTGGTCTTTAATTACATGTGTTGGTATAGAGCAGTCCTAGTAGCATCTGTTACTTTATCTGGTTTTTGGTTTCAAAAGGAGTAGTCTTACTGAATCAAGGAAAGCATTGATGACATATATCCTGACTTAACAAGTCCCACCCATTCTATGAATTCAGCAATTAAATTTAGGTCACTTTCAGAGTCAGTTTATGTTGGTAAATCTTCTACATATATAATTAATCTATGTTGATGAGTACTACTTTTACCCGGTGAAGGGCTGTTATGTCATCAAGGAAATCTCCTAGGAATTAGTGGTATCATTTCATGGCTGACTTGGTGGCAGTGTCAACTGGTGACTGCCATTTTAGTGGGATTGTGGATCTGCTTTGGGTTTCATTCCAATCTTTATAGGAGTTACCCAAACTGGTGAATTTATCTGGTGGCACCTTTTGAAAATCTGGAGCAGATTCACTGGCCCATTAACACTGGACCCCTTCACAGTCAGACTAAGTACATCAAAAATTACTAGAACATCTTATGCACCTTTGTTGGATATGGTTAAAAAAGCCACTGCCATTTTCCTCACTCTGGACTTTTTCACACAGTGGAAAGTGATGGGAGAATAGTGGGATGCTCCCATCACTATCACACAATTGCTTGAAGATAATCAGGTGATGTTGTGTGATGTCACCATAATCATGTGATGAAATGAGTGAATGTGAGCAAGAGTGGCACTTTCTGACACTTGCTGACTAAACCAAAATGGAAGAACCACAGTGCATGATGTGGGGCAAGAGAAAGGTATCTTGGCATGCAAAAGCGGGAATTCCAGAGGTATAGCACAGAACGTTGCTGCCTGCTTATCAAGGCATAACTTGAACAATCCACCCTGTCAGGAACGGATCAGGCATAACCTGAACAACCATGGCACAACTTGGGCAATCTGCCCTGTCAGGAACAGATCAGTCATGGACAGTACGTTAAGAGTTGGAATGTGTTTACATCAAGACTGAGAAGACCAGAAGAACTAAAGCCAAAAAGCGGTGGTCTGGATCAGAACCTGAAAGCTTTAAAAGGCAAGACTTTTCCTGACAAAGGTGTGTTCCTGCCCACGGCAACAGGTTCACCCAGGCATCGTGACAAGGTTGGCCATCTTGTCAGCGAAGTGCCACAGCGTGTGTGAGTATATGTGTGTGTGAGAGAGAGATCTCTTGGTGCTTGTATTTCTGTATGTCTTGATTTTCAAATAAATGTTACATGCATGGTGAGTTAAACCAAATTTGGTGTCTCAAGGTATCTGTTTCAGCTTGGCTTGGGGTAGATCCTTTTGAAGGTGGGAATTTACATTTACACAGTCTCAGAAAACAAAGAACTGCCCTACAAAACCTGGGCATAACAATCATATCATTATCCTGCAAATAAAAAGTAATTTTAGTGCCACTTTTCATTCATGGGACTTTCTTGTGAATGAAAAGCGGCACTAAAATTACTCTTTATTCATGGGATAATGACACAAATATGACAACATCATGTGATGTTGCCTGATAATCCTCAAGCAATTG
This sequence comes from Urosaurus nigricauda, assembly GCA_034509955.1. NCBI lineage: Eukaryota > Metazoa > Chordata > Lepidosauria > Squamata > Phrynosomatidae > Urosaurus > Urosaurus nigricauda. The sequence goes on along the minus strand of JAOEGL010000004.1, from coordinate 245,166,021 downwards.
TGCGATAGTTGATGGGGACATTCCACTATGCTCTCATCATTTTTCACCATTTGAAAGAGTCCATGCATACATTCCACTCATTCAATAGGTCTACTGTCATTATGAATAGAGGTTGGATTTGTCCCCTGAATTTTTATGGCTTCTTGACTTCTAAATCCTTTCCAAATGTTAGTGCAAAGTTCAAAAGTAGTTATCAAAGGTAGTGAAGCCTATGCCTCAGCTAGGTCCAGCACACTGCATACCTCCTTTAAACTTTGGACTAAATCCCAGAATATGTTAACCATCCTGCTGAAATGAAGAGCAGCAGCTGCCACAGCTTAGCTTTTTGTCAAGTGTGGGGGATGGGAACTCAAAGAGTGAGGAAGAGGATGAAAGGAAAAGGAGGGATGAGTGGCTGGCTGGAGAGAAGAATCCAATAACATTTTCCTTCACTTTGGTCCACCCCAGGCAGCTCTTCTTGACCACTGACACAATGTTTATCCTTGCAGAAAATTGGTAGCATAGAATGGATCACTCTCCACTCACCGCACAAAGGAAGTGACAGTGATTCTGAGCTAATGGAAAGGTCTGTCTTGCACAAGAAAAACGTCAGGCAAGCTAAGGCCTTTGAAAAGCAAAAGAGTTCTACTTGTTTGAACTTTAGTTTATCTGATGGAAACACTAGCTGTCAGCTCAATTCAGCTTCTCTTTCTTCTTTTCAAAGACTGCTCAAAAGCCCTTATTGAGATAAGCTTCCTGGAAAGAAAAAAAAAGGAAAGGAAAGGGCAGTGGAAGTCAGCAAATGCAGCTACACTGGGAAGCATGATGGAAAAAGAAGACACTGGAGAGAGCCTGGATGGAAATGAACAGTTAAATATTTTAAACAGCAGGCTATTATGCTCTTAGATCTTGGCCAAGGGAATCACACTTTATTTCTGCTCCCCTGATCTGGACAGGGGTGTTCCTCTGCTCTTTTCACCATTGGTTATTCAACAAAGTAAATCCAGAATTTGAGAGATCAGCATGCTAGAGCTGAAAATGGTGATGAAACACCCGTTTTAAGGAACAATGTCAAGGATGGGGAACCTGAGGACTCAGCTGGACCTTGTTAGCATACCCTATACCACTCTCACTGGATACAGGGTTTCATAATAAATATCTAATGTTGGGAATGTTTTGAAAGGTCACGATGACCTGGGGAGACTAGGAAGCTGTATGTGTATGGAGTCATGTTGATGTAGGGATAAGGGAGAGACCATGAAAGTACTAAATGCTAAATAGATTTTGATGCCCCCATTACTGGCCACTAAATGGCCATGGGAAGGAATGTAGGAGGAAAATGAGGCCAGTGAAAAGAGAGAGGGGAGATGTATTGAAGTTTCATCTGGGCAGAACTTGAGCTTACATCTCATGGTTCAGGATCTTGGCCTAAGTCTTGGAAACACCTGGAAATATAATAGGTCATAATCCTCCATTCCCTCATGACAGGATCCTCATTTTTATTTTTAACAGATACATTGCAGGTACTATTGGCCCTCCAAATGCACAGATTCTTTATCCATGGATTCAACCATCCTTGGCTTGAAAATATTTTTAAAAATATAAATTCCCCCAAGCACACCTTGATTTAGACATTTTACATAAGGGGAAATATTTTACTACACCATTTTATTTAATGGGACTTGAGTATCCACACGTTTTAGTATCCGTGGTGTGTGTCTGTGTGTCCTATAACCAAACCACAGTGGATGCTGAGGTCCCATTCTACTTGCAGTATAGGCTTCTAATTTTTTTCCCTCTTTGCTGGGAATAAATTTGTATGTTGAATTTGGCTGGTACAGATAGTTGAGAACATCCCTCCTTTTTTATTATAAGAACTTATCATCTCCGTTATTAAAATATCTCCCAATTTATTATCTTCCAAATCAAAGCCTTCCAACTTTTTATCCATCATAAATCTTTCTAATAATTGTCTATAAGTAAACCAATGATGAGTAAAACCTTTTCTCTTTCTTCTCTTGAGCTTAACTCTGTGATGGACTGGAAATCTTTTTTTCACTAGATCTTTATATGTGATCCAGTTCTCCTTTTTCTTCTTTCCATTGTCCCATAAAAGGTTCTTCTGTGGAAATCCAGAGTGGAATTTTGTTTGTATTTGGTCCATGTTTGCAGCAAAGACTTTCTATTTATGTGATTTGCAAATTCTTTGCTGTAAAAAACAAAAAGCAACAACAACAAAATCCTGACAGCCAAAATTTATGATATACTATTAAGATTACAATTAGAGAAAGAACAGGTAACGAATAACATGATTAAATGGGCTCAAAACATCTGTAATACAATAACATTAGAACAATGGGAAGACTCATGGAAGAAGACACAAAGATTTACCAAATCACAGGACCTCAGAGGAAACTATATTTAGCTGTTCCATAGATGATATCTCACACGAATTAAACCAAATAAAATGTATGAGGAAGTTGATCCAACCTGTTGCAAATGCAAAGTAATGCTACTGGTTCATTTTCGAGCACAATTCCAAGTGCTGCTCATGACCTTTAAAGCCCTACACGGCTTGGATCCAGACTATTTGGGAGATTGTATCTATCCATACGGACTACCTAGAGCCCTATGATCCTCAGGAGAAGGCTTTCTCTTGGTCCCACCACCATCCCAGACTCATTTGGTGAGGACATGAGAGAGAGCCTTCTCAATGGCTGCTCCCACCCTGTGGAACTCCCTTCCACAGGAGACTAGGCTAGACTCCTCCCGGTTATATTGTATAAATACAATATACATTGTATTTATATTTTCCTGCCTCTCCCAGATGGAACGAGGTGGGATTACAACCCAATAAAAATATACAAAGCACAACAATAAAATACAATGAAAATTAACAATTAAAACAAATGCTATTAAAAGGCAACGGTAGGATAGAGACATTCCCATCTTAATCAAAGGGATGGGGCAATGTTTCTTATACAAGATCAGGTGGGTAAGCTCACCAGAAGAGATCAGTCTTAACCGCCCTCTAAAAAGCCTCCAAGGAGGTAGTAAGATAGGTCTCTTCCAGGAGACTGTTCCACATTTTTGGAGCCACTTCAGTAAAAGCTCTTTCGGAAGTTGAGTCTAATCTAGTTGTTTGTAATTCCAACAAGTTCTTCCCAGATATTCTGAGAGTGCAGAGCGGATTATGTAGGGAGAGGCATTCCCGCAAGTAACTTGGGCCCAAGCCATTTTATTTTTGTAATTTTTAATATATTTTTTCAATTTTAATTCTACAATTTTAATTGTTGTTTTAATGTGTTTTATATGTGTTGTCAGCTGCCTTGGGTCTCACTTTGGGAGAAAGGCAAGATAAAAATAAAATAAAATAAATAAATAAATAAATAAATAAAGGAACGCAAGGATCCTTCTTTCATTTATGGTGGAGCTGCCCCCAAATAAAAATTATTGGAGAACAATATACTCAGCAATATCAGAAATTATAGGGAAATGCATCCCTATGTGACCTGAACTATTCTTGCTCAATATGACTTCAATTTTAGAGAAAACAGATGAAAAGGAATACTGAAAGCTAATTTTATATATGGTGACAGATGCATGTACTCTTTTAGCTAAATATTGGAAAGAAAAGAAAATGCCTTCAATGGAAGAATAGCTAATTAAATTGATGGATATGATTAAATTAGACAAATTTACCTATAGTTTAAACAACAATTCATTAACTGAAGCAGAGAAAGTATGGTTACCAGTGATAAAATATTGGAATAAGAACTGGCAAAGTCTGATAATATAGTGCTTTGCAGTGAAATGGGAAACTTTTATAAGTACGACAACTTCAAATTCAGAATAAGAACATTATTTTATTCACTTTTTTCCCTTTCCTTTTATTATTACAACTTTTCCCCTAGAACTATTGCAGTTTTTAATAGGCAGATCCACTGTTAACATTTAACAATTTCAAGAATGGTAGTGATAGGATGACTTAAGCAACAATGGAAGGTGGAAAGCATCATAAGTTAAGAGTCAGAAGGAAGTATTTGGCTTTTTTATTAAGAGTGAAGAAATTATTATTTTGTAAAGTTAAAATCATGAACTAGAAAACAATGCTATTATATATGTTTTACTTTATGTGTTTTATATGTTATAAATAAAATATTAAAAAAGAAGTTATCATGACTCACAAATGTCTCCTTAAGAAAACAGAAAAGAACTTGAGAATTTTAAAAACACAAAATGATAAGATAGAGAAAAAAATCTCCCAAGATTCTTTCTTTCCTAGAATGAAGTAAAGTAGGGATATAATTCTGTGATAATTTTAATCTCAATCAAAACAATAAGTGATTTTAGCTATTTTCTGCTACTACAAAATGTCTTCACAAATTTCAAAGTCGTCAAAGAGTATTTGGAGTTTGGGACTTATTTTGTGCAAAATTTGCATGTCACATTTTTTGTGTGTGCAGAAAACTGCATTTCTGTGCAGGAAACAGCATTTTTGCACAGAAATATTGGCTGAGATTCTGTACCACAGGCTTCAATGTGTAAATTTAGATTAATGGTGTTATCCTGCTGACACAGTACTCCACCATGTTAGAGAATTGCCTGATGTTGAACATGGCATCCTGCAAGATGGGGACTTTCATCACATGGCAGGCACTTCATAAGATGTCCCATTGTACAGTGAGAATACCATCACATAACATGGCACCATGTGAGGAAACATATTTTTCAATAAGTTTTCCAATACTATTATTATTACTGTATTTACATTCCTAAGGTAGCAATCCACCATTGCGGTCCGGTGTGCACTGGCTAGGAATAATAAATTGAACCACTTATGATGCTGATTTTAAACATAAGGATATAATCCTCTTGTGTTCTTCTCTAGTTTGGATTTTAATCAATAATAGAGAAGATCTCAGTGCTTCCTACCCACCATGTCAGAGGCTAACACCTTTCTACACTGTCTCTTATCAATGAGAAGCAAGGCTAGTGACATTTCTTATAGGGGTTTTACACATCATCAAGTACAGACATTTGACTGATGGTGCTTTATCACAGTGGTCTGTTGTAGAATGTTCCAGTTTTGGAGTAATAAAATGGGACAGAGCCCATTCAGTGTTGAAGTTGTGTTGTTTCCAATTGTAATTAAAAAAACAACAACACTAAGCTACAAAGCAAAGCAAGGAAAGGGATAACAGATAAATCCATGAACCCAAATTACAGTTCCACAGAGCGCTTCATATCTGTTAATCCATTAGGGTTGGGTTGGCTTCCACAGATCCCCCATTGTGCTTTTCAAGATAATCTCTCTCATTCACGGCACCACATGCTCAAAGAACATTGTTAGAGTTTCCCTCCTGGCAGCCGGTAGCACATTGTTTACTGCACAACTGAGCTGGAGTGGAATGTAGGGAATTAGCTATTAACGATGTGAGATGAAAAGTTGATATTGCGAGACAAAATATCAGGACTGTTATACAGGATTAAAAGCTCCACTGAGAATCTCTGAATGACAGAGTGACTGAGGCACATCCAATTTCCTACAGCTGGCAGACTTTTTAATGTGCACCAAAATATTTCTCCAATAATCACTGCATTAGCTGTGAAATCTCTTTGCAAGAGCAAGCAAAGTTTCAAGGAGGGCAGCACAGAAAGTGCTTCTTGTTACTCCCCTGTCCCCCTTAACATGGTCCCAGAGTCACTTTGTAGGAATAATTGAAAGCAGATACTACCAATTTCTCCTAGTGGGCCTACTACTGTATGTGTGTGTTTGTGTATATCTTTATTGTGGGATGGGTAGCACACCCTTAAAGGGTGTTGTTTTTTTTTAAATGTTGTACACCCTGTGATTCTATGCATCTCTTTCAAGCAAACCCCCACCTCATTATTCATGCTCACAAAGTGTAATATGTGTGTGTGTGTGATTTCAGGGTGAAAAAATGGCTAATCCAAACTATAATGCATTCCCTCAAAGGGTGGTTTTATTTCACACTGCACAATTATAGGATATGATTCCACCTTAACTGCCCCGGCAATATCCTGTGGAATCCTGGGATTTGTTGTTTCAAGAGGTATGAATTCTCAGCAGGAGAGCACTAGTACCTCTCCAAACTACAAATCTCAGAAATCCAAAGGAGGAGGAACTTTATTGCTTTCTTGCCTTCCCCCCAAAACACAAGATTTACTAACTTGAGAACGCAGCCATAGACACTGAAGTACAGCCATCATGCTATAACTGTGTAGTGTGAAAGGGCCCCTGGTTGCTCACTCAGACACCAACTCCGACCTCCTGTCACTCAATTTATCCCCAGAAACTTTCAACCACTCCCTGGGTTTTGTGACTAAGGGCCCAAGGTGATTATTACAATGGACAAGCAAATGTGGTTAATCTTGGGTTTGAGTTCTAACTGCCTGGCTATCTCATTATATAAACTCTTAAAGGAATAATTCTCAGGCAGAGATATAAAATGAAACAAAAAGAAATATTTATTTCATAATCAAATGTCAAGCCATTCAAGTGGCTTCTTTCTTTCTGTAACAGTGTCTACATCACTGCTGGAAACTTGAGTAGCAAAAACGTCCATATTAAATCATAGGTTTTCAATATCGGAAAGTCCTTGTAAAGAATGGGTCTGTCAGAATTTATTTTATGAGTAGATTTATGTTCCTCTCCTTTGGAAACTGTATCAACTTCATTATCAAGAGCTTTATTCTGTTATTGTTACTTTTTCACAACCCAAAAGGATAGCCCCTCTGAATTCATGTGGTTTGGCCTGCCCTACACCAGGAGAAATTTTGTAAACCTCTCCCCAGATTAGTGGGGGGTGGGATTGTGCCCCCCTTCATGCTGCTAAAAATCACTGAGTGGCTGTGAAAGAAATTTTGCCCCATTTTGGTACCCCTGGACCATTTTAGGCTCAGGACAAACCTTTCTTTACAACATGAAGTGACATGGAAGTGGAGTTCTCGATCACATTTTATTAAGGGGGGGAACCCTCATACGGGCTAAAATGACCCAGAAAGAGCCATAAATGTGGCAAAAGTGGCCCTAACCCTGCCACTAGGTGTCATTGGGGAGCATGTAGAGAACATTGTTTCAATGTATTGTGTGTTGTTGGTGAGTGTAGCCTCCCAGCAACCCTTGGGTTTGTGAGTGTATCCTCCTACCCTCGACAGTTGCCCATCTCTAATTTTCAGTTAACACAGAAGAATAGGAATGCACCACCACTATTTAGCATTGCTATCCTAGCATGAGAAGCAACAGTCTGAAGAGGAAAACTCCATTCATCTATGGAGACTCTCAAGGTGATTCAGCATATTAAAAGTACCACAGTCTCTGATTGCATGGAAAACCTCCATGCAAAAAGTACGGTTGCCTTTTCAGAGTGATGATCTCACTACTTTATGTGAATGAATGGTTGCTATCCACATGTGGAAGATGATAGTGGAATGGCCAGGATTCATGTCCTTCTATGTTTATCTGTAGCTGAGATCCTACATCAAGGAGACAGCTTAATTTATGATCCAATATGCATGTGAATCTGCATGTATAATGTACAGTTGCATGTGCAATATGTACCACATGTGAAATTGTGCTCTCACAACTGTGAACTGTTTGCAAACATCCTGCATCAGGCAAAAATACCTGCCCACATCCCTGGGGGAAAGTCATGTATCCAGAAGACACCAGAAGAATTCTCATAATGCCTGAATAGGGTTTGTGTGACCCTTACATCCTGCACTTTCACATTGTGTCTTCAGAACAATAAAGCACCGTATATATCAACTCAGAAGTAAGCCTCACTGACTTCCCAGCACATCTAGTGAGATAACTTAAATCAGGCCAGACTTTAAATAACTCAAGTATGAATGCAACTGCAGAGTCACTTTTAGCAACCCCTGTGTGAATAAAAGCAATTGAAGGGAGCTCCAAGGATCTAAAGGCTGTGCTAAAGTTGAGAGAGCCAGAAGTCGAGGACGTGAGAGACGAAGGACAGCGCTAGGCACCCACCACAAAGGCCCATTGTTCCTTTAACTGCACAGATATCTGCTTTGGGAAGATCTGTAGAGAAAGTAGAAAAGGAGGGGGGAGATGGTGGTGATGTTCAAGGAGCATGTTCAGCACATTTCTGCCATCGCCTCTACTCTTTCTAGATATTGCACTGCTCCTGTTCAATGGGAAATTAAGCAGCCTCCGCACATCTTTGCAGCCCCCTCTTAATGGCATCTCCTGCAATTACATTCCTCAGTGAATGCAAAAGATAAGCTGACACAGCTTCTGAGATGCCCCTCTGAGTTTTCTGTCTGCCCTTCTCCTGACAAGTCCCAGCTGTTGGTCTGGGCTACTTGAAAGAAGAATCGAGATGATATGCAAATTGATACAGTGATATTGAACATTGAGAGCCCAGTGCTTTTTCGTTTACATTTTCAAGTGCACTGCTTTTTAAGACATAGATTATTTACCCCACAGTATGACTTCTCTCCATCGTTGCTATCATTACCTGAGTTTTACTAACATTTTGGAATGTATGTGTGTAAATAATTACACACACACACACACAGAGAGAGAGAGAGAGTTGCTGATGATTTCATTCCTGAATGCCTCCAAAGACCTAAAGAAATTAATGATTGATTTTCCCTCCCCTGGAATAAATGTATATCTTTCCAATTTCAAACTTTGCATTAAGAGATTTGCAATTCTAATTGCAGAGCTCCCTCAAAATCTCGAAACAAAGATATATCCAGTGTGAAATTGTTGTTTTAAACTCAATTGTATGGAGTTCATGAAGGCTGCTCCTTGTGGCTCTGAAATGTCAAGGTCTTTAAACCATATTATTTTTCCTGACAGCCTGCTTTCAGAAAACCACAAATAGAGAAAAAAATAAGTAAAGCCCTCCTTTCAGTGAATAATGTTTAGGTCCTCCAAATGTATTTCAAAATCAGTTTTGTTTTTGTGTGTGTGTGTTTTTTTAAAAAAGGAAGAGAATAAATTCAATGTGAAAAAACAAAAAAAGTGGTTTAATCATCATCATCATCATCATTTATCCTGGCATTTTTAAAAAATATATCATTCTAAAATTCAAAATATGCCAAATATCAAAACATTTTTGGCTAGTTGAGATAATGATACCTTTGCTTTCAGATGGTTCAATATATACAAAAAGTAATATATAATAAAGATTTAACACACACACACAATATAAAACAGACCAGATTGCTCTTGTGACCAATGATTCTATGTTTTTAGGATTTTTTTATGTCTGGGTAGCACATGCAAGCTCTGAACTCCATTTTTTTTATCTCCGTTGTCAAACTGAACAGTCTGCCTCTGACACAGTAGGAATCACCAATAAAAATCATTGTTCTACCAAGTTACATGTCAATTGCTTTGAAAGACTGTAATGAGACTATAACTGAAAGGGAAAACATTATATTTAAAATTTTTATGTGTTTAAGACTCCAGTTGACACAAAACAGAGAAAGGTAGTAGAGATTATGAACCTACCTGCATTCAGACAAATGACTAAATGGGTATGATAGGTGCTGAATTTGCTATTAGTCAATTTATTATATAAATGAAGATGGCCTGATGGAGGGATATGTCCTGGATCAGTCTTCATCGTTAATGACTGCTGGCTTTCATGTCAGTAGAAGAGTAAATTCACTCTGGGTTTTAGGCTCAGTTTGAAAGAAGCAATGCAATGTGCTGAACCCCTTCAACCAAATTGTGTATGTTCAGAATCTGGTACAAGTACTCTGTTACAGAGGATGGCAATGGCACCCCCCCGCCCCCCCGGGGGAAAAAAAAACTGTTGGTTCACCATAAGTTGGAAACTACTTCAAGGCACACAACAACAATAAACAAACAAACAAACAATAAAGCAGTGGTTTATAGTGAGATCGCTGGTGGGTGAGAAACTTGCTCAGTTGGAGGGAGTAAGACTTAGACACCCCTTCTCCTCTTGTTCCCAAACTTTATACATCCTGAAGTGGAAGAGGAAGGCAAGGAGAGTGTTTGGAGCAGTTGCCTTGGCCTGAGGGAGGAGGAGAAAGAGGAAAAGGAGGCGAGTGGGGAAGCTTGCTGGATCATGCCTCTGGTGCAGACCACCCTGAGCCCATGCTTCTCCTTCCTCCATGTGTCCCATCAGTGCCCTGGTTCTTAGCTAAGACACTGCTGGATCCTCATTCAGTGCACTGTCTCAGTTAACTGTGTCCTAGGCACATGGTGGCTGAATGATAGCCAATGTCCATGATGACCACTGGTAGAGAAGGAGGCCAGCAATGCCTCTTTCTTGGGGTCACCATTGTGACCTGGCTCTGGCTGGGCTTCCTTTGAGGCAGAGATGCAGATAATAATAATAATAATAATAATAATAATAAATAAGTTTTATTTATAACCACCTCTCTGTCCAAGCAATCGAGGCAGGGTACAAAAAGGTTTAAACAGTCATAGTTTTAAATTCCTACAAACCCGTCCCTGTCCTCCCACACCTTAAAATAGAATTAAATTAACATAGATTAAAACAGCCAAGAAATACAAAAAACAATTAACATAATAAAAACAATAATTCTTTGAGCAGCAAATAGAGTGGCCTCTGGATTCAAGGTGCCAGGGACCAGCTGGGAGTCCTAGACTTAGCTTTGGAGCCAGGAGAAATTAAGTAGCTTCTGGGAAGGCCTGCCAGAAGAGATGCGTCTTTACTGCTTTTTAAAAAGCAATCAAGAGTTGTAATAAGACGGATCTCATCCAGCAGACCATACCATAGCCTGGGAGCCGTCACAGACAAAGCCCTCTGGGAGGTCTGTGACAGCCTGGTCTTCATAGGCTGTAGCTGGTTCCTCTCAGAGGACTGTAGCATGCGGGGGGGGGGGGGGAATCATATAGGGAGAGACAGTCCCTGAGATAAGATGGACCCAAGCCATGTAGGGCTTTAATGGTTAAAACCAACACCTTGTACTGCACATGGAAGCTAATCGGCAGCCAGTGGAGAGACTTGAGCACGGGTGTTATGTGCTCTCTCCTTGATGTTCCAGTAAGAAGCCTGGCTGCCATGTTTTGAACCAATTGAATTTCCAGGTTAAGCACAAGGGTAGCCCCATGTAGAGCAATAGGTGTGGTTGTGTATGAAACAGTATGTGTAAAATTTACGCATGTGTTAAATATTGAATTTATTTAAATAAAACTATTCTAACTTCAAGGATGCTATTTCCTTATAAAATGTTAAAATATGAATGCACACCACCATGCAAATGAGATTATGAACACTAAACAAACAAAATATTTTTATTCCTATACTACAAGAGGAGGCAGGGTGTGACAGCTGCATATAGATGTAAAGGTGGGTCACAAGGGTAAAACGTTTGAGAACCACTGCCATTTTGAAATGGGTGTTACCAGTTAATATTACATTTAACAATAGAAGTAATGGATATACTCTAATCGGCTCTACCAACAGGATACAGGCTCTAACTCTGTAAGTGTTCTGTTCTTCCTTAGTGTACATGTTCACTCTGTGATCCTTGTTTTGATTGTGATGGACTTATTCCTCACATAAAACTGTTGAAACTGATTTGACTCCACTATGCAAAGGGATCTTGCAGCACCTTTGAGTTTAACTGAGAGAAAGAAGTTGTTAGCATGAGCTTTCAGAGATTTGAGCCTACTTCCTCAGATGCATGTTTGATTTGATTTGACTCCAGTTTGTGATTTGGAAATTCTCAGAAGACTGACCATCAAGCCCTTAATAATAAATAGGAAGTATTTCATATGGACTGTTTTCATTGAAGCAGAAATTTGAATTAGTCTGAATGTGGGTTTGAGTTGGCTTTTAACATCTTCTTCAAATATCTCCTATGCCACCTGATTTCAAACCTCTGCTGTTGCTGATTACATTGGCACACCATCATATGGAAAAAGGATCCCATCTTAGGGTGTTTTTTTTAAATCCAAAATGATGTCTCACTTTCCCCCTAGTTTTATTGTGCAGCTGTTCAAAACCTGAAGCTTAAAAGGAAGACTAATGCATCATGTTTACACCAGATGGTGCAGATACTTCAGCTGAAGATGGCATTGGTTCATTGCCATTGTGAGCATTTCCTGAAACAAAAGAGCAGCCCAGCAAATTTTTTTGTTGCAGAAAAGTACAAAAGGCTGCAGGATGTACTATGTGAACCAGGGTAAATATGATCTCGCCACACTGAAGTACAAACAATTCACTTTGCAAAAACAATGGCAGAAAAATTGAGAATGATTTAAAAAATCAATAAAAGGAAACATGGAAAGAAATTAGGTTTTAAGGTTAAGGTGCATAAGACAGTAAAGCATCACTCATCAGTTAGACTCCTTGATTTCTTCAAAGTCTTACAAGCATGTCTAGGGTTATGGCACTGGGCAAGATCAAACTGTGTGAGAAGGAGAAATTTAACCAAAAAACTTTCACTTGAGAAAAATGACAGTAATCAAAAGAAGCAGTTGAAACTGAAAAGATGCTATAGCAACTTAATGTACAATAGCTATTCTATATCTAGGTTGAATTATGTAAATTTCTGTGCTGAAAGTTATATATTGCTTGTTTGTTACATATTGATTGTGTTATGCTGTGTTTAACAGCAAAGTTGCACAAATGAACCAGGGATTCTTCTTCACTGAGATTAATAATTTTAACATTTTTTTTCCTGTTGTGCGAAAGTCTTTCAAAACCATCTTTCCTAAACCTATTCATAATCTGGGACTAATTCTGCACACAATTCAGACACAGTCCCCCCCCCCTTCGAAAACAGGAATTTTGCTGCACAGAAAATCTTGTTTTCTGTTCAAATCAACCACGTGTGAATTTTGCACAGAATAAATACCCAATTACAGTATAATTGGGTTTTCACAGGAAATACCATATTTCTGTGTAGAAATATTATTTTGTGAAAAAAATGCTGTTTGTCTGCTTTTGGCAGAAAACAATCTTGTACTTATTTTCTATAGAGCAAGTCTGTAATTGAAAAGACACTTGTCAGTCCAGGAGCCTTGTGAGGGTTTACAAATTCTAAGAAAAAATAGGTTTTTGACCATTTTGTGAATTTTTTGGAATATTCTTTCCTTCCCTTATACACACCCAATATGAAGACCAAATGGACATGCCCGTCGCATATCCCATGCACAGCTATATCCATATCCAATGCATGTTACACATTCTATATACATCTCTGCATGGCCATCTGAACTACTTCTACTTCTGCAACTTTGAACAGAATGTGAGCATTATGTACTGGACAAAAATGTCTGTCCATCTCTGCAAGTGAACTTATACATGTGTGAGATATTCTGGGGATTGAAGCCTAAACTTGAGTTCTATTCCAACGCAGGTTTGGCTCCTGGATTTAAGGAGAAGGGATGAGCCTTTTTCCCTCCTCCCCAACATCTGCCAGTGAAGAGGACTCGGCTGAGAGAGTGTTTGTTTGCCCTACCTCCACCTGGGTGACTCCCATGCCTTGGCTCCTGGACTTAAGGAGGAGTCTTGTCTCCCCCCCTCCCCCCACACACACTTTTTTCTTTTCTTTTCTTTTTAGATTGTGTATAGTTCACATTGTTTTAGGATTGGGATGGGGGTTGAGAATGGAGATTTTCTTTTTACTTGTTTTGATATGTTAATTGTTATGTATTTTGCTTTGTTAATTTTATTTTTTGTTATAATTACTATGTATTTTTGTTGTTGCTATAACTGCTTTGTATTTTTGCTTTGTTAATTGTTATTCTCTTTTATACCCCACCCCGATTGCTTGTTCAGAGGGGCGGGGTAGAAATAAAATGTATTATTATTATTATTATTATTATTGTTAATAGAATCAACACACACACACACACCCCTCATGTACACACACATGAACTAACAAAGCAAAGGTGGGAGAAGGGAAAACATGGAGGCCTTGCTAATGGTGTTACTGTATTGATCCTGAAGCTTGGCTCCAATCAATGGGCGTCTGGAATAGATGTGACCCAATAGTCATGGCAGCAAGTGGGGTGGCTGGCTTACTAGAATCATAGAGTTGGAAGAAACCACAAGGGCCATCCAGTCCAACCCCCTGCCATGCAGGAACTCCCAGTCAAAGCATCTCCAACAGATGGCCATCCAGCCTCTGCTTAAAGACTTCCAAGGACTGAGACTCCACTACACTCTGAGGAAGTGTGTTCCACTGTCGAACAGCCCTTACTGTCAGGAAGTTCTTCCTATTGGGAGTGTCTGTCCTGATTCTGACTAGGCCAAATTTGTAGTGCCTAGGTTGTGATATATAAACTCAAAACCATATCATAGGGCACTATTCTAAGAATGAATGGATTAATTTACTGCTAAATAATTCCAAGAGAGAAGAATGAACAGGAGACTGAGGAAATGATTGGACAATTGTCGTGAATATCACAGACAAAGGGAAATTTCTACTACTAGAAGTGTTCTTTGTCTGTGTGTGCACAGCCATTTTCTCCAGTCAGGGTCACATCATCACCCTTCTTAGAATCATAGAAGCATAGAGGTGGAAGAGACCACAAGGGCCATCCAGTCCAACCCCCTGCCATGCAGGAACTCCCAATCATAGCATCCCCGACAGATGGCCATCCAGCCTTTGCTTAAAGATCTCCAAAGAAGGAGACTCCCCTACACTCTGAGGGAGTGTGTTTCACTGTAGAACCATGCTTACTGTCAGGAAGTTCCTCCTAATGTTGAGGTGGAATCTCTTTTCCTGCAGCTTGCATCCATTGTTCCGCGTTTTAGTCTCTGGAGCAGCAGAAAACAAGCTTGCTCCCTGCTCAATATGACATCCCTTCAAATATTTAAACAGGGCTATCATATCACCTCTTAACCTTCTCTTCTCCAGGCTAAACATCCCCAGTTCCCTAATGTGTTCCTCAAAGGGCATAGTTTCCAGACCCTTCACCAACTTAGTTACCTTCCTTTGGGCATGCTCCAGTTTCTCCACATCCTTTTTGAATTGTGGTGCCCAGAACTGGACACAGTATTCCAGGTGGGGCTGGACCAAAGCAAAATAGAGTGGCACTATTATTTCCCGTGATCTAGACACTATACTTCTATTGATGCAGCTTAAAATTGCATTGGCCTTTTTAGCTACTGCATAGAAACTGTTGACTCATGTTCAAGTTGTGGTCTACTTGGACTCCTAGATCCCTTTCACATGTGGTCTCATTCAGGCAGGTGTCCCCCATCCTATATCTCATTTCATTTTTCTGCCCTAAGTGTAGAACCTTATATTTCCCTTTTAATATTAAATTGATATCAAAATTCAGGGGTGATCAGGAGCCTAACCTTGGGGTAACACCCTGCCATGCAAGAATATATATGACAACAGTCCTAAAAGAGAGGAACATACTGTTTGTTCATGTAACAGTATCACTGCTTTACTCTTAGCTTGGTGCAACAGTTTTCAGTCTTGGTGAGAAATCTCACCTCTCTCCAATGGGGAAAACTGAGCATGTGGTTTGTTTTGTTTTGTTTTTTGAGGGGAGGGAGCAGAATCAATAGTTTCATATCAGATAGATGTCAAATGACATAGATTAGTAGCTAACTGAAGCCCATCTTAGTAGACATTTCACCTGGGATCTTATCAACCTAAAAGAATGAATGTTCAGCCTTATACCTGTAGTGGTATTTTCAGCACTCAGAGATGGCTGATTTATCATAACATCTCTCTCACACACAAACACTCTTTCTCTCTCTCTTTCTGTATTAATGTGGCATACCAGCAGGTTGGTTTATTAAGGAGGTAACATTTTTTGCCCAGTTCTTCTCTTGTTTTAAGTTGTAAAAATCTTGACCTGATTTTTAAACTTCTCCCCTCTGGCTGCTAGGGCTGGTGCAGGAAAAGTAGGTCATGTATAAACATATTCCTTCATTTTGGCACTTTCACTGTTATAGAGCAGTTAAAGAAAACACCTCCACCTCTCACACACATTCAGCAGTCCCATCAACTCCATGGCTATCCTCTGAGTCCCATTGATGAGAGATTTCTTAAATATAATTGTTTTCCATTATCTTAGACCCACACTGTGGAATGTAATGAAAGCAAATTACCATATGAAAGCCTATCAATGACACATGAAACAAGACAAGTTGTATAAGGAGGATGCAAAAATGGAATGGGAATTTATCATCTTGTAATGACCACCATGTGATGGAGCCACTTGAAACTGCCCCTATTCATTGTTCTTGTGGTGTGGGACTATAAAGCAGTTAATTTCCCAAAGACTCTAGGATTAAAAAGGCCTTCACCTGCTGTTTAAATAACGGCAAGAGGGGATCATCCTGATCTCTTTAAGAACACCCACCAAGAAGGCCCTCTCCTGTGTTATTGTCAGAGACGTCAGTGGGTCTGATAGGAATATCTAATGACTTAGGCAAGCTCATGAAGGAGGATATGCCATCTGAATCATCTCTGTGTTCTGGGATTTGACTTGAATTTTTGAGAATGTAGTCTTCTTTTTAAAAATATCTCCAATGGAAATATGAGGAGTGAATGGATTTTAGGTGGCATTGTAGGGCTGAGGAGAAACAAAATGGAGAATCGCAATGCATGATATTGGGAGGAACCTGGCAAGCAAAGCAAAGATTTCTGAAATTTTGATGTGGCAATGGTGTATCCGTGGAAAAGGAGGGTGCAGCTGCCTGTGTTATAAACAAAAAAAATTGTGAGAACAGCAATAAAGAACAGAACACTTGGACATGAACTGATAAGAGATGGAATACATGAAAAACATCAAGTATGGAGTGTTGGCTTTGGAGAAAAGCCAAAGGGTGTTGGACTTTGCAAGAGTGAGGGACTTCGCAAAAGCTTTAAAAAGAGAGGGTTTTCTAGCAATGGTGTGTTCCTGTGCCTAGGCCAACAGAACTCCCATGCTTCATGATGGCAAGTGATCAGTGTCTTCAGCGAAGTGCCACCAGTTTGTGGGAATATATGTGTGTTTGAGTGTGTGCAAGAGCTCTCTTGGTGCTATGTGGTTGTATTATTCATATATGCTTAATAAATGTTTCATGCAAAATGATTAAAACAAAATTTGGTGTCTCAAAGTATCTGTATCAGCTCTGCTTGGATGAGTCCCTTTTGAAAGAGGGATTTTTCCACTATATGCTCTCAGAATAAAATGAACTGCCCTACAAAAGCTGAGCATAACAGATTGGTGACAAAGGTGGTTAAATCTCAGACCAATCCCAGAAGCATGGAAGAAAAATTATTTCCAACAAGCCAAACTCCCCCTGAGAATTTCCCATCCTATACTTTCTCCTTCACTCTGAGTCATTCCTCTTTCTTTAGATGTTTTCCCAATCCCATTCTCTATCTATGGGAATGATTGGATGAAGGATAGATAAGAAAGATATATTCGGAAAACAAATAGGGAAAACAAATATTCTGAAAACAATTGCAAATTACTCCTCCCTTCCCAGGGTCACACAGGATATATATATATATCCAATTTTTTTCCAGGCTATCTCTGAAGATGCCAGTCACTGATGCTGGCGAAACATCAGAAAGGAACTCTTCTAGAACATGGCTACATAGGCCAAAAGCCCTACAAAAAACTACAAAGAGGGAGGCTTACAATAATCATACATTGAAAGGGAATTAGAAAAAGTGACTTGATTTTTCTTCTTTACCTGGTCCAGTCTTCCCAAAATCCTGAGAAGAAACTGTTGCACAACAAGGTACTGCATACCTCCTTGCACAGTGGTGTAAAAAAGGACTTACATATCCAAAACTCCCAAGCAGCCCAAATGTCCCATCTACTTATGTGGGGAATAAATATTCTCTCCCAAAATGGGAGTGAATAGGTAAGTGAAAAGTGCAGCCCGTCTTCTAACATGTATTGTTGTCCAGTTAACTGACCTTGAAGTTTCTTGGTCAAGAAACTTAATCTAAGGTGCCAAAGGAGTAACTGAAGAAAGGGGGAAATCTAAAATGCCCAAGGAAAAACTAAATAGAACTTCAAAGAAAGAAACAATTTTAAAAAATAGAGAAGTAGAAAGAGGGTCTGAAACCACACTCTGGAATGCCTGGGTTCTTCCCTGCTGACCACTTTCTACTTACTCTGTTGTATTCAGGTCAAGGCGTTCCTATATATGAAGGCTTTTGGCATGTGACCCACTGCTGAAGATGGAGTCTGTATCATGCCAAGTGCTGGACTTTTCTTTTTAAAGTGCCGTTCTTTTAAACAGCCTTTTAAATGGCTTTCAATGGTGCTTTTAATAGTTTATCTTGTTTGGTGATTTAATTGTATTATTTTTCTATTTTTATTAAAACAATTGCTGAGACCCAGAGTGACATTTCGCAAAGAAGCATGAGCTATCAATCCAGTAACTTGCCCTTCAACATTTCATGGACGAAAACAGGGATAGATGGGACCAAGCAACATCAGAGTGTGGGCAAGATGGCAAAAGTTACTCAAGAGGAAGAACACAGAATCTAGGAGATGCTGCAGCAAGTGGTTTTTAACCTAAGCCTAATGGGAAGCAGAACATACTGCCCCTTCCTCCCTTTACACTGCTGCATTAACTGAGTGCAAACTATTTTTACTCTTTGAATTCATTTGTTAATTTAATTTGTTGCAAAGAAAGTAAGATGAAAATAAAAGAGGAAATTGAATCATAGAATCATTGAGTTGGAAGAGACCACAGGCACCATCCAGTACAATTCCTGCCATGCAAGAAACCATCATCAAAGCACACACACACCTTCGAACAAATGGCCATCAAGACTCTGTTTAGAAACCTCCAAAGAAAGAGACTCCAGCTCTCTTCAACACAGTCTATTCCACTGTAACCTCTTACTATCAGGAAGTTCTTCCTAATGTTTAGGTGAAATCTCTTTTCCTATAGCTTGAATCCATTGTTCCATGTTGTATTCTCTGGAGCAGCAGAAAACAAGTTTGCTCCTTCTTCAACATGACATTCTTTCATTCTCTTCTTCAGGCTGAATGTACTCAGCTCTCTAGGCCTCAGAGCCCATGGTTTCCCGACCTTTTACCACTTTTCTCCCCCTCTTGTGGGCATGCTCCATATTGTCAACATCCATCTTGAACTGTGGTGTCCAGAACTGAACACAGTATTCCAGATGAGGTCTGACCAAACCAAAATAGAGTGGTACTATTACTTCCCTTAATCTAGACACTATATTCCTATTGATAAAGTGTAGAACCATAGTGGCTTTTTAAGCTGCTGCATCAAACACCTAACTCATATTCATCTTGTGGTCTACTAAGGGCTGAAGTAGATTGTCAAAGATGCTTTGGGACCATGGCAAACACCAAAGGCACCCTCTGTTGCCAGCCCAAGATCCACTCCTATTTTTGGTTTTGGGCCTCCTTAGGTGCCCCCAGTGCAGTGTACTCTGGGGACGTGTGTCATCAAAGTGCCATGCCCCCGGAGCACCTTGAAGCTGGGTGGCTCCTGAGTGGCTTGGGGTTGTGCACCATCAAAACAGCATGCCCTCAAGCCACCCAGAAGCTGGCTTTTCTGGCCAGTCTGTTTTGGCTCTAAGATTCCTAAAAGAGAGTAGCTGGGACATTTTAAAAGTAGACGAAGAAAGGATTAATGAAGATTGTCCTTGCCAAACTGGAGAACATGCAATAAATGAAGAGAGAATTCCCTTTAAGGTACATTTCTGTCTCTGTAACTGGCAGAAATTATCAGAACTTCATGGAAATCTGAGTAATCAAGTCAGAGTCTTCATTCCTGTTGGCTAGTCCCAACTAAAGTAGGCTTATTGATTAAATTATTGAACAGTAAATCCTATTGATTTGATTAGTCTACTTAACTGAGACTCACAGTAGAACGCAGGGCACAGCATTCCAGTTCTGAAAGTGTGCTTTGTTTTTGCCCTGTCACAGATTTGGATTTTGCATCCTCCATCTGTCAGATGACTTGCAGGCTTCTTTCTGTTCCATTTTGGCTTTCTTTGCATTTTGTTCAGGATTAATTATGACTTGCTGTTCCTTTCTTATCTCTTCTTCTTGGTCTCTCTTCATCTGTGCCTTTCTTTTATAGTTTACTTTTAAACAATCCTGGGATTTAAAGAAAATGGTATTATACACTATGTGTTGCTTTGCTTTTTAAAAAATAGCCTACAAAGCTAGATGTATGGAATGTGTGGAATACAACATAGATCCCTGCCTGGAGGTAAGTTATATTTGGCCTTTTCTTTCAACACTCCCCCCCACCCCCCGATCCATAATTAGTTCACCAGTTGGCACATCTTTTCGGGGAACACTGGTGCTTCTCTAATTCCTTTTCAGCAGACATAGGAGAAATCTGCTCCAAAGACCTCTAATTACATCCATAGTTGCCACGGCAAGTGTGCAAAGCACTTTTCCTTTCTTCCCCATCACCTGCCTGCATCTAAATGATGTGCCCAGGTTCCAGACGCTCTTTTTGCAGCCGCCCAGCTGCGATGCCCTGTTGTGATTCATAATATCAAAGTGTTTATGAAGATTGCTGAATTTACATGTTTATGAAGTCTACAGAAAAGAAAGTAATTTAATTGATGGTGTTTGCTTTGCTGCAGTCGGGCTTCGGTAGGGCTCCATATACCAAATAAATTGACTGGTGCTGACAGGGACTCTTATCAGGACAACGTTCAGCCATGCAGGACAAAGCTGAAATAAAAATGTTTGGGGTGTACAGCTGATAAAGATCATACATTTTTTTTATTTAAAAAAAAAAGAATGAAGAACACTGGCTGACAAAGATTTAGCTATAACTGTCTCTTTGTATAGAGAGCCAGCATGACATACTAGAGAGTTGGAGTATGTCACTATAGACCAGGATTTGATTTTCCACACTTGGCCATAGAAACCCACTGGATGACCTTGGGAGAATTACACACTCTCAGCTCCATAAAACCTTATGACAGAGATGCTTTGTTGTTATGTGCCTTCAAGTCATTTCTGATTTATGCCGACCCAAAGGAAAACCTATCAGCTTTCTTCAAAGGGGGGTTGCCATTGCCATCTTCTGAGACTGAGAGAATGTGAATTGACCAAGATCATCCAGTGTGTTTACATAGTAAAGCGAGGATTTGAACCCTGGTCTCTCGAGTCATAGTACAGCACTCAAACCATTACACTACGCTGGCTCTCTAAATTTGCCTTAGGAACTCCATAAGTCAGAAATGACTCGAAGATACACAGCAACAATCTATTTATATAACTAGTAAGGGTATAAATAATACATAACCATTGTTATATAGCTATAAAAGAGTCAGACAGCCAGTGTAGAGTAGTGGTTTCACCATTGGACAAGCATTCTGGGAGACAAAGGTTCAAATCTCTCTTAGCCACAGAAACACACTGGGTGACCTTGAGCAAATCACACTTTGACAGCATAAGATGAATGCAATGGCAAATCTTTCCCAAATAAATTTGGCCAAGGAAACTCTAGGAGTGGGTCATGTAACCTGCAATCTACTTAGAATCATAAAATCATAGAACCATAGAGTTGGAAGAGACTACAAGGGCCATCCAGTCCAACCCCCTGCCATGCAGGAACTCCCAATCAAATCATTCCTGACAGATGGCCATCCAGCCTCTGCTTAAAGACCTCCAAAGAAGGAGACTCCACCACTCTCCAAGGGAGCGTGTTCCACTATCAAACAGCCCTCACTGTCAGGAAGTTTCTCCTAATGTTGAGGTGGAATCTCTTTTCCTGGAGCTTGCATCCACTGTTCCGGGTCCTAGTCTCTGGAGCAGCAGAAAACAAGCTTGCTCTCTCCTCAATATGACATCCCTTCAAATATTTAAACATGGCTATCATATCACCTCTTAACCTTCTCTTCTCCAGTATAAACATCCCCAGCTCCCTACGTCATTCCTCATAGGGCATGGTTTTCAGACCCTTCACTGTTTTTGTTGCCCTCCTTTGGACTCGCTCCAATTTCTCCGTATCCTTTTTCAATTGTGTTGCCCAGAACTGGACACAATATTCCAGGTGGGGCCTGACCAAAGCAGTATAGAGTGGCACTATTACTTCCCTTGATCGAGACACTATAGTTCTGTTGATGCAGCCTAAAATTGCATTGGCCTTTTTAGCTGCTGCATCACACTGTTGACTCATGTTCAACTTATGGTCTACTTGGACTCCTAGATCCTTTTCACATGTGGTCTCATTCAGCCAGGTGTCCCCCATCCTATATCTGTGCATTTCATTTTTCCGTCCTAAGTGAAATACCTTACATTTCTCTGTGTTGAATTTCATTTTGTTAGCTTTGGCCCAGCTTTCTAGTCTATTCAAGACATTTTGAATTTGATCCTTTCCTCTGGGGTATTAGCTAATCCTCCTAATTTGGTGTCATCTGCAAATTTGATAACTAGGCCCCCAATACTGTCGTCCAAGTCATTAATAAAGATATTGAATAGCACTGGGCCCAGGACAGAACCCTGTGGGACCCCACTGGTCACTTCTCTCCAGGATGAAAAGGAACCATTGTTGAGCACCCTTTGGGTTTGGTCAGTCAACCAGTTACAAATCCATGTAACGGTTACCTTGTCTAGTCCACATTTTGCAAGCTTGTTTGCAAGAATGTCATGGCGAACCTTGTCAAAGGCCTTACTGAAATCAAGATATACTATATCCACAGCATTCCCTTCATCTACCAAGCTGGTAATTTTATCAAAAAAAAAAAAAAAGAGAGAGATCAGATTTGTCTGACATGACTTGTTTCTCTGAAATCCATGTTGACTTTTTGTGATTATGGAATTATCTTCTAGATATTCACAAACTCTCTGTTTAATGATCTGCTCCAGAAACTTACCTGGAATTGATGTCAGACTAACTGGATGATAATTGTTGGGATCCTCTTTTTTCCCCTTTTTGAAGATGGGGATGTTTCCCTTCCTCCAGTCTGCTGGGACTTCTCCTGTTCTCCAAGAATTCTCAAAGATTGTTGCCAATGGTTCCGATATTACATTTACCAGTCCTTGGATGTAGTTCATCTGGTCCTGGAGACTTATATTCATTTAGATTAACCAGGTATTCCTGTACTATCTCTTTACTTTTTCTGTGCTGAAATACTCCTATTCTGTCCCCTGCTCCACTGTCCTCAGGTTAAACACCCTTTGCCTTTTCTGAGAAGACTGAAGCAAAGCAATTCTGCCTTTTCTCTGTCCCCTGTTAGCATTTTGCCATCCTCTACACGCAGTGGCCCTACCGTTTCCTTCTTCCTTTTGCTGCGGACATATCCAAAAAGCCCTTTTTATTGTTCTTAACCTCTCTAGCAAGCTTGAGTTCATTTTGCACTTTAGCTTTTCTGATTTTATCCCTTCAAGTGCTGGCTATTTGTTTGAATTCCTCTTTGGTAAGTTCCCTATTTTTCCATTTCTTATACATGTTCTGTTTAAAACTTAGTTCAGTTGAATGTTCCTTAGTCATCCATCCTGGTTTCTTGAGACATCTCCCATTTTTCTTCCTCATTGGAACTGTTTGAAATTGTCCTTTTAGTATCTCCCTTTTGACGAACTACCATCTTTCTTGAACTCCCTTCTCTTTTCGTATTCCTGACAATGGGATCACCCCCAGTATTTCTCTAAGTTTTCTAAAATCAGCTTTCCTAAAATCTTGAATGTGTGTCTGACTATGCCTGGCTTCTCATTTCCATTGTATAACAAACTCCAGGTCACTCCCACCTAATGATCCAACCACTTGCACCCCATTAACTAGGTCACCCCTGTTGGTTAGGATCAGATCCAAAATAGCTGACTCCCTTGTTGTCTCTTCCACCTTTTGGACAATGAAATTGTCTTACATGCAAGTGAGGAATTTGCTAGACCTTGAGGATTTGGCTGAGTTTGACTTCCAGCAAATATCCGGATCATTGAAGTCACCCATCACTACTATGTTTTTCCTATCTGAGTGTGTGATCATCTGTTCTAGAAAGGCATCATCCAATTCTTCTGCCTGAGTCGGGGGTCTGTAGTAGACTCCCACAGTAACATCCCTGTTGCTTCCCTCTCCTTTAATTTTTATCCAGACACTCTCCACCTGGCTTCCACTTCACTTATATAAATATCCCTGGCATATAATGCTATTCCTCCTCCTTTCCTGTTTGACCTGTTTCTCTTAAAATATCCCTTTATATCTACATTCCAATCATGAGACTCATCCCACCAGGTTTCAGTGATGCCTATTATATCATATTTCTCTTGTAGTGCTAGGAGTTCAAGTTCATCTTGCTTATTTCCCATGCTCTGTGCATCAGTATAGAGACATCTAGGACCATAGGTCCTCTTTGCTTGCCGCCTGTGCACATTTGTTTTGTCTCCTACTGTTGTGTCCTTTCACTGTTTGCCTTGTTCCGTCTATGACAGTATGACTATTTTCTCCAGCACTTTTATCTCCCTTCCCCACATAACTCAGTTTAAAACTGTCCTGATCAGATTCTTGAGACTGCTGTCAAAAACTTTTTTCTTCCAACTGGCATGAGATGCAGCCCATCCCTTGCCAAAAGCCCCCCATCATGGAACCCATGATCTAAGAATCCAAATTGTTCTTGGCGACACAATCTGCAGAGCCAATTGTTGATATCTGAAATGTTCCTCTCTCTTCATGGACCATCCCCTTCTACTTGCAGAAGAGATGAGATGACAATCTGTGCATCCATTTCTTTCAGCTTCTTTCCCAGAGCCTCGTAATCCCTTCTGATATTTTGAAGGCTGTGTCTTGCTGTGTCATTCGTTCCCACGTAGTCCAAAGGGAAGTGGTATTTGTCAGTAGGTTTGACCAGTCTTGTCAGTCTCTCTGTCACATCACAGATCTTTGCCCCAGGTAGACAACACACCTCCCGAGACATCTTGTGAGGCCCACAAATCACTCCTTCTGTACCTCTCAGCAAGGAGTCCCCCACCACAACCACACGCCTCCTCTGAGGCTTAGCACCATCTGTTCCCTGTGAAGGAACTCTTAAGTCTGTCCATGGTGCTCTTCATCATCTTCCTTGATAAGGGACAGAGCTTCAAATCAATTCTGTAGCTGCAAGCTCTCAGAACGATCCCTGGCTTCCCTTAGTCTGTGTGTGACATTCCTCCAGCTGTCTTCCTACTGAAATAGGATTGTGGGCTTCCCCCTCAAAAAAAAAAAAATTCCCTGATAAACAGCAAGGTTAAAGGCCATTGGTGAACTGGGCTTTTTCCCAATCACTGTTACTGATAAAAATTCCAAGAGTTTTAAAAAATTCAACTCTCACCCACTTAAAAATGGCCAACCAGGAACTGCTCTCCTTCTCTCCAGCAGGAACTGATCTAGAAAGGTCTAGAAAGGCTCTGGGAGGGTTATATAGAGCTAGACTTCTAGCTCTACCCCCTAGTGACTCACAGAAGCTCCACCCCCACTGGAACTTTCTAAAAGGTCCAGAAAGGCTCTGAGACTGCTAGCTCCACCCCCTAGTGACTCACAGGTGTGACTCACAGAAGCTCCACCCCTTAGCAACAACACACTCTCCCAAGAGTTTTCAAAAATTCAACTCTCACCCACTTAAAAAGACTTGAAGACATATAACATCAAATCTCCTTACAGACTGAAACTTTCCAAATTTGGTTCTCCAGATTTTTTTTCTGGACATTCACTACTAGAATACTCCTCATTGTTTTCACTTTCCTCACCTTCATGCTCTGGAAATAGCTGTACTGTATCTATTGACTTTGGCTGATAGAAAAGGGGAGAATTTCATTTCTCTTCATTTTTGAAGAATCCCCCCCCCCACACACACACTGCTTTTTATACAGGAAAGGTGTGTGTGTGTGTGTGTGGGGAGAGAATAATGGTCTAGGTTCTTATATATTTTGAAAGGGGCCAGTTTCATTTCCAAGTTAAAACAGGGAACTTTCTGCTCTCAAATTATAATAGAGATTACTGAGATTAAAGAATGGAAAAGAAGAATCCAACACCCTGAAGTTTTAACATTTAGTTATTGTTCCTAAGAAACTTTCCTGCCTTGTGATTACATGATCTAAGCAATTAACTTTTTTTTTTTTTTAACTTTTACTGAGAATGGAGCAGGGATCTTGAAAACAGTCAAGCAAGACAGATTGTTAATCTGTTTTGATGTCTGAAGAAGGGTTAAAGTGCTTTGTTGATTTCAGTTCACCACATCAAGAGTGAAACTTATTAGAAACAAATGTTAGAACCCAATATTTAAATATGCTCAGTTTGGAAATTAAATAACACACTAGTGTTGATAGACACTCAGACATATAATGGGACAGTTTTCTTTCCCTAATTGATGCATTGCAGTAAAACAGAGGTAGGAATCATGCAGCCTTCCAGATGTTGTTGGATTGCAGATCTCAGCATGATCACCGATGGCTGTGATGGCTAGAATTGCTGGGACCTGTCATCCAGCAACACCTGGAGTGCTGAATGATGCCCACTCTTTCTCTAAAACTCACATCTCTTCTTGCTTGAGCTGATTGCATGAGCTGATCCTGAAGCAGCCTTCACATCAAAACTTAATGATCCCTGAATTTCCCAAACCTGATATGATTTTGTTTGTAAATATCAGCATGTAAGCCAGTTCAGAATGCCACTGTGGGGATGTAAATTTTAAAGCAAATTTTAAAAGGAAGAAGCGGACTTATCAAATTTGCAGATGGTGCCACATCAGGGAGGAGGGTAGTAAAGACATCAAGAGACAGGATGAGCATTCAGTGTGACCTTGACAGACTGGATAGCTGGCCCAAAACTTTTTATTTTTATTTTAATGAATTTCAACAGGGAAAAATGTAAGATACTACACTCATTTGAGATGTAGTGCTGGAGAAGAGCGCTGAGGACACAATGAAAGGCCAAAATGGATCTTAGAGCAGATCAAGCCACAACTCTCCCTGTAAGCCAAAATGAGTTAGATTGAGACTGTCACACTTTGGACCCATCATTTTATTTATTTTATCATGAGAAGGCATGGCTCACTAGAAAATATGTCACCATCCTAAAAGTAAAAGAATAACCAGATGAATCTATAGAAAATCAATAAAGATTATTTTTTAAAAAGCATGCCTGGGTCTCATACTTTATCCTACAAACCTAGAGTCCTACACGAGAACAGAGAGATATAGAAATAACTCCCACTGACCTTGACATACTGTTAGTGGTCTACTGAAGAGCCAGTGTGGTGTAGTGGTTTCAGTGCCAGATTACAATTCTGGAGTTCGGAATCCAATTCTCCATTCAGCCATGGAAACCCACTGGATGACCTTGGGTGAGTCACATACTTTCAGCCCCAGAAAACTCCATGATAGGTTCTCCTTAAGGATGGCAGAAGTCTGTAATAACTTGAAGGCACACAACAACACAAACTAATGGGTATTTTGGGGGGGGGGGTAATGCTGAGGATTGGATATGTATTTATTTAGAAACAAACCAGTAATTGTGAATTTTGTATTGTTTGCAGGTGGGAAGAAATATATTCATATATCCTTCTTTCATTTTGCTTGAGGTCAAATACGTTGTAGAAATAAGGTAGTTCCATAGGGAAATGTCAACCCAACTTCTAACATTGTCAGAACAAACTACTTGACATAAGCAAGTAGTTTCCTGGAAACGATTACATCTGCCTCCATAATTCTGGCCTCCCACACTTGTTCGAAAAAGACTTCTACTCATGTACTTCAGTTGTCTCAAGTAGTTATGAATGACACACAAAATGGGCCATGTGGACAATAATGAATTAAGAGAGGGATGACCAAGTCAACAACATCTCAGCATGGTTTAAGAGGCAGAGTAAAGGAATCTGTGGAAAATGGAAGTCACAACCAGATGAGGAGGAGAGGGGACACACTTGGGTGAAAGTAAGGGAAGTCAATAACGAAAGAAGGGGCAAAATAAAAATAATGAATAGTGTATCAGTAAAATATTGACAGAAACTTGGTCTGAATCCATCAAGGTAATTTTTATAAATCAAAGAAAACTAAATTTGTATTAGTATCTCTTTGAAGCATTGTGGTGGCTTGTAGGTGAGTTTTTTGAAATATTAATAATAATAAATAATTTTCTTATTTACCTTTTCCCAACGTTTGAGATGGATAACATCACAGGCATTTATTGTATGGCCGAATTTGGGGGTATGCTCCAATGGCAATCCGAACACAATCATGGGATTTCACGTAATTGCGTATGAGTGTATCTCACACAATTTCGGGCAATGGGAAGTCATTCTGAATGCAATCATGGGGTTTCACGTAATTGTGTATTAGAGTATCTCAAGCAATTTTGGGCAATGGGGGTTCATTTTCGGGTAATGGGAAGTCATTCTGAACACATTCCGAACGCAATTAGAATTCAAGTAAATTTGCTAAACTAGTGAATTTATGTGAATTTGAACTGTCTCCATTTGAAATTGAGAGAAATTCCTCCCATGTGATAAACTCCCTTGATTAAAACCAGACATAAATTCATTTAAACACTGTAAAACTGTGTTGAAACATTGTAAAATACATAAACGTAAGACATATTTAAATAATCCAACATAGATTATA
The DNA here is from genome assembly GCA_034509955.1 of Urosaurus nigricauda. Classification (NCBI taxonomy): domain Eukaryota; kingdom Metazoa; phylum Chordata; class Lepidosauria; order Squamata; family Phrynosomatidae; genus Urosaurus; species Urosaurus nigricauda. Next base: position 245,137,526 of record JAOEGL010000004.1, on the reverse strand, counting down.
ATCTTGTTATGTAAAATTCATAGTTTAAAATTGACTGAGTAGGCCTGCCGGGAGAGATATGTCTTGAATACTCTATTAAATACAGAGAACATATTCAGCAGTTGAATCTCTTCTGGCAGGTCAACCCACATCTTAGGAGTTGCAGGGAAAAAAGGCTTCTAGTTATGGTCAGTTGAAGTAAATGTCTCCCAGAGGACCTGAATGTATGGAGTGGATTATATGGAAGGAGGCAATCCTGTAGGTAACCTGGACCCAAACCATGTATGACTTTAAAGGTCATAGCCAATACTTAGTACTTTGCCTGGAAACTAACTGGCAACCTTTGCTGTGATTTTTATAATAGCATGACTTGAGGGATGCTGGTAAATGTCCCTCTTTAGCCATCAAGTCACTATACAATATTGAGGTAGGAAAACTTTCTTTGAAAAATTGAGAAAATAATGAACTCCATTAATAATGAATAAAAGCACAGGTTATTTGAGGGAAAGAAGTTGGGAAATAAATATAGGAAGCAGAATTCCTTTCAGTGACTCAAGGACAAAGAAGACCATATATTTAATTAGATTTTATTTAAATTCACATCTTTTGTCATCTTTGTGTTGTCATTTGGGTTGGCATTTCCTTTCTGAGTTACCTTCTATTCATAAGCCATTGGGCCCCAAGCAAAAATGAATGTGTAATGATAGATTTCTTTGAATATATTTTCTCTCTGAGGCAAGAGGAAACCAACCAATGCTCAAATTGATATATTCTTATTCTCTCTCTCTCTCTCTCTCTCGCTCTCTCTCTCTGGTCTTGTTCACGTGTGTATGGAGTCAGAGAGAACTATTGCATAAAACTCGAGAGGCACAGCAGAATTTTAATGGGTTATTAATTCACAGAGTTTGGACACATAATTGCTAACATTTTGGCTTCTGTTAATGACATTATTTGGCATTTAAGGTATTCTAAGAAATGAACATCTGGTGTTAATGACTTCTCAACACAAACAAAAAGCACACTGAAAGAACAACACATTGTCATTGGCAGCTGTGTCCCCAAACAGGGAAGAAAGGACAGGATCCTTCACAATCATACCAGCTGGGTTAATCCCTCAGCAGTGCAGACCCTGATTTTCATTCAACCTGAATAGCATTTGACTCTTAACAATAGGTCGCTTTGTGAACAATCTTTTCATATTTTGCAGCATTTGGCAATGAATAGTCAAATACACAGGCTCCTGGCTTCTTCTCTTTTTGCAGCCTGTTGCAAATGCTACAGCATGATGTTGATTATTGTAACCACTTTCATTTTGGTGGAGATATTGTAGGGCTACTATGCTAGTGTGAAAAAATAGTTGTGTAAGCATTCACTCCTTGTCAGAGATTGTGTAAGTGTGGTCCTTAGTGCAGTTTCTCATTCTACAAGCCTGTGCATGATGCTTACTGTCATATTTGATTTTTGGAGTGCAGAGCCAAAAAAACACTTGTCAAAAGGCATGGTCAAACCATGTTGCCTGTTGTTGTCACGCTTTACTTGCAGGAGGTCTCCTTATATGAGGAAGGGAAAGAGGAGAAGCAAGAGAGCAGACTCCAGTTGAAGCTGAGGCAGGAATCAGATGTCAAGCCTCTTTACCATTTTCAAAATTGCAGACTAAAGTGCCAGCTTCAAAAGGCCACAGAAAAGCTGCTGCCCCACTGAGACCAGCCAGATATAAAGACTTATAGCCAGATATAAAGACTCAGTTTGGCATAATGGTTTGGATGTTGGACTGTGACTCTGGAGACAAGGGTTCAAATGCCCTGTCAGTCATGAAAGCCCACTGGGTGACCTTCACAAATTCTCAGCCTCAGAAAAACCCAAGATAGGTTCACCTTAGGTTACCAATGAGTTGGAGGCATATAGGAATAAGATCAGGTAGCACAAGCAAGGCCATTCCCCTTCTGTATCCCTTTGCCTGATGTTCCTTGGTCTTTCAGTTTCTGGACTTTGGTTTGATCTTTGGGTTAATTTCCTTATTTACTCCCTGACTGGTGGTGTCAGACTCACTTTTGTGCCAATACCTTGGACCACTTTGGCCAAAGTTCTGTTCTTGCCAGCTCTATATGTGATCCTAGATTGGCCTGGTTTTTCTTCTGACTGTTCCTTTGGACTATAGAAATGCTAGAGTACTTTCTGTCCTTAAACCAGACAATGGAGATCTAGAAAAGCTGGCATATATTTATACTATGCTAAAAGAATAGGACTTTGGTTTTTTTAGTGTTGAATATTTCAGTGAAAAAGACCAGGAGTAACTACCAAAGTAGTAGTCTTATTCTCCCATAACCATTTTAAATTTTAAGGCACTAGGCCAAGCCCTTGAAGATTTGAACCCAACTCCTTACATAGACTACATATACCAGAAATATAAGGGAGTATCTAAATGTTCAACCTGCCATACAACCCTTGCTGTTGTTATTTGCTGTCAAGCTGACTTCAGACTTTGGTGACCCTATGAACAGAAGTGTTCCAAGAGTGTTGGTCATCAACAATCCTGCTCAGTATGTAGATCAATCAAGCCAGCTTGGAGGCATGGTGTTTACACTCGCCATGCCCACAAGTTGCCCAGAAGTTGCAGTGGAAATTACATGCCAGGTGAGTTCCGGGTGACTTGGGGGCATGCCGTTTAGATGCCATATGCCCAGCGAAAAGCTGGCTTCAGAGGCAAAGGGACAACTTTTTCCACCCCAAATAGGAGCAGAATGCTGGATTGGGGTCATGCCTTTGTTTGCCACAACCCCAGTCCAGAGTTAATTGTGGTGGCTTCAAGCCACCACATCGGGGCCTTCTGTTTCACCCCTAACTAAAGAAAGAAGTGGGCAGCATGAGCTTTTGTAGACTTAAGTTGATTTCCTCAGATGCAATCCTGCTCAGGTTTTACAGACTCATGGCTTCCTTTGTTGATTCAATCCATAGAGAATTATAATGTGGTTTATCTCTTTTCCTACAAATTTCCATATCACCAAACATTATCATCTTGAGTCATATCATCTTATGATATGTTCAAAGTATGATAGCCTCAGTTTAGTCATTTTGGCTCTCTAGAGAAAATCCCAAATACTTAGACATCTTCCAATTTTCTGGTGTATATCTTCATTTTTTATTAATGACTAGCTGGTTATAGAAAACCTTTATGTTGATATCTTCATAGTTCATAGGTCAAACTTTGAACCCACTTCAATGTTATGTAAATCAGCTTTGGTTATTATTGTGTTTTCTTAATGTTCAACTTGCAATTTCTTCCTTGACTTTCTTCAATAGTCATTCCAAGCCTTTTCTTTGCTAGCTGCATGGTATCATCTGCATAATTTAAACTGTTGATGTTCCTTTCTCCAGTTTTTATACCCCTATTCTCTAAATCTGAATCACAGCCCTGCATTCTAATAATGAACTTGTTATCAGAATATAGATGTTTCGATAGGAGATTGCTGCCATCCATCCACAAGACAGAGTTCTGAGCAGTTTTGTCTCTGGATTATGCTATAATTTTTAAAAAACAAAAAAGAAGCTACAAATCTCAAAAAGTATATTTCAATACACTCATATACATATCTATATACATCAAGGGTGGACAAGGTGGCTCTCCATAGGTTGCTGTACTTCAGATCCCAGAAGCATGAACCAGAATTTTTAAAAGTTGAGGAATGCTGGGAGTTGCAGTCCAATGGCAACTGAGGACCTGCACAGTTTTCATCCCCAATTTAAATTAATATTAATTGTCTGGATGCAGATTTAAACATATATCAAAAATGAACAAGGAATGTGTCACAGATATAGGAACCTGTGAAAGTCCCAGTTTGAATTCTTTTATTTATAAAATAAAACACAAGTTTTGGTAATTATATTACATTACATTTATTTATTTATCATCCTGTCTTTTTCCTGGCATGAGATGCAAGAAGGCTTGCATCAAATTAAAAATAAAGTTTAAAAAAAGTAAACTGTTCCAATTAAAACCATTCTCTTAAATACACTAAATTACAACAGCTTAAAACACATTAAAACATAGTAAAAAGATAAAAACATGACACACCTCATTAAAAGACCCATCTGCCACAGCAACTTAAAAACCAAAGGCTTGCTTAAATTAAAACATATTTGCTTGCTGGTGAAAAATGAACAAGAAGAGGGCCAAATCATCAGCCACAAATACAAGGTAATGTAACGCATTAATTGTCAAAATTATTATAAAAAATATTTTCCGTAAGTAAATCAGTAAAATTGGCCAACCCTCGTGTCTTCAACGCAATGTGTCTGCATTAAAGAGCAAATGGTCCTTCTATGCAGAAACCCTAACATTCATTAAAAAGTTGAATAACAACTTTGCCCCCTGTTACTCAATAAGTAATATGAGTAACAGTATGAGCAATATGAGTGGCATCATTGCTAGTAACTTCAGTCTTGGCTCTTTAAATCCAATGGATCCTGAAGACTGGCTAAATTCTCTAAATCTACCAGATCACATATGAACATGGATGCTAAGGAGGGTCATCCCTGGTTAGTATATGGATGGGAGACCACCAATGAATACCAGGTGCTGTAGGCTATATTTCAGAGGCAAGCTGGAACTTGCAAACTACTCTGAGTATTCCTTGCCTAAGAAAACCCTATGAAATTCTTGGGTCACCATAAGTCAACAGGAAACTTGAAGGAACTCACAGGTGGAATCAGAATCATAGAGTTGGAAGAGATCACAAGGGTCATCCAGTCCAACCCTCTGTCATGCAGGAACTCTTGATCAAAGCATCCCCAACAGATGGCCATCCAGCCTCTGCTTAAAGACCTCCAAGGAAGGAGACTCCACCACCCTCCGAGGGAGTTTGTGCCACTGTCGAACAGCCCTTACTGTCAGGAAGTTCCTCCTAATGTTGAGCTGGAATCTCTTTTGTGTAGCTTGCATTCATTGTTTGGGGTCCTGTTCACTGGAGCAGCAGAAAACAAGCTTGATCCCACCTCAATTTGGCACCCTTTCACATAGTTAAATCCTGACTCACATATTCCTTCAAAACGTGCTGATCAAGTCCTTGTGAATAAGAATCTGGAGAGTTCAAACGTCTCCAGCTGGGTTTAATGGCCCTGGCCACATGGCTACAGATGGTCCATCTCTTCATGTGCAGAATTTATTGTACAGTAAGTGGTTTTTTTGTTTTTTTTGTTTTGTTTTTTTTTTTTGAGCAGAATTTCACTTCTTCTAGAGACTTCTTCTGCCATGGTGTCGGCATCAATGGATCTATCATACTTAAAATACACTGGTTAGAAGGCCGAGGCTATGATTACCTAATTAACATATGCAAATGGCTGTAACTTGCATAAACAGGGCTCCTGGGGGAATTTCTATTAGGAGGATGAACTGCATTGAGGGTGACAGCCTTTTTAGTGTCATTAGGGTAAATGAGGTGGTAATGGGCTGTGCAGATGATGGTAAAGTCAATAATTTATTTCACACTTCTCACTGGGGTGGCTTTTACAAACAGCCAGGAACCTTAATTGAAATGTAAATGCATGATAAATTAGGAAGGATGCCTTGTGAAAAGTGAAATAGGGAAAGTGTAGGAGCAGGAGAATTCCATGAAGGATTTAAAGATGAGAGAGGACAAGTGGAGAAAATACTGACTCTTAAGCATTTTCAAGAGAGCAATACTTGCTCCTGCTTGATGAATTTTTAGGTGACCTCTAAGACCATCATGAAAATTATGGAAGGGAAAGCGATCACATATCCCATGCCTCTTGCATTCTATTTTAATTCTAAAATTGTAGAAGTGGGTCATTTCCAATTTTCCGCCAGGCTCACTTGATAATGCCCGTTTTTTTGTCCAGTCCTTGATTATCACTAAGACTCTGGAAACCAGAGTTCAAATCCCCATTTGGCCATGGAAACTGACTTTGTGATCTTGGAGAAGTCACACTCTCTCAACCTCAGAGGAAGTCAATAGCAAACCTCCTCTGAACATTTCCTGGTAAGCAAAATCTCTGACACTTTCATCTTAAATTGAACACAAGTCAGAAATGGCTTGAAGGCACACAACAACAATCCGTGCCTTGATTTAAAAAAAAAAGAAAAAAGACAAAGCATTCCTAATAAGATCATTCAAACAAACGTGTGAAGAGTATGTTTGTGTGGTATTTTAGCAATGTACTTCCATGTATAGAAATACCACATAAAAGAATCTGGATACAACCATATATTATGTATAGAGAAATGGGGGTATCGTTAACCCATGAGAATTTCAGGTGGTGTTTATTCAGAAATCCATCCATCTCTCTTCTTCTTCTTCTTCTTCTTCTTCTTCCTCTTCCTCTTCCTCTTCCTCTTCCTCTTCCTCTTCTTCTTCTTCTGTATAAAAACTGTGTTTTAAAAAAGTAATCTCACTCTCTTTTTAAAAAACTTAAAACCCTCTGTCATAAATGTGCATTTTTAAATGTGCTTCCTTAAAAATCTGGTATGCCTTTTTGAGCCAAGCACTGAAGAGGAACATTGGGGAAATGATAATGTCAGTGAGTAACTAACAGCCTACCTAATATACATGGACTGTAAGTCTGTACGTCACCTAGTATTCTGTAGGACATACTGCTATGTCCATAAGCTATGTTATGATCTTGAGTTATGGCATTGATTCCAGGAATGTAGTAATGGCTGGTAATCCGTATGTTGGTGGGCTAGTTAATCCAGTCCATGTCTTTGTTCAAAGAACTTTCCATGGGATAAATTTATTTGGGGGAAAGAGCTCAACAACTTGCATAGATCTTTTGAAATTTAAAGTAAAACTTGGAATGGATTCCGTGTTCCACACCAACTGTCACTGCCAAAAGGAGGACAAGATCAGAGGAGGACAAGACCTTCATTGAGCTGGGGGGGGGGTACAATTAAGAAGTCCACAGACATATTTACAAACATGGTGGAAAGACAAAATGGATGTGAATGTTCCCCACCCCCCAGAATCAAATGTACAGAAAAAGATGGATAGAAACTGTCTCAGTCTTGATCTTTAGTTTCTCTAAATCATTGAAGTTTGCAGATCTTTAGTATGCATTTTTCTTCAGTCGTGAAAGTAGTTTTAATTTAATAATTTTTAGTCAATGACTGAAGCATATTCTTCTGCTTACTGTAATCCATTGTATTTCTTGGAAATATCCTTTAAGTGTTGTAAGTGTGTGAATATTTGTAGCCAGGTGTAGATTTTCTCAAGTACAAAATGAAGACTATAAAGAGTTACTTCTTGTGAACCACAGTGGGTAGGAAACAATGGGAGCAGCAGGTATTATCAGCGGTGGCTGACAGTTTTAATACAATTGGTATGATAAATCTAATCTAGGCATTTGCTTGAACCAAATATCTTGGATATCTTCTCTAGAATTTAAATGAGATATCCAATATGGTGAGCCTATTGGGGGTAGTGTTGAGTGCCTTGGAGAGAGTCTTGTATCTGGACCTGATATAGTGCCCCATTGACATGGAAGACACCAGCTATTCCTGCTCATTGCTATCTTTCCCTGCTTGCAGATATCCCATATGCATACAACTCTGTTGTTGTGTTTTTGTTGTTGTTGTTGTTGTCATTGTTGCTATATTTATTTATATGCATCCCACTTTTACCTCAAAATTGGAAATCAAAGTGGCTCACAATTTAAAAGAACAATGCAATTAAAAATATAAAAAAGTAAAGATTAAAAAAGAATTAAACTAGTTACATTACTGAAATAAATCTACCACCATCCCTTCCCTTGTTGCAACAGTTTCACCAGCTGATGGTCTGTTTTTAGGCACAATTCAAAGTCTTATACAGGCCTCCAAAGTCTTATAAAGACTAAGTTCAGACTGTTTGAATGACCACATCTTCCAAGATGAGCCTTCTCAGGCTTTAAAGAAGATCGAGCAAAGTCCTTCTCTCAGTCCCACTTCATTCTCAGGTACACTGGCTGGAACAAGAGGGAAGACCTGCTCAGTAGTTTATCCCAGACTTTGCAACTCCTTTCTGATGAAGGCTTAGGGTGGTTTCTTCTTTGGTGCCTTTGGGACAACAAGTGAGGGTTTTCCCCTCTGTTCCTAAGGGCTGTTAGAAATGACTGATAGTGTGCTGTTCTGCAGATCTTCATGGATCTTAATGTTTTTAATGCATTCAACTTAATGGGGTTTTAGTTTAATTTAGTTTTAATTTAATTGCATTTTCATAACATTTTATGTTTTCATTTATGTGTTTGAAAGTCTTTTAATTATATGTGCTCTAATGTTTGTAAGATTCCACAAGTCCCAATTCTGTGAAAATACAGGGGTACAGATGAATAAATAATAATAAATAATAATAAATTGTTTGTCCAGGTTGTTTAATGCTTTGTAAAACCAGCCTTTCATCAAATGGAAGAGGGTTCTTAGCAAAAATAAAACAACACATTAACTGAAGTGAAATTTTGCAGTCTAGAACAAATCCAAAGGATGTTATGTGTTTTTAAATGAAACTTATAATTGCTTTTTCCCACCTTCCCATGTATTTCCCCCACAAACTAATTTTCAGTGAGTTTTTCAGCTATCTCTGAACCACAAGCATCATCGACAAACAGCAGGCAAGGTTATTTCAATCTATATATTACTTTCAAAAGCACCAAAGTGTGTTCACAGTGATCAGAACTTATTATCACAAGAATATCTATTGAGGGCAGCTGGGATGGATAGAGGTTTTAGTTACTGGACTCCAGTTTTCATTTACAGTTGTGGAAAAAGGGAAAACTACAAACAAAAAAGAAACTACAAATGAGCAACGAAGTCTTGATACAAACAATTATGTAAACATATTTGGTGCCCCCCTCCAACTTTCATTTGTCCCTAATGTGTATGTTTACCTTCACATTGTTCATCAGCTTATGGCAACCCATGAATCTCATAGGGTTTTCTTAGGCAAGGAATATTTGGATGTGGCTTTACCAGTTCCTTCATCTTAAATATAGCCTACAGCACCTGGTATTTGTTGCTGTTTCCCATCCAAGTACCAACCAGGGCTGAACCTGTGCCACTTTCAAGACCAGACATGATCTTGTTCTTTTAGGGTATTTATGTCCCATCATCTTAGGTCACAACAATTTTACCTGTGAACAATGTTCTTCACAAATACTGACCATACATGCTACTTCTGGATTGATAGGGATAGGAACCACCTTAATAGGCAATAGATATTCTTATAATCTAATAGCTATCAGGGATGTGGTGGCTCAAGTGGTTAAGACATTGAGTCTGTTGAATGCAAGATCAGCAGGTTGGCAGTTTGAGGCCCAGGTGCCACATGATGTGGTGGGTTCAAATCACAAGTCCCAGCTTCTGGCAACCTAGCAAAAAAGCATCCAAATGCAAGTAGATAAATAGGTACCACTCTGGTGGGAAGGTAAACAGCATTCAGTGCAATCATGCTGGCCACATGATCCCAGAGTAGTCTCTGACAATGCTGGCTCTTCTTAGTAACAGAGATGAGCACCACCCCCTATGGTCAGACATGACTTGACAAACTTGTCAATAGCGAATGCCTTTACCGTTATCTCTTCTTTGACAATGTTGTATATGTTGTTGAGGAATATAAGAACATAGGAAGTTGTCTTATGCTGAAACAGAATATCTGAGTCAAACTTTTTTATACTGGATCAGACAATAGTGTGATCTGGGATTACATGCAGCCCATAGCCAACACTTTTCCCATCCCAGCTCTAGGTAGATTTGGTAACAACCATGGTGATGGGAGGAGCTGGGCAAACCTGGTTGGTGCTGTTGAACCACAGCTCAGGGAATACTGTGAAGGGGAGTTCAAGGAGAAGAGGATACAAAATTATGGTTTATCTCTGACAGAAGATTGTAAAGAGATAGGGGGAAGATGGCATAAAGATAGGGGAATGTTATATTAGAGATAGGACATTCAGCTGGAGGGAAGAACTGTATGAGGTTTGGTGAGCTGTGAATGATTAAATAGTTCAGAGTTTCATGTGTGATCTGTGTATTAATAAACTTCTTATTTATTCTTTTTTATAACTTTGTCTTACTGTCCCTGTTAAGTTTTCATAGAGAATCTGGCCACACACGCCACACTGACTCTACTGCACAACACATCTACTGTTCCATATAGGGATCACCTTGAGCCCCAAGAACTATATCCAGGGCAAGTTCTTGAGGGTCAAAGGACAAGGGATAAGGGGAGGGACAGGAGCTCAGTGGGTCATTCTGCAGAACGGATCTGTCACAACCATAAATATCTTATGGGAAATGTGTGAACACCTAGATCTTCAGCTCTTTATAGCATGTTTAAAGAAAGATTCTAGCTGTAATAGGGACCCCAATGAATCTGACATTCATTGAGCAGAGGAAGGAAGCAGAGCTTTTTTTTTTTTTTTTTAAAAAAAAAAAAAAAGATTACTCACTTAAGAGCAAAATCTAATGTCTCACCAACATTCAGAGTAAGGGAAGCAGCATAATCTTAATAAAAGGAATAGACAGGGCATGTTGTTGAGACTGATACAGACAGACAATCTCATGTCTCTCAACATCTGTGCTGATACTACTGATCAGAGACTGGAAGAGATACCTCTATCAGCCTTAAGAGACCTGGCAATTTGCACCTGGAAGATGAAACTAGGATGATTCTCCAGTGACAATAAAGTCAGTGATAATTAATTTTGGCCTATTAGCTTGTCATCTATAGGCCCTTTCAATATTTACTCTTCTGTGAGTAAAACTGGATGGATAGATAGTAATGTTGTACATACCAGCTAGGACTTCCAGACCATTGTACCCCCATCCATTTGCACAGCTAGTGAATGTGTCCCTTCCAAATCTGTAACTCTATACTTCTATGGTTATAAGCATATATATATATATATATATATACATACAATAAATAATTATAGCAGATTGAAACCACTTTAACAATCAAGCCTCTATCCTAAGGAATCCTGGAATCTGTACTTTGGTGAGATACTTACAGTTCTGTTGTAGTTTTGATGAAATAAAAAAAAAACTTATCAAAGTAAAACAAATCTGAGGAGCCCATAGAATGGAGCCAAGAAGGTTAAAGGGATATTAAATTGTTCAGAATCAAACCCTGATCTCCATAGTTGCACTCCAATTCTCAAACCAATACATCATGCTCATTCTCACATGTAAATATTTGTGTGTATATAAATTCACACACACAAAGTGTGTATATTTGTGTTTGTGTGTTGGGAGAGCCACTTGATGTAGTGGTTTGAGTGTTGGCCTAAGACTCTGGAAATCAGAGTTCAATTCCCTGCTTGAGCATAAAACCCCACTGAGCGACCTTGGGCAAGTCACACTCTCTCAGCTTCAGATGATGGCACACCCCCTATGAAGAAACTTGCCAAGAAAACCCCATGATATATTCACTTTAAGGTCATCATAAATCAAACATGACAAACATGTCTTGGAGGCTTGCAACATATGTGTGTGCATATGAGGCCAAAAGGTAACTAAACTGCTAACATGGATGCTGATGTACTTCCCTTGCAGAAATAACTGCATTTATTTCAGAGGAAGGAAGGAAGGAAGGACGGTTAACTAATGATGAGTCCCACCTAGAAGAAGCTGCTGGAGACTTCCTTCTCCTACCCCCCAAAATTGGCAAAATATTCTCCCCAGAGAAGATGGAGCACTTCAAAAGATCATTTCTTTACAGCTCTAAAGCTTTCCTTGCTCCTGTGAGGTAATGGAATGTAGAAGAAGTGAAAAAAAAGTGGAGTAGAATGCAAAAAACAAGGAGGAGAATGTCGGTTGCTGACAGTTGGAGTAGCAGCAACTGAGAGAGAAGAGGGGGAGAAAGGAGAGAAGAAAACTACCAGGGAGAAGAAGAAAAGAAGCCAAAGAACCGAACTGGGAGACTGGGTGAAAAACTCTGTAACACAGATGACTTTCCAACTGGAAGCTTAAATACTCATCACCACCAGCAGTAGGTCATGGTTAGTTTCCTTTTTGCACATGTGGGTTCACTGTTTTAAACATTACTTTCTTATATGCAGACTGCCTATCTTCACCCACAACTTAACTAAGAATAATGGTATGGATTTTGTTGCTGCTGTTGTTGTATGCCTTCAAGTCTTTTTTGACTTATGGTGACCTTAAGGTAAACCTATCATGGGGTTTTCGTGGCAAGATTTGTTCAGAGGAGGTTTGCCCTTGGCTTCCCCTGAGGCTGAGAGCGTGTGACTTGCCCAAGGTCATTCAGTGGGTTTCCATGACTGAGCAGAGGCAAACCCTAGTCTCCACTACATCATATCTGGATCCCTGGAATACAGTGCAAATTACACTGTGCCTTTCAAAGCTCTCATACCTACTTACTTGTTGAGTTGGTGGATTACAATACAGGTCTTAATCTTACTGTTTGTTTGTTTGTTTAATATCCCAGAAGAAGGTCTCCCAGCGAGGGATTCAAAAGAACTTACAAAAATGTAAAACTGAGTCCAGCTAAAAAGCTTATTATACAAAAGTTAAAAATAGACAATTCTATTTAAAAAGCATATAGTTAAAACAGTTTAAAACACTTTAGTTCCAACTAGGCTGGGGCTGCATCCGTACTGCAGAATTAATGTAGTTTGACCCCTCTTTCGCTTTCATGGCTCAGTGCTATGGAATCCTGAGATTTTTAGTTTTGTGAAATATTTAGCTTTCTCTCTCAGAGAGCTCTAGTGCCACAGCAAACTACAAATCCCAGGGTTCCATAGCCTGGATCCATGCCAGTTAATGTGATGTCAGACTGCATTGATTCTGTAATGTAATAGCAGCCTAGAATTCTCTGAATCAATTAGTTTTCCTGACATCATCATCATTGTCATCATCATCATCATCATCATCATCATCATCTTTATTTATAAAGCGCTGTAGGTTTACACAGCTCTGTACATAAAAAAAAGGACCTGCAAGTGGCATACATTCTAGAAAATGGAATATACTGGTAATACAAAATCAATACACAATATCATTCAACAAAATATACAAACAACAGATTAAAATAAACATCAAATAACAATCAAGTAATGTCTGGAAACGCTTCCCTGAACAGAATTGTCTTTAACTCATTTTTAAACCTGGGGCCTAGAGAAGGATGTACCATGGCAAAGGTAAGTAAGTAAGTAAAAATAAATTTTTAAAAATATTTTTTTCCTAACAGGAAAAAAAGAAAGAAGCAATGGCAGTCATCTGGTGGATTGGTCTTTGGAGTTTTCTCCAACTCACAGCAGCCAGAATGACTTCTCCTCTTTTACCAAATTGTTCAACAGCAAACGTGAGTGGAACAAGTTATTTCTGCTTGACACTTTGCCCTTTTCCAACTATAATGATTGCTCCCTGCAAACCAAAGTTTTCAAACTGAAAATCTACTCTGTGGCACAATTCACAATTCCTCTCTGACCCACATTGTCCCCTTTTGATTTTAATTTGGAGAGACCACTGACAAGATTGCAGTGGTAGGAATTATGTAGCCTCTTCAGATGTTGTTGGACAGGAACCCCCATCATCACACAACCTTGGGTTTGACAACTACTTGGAGGTGTGGTTAAAGAAATCCTGATAGGCTGCATGATTCCTACCCTGGGTTCTTGCCAGCATTGTGATCTTCTGTGACTCTGATCAGTAAAAAGTCATTTGATATCTTAAATTAGGGGTGGAAACTGGGACTAATCTTCTGCCATTGGAACACTCCAAAATACCAATTATGCCACCTCCCACAAAACCACAGACCCCCTCCCCAGCAGTGCAAGACACTTCTGGAGGCTTCTAGGAGAAGTAATTCACATTTTTTTTTGTGTTAGAAACAGAAGGTTTTTGAGGAGTCTGGAGAGGTTAAAGGTGCACAAACACCCTAGGAGCGCAAATGTGGCATCAGGGTCATATGTTGCCCATCCCTGCTTTAAATGCATATGGGGCTTAGCTGATAATAACTGGATAGGAGAGATAACCTGGAGTTGAGTTAGATAGCTTTGTTAAAACATTGGCCTTCATCATATTGGCTAAAAACAAACAAACAGCTTCATTTATATACCACTTTATACTACCTAAAGAGTGTCTAAGTGGTTTACAACTGTAAGCTAATTTTCCCCCAACAACTTGAGTACTCATTTTAGCGACCTCAGAAGGATGTAAGCCTGAATCGAGCTTGAGCCCTTTTGCTGGTCTTGAACTCGCAACCTTATGGTTTTGAGTGAGTGGCTGCAGTACAGGCATTTAACCACGGTGCCACCAGGGCTAGTCCAAACTAAGATTAACCCACTGAGGAAATTGTTGAGTTGTGAGTCAAAATGTTGATGAATCCCATTGTTTTAATTCTCCTCTAGTTTGGAAAATTAGTAGGATTCTGGCTATGAAGAGACCACATGGCTGTTACCAAAAAAAAAAAAAAAAAAAGCATATTAATAAATAATAATAATAAAATCTTTATTTATATACCGCCCTTCCAATGATCAGGGCAGTGTACAGCATATTAAAAACATTCCAACAATAAACATTAGCAATATCAACCCAATACAGCAATACATAGTGAGGGAGAGATAACAATATAACAGCTCATAGTGAGGGAGAGATAACAGCGGGGAGAAAAAGCCTGCCTGAATAAATATGTTTTTAACCCCTTTTTAAACTGAGTAAGAGAAGCAGCCAAGCGGAGCTCGATGGGCAGCAAGTTCCAGAGGCTTGGGGCCGAGATGGAAAACGCCCTCTTCATGGTAGTTGATAATCTGGCCTCTGGAACTCTTAATAGTTGTTGCCCGGTGGATCTGAGTGTGCGGGGCAGATTGTGTGAGGAGAGGCGGTCCTTCAGGTACTCTGGGCCCAAGCCATTAAGGGCTTTATAGGTAATAACCAGCACTTTGTACTGAGCCCGGAAGCAAATAGGCAGCCAATGAAGATCTTTCAATATCAGTGTTATATGGCAGGCCCTGGGGGCACCAGTGACCAGCCATGCTGCCATATTCTGCACTAATTGTAGCTTCCGAGTGTGATACAGAGGCTGCCCCATGTAGAGCGCGTTGCAAAAATCCAATCGAGAGGTTACCAGAGCATGTACTACAGTTTCAAGGTCCCCCCGGTCCAAGAAGGGGCGCAGCTGGTGTAGCAGCCGAAGCTGAAAACAGGTGCTCCTGACTGTCGCATCCACCTGAGAAGTGAGATGGAGTGACGAATCAAGGAGCACCCCCAGACTGCATACAGTGTCCTTTACGGGGAGTGTGATCCCGCTCAGGACAGGAGGAACCACCACCATCCCCGGGCCGGGAGAACCTATCACAAGTACTTCCGCTTTCTCTGGATTCAGGCTGAGTCTGTTTTCCCTCATCCAGTCCATTACCGATTCCAGACAGGCCACGAGAGGAGCGACGCCATCCCTGGTCACTGCATCAGCCAGAGACATAGACATAGCGTACTGATAACCCCGTGCCCCATGCCTCCGAATGATCTCTCCCAGCAGTTTCATGTAAATGTTGAAAAGCAGGGGGGACAGAATAGCTCCTTGAGGGACCCCAGATCTGAGGGCCCTCTTATCGGAGCAAACGTCCCCCAGCTGCACCATCTGGAACCTCCCAGAAAGGTAGGACCCGAACCACTGGAGCGTAGTGCCTCTGATTCCCACCTCTGCCAGGTGTTCCAGAAGGATACCATGGTCGATGGTATTGAAAGCCGCTGAGATGTCCAAGAGCACCAGAAGGGACACGCTACCCCTGTTGATGCACAGACGGAGATCATCGACCAGGGCGACCATGGCAGTCTCAACCCCATAGCCCACCCGAAAACTGGTTTGAAATGGATCTAGATAATCCGTTTCTTCCAAGATCGATTGAAGCTGGATCACAACCGCCCTCTCGATCACCTTCCCCAAAAATGGCAGCAGCAAAACTGGCCGATAGTTGTTATGAACCAGGGGGTCGACAGAGGGCTTTTTCAATATAGGTCTTACAATGGCCAATTTGAGATTATCTGGAAACTGCCCTTCCCTCAAGGATGTATTAAGAATCCGGCGTAACAATGATGTTACAGCCAGTCCCCCCTGTGCTGCTAGCCACGAGGGACAGGGATCGAGGGAGCAAGTTGTTTTCCTAACACTTCTAGGGATCTTGTCCACATCCTCGGTACTGACAACCTCAAACTGATCCAGTACAACCAAGTCCACGGAAGCTCTGGACGCCTCTGCTCTGGATTCTGCTTTAACACTGGCATCCAGACCTTCGTTT
This sequence comes from Urosaurus nigricauda, assembly GCA_034509955.1. Lineage (NCBI taxonomy): Eukaryota > Metazoa > Chordata > Lepidosauria > Squamata > Phrynosomatidae > Urosaurus > Urosaurus nigricauda. Next base: position 245,121,308 of record JAOEGL010000004.1, on the reverse strand, counting down.
ATCCGAGAGATTTTATCCACGAAGAAGTTGTTAAATTGGTCACAGCAGGCCTTAGTAGGTTCAAGGATCTGGTTCGGGGCAGGAGGGAGCTGAGTTAGCTCCCTCACTACCCTGAACAACTCTGCTGGACGCGACTCCACAGATGCGACACGAGCAGCATAGACAGAATTCTTAGCTGCTTGTATCGCCTCTCTATAGTCCTCTAAAAGGTGGTCTAGGAGAGCCTTGTCAGATAAACGCTGGTGTTTCCGCCAGGCGTGCTCTAGCCGTCACAGAACCTGCTTCCTGGCCCAGAGATCTTCCGTATACCAGGGCTTCTTTTTGGAAGCAGGCCTGAGAGGGCGCTTGGGAGCGATACTGTGTATAGCCCTGGAAAGATCCATATTCCAGGTGCTAACTAGGGCATCAACAGTGTTGCCGTCACTTCCAACCATATATCCCTCTAGAGCTTCTTGGAACCTATCAGGTTCCATCAGCCTTCGAGGGTGGACCATTCTAATAGGTCCGCCACCCCCGGTGGGGGGGGGATCTGGGTTGATGCCTTGATGCTTGCCTCTACCAAGAAATGATCCGTCCATGACAGGGTGGAAATATTAGTAATTTCCGCCCACGGAATTTCCATGTCCGTACAGAAAACCAAATCGAGTGTATTCCCCGCAAAATGCGTTGGACCCGTAACTAGCTGAGACAGGCCCATGGCTGTCATGGTATCCATGAATTCCCGAGCTGCACCAGATGGAACATTGTTGGCCGCGAAGGGGATGTTGAAGTCTCCCAGGACTAAAAGCCTAGGGGATTCCAACACCAGCTCTGAGACCAACCATGTCAGCTTGTTAAGGGAGTCGGTTAGCGCACGGGGTGGCCGGAAGACCAACAGAATCCCTAGACTGTCTCTAGCCTTCAGGGTCAGATAAATACACTTGATATAGGAAGTCTGATGAACATGGTTCCTGGTTAGAGACAAGATGTTTTTATGCACCAAGGCAACAACCCACCCCCCCGCCCACCTAACCTGTTCTGGTCCTTCACTGAGTACCCGGAAGGGAGGGCCTGAGCCCACACAGCATCCCCTTCAGGCCCGAGGCAGGTCTCAGTTATGCACGCCAGGTCACAGTTGCTATCCTCTAGCAGGTCATGGAAAATGTGGGTCTTATTTTTAATGGACCTGGCGTTGCACAGGAGCAGAGACAGGGTTTGTGGTACGGCTGGAGTGACCCTCAGGTCCCTTTGGTTAGGAGAAGGACTGGAAGGAGAGATAGATATTAGGCATCGATCTTGCCTTCCCTTATAACACTGGTCCATACTCCCACCGCCATACCTCCCCTTGCCCCACACAACTCGAATAGGGGCCCCACTCATCTTCTGCTTCCCCAACCAATCCTTCTCCTCCTCTCATATCCGTAATCCCCCCTCCCTCCACAAAACAACGGTGGTAACAGAGAGGAGATTAAGTAAGTGTTAAAGGTTGTTAAAAAATAGCATGCAGTCACAGTCCGTGATCTCAGTACTTGTGCCTGGGCTCCAAGGCTCAGCAGGCCTGGTAAGGTATAAGGTGCCGCTCTCACTGGCATCCCTGCCCCCAGCAGAGTCCTCTTGCAGCCGATATTACTGGCACTGATGCTGGCGCTAGCACTGACAAGACTTCGGGCTATGAGTCCGGGAGGCCGATTTAAGTAAACACCGCTCCCACCACTTTCTTCCCTCAATCTAATGCCTTGTCTCCTCCAATTCTAATAGGGATCAGCTATTTCTGCGCAATTGCGCTACTCCCCAGTAGCTCAATAACGGGACTGCGAGACTGCGCAGTTGCACAGTTGTGCAGTTGCACAGCCGCGGAGTTGTGAACGATATTCCGGCGCTCTCACAGGCTGTAAACAGTGCCGCTCTCAGTCTGCGGCGTTGTTCTTGCACTGGGGGGGGGGACCTATTAAAACAATGTCTAAACCCAGTAACTTGCTGATGATGGTGTTGACTTTCCCGCAGCGCCCCACCCTCAAAATCCTTTGCCGCTGCAAGGATTGTTCTTCTGGCACTGGCGCTGTAGCTGCGGCGCAGGTGTCTTGCGCTGGTGTTGGCCTCTTCACGGGACCCGGCAAGCCGGCTTTTAAGGGAACGCCGCTCTCACCAGCGCCCTGCCACCAAGGTTCTCCGTTGCTGCACAGGTGTGATGTTCCGGCGCTGGCGCTATAGCTGCGGCCTCTTCACGGAGCCCGGCGAGCCGGCTTTTAAAGGAGCGTTGCTCTCACCGGCACCTCGCCCCAAGGTTCTCTGCTGCTGCGCAGGTGTGATGTTCTGGCACTGGCGCTCTAGCTGCGGCCTCTTCACGGGGCCCGGTGAGCTGGCTTTTAAAGGAGCGCTGCTCTCACCGGCGCCCCGCCCCCAAGGTTCTCCGCTGCTGCGCAGGTGTGATGTTCCGGCGCTGGCGCTGTATTACACAATAGGAATCAATAAGTCAGGAAATAAAAATAAATCTGTCAATACAATTGCACTGTTTTTGGTAGGTTTTTGTTTGTTTTATAAATCTCCTATATGTCCACACCTCACCATGGTCACTACATCTCAAAAAGAATGTCATAGATTTCCAAGAAAAGGTGAAGAAAATGAAGAGAAAAATATATTAAGAAGCTGGAAACTCTCCTTTGAAGAGTAAAATAATTTTTCAAGCTCTTTACCTATGTAAAAAATGAAAGGAAAATAAGGGAGGAATAGCATAGAAGTACATCTGTCATCTGTCTATCATATGTGTATACACACACACACAAACCAGTTATGTTGTGCAGCTCTTCTGCTGAATGGCACTGAACCAAGACAATGAATGGAGCCAAATACACAACTATTTGCACATGTGTATCTATGCACAGTGTGCATCCAGTGATCAACATGTACAAGATATATCCATTCACAGTGGTATCACAGATGCCTCTCCACATTTTGAACTTTGAACTGAATGTTGTTATTCTGCATTGGAACCCCCCTCCCCCCCCAAATGTCCATCCACTTTTACAGGGAACTTTATATATATGTAAGACTCCAAATAGGATACTGATTAGTTGACCATTTCTCAGTGCTGCATTTCTTAGACCTGGCCTATTGCAAGTTGTTACTAAGGATATTTTTAAATTGCATATTTAGAGAGATTTGTGGAGACTCATTCAATGCTGTCTTTCTTTATTAACTTCCAGTGCTATTTTTATGCTTTTTTGATATAGGACGAAGCACTTCTACCCTCACCAAACGAGACTGTGTTGAGTAGAGACCCACATCTAAGCGGAGGTGATTTCAATATGACCGAAAGGAACAATACATTCCTTCCACCTGTAAACCTGAATATCTCTCAACATATCTGCATAGAATGTGAACGCATCATGGCCTTTCTTATATGCTTATTAAGAGGCCATATGCTTGCTCGTTTCATTGTCTCCATCTTCATGATTGGGCTTTTTGGAAACATAATCATTTTCTTCTTTCTTCTCTTCCACTTTCAGAGGAAGTCCTGGAGTGCCTATATCTGGAACTTAGCTGTGGCTGAATTTAGTGTCCTTATATTTTTATGCAGTATCTGTCTATTTGCTTTTGTTAATAATGTTTGTCAGGATCTGAGTGGTGCTTTCATCAAATTGTTCCTACTCCTGGCATACTTGTTTTTATCCATGCAGTGTTTTAGCCTGCATTTCATTGTGGCCATCACAATTGATTGGTTTTTGGTGCCCCTGATCCCAAGCTGGCACAGAGGGCAGCAACCAGATTACATGGCACCTCTCATATCTGCTATTTTGTCTGTCCTTCTTTGGCCACTGTCTTGCCAGATATTATTCCTTTTCCATCTAGATACTGACAAACAAACTATTGTCGTCATGTCACTGATGATTTTTGTCCCACTTATGGTCATCTCAACCCAGACTCTGATCATCAAGATCTGGTGTAACTTACGCCATGAAAGCAAACTCCACGCAGAGGTTTTACTGGGAACGCTTTTCTCCCTTGTCACATGGGCTCCTATACGCTTGTTTTTCAACATGAACAATGAGTTTGCTGTCATCTCCTTATTAGCTTTTGTGCTCACCTCTCTCAGCAGCACCATTAACCCTGTGCTATACATTCTTGTTGGGCAAATACTTCGGCCAAGTTCTGAGAGTACAAAGTTGCATTCTAGATGGATACAAGGGAGATTAAATCCACTGAAAAGTTGAGCACTTAGGAATGTTGGGTAATGGGAGGGAAAAGACAAAAAAGTTTGGTAGAAGAAAACTATGTCTCTGTGTCTTATTTGCTTTTGCAAGAATGGAATTGAGAAAATTGTACTAGTTTATTACCTTTTAAGTGCTGGACCTATGCCCAATAAAGCTTATGTTTTAAGAACACCTACTTTGTTCAATTAAATGACTATATGTATGAACTTCATTTAACTCTTTTCAGTTTTTTTTAATGGAAAGGTTCAAATCTAACAATTCTTTAAAGCCAAAGCATTCACATTTGACAACTAAAGGGGAGGAATAGAAGATAATGTATAAATCATCAGCTTCTGTCATTATGGTTAAAAATCATGGTGTAAATTATGAACCTTCCAGATTAAGCCAAAAATCTGCTGTGTCCAAAAATGTCCTGTGAGTCATTGGTAATCCCCATTCATTTCAATTTCTCAATAGTTCTTTAGTAGCTCTGGGGAGGGATAATTTTGTACCCCTTTAAAACCAATGGAAAAGTTTTGCTTTCCCTTTTTGTGCACAGGATATAATTATGTAAAATTGTCAATGTTTGAAATAGTCAATGTGTTTATCAGGGTCAGAGTTATTTTGGGACACAATGCTTGCATAACCTCTGGTCCTATTAGTGGTTGTGTTCTTCTTATAAGCGTGTGTAAGGAGGAATCCAGTATCCACTTACATAAGCAGTTCCCTGTTCACATGTAGTGTCATTGGCCTAGTTTACAGACTGGTTGATGTGTGGACATAGCACTGCCCTCCCTGAAAAGCATGACCACTGACCAGCCAGAGATGTCCTGGGAATCTACTTGTCATGCAATGATGTTGGTAGAACTTAAATTTGCTGTCTTGTCCCAAGTCCTGGGACTCAGAGCACCTTACAAAAATTCAAAAAGGCAGAGAGAAAAGCTCACATTAGTAGAAATGTTGAAAAAAAAATAAGAATATAATCAAAAGAGAAGAGCTTAAAGTAAAATCTTGATCAGGGATATATTCTAAAAATGAAATATGATTGTAAGGCTTAGATTGTAAGCCTGAGGGCAGGGAACCGTCTAATTATAAGTTTGTATGTACAACACTGTGTAAACTTACAGTGCTATATAAATAATAATAATGAACAAAGAAGAAGAAGAAGAAGAAGAAGAAGAAGAAGAAGAAGAAGAATTGAACATGAGTCAACAGTGTGATGCAGCAGCTAAAAAGGCCAATGCAATCTTAGGCTGCATCAATAGAAGTATAGTGTCTAGATCAAGGGAAGTAATACTGCCACTCTATACTGCTTTGGTCACCTGGAATATTGTGTCCAGTTCTGGGCACCACAATTTAAAAAGGATGCGGAGAAACTGGAGCGTGTCCACAGGAGGGAGACTAAAATGGTGAAGGGTCTGGAAGCCATGCCCTAGGAGGAACGACTTAGGGAGCTGGGGATGTTTAGCCTGGAGAAGAGAAGGCTAAGAGATGATATGATAGCTTTGTTTAAATATTTGAAAGGATGTCATATTGAGGAGGTAGCAAACCTGTTTTCTGCTGCTCCAGAGATTAGGACCCGGAACAATGGATGCAAGCTCCAGGAAAAGAGATTCCACTTTAACATTAGGAGGAACTTCTGACAGTAAGGGCTGTTTGACAGTGGAACACACTCCCTCGGAGAGTGGTGGAGTCTCCTTCTTTGGAGGTCTTCAAGCAGAGGCTGGATGGCCATCTGTTGGGGATGATTTGATTGGGTGTTGGAGTGTATGGCCCTTGTGGTCTCTTCCAACTCTATGATTCTATGGTTCTATGATTCTAAGAAGTAGTAGCAGTAGTCATGAGTGACCACATTGGTCATACTGGTAGCAAGAATCAATACACGAATGAATAGGAATTTCTTTCTTTTGTAAATCTAGAATAAATTCGAAAACCAGGAGCCAAATTTAATTAGGAAAAGAAACACATTTCCATATCCCACCCTGATAGACAAGAATCTGGAGAGTATCTGGAGCCCTACAATGCAAGCTCTTACATTCTGATATATCTTACCAACATTGCCAAATCACTTCTCCAAAATGCATGTGCTGGGGGAAAAAATTATGAAGATAATGAATCTGATAGAAGTCAAGCCTTCTAGATGTCAGTTGATCATGCAGCTTCTTGTAAGACAAATAACCACTTTGCTGTCTTTGCTACATAACACATCCCCCAGTTTCTTGGCAAATTGTGGAAAAAAAATATGCTATGTAACCTGTCACTTTGTTAGTTTGGAAGAATTTCATTAGCATCAGGGTGGCTTCTGCACAGGAAAAAAAAAACTCCAGGGGCATCCTGGAGTATTCTGGGCTTAGAGCTGACTTTTATTTTAAAAGTCCTGCTAGCTGGTGCTCTTGGAGCAATGATGGGCAGCTGTTTGCCCTCTGTGCCATCTGCCACCACAACCAACAGTCACTCCTTCCAAGACCAAAAACAAGGTGCTCAACCTCAATCACAAGGGAGTGCACCTTGTTCTGACCTCAAAGGATATGACTGGCAGCAGTGGTGATGGGTAGCCAAGCAGGATACATTGCTAATAGCAGCCCACAGTGGCTCTGGAGTTCTCTAAAAGGCCTGGAACAAAAGGTACCTTGAAATAAAGTTTCAAGGGGGCACATGGTGAGTTTGGAGCTGAACTGGGGAGATGTTGTCTGGACAGTTTACACCTCAACCAGGGTTAGGCCCTGTCTTCCACACTGTCTTCCACACTATGAGGATGGTGGGGAAGACATGCATTTGACCAATGCAGACACCTGCTGAAATACACAAATATCATAGATGTAAGCATTTTTAATTAGCATATACAAAAGCAATTTTAGGTTCCCCTTCAATCCACCCTTAAAACCTATTCCACCTTTACCTTCTCTCTCTCTCTCTCTCTCTCTCTCTCTCTCTCTCTGTGTGTGTGTTTGTATAGTAAAATCACAATGGGAAATATATGGGAAAAATATGGTGTGACTGGAGAATATATATGGTTATTTTTTTAGGCACCTGAATAGAAACTGGGAGTTCAGCCAAAAGAGTTCAGAGAAAAGAAAATTGGAAATCTGGTCATTTTGAGCAGAATTTTTGTTGTTGTTGTTTTAAAGAAAAGGATCTGATCAGGAATGGGGGGTGTAGGGGGTAGCATATTGTGCCTTGTCCTGCCTTTACACCTCTGTCTCCATATTCACAACCATTCCAAGAAGTAGAAAACTACTCTGACTGAGGGCAAGATCAACACTGAGGAAATGGAGTGTATTTGCATGCAAAATTCACGTGCTTGCACATTATTATTATTATTATTATTATTATTATTATTATTATCCTTTATTTATATAGCGCTGTAAATCTACACAGTGCTGTACATACAATCTTAAATTAGATGGATCCCTGCCCTCAGGCTTACAGTCTAAAAGAGACAACACAAAAGGAAGAGGGGAAGGTGATGGGAAAGGGGGTGAGGTCCGGTGGTTCTTCTCTCCCTCTGGGGCCAGGACCAAGGCAGATGCACAAACAAGCACAATGCGCAACCATGAGTGATGCACAGAAGCCCAACTCTGCTTCTAGAACCTTGAACAGAATGTGGAGGTTGTACCAAGTCAAAAATTGTCAAACTGTCTGCAGAGGAACTAAAACATGCATTAGGCATCAACAGTATTCCAGCTGATATATTTGTAGCAAAACTCTTTTGGCTTCCTTCAGATAGTTTGCCTGAGCAGAGCCCTCCAAATTAGCTATGACATTTTGCTTGAGGTAAGTCTGAAAAATAATAAAAACAACAATAAAGAAGAACTCAGAGACCTGGCCTACTTTTCATACTTTGAATTCAACACAGGGATCCCACTCTTGTTTTGTTTTTATCTCCCTTTTTTCTGTTTTTAAAGAAACAGAATATTTCTTGAAGGAAAAGTAAGCAGGAAGACACACACACACACCTGGCACACACACAACCACATACTTTTCTGTGGCATCAAGCAGGCCTATCTTGAAAATATCAAACACCAGCATGATAATGAAGTCATTTCTATTCATAGATCAACTCACAAAGCACTTTTGGCATTTTAGAATCTTAGAATCATAGAATCATAGAGTTGGAAGAGACCACATCTTACTTTAAAAGTTCTCATTATTCCATAACTTGTACTTAATTCTATAACCAGTTACTCTTCTATACATTGCATTCCCATCCCCTTCCCTTTTCCCCTCCACCCTGCTGCTTGCACTTTCATGTTTCTGTGATGTCCTTTATCTTCAGGGAGTGTGCCCATGGTGACCAAGTGCTTAAAGGATCTTAAAGGTGACCAAGTGCTTAAAGGATCTCTGTAGACACACAACTCTAATTAGTTGGCATTTTATTTCTTTTAAAATATATATATATATATATATATATATATATATAATGAATTTCTACTTATTATATTTTCTCAGGAGAGTCTGGTGCTTTGGCCGTTAATCTGTTTCTGACTCATGGTAATCAACATTTTGTCTGATTTTTCAGCATTATAAGGAGGTAATGTTTGGCAATCAGCTTTCCTTTGGATGGAAAGAAAAAAAGATTAAGTGGATCAGGTGTGTTGATTTGTTTGTTTGGTGATCAGTTTGAGAAGGGGCAAAACGCAAAGTAAATAATAATAATAATAATAATAATAATAATAATAATTTTTATGAGTTGCAATTAAAGAAGCATGTGCATGAGAGAGAGAGAGAGAGAGAGAGAGAGAGAAGATAAATGGATAGACAGATAGATCACAGCAGGAATGGAAAGAATTTTCTAAATTATGTAATCATTTCCAAGTTAAAGAAAAACAAAACATTATTTCCAGTGGTTGAGAAACCACATTGGAAAAAATAGACCAGCAGGAATTTTGTGCAATTTTCTCTTCACTTTCAGTGCCCCAAAATGTTGTGGGGGAATTATTCTGCTGGGGGGGGGGGTGTCTTTTCTTTTCTTTTCTTTTTTTTTTACAACTCTCCTGGTTTCCGCACAGAAAATGGGGTTCTTTTGAAGAAAACACTGTTTCATCCACAGGAAACTGCTTATCTGAATAGAATTTTTTTTTTCTTCTTAACAGTTTTCCCCCCTTGAAGAGCAATTCTTCCACAATACTTCACAATGTTCAAATGCAGGCAGAGAACTGAGGGATAATGTTTGCTCACTCAACAGTAGGGATAATACTATTGTAATTATTCCTCCTTGTATCTGAGAGTGAAAAAATAGCTTAGGATTTATATCCTAAGATCTCAGGGTCATTTGCATTGTCCTCATATGGCATTAGTACCTTATTCGTGTTAGCCAAGCATGATCGACTATACAGCATTGTAACTAAAAATGGTTGGCATCTGTGAGCACACTCAAGATTTCCTGCACTGTATATGAGATTTCATATTTTCATATTATTCATATCTGGAGCCAGGGATGTTTTAAGAGGAAAGAATGACCTTTGGAACACTAGAAAGTTTCCCATGGAAAAGTCAAATTGACCTGAAGAGATGTGAAGGACCTAGGTGATACCAAGATAAAGGCTAAATGGGTTTGCTGATCACTCCATTCTCCTCCCAGGTTTTCTGCTTTATTTATTTATTTATATCCCACTCTTCAGCCCTAAAGGCTATCAGAGCAGTTTACAATTATTATTTTTAATTAGACTGTTCCCTGCCCTCAGGCTTGCAATCTAAGAAGACATGACACAAAAGGAGAAGGGAATGGTGGAGGGGAAGGGATCAGGTCCAGCAGTTCTTCAGCCCCTTTGGGGCCTGGACCAAGGCAGATGGCATGGAGGGAGGGCTCTTCAACTTGAGGCCAGGCCCAATGGTGTTGCTAAGCCTCTACTCTTTCACTCCCTCCTAGGCCAGATGGTGTAGTCATGAAGGGAAGACTCTTCTACTTGAGGCCAAGCCTGATGCTGTTGCTATGCTTCTCTTTTCACTCCTTCCAAGGCCAGATGATGTTGTCATGGAGGCAGGGCTCCTCAATTTGTTGCATATCGTCTTGCACTGGAAACAAAGGCAGTCCCATTGAACTAAGACAAATAAGACCATATCTCCTACCTACCTACCTCCTGCCATGTTCCCAGCCGCCTTTCCTGTCCAGCTATCATGGGTTGTCCCAGATCCAATCACTATTTTGTTAATCAAGAGTTAAGACCATCATCTGGATCCACCCTTTTTGTCAATCCCATGAGAAGGTAACTATTGCTCTCTCTACAGCCCTAAGCCTCTACAGTCCAATGTCCCTGCCTCCATTTCTGTTAGCTGTAGTGTCTCAGAATGAATTGTTATTGTATGCTTCTGTGCTCTCTTGCATGTTTCTAAAAAAACAAAACAAAATAAAAACTATTCACCAAGCCTGGAGTCCTTCCATATTTAGTACTGATATACATAGTGAAAATGGTCCCTCAGGTTACCTCTCACAGACCTCATCTGAGCTAAGCAGTTCCCCCAACATTTGAGGAGGCACTAATATCATTGATGGGGACCTCAAGTCCTCCACATCTTTTTGGGTAAGACATCTTGTTGGTTAGCCTCAACTAGAATAGGCCTATTCAATCCATTGTTAAATGGTGAATCAACACATAGCTAGAGTTGATTTAAACAGGTCTGTTCAGGAATGGGGTGGGGACATTTCTTTTCCTGCATGTGAACATTTTACTGGTCCTACCATTCATTTCAGCAGAGAACAAACTTACAATCATGTCACCCTTCTTTACCAGGTTGAACATTTCCAACTCTTTCAACCCTTCCTTACATATGTTCTTCTCTGTCATCCTTATTGCTCTTCTCTGAATCTGCACCACCTTGTTTCTATCGTCCTTAAAATGAGTTCTCCAGAACTAACTATAGTACTCCAGATGATACCTGACCACTGCAGAATATAGTGGGACTATTATTTCTCTGGGCTCGGAAACCTTGCAGCCTAGGGCCAAATAAAATTTCTGAGTTGATTTAGCTGGAGTGGACTAACACAGATCCATGCAGTTTAAAATCCATTTTCATTTCCTCTGCAAGATATAAGTATTGCAGACATATTGAACTAATGAGAGAGAGAATGTATTTGTGACAGCCTTGCTTCATCCATGTTGTAATTTAAATTGTTTCTTTCTCAGTTTGTTATATGTGTGTGTTTATTATACCTCATAGAAATCCACATGCTCAGTCACAGAGTCACCAAACATGGTGTGTTATCTAAAGGGATCAAAAAGATAACAGATTTTGTATTATATGAAATTGTACAATAACATCTTGTACGACCTTATTTATATACTGTCTTTTCACCAAAGCAGGAAAAAGTAACAAAGGAAGACCGCACTACAGATGGATTAACTCCATCAAAGAAGCCAAGGCCTTGAGTTTGCAAGACCCGAACAGAGCTGTTGGCAACCAACACCTTTGGAAGTCTCTCATATAGCTGCCATAAACTGAAGTTCACTTGATGCCAAATAACAACCATGAAGGAAATGTTGTCAGCATTTCCCAAGGTGAATGGTGAAACTGAAGCATGAATGTTAACCTGGGAGATGATCTGGAAATGAGCAACTTTTCTCTAAGAGTAACATGCATATTTACCCACATGAACACGCCAAAGGGCAGTGTCACAGAAGCTTGCACAACGACTAAATCAAGATTTACATCCCTTGAAAACTATCAAAGAACTTCAAAGTTTGCTAACCTCCTGTAGATCCTGTAGGTCCTTCTCACTAAATCACTCATTTTAACAGATTTCCTGAGTCCTGTGTCCTCTGTCCACCTTGATCAATTTTCCCCTAACCCCCTCCTCCCACTACTCCTTTTAGATTAGTATAAATATTTTTCATTTTTAAAGGAAAGGTTAAAGGGAGAAAATGTACCCAGACCATGTTTCACAATTGATTAGGCTTCCAAATTGACTCCCTTGTGCTTGGTCCTAAATTTAGTGCAAGACAATCATTTCCCATAAATTATCATATTGGTGACAAGCTTTGCAATATACAGATGACAATGCCAGGTTTTGGCAACAAAGGAGGGAATATTGTTCAAGAACCTTTCACAATGATCTGTGCCAGCTCTAGAGGTAATTTATAGCCATGGCAGTTTCCACACCTGTAGCACGAAGCAGCAGCTGTATCCATTCTCTTCCAAACCATTTGTTACTCCTCTCTGAATTTGGGCCTATAGGACCAAGATATCAGCTTTCATCAGTGCAGAAAACAAGAAACCTTTTTGGTGCTTCTCATTCATATATCAGGTGGATAATTTAAAGGTATCAGTTTGAGGCAAAAGACCACATGACACATGGAATGGGGAAGCAGGTGAAAAATGGGTTCCCTTGTAGAGTTAGCATTTAATGGTGAGTGGTCTAGAAACCATACCTTGTGAGGAGTAAGTTAGAGAACTGGTTATGTTTAGCCTGAAGAAGGGAAGGTTAAAAGGTGCCATGATAGCCTTGTTTAAATATTGGAAGACATTTCATATTGAGGATGGAGCAAGCTTGTTTTCTGCTTCTCCAGAGACTAGGACATTGAGCAATGGATTCAAGCTACAGGAAAAGAGATTCCTCCTAAACATCAGGAAGAACTTCCTGAGATAATGAGCTGTTTGACAGTGGAAGATGCTACTTCAGAATGTGGTGGAATCTTCTTCTTTGGAGGTTATGAAATAGAGACTGGATGGTTGGGAATGTTGTAATTGTATATTCCTGCATAGCAGGGAATTGGACTGGATGGCCCTTGAGGTATCTTCCAACACTAGGATTCTATTATACTAGATTCTACTTACTTACTTATTTACTTAAATGCAATTTATGTGTTGCATCTTAGCCCATCTCAGCCCACCAGAGCCCATGAGGAGAATATACAACAGAGTGCTGTTCTTGTGAGCCTTCAAGTGAGCCTTCAAGTCATTTCTGATTTAAGGCGAACCTAACATGGGGTTTATTTGGAAAAAAATTGCTCAGAATTCATCATTGCCATCTTCTGAAACTGAGAGTGTGACTCATCCAATGTAACCCACTCGGTTTCTATGGAGTTTATCACACGGGAGGCAAAGTGCCCAAATCCCGTGGATAAATGGAGTTTAAATCTTGGGAATTTCCCACAAGAGTGGGATTGTTTTCAGACATGTCGGGCAATTTTGACATTAACCCAGCATTAACCCATGCAGAAAGCAATCATGCTGCTTTTTAACTTCGGGAGTTTCCCAAAATTAAAAAGTGGTGCGATTTTGCAGCTTTCCACACAGGTTAATGTCACATTAATGCCCAAGTTGTGCAACATTATCTGAAAACAATCCCGTTCTTGTGGGATATTTCAGGTATATTCCCATGCTCACTGGGTCAGTCCACATGATACAGACCTACCTGCATTGCCAGGTTTGGGGATGATGAACATGGGAATGGAGGACAACACTTGCATGTCATTCTCAGCTCACTGAAGGGAAACCATAAATTGTACAGAATAAATAAGGCCACAATACCTTATAGGATTGCTATAAGGATTACTTAACTTTTAAAAAAAAAATTAGAACAGACCAAAGGCCAGTTTAGTTTGGTATTTTATTCACACTGTTGACCCCAATTTGTTTATTGATAGCTCACAAGGACATGAGTGGAACCCTAAGGAATATCTGTATCTATATCTATCCATCCCTCAAACAGTCTCAATTTGGTTGGAAAAATCTGAATTAATCCTCCATCATCCCACTTTTTCCAGCTTCTTTTAAAAAGGCCCAGTTTCTCTCATTGCTGCTTTGTCCTCAGCTTACTTCCGTTGGTGCAAACTGAATCATCTACAGTAGTCATCTACAATAGTTAGAATACTCTGGATTGCTGCCAGAGTATTCTGGTTCCCCCCGTTACCTCCAGATTTTTGTGCAAAATCCAAACAAAAGCTACTTCTTAAAATTAAACAAAAACAAAAAAAAAACAACAGTTTTAGGCAGGGACAGACTGGGTTTGGTTCAGAACTGGACTTCAATTGTGAAGACAGTCCACAGTCAATCTGGCGATTTGACCCTGCTTTGTGCAGATTGTGGTGAGGGCAGGGGAAACTGGTTTAATTGGCCTATGTAGACATGTCCTGTATTCAGAGTGAAAAAAGAGCTTACATGCAATTAACTCAGCAGGGGAATAGGAAGTGTGGGCAGAATTTTCCTTTCCAGAAGACTCAGGCAAAAGCAAACTGCTGCAGCCTCCTCTAAGTTATTTGTTCTTCCCTTTTGATAAACCTTCCCATCTTGATCACATTCTGATGCTGCTTGGCTCAAACATGCCCTTGTTAGTATCTGTGAAATATTGGAAAGTATGATTGAGCATACCTCTGAAAATGCAGGGAGTGATAATGTGTCAGAATGATCTTTTAATGGGCCTGTATCTTTTAGTATGTTTTAAATGTGTTTCAAAGTGTTTTAATTTTTGTAATAGAATACTTTGATTGTACCAATAAGGTTTTTTTGTTTGCTTTTTTGTTTTTTTAGCTGTATATTATTTTAATGTCTTGAAAGCCACTTTGGGTCCTGTACTAGGAGAAAGGTAGGATATAAATGAAGCAGACATACAAGCTGTCTACAATAATCGTTATTGCTTATTTAACTGGAAATGTAGCCACACCTGGAAGAAAAGGCTGGAGAGGTGGGGTTGGATCCACATTTATTTAAAAAAAAATTAAGTGGGAAAGAGAAGAAAGATTGTTTTTTATGTCTTTTTGTGGAAGGAGGGGACATGGATTTGCTCCTTTTTTTCCAAGTGTGGCAAGAGAGAATTTAATAAAGTGAAAAACTGAGGATTCCTTTTTTTGAAGTTCTTCCGTTGCTTGCAGGTGCAGAAACTGCAGGGGGTTCTAATAGACTTTCCATTTCAAAAAGACCTTTGATTAAAGTTTCCTTTCGAAGCGAGTTTGTGGAGGAAAAATGACAAGGATGGTGGTGCTGAAGGAGTTTTCAAAACACTACAGTGAATCTAAAAAAAAATAACCAGGGTGACTGAGGTGAAGATAACAATGGTTTTATTCTATATATTGAAATTACAATTGTTTGATGTCAGAGGCTGGGCAGGATTTTGTGTAGTGTACATTTGTATCTAAAGGAGAAGAAATACAACCTGAAGCTAATGGGTTAATCCCAGCTATGTTGAATAGTGAGTCAACACATAGGTAAATCCCATCTTTTAAAATCTCTCTCTCTCTCTCTCTCTCTCTCTCTCTCTGAAACACATTGTATTACTTTTTGGACAAAGTAGTATCATGAACATCCTACTATTAATAATAATTTTATGTGCCAATGAGTAAATGATACATAGGAATGTATCACATTCTTCATCTTCCACCTTGTCTTTCTCAATTTCCACTTCTTCCTTTTCCTCCTCCTTTTCTTCATATGAGCAAGACAGCATCAAAATTTTCCATTCCGTGCAAGTGAAAAAATAGTAACTACATCAAATCTGACAATCATCCAAGCTGAGCTTTTGAAGGCACCAGAGAAACCTGGAATGGTACAATCTTGCTAGCTCTGTAGATATAAGAAGCTGTTATAAGGGAGAAACTAGTGGCAATTCGTGCCCAGAAGCATCCATCCATTTAATTCATTCATTCTCTCTCTGGTCTACTCTCTACTTTGATACATTAGAAACACCCAATTATTGCTATGATGGAGAAAGCAATATACATTGGATTTCTGCCTGCCCTGTTAAAACTGTTAAAGGCAGAGAGGACAAGCCAGGAAAACAGAAGAAAAACAGCTCTCATTTCCATGGTGTAATTGGGTAACAGGTGAAGTGAGGTCAAAACTTGGAAAAGTTACTTTGTAGGTCTACAGTTCCCAGAGTTACCCAGACAGATGGAGACTCAGTGATCAGATGGTAGACATACTAGCTGGAACAGTCTATGAAATGTAGTCCAAAAAGATAACTTTTGTAACCTCTGCATAAGATCTGGCATACCTTTTTTGCATATGCATAGCATTACTAGCTTTTAGATCAGTTACTTTTCTTACATAAGGAAAAATAGCCACTTTGTCTGATTCATTTTTGGATAAGAACATGCTGAAAAAATGAAATTTTCTTCATTAAAGAATGAAAAGAAAGTGAGATTTTTTTTAAATCAACTTGGGAGAAAGTGAAATTGACAGATTTGTCCATTTAGCTGAAAGAGTTTGACTGCTTAGTTCTTTAAAAGTCTGGATTTCAATTCTTGTGTATTCAGTCATATTTGGAGTGCTGAATTAGTGTTGCCACCTCTTTTTAAAAACTGCCTGACAGACATCTTCACCAGGAACCATTTCGTACTAGTAATGGCTGCATATACTGAATGTATGCAGTTCAGATAGGTGAGAAATGTGTATTGCTTTGCTTTTGATATTAATTTAACTGAAATTTTTAAAAAGTCTTCATGAAGGAACTGCAAATTTTCCTGAGACTTGTGAAAGTGGGAGAAAACAAAAATGACTGGTTAATCTATCCAAACCTTTGTACTTTTAATTCAGGATCACAGGAACCTATACTCTCTGGATCTCTGGGGGGCATGGGTTCGTTTCAGAGGTCTGTGAACAGGCTACAAAAGCATTTTCCCTCTCTCTCCCATTTTCCTTCCTGCTGTGTGTGTATGTGCCAACATGCCATAGTGGTTTGAGCATTGGACTATGACTCTGGAAACCAGGGTTCAATTTCCAGCTTGGAAAAACTGCTGTGAACAAATCTTGCAAAAAAAAAAAAATCACACTCTCTCTCTCACACACACACAAAACCATGGCAGCCTTAGGGTTGCCATAGAACCTAAAAGTACACAGCATGCACTCAAACATTTAGAAGGGAAAGTTTAGAATTTTCAAGTGTTCCATGCAATTTTGGGTCTAATAAATGTGAAGAAAATCATTTTCTAATACAATAAAATAAGTTGCACACAAAAGTATTTTCCATTTGCCCTGGGGAAAATGTCTATAGCTTTTCTTAGATTTTCAAAGTCTTTTCAAACTGGCAAAACCACCTCTGAGTGCTCCTTACCTTAGGAAACACTATGAAATTCACAGGATTGTCATAAATGAACATGCAGATTGAAGACACATGCACACACACACACCTATACTGTAAGCCAGAAAGAGATTAAGAACGATTAGTTTAACTGTATCTTGATTTCAGCAGGCAAATATGTTTCCCATTATGCTTTGAAAAGCTTCTCCTGCAATTCAAGCTTCCCTGAAAAGCGCAGCCAAAAAGCCAGTCCATTTTTGGTGGTCAGTTAGCCACCTCATATATAGCACAGACATATAAGCTAGAAGAAACCTGTTTGTGCATTATACACGGGTAAGTTCCCATACAGAAGAAGTTGGATATTCTTGGCCAATGCACAATGTCCCCATTCAGTTCAGTTATGTAGAAGTGGACTTGTGCATATGGGACTATTCTTCATGCAGGTGTGCATTTTGTGTGTGCACATTTGGTTGCATATTTGATTGCACACTCAGGTGTGCATTCATAGAATCCTAGAGCTGGAAGAGACCTCAAAGCTCATCTAGTCCAATCCCATGCCATGCAGGAAGACACAACCAAAGCAGCTCTGAAAGATAGCCATCCACCTCTGTTTAAAAACCTCCAACGGAGATGCCACAAGCTGCACAAGCATTGTGCCAGGCAACACATGCATTACATAGTATGGTAAAAATGTACTTTCTCATGAAGATATTTATAGGACGAAACCCTGATGTAGCAAAATCTTGGCAATTGTAAGGATTCCACTAAATGTCAGACATGGCTTTTTGTCTCATGTTATTAAACTTCCTGGTTCTCTGGGTTCCATTCTAAATAACTGAAAAAGCTTCTCTTTTGGATTTTGGCTTCTCTTCCAAGGCTATAGAGGCAAGATCATTTTTGCTGAACTCAGCTTTTTTTTCCTCCCCTCACACAGTTATCAAGTAGGTCATTATAATTTTTCAGATCTAACAATTTTCTTATACTGAAAGAAAGAGGTTGGCAGCATGAGGCTTCATAGACATGAGTCTGCTTTGTCAAATGCAGTTGGATGCATTCTCCAAATTCATTTGAGAAAGTAGACTTAAGTCTATGAAACCTCATGCTGCCAACTTCGTTCTTTAGGTGCTACAAGATCTCTCTACATACTGATTCTATAGACTTACATGGCTATATCTTTGAATTCTATCATTTTTCTAATATGAATACAGGAAAACAGACAAGATAAGAGAGGCTATGCCAGTTTGTTTTTGCCTTTTCTCCCACTGCAGAGTTAACTGAGTGCACAATATTTTTGCAGTTTGAATTCAGTCTGCAACAATTGAAGCAAACTGAGGAAATTGGGGAAGGTGGGAAGCAGAGAGAGAATAACTGAGACCTATTAAAAGCAGTGGGGGAAAGTGAGATGATAGAGGATTAATTTGGACTGTCTTTGCCAAATTGGAACAGTTGGAGGGTATAATTTTGAATGTCTGGAGGATATAATTTTGGACTTTCCCAAGGCCAAAACAAGGCTTTAAGATAAAACAACAAGCTTTCTTTGAGCACCTTGAGATGTGCTCCCATTTTCTTCTTCAGAGTTCAGTGACTGCTGTCAATTTCTGCTTTGCTTCCAGAAATTTGACAGCAGATCAGTTTGTGTGTAGAAGTGTTAAAATCTATTGGCAAAAGAGCAAAAAGCTGGAGAAGAAAGAATGGGATAAGAAGGAGCCAGATAGGTTTTGGTGGGTCTTCTAGAACATGGCCACATAGCCCCAAAAACCCTACAAAATACTATGGATGCCGGCCATAAAAACGTTCAACTTTACACAGGAGCCAGATTACACCAAATTCAAACTTCATCTAGTCTAAGCATGCAGTTTTCCCCCACTGGAATGATCAAGCAGATCATTCCCATTTTTGTGATTTAATATTCTTATGAATCATAAAATTGGGAGGGATCCCAAGGGGCATGTAGTCCAACTTCTGTCAGGTTAGGTATCCAACACATTAAGAAGAAGAAGAAAAAGACCATGTTTGCTTTCTGCTTCTGTTGCTCAGTGGGAGACCTTTCTTCATGATATTTGTTCATGTCAAATTCTCTCTTTTGACTCTGGAAAATATTCCACCACTGATTGTTATCTCTGTTTTTTGGCTCCTATAGCTGGGCTTTTGGCAATGTAGGGATGCTCCCTATCTCCTCTTCCTTCTTCTACAACTTTTTTGTTATTCCTTTTCAGATTTGTTTCACCTGACAGTCTGTCAAAGTGATCCTCACCTGGCAGTCACACCTTCTGTTGAGATTAATATAAACTGAAAACACCTGTGCTTCAGATACTCTGAGAACCAAAAGGCTTCCTGCTGAATTTATTTGATTTTCCTTCCCCAGCTATAGCCAGTTCTCACAGCATCACCTCAGGTAACACTCACGCTAGTTTGATGAATGTGTTACTTCTGTGGGATGCAATTATCATGTCCATCATAACTGGGATTCTAACTCAAGAACATTGTAACATTGCAATCACTACCAACCAATTAGTCAACTCTATCTATACTGTAGGGGCAAGCCTGGCATAGTGGTTTGTGTGTTGGGCTACAGTTCTACAGACCAGGGCTTGAGTCCCAGCTCAGCAATGAAATCCACTGGGTAACCTTGGGTGAGTCACACTCTCTCAGCCTCAAGGGATGGCAATGGCAACCTCCCTCTGAACAAATCTTTAAAAGAAAAACTCATGATAGGTTTGCCTTTGGGTCACCATAATTTCAAAAGAGAGCAACAAATTTAAATTGCGCATTTCCCTTAAGGCTGGAACACAAGGCTGCTTATAGGTAAGTATGATTCAACTTGCATCTAGCTGAAAAAAAGACCAAAAGATAAACAAAAATAAATTAGCACTACAAAGTGTTTGTAAAATTAAAATGATTTTAACCATTGGAAGCATAGATTAAAGTAGTAGTAGTAGTAGTAGTAGTGTGCCTCTAAGTAGTTTCAGAATTATGACAACCCTAAGGTGAGCCTACCATGAGGGTTCCTTAGCAAGTTTCTTCAGAGAGGGTTTGCATTACCATCCTTTGAGGCGGAGAGTGTGTGACTTGTCCAGGGTCACCCAGTTGGTTTCCATGGCTGAGCAGGGTTTTGAACCCTAGCCTCCGACACTCAAATCATGCTGGCTCTCTAATAAAAGTAATACAGCACACTACAACAGAAAAACTTACATATAAAACAATCAGTACTTGAATAGGAACCTGTTGATGATACAGCAGGAAGGTGGAGGCCCTTCTAGTCTTCCAGAATTTAAGAGCAATCAAAGAGAAGGCCTTCTCTTGCATTCCTACCAAAAATGTTGTGAAAAGGAGATGTACCTCCCACAGAGAGCGTTTAGTCCAGGCAGGCTCATGTCCTTCAGAAAACCTAGACCAGAACCATATAGGGCTTTATAGTTCCAACTGACAGAATGAAAATCGGAGAGGGCTCCTACACCTTTGATAGAATTGCATGCTTGGCATGAAATCAGATAATAAAGATCATCTGTTGAAAGCTCTTCTATAAAATCATTAAAGTTACAGAAGTACTTTCCAGTTTTCACTCTGTCAGCCCTAAAATAACAACCATGCTGAATTGTATCTGGAAACCAAGTTAAGAGACAGGGGTAGCTTGGGACTGATTGTTGTCTAGCTTATGCCTTGTCTATTTGTTCACTCTGCTTGGGAAGTCCATTACTTTCTCTCCAATTTTCCATCAAATTTTTGCATATTGTTATGCTCTTATTCTAACCTGCTCAGTTATTTACACATTTTATGGAGTGTACACATTCCCCCACTGACTAATGTATTTTATTTATTTATTTCAAGGATTTATATCCTGCCTTTCTCCCACTAAGGCATCTTTATGCATATTTTTCAGTCATGTGTATTTGTAAGAATTTAAATTTTATGATGAAGTGTATTTCTTTTCACAAGCCACGGGAAGGGGAGTTTAGATGAGATACAACCAAATTGTATGCCAGCCATATTTTTAGCAAGCCATAGCAGATGTAAGGTATGGTAAGATAATGCTGATGGGCGCCATCCACCTGGCAGATAGCAAAGATGGTGGATTAATATCCATTTATTGCTACCATTACCTAAAGTTTATTATGTACTTTTACTGACATCTTTCTCTTAATTTTTCCCCTTCTGTTGATCAGATGTGTTAAAATCAATGGGGCATATTGGCCTATTTATTAGTCATGATTCTAAGCATGATTATGTCTAATCCAGTCTATAGGCTGTGCACAAGTTCTCCAAATCAGGACTGAAAATTTGACATCAAGTTTAATTTTGTGCTCACAAGGATGTTTTGTCAATTCCTTTTGTTCTTTCTAATTCAGATAACAATATTTATTACCAAAGCAGTCTCTTGTTTGAAGCTGTGAATTACCAATTAAAGTTGATCCCTTGAAGTAATCTTCACTTTCCTCCTCTTTGTGATTGATTCACATTTCAAATATAGCATTAAGAAGGAAATGAATGCTGTGGTTTATTTTTTTTCCCCCTTTGGAAAAAAAAAAACCTTATTATTTATTCTGCAACTGCTCTCTAAATCACACAGATGAAGGAACAATTAGACAGCCTGCCTTTCAATTATAATCTGAATTTTATGTAAGCAAACATTAAATCTAAGAAAGCTAATCCTGCTTGGGTTGAAATGAGCAAATAACAACAGGAAATAGAAGAAACTGATATTTTTAAAAATGAGCTAGCAGATGTAGCAGTTACAGACCAGGAAAAGTTTGGGTCTAATGAGTGTGTACTACTTTTTCATGTATTTCTCTAAAAAGTGTTTAGATGTTGTTTATACATAAATATTTGTGTTTAATTATCTCTATTTGCTTACATCCAGAGATTTCAAAATGTGTAGGTCAATAATAAAGGATACCATATGGAACCATACCTGTAATTAATGTACGATGACCAGGATCCTTCATTGGTATTGCATAACATCAATCTTGACATGAGCATTTATGTATGAAATATACTGTGTAAACTTTGGGTTGAATAACAGTGTTTCACAAATGAACTAAGGCAACAAATTTGTAACAGAATATGCAACTAAATGTGCATGCATGTGTGCATAATGCACAACCATGCCTTAGGGTCTCCATAAGTTGAAAACAATTTGAAGGCACACACCACCATGTAAGGGCCTCCACATGTGCGACTCAGCTTCCATATCCTGATGGTGCAGTGGTTAAATGCCTGTACTGCAGCCACTCATTCAAAACCATAAGGTTATGACTTCAATACCAGCAAAAGGGCTCAAGTTCGACTCAGGCTTGCATCCTTCCGAGGTCGCTAAAATGAGTACCCCTTTTCAGTCTGGTTTCCGCCCACGGCACTCTACGGAGATGGCTCTCACCTAGATCTCAAACAATCTCTTGCGGGCCAAGGCCTCTACTCCATCCAAATTCTTCTTGATTTGTCTGTGGCCTTTGACACAGTGGACCAGTGTCTCCTGCTTGACTTACTCTCTGACCTCTGGTTCTCCAACTGGTTTAAATCTTACTTGCCTGTTAGATCTTTTGCAGTGGTCATGGGTGGTCAGAGTTCCTCCTCTGTTCCCTTATCTGTTGGAGTTCCTCGGGGCTCTGTTCTGGATCCGCTTTTGTTCTCTCTATACACATTGTCCCTTGGTAAACTCATCAGTTCTTTCGATTTCTCCTATCATCTGTATGCCGATGACACTAAGCTGTATATTTCCACCCCTGACCTTGCGCTGGGGCTTGAACAGAAAGTTTCATCTTGTCTGACTTCTATCTCTCAGTGGATGTGGCATTGGCGCTTGAAGTTCAACATGTCTGAGACTGAGCTTCTTGTCTTTCCACCTAAGTCCACTCTTCAATACTCCTTCTCTATCTCTGTTGACGACAGATGCAGTCTTGGTTTCATTTTTTATTCTTCTCTGTCATTTATTCCCCAGATTCAGGCCACCTCCAAGGCCTTTAGATTCTCTCTTTACAACATTGCTAAAACCCGTCCATTCCTCTCAGCCTCCACTGCCAAGACTCTGGTCCATGCCCTAGTGGTCTTGTGACTAGATTATTGTAAACTTCTTCTGACAGGGCTTCCTCTCTCTCACCTCCATACTTTAAATTCTGTCCAGCATTCAGCTGCATGTATTATCATATCCACTCACCGCTTTGACCATGTTTCTCCTCTTTTCTCCTCCCTTCATTGTCTCCCCTTCCCCTTCCGCATCCAGTACAAGCTTTTTGTCTCCATGGACTGGCTCCTCCTTATTTATCTGAACTTCTTTCTCCTCAGATTCCTTCTCATACTCTCCACTCTGCTAGTCAAGGTCTCCTGTCCGAGATGATGATTTCCACTGCCCCGTCCCTGATTCATCCCTTCTCACTTGCTGCCCCTCACTCCTGGATCCTTCTTCCTCCACATGCATGACTCATCACTTCTCTAACCAGTTTCAAAACTGAGTTAAAGACTATATTGTTTAGGGAAGCATTCCCAGGTGTGTGTCCTTCTCTGTCCCAGGATGCTGCATCTTAATTATGTGTAAAGAAGTTAAGCCCTCCTTCCAGTCCATCCGCCTTGGTACAGGCCTCAAAGGGAGTGAAGAACTGCTGGATTTGATCCCTTTCCTCACCACCATTCCCTTCTCCTTCTTTGTCATGTCTCTTTAGATTGTAAAGATGAGGGCATGGAACCATCTAATTAAATGATCGTATATATAATGCTGCGTAAATTTACAGCACTATATAAATAAAGGTTAATAATAATAATAATAATAATAATAATAATAATAATACCCAGATTGTTGGGGGCAAGTAGCTAACAATTGTAAACTGCTTAGACACTTCTTAGAATCATAGAATCATAGAATCACAGAGTTGGAAGAGACCACAAGGGCCATCCAGTCCAACACCCTGCAATGCAGGAACTCCCAATCAAAGCATCCCCGACATATGGCCATCCAGCCTCTGTTTAAAGACCCCTAAGGAAGGAGACTCCACCACACTCAGAGGGAGTGTGTTCCACTGTTGAAGAACAGCCCTTACTGTCAGGAAGTTCCTCTTAATGTTGAGGTGGAATCTCTTTTCCTGGAGCTTACATCCATTGTTCCGGATCCTGTTCTCTGGAGCAGCAGAAAACAATCTTGCTCCCTCCTCAATGTGACATCCCTTCAAGCATTTAAACAGGGCTATCATATCACCTCTTAACCTTATCCTCTCTAGGCTAAACATTCCCAGCTCCCTAAGTCATTCCTCATAGGGCATGGTTTCCAGACCCTTCACCATTTTAGTCACCCTCCTTTGGACCCGCTCCAGTTTCTCCACATCCTTTTTGAATTGTGGTGCCCAGAACTGGACACAGTATTCCAGGTGGGGCCTAACCAAAGCAGAATAGAGTGGCACTATAACTTCCCTTGATCTAGAAACTATACTTCTATTGATGCAGCCTAAAATTGCATTGGCAATTGAATTTCATTTTGTTAACATCGGCCCAGCTATGTAGTCTATTCAGGTCATTTTGAATTTTGATCCTGTCCTCTGGGGTATTAGCTACTCCTCCCAGTTTAGTGTCATCTGCAAATTTGATAACTAGGCCCTCAATAATTTCATCCAAGTCATTGATAAAGATATTGAATAGAACTGGGCCCAGGACAGAACCCTGTGGCACCCCACTGGTCATTTCTCTCAAGGATGAAAAGGAACCATTGTTGAGCACCCTTTGAGTTCGGTCAGTCAAGCAGTTACAAATCCATGTCTAGTCCACATTTTGCAAGCTTGTTTACAAGAATGTCATGGGGAACCTTGTCAAAGGCCTTACTGAAATCAAGATATACTACATCCACAGCATTCCCTTCATCTACCAAGCTAGTTATTTTATCAAAGAGAGAGAGAGAGAGAGAGATCAGGTTTGTTCGGCATGAACTGTTTCTCTGAAACCAATGTTGGCTTTTTGTGATGATGGAATTATCTTCTAGATATCCGCAGACTCTCTGTTTAATAATCTGTTCTAGAATCTTTCCTGGAATTGATATCAGACTAACTGGGCGATAATTGTTGGGATCCTCTTTTTTTCCCTTTTTGAAGATGGGGACAACATTTGCCCTCCTCCAGTCTGCTGGGACTTCTACTGTTCTCCAGGAGTTCTCAAAGATTATTGCCAATGGCTCTGATATTACATTTGTCAGTTCTTTTAATCCCCTTGGGTGTAGTTCATCTGGTCCTGGAGACTTCTATTCATTTAGATTAACCAGGTATCCCTGTACTATTTCTCTACTTCTTCTGTGCTGAAATTCCCCTATTCTGTCCTCTGCCCCATTATCCTTAGGTTGGGCACACTTTGCCTTTTTTGAGAAGACTGAAGCAAAGAAGGTGTTGAGTAATTCTGCCTTTTCTTTGTCCCCTTTTAGCATTTTGCCATCTTCTGCACGCAGTGGCCCAACCGTTTCCTACTTCTTCCTTTTACTGCGGACATACCCAAAAAACCCTTTTTTATTGTTCTTAACTTCTCTAGCCAACCTGAGTTCATTCTGCGCTTTAGCTTTTCTGACTTTATCCTTACACATGCTGGCTTTTTGTTTGAATTCCTCTTTGGTGATTTCCCCATTTTTCCATTTCTCATACATGTTCCATTTAAAACTTAGCTCAGCTGAAAGTTCCGTAGTCATCCATCCTGATTTCTTGAGACATTTCCCATTTTCTTCCGCATTGGAACTGTTTGAAATTGCGCCTTCAGTATCTCCCTTTTGAGGAACTCCCATCCGTCTTGAACTCCCTTCTCTTTTAGTGTACCTGACCATGGGATCACCCCTAATATTTCTCTAAATTTATTGAAATTAGGTCTCCTAAAGTCTAGAATTCATGTCTGACTATGCCTAGCTTCTCCTTTCCACTGTATAACAAACTCCAGGAGAACATGGTCACTCCCACCTAAGGATCCAACCACTTGCACCCCATCAACTAGGTCTTCCCTGTTGGTTAAGATCATATCCAAAATAGCTGACTGCCTTGTTGCCTCTTCCACCTTTTGCACAATGAAATTGTCTTCCAAGCAAGTGAGGAATTTGCTAGACCTTGATGATTTGGCAGAATCTGAATTCCAGCAAATGTCAGGATAGTTGAAGTCACCCATTACTACTATATTTCTCCTATCTGAATGTATGATCATCTGTTCTAGAAAGGCATCATCCAATACCTCTGCCTGAGTCGGGGACCTGTAGTAGACTCCCACAGTAACATTCCTGTTGTTTCCCTCTCCTTTAATGTTTATCCTGATGCTCTCCACTTGGCTTCCAGTATTGATGTCCTGAATCTCTTCACAGGTGTAAATATCCCTGACATATAATGCCATTCCTCCTCCTTAACTGTTTGGCTTGTTTCTCTTAAAAAGGTTATACCCCTCTATTTCTATATTCCAATAGTGAGACTCTTCCCACCAGCTTTCAGTGATGGCTATTATATCATATTTCCCCTATTGTGCTAGGATTTCAAGTTCATCCTGCTTATTTCCCATGCTCTGTGCATTAGTGTAGAGACATCTAAGACCATGTGTCCCCTTTACTTGCTGCCTGTTCATGTTTTTTTGCCTCCTACTGTTGGGTCTTTGCACTGTTTGCCTTGTTCCCTCTATGTCAGTTTCAGTGTTTATTCCAGCCCTTTTGCCTTCCAAAATGTTCCAAAATGTTGTAACCCCTGCCATGCAGCCACACAATCAACATGTTCACAAGAGATTCAAGCTCTGTTTAAAGACTTCCAAAGAAGTAGAATTCACCACACCCTGAGGCTACTGTTCCACTATGGAAAATTTATTGCTCTCAGGAGATTCTTCCTAATGTTTCGATGGAATCTTCCTTCTTGCAATCTGAATCTATAGGTCTATGTCCTAGTCTTCAGAGCAGCTGAAAACAATCTGGCTCCATCTTCTACATGAATCCCATCAAATATTTAAAAATTAAAAACCATATCCTATGAGGAGTGACTTAGAGAACTGACAAAGTTGAGCTTTGAGAAGAGAAGACCGAGAGAAATTTCCTAACTCCTCCATGATAGAATTTCACCTGTCTTTTGGGGGTACTTTTATTTTGCATACCCTCCAACATTTCAGAGACAAAACCTGAGACAATGTGTCCAAATAACATCAGAGTGTGGTCAAGATAGCAGATATTATAAATCAGGAAGAATGCACAAGCTTGGATAAATTGAAGAAATGCTTTTGCCTAAACCTATGGGGAAAGGCAAGATTCTGCCCTCTCCTCTCATGTTCCTCCTGACTGAGGGCAAACCACTTTTTTACTTTGAATTTAATTTACAGCAACTAAAGTAAGCTGAGGAAAAATGGAGAAAGTAGGAGGAGGAGAGAAAAACTGGGACAATTTCAAAGCAGCTGAAAATGCTGGGCTGACAGAGGATTATTAGTGACAGTCCCTGGCAAATTGTGACACTTGGAGGGTATAGTTTTGAATTCTATTGTTTTACTTGACCTTTCACTAGGCCATTTTTTTTCCTTTTATTTTTATTTTTTTACAAAAAAATGACATCTCTTTTGCCTTTAATAGCCTTATTTTTTTTAAAAAAAATCCTACAGAAAACATTGTAGGAATTTTAATGCATAGACAGTGTCAGTTTATTGAAAAGTTTTTATATATTCATATTTTGGAGTCTGTAATTACCTCTCATGAGCAAAGCAGAGAATTCATGCTCTCACCGGCTGCGTTTCTTTCCTTTTCAAGCTCAATGAGACTGCAGACGGTTCTCATTTTTTTTGACAACACTTTTATTAATAGAGCAGGTTTTTACAAAGCAATGCTGTTTGCATGATGCAAAATTAATTAGAAAAGTCTGTTTTAATTTATAAATATGCAATTACAGTTAAACAAATATGAAGTTGGGACTTTTGCATTATTCTCGGTGGGTTTCAAGCAGCTTGCTTGGGGCGGATCAGAAAGAAGCTTTGCTTGGCTAGTACAGCTATAAAAAGAGACAATTTGTGCATCTCTGAAGGGAATTGCAAATCTATTAAAACATATTTCAGGAGTTTGTTCAAATTAAGGATTGTGAGAACCAGCAAACAGATTTGTTGGATAGTCTGATTTTTTTTTTAAAAAAAAAATAATAATAACTATAAGGTCTATTTTTTAGAAATAGGCAGTAGACAGTTTCTTTCTAATTAGACATAAATTGTCTAAATGTTGCTAAGTTAATGCTGTTAATGCTTCTCTGTTTTTGGTGGTTATTCCCTTTTTTTGACCTAGATGTTTTACAATGTATTAATTTGTACTGGGAAAAAGATCTTGATGTTTTTAGATCCTACATCCTAAATCCTGATGTTAGCCCTGGATAGACTACAGCCTTTAAACCAACTGGATTTGTCTAAATCTTGATAAGACCAGAGTTTGATTTCCTCCTTAGCCATGGAAACCTACTGGGGCAAAACATACTCGCTCAGCCTCAGAAAGAAAGAGTGGCACCTCTTAAAAATTAATCTTGCCAAGAAAACCCCATGATAGCTTTGTCTTATGGCTGTCATAAGTCAGAAACAATTTGAAGGCACACAACAAGAGCAACAACGAGTGCTGACTCCTCATTTAACAGTTGGCTCAATGAGTCTACAGTGGTCCTTCTTCCCTGAGGTTAGGGGTGAAGGATCCCAGTAAATGTGGAAAAACTGCAAACTAAAAAACAAACAAAACAAACAAACTTCTTTTTACCTGAGAGAACACCTCTCTAGAAATCTTCAGGTCCTCCTGTGCAACTCTATGGTTATCATCTGCCAGAAACGGATCACAGAATCATGCTGGGGGACCTATGAATGCCCAGAGAAGTGTTTTCTCTAGGAGCTTCTAGGTTCTACAGAATAACTCTATGGTCAACTTGTGGCAGATTTGGGCAGGAGGACCTAGAGATTCCTTTAGAGAACATATTACTCAAAACAGCAAATAGTCAAATCTGCAAAAATGAAAGCTGCAAATGTGGAGGGGCAACTGTACTGTACTCTGGTTTGGAGCAGCAAACAAGATTACTGACATTGTTTAATAAAATTAAATTTCTGAGACATGGAATATAATGCATGGCGAATATGGTACTGCTGCTAAAACACAAGTACTCCAGAGCTAGAAAGATCAATGTCCTCTATGTATTGTACAATTATCAGAAGATCTCACTGCTTTAGCAACACACACACCTAGAGCAAACTTTCCATCCTTCTAACATTGGAACCTCTAACTCTTTGCAAAGTACTCTTACCTGGGCTAAGCATTCAGAAAATTATCACATAAAAGCAGCACATTTTTAAACAATTATATTGTTAGATCGAGGATACAAATACAACAAACATCCTCTCCATAAAAAGACCCTTCTGCTATAATCAGTTAATAGCCAAAACCTTCTCTTAATTGAATCAGCAAAAGAAGATATTAAAGAAGATATTAATTATCAGCAAAAAAAAAAAAAAAGATATTAAAGGTGGCCTTCCTATCCTCTGGTGCAGGCTGGGTGAAGCCACAAAGAAGGTCTTCTCACCAAATGTGCCTGGGAAGTGCTGTGACAGAGAACACCATCCCACAAGCAACTCCAGACTTGGGCAGATTGATATAAGAACATGCAGGCCAAGATTTTCACTTAAGGCTATTGCTGTTCTGTGCCTCCAACTTACAAATACCTTATGGTTTTCTTGACAAAATTTACTCAGAGGTGGTTAGTGACTGCCTTCCAGGAAGATTGGTGTGTGTGTTTATTGAAAGGTTTCCATTGCTGAACAGGAATTTGAATCCTGGATGGTGTCTGCACAGGCTGGAATATTCCAGGAGCAGCCCAGAGTATCCTGACCCTAAAACTGCCCTGAGCTCTCCCCATTATCTGAGGGCTTCAGTTGTGACATTGGGCAGGTGTTCACATGTGTGTCCTGATGTGCCACCTACCTAGGCCACCATGGCATCAACTCACTTGCTTCTGAAGTCAGAACACCTCATTCTGACCACAGAGAAAATGCCTGCATGGCTAGCTGTTGAACTTGATAGCCCTTTCAATGCTATCATTCTATTCTTTTCTATGATACTAGGACTCATTGCTGTTGTCATCACACCATATGGTACAGCGGGATGCACATGCAAACAGCTGTGCTGTATCACAATGGAGGGCTCTTGATCTTCTGGGAAAATTCAGAACAAACAGTAAGTTTTAAAAATCTGTTCAAAAGGGGTATACTCCAGATCTGGTGCTAAACAGGACAGATGTCATCTGGCCTTTTTGCTCCATAACCGTGGTTTGAGCTGTGCATGTTCCAGACTCCCCACCCAGATGGTGGGGGAAAGCATTTTATTTGGCCCATGCAGACAGGGCCCAGTTCTTCTGAACAAGAATCCTGTTGGGTAGTCCCATCTACAGTAGACTCACTGAATCAATTGTTAAATGGTGATTCAAAGTACAGTTTAATCCAATTCATTCAACTTGCCTGCTGTGATCAGCCTAACAGGAGAATTTAAATTTAGGAATACTGAGAAAACTCAAATTTGCTGTGTTGTTGTTAGCCCGAGTTTGGACCCCAAAATTACCCCTCTCGTGTTTAATATTAACTTCATATTAAAAAGGGACGCTGATGGAAAGTGACCTGTGAATAAATTGGATTGCCCTTAGGAGGACATCTGGTCCCAGACCTTTGGCTCCAGCCCTGGGGGAAGAGGAAGGAACCCACCACAATGGATCAGCCAGAGATCTCAGCATAATCCCTTTGAGCAATGTAGGCAGTTAACAGGATTCACACAGAGGAAGACGGTGGTGCTTGTAGAGGCAAGGATCTCTCTTGCCAAGGTGTGAGTTTTCACTTTGTCTTAGGAAGTAACAGCTATCTCCAAAGATTTACAGCTCTCAGCTTTTGGTGTGAGAACATTTGCTGCAGCCATCAGTCTTTTATCCAAACAATCATAGTCACATCTACTGCAATTCCCATCTAATTTTCCTTCCTGGAAAATAATTTGGCATATCATTAATCTTTTCAAGTCTTTGGTGTTTGCCCTCAAGGCACATTTCACCATACAAATATTGGCCACTATCTCCCCCCCCCCCCCATTCTTTACGTTTAGTTCGAAGCAGGCAGCCATGCTGTCAGGTTTCTGCAATAGTCAGCTGCACCCCACTTTCAATTTCTGTTCCTTCATGTGAAAGCAAGCCTCATCATTGGTAAGTAATGCCATTAGCAAAGCCTTAAACTATTAATCTCTCCCACTTTTGTTTCTTAGCTCTTGTGTGTGTGTAAGAGAGTGTGTGTGAGTACATGTGTTTTTGTGTGTATGTTGTTCATTCCCTTAATAAACTACAACTAATTTGGATTTGCCTCTGGAGTTTTGTGTGATATGGAACTGATATTGTTGGGTTGGTCCCTAAGGCTGCTCTTGCCCTGGCCAGAGTATTATTTCATTTGAGCTATTATTAAAATCCCCCTATAAACATATCAATTGGTGGGTGCCTTTAAAGGACCCCAGCAATTGGATAACATTGTGTAAATCTAATTTATAGAATTATATATTAATTCTACTGCACAAACCTTGTCTTGCGTTATATGGCACGGCTGTGCAACTTAACCAAAATACCAAAGGTACAACCAAATGTACAAGCAAATTTATATGTGTGATTCAGTTCTCTATAGATATAGATATATATTCTCTATGGTTCTATGTGTATCTAGGTGTAATGTTTATACACATTAATGCACAATGGCTCTACATTCACAACTACAACCTTGAACTAAATTTTGCCATTTTACACGAAACAAAAAGACACACTGTTTCTGTAGCGGAATTTGCATGAGTCTAGGACATCAACAGGATTCTAGCCATGGTTCCCATATGCCATCTGAGACAGAACAGTACCCTATTCAACATCACCCATGCAAAAGGAGAACTGAATCATTTTCACATCAGTGTCAAATGTGACGTTTGGGGAACCAATGCTGAAAATCCCACATATACCTCTTGCTGTCCCTGGGTAATAAAATACAATTGTATTAAATCCCCTTGCTGGAATAACTTCACTGGCTGCCAGTTTGCTCCTGGTGATGACCCATAAATCTCTTTATGTCTTTGGCTCAGGACCATATCTCCCTTTATGAGCCCATTAAAGCTCTCAGAGGTACTTATCTCTGTCCAACCATCTTCTTAGGTTTCTTTGGTGACAAGGGTGAGAGTCTTCTCAGTGGCTGCTCCCTCCTTCCAAAAGGAGGCAAGGGTCAAGTGGCTCTCTCTCTCCTTCCACTAGCAAGTTAAAGTATTTTTATGCCATCATACTTTTGGAAACTGACTATGGCGGACTATGTGTGGTACTGTTTAGCTTTATAAATTATTATTATTATTATTATTATTATTATTATTATGTTTTATTTATCTAGCACTGTAAATTTACACATACAATTGTACATACAGTCTTTGAATTAGATGGTTCCCTGCTCTCAGGCTTACCATCTTAAAAGACACAACACAAAAGGAAAAGGGAATGGTGGAGGGGAAGGGTTTAATTGCACAACAAGGGAAATATGATATAATAGGCATCACTGAAACCTGGTGGGATGAGTCTCATGATTGGAATGTAGAAATAGAGGGGTATAACCTTTTTAAGAGAAACAGGCCAAGCAGGAAAGGAGGAGGAATAATAATAATAATAATAATGTTTTATTTATACCCCGCTCTTCAGCCAAGACTATCAGAGCGGCTTACAATTTGTTAAACAAACAGCTTCATTTACAATTGTAAGCTATTTGCCCCCAACAATCTGGGTACTCATTTTAGCGACCTCGGAAGGATGCAAGCCTGAGTCAAGCTTCAGCCCTTTGCTGGTCTTGAATTCGCCACCTTCTGGTTTTGAGTGAGTGGCTGCAGTACAGGCATATGTCAGGGATATTTACACCAGTGAAGAGATGCAGGAAGTCAATACTGGAAGCCAGGTGGAGAGCATCTGGATAAAAATTAAAGGAGAGGGAAATAACAGGGATGTTACTGTGGGAGTCTACTACAGACCCCTGACTCAGGCAGAGGAATTGGATGATGCCTTTCTAGAACAGATAATCACATACTCAGAAAAGAGAGATGTAGTAGTGATGGGTGACTTCAACTATCCTGATATTTGCTGGAAGTCAAACTCAGCCAAATCCTCAAAGTCTAGCAAATTCCTCACTTGCCTGGAAGACAATTTCATTGTCCAAAAGGTGGAAGAGGCAACAAGGGGATCAGCCATTTTAGATCTGATCTTAACCAACAGGGAAGACCTAGTTGATGGGGTGCAAGTGGTGGGATCCTTAGGTGGAAGTGACCATGTTCTCCTGGAGTTTGTAATACAGTGGAAGGGAGAAGCTAGGCATAGTCAGACACGCACTCTAGACTTTAGGAGAGCTGATTTCAATAAACTTAGAGAAATACTGGGAGTGATCCCATGGTCAGGAATACTAAAAGAAAAGGGAGTTCAAGACGGATGGGAGTTTCTCAAAAGGGAAATATTGAAGGCACAATTTCAAACAGTTCCAATGAGGAAGAAAAATGGAAGATGTCTCAAAAAGCCAAGATGGATGACTAAGGAACTTTCAACTGAGCTAAGTTTTAAACGGAACATGTATAAGAAATGGAAAAATGGAGAAATCACGAAAGAGGAATTCAAACAAATAGCCAGCACATGTAGGGGTAAAGTCAGAAAAGCTAAAGCGCAGAATGAACTCAGGCTTGCTAGAGAGGTTAAGAACAATAAAAAGGGCTTTTTTGGATATGTCCCCAGCAAAAGGAAGAAGAAGGAAACAGTGGGGCCACTGCGTGCATAAGATGGCAAAATGCTAACAGGGGACAGAGAAAAGGCAGAATTACTCAACACCTTCTTTGCTTCAGTCTTCTCAGAAAAGGCAAAGGGTGCTCAACCTAAGGATAATGGAACAGGAGACAGAATAGAGGAAATTCAGCACAGAATAAGTAAAGAGGTAGTACAGGAATACCTGGTTAACCTAAATGAATATAAATCTCCAGGACCAGATGAACTACATCCTAGAGTATTAAAAGAACTGGCAAATGTAATATCAGAGCCATTGGCAATAATCTTTGAGAACTCTTGGAGAACAGGAGAAGTCCCAGCAGACTGGAGGAGGACAAACGTTGTCCCCATCTTCAAAAAGGGAAAAAAAGAGGATCCCAACAATTATCGTCCAATTAGTCTGACATCAATTCCAGGAAAGGTTCTAGAGCAGATCATTAAGCAGAGAGTCTGTGAACACTTAGAGGCCAATGCCATAATCACAAAAAGCCAACATGGGTTTCAGAGAAACAAGTCATGCCAAACGAACCTGATCTCTTTTTTTGATAAAATTACCAGCTTGGTAGATGAAGGGAATGCTGTGGATATAGTATACCTCGATTTCAGTAAGGCCTTTGACAAGGTTCCCCATGACATTCTTGCAAACAAGCTTGCAAAATGTGGGATAGACAAGTTAACTGTTACATGGATTTGTAATTGGTTGACTGGCCGAACTCAAAGGGTGCTCAGCAATGGTTCCTTTTCATCCTGGAGAGAAGTGACCAGTGGGGTCCCACAGGGCTCTGTCCTGGGCCCAGTGCTATTCAACATCTTTATTAACGATTTGGATGACAGAATTGGGAGCATACTTATCAAATTTGCAGATGACACTAAACTGGGAGGAGTAGCTTATACCCCAGAGGACAAGATCAAAATTCAAAATGACCTGAATAGACTAGAAAGCTGGGCCAGTGCTAACAAAATGAAATTCAATGCGGAGAAATGTAACGTTCTGCACTTAGGGCGGAAAAATGAAATGCACAGATATAGGATGGGGGACACCTGGCTGAATGAGACCACATGTGAAAGGGATCTAGGAGTCCAAGTAGACCATAAGCTGAACATGAGTCAACAGTGTGATGCGGCAGCCAAAAAAGCTAATGCAATTTTAGGCTGCATCAATAGATGTATAGTTTCTAGATCAAGGGAAGTTATAGTGCCACTCTATTCTACTTTGGTCAGGCCCCACCTGGAATACTGTGTCCAGTTCTGGGCACCACAATTCAAAAAGGATGTGGAGAAACTGGAGCGTGTCCAAAGGAGGGCAACTAAGATGGTGAAGGGTCTGGAAACCTTGCCCTATGAAGAACGCCTTAGGGAGCTGGGGATGTTTAGCCTGGAGAAGAGAAGGTTAAGAGGTGATATGATAGCCCTTTTTAAATATTTGAAGGGATGTCATATTGAGGAGGGAGCAAGCTTGTTTTCTGCTGCTGCAGAGACTAGAACGCGGAACAATGGATGCAAACTGCAGGAAAAGAGATTCCACCTCAACATTAGGAGGAACTTCCTGACAGTAAGGGCTGTTCGACAGTGGAACACACTCCCTCGGAGTGTAGTGGAGTCTCCTTCCTTAGGGGTCTTTAAGCAGAGGCTGGATGGCCATCTGTCAGGGATGCTTTGACTTGGAGTTCCTGCATGGCAGGGGGTTGGACTGGATGGCCCTTGTGGTCTCTTCCAACTCTATGATTCTATGATTCTGTGATTCTATGAATTGCTTTTTAAAACACTTTTATATTATTACTTTTATTCTCATTTTTGTATAGGTTTTTAAATTCTTTTTATTTGAATAATAAGTTGTTAAAAAACACAAAACAACTTCCAAATATAGGGAAATATTTCCAAATATAGGGAAATCCAAAATGAATTACAGAATGAAAATTCAAGTAGCAAAGGGATTCATGGGAAAGTTTCACCGAGCAGATAAAGAAACAAGGGCAAAGAAGAAAAAATTATTACCATTAATAGTCTTATGTTATAAAATGGAAAATATGATTCGGTGTTAAAATCATCTAGTCGAATCAATTAACAATTGTAAGAAACTAGACATAAATGCCTGTCATAAGGAAGTGTGAATTAGTTGTTTTTTTAAATGAAAAACAACAAATATTTTTTAAAAAAAACATTGCACCAGTAACGATGCAAATATTACAGTCACATACACAAGTTCTACACTTACTAACACACATTACATACATACGTCTTGTATGTAATGTAGAAGTAAGTTTTTGTATAGTACTTAATCAGTAATGTTTTTAAATATGCTGAGAAAGGTGGGATATACATGAATAAAATTATATGTTGTTGTCGTTGTTGTTGCTTCTACAGCTGACACTGATGACAGCTCCCAGTCCTAGATGGAGTCACACTCTCCTTGAAGGACTCTGTTCGCAGTTCCTTGACTCATCGCTTCACATGACTAATCAGGTGAATGCGGTGGTCAGGAGCGCCTGTTATCAGCTTTGGCTGATACTCCAGCTGCACCCTTTCCTGGACAAGAAAGACCTGGAATCTCTGGTACACAGATTCTAGTAACCTCACGTCTGGATTTCTGTAACAAACTCTGCATGGAGCTACCCTTGTGCTTAACCCAGAAACTTCAACTAGTTCAGAACATGGCAGTCAGGCTTATTACTGGAACATCTAGGAGAGAGCACATCACTCCTGTGCTTAATGCTCTCCACTGGCTGCCCATTAGTTTCTGGGCATAGTACAAGGTGTTGGTTTTAACCTTTAAAGCCCTACATGGCCCAGGCCCATCTTACCTCAGGGACCGCCTCTTCCCGTATGACCCCCCCCCCCCACACACACACACTCCAGTCCTCTGGAGTATGAAAACCAGGCTGTCACAGACCTCCCAGAGGACTTTCACAGCTACTGCTCCCAAGCTTTGGAACGGCCTGCCGGACAAGATGTGTCTTATTACATCATTGACTAGTTTCAAAAAGGCTTTAAAGATGCCTCTCTTCTGGCAGGCCTTTCCGTGAAAAGGAATAAATAAAACATTGATTCCTGGCTCTGAAACTGAAACTGGGTAGATAACCTTAGTGGTCGCCTTTGTTTAATTTCTGTGATTTCATCTATTGCGTATTTGCACAAGAACTGTTAATGAGATTGCACTTTAATTGCTACTGATTTTTAATTTTAACTGTCATTGATTTTAATATTGTTGGTTTAATTTAATTTTAAGGGGGGGGGGCGGTCAGGAAGGGGTGTGATTGTTGTTTTATTCTGTGCTTTTTAACTTTGCTGTACCCTGCTCCGATTACTTTGCTAGAGGAGTGGGTTATAAATAAACATCATCATCATCATCATCATTATTAGACTTTTCATGACCTTCCCCAAAACTGCTGCCTGAGGCAGCCAACTCACTCCACCTGTATGAGCCAGCCCTGTTTCTCAATCAACAGAATTAATATAGCCACCACTAGTAAGATTTGGAGATCTATGGATTATATACTGTAGAACATTCTGATCATCAGCTCCTGGAGTTGAACAGTATGATAAACAGTAGCCCACAGCTGTGCTTTTGTAGCCTATAAATACATTAATGGAGGGGAATTAATTTGCCTGTTTATGCCAGGTCTAAAAGTCTAGCAGATTTATGTAGACTCATAGTAAATGATGATAATTCCACTTTTCAGGGCTCTGTGCTATACAGAGATGGATTTCAAGAGGGCAATTGTATCAAAAGAAGCCTGTTTCAATTTGCAAAATATAGCCATGAGCCTGAAGATATGTGAAAACTAGTTCCATATTTCTTATTTGGTGACTACAAAAACCATTAAAATTTAACACAACATGTTTTCTAACTGACCAAGGCTATTAAAAGAGAGGGGCAAAAATGTATTGATGAATCACCAGTTTCTTTGTAAGGTTGGGCAGAACCAGGATTTAGTTCCAGGCTCCATGAATCTTCACTGAACAATTTTAGAATTTTTTTTGCATCCCAGAGTCACATCAATTTTATAAAAGTTTCTCATGAGGGTTTAACATGGAGAGGGAATTTTCGACACACTAGTGGAAATCACACTTGACTCTAATTGAGCCAGAATTATGATCTGGACCTTTTTTAAAAAACAACTGGCTATTTTTAAATGTAGGCATTAGATCTTAGACAGAAACTCCTTGATGTAAGGGAAACTCATTTGCCTAAATCCTATTACAACAACATCCAAAATCCAGAAAGCAGTGATACCTTTATTTGACCAATCAAAATGCCCAAAATAAATGATGCAAACTTTTGAGGCTCCAATAGCTTCTTCAACAGGCAAAGGTGATAAAAATCATATCAGTGTTATTCACAGGCCTACATTTTCTCAAGGTGTTGTTGTTGTGTTGTTTTGTGGAGGGATATCTATGTAAACAGGTCCTTCCTCTTTCTGGTCATGTGTCACTGAGAACAAAGTATTTCAAAGTCCAGGAGATAAAATTTGAATTCCATTCAAAATACACTTCTGAGATCCCAGATGTCTCCATCCAAGCCCTTTAGTTAGGCAGAGAACATTGAATCATTCAAGGGAAGCTTCCATCCTTTTACATTAGGAGAATTTTAGGTGCTGTTTTGGTGAAACATGCCAAATGTAGTTCCAGTTTTGTTTTGTTTTTAAGTTTTACCTTGTTGGAAATATAATAAAGACCCAGTCCATTGGATCTCTCTTCAAGATTGCCAATAGTGGATAAAATATTATATTTTTACATTGAGGAAACACTTTCAGGGGTATCCATGCTGTTGAATCAAAACAGCACGCAACATTTTCCTAATGCAAAGGCATGGATGCTTTTCTGGAGAGATTCAGTGTTCTCTGCATGCTAGCTTCAAGATCTTGCAGCATATATTTTGTGCATTTTGGTTTTCTGAATAAAGATATCACTGTTTTGTCAACTTTGGATGTCATTGTACTCTGCTATGTGGCCAACATGACTACACCTGAATATGTTTCACAAACCCCTTTGTTACTTTGGACTAGAATATTTGAATCAATGTAATTTACTCACATGTTGTTTCACCATTCAACAATTAATTTATAGGTCTACTGTATTCATTATTTGGAAGATTTACATTCATTCAACCCAGGAGATCATCAGACAGTTCTTTAAGAGTGGGATAGATGTGGGATTGACATTGTAAGCAAAAAGTTCAGCTTGCCCTTTTCCCAAGGCTTCAACTAGAAGCCTAGGCATCATAGTCATAATAAACTAGAGTGCTGGATTCTCTCTGTACATCCTGAGATAAGAGACTTTGGAATGTGGGCAGATGAAACTTTATAATGTATTCTGAACTCTATTTCTATTGCCTGAGATTTTAATATGTTTAAAGTTTGTAACACCCAATGAGATTCAAGAAATGACTTTCTTTGTTTGGGGTGTATAAATGCAACTATTTTTCTTCTGTTGGGGGTCCCAAATCCTTTGGAGTGCTAATTCCGTTTGGGTATGACTGCTAAATAAACAAATTGTGTTTTGCAACTGACCCGAGGTCTCCCTCCTTACTTCTGCTCTGCAAGTAACTGATGGTTGGTAGGGCCTAGCCCAGCTGCTGTTTCTACAACACAAACTGTTAGCAGTTTGCAGAGGCATAGTAATGTTGTAAGAATCATTGCTGTTTTGGGTGTTTAAGAAGCCTCAACTGCAATGGAGGGAAGCTTTGTGTGATAATCTCCCTAGATAATCAGGAAATCCAAATAGTTGAGGATTTCCCATATATAGATCATATATAGATCAGAACAGAGCCAGCAGTTAAAAAATCAGAAGAAGACCAGGATGGGAAGAGCAGCCATGAAAGAACTAGATAAAATCCTAAATTGTAAAGACAGTGTAACGGAACACTGAAGTCAGAATTCTCCCAGCCATTGTATTCCTGATTATTATGTATGAAACTGACAGCTGGACATTGAAGAAAGTGGATATGAAGAAAATGAACTCATCTGAGATGTGGTGCTGAGGATACCATAGACAGACAAAAAGACAAACAAATGGGTCCTAGAACAGATCAAGCCTGAACTCTCCCTGGAAGCCAAGATGACTAAATTGAAGCCGTCATACTTTGGCCACATTATGAGAAGGCATGATTCATTAAAGGTAAAGGTAGGCCCTTGACATGAATGTCTAGTCGTAAACGACTGTAGGAGGCACTGCTTATCTCTGTTTCTAAGCCAGAGAGCCAGCATCATCCGAGGACTGCTCTGGTGGTCATGTGGCCACCATAACTGCACCAAATGCTGTTACCTTTCCACTGAGAAGTGATACCTGTCTGTCTACTTGCATTTGTATGCTTTCGAACTGCTAGGCTGGCAGAAGGTGGGGTTAGTGAGAGGAGCTCACCCTATCATACACCACCCTGGCCTTGAACTGCCAACCTGATGATCTTGCAATCAACAGAGTCAGCATCTTAACCAATTGAGCCACTGTTTCATTAGAAAAGACAATAATGCTACGAAAGGTGGAGGGAAGAAGAAAAAGAGGAAGACTTTATGCCAGATGGATAGACTCAATGAGGGAGGCCATGGCCTTGGACCTGCAGGATCTGAGCAAAGAGACTGAGGACAGGGGGTCTTGGAGATGTCTCATCCACAGGGTTGGTATGAGTCGAAGTTGACTTCAAGGTAGCTAACTGTTGTGGATGCCATGTAATGCCAAATTTTCTATAGGCCTGGGAAGACTAACTCCCTTCCATTTTTTGCTTTAATGATTGTCAGTAGGAAAGAGAAGTATTTGAAAAGCTGGTGATTAGCAAGGCTGCCACTGTGAAAGTGTTGCAGATTCAATCTCACTCCCTCTTTCTCTCTTAATTGGTCAAATCAATGGTGCCAAATTAGAGCCCATGACTAAGTATATGCTGGGATAGGTAGGCTGTTCTGAATGAGTGACCTTCTGTGGAATGGGGAAACATTTTCAAAGGTGGTGATTACGTACAGAACGCAGTGGACACGGTGACAAAGCTGTGGGCGTTTCTTTCCCCACTCTTAATTGGCAACACAGAAGCCATTTTGAAACCAGTCATGGGGCTGATGTTGAAAGCATTTCCCAGGACTTGGCTGGAAGGGAAATTTAAAATATCCCAACAAGGTATTCATAAGTAGCCAAATGGAACCAACAAGAATGTGGAGAAGTAAATTGGAACATTAAATCTCAGAAGCTTCTGATTTCTTTCTTTCTTTTTTAGGCTTCATGAACAGCTGAGAGCTGAATGAATAAATTTTGTTTTGTTCTTTTGTCAACAATAAAAAGACAGCTCATAAAATTAGTCAGGCCAGACATTTCACTGAAAACAACATTTTGAACAGGATTTGGGGTTTCCTTCCATAAAGGCTATCACAGGGAGCCAAATTTCTTGGTAATAAGACAGCAAGAATATCTCAAAGGAGGAAGGGGCAGGTATTTCACAACTCTCATTTGTCTTTGTATTGCTTTCTTTTGTTTCAAGCAGAATTCACACCTAAGGCCACATCTGACACTGCCTTAACTGTCATGGCTCAATGCAATGGAATTCTGGGATTTGCAGTTTTCTGAGATAGCTTTAGAGAGTTCTGGTGTCACAGCAACAAATCCCAGGATTTCATAGGATGGAGTCCTGTCAGTTAAAACAGTTTCATACTGCATTAATTCTGCAGTGTGACAGCAAGCTAATATGCAAATCTCTTCTTAAGTGAACTTCCCATGGATTGTATAAGGAAGCCAGGAGAAATTTGCTAAGACTAGTAAATTTATTAGATGTGGCCAACATTCAGGCAGAAAAAGGCCTGTAATTCTATAACTAGCTGCTGAAAAACAACACAAACATATATTCCAGGTTCAATGCACCAACAAAACATCCATGCACAAGTTTCTTGAAGAAGTGTCCCATAAAATCACTTTATTCCCAAAGTCAAACAATCAGACTCAGAACATCTTTGGGTCTGTATAGATGGGTGGCATTAAGCCACCTCTTTGGCCAGATCGTGGCTGTGGCAACCTCATGCCGTAACCCCGATCTGGTTTCCAGAGATTGCAAAAAGGAGATTTAAAAAAAACAGCTCCTTTTTGCACTCTCCAAGGGGCACTATAGTCGCAGCGGTGCATGTAGATGCAGCACCAGAGTCATGCCATGGTGGCATGCACTGTGTACACCAGCACACACCAAAATGGTGCCCTGCAGGCAGAATTAGGGCATCCAGCATGCAGATGCTCCACCTTAACTCTGCCCACAGGCTGGCACAAATTGCCAGTCTGTATAGGGCCTTTATCTTCCAGAATCTCCTCATGTATACTTCAGAACATGATCCAAGTAGTTCCATGGGGGCATCATTGAAACCTGGAAAAAATGCAAAGATCATTTGAAATGATTTGAAGTGATCATAGAATCATAGAGTTGGAAGAGACCACAAGGGCCATCCAGTCCAACCCCCTGCCATGCAGGAATACTTCAAGAACTCCAGGAATACTTCAAGAACTGATACTTCAAAGAACTGGTCTTTCAATTTCCCTGCCAGCAAATAAATTACAATTCCAGCTAGAATTCTGTTGATGTCATAGACAGACTTAAGTTAGCTTATACATTTGGCTGTATGCTTTTGGATGTTACACAGTTGATTCTGTTGCATAAGCAGAGTTGTGCAAGTGTTAACTAATGCTGCATCTGCACTGCAAAAAATCATGCAGTTTGACAATGCTTTAACTGGCATGGATCCAGCCAATGAAATCCTGGGATTTTTAGTTTGTTGTGACACCAGAGCTCTCTGATGGAGAAGGCTAAATTATCTCACAAAACTACAAATCCCAGAATTCCATTCCATGGAGCCATGGCAGTTAAAGTGGTGTCAACTTGCAGTGCAGATGAAGCTCAAGTCAAGTCATAACAAATCAAACACAGCCAAGATTGTAAGGCCAACAAATTCTTCACTAGCCTTGCAGATAATTTCATTTTGCCAAACTTGAAGAAGGCAAATGGTGGAGATGAAGGAGTCAATGAGGTGGAAGTACTGGCATCCATGTGTGACAGTGACTATCCTCTTGGGATTTGTTATACAGAGAAAAAGGGGAAGCCAAACATAGTTAGACATGCATTCTGGAGTCCAAGAAACTTGATTTTGTTTGTCATAGGGGAAAATACTGGGTGAGAGTCTATGGACAGAAATCTTCAAAGGAAGGGAGTTCAAGACGCATGGTAATTTCCAAAAGTTGAGATACTGAAGGTTCAATTGCAAACAAATCCAATAAAGAAGACAAAGTGGAAGGTGTCTAAAGAAACCAGGGTGGATGTACAGAGAATTCTTGCATGAGCTGAGACTGAAGAGGCATGGATAAAAAATAGGAAAAGGGGGAAAGCACCAAAGAGAAATATAGGAAAAAAATAGCCAGTACTTGTCAGTGGAAAGTCAGAAAAATTAAACCTCCAAATGAGTTGAGATTCACTAGAGAGGCTAAAAATAATTAAAGGGGAGGGGTTGCCTATGTTCAGAGCAGGAGTAAGAACAAGGAAATGGTAAGGCCACTGCATAGAGAAGAGGTGAAATGAAAACAGAGTACAGAGAGAAAGCCAAACATTTCAGTTTGCTCTAACTGATAAAAATAGAACAAATGGTGCTGTCCATAATAGTTAAAGATGGGATACCTATCTACACTAAATGAATTCAAGTCTCCAGGTCCAGATGAACAGCCATCAAGATTACTGCAGGAATTTATATATGTTATCTCAGAGTTACTGTCCATAATCCCAGCAGACTAAAGCAGGGTAAATGAAATGAACAAACAAACATACAATGGGTGATACCTGAAAGCAGTAGATATGAAAGAGTTCCGGGGGGGGGGGGGTCTTAGGAGATCCAAAACAAGGTGATACAGCAGCCAAAAATTCCAATGCATTTCTATGCATTCAAGAGGAGGATAGTATCCAGTTGAAGGAAAATAATAATACTGGTCTATTTTGCTTTGTTCAAACCTCACCTGGAGTACCATGTGCAGTTTTGGGCACCACAGTCCAAGGAAGATAATGACATGCTGGAACAAACATTTGAAGGAGTGACTTCCTTTTAAATTTCCTTTAACAAAGGATTGCATTTCCTTGAACAAAGGAGAAAGAAAAGGAGGAGGCTCTAGTCCATGTGCTTGGGTGAGATCTAATCTAATTTACACTGGAGCCATTGCTGGGAGGCTACTTAAGGCTACTCAAGGCTAGCAGAAGCTTCATTTCCTTTAAGGAGGAGAAAGAAAAGGAGGAGGCTGTAGTCCATGTGCTTGGGTGAGATCTAATCTAATTTACACTTGAGCCATTGCATTCTGGGAGCCAGTGCTGGCAGGCTACTTAAGGCTACTCAAGGCTAGCAGAAGCTTCATTTCCTTTAACAAAGGAGAAAGAAAAGGAGGAGGCTCTAGTTCATGTGCTTGGGTGAGATCTAATCTAATTTACACTTGAGCCATTGCATTCTGGGAGCCATTGCTGGGAGGCTACTTAAGGCTACTCAAGGCTAGCAGAAGGTTCATTTCCTTGAACAAAGGAGAAATAAAAGGAGGAGGCTTTAGTCCATGTGCTTGGGTGAGATCTAATCTAATTTACACTTGATCCATTGCATTCTGGGAGCCATTGCTGGGAGGCTACTTAAGGCTACTCAAGGCTA
The DNA here is from genome assembly GCA_034509955.1 of Urosaurus nigricauda. Lineage (NCBI taxonomy): Eukaryota > Metazoa > Chordata > Lepidosauria > Squamata > Phrynosomatidae > Urosaurus > Urosaurus nigricauda. Next base: position 245,076,799 of record JAOEGL010000004.1, on the reverse strand, counting down.
GCAGAAGGTTCATTTCCTTTAACAAAGGAGAAAGAAAAGGAGGAGGCTTTAGTCTGTGTGCTTGGGTGAGATCTAATCTAATTTACACTTGAGCCATTGCATTCTGGGAGCCATTCCTGGGAGGCTACTTAAGGCTACTCAAGGCTAGCAGAAGGTTCATTTCCTTGAACAAAGGAGAAAGAAAAGGAGGAGGCTTTAGTCCATGTGCTTGGGTGAGATCTAATCTAATTTACACTTGAGCCATTGCATTCTGGGAGCCATTGCTGGGAGGCTACTTAAGGCTACTCAAGGCTAGCAGAAGGTTCATTTCCTTGAACAAAGGAGAAAGAAAAGGAGGAGGCTTTAGTCCATGTGCTTGGGTGAGATCTAATCTAATTTACACTTGAGCCATTGCATTCTGGGAGCCATTGCTGGGAGGCTACTTAAGGCTACTCAAGGCTAGCAGAAGGTTCATTTCCTTGAACAAAGGAGAAAGAAAAGGAGGAGGCTTTAGTCCATGTGCTTGGGTGAGATCTAATCTAATTTACACTTGAGCCATTTTGATTTTTCTTTTCTAGTCAAGGAGGTCTTTAGAGAATAGAAGAGGACCCGGCCAGAAGCATCAGAGGAAGTGAATCAGAGACTTGCCTTTGGAAAGAGCTTTTAGCCAGGAGCTCTCTACATAACTATAGGCCCCATAACTTGAACTCAGTGACAGAGCTTGGGAATAAAGGCCAAGTCTAGCAAGAGAAGCCCACAGTCTTGTTTCAGTGCCTCCTTAAGACTTCTCAGTATGGACACTGAAGGCCCTGCTGCAGTCACCTGCAACACCTGTGGGATGTTTGTCTTCTTGCCTACGGAGGTGGGGAACTACACCTGCACCAAGTGCAAGTTGGTAGCCCTCTTGGAAGAGAAAGTACAGCAGCTAGAGGAGCAGATATCTGCACTCCAGCATCATAGAGAGCAGGAGATTCTCCTGAACAGATCAGACCAGAATGTCTTGGGTGAGAAACAGATAAAGGAAGTTGTTGGGGTGGAGGAGGTCACTCCACATACAACAGAGGTAGATGCTTGGAGGAAGATCACACACAGAGGTAAGGAAACCAGGGAACGTTCTGTGAGCGGCTTGCAGCTACAGAATCGCTTTGAATCTCTCTCTGTTGTCAGAGATGATGAGGAAAAGCAGCAGGGACAGGCATCAGGGACAGAGCAGGGGAGCCTGAGAGTATCACGAAAGGGAACAGACACTGCTAAGCCTTGGAGGAGGTGCATAGTCGTGGTGGGGGACTCCTTGCTGAGGAGTACAGAAGCAGTGGTTTGTGGGCCTGACAAGATGTCTCGGGAGGTGTGTTGTCTCCCTGGGGCAAAGATCCATCATGTGACGGAGAGGCTGACAAGACTTGCCAAGCCTACCGACCGTTATCCCCTTCTTTTGGTTCATGTGGGAACCAATGATACTGCAAGGCACAGCCTTCAGAATATCAAAAGGGATTATGAGGCTCTGGGAAGGAAGCTGAAAGAGATGGATGCACAGGTTGTCATCTCATCTCTTCTCCCGGTAGAAGGGCATGGTCCAGGAAGGGAGAGGAAAATAGCAGAGGTGAATAACTGGCTCCCTAGATGGTGCCGCCAAGAACAGTTTGGATTCTTGGATCATGGGCTGCGGTTCCATGAGGAGGGACTTCTGGCAAGGGATGGACTGCATCTCACGCCAGTTGGCAAAAACGTTTTTGCCAACAGTCTGAAGAATCTGATCAGGAGGGCTTTCAACTGAGTTATATGGGGGAGGGAGACATTATACTGGAAGGCAAAAGGGATGGAGAGAATAGTCCAAGTGGCATAGAGGGAACAAGGCAAACAGTGCAAGGACCCAACAGTAGGAGGCAAAAAAATGTGCAAAAGCAGCAAGTAAAGAGGACACATGGTCTTAAATGTCTCTACACAAATGCACAGAGTATGGGAAATAAGCAGGATGAACTTGAACTCCTAGCACAACAAGGGAAATATGATATAATAGGCATCACTGAAACCTGGTGGGATGAGTCTCATGATTGGAATGTAGAAATAGAGGGGTATAACCTTTTAAGAGAAACAGGCCAAGCAGGAAAGGAGGAGGAATAGCATTATATGTCAGGGATATTTACACCAGTGAAGAGATCCAGGAAGTCAATACTGGAAGCCAGGTGGAGAGCATCTGGATAAAAATTAAAGGAGAGGGAAATAACAGGGATGTAACTGTGAAAGTCTACTACAGACCCCCGACTCAGGCAGAGGAAATGGATGATGCCTTTCTAGAACAGATAATCACATACTCAGAAAGGAGAGATGTAGTAGTGATGGGGGACTTCAACTATCCTGATATTTGCTGGAAGTCAAACTCAGCCAAATCCTCAAAGTCTAGCAAATTCCTCACTTGCCTGGAAGACAATTTCATTGTCCAAAAGGTGGAAGAGGCAACAAGGGGATCAGCCATTTTAGATCTTATCTTAACCAACAGGGAAGACCTAGTTGATGGGGTGCAAGTGGTTGGATCCTTAGGTGGAAGTGACCATGTTCTCCTGGAGTTTGTAATACAGTGGAAGGGAGAAGCTAGGCATAGTCAGACATGCACTCTAGACTTTAGGAGAGCTGATTTCAATAAATTTAGGGAAATACTGGGAGTGATCCCATGGTCAGGAATACTAAAAGAGAAGGGAGTTCAAGACGGATGGGAGTTTCTCAAAAGGGAGATACTGAAGGCACAATTTCAAACAGTTCCAATGAGGAAGAAAAATGGAAGATGTCTCAAGAAGCCAGGATGGATGACTAAGGAACTTTCAAATGAGCTAAGTTATAAATGGAACATGTACAAGAAATGGAAAAATGGAGAAATCACGAAAGAGGAATTCAAACAAATAGCCAGCACATGTAGGGGTAAAGTCAGAAAAGCTAAAGCGCAGAATGAACTCAGGCTGGCTAGAGAGGTTAAGAACAATTAAAAGGGCTTTTTTGGATATGTCCGAAGCAAAAGGAAGAAGAAGGAAACAGTAGGGCCACTGCATGCAGAAGCTGGCAAAATGCTCACAGGGGACAGAGAAAAGGCAGAATTACTCAACACCTTCTTTGCTTCAGTCTTCTCAGAAAAGGCAAAGGGTGCTCAACCTAAGGATAATGGAGCAGAAGACAGAGGAATTTCAGCACAGAATAAGTAAAGAGATAGTACAGGAATACCTGGTTAACCTAAATGAATATAAACCTCCAGGACCAGATGAACTACATCCTAGAGTATTAAAAGAACGGGCAAATGTAATATCGGAACCACTGGCAATAATCTTTGAGAACTCATGGAGAACAGGAGAAGTCCCAGCAGACTGGAGGAGGGCAAACGTTGTCCCCATTTTCAAAAAGGGAAAAAAAGAGGATCCCAACAATTATCGTCCAGTTAGTCTGACATCAATTCCAGGAAAGGTTCTAGAGCAGATCATTAAGCAGAGAGTCTGTGAACACTTAGAGGCCAATGCCATAATCACAAAAAGCCAACATGGGTTTCAGAGAAACAAGTCATGCCAAACGAACCTGATCTCTTTTTTTGATAAAATTACCAGCTTGGTAGATGAAGGGAATGCTGTGGATATAGTATACCTCGATTTCAGTAAGGCCTTTGACAAGGTTCCCCATGACATTCTTGCAAACAAGCTTGCAAAATGTGGGATAGACAAGTTAACTGTTACATGGATTTGTAATTGGTTGACTGGCCGAACTCAAAGGGTGCTCAACAATGGCTCCTTTTCATCCTGGAGAGAAGTGACCAGTGGGGTCCCAAAGGGCTTTGTCCTGGGCCCAGTGCTATTCAATGTCTTTATTAATGATTTGGATGACAGAATTGGGGGCATACTTATCAAATTTGCAGATGACACTAAACTGGGAGGAGTAGCTAATACCCCAGAGGACAGGATCAAAATTCAAAATGACCTGAATAGACTAGATAGCTGGGTCGATGCTAACAAGATGAAATTCAATGCAGAGAAATGTAAGGTTCTGCACTTAGGGCGGAAAAATGAAATGCACAGATATAGGATGGGGGACACCTGGCTGAATGAAACTATGTGTGAAAGGGATCTAGGAGTCCAAGTAGACCAGAAGCTGAACATGAGTCAACAGTGTGATGCGGCAGCTAAAAAAGCCAATGCAATTTTAGGCTGCATCAATAGAAGTATAGTTTCTAGATCAAGGGAAGTTATAGTGCCACTCTATTCTGCTTTGGCCAGGCCCCACCTGGAATAATGTGTCCAGTTCTGGGCACCACAATTCAAAAAGGATGTGGAGAAACTGGAGCGTGTCCAAAGGAGGGCAACTAAGATGGTGAAGGGTCTAGAAACCATGCCCTATGAGGAACGCCTTAGGGAGCTGGGGATGTTTAGTCTGGAGAAGAGAAGGTTAAGAGGTGATATGATAGCCCTGTTTAAATATTTGAAGGGATGTCATATTGAGGAGGGAGCAAGCTTGTTTTCTGCTGCTGCAGAGACTAGAACACGGAACAATGGATGCAAACTGCAGGAAAAGAGATTCCACCTCAACATTAGGAGGAACTTCCTGACAGTAAGGGCTATTCGACAGTGGAACACACTCCCTCGGAGTGTGGTGGAGTCTCCTTCCTTGGAGGTCTTTAAGCAGGGGCTGGATGGCCATCTGTCGGGGATGCTTTGATTTGGAGTTCCTGCATGGCAGAGGGGTTGGATTGGATGGCCCTTGTGGTCTCTTCCAACTCTATGATTCTATGATTCTATGACTTAGGGAGCTGGGTCTATTTAGCTTAGAGAAGAAAAGTCTGAGAAGTGACTTGATAGTGACATGTAAATATCTGAAGGGATGCCATACAGAAGGTGGAGCCAACTTGCTCTGTGCTGCTCCAGAGAATTAAAAAAACAAAACAAAACAAAAAACCAAGTGGAATCAAATTACAAGAAGAGAGATTTTACTACTGCTGCTACTACTACTACTACCACTACTACTACTACTACTACTACTAATAATAATAATAATTTATTTATTTACTTATACCCTGTTCTTCAGCCATAAAGGCTATCAGAGCTGCTTACAATTATTATTTTAATTAGATGGTTCCCTGTCCTCAGGCTTACAATCTAAAAAGACACAACACAAAAGGAGAAGGGAATGGTGATGGGAAGGGGATCAGGTCCAGCAGTTCTTCTCTCCCTCTGCTGCCTGAACCAAGGAAGGAGGGCTCTGCTTCTTAATCTAGGACAGGCCTGATGGAGTTTGGCCTGTCCTTTCACTCCCTCCTAGGCCAGATGGTGTTGTCATGGAGGGAGGGCTCTTCAACTTGAGGCCCAATTGCTGGTTACAGTGTGAGCCAAACAATAGACAATATGAAAAGATTCTTGTAATTGCTGTTTGACAGTGGACTAGATTGCCTCTGAGCTTGGCAGACTCTCCTTTGTTGGAAGTCTTCAAATGGAGGTTGGGTCTGGAGAGAGATTTCATAATAGCCTTCTTGCATCTCAAGGTGTTGGATGAGATTACTCTTGCAGCCCTTTGCAACTGTAAGATTATATGATATTATCATTCATGAAATTTTACTAGAGCCTATTTATTACATTGCTGCAAAAAGAAAATACTTGACTTTGCATTGACTGCAGAATGCTAGGCTTAATGAATCATTTGTTTGTTTAAGTGTTTTCGAGGCGGGGAGGGGGAGCATGGTAGAAACAAATGGTAGAAATTACACAAAAAGCAGAGAAGGGGCAGGAGATACACAATTTCAGTTCAGAGAAGAATTTGCAATGAAGTAAACATTCTACATAAAAGTAATTGTGATGAGATGTCATGCCATGAATATGGATATATTTCCTTGCTTTATTGACTGCTATGTCATGCTTAATGAGTTCAAGGAAGACTGCAGTCAACACAGAAGGAAAAAAGAAGGAAAAAGTACTATCAGCTCAGGGGCTTCGATTGAATCCCATGAGATCTCTTGACAGAGAGGAAAGAAATTATGGTAAGTGTACTTTGACTCAGATCCATTCTTTCATCCTTCAATATCTCAATGAATTTCCACCACAGAATTCAGGGGGAGTCAAATTTATTATAGCACAGAAAAACTCTGTGGAAAACATACACCGTAATCCTCATATTGTCAACCACAAGTGTAAATTCCTTTGCACCTGGGATTGTATATTTTTGGCCATTGTGCAATGAACATGTTCTGTTCAGGGTTACATAAGCGGAGTTCCACAAGTGTAACCATTTAACATAACCAAAATCAGGTCATATTTACTTGCTGCCATTGAACACACTCAAACATACTCTAGACTCCAGAGAAATGGTCTAGGGCTACCTTAAGGTCTTGATTGAGATCCAAATAAGGATCTTATGGTAAAAAAGATTAAGATGAAAGGGAAGTAACCGGAATGTAGCATTCTGAGGAACCACCCTAAAAGCTGTGTTTGTCACAACAGATCTTGTACAGGCTTCTACCATGTAAACAACCCACTCCCCATTCCTTCCTTATCAGAAAGTCCTTGACACTTAATTATCCCTGAGGAACTAAATATGTTGGATGTGACCTTCACTGTGACAGATTGTTTTTCTGTAGGAAAATCCCCAACTCAGAGTTTTGCTAAGTTAGCCCAAGCAAAGCCATGTTAATGCCTATCCCAGGTGAAGCCATTATTAGCCTTCCCTTTCACATGCACAGTCACGTGCTTCAAAAACTAATGATAAGATGTAGTCGTTCTCACCTGGAAAAGAAAAAGCATCAGGAGAAACTTTTTATAATCAATCCCAGGTGTACTCAGAGGAGAGAGAAAAAAGTCAGGTTATAACATTATTAAAGAATTGGTAGTGATGGGGAGCTCACGATAGATGCTTCACATGTCTGGTATTGCAACTGCTTAGTCTGATGTCTTCAATGTGCTTTTGCCTTGTTGAGTTCACTTATTTGACAGCATTCATAAGCTTTACCAGGCTCTTTGTCGATTACATTCAGATTTTCAAGTTTTATATGTTTTAATAAGTCTTTTTCTTCCCCCGAAAGCTGTCTCCTCGAAGTCATTTTGTACAGAGAGACCAAGCCAGACATGTGGGATGAAAGGATACTGAGCTGTGGTAACCATAGAAACAGAAAGACATGAAACAATTCAGAGCCTCCTCTACCTTGATGAGATTCTCCCCACCTCACTTTTTAAGCAGCCTGACTTGAAGGGGAAGTCTAAATAGTTCCCAAAGTCTGTTGTGAAGAACTGATGCCGAGGCATGCGCTCATATCTAGACCTGTGAGCAAACTGGATAAATTACTGTGCTCTTCATACATTCCTAAAGATGTCTGATCTGGCCATAGTAATATACAACTTGCTTATATCCCATAAAAATAATTGTAACATCAGAGCATTGTAGGTAGGAGTGCCCTCAAAGAATGTTTCAAATTTAAATTTATGCAAAGATCTGCAACCAGAGTAGTGACTGAGGTTGGATATAGGGACTATGCAAGTTCTTTGTTGCCACAACTCCATTGGCTACTAGTCTATTGTATGACACAATTCAAAGTGTTGGTAATAATAATAATAATAATAATAATACACCAAAACCTTCCCCCCACATGATCCTTCCTGGGTTTGAAATCTTCATGTTAAGGCTATCTCTCTCCCCTGACTCTCATGGGCAAGTCTCATAATGGGCCCTCCCATTATTTAGGCAACACAACTGAGGCATAGTTTTCTCTCAGTTAAACAAAGAATTAATGATGTGATGATACAAGATGCATATAATGGGGCCAGTGTCATGAAGACGTCACCAGTCAAGAGAGACAATTAGTCACTGAGATGGCCAGTTGGGCAGAAGCATCAATCTTTGACATCCTTTGCATTAGAGTTTATATAAGAGCCTCAAGTGATCATGAGGCAAGGAGAAGAAACTTGGAGACAGGAGGCTGGTAGAGACTGGATAAAGCTCCAGACACCTGGATATCCCCATGAACATCCAGGACTCCAAATCTCATCTCTGTATTTCTGTAGTCAAGAGTAGTTAGGAAATGTTTAGTTTAGCTATGCCAGGGCTATTATTATTGTGTTTTTTTTTAATGATATAGGCTCAATATTCTCTAGGCTATTCTATAACATGGGAATCCTAAGTGCGCCTGAAGAGAAGCTATAGCCTTCCATAATCAGCTTGGCTCCCTCTTCTTAGTGTTGAGGTGGGTAGTCCTCAATTTTGTTCACAGATGAGATGGTAGTGGAAAACCTCATTGGGGTTTTCAGGCTCTTGAGAAGTCTCTTTCTAATCATCCTCCTTGAATCTCTGAGTATTCTTTTCCATCGTAATTGAGGAGACTTTGTGTCACTGAAAACAACTTAACCTTATCATTTTTTTTCTTTCTTTCAGATGTCATTAAGTCTTTTAAGAGTTGAGCATTGTCACATTTCCAGTTGTTACACACTCCTGCCTTATGTAATGCAATGACATCTGACAAGTGGGTGGGTGTCTTCATCTTGTCATTGATTTCTCAGGAATTTCTGACCATAGGAAGTTAATTTTTGGTTGCCTAACTTCATTTCCAAAACTGTTCTTTATCCTTATGATTGCATATTGTATCAACAGTTTGATTCAGTTTATATTATTTCTGTCTATGATAACCACAAACTTGAGTACAAAATTATTTCCATCCATCAGTTTATTTATATTCTGCTTTTCTTCCAGAGTTGGACTCAAAGCAGCTGATAGAAATGCATAAAATATAATGAACAGACATATAGTTAAAAACACAAAATTAAGATTGTAAACAGTTTTAAACAACAGTATTAAAACCAAATAAAATATTCCTGTGGCATGTTTTCTGGAATCAGACATGTTGTGGCTGGTTTCAGAGGCAAGACATATGTGCCCCCAGTGTTTCTTTTCATTAAGAAAAACAAAGTTACGTTCAATATGTAAGGGAGAGAAAAAATGATAGAGCTCAAATCTGAACAGACGTGAAACATCATCACAGACAGAATGGTAAAGTTATGTCACAGCAATTTAAGAAGACTCCTTTTTTTTGGATATTTCAGTCAAGAGATTCATTTCTTCTTTGGCTCCTGCAAGAAAGATGATTTGTGAAGTGGAGCCATGCAGGATTTGCTAAATGTGTTTCTAATTGTCTGAGTTTAATAACTGATAATATAGACTTGCTTGCAAATCTTTCTGTTACATAAAGGATAATTGTGCCTGGGTAGAGTGCAGTGTGAAATTAAATGTGCTAAGTGCTTCAGGCACTGCTCTGTACGTGACATGGAATGAAATTTTATTTTTTCCTGATAAATGTATTAATCTGCATGTCAAAAAAAATCTATAATAGGCTCTTCGTTAGTCCTCCAAAAAGCTCAAAGGTGGAGAAATGGTTATCTAGGGGCATCAATAATGAAATGAAGGGCTAAATGAGCTATTTATTTATTTATAATTCACATTTATTTATATGTTGCCCAGTAACCAAATTCTCTGGATGGCATGCAATAACAACAACAACATTAAAATACAATTATAATCCATAAGAAGAAGAACATAAAACGCAGCACAGACAGTTCTTGAAAGAGAAAATGAAAATAACTGTATTAAAGTCTTAGACACTAGCAAGAAAAATTTAATAGAAATATAAAAGTTTATTTCTTTTTTTTAAAAAAAGAAAAGATAAGTTGAAAGATACAGGTGTTGTTTAAGTCTACTGATGCTTAAAGGACTGCTAGAATGCACCAAGTGAATTTCTCTGGAGACAAGATTCAACAGCAAGGAAACCAGTAATAAAAAGGACCTCTTGACCATCGCTTGCTGGAGCATTTGTGAAAGGTGAAGATACATAGGGATGGAAATAATATTTTTAAAAATGAAAAATTATTTCTCTAAAGACGTGTTTTAGACCCTGAACAACCATTCTGAGAAGAATCCTGGACCTACAAAAATCTTCACAGATTTGGACATATTTTGCGTAAATTTGCATGTTGTTGTTTTGCTCAGGAAACAACATTTTCTATGCAGGAAACAGGATTTTTATTGGAAATATTATTGTTTTGCATAGGAAAAGCTGTTTTCTGTGGAGAAAATGCTGCATTTGGGGACATTCCTTGCAAACTTTACATGTTTTGTTTACACTGAAAGCAGCATTTTCTATGCAGGAAACAGCTCTTTCAGCACAGAGAATAATATTTCTGCATAGAAATAGATGAATGTGTGAATTTAGCAAAAATACATCTTGAATTGTGAACATGCTTTGAAAATTGTGTTGTTTTTATAGGTTTTCTCACTGTAGGATTTTATTTTATTTTATTTTTTGCTAAAATTACATCATTTTAGAACACAATTAGTGATGAATTCATCCCAAGTCCCAAATAATCAAACCGTCAGATTGAATTGGACCTAGAAATGAACCAGAAATAGCAATAGCAAGTCAGATGAGAAAGCCAGATGACAATGTACTGATTCAACAAGGCCAAAATTCTCACTGCCATTTAGGAGGCTCTAGTCTGGACAAACTTGTGTTTCAGACCATTTTCAAAGTCAGTCCCAAGTGACAGCAATTCAAATAAGAACTAACCATTATGAATTTGGAATGGAGTTAAGGATGAAAAGACTGTTCACAAATTTTTCATCCATGACAAGTAAGGGTGTCTTCACACATCAAGGCTCCTTAGTGAAGAATCCAGAAAGTTGTTCACATTTCAGGACTTATTTCCAAAATAAATAAATAAATAAATAAATAAAATCACTTCCATAAAAATGTTGATTACAAAAGCTTATGCAAAATGTGCAAAAGTTTGAGGGAGAGAAAGAGAAAAATAGTGTATGCTGCACCGAAAACATTGCTTTTGCAAAAACAACAACAACAATACATTTTTGGTGCAACCATTTGTTTTTTTGCAAAATTATCTGATTATGTAAAATGCAAACGAAAAGAAAATGATTTTGGCCAGTGATATCCGCCATACTTGTGTGTGGGAATGAAATACATGAAGGCATGCATGCCTCAATGTGGTTACCTGATTTAAGATGTAGGCATTTGGTCTGCTTACACTGTTTGGTTACAGTAAGAGTAGAACAAAAGAGACTAGCATTACCTTCAGGGGTTCTTTTTCCGCTTTGAAGGATAGGTGAGATTCTATGAACAATCAGGAAAAAGTTCTCTAAATACACATCCAGAAGTTATGCAACCCCCCCAAGTGCATTGTGTTTTGAGAAATCCAACATTATTCAACTCTTTCTACTTTGTATAGGGTACAGTGCTACTCACCATTGTCCTATGCTATACCCCAAAAGATCACTGAGTGCCATTGGACCTGGAAATTGGATCTTCAGGCACTATCTCTTTTTCATATTGAATTGTCTCATTGCATCAATAGGATTGTAATGTCTAGACTGACGGAGGTAATTGCACCACTGTGTTCTACTTTGATCAGACATCCAGATTGGGTGTCACAATTCAAGAGGAATATCAACAAGGTTGAATGTTTCCAGAAAAGGGCTACTAAAATGATGAGAGGTCTTGAAACCATGCTCTATGAGGAGTAGCCTAGGGAGCTAGGTGATAAAAGGAACTCAAAAATATGTTCACGGAGCCTCCTTCTGCACCATACTAACTAGTGTTGTCTATACTGCCATTGCCTATGAGAGATCATCCACCACTGTCCTCCCTCACTATTGCTGTTGCCCAGTACTAGTTTGGCACTTGTGGCTAATTTTAGTGGGTACTGTACAGTACTGTTTTTCAGTGCTGGTATGGTGCCCTCACGGTGCAACAAGGTTTTTAATTGTCCTCCTGTTGTCACTGTAAAAATAATGGGAGGAGTCTCTCTCTTTCTCCTTCTGTGTCTTGGCTCCTAATATTTAGGGTAGGGACAAGAACTTAAAAGCCAATATTTCTATCTGTACTCGAAAGCAAAGTAGCAATTAATGTGCTCAGCCGGATGCCTGCCACTGTTTTAATTCATTACACAGAATCAGTGCCCCAGAAAATTAGACATAAAAAATATCTCCATAGGAAAAATGCCTGCAGAAAATGATGACTTCAAATTTGCATTCTCTTTTCCGCCCTCCCTAAAACTCTCTCTATATTTTTTTTTCTTGAAGTAACCACAAGTAACAATAAAGGTCTGGTGATGGCTTTTTTTGGAAACCTCAAAAATAAAAAAGTATTTCAAGAGTATTTCTTAAAGAGTACAGAGAATACTGGAAAACTAACAATATCAGGTGGGGGTGGGGACTGATAATGAACAAAAATGAACATTTTTTTTTAAAAAAATGAGAACACGATGGAGAGAGCTTGATTTGGGAACAAAGATTTCATGTTTCTACTACCTATTTACAAACTAAAAGGTCTGCTACTTGTGGATATAAGCTGGAGGAAAAAAGCACCTCCTTTTTTTGCTACCGCTATGGTTGGGCATGTTTCAGACATTCTTCTTTTCCCCTAACCTTCTAGTCTGTTCCAATATTTAAAGGGAAATGTGCATGTGTTGCTGTACATTTCCATTCAAATGGGCACGTTAATGGATACATGCCCCCTCAAGCATGTTTTTGTGCATTTTAGGAATGTACATGTGGAGGGGCCGAAGGCTTTCATGGCCAGCATCCATAGTTTTTTGTGGAGCTTTCAGGTTATGTGGCCATGTTCTAGAAGAGTTTCTTTCTGACGTTTCGTCAACATCTGTGGCTGGCATCTTCAGATGTGTTGGTGTCATGGCCAGCCAAGAGTTGGAGTCGGAGGATGAGGAGGAGGACATGGCTCCTCAGGAGCAAGAGGTATTGGAGGCTAGGCCAGGTCCCAGTTCTGCCAGGCCAGACCCCAGCCCTGACAGTTCAGCCCCAGGAGGGGAAGCACAGCCAGGCTCTGGCACTGTGGAGCTCCCTTCAGGGGCTCAGCAGATGAGTGTGGGCTCCAGGGAGGAATCTGGCTTGGAGGTTCCCTCCTTTAAGGAGTGAAGGGCTGAAAGTGCTGGTGTCTGTCGATCTCGCAGGCTGGCTGAGAAACAAGCTCTTAATAAGGCTCAGCTGATACCAGGCAGGGTGTCGGCTACTTAAACACCTGTGGGATGGCATCCCTTTGCCAGAACTTATTGTAAGTCTCTTGGTGTGACTGTGTGCTGGCTTTGTGTCTTTGGAACTCTGGTTTGCCTTGACCTTGGAACGATTTGGACTTTCGCTGCTTTCTCCTTGCCCTGACCTCAGACCGGACTGACTACTGTGATTTCCCCAACCCAGACCTTGGCTCTGGCTTTTGGACTATTCTTTGGATCAATGTTTAGGCTTGTGGAACTGACTTATCAGCTATTGTTGGTGAGTGCTGGCCACAGTCCGGGACAGTTGGGTCATATTGAAGCAAGGAATTTGCTAGGTGATCCTGAGTCAGTCATTCTGTCTCAGTCTGACCTTCCTCAGACATTTGTTGTGTGAAATATAGCACAGAAGAAAAATGCATGTGTGGTGCCTTAAGATCATTGGAGGAAAGATAGGAACAAAATGTAATAAGAATAAATAAATATTCACTGTGAATTTTCCACAACTGGCATATGATCAACTCCTATGTGAAAGGGATCTAGGAGTCTTAATGGACCACAAATTGAACATGAGTCAGCCATGACATGTGGCAGCTAGAAAAGCTGATGCAATTCTAGGCTGCATCAATAGGATTGTAGTGTTTAGACTGAGGTAAGTTATAGTACCAGTTTGTTCTGCTTTGGTCAGACCTCACCTGGAAAGCTGTGTCCATTTCTGGGTGTCACAATTCAAGAGGGATACATGTCCTGGGGAAGCGGCCAAGAAGGCTAATAACAACACACATTATTAAACAAGGTCCAGAACTTAATGCAGTCCAGTAAAGCAAGCAAGAGAATCCAAAAGCACAAACCAAGACAGTTGTCAGAGATCTGAAGTCCAGGGTTCCAGAGAGTGACGAGATGTGTAAGCTCTGCTGGAGCTGGCAGAGGCAAACTAGGGCCAGATTCAGGCTCAGCTTTCAGCAGAGGTCCAAGCTGAGGCTCTAGTGCTCATCCTCCTCATCCTCAGAGTCCTTAACCTGGCTGGGCATGACATCAAGCAAGGGATATATCCCCACTTTCTTGTATGTATGTATGTATGTATGTGTATGTGAATATATGCTACTCACACCAGAAACATTGCAGTCCAATGTAATTAGCAAGCTCAATTTAATCTGTTCAATGCAAATCACAGAGCTATTACTTGAATCTAATTAGCTACAAATCAATAGAAGTCAATTCAAAATAATTAGCTCCTGCATAAATCAGTTGAACACTATTAAAATCAATGAGGACCTTATTTACTCTAATGACTGGCCTTCTCATTCCTTTAAAGGTTAAGTTAGAAGTGTTGATGTAGTAGACCTATTTTGGTTTAGGGTTGGCATGCATTTGCATTAAAAGGATCAGACATTTGTAAAACCTTAGCTCTCTGAAGTTTCAGCATTTTGTTTCCCACATTCCCATATATGGCAAATCTATGATGCGTTTCACATTTGGCCAAGATCCTGCACTGAAGAGATACACACTTAAATCCTGCTGTTACTCCTAACTAGCGTAAACCCACTGCACGATTTGGATTTATGTATGTGCTGACTGACTTCACTCATTGGGTCTAGTCTAGTTGGGAATAAGAAACAGAATTCCAGCCAGAGCAAAAATGTATGCTTCTGAAGTTACATGACATTTCTGCAATACCATTTCACTGCAGATCTGAATATGAAACCCAATTTGCACATGTTTCTGCATTTTCCATGAACACTGTGTTTCATGTGCAATTGTGATTAGTATGTCCATGCACAATGAGCAACTACATTCAGCACATCCTTGAAAAACCCATATGCACATCCATGTGGAAATGTGCAGCCATGTAGGATGGTGCTGAATGTACAACTCTTCTTCTGCAACCTTGAACAGAATACAGACATGCTACACTCGATGTATTTTAAATTGTTTGGTTCCCATAAAAGACCAGCACGATTCTAGTCTATACTTGCACTGCAGAAGACTGTTTTTTCCCTGTTAAATCAGGCTGTGTATGTGTGTGAGATTGTATGTGCCTTTTATATACCCCTGAAGAGGCACTGTAGTGCTTGTCTGGCACCCATGAAATGGGATTTGCATATGTAAATATGTACATTTATACCTGTACATTCAGGTCTTTGCACCACAATGCTGATTTTATTTGGGCTGCCTATACTTTGGGGACAAAGATGTACCAAGAAGAAGAGAACTACAGGACTGGATCTCCAAATGCATACAGTAATTTAAATCTGAATTAGCTTAACGAATTTAAGTAAGATCTCCTGCTACCTTTTCTAAGAAATCAGAAGAACAGAAGTTTGCACAATTTTGGAATTTATATTTCAACATAATATGATATTGCCCATATTTGATTTTTTTTGGGGGGAGGGGGTAAATTATGACTTCAGCTGAAGTTTAATTCCTTGTATTTGAATGAGGTATGGATTGCAAAACCCTCATCTATTATTACTGGTCAGAAATGAATAAGGCCATTTTTTAAATAATAAATAATAATAAAATCTTTATTTATATACCGCTCTTCCAAAGATCAGGGAGGTGCACAACAAATTCACAATCTAAAACATTCCGACAACGATAATAGCAAGATCGACCCAATATAGCTGTACAGTGGGGACACTCCTAGCCGGCTCATAGGGAAAAATAACAGCGGGGAGAACAAAATCAGGGGTAAGCCTGCTCGAATAAATGTGTTTTTAACCCCTTTTTAAATTGGGTGAGAGAGGCAGCCAAGTGGAGCTCAATGGGCAACGAGTTCCAGAGGCTCAGGGCCGAGATAGAAAATGCCCTCTTCGTGGTGGTAGAGAGCCTGGCCTCTGGAACTCTTAATAGTTGTTGCCCGGTAGATCTGAGTGTGCGGGGCAGATTATGTGAGGAGAGACGGTACACCCAAGTTTCATTCATTATTTTACTGTGAAAGAACAATCACCCAATTTCACCAGCTTACCTGGAAACTTGCATTTAAAAAAAAAAAAAAAGTTCAAATTGACTTGATAAATATGTTATCCTAATATGAATTTGGAGAATGTTGGCTGAAAAATCTGCATGTCTTTTGACTTTCAGATGTTTCACCAAGAGGAGAAGCTACTCCAAATTCAGGAGGTATTGGGGGGGGGGGGGGGGCTGTAATATCTGTTTGTGGCAATTCAAAATCCAGAACTTAATAAGGCTGATGTGGAAAGATTCCAAAGATATCCAAAGTGAAGAAAGTCTCCTTCAAAGTGGACCAAATCTGAATGTCTGTATTTTTGAAGATTCACTAGCAACTTAGAATTAAAAGGGAAATGAAACACAGCTGACAATATCCTACACACTGTATGCAGAGTTACACAATGATTGTGTTAAGCAACCCTTGTTAAGTGGTAATATTGAGCAAAATGGATGTGGTTGCTGATTGCATAAACAAATGCACAACTAAATGAATAATTGAATGCACAATAAAAATGCAATCAAATGTACAATGGCACGTAAATCTGTATGCGCTATGGCATCATATCAGCATCCCTGCTTCCATGACCTTGAACTGAATACTATCATTCTATATTTGACGAAAATAAGGGACCTTACACATGTGTAAGACACCAACAGGAATTATTCAGAAACTGGAACATTTCTTTCAGTATAAGGAAAAGATAAGGCCAGAGAGAAATATAAGAAAGAAGTGTGGTTGTAGTTGCATGCCCCACATTTCCCTAATAGCCCCCCCAATACCTCCTGAATTTGGAGGGAGGACCATCATGTCCAGTCACTCTTCAAGGGGATATGACCAACCATTTAAGGGCTTTTTCCTCTGCTAACCCTGTTATGATACCCTGTAGAACAGACTTCATGGATGAATCCAGAAAAGTTTTATTGAAGATTAGGTTCAGGAGAGTAGCAAGATCATTGCCAGATCTGAGGCTACAGTGCAGATTTTACTTTTAAAAACTCCCTGCAAATTGCACCTCCTTCCAAAGGCCTGCATTCTTTCTCATACAGTACAGTACCAGGTAGCTAAACAACCTTGGATCTCACAAACATTCTCCTGCAGCTGCTTACCCCTCCCAATACACCAGGCCCATTCCAACATGGCTTCAGATCAGCAAAGCAAGCTTTTGCATTTCTGAGAAGCCTGAGTCTGTGGCCTCTCTGACACTTGTTTTAGGCTCCAAATGGTCTTGAACACAAACTAACAGATTCAAATTGCAAGAAAAGAGATCCCACCTAAGCATCAGGGCAAATTTCTTTACTGTGAAAACTGTTTCACAGTGGAATAGATTGTCTGAGAGATTGTCTTCTCTAACCAGATTCAAGATTCAAGATTCAAGTTAAAGATTATATTGTTTAGGGAAGCATTCCCAGGATTGTGCCATCTGCCCCAGGATGCCTCCTTTTAACTATGTATTAAGAAACCAAGCCCTCCCTCCAGTCCATCTGCCTTAGTCCAGGCCCCAGGGGGAGAGAATAACCACTGGACCTCATCCCCTTTCCCATCCCCTTTCCCTTCTCCTTTTGTGTTGTCTCTTTTAGACTGTAAGCCTGAGGGCAGGGAACCGTCTAAATATAAGATTGTATGTACAGCACTGTGCAAGTTTACAGGGCTATATAAATAAAGGTTAATAATGGTGTCCTTTCCATCTTTGTAGGTGTAGCCCCATCAGGAAGAGAGCCATTGAATCAATGGAATTTACCTACATGTTGACTAAAGGGCTGTACAGACTGGCGATTAAGGCTGGCCTGGGGGTGAAGTCAGCACATGACGTCCATATGATGCATGCCCCAACTCTGCCCCCAGGCCAGCATGCTGCTGCACACCACATCACACAGCAAGCGGCATCACAGTGCTCTTCTGGTGCTGTGTCTACATGTGTATGTGGCCAAAGGTATGTGGAAAAGTCATGCACCAGCAGCTATGGCGTCCTTTTTGGGGTGCAAAAAGGAGCCACCATTGGGAGGAAGTGCCTCCCCTTCCGCCCCCCCAGCCAGTCAATTGCCAGTTTGGAAGCCCTCCAAAGGGCTGCTTGGGGCCAGAGTCTGCTGGGAGCCAGCCTGAGCTGCAGCTCTCCCGGCATGACAACGGGGCCATCCTTCTGGGCTGGGTGGCCCCATTTTTGGGAAAAGCTGTACATAGAATCATAGAATCATAGAATCATAGAGTTGGAAGAGACCACAAGGGCCATCCAGTCCAACCCCCTGCCATGCAGGAACTCCAAGTCAAAGCATCCCTGACAGATGGCCATCCAGCCTCTGCTTAAAGACCCCTAAGGAAGGAGACTCCACTACACTCCGAGGGAGTGTGTTCCAATGTCGAACAGCCCTCACTGTCAGGAAGTTCCTCCTAATGTTGAGGTGGAATCTCTTTTCCTGCAGTTTGCATCCATTGTTCCGCGTTCTAGTCTCTGCAGCAGCAGAAAACAAGCTTGCTCCCTCCTCAATATGACATCCCTTCAAATATTTAAAAAGGGCTATCATATCACCTCTTAACCTTCTCTTCTCCAGGCTAAACATCCCCAGCTCCCTAAGGCGTTCTTCATAGGGCAAGGTTTCCAGACCCTTCACCATCTTAGTTGCCCTCCTTTGGACATGCTCCAGTTTCTCCACATCCTTTTTGAATTGTGGTGCCCAGAACTGGACACAGTATTCCAGGTGGGGCCTGACCAAAGCAGAATAGAGTGGCACTATAACTTCCCTTGATCTAGAAACTATACTTCTATTGATGCAGCCTAAAATTGCATTGGCTTTTTTTAGCTGCCGCATCACACTGTTGACTCATGTTCAGCTTATGGTCTACTTGGACTCCTAGATCCCTTTCACATGTGGTCTCATTCAGCCAGGTGTCCCCCCTCCTATATCTGTGCATTTCATTTTTCCGCCCTAAATGCAGAACCTTACATTTCTCCACATTGAATTTCATTTTGTTAGCACTGGCCCAGCTTTCTAGTCTATTCAGGTCATTTTGAATTTTGATCCTGTCCTCTGGGGTATTAGCTACTCCTCCCAGTTTAGTGTCATCTGCAAATTTGATAAGTATGCCCCCAATTCTGTCATCCAAATCATTAATAAAGACATTGAATAGCACTGGGCCCAGGTCAGAACCCTGTGGGACCCCACTGGTCACTTCTCTCCAGGTTGAAAAGGAGCCATTGTTGAGCACCCTTTGAGTTCGGCCAGTCAACCAATTACAAATCCATGTAACAGTTAACTTGTCTATCCCACATTTTGCAAGCTTGTTTGCAAGAATGTCATGGGGAACCTTGTCAAAGGCCTTACTGAAATCGAGGTATACTATATCCACAGCATTCCCTTCATCTACCAAGCTGGTAATTTTATCAAAAAAAGAGATCAGGTTCGTTTGGCATGACTTGTTTCTCTGAAACCCATGTTGGCTTTTTGTGATTATGGCATTGGCCTCTAAGTGTTCACAGACTCTCTGCTTAATGATCTGCTCTAGAACCTTTCCTGGAATTGATGTCAGACTAACTGGACGATAATTGTTGGGATCCTCTTTTTTTCCCTTTTTGAAGATGGGCACAACGTTTGCCCTCCTCCAGTCTGCTGGGACTTCTCCTGTTCTCCAAGAGTTCTCAAAGATTATTGCCAATGGCTCCGATATTACATTTGCCAGTTCTTTTAATACTCTAGGATGTAGTTCATCTGGTCTTGGAGATTTATATTCATTTAGGTTAACCAGGTATTCCTGTACTACCTCTTTACTTATTCTGTGCTGATTTTCCTCTATTCTGTCTCCTGTTCCATTATCCTTAGGTTGAGCACCCTTTGCCTTTTCTGAGAAGACTGAAGCAAAGAAGGTGTTGAGTAATTCTGCCTTTTCTCTGTCCCCTGTGAGCATTTTGCCATCTTCTGCACGCAGTGGCCCCACTGTTTCCTTCTTCTTCCTTTTGCTGCGGACATATCCAAAAAAGCCCTTTTTATTGTTCTTAACCTCTCTAGCAAGCCTGAGTTCATTCTGCGCTTTAGCTTTTCTGACTTTACCCCTACATGTGCTGGCTATTTGTTTGAATTCCTCTTTCGTGATTTCTCCATTTTTCCATTTCTTATACATGTTCCGTTTAAAACTTAGCTCAGTTGAAAGTTCCTTAGTCATCCATCCTGGCTTCTTGAGACATCTTCCATTTTTCTTCCTCATTCCACATACCACATACAATATAATATTTAAAGCATTCCACATACTGAAATGCTGGGAAATATCCTAAATCAATGTGGTATGGTACAAGTCCTTGCATGTGGAATTACTTCTACTTCACAACCCTTGTATTAAATGACAAGAATTTACATCTGAATCAATGAACCAAATGTGCAACAGAGTGCATAGCACAATGTGTATGTGTATACATTTCCCATGAGCATCCAGGCACAATGACACTGCATGGGCAACTCTTCTTCTACTACCCTAAATTGAATATGGCTGGTCCTCACTGGACAATATATATATATATATATATATATATATATATTCAAATGCTTCTGTAGGGGAAAGTACACACATAGAAGACACCAAGAGTCCTCTGTATTCTGCTTAATTAATACAAGTTTTAAAGCCTTGACCATTCTTTTGCCTTTGGTGGCCTACTTTCCCATGCTTTGGAGAAGCAGTTATTTAATCATTCCTCCTTTACACAATGACAGCAAGAAGAGAAAACTCAGTCAAATTCTAAATCACGCTCTTCATGGTATCTCGAGCTTCCCTCTCTAAAGCATTCTGTCATTTTCTCCTCGAGCTATTTCCGATCTACCTTCTCCTCTCCTCTAATTCCCAATGGAGTTCAAAGGTTGTTGTATGAACAGTTCATTCACAGTTCAGAGGACAGCTAGATGGGTATGAAATAACCAGGTGGCTGGAGGAAATCAGTTGGCTAATTGGACATGAAGGCTGCATTCAGAACAAGAGCAGAACCTTAAACTGCTGGGTACCAGAAAGGGAAGAGAAGCTCTGAGAAAAAACAAAACCATTATTATGGCCTTGTGAGATAAGAGACTAAGAAGGGAAAGACACATCCGGGATACAGAAAGGAACAGCTTAACTATTTCAATTCAATTTAATAGCTTAACTAAGTAAAAACTTAACTAAATTGCTGTGTGGCCAGATGCCAAGAAACACAAGGCATCTCTTCCAGGCTGCTCCCAGGATATCCTGGTCTGTTGAAAACTATGACCTAGAAGATGAAGTTTTGAATCCTTGCTCAGACACGAAAACCCACTTGGGCAAATCACAGTCTCTCAATCTCAGAGGATGGAAACTGCCCTCTGAAGAAACTTGTCAGTAAAAACCCATGATGGTTTTGCAACATAAGCTGGAAATGATTTGAAAGCACATAACAAGAGCAGCAGCAACAACAAGAAAGGATGTTAACAAGTGGAGACATTGGTAAGCATTGTGGAAATTCTTATCTGTCCAACTAGTAAAGTTTTCAACAGACCAGGATATCCTGGGAGCAGCCTGGAACATCCCAGACCTAGAGCTACCCAACCTTCCAACTTTATATGGGGCCCTCTGTTCTGATGTCAAGTGGCTGTTCACATGTGCATCCAACTGTGCTGCCTGCTGTCATGGTATATTTCTTTGTTCTAAGTCAGAACAAGATGCTCAGCCTTGATCACATGGCTAGATGCCCTCTTCTGACCTCATGCTGGGTGGCACAGTGACATTCATTTTAAACCATCACCCAGCATTGAAAAAGAGGGCTCTGGCTGTTCCAGGAGGATTAAAAGCAACTAGTGTCTTTTTAAAAAATCTCCGTTTTAAGAGGGGTATACCCCAGGTTTGGTACTGAATGGAATGGATGTAATCTCATCAGTTTCTACCAGATTCAGAGATTGGACTCTGCATTGTCGAGATTCCCTGTCAAGCAGATGTGGGAAGGCCATTTTATTTGGCTCATGCAGTCAGGGCCTCTCTCTGCTAATGTAAGATCTCTCCTGCAGTAACAACCCTGGTGCTCATGTCATTGTTGTATACATTTCACTGTTTGGCCCATGCCATCTGAGGTTTCCTGGCAATAACATTTAGTTCTGCATAATACTATTTGGATAAATATCCCATTTGGCGTGTTTTGTTATGTGTTATATTTTGTTCTTTTAAAGCAATTCAAATTGGTTTAAACCCTGACTGGGTGGGGAGAGGGAGAGAAGCATCCTACCAAAGTCTTTGACTTTTCAAAAATGCTTTCATTTAGTGCCAGAATGAAGCCTACAGTTGTACCAGTTGCAAAGGGACCATTCCACAGAAGAGAAGACCCTCTCATTTGTCATTCTCAGTGATGGGCATAAAGGAGGCTCTGTCCTTTAGAGATCAGTCCTTGGACAAGTATGTACAGGGAGAGGTGGTCCTTCAAATTTATGGGTTTTGATTTTACCACCAGCACCTTGAATTCATTCTGGAAGAATGCTAACAGCCAAATATGCTCCTTTGAAATGGGTGTCTTATGATTGTCGTAGCATGTTCCTATCAACAAGCTAGTTATCATTCCTAGTTTTGCTCCAGCTGGTGAACAGCTAGTTTCTAACACAGGTTTGTATTGGATTCATCTGACACTATGGCAAAACAAGAAGCAAGAGTATAAATCACTCAGAGCAAAAACAGCAGAAGCCGTCAAAGCTAACTGGCAGCAATGGGCTCCCTGGATTCTCAGCATCACATTGAATGAAGAGGTCCTCCTTTTATCTCCATTCAGAGCAAATTGGGCCATACACTGCAATTAATTGTTCATGTTGCCAGCACAAACAGAAATGTTCCACATCCCAAGTTGAATCAAAGCTTAATTAAAAACCTCATGTTGCCCTATTATACTCCCAATGGGATTGTTGTTAGGCTTTGTTTTTCCTGTCGAGTTTTGGCTTAATTTTAAATATGCTTCTGTTTTCAGATAGAAATTGTTTGCAGCTGGGGCAGACCTACTGAGTCTAGAAGGTCAAGACACATATATTTTCCCACAAATGCTTTGCTTGTGTGTGTGTTTCTTGGAGATGAACTTACACAGGCAAAGCCAGAATATGCACCTGCATTCCTTAGTGAACATTTAAACGGACAACTCACACTTGCCGGTGGCCAGTAAGAATGGAAAGAATATTCCCTTTTATTTGTTTCCTGGTTGAAAATAAGTGAGGAATAAGACTTTCATTCATTCAAATGTTCAGAGGAAAAATTTTAGTGTATAGAAAGATACCCTTTTGTGCACAAAAGACATGCTTTCTGTGCAGAAAATATGTTTTGCATAAAAAGATGTACATCTTTTTCTCCACAGAAAAGAAATCATCTGAAACATGTTGGGACACTCAAATATGGGAAGAATGCTGAATAAAAATATTCATTTTCACCCATAATTGTGATTGTTGTCTGCCTTCAAGTCATTTCTGACATGGAAACCCTATGGTGATCCTATCAAGGGGTTTTCTTGGCACAATTTGTTCAGAGCTGGTTTGTCTTTGCCCTCTTCGGAGACTGAGAGAGTGTGACCTATGTTTCTATGGGTGAGTGGGGAGTCAAACCCTGGTGTCCAGTGCTCAAACCAGTACACAACACTGAGAGTGCTAACCACTGCTGCCAGATGGAGATGGCCTGTTGGGACCCTCTTTCCCCGTTCATGGGGAAGAGGCATTGATGTGCCATGGGCATTTTCCATTAATAGTTCAGAACTGGAAAGTCCTTCTCAAAGGAGATGCTTGCTTGACCTATCTTGCTGCTGCATAGGAAATTTCTTCTTATTAATAATGTTGTGACCTTTACTATTACCTTATAATGAAATAATTTTTCTTTATGACTGGGAGTTTATTAAAGATCTAGCACATGTGATACTTTGGTGTCCTTTATTTGTAGGTGACAAGGAAAAACCTTTGCAGCCTTTCTTAAGTAAACTTATGAACACATCAGTACAAATTAATTATTTTATTAGCAGAGAAAGACCTCCTCTGGCAGGTTGTTCCATATAGGAGCAGTAATGGAAAAGGTCCTCTGGGAAACTAATGTTAGCCTAGATTTTTTTTGGCTGTAAAAAATTTCTTCCAGAGGACCTTAGAATGCTGGGCAGAAAATAGGGAGGAAGGCATTTCCTCAAGTATTCTGGTCCCAAGCCATGTAGGGCTTTAAACGTAATCACCAACACCTTGTACTTTGCCCGGAAACTAATAGGCAGCCAGTGTAGGGACTTCAAGACCAGTGTTATATGGTCATTCCTAGAAGTTCCCGTAATCAATCTGGCTGCCATGTTTTGTACCAACTGAAGTTTCCGAACTTGGCACAAGAGTAGCCCCATGTAGAGCGCATTACAGAAGTCCAATCGAGAGGTTATAAGTGCATGTACTACTGTTTCTAGGTCCCTTGGCTCCAGGAAGGGTTGGCGTATCAGACGAAGCTGATAGCAGGTGCTCTTGACTGTCACATCCACCTGAGCTGTCAGATGAAGCGACGAGTCAAGGAGCACCCCCAGGCTGTGGACAGAATGTGTGACTCCATCCAGAACTGGCTGATACAACTCCATTCCTGGTTTTGGGGTTCCTGTAGCAAGTACCCCCGTCTTACCTGGATTCAGCTTGAGTCGGTTTTCCCTCATCCAGTCCATTACCGCCCCAAGACAGGCATTCAGAGGAGAGATGCCATCCTTAATCATTGCATCATTTGGAGACATAGAGAAATATATTTGGGTGTCATCAGTGTACTGATAACACCGTGCCCATGTTTCCGGATGATCTCTCCCAGCAGCTTCATGTAAATGTTAAACAGCATTGGGGACAGAATTGCGTCCTGAGGCATGCCCGACTTGAGTTGCTTCTTGGACGAATAGCTGTCCCCAAGCAGCACCATCTGGAACCTACCTGAAAGATAGGACCGGAACCACTGCAATGCAGTGCCACCGATACCCAGCCCTCTCAGGCGTTCCAGAAGGATACCATAGTCAATGGTATCGAAGGCTGCTGAGAGGTCCAAGAACACCAACAGGGTCACACTTCCCCTGTCAATGCCTAGATGGAGATCATAGACTAAGGCGACCATGACAGTCTCAACTCCGTATCCTGTCCTGTATCTGGTTTGAAATGGATCCAGAAAATCAGTTTCCTCCAAGACAGCTTGTATTTGATTGGCGACTGCTTTCTTAATCACCTTGCTCAAGAATGGTAACAAAGAGACTGGCCTGAGGGGGTCCAGGGAGGGTTTCTTTATCAATGGTCTAACCACTGCCTCTTTAAGGCAAGAAGGCAGGGAGCCCTCCTTCAGAGATTTATTAATTATATTTGCCTACATTGGCTTGATGGTGCCCCCTCCCCCGAATGGCCAGCCAGGTTGGGCAAGGGTCAAGAGGGCAGGTCATCTTTTTCATACTACTAAGGAGCTGTCTACATCATCAGTACTTACCAACTCAATCTAACAGTAATGGCAGAGGCGCTGGATACCTCTCTAATACAGGGTATCATAATAGAATGTGTTTCCTTGGAGTGTGGTAGTGTCTTCTTCTTTTGAGATTTTTAAACAGAGGCTGGGTGGTTATCTGTCAGAAGTGTATTCCTTTGATTGTGTCTTCCTGCATGACAGGGGGTTGGACTGGATGACTTTTGTTGTCTCTTCCAACTCTATGACTCTATGGTTCTGGTATCTATTGTCACAGTTTCAAAACCCTTCCAATCCACCTTAGTAACCAGCAGCCCTACTTAGAAACAGAAGCCTGTTCTGCTGGAGATCAAGGCACTATAGGATGATGTTTTCATCCCCTTCCTGCCATCAGTCTGTGCTGCAACAATCTGAGACAGGATCTCTATCACAAATTCCTTTAATACCAGAGATTACTGGTGGGCAGGGCTGGAAGCCTCATCCTGCTACCCTCCAATTACCAGAAAAAGAGATCTCTGTAACTCACTGTGGCTGCTCATTGTTAAGGTAGGTTTGGAGAAGTGGGTCAGGAGATGGTAGAGAGCTGTAAATTTGTAACTACATTTGTAGTATCTTGGGATCTAAGAACCCAAGTCCCTGTATGCATGGGGAATGATACTCCAGAGGGCAGCCTGGAATATCCAGGTCTCACAGATGTTCCACTCTCCACCCATTACTTAGCCCTCAATTACCAAGTCATGGTGGCTGTCCTGCTGAACTTTCTAGCACATCTGTCCCTGCTGTGGGTCACTCACTTTGGTGTCCAATGATTATCACATGACTAGGCACCTTGTTCTGACATCAGAATGAGTGGCCCACAGTGGTGGCAGATGCGACAGGTAGCTCAGTGGGATGCCAATGCAGACAACTGCCATGGCATGGGAACAGAGGGCTCTGGATCATCCCAGATCTGGAGCAATGTATATAATATATTTAAAACCAGTTCGAGGCTGTTATACGCAGTTTCTGGTGTGGAACATGCTGGCCGTTGTCCAGACTGCTTGCCCCAGAAATGGGTTTTGGGATGTGTGTCATCCAGAACACCACACAATGACACCAGAAACAGGGAAGGGGGACATTCCTTTTGGCCAGTGCAGACCTGAACCCTGTACAGACTGGCACTTTGTGCTGGCTTGGGGACAGAGTCAGGGCATTGTGTCCAGATGACACACACTCTTGATGACACCACCAGGGCACCATGACGTTGTGCGTTGCTCCAGATGGTACACGACATTTCTGGTTTGATTTGTTCCAGGACTCATTTGTTTGACTTCTTGGCTGTCCATAGTAAACTCAGCACTCTTCTCCAGCACCACATCTCAAATGAATTCATTCCCTTCCTATCCGCTTTCTTAACTATCCAGCTCTCACATCCACACATGGTAATAGGGAATGCAATGGCTTGTATGATTCTAACTTTCATGCTCAGTTGTATGTCTTTACATTTTAGGATATTTTCTAGTTCTTTCATAGCTGCCCTCCCCATTTTTAGTCTTCTTATGATTTCTTCACTGCAGTCCCCACTCTGATCAATATTTGATCCCAGATATGAAAAATTCTTTTATTATTTCCTCATTTTCTAGGTTGAATCTGTGTAAATTTTTGTGGTCATAATTTTTATTTTCTTTATGGTCAACAATAAGCCTGCCTTTGCACTTTCCTCCTTGATCTTCCTTAGTAGTTGTTCCAAGTCTGTGATGTTTTCAGCTAGTGATATGGTGTCACCTGCGTATATTAGATTGTTCACATTCCTTCCTCCTATTTTCACTCCTCCTTCTGCTGTGTCCATTCCTGCTTTTTGTATAATATGTTCTGCATACAAGTTGAACAGATGAGGTGAGAGGATTCAGTCTAACTCCTTTGCCAATTGGGAACCATTCTGTTTCTCCTTGTTCTGCGATGACAGTGGCCCCCTGCCTAGAGTAAAGATTCCTCATTAGGACTATCAGATGTGTTGGTACTCCCCTGTCTTTAAGGGTGTTCCATAGTCTTTCATGATCTATGCAGTCAAAGGCCTTGCTATAGTCTATAAAGCACATGCTGGTCTTCTTTTAGAATTCTTTGGTGTGCTCCATTAGCCACCGTATGTTCACAATGTGATCTCTAGTGCCTCTTCCTTTCCTGAATCCTGCTTGCACCTCTGAGATTTCTCTCTTCATTTATGCTTGGAGTCTATGTTGAATTTTTAGTAGAATTTGCTTGCATGAGATATTAGAGCTATGGTACTATAGTTGCTACAGTCTTTTGTACCTCCTTGTTTTTGTGGTTGGGGATGTATATTGATTGTTTCCAATCTATTTAGTTTTCCATATCTGTTGACATATGTTGGTTAGCACTGATGTTGATTCTGTTATGGATTGAAGCAATTTGACTAGAATATCATCTGTTCCTGGTGATTTTTTCCCCCAATTTCTCTAATTGCAGCTTCCACTTCTGTTTTTAGAATCTGGGGTTCATCTTCATCTGACTCTTCAATCCATATGTCCTTCATTTTGTTATCCCTTTTATATGGCTCTTTATATAGCTCTCCTTTTATATAGGTGAATTACCAATGGTATTATCTGGTGTCATCTGTCTATGTGGGAGGGCAAGTGTTTTTCCAGGAATCCTTGCAGATTCTTTCTTAGCTCTGCCTGCAAAGCTCTAGTATTTTCTCCTGGTAGTTTCCCATCCAAGTATTAACAAGGCCTGACCTTGTTTAGCTTCAAAAACCAAAGGAGAGTGGGTATGTTCATTGTAGCCTGGTGGTACAAGACTGCAGGAAAAGACTAATCTCACATGAAGAATCAATAGTGAGGAAGCAAATACTCAGTGCAAGGAAGTCAATACAAAGAAGCAGAAGGAGCAGCAGAAATTCAGACTTTTGCTCTGACAGTACCTTGCAAGAGAATCACAAATTCCAAAGACAAAAATAATCAGCCCTACAGTGGAACACCTCAGTGCAGCAAAACCACTCAGAAGAAGATTATCAAACAAAGAAGATTATCACACAATAGGCAAACATGGATGCATCATGAAGCTGATCCATTACACTAAAACTTCCATAAAGTATCGGTTGCAGGTTTCACCAAACAATGGACCTTTATATCCATCTGATGTCAAAGAGGAGGTATCTAACAAAATGTTGGGCCTTATTTAAATAATAGTTGTTTGTGAACAAATATCATATGAGAGGCAAGCGTGGATGCTTCATTGAACACATCATTGGATATTCATGGAAATTCCCGTTAATACCCAATGACACATCTATTTCTGTTTACCGATGGGAGAAGAATGGGATAAACACTTGAGGTGTGATAATCTCCCCCCACCCCCCCACCCCCGATTGCACGAATGAGATGATTTAACGACAGGAGGAGGATGCTTGCCTCCTCTGTGTGATAATCTCCAAAGTCATTGGAAACTAGCCTTTGTGTATAGAAATGAAGTGGCAAGTCTAGTTTGGCATTGGAAACTAGAATGTAGATGAAGAGACTAGATGAGTGTAGGACACCGCCATGAGGATGGGCTTGGCTAGTGTTGAAATATGTATAATGTTCCAGGAAGCTATTGTCTTTGTTCAATCCATGACTACATCTACAGACTACAGTCCATCTGCAATGGATTGAACAAAGATAACAGTTTCCTGACACACTCTACACATTTCAGCACTATCCAACCCCATCCTCATGGGTGCATCCTACATTAATCTAGTCTCTTCACCTACATGCTAGACAGACAGATAGATAGATAAATAGATAGATAGAATCTTTATTATGGTCATAGACCAGCATAGGTTTAAAAAAAAGGATTTTTAACATTTTTAACCTTCTTTTCACCTACAGGCTAGTTTCCAGTGCCAAACTGGACTTGCCACTTCATTTCCATGTGCAAAGGATAATTTCCAATGCTTTTATTCACAAACTATTGCTGTTAAAACTGGACTTGCCAGTTCATTTCAATTTGGTGTGGTCATTTCCATTCTCACACACCAGTGGCATATATAGGTCTCTCCCTGGCTTTCCACTCCACCAAATGCATCTAAGGAAGTAGACTTAAATCTACAAAAGCTCATGCTGCCAGCTTCTTTCTTTCAGTAGTCTCAAAAGTACTACAAGATCTCTCTACATACTGATTCTACAGACTAGATTGGCTATATCTTTGAATTTGGTCATTATTGTCACTAGATAAGCTGGAGGACCTGATCGTACCTTAAAGACTCACAATGACCTATAAAGATCCTGTGAAGTAACAAGGATTTAATAAACTTGCAGTCATGTCTCTAACATTTTGTAACTTCATCAATGTTAAGATGGAAAAGCAAGAATTTGATGGGTCCTCCCTATGGTGAAATGCTACATGTGACACAAAGAAACAATCAATCCTTCATAAAGGTATGGAGACCTGGATCTAGCTAATGGTTGCTTTGGAGACCATTAGTGAACCTCTGGAAATTATTAGATGAATGGTAGGAATATCCATAGAGAGATTTCAAGCCAGATCTCAGTTCATCTGAAGATTCAAGAGTAACGACTTTGTCACTCCAAGTGCAGAACAACATCTACTGCTATTTCTCAAAACAGATATACAAAGTCACTTTGTAGAGTCAAAAATACCTGTGAACTGAGACAACAGAGTTCTCCAGTGGCTCTTTTCCTTCCCTTTCAATTTCTACCAGCCTCTATCTGACCTTTTTACAGTATATCAGAGATTGGGAATGCATGAATGAATTCTTGCCATTGGATAACTGATCCCGTTAACAAGTCCTGATTAGACAATAGCATCTTAATTGAATATGCTAATAGGTTCAGGGGGATAGTGTATCATTGAGTGATTAGATGTGGAAAACCAGCATAATCCTAATGGGGTTGGCCCCATCCATGGACTTGTCTATCTTTTTATATCATGGCTCATTGACAGGCCAATGAAGAAGGACTTTGTTGGTACAAGACACAAAATCTGGAAGTGGAGCACAACAAAACAGGCATCTATATTTTGATAAGTCTTAATTAAAAAAAATACTTCAAAACAGGAACAAATTTATAGTTTTACTCATCTAGACTGTTTGAAGAACACGTGAATAGAAAGGATAACAACTATATTCATAATAATGGTGAAAAAGTTAGATGATCCACTCATTCTCCCATTTTTCACCTCCCTGATAAGTTATAACAGGTTGATCCGGAGGCAGAGAATAACTATATGGCTGATAAGTTGTGGGGCATTTAAATGATTTTATTTTCTAAGCTGCTTTTAATCATCACATATCAGAAGCCAAACTTTGTGGATACTTTTAAGGACACCTCTCTCTCTCTCTCTCTCTCTCTCTCTCTCTTTCTGTCTGTGTCACCCACACTTACCTCATTTTCCTCCAGATGAAGAACATACTTTCAAGAATGCCTTCCAGTTCCTTTTCTTTAAACAAATTAAAAAATTCTACCACCCACAAAAAATATGGATACTGGCCATGAAAGCTTTTGACAACTCTTTAAAGTTCTGACTAATGTTTAGAGTGGTTACAACAACCCACTGACGTCAGAGTCAACAGCAACACTGAATGTGAAAGCATTGTTATCAGCAGAGCATCCACATTGAACAATTATAGCACTTTGATACCACTTTAAATGTCAAGGCTCCATCCTGTAGATTTGTGTTTTAATGAAATACTTAGAAGAGAGCCAGCCTGGTGTAGTAGTTTTAGTGTTGGACTAAGACTCCAGAGACCAGGGTTCAAATCCCTGCTTGGTCATGGAAACTCACTGGGTGACCTTGGGAAGGTCACTCTCTCGCAGCCCCAAAAGAAGGCAAAGGGAAATCCCGTCTGAAAAAAAAAATCTTGCCATGAAAACCCCATGATAAGTTTACTTTAGGGTTGCCATAAGTCAGAAATTGCTTGACGGAACACAACACTGACAATGAGAATTCGGTATACAATTGCTGTAGTTGTGGGGCAGGCAGTGGAGTTCTCTAGAAAATAATTTTAAAGTGTCTCACCAATCTACAAATCCCAAGATTTCATAGGATCTCCATCCTACATACTTTTAGGAATTGTAGTTGTGTGGGTTTAAATTGCTATCACAGTTAGAGTGCTATGAGATGAGATGAATATAAAGCACCATGAGATGAGAGCTATGACCACTCAGGTAATATCAGAGTGTTATAATTGTGAAGTGTGGACACATTTCATGGGACAAGGGAGACAAATACAACTTCAGATTGTTCTATGCAGCTTCTCACTGAATGTTTCATCTGGATAGTTTGAGAAGTCTTGGGACTACCCCACTTATATGACAACTTCTTGTTGTTTTATATATATAGAAATGCATATGACAGAGAGAGAGAGAGGAAAAGAGAGAGAGAAATGAAAAGACAGGTGCTGCTATGGAAGAAAACAAACCTTAAAAACAATTTTCTTAATTCCTCCTATCTTCTTATATTTTCTTTTGGTTTGCCTGACTGATCTGTCATCTAGGCACATATCCACATTGTGAGGTTATTAAAAGCTACCGGGGGGGGAGGGGGGGCTAGTAATTAGTTTAGAGCAGCAAATGAAAAAAATGTAATTTTGATCGTTCATACACTGTTTTTTTTTTGTTTGCTTTGGGTTTTTTTTAACAAAACACAGTTGATTTGAATTATATCACTTTGAAGATTAGAGTCCTGTAATT
The DNA here is from genome assembly GCA_034509955.1 of Urosaurus nigricauda. Taxonomy (NCBI): domain Eukaryota; kingdom Metazoa; phylum Chordata; class Lepidosauria; order Squamata; family Phrynosomatidae; genus Urosaurus; species Urosaurus nigricauda. Next base: position 245,044,778 of record JAOEGL010000004.1, on the reverse strand, counting down.
ATACTTTAAAAAAGCCAGTTTTAGACACCTGTTTGTACTGTTTGAATAAATTTAATCAAAATAAACACTTCTTTTTAAAAAAACTGGCTTCACAGGTATATTAGGATTTGTGTGGGCAAATATTAAATAATAATTCAGCTTCTTCTGTCATTAATTTGCCCTTCTGGTGATATCGCATAAAACACTGGTACTCAGACTTTTTATCCCTTCACATATGGTTGTATCCCATCATTTGAAAACCATTGCCATATGACATTTTCTTCAGTCAATCTAAGAGGGAGGGGGAAAAGAGATAAGTAAACTCTTTCCATTTATTTTAGTCTTTGTATACCTTTGACAAAGACAGCTATAAAGTGTTTTGTATTTGTGCGCAGATTCAAATCGCATTTAGGCACGCATGATTTGAAAAGAAGCAGATACTCATTAACCAGATATTGACAAATGGAAATACTCTGGCTTTTGGTGACATTGTATTCTCCCTTTATCTGGTTCCATTGCCAGATGTGGGATGCCATGGTGAATACAGGGAGGATTTTCAACCCCTAAAGTGGGACACATCATACCATTTCCCACCTATTTTTTGTTCAAGATCAAAAGAGAAGGCACTTCCAGTTCTGACTTCCAGATTTTTGTCGTAGGCCATGTACAGACTGGTCCAAAAGGTTGGCCTGTGGGCGGAGTTGGGGCACAGCGTCCTGATGATGCACACCCTGACTCCACCCCAGGGTGGCATGATGCCATGTACCACTCCAGACAGTGTTCAACATCATGGTACACCTCCAGCACTGCATCTAGATGACACAGAACTAAAGGGGTGCCATACAACCACACTGCTGCTTTTATGGTGCCCTTGGAAGGTGTAAAAAGGAGCTGCTTTTTTGAGCTCCTTTGCACCCTCCAAAACCTGGATTGGGCTCATGGGGTGAGCTTGCTGTGGCCCTGATCCAGCCAGGAAAGGGGCAGCATCTTGCCACCCCTTATGGGTAGTCTGTAAACCACCTTAGTTAGTTTGGGGCTGTACAAACAGCCCCAAAGGGACAGCTGCCAGCAACTCATTCTTCAGCCAGATTGGGGCAATGGCAACCTCATGCTGAAGCATGAAAAGGGGCTGCAAAAAGTGGTTTGCACACTGGAAAAGGTGCTCCTTTGGGGCTGTGTCATATGGACACACCGCTGGAAAAGCACCATGAAGCTGCATACTATGTGGAGCAGGACACCGCATCGTGGCACCCTGGAGTGCAGAGTCAAAGTGTGTGCCATGTGGACACAATGCCCCAATGCCGCCCCCAGGCAGGCCTTTCAGGGCTTTAGTTAATTTGGTTCAGAAAATAATGGTGACAATAATAATGGTAATGCTTATTTATAATGCACTTTCCACCAAAGAGTGGAACGTGAAACATATATAATCAAAAATGGCTGACAAAACACAACACTATAAAATACTAAAATATTAAAATAGTATACAAATATACTAAAAAAAAAATCCCCACCTCCTTATTAGTCACTGCCCATTTCAGCCACCTTAGGCAAACTCAGCAACTCAATCCAGCAAATAAAAGAGGAAGGTCTTGCTGCTGTTGCTGTTGTTGAAGAGGCCTTGGGGTGGGGGCCTGCTTTAAGAAGCAATACCAGGGATGTACATCTTCATACATTTAATTCTCTTAAACAAGAATGAATAATTTTATTATTTTTCTCTGCAATAACAAAAAATAATTGAACATTTCAGAGTTGTTGATGATTATTCACAGTTTTGGACTTATTTTGTGTAAAGAAATAAATCAAAAACAAATAAAAATTATTTTCTGTGCATTGCGTGGAGTAGAGAAAGCCCCCACTGTCAGAAGAAAAAGGTGCCCTTCCAGCTTCTAAGCTGCTTGGGAACAGCAAAATACAATAACATTCAAAATCCACAAAAATCAACCAAAATGAAGAAAATACATGATGCAAGTTTTGGAAGCTCCTCTGGCTTCTTTATCAGGCAAAGGTGTTAAGTATCAGATAAGAGAAAGAAAAATACAACAAAATATGACAATGTTAGAGTCACAGGCTTAAATTTTGTCAAGATGTTGCTGTTGTTTTCCATTAAGATGTTAAGATGTCAACAATAGCATCTTGACAAAATGTAGGCCTGTTACTCTAATATAGTTTTCTTTCTCCTGCCAAAAAACAAAACAAAAAGACTATGTCAATGTGAAGCACCAGCAGGATTCCAGCTGTATGATGCCTTTCTGCTGCTTTACCCTCCAAAGAGCAGTCACTACATGTGTCTTATATAATATAAAAACAGTTACGAATCACTCAAACCCGAAACCACCAGCAACCTTCACTACCACCCTCCTTGCAAACCCCTGTACATGTCAAGATATCAAAATAAACAGTAGTCAAATGAACATTTTTAAAGAGATGGCTTCATCACTGAGAAGCTACAGGGGATTATGGCCCTTTTTATGGCCACAGTTTTGAGAAGACGATCACCTGTCCAAAATGTGTGGAAGGTGTCACCATGGTTGTTATTTATCTAAACCATTTAGAAAAACAAAACGGTGTTTTAAAGTCATTTCATTCTACTGTTTTACTCTTTTCCAGGTGGTTGATTTTATTCTCTGTTATTTTCTCAATGGTAGCACCCTTTTTAGCAGCACTCATTTTGGGATGATGGCTTGAAAAGGAAATCATGGAAGTTCAGGCTTATCATTGGCAAGCAGTCATGATGGCTATAGATTACCCCCAGCATCAGGGAACATATATAATGCCATGTTAATTAATGGGGAGCAAGAAAGGGAATACACTCATGTTCTCTTTTATGGGTTTCACTGTGTGCAGAGGAAATCAACATTCCGGACTATATAGTCTTTTGTTCAGCAGGGCTCTTCATACGTTCTGACATGAGAATGTTGTTAAAGCCTTATAAAATCATATAATACACACTAAGCAGGATTTTTACAGTTTAGTTTGTATGGAGCTTCATATTGACTTAATGAAGTAAATCCAAGTGTTGTTCATAACTAGAACTGACATATCAAATTTCTGGAGGCCATGATCCTACATTGAAATGAAGTATAAATTTACATGCATCTACATCGAAGATTTAATGGGGTTTGACACTGGTTTAACTACCCTAGCTCATTGCTATGGAATTCTTGGATTTGTAGTTTTGTGAGATATGTCACCTTCTCTGTCAGAGTGCTCTGATTCAACAACAAACTACAAATCTCAGGATTCCTTAGGATGGAGCCATGACAGTTAAAACATTGTCAAACTCTACTAATTCTACAGTGTGGCAGAAGGTTGAGTTACATAGAGGTTAAAGAATATCACCTTGTTAATAAATTGTGATGCCATTGAGCACCTGTATAGACAGTTAACATCCACGCAAAATTCACATCCATGTTGAACTCCACTTCTCCAACTTTGAACTCAGTATAGCCATTCTGCTTTAGACAAAAATGTCAAACCAGTTTTGTGGGTGAACTTACACTTATGTAAGACACTGCCAGTATTTGTACTAAAATCTTGCTATGTTAACATGTATGTACTTTATCCAATGGTAGCCATGTTGGCCATGTAGCAAAGTACAATAGCATCCCAAATCCACAAAACAGTGATGTAATTATGGGGACAACCAAAATGTAAAAAAAAAAAACAAAAGCTTTCGAAGCTCCACTAGCTTCTTCACCAGGCAAAAATGTTAAAAATCATACAGAAGAATAAAATTATGAAGACATTAGTTCCAAGCCAGCATTTTGTCAAAATGTTGTTGTTCTCAATTCAGGTGCTGTGGAGGGATATTCATGCAGACAGCCTTTTCTTCCTTCTGGCCATTTGGGTACTCCAGGAAATAAAAATTTAAGTTCCATTAAGCAATACAAAAAGAGATGGTCTGCTTGAGATCCAAGTTGCCACTGTTCTGTGTCACTCCATCCTATGTAATTAATGGGTCAACTCTAGTTTGTCCTAACCATTATATTGAAACCCATACCTGGTGTTGTTGTTATTATTGTTGTGTTCCTTTCAGTTGTTTCCAACTTATGGCAACCCTAAGGTGACCCTATCATGGCATTTTCTTGGCAGGTTTCTTCAGACAAGGTTTGCCATTTCCATCCTCTGAGAGAGTGTGACTTGCTCAAGGTCACCCACTGGGTTTCCATGGCTGAACCAAGATTCAAACCCTGGTGTCCAGAATCCTTATCCGACACTCAAACTACTACATCATGCCAGCTGTCTAGCCTATACAGTTGCAGCATTATCCCTTCTTCACGTGAAGGAAGTGATTTTTGTTTGTTCTAGATATCAAAATGGGGGAGAAAGATATCCTTACTATCTGAAAGTACAATATGGAAGACATTCTTATCAAGTGGTTACATGGAGAGCTGCCACTTGATACATGGCCACCTGCATTCATTGTCAGATTGGCTTGTGTCACTGCTGAATATTTGCTAATAATTTGGATATTTTGGGTTAAACTAGTACAACATTTTACAATGCACCTGATTTTGTTCATGGAGGAAAAGAGCAAGATTGCTGCTCATCAGAATTCCCCCCCTTTCCCTCAGATTCACTAAAGATTACACTACCAATTCTCACAGAATAACAGCTTTGTGTGTATGCATGTGTAATTTATTGGCCTATGACAAGTTGGCTGAGATGCAACATCTGGTTGCTCAATGAAGTCTTAGATTTTTACCCAATTTTCCAGCTGGCTTGACATGAAAATATAAATCTAAACTTGATAAATACCAACCACTGTTCCTGTGTTGGAGAAATTAATTTCCAAACTCTATTGTAAGTCCGTGTAGCAATCACAGTTGCAGACAAGGAGCAAGCATCATTTTGGTTTTGTCAGGCTTTTGGCAATAAACAGCTATCACCTCTATCTCTCTTCTGCACAGGATTTCATTTGAGGGATATGCAAATGTGTGAGGTTGTTAAAGTAACTGATTGCAGAAATATGTAATCAGGAAAAAGATGTTAGCTCTTGCACCTAGGATAAATTCTACATCTGGTAAATGGTGCCCCTCACTCCTTTTCTTCTTCTTCTTCTTCTTTTTTTTTTTTTTTTTACAACTCTTACTTTGTTGTTTGTTTTATATATGGAGGTGACATCACCTAAGAAGTGTTCTCAATCACCTTTTATACAGATATTTCCTCCCTAGACATGGATGAAGAAAAGATAAACTGGAATTATCACATTTCTTACAAAGAGTGGGGTGGTCATGTCTGTTAATGAAGATGGGATTTTAGAAAAACACCCCTCAATTCCCCACATCTAAAGTGCACTTGCGGAGGTAATTGGCTGTCCACTCTAGCATGGCTTAGATGTAGGAGCCTCTAAATGGGTCTGTATGTCCTTAGAGTGCTGCCATTTCTCCTTATGACCTTGATTGAGGGCATGATGGGAGATGGCAACCTTTCTCCATGACAGTGAAGTGAGCACCTTGCGTAGGCAATGAAGCCTTAGTTAGGAGTTGTAGGAAGATTGCTTCACACCTTTCGGACAGATTTATGACTCTGAGATACTTTGCAGGCACCAGCTATTTCGGTATCGATAGCCTTTCCCATCGAAAACACTGCCTATAGATCAAGTAATGTGTAAATTCGGTTTTGCTTTGAAGTAGGGTATCAACCTCCGCTGAAGGCAGGGAAAAGCCTATATAAAGTCCTGCCATTCCTTTGTTCTGAGTTCTGCACCAGAGCCCAGGTAGGCATTCTTTCAGCTTGTGTTCCGATATGGTTCCAGCCTTCCCTTTTCCCTTTTCCCGTGTTGCTGCTTTTACACTGATTCCAAGGAGACCATCAGGCGAGTATCACCATTAGAAAGCCCATTGTCCTCTGTCCACTTTTCCTCCCCTTTTCTTCTTTTAGACTTGAGTGAGAGTGTGAATGTGTGGGTTTTGTGTGTGTGTGTGTCCCCTTCCCATTAACAAACTAGTTTTTAATTGTAAGAATCTGCCTGGAATCTCTGGTCGCTCAGTATACTGGGATTTGGTCCAAAAAGAGTACTTGTAAGGAGCCTGTTACTGATGAGTTGAGCTAATTAATATTCCCCAGATTTGAGCAATTATCCTTACATGTCTGTCTAGAAATATCTAAAAGTGTAGTTTTTTATTTTAAATAAATAAATAGATAAATAAAATTTGGCATATTTGCACATTTTTAATGGGAAAGAACTGTGGAGTTTCTTTTAAAAGGTAAATGAAATGTGGCAAAAACCCAGTTTGGTGGATTTTTTTCATCTTGGTGGGTGGGTTTGCAAAGTCTGGGTTAGAGTCCATGTGTATTCAACCATACTAGGGCAGAATCATGGTTGACATATTTACTTTCTTGAAAGGCTACAGTATTAGCAATGATATCCCATTGCACATGTGGGACGAAGGAGGTTATATGCAATTGGACTGCTTTCCGTGAAAAATAGAGTGGAAGGCATGAGCAATTAAGACAGCCTGCAAAACTCTGGTCTTCCATTTACAGTTTCCTGGACCAGGATCTCACAACTTTGCTGTGGTTCTCACAGCAGTGGCAAATATTTCTCTGTACTGTACTACTTAAGATTATTCATTTGGCAGAGTATCCCCACCCCCTCACACACATACTCACACATAACTCTCAAGTAAAAGGCTAGATTAAATTCAGTATCAGAGACTTCTTTGATTCTCTTCCTCCCAATGTGGACAATAATTTAGACATGTGAGCACCACAGTTTCAAGATATGATGCTCTGGCAAGATCGTATACTATAGATTCTGCATGCAGAGTTACATGACAATAGTGCAGTGCAACCCTCGTGTTAAATGGCCATGTTCTACTGCTAAATGCAAAACTCAATGCACAACTGGGCATGCAACTGAATGCAAAGCCTAGTGCATAGCTAGATGCTCAACATGCCATATTCCCTTTCTGTGACCAAGAACAGAATGTGGGCATTCCACACCAGACAAAAATGTCCAAACATTTTCATAGAGGGAAATATACATACCAAAAGTATTCCAGCTGTAGTGGAAGAGCTCCAATACAGATTTACTTTTCTCTGGGCCAGTACAGACCAGTCCTTTGAGGCGCCCCCTTCACATGCTAGGGTTGCCTCAGGACGGAGCTTCCACATGCCCCGCAACCCTAGCACATGACGGGGCATCATCACTATTGAGCACCATTTACATGGCGCACACAGCAATGACGTCACAGCTGTGCAGCATCTATATGGCGCTGCGAAGCTGCAACATCAAAAAGGTGCTCTATATTATCTTTTACCTTTATTGAGTCACAACTGTGACTCAAAAAGGAGCTGGGTTTCCCTACTCCTTTTTTTAACTGCACACCTTTGCCGAAGTTGCTGTGGCGGTGTGCAGTTAAAAAAGGTGATGCCAGACTGCCTTTTTTGGATGGTCTGTAAAGCCCCAATGAGTAGTCGGGCCTAACAATAATGAGAAGATGAGCACTCACTAGGAAGCATAGCTGAAGCTCCTGGAAACTCTATTCCTGCAACTTCACCAACAGTCAGTCCTCATTTGATAGTTTTAGTTCCTTCTTCTTCCTCTGCCTCTATAAAGACCTCTATGTTTCTGCAAATCTTGGAATGGCTTCAAGCATGTTCTTGACTACTTCTGTGTGAATGTGGTTTCATCCTGGCTGCATCCAGACTATTGATCTGAGAATGAAGGCAAACAGGTCTGGGGAAAGGGGCAGAAAAGGGCAACAAAATTGATCAAGGGACTGGAACAACAAGGGCAGATGCTCCAGCAATCACACCTGGCCTTGGAGCTACATGCCAGATGGTTCCGTCTGACAGCTGCCCTTTTAGATTCCTTCAGTGTTCTAGAGTGTCAGTAGGTCAGTCACTCTTGGAGAACCTTGGGGAACTGAAATAACAGCTTCCTAGTTGCTCTTGCGACACTGCCATCAGTGTCATCGTCATGGGATGTAATTTTTCATTAGTTTAATTCTTGAAGGAAACAATGAATAATTTTAGAGCTTTACTTCCCTCTCTGTACAAAGCTTTGACAACGACAATATTTCATAACTATTCCCAGTTCAGAATGTATTTTGTGCAAAATGTGCATTTTTATTTATTTTTCAAAATTTTATTTGTACAAATGGGAGCCTTTTCTATGTATGTAACAGCATTGTCTGTGCATAAAATAGTCTTTTGATGCATAAGTATTATTTCTGTGTAGAACAAGCTGTTTCCTGTGCAAAACATATAACTCTGGACTTATTCTGTGTAAAAATCAGATACTTGTAACTCGGGACATATTCTGTCCTAAAATCACACCTATTTGTAAAAAACAACATTTTCTGCACAGGAAACATTACACACATACACATGCACACACACAAACACACACCCATACATACACGTATTTATTTGTGGGAATATGATCAAATATCCTTTCCATCTCTACACTGCTATCAGGCCTTTCTACAGCATGTGGCCTTTCTAGTGGTCATTTTAAACTGTGTCTCTTCAGCCTTGGAGACAGCCATAGCAATATTCCATTTTAGTTTAGAATTTATAGGTCAGGTTATGACCTATAAATCTCTATACTGCATAGGTGCAGGCTATCAATACACCATCTCTCCCCACATGAGTCTGCCCAGCTCCAAAGACCCATAGGAGAGGCCCTTTTTTAGTCTCACCATCTCCAAAGGTATGGTTGGAGGAGACATGAGATAGGGCCTTCTCAATGGTCTCCTCTAGACTGTGGAACTCCCATCTAAATTTCGGCTAGAATGATCCTCTCCTTGCTCTCTTTCCATTGGCCATTTTAAAAGAAAAATTGAACAGGCTTTCAGGAATGAAAGCTTTTAATAAAAGGGATCCAAATACTGTATTGTTTTTTATTTGTATTGTTTAGAGCTTGTTTTCAACATGGCTGATAATTTAATTTGGGTATGATGTTGACTTTTAATAAGTTTTTAATTCTAATCTTTTTCATGTGTTAACATTCTTGTATCCTGGTCTTAGTAAAAAGGCAGGTTATAAACAAAGATAGGAAGATGAGGAGGAGGAGGCGGAACAACACATGCAGTCAGTGCTTGGAAATGGTTCCTTTTGTGAACTACAGTTCCCAGATATCATAGTAAATATGGCTAGAGGGTATTGTGGGAGTTATGGTCCAAAATGTGACTTTTCCATACTAGGGATATAGTAAAAACCTTGCAAGGGCACCACAAACAGAGCACCACAGCCTCTCATGATTGATGTTTAGTAACACTTTGCCCCTATGGCCTATTTGGCGTGAGCAAACACTTGCATTGCTTTTCCTTGTTTCCACCCTGTTGAAAAAAGTCAGCCCCAGCAAACTCTGCCATAGTGCATTTTGAGACTGTGCAAGCTTGCCACGAAAACTATTTCCCGTGACCTCATATTTTAATTACTAAAGCAATCAGCTTCTTCTTACCCCTGCTAGATATTTTACAGTTGATATACTTAACCTCTAGACCTCCTCATTCCCACAAAATCAACTTATCACATTAGAATATGGAATTGCAATAAATATAGGAACTAATTGGCTTGAAAGAATGCATTAGGAACATTGTGTTGGGTCATTAATCGGTGCCTGGGTTTTTTAGAAATGGAAAATGTACTTGGCTGGTTCTTCTCACTGTGCATGAATAATAAATAGAAGTATCTGTACTCCAGTGCAAAGCCAATGGTGGTGGTGGCGAAAAACCTATTGTGCACTTACCAAACCAACCATTAATGAGTGTGTCAACAATTCAAAGGCTTTTCCTATCAAATGAAATGACTCCCCCCCACCCCGGCAGATTTTTGTTCTGTTTTCCTTAATTTTGTTTGAAGATAATGCCTATGATGTTGACATAATGACATAGTGACGATCATGTTGGCATTATTCAGTCTGGATGCTCATTTTTATTATTTTAATGGGAACTGTACAAAATGAACTTGGATCCTTGATTCAGCAAGAATTTAGTGATGATATCAGATGTGCAATCCTGCAAGACAGACACAGGCTGAGTGGATAGAATGCTGCTATCTCTTAAGGTGGTGTTTGCGGGGTGGGGAGAGAAGTTGAGCAGGATACATTAGTAATTTTAGTAGCCAATGTAGAACATTGACAAATGCAATTATTTTTTAAAAAAATCCATTAAAAACAATGAAGTGAAAAATGGAGGCAGTTTTCAACGATGACAATTTGAAAAAATGACCAGGAAAATTCATTAGTATGTAAACAGATTTGTAACTGGTAGTAGAAATGTCCAAGAATGGAAGCCCTCCCTGTCTCATTAAGGATATTATTTCATATAGTGGTCACCACAGCAGATGTAGCATATCTCTGTACCTGCAAACAAGTCCCCTTAGCCCATGGTATGATAAACAGAGCCCTCACCTCCCCAGAAACAAACAAACAAACAAACAAACAAACAACAAAAACCATGGCTATAGCAATACTTCAGATACCAGAGACGAAAGCTCCTGTAATATTTTACATGTTAGAAAATGCATGCTGTATTCCTGAATTTTTTAATTTTTACATTGGCTGTTTTTGTTTATTTGCTTGTTAAGTTTTTAATATGGGGGAAGATGTATTTGATCTAGCATCTCTCTCACTTGTAATCAGAAGTGCAGAAGATTACCTTTATTTAGGCTTTAATCCTATTGCCAATTCAAAAAGAGTAGAGTCATTAAATCAGTTGGGTTTATCCACGTATTAGCACACCAGTCAGCAAAAGATTAAATAAATTTACTTTCAACAAGTTTCAACCCCTTTCTCTTCCCCCGAGCTATACTTTTTCTTCATTTGAGTATCATTCTATTATACTCTTTTGTCCTTTGCAGCTCCGGGTTGCTGTCATTTATCGCCCTCCTGGTTCTGCTAACCAATTCCTTTCAGACTTTGAGTCATGGCTCACCTTTTTTCTCTCAGACTCAGTTCCCTCTATGATTCTAGGTGACTTTAATATCCACCTTGATGATCCTAAGAATCCTTCAACGTCTCGCTTTAGCTCTCTCTTAGCTTCTTTCAATCTCCAACCTCATTCCAACTCTCCAACCCAGTTCTCTGGTCACTGCCTTGACCTAGTTCTCGCAACCAAGTGTGTCATTTCCGACTACTTGGCATCTGACTATCCATTGTCAGATCATCATCTAATCTCTTTTACTCTTACTTATATCCCACCTCCTCGTCATGTTGTTCAACGCACTTTTCATAATCTTCAATCTGTTAATCCTGATCATCTCAGTCAGACCTTGGATTCTTCTCTCTCTTCTTTAAATCTTGGGGACTCTGCTGACTCAGCAATGTCTTTATTCAACTCCACTCTCTCTTCAACCTTTGACAGCTTTGCCCTTCTATCTGTTCGCACATCCTCCTCTATGTCTAGGCCTCAGCCCTGGCTCTCTCCCACAGTTATGTTTCTTCAGTCCTGCTCTCAAGCAGCTGAACATTTTTGGAAAAAGTCCAGGGAGTGGGCCGATTTTATCCATTACAAATTTGTTCTTTTATCCTTCTCATGCGCCTTGTCTATGGCAAAACAGAATTACTATACATCCTTGATCTACACCAACGAGAGGCGCCCACAGTGTTTGTTCTCCTGCTTCAATTCACTGCTAAAACCTTCCTCTCCCCTGTCTTCTCATCATTTTCCCCAACTGACTTTGCCAACTACTTCTTCACAAAAGTCACTACTATTCGATCTGAAATTGTTCCTCCTGATTTGCCCCCTACCACCAATCTCCTGGTACCTTCTACTGATAAACTCTCTGTGTTTCCACCTCTTTCTCTGAATGAACTCTCTACACTGCTAATCTCTTCCAAACCTACAACTTGTTCTCTTGATCCTATCCCTTCCATCTTCTCATCTCTATAACCCCTTCTTTTCTGCCCTCGCTCCTCTATATCTTTAATCTCTCTCTCTCTTCGGGATCCTTCCCTTTGGATTTCAAACATGCTCTCATTTCCCCAATTCTGAAGAAACCCTCTCTCGACCCCTCTTCTTTGTCTAGCTATCGTCCGATTTCCCTTCTTCCTTTCCTCTCTAAGGTTCTGGAACGGGTCTTGAGTTTCTCGAAGCCAACTCTATCCTGGACCCTTTTCAGTCTGGTTCCCGCCCATGGCACTCTATAGACACGGCCCTCACCAAGATCTCAAATGATCTCTTGCAGGCCAGGGCAAATGGCCTCTACTTTGTTCTCATTCTTCTAGATTTGTCTGCGGCCTTCGACACCGTGGACCACTGTCTCTTGCTTGACTTACTTTCTGACCTCGGGTTCTCTGACTCTGTCTTCAACTGGTTTAAGTCTTACTTGTCAGACAGATCTTTTGCAGTGGTCACAGGTGGTCAGACTTCCTCCTCTGTACCCTTATCTATAGGAGTCCCTCAGGGCTCTGTCCTGGGTCCTCTTTTGTTCTCTCTATACACATTGTCCCTTGATAAACTCATCAGTTCTTTTGGTTTCTCCTATCATCTGTATGCTGATGACACTCAGATGTATCTTTCCACCCCTAACCTTTCGCCGGGGCTTGAACAGCAAATCTCCTCTTGTCTGGCTGCCATCTCTCAGTGGATGTGACATCGGTGCTTGAAGCTCAATATGTCTAAGAGAGAGCTTCTCGTCTTTCCACCTAAGCCCACCCTTCAATACTCCTTTTCTGTTTCTGTTGATGGCACTTCTATTCATCCAGTTCAGCAAGCCCGCAGTCTTGGTTTCATCTTTGATTCCTCTCTGTTGTTTATCCCCCAGATTCAGGCCACTGCCAAGACCTGTAGATTCCCTCTTTACAACATTGCTAAAATCTGTCCATTCCTTTCAGCCTCCACTGCCAAGACTCTGGTCCATGCCCTAGTGGTCTTGCGACTAGATTATTGCAACCTTCTTCTGACAGGGCTTCCTCTCTCTCACCTCCATCCTTTAATCTCTGTCCAGAACTCAACTACACGTATTATCACATCCGCTCACCTCTTTGACCATGTTTCTCCCCTCTTATCTTCCCTTCATTGGCTCCCCTTCCCCTTCCACATTCAGTACAAGCTTTTGTTATTGACTTTCAAAGCCCTCCACAGACTGGCCCCTCCTTACTTTCTCCTCACACTCCTTCTCTTCCTCTCCATTCTGGTAGTCAAGGTCTCCTGTCCCAGCCAAGGATTTCCACTGCTCTGTCCCAAATTTGTCCCTTCTCACTTGCTGCTCCTCACTCCTGGAACCTTCTTCCCCCACATATATGCCTCATCACTTCTCTAACCAGTTTCAAAAGTAAGTTAAAGACTATATTGTTTAGGGAAGTGTTCCCAGGACTGTTCCATCTGCCCCAGGATCCCTCCTCTTAAATATGTATTAAGAACCCATGCCCTCTCTCCAGTCCATCTGCCTTGGTCCAGGCCCCATAGGGAGAGAAGAACCACTGGACCTCATCCCCTTCCCACCACCTTCCCCTTTTCCTTTTGTGTTGTCTTTTAGACTGTAAGCCTGAGGGTAGGGATCCATCTAACTATAAGATTGTATGTACAGCACTGTGTTAAACTTACAGCACTATATTAATAATAATAATAATAATAATAATAATAATAATACTTTAGTTGAAACTAACCAAGAAGATCCAAACATCTTTTCCATCTACTCCACCTTTCTATCAGTTTTCTGCTGCACATGCATGTCATTTTTAATTGGTCATTTTATAGCTTTTTTCTGCTTACAAGACTCAGAAGAGACCTGGACCAGACTATTCAAGGTGTTGCCTTCTAGATCCAGATAATATGGCAAGTAGAAAGGAAATGTGGGATCAAAGGGCCAAAACATGTAGAAGACAACAGGATGTCCACTCTTGGGTTATATAGTTAACTTCTAGGTTCCATGGAAATCAATGAAAGTTATTTCTGAGTAAACAAAGCTATGATCATACTACTGACTGCTCAATATCAATATAGAACCCACGAGTAAGGGAGCTGGGTTTGGTTTGACACTCTTTTATGTTTCTTGGAAAAGTGCTCATTTTATGAATTAATGAAATCATCAAAGTCTCTTACATGCTATCAAGATCATATAAAATGAATAAATAGTGGCTGTACATGCTCTACCTTTTGACTAAAAATGAAAAGCCAATGGATTGATAGCTTGCCTTCAAAAGGAAATATGTTCTTATTACCTGTACTTGTATTGAGCACAACACTGACACTTGATGATGCATAAAAATTATTAATAAGACACATTAACATCACCCTGCTGGCTTATTTTAAAATTCAGTCAATGGAAGTTTAAGGCTTTCTTGTCCACACTTTCTGCAGAGTCGTGAATATCCAGTGACACTTGGTAAGTAGCACAATCTCCAGCCATCACTAACTCATATTTATTGAGTTGTATAGGAAATGTAGAGTAATATAATCGTATAAAGACAACGGTCACATTCTCATGATCATATCTCAGGTTAACAGCTGAGATGGGGATCTTCTTTTTGCCCAAACATCTATTTAATGGGGCAGGGAGAGTTGTAAGAAATTGAACACATTTCACCAATTTCTAGTCTCGTGGATGCAAGAACACGATGGGAAACTCCTTCCTGTCTAGAGCTGGCTTTTACAATTAGCTCCCAGATTATAAGAAGCAATTAAAACCAGAATCATATAATCATGGAGTTGGAAGGAGCCCCATAGGCCATTGTGTTCAAACCAATAGACAGCATGCCCAGCAGCTAGCAGTCTAGCATTTTTTAAAACGATGTCCAGAGAAAGAGACCTCACAACCAGTCTGAGGGCAAGTCTGTACTATGGACAAAAGTCTGTATACCCTGGACGTGCCCCAACCTGTTCTGCCCGGACATGTTCTGGAGCCACCCAGCTACCTGTTTATCTGCAAGGACATCACGTAGATGTCTACATTTGTCTCTGCATCAGGATGTTACTTTGATCCACCACCACTGTCTTAATGTCCATCAGGTCCCTGGCAGAGCCAGGACAGTCCATGCCACTTCCCAGCCTAGAAAGGTTACATAAAGTTTTTTTTTAATTTTAATTTTTGTTTGTTTTTTTACTTTCTTGGCACCATTGTAATCTGGGCCCCTCTTTTCTGACTTCAGCAATTACACACCAATGGCAGCACCACTAAGGAGGAAAAAAAACTTTCTATAACCATTCCAGGCCAATGTTTCCC
This sequence comes from Urosaurus nigricauda, assembly GCA_034509955.1. Classification (NCBI taxonomy): domain Eukaryota; kingdom Metazoa; phylum Chordata; class Lepidosauria; order Squamata; family Phrynosomatidae; genus Urosaurus; species Urosaurus nigricauda. The sequence goes on along the minus strand of JAOEGL010000004.1, from coordinate 245,029,679 downwards.
ATAGTCCAATTCAATCAAAACTGGCCTGGACTGTTCTGCAATCTGTTCTGCCTCCTCTCTCTCCCAAGCCAAATCCAGGGCTGGTCCATTGTCCACACTACAGGAAACACTGGAGTTTCCTGCAAATGGGAGAAAACTAATAATAATAATAATAATAATAATAATAATTTATATTTCCTGCCTCTCCCCAAGGGTCGAGGTGGGATTCCAACAATTAAAATCTACAAAGTCCAATACAATTCCTAAGCCAATAAAATCATAAAATCATTACAACATAAAATCAATAAAACAGTTAATCCTTAATTTACCATACGTCGGCTATCACTGTCCGTCTTAGATCTCACTATCAGTGAGCAATCACAGTAGATCAGGTGGAAAAGCTCTCCGGAAGAGATCCGTCTTTAGCGCTTTCTTAAAGGCATCTAAGGTGGTAATAAGATGGATCTCTTCCGGGAGGTTGTTCCATAATTTCGGAGGCATTGCTGAAAAGGTTTTATTGGAGGTTTATATCAAGCTGGTACTCAAGGTTTCTAAAGTGTTCTTTCCTGATATTCTGAGGGTGCGGGGCGGATTGTGTAGGAGAAGGCATTCCTTCAGGTAACTCGGGCCCAAGCCATATAGGGCTTTAAAGGTGATAACCAACACTTTGTATTGCACTAAGGGGTGATATACATTGAGCAAATATGGCTATAGGTTGTGTGGCCTTATCACATCAGATTTAGGGATAAGGCCACATATTCTGTAGACATCCCTTACATAAACCTTGTGTAGGCATTAGCTAATTAGTTCTAGTGTCCATACTGAATGTAGGATTCACCCTTAGTGTGAAATTGACAGATCTGAAGGTACCTGATGTCAACAATCATGCACATCTGATATCATTAATCATTTATGTCATTGAACAAGCAAAGTGAACTCTTTGGAAATTCCACAACAACCTCTCCAATGCAATGGGGAGCAGCAGTAACAAGCAATATTTTTTAAGGTAGTGCTCTCACTTTGAGTTTCCCCTGCACCTGAAGCCCTTTTTACTACCCTTGCATCATCCATATTCAACCTTTGATATCAACTTCCATATTAAAAGGCATGCCTAATCATATAGCCCCAGAAAGCCCCCCATCCCCAGTGTGAGGAAATACTCTGTGTATACAGAAATCAGGGAAACTTAGCTGGGAAGCGCTAAAGGCACATAGCCAGAAAGGTGCATCTTTTCAAATTTAAATTGATCCTTTTATTATTGGGAGTTCAGTGATGGGGAAGATGCATCTGGCATTTGTCAGAAAGTTGGAAATCAAATGGCATTGCCATCTGGAGTTGTCACCTCTTTGTTTAGGATGCTTGCATTTATTGTCTTGCTATTTCCATCCTTACGACCTCCTGGAAAAATCTGTCCAAAATTCCTGAATAATTGCCTCATGTCACTTTTTGCACTATATAAATGGCTCTTTGGGCCATTCTAGTCAGTCTCAGTTGAAACCTGGTAGGCTATCTGTCAGATTTCACCAAGACCCCTCAGTATTGTTAAGCCACCCCACTTCCAGGTAGCGATCTGTGTCCACTCTGCCACCTTACCCCTATTGAAGAGCCTGTCTTCTGAATCTGATACTTTATTACCCTACCCTCTGAATCATTATCAAGCTCTCACCTTTTACATTATTAGTCTTTATGTATACAGTCTGTCCTCCCCATATGCGGGGGATCTGTTTCGGACCCTGCTCCCCATGTATGTGGGAGAAGCTCATGCTCAATCCCCATAGAAAATAATGGGGGTGCACTCATGGCACAGTGTGGGGTGCACAGTGTGGGTATGTGCCCCTTCTGCCAGGACTTGCCTTCTGTGTAAGCTCAAAGCTATGGTAGGCAAGCCCACTTATGGGGAGAGCCGACTTGTACATGTGAGTGAATGTCTCTGAGTTAAAGTTGAATTCCTTATGCTATTTGTAATAAAATGAACTAATTTGGAATTTGTCCCTGGAATTCCGTGTTGGAAACTGTTAAACATCGGGCTTGATCTCAGCTATTTTTACAGTAGCCCTCTTATTGCTCCCAATTTAGCTAAAGTAATTTCCCCATTGAATACAATATGTAGGTGCCCTCTTGGGACCCTTTGCAATTTAAGGAACACCCTAGAAGAGAAGGCTCAGGCTCTGAGACTCAAGACCAGAGCAGTAGATCCAGAAATGTTGTTCCCATCCATTCCAAAAAAAAAACCACACACCAAACTAAGCCAGAATACATGTTACAGAAATCACATATTTATTTCTTCCCCTGCTTTACTTTTGCTGACATCTCTGTTCCCTTCTTCTCTATCCACCCCTGCATCTCAGTCCACACATGGATCAGAGGGATTAACCCCCCCCCCCGCAAAAAAAGAAATTATTTTTTAAAACTGTTGTAGAGTTTCCGGTATCCAAGAATCAGTGAGTAAGAGGATGAATTAGTGAGTAAGAGGATGCCATGATGGTATATAGTCAATATCTACACCAGGGGAGAAATAACACAGCATGATGGTTGCTGAAAAAACTGTGGGAAGTTTATTGTCTCAGCAGGCAGTGCTTCTGAGGGTAGTTTCTTCCCTTTTTACAATGAAGTGAGATATGAGAGGAAACATACTGAGGCAACTGGAGTGCTATTCAAACATTCCTAAGCATGTTGAACAAGATGTGGAGTGTGCTAGCCCCATACTCTACCATCAATTTTCTCTCTGCATGCAAATGGCAGAATCCTGTTGCTATTTCATGCATGCAGCTGGATATTTTTTGACCAAGATACAACATCCATATTCAGTCCAACGTTGTGAAAGTGTGTGTGTGTGTGTGTGTGTGTTCCCAGTTGATACTGTCCTGGCAAATATGCATTCTCAGTTGTTGTGCAGGTGTCTTCTTCTTCTAAAAAAATGATATCAGTACTCCAGCATGGTGAAGTGGTTTGAATGTTGGACTACAGCTCTGGACACCAAGGTTCAGTTTCCAGCTTGCCATGAAACCCATTGGGTGATCGTGGGCAAGTCACATGCTCTCAGCCTTATGAGAAGATAATAGCAAACCTCCTCTGAACAAATCTTGCCAAGAAAACGGCATGATAGGTTTGCCTTAGTGTTGCCATAAACTGTAAACAACTTGAAGGCACACAACAGCATCAAACTCCTTCATTTAGGGAGAGCTAGCATGTTGCCATGATTTGAGTGTTAGATCAGGACTCTAGGAGACCAGAATTTCTGCCCAGTTATGCAAAGCCATGGAGTGGTCTTTGGCAAGTTTGACTCACTCATGCTAAAAGGAATGCAGTGGCAAACCTCCTCAGACCAAATCTTACCAAGAAAATGTTGGGGATGATGGGAGTTATTGTACTTTCCCCAGACTTAACTCACCACCATCTGGTCAAAGCTGGGCTGATCATAACTGATCAATGGTGTGACGTGTTGCAGGTTGCAGAGTTGCCCATGAAGCGGCTCAGGAACAAAAACATCAGCTCTGGAACTCCGGGAATCACTGTTGCTGCTTCCCTCTTCTTGCAGTCAACAAACCACACAAGCTGTACACTAAACTATATTTATTGGCTACTTGAATAATACAAACTCTATAATAAAACAATAAACATCTTTGCAACACATTTCTTGCTAAACACACTCTGGCTATACTAATCAAGCTATATACTTGATTGCACAAGAACTTAGTTACAGGTTCAGGTTCACCTTCCAGTTCACATTGTTGTTGAGGGTGTGTGCGTGTGTGTGTGGTCAAGGTGCAATGGCTCACCGGAACAATACAGAAATAGTTCAATTTTGGTTACCACCCACTGGGTGTGCACTGGGTGTGTACTGGGTGTATACAAACAATACTATTGGTTAGTTCAACACTTTCCCATACCATAGTCCAACCTCTTACTATGACTTAATCACTCATGTGATGTTTTTCAGTGATGTCGTTGTTTACCTTTACATGACCTTCCTTTCCGGATCTAGTGTTGTTATTCCTTTGTGTGTTATGGCTACACTCACATCTGTTGTTGTTGTGTACGTGTCTCACTACACTATCTCACCTCGTGCTGGAAATTTACAGACTTTGGTTCCCACATACAGCTTTGCATTTCTATGACTATAATTCTCATGCTCCTTGCCTTAACAGAAAAGAGGTTCACCATAAATCCAAGTTGACTTGAAAGCATTGTCATGTCCTGCAAGGACTGCTCTAATCTCCCCCTGCATTTTTCTTTATATTGGTTTAGCCCTTAGAGTGTTGTAGGAATGGCACACTATTTTACTTGTGGGAGGAGTTGAAGGAACCCCCTGCCCTTTTGCAGTTTTTGGTTTGCCCCAGCCAAGCAAGCTTGGTACTAAGTTGCAGTTTCAGTCAGTTCTGCAGAGAGCTTGTTGTAAGCAGTTTTTTGGTGGCAGTTTTAGACCCTGGCAGGTGGGAAAGGAATTCCTTACACTTTAAGCCAAAAACACCACCGATGAAGAAGCTGAAAGACCTTGTACCAGCTTCATGAAGTAGGAAATCAAACCAGTTTGTTACCAGAAGGATGTCTTCTTGAAGATTGTCGGAACCCTAAGCTGTAAAGTACCCTTTTTTTCAAGTTTTGTAATGCTGCGGAGGAGAAGACCTTTTATTTTTGTCCTTTAAATAAAACTTCCCCCTTTGTTAACTTTACATTCAGTTTCTAAGTATTTTTGGGTACTTCAAAGGTTTGGTTTCACCAGGGTACAGGCGGAGCACACCCATGCCTGCCACCATTTTAGTTGGGTGTGTCTTCATAAGCATATAACAACTCCTTTGATTGCACATTTTGTTTTACAATCAGTTGTGCAATATTGCCATTCAATACAGTTGTTTTTGATACAATCAATATCTAATTTTGCGCACAGAAACATTACCCCCAAGGAAGATCTTGGTCATGATTTTTGTTATGTTCCTTCAAATTATTGAGTAGTGATTAAAAAAGAAGAAATAATCATTTCTAGTATTTAATTTTTAGACTGGACCTAAATTTGGCTGCAGGTACGGTAAAATTCATGATAAGGCCAGATGTAGGTAGACAATCAAGAAGCACAGAACAAGAACCCAAATATAGACATCAGGCAATTTTAAGGTGCCTTGGGCTTTTCTAGTGTGCATCTGATGCTCCTAGCCAGTATCTGGATGCACATTGGGGAGTTCTCTGATGCATTTTGGTGCCTATTGTGCCATGGCACATCAGCCACTCTACCATTGTTTAAGGCACACGACACCTTTAGACAAATACAGATGTTGCAAAACTGTGTGTGTCTATGGTTTCAAGTCTCCTGTCGATTGCAGTGACTCCATAAATTTCACTGGGCTTTCATAGGCAAGGAACACTCAGAAGTGGTTTTGTCAATTCTTTAATCCAAAATATAGCCTAAAGCACTGCTTTTGTTGGTGGTCTCTCATCCAAGTACTAACCAGGGCTGACCCTGCTTAGCTTCCAAGATCAGACAGGAACTGGTATCTTTTTGGTACTTTTTCTCCCCACACACACAAGCCCAACTATAAAGTTGTTAAGTCCCATTCTGAATGCTAGCCATCATTTCGAACTATAACTCCCAAAATCACCCAGCCAGCTAGTCAATGAACAGGCTGGTTGGGGTTTCCTGAGTATTATAGCCCAACAAATTAAATTTCAAGCTCTGGTTATTTTGTGATAGCAAAATGCATCACCCCCATGAGAAATGCATCCACAGGAAAAGCACTGCCCATGAGAAATTCATACAGTGGGAAAATATCCCTGCCCCTGTTCACTTGCCCTCTTATGGTTCACTGGGAAAATGGGTGTCTTTCAGCTGGGGGTAAAAGGTTTAATAAAAAGCTTCTGATTGCTTTCATCTCATCCCTATTTAATAGCATTAGTAAACTGGCACAGATGTGGTCAGAATTTTATTTAAGTCATATTAAATCTCTCCCAGTTGTTCCACTATAATTATTTCCCATCCTACTAATCTATAAACAAATGTAAAGTCACATTTTGTATGCTGTTAAATGGAAATGACTGCTGGTGGGCATCCCTCTCCCCACTTCCAATTAATCAGGGAAGGGGATGTTTAGCTTCTGGAATGTGATCTTCACAAATAAATGGCATATCAGCTTTTTTTGTCTTCACTTGGGGCTTTGTGTCTTGATGACTGGAATGTTAATGCAATAATTTACACTCATATTATCTTTATGGATGTATATTGTAATAATTCAATGGAGTGGAAAGCCATTGCAGATGGACAGATGAGGGCTGATTGTGAAAACCAGCAGGGAAAAGTATTTGTTTATTGGTAGCTGGAGGGATCCCTAAGTACCAAAATGGGCCATATTGGAAATAAGCTGTATTGGAGGATGGGCTGATCACTTAAGATGTGATTTTTCTTTCTTTGTTTGGTCTGGGGGCTGGTCCATACAGCTCTGGGATGGTTCTCTTAAGAATGTCAGTTCTCTTAAGAATGTACTGGTATTTTATTGTTGCTTTACAACAGATGTATTTCATATTTCACCTATGGAGATCCATAGGAAGAGGTAAGCAAGAAATTAATAATGATAATAATAATTATTATTTGCATCGGTGGAGTTCCACAGTGATAACCATTGCACAAAGGTCTACATCCTATTGTAAGATGCAACTACAATAGAACGATTGAATCATTTAGATCTACTTGTGTGTTGCTTCACCATGTAACATTTGATTGAGTGGGTCTGGCACAGTTCATACTAGCCAACAGGATTTGAGCCATGCAGGTGCACATCTTTGAAGGAAGTTTAATTATTTGTCACTGTCTTCAATGTGACACTCCCTTCACTGGATTACAGAAGCAGATGCTATGTAGTCCTTATTGTGCAGTGGGACAATGCAGAGGCATGCTGCCAGAAACACAATCATTTACTCATTATCAGTGTTCAGTTGAAGGGTGCCATAGCACAACCACTGTGTAACTATATGGATATAGATTTACCTTTTGGAAGCTTGATGCAGGATTTTGGCCATAGTCATCACTTGTACACTTCACAGATAAAACTAACTTATCTCCCAACTATCCAGCATTCCCCTGGGAGTAGTCTACATATTCAAGTTGCCAAGGCCAGGGAAATTAACCAAAAAATATAATGTCTGAATCAGACATAAGGACCCAGTCACTAAGTGATTTCTCTCTCTCTCTCTTTGGCAGTGAGGAGGTTGAATGACCTTGCATATTTTTTCTAGAAGATTTGGCTGGGTACAGATTACATTATTCAGAAGGTGGAAGGGGGTATCAAAGAATGAATGACCATGTCTACCAGTTCTGAAAAACAGAACTCCAGAATGTAAGGTACAAATGTAGTTTTATTTATAACAGCAAAGGGAAAACAGCTTTCACACAAAAACACACACTCCCACACAAGCAAAAGAACTAACAATATAAAAGTGATAGCAGAGAATGACGTTAAGGATTTGAGAAGGTAATACTATACATGATTCCAGGAGCAGAGGTTCTAATTGGGGATTTCAGGGAAATGGAAGTGATACAACTCATTGCCTATGGGTTGCGGGGTGGGGCAGTGGTTGAAGAGGTGTATATATCATCAGGTGTATATATCAGGTGTATATATCATCATCATCATCATCATCATCATCATCATCATCTTTATTTCTAGCCCGCTCCTCTGTGAGTACAATCAGAGCGGGGTACAACAAGATTAAAACATACAAATTAAAACATTTCATTGACCCATTTCCAGCCACCCTCCCCTTAAAAATAAATTAAATTAACAATAATTTAAAACCAACAACATTAAAAACATAATTCATCCTGCATAGATCTTAGATTGAGGAGAAATATAGCACCAGGCAAGGGGTCAAATTCAATTTATAGGTCCCATTCGGAGGTGTCAGGGAAGGCCTGCCAGAAGAGATGCATCTTCAGAGCTTCTTTAAAGCAATCAAGAGATGTTATAAGGCGCATCTCATCCGGCAGACCATTCCAAAGTTTGGGAGCGGTCGCGGAAAAAGTCCTCTGGGAGGTCTGCGACAGCCGAGTTTTCACAGGCTGTAGCAGATTCCTCCCAGAGGATCGGAGTGTGCGGGGGGGGGGGGAGGGGGTTCATACGGGGAGAGGTGGTCCCTGAGATAAGATGGACCCAAGCCATGTAGGGCTTTAAAGGTTAAAACCAACACCTTGTACTGCGCCCGGAAACTAATCGGCAGCCAGTGGAGAGCCTTGAGCACCGGTGTTATGTGCTCTCTCCTTGATGTTCCAGTTACAAGCCTGGCTGCCATATATAAGGTGAAATGTGTCCCAGGGCAATTTCTGGGATTAAGATGAGTTTTCCAGGAAGGAATAATGGAACTGGAAGTTGGCAAATGTTTGGACAATCACCTTGAATGTCCCTGCCTTGGATTTAAGTTCATGTGTGAGTACCAAGTCTATCATCTGTTATGAAAGGGATTATGTAGATTCAGATCTTGATCAATCTCATGCAGCTAAGGGCCTTGGCTTCCCCCATGCTGCATCTGGCAGATCTCTACATCATGGCTAGTTTCCTGCACTGTTCTCTTGGCTACAACATCCCTACTAATATCAACGTGATATTGGAAAGAGGGGTGTGTGGTGACATTTCTTTTGGCTTGCTAAAGTGATCTCAACTAATCAGAGATTGTATACCACACAATGCCACAACAGGACCAACCATTTAGATCTGGCTACACAAAAGACCATCTTATTAGATGGGCAGGAGGGGTAACACTTTCCATGCCTATTCCACACACAATGGATCAGATCAGAAACATACGAAACAAACAAAAACCCTTTGAAATTGCTACATGAGCCCCATTCTCTCTGCAATCACGCTAATGAAATTGGAAACACACCTGTTTGACAGCAGCCATTATCACACATCTCCATAGCAATAGCTATAGCAAATACATATCTGTACTGCTTATCAGTGCACTTAAGCACTCCTAAAGTGGTTTACAACGTATAAGCTCAATAATAGTGCAACTGGAGCTGCTTCTGCAATTGTGCTCTTTTCCTTACCTCATCCTTAACTCTGCCTCCCTTTTCTATGACCTACCCAGTGTGCATTTCAATTTTTTTTTAAAAAAATTAACACAGTTACAGAGTTTTTAATGAAAATAAAAGAAATAGAAAATACAGTTGGACCTTGTTATGCGCTGGGGTTTGGTTCCAGGATCCCCTGTGGATAACAAAATCTGTGTAAGCTAAAGTTCTATTAAATATAATGGCAGAGGAAAATGGTGTCCCTTATATAAAATGGAAAACCAAGGTTTTCTGTTTGGAATTTGTACTTTAAAAGAATATTTTCAAACTGTGTATACTTGAATCTGTGTATAAAAAAAATACATGTATTAGGAGGGCTGACTGTAAAATAAAGGGCAACCTGTTGAAGAAGTAAGGAGGAGGGAAGACAGGAGGAGAGCAGGAGACACTGACACCATGTAACTGCCAATACTGGAACTACCAAGGCAGTGATGTTTTGCATCTGAGGACTAATGGGACTTCAGTGTGATTGGAAGCTTATTGATGGGTTTCCCCCATCAATGGAAAGGAAAGTCCTAACCACATTTTGGAAACCTAGCAACTATGATTTGGAGGTGATATCAGGTGGTAAGTAATGCCAAAGCACTATTTTCTCACAAATTGTACTTTCAAAGCCCTGTGTGATTATCTCCATAATGTTTGTAAAATCATATATACTGGCTGGGGTCCTGTTGATTTATTAGACATGTGTGAGTTCTCCTATGGAAGCTACTGAGTATGTTTTTGTCCAATGTAAAAACAGATGCATTCTTTCCAAGATTGTGGAAATAGAGATTGTCACATCATTGCTCACGGATGCCACATTGTTCATTCAAATACACAGGAACTTTTGGTGGCCCATTTGGTCATGTGACATCACACTTTACTAATGTGTTGACTATGGTGTTGTGCAACTGTCACTTATCTCCATAAGTGTAAAGCTACATTCCATCTCCTCAAGGTAAGGTCTCAATTATTATCTTCTATACAATTCACATTACTCATTCTCTTTTCAATCATTCGTGTATTAGACAACTGATGCTGTTTCCCTCCGGAGGTAAAAAATAAAACAAAACAAATAAACCTGTATGACCTACAAGTCCCAAAATCCCCTAGCCAACATGGCAAGATGGGAGATTGTGGAAACTAGTGTCTGCAAAAGTATTTCTCCCAGCCCTCCCTCAAGTTCTGGTTTCTTTTTCTTCTCTCAGTTTCCCCCAAATTATCTGGCATATGAAGAAACTCCTAAAATAGCATACTTCCTTAAGATTATAGAAATAACTAGATTTGTTTGGCCGCTGTGAAAAGGGTGGGCTACAAAACCTCTTTTATATGGATGGCAGCAAGCTTTTATGTTACTATTAGTGGTTGTACTGGGCTTTATATGCCACCGAAGTAGCATTTAGTGGATGTATTAATTATTTGTAGTTGAATGCAAACAGGAGAACATTAGTATGTAGGGGGCTAATTTAGAAAACTGAGTGAATAAATATTGGGCTTAAGAAATCACCTGGGTTAGTCAGCTGCAAAGCAAGGTTCATTAATTTATTTATTTCTCACTTAGTAGCACCTGGGGACTGGAAGCCTGAATGGAGCTGATGCTGTTTAGAAAAGAGGCAGAAAGAGTAGTGAGAGGAAATGCATTTCCTTCAAAAAACAATCTTGCTAACCTTGAAAAGGAAAACTGCACTGTGGTTACATGTTTATGTGTATAACTGCTTTCTGGTGGGGTCATTTCTGCTCAGCAAAAGCTGGACAGTGAAGAAAGCTGAAGGGAAGAAAACTAACTGATTTGCAATGTGCTGGAGGAGTGTTCTGCAAATACCATGGACTGCTTTAAAAAAACCAACCAAATAAACAGATCTTTGTGCTGCATCAAGATTGCGCCACCCATATGTGCTAAGGTTCTGGAGTGTGCAGTTGCTGCATGCTCCGGAACCCTAGTATTGGCCCTATGATGGTGCTTCCTGCCCGTCTGTCTCGGGCCTATGATAATGCTAGGGAAAGTGGAAGTAAGTAAAAAAAGAGAGGACCATCCAATCGCTGGATTAATTCAATCAAGGAAGCCGTAACCCTGACTTTGCAAGACTTGAACTCATGACTGGAGATGTTGGAGGTCTTTCATTCATGATGTTGCCATAAGTAGAAATTGACTTGATGGCAAATAACAAGAATAACAACATTCTTTTTCAGTCTTAAATAGGGTGGCATTGTTTTCCTGTTCACTAACATAACTCTATATACCCTTAATGGCACTTACATGTGAAGCATCACCATCACCATCACCACATGTCACATGTAACTTAAAAAAAAAATCCCAGAGAGAGATCAAGGGAACTGAAACTGTAGTCCTGATATTTTGGGCTTCAGCTCCCACTTTTGGATATTGAGTGAGCGCATATTAAGTGATCATCAATAGCAGAGTTCTGTAGCAGAGATTTCTTGGTATTCCCCAACAAGAACACTTCAGAATTCCTCAGGATCAAACCACAATATTTAAAGCTGTATAGTGAATAATGTTCAAGTCTCAGAGGTATAGAAAGGCCAATGGTGGTGTCTGCAGCTGTGGTCTGAAAACATCAGGAGGGTAACAATTTTTACTTTACTGGTTCTAACTGACATGTATTCCTAGGTTTGTAGACAGAAGGCTTGCTCAACCCTGTGTGAAGGTGGTGGGAATGGTGAACAATGGGACAATGTCTATATGCCTTTTCCCCCTTCCAAACACATCCCTTGTTTGAATTTTTGCAAGGAAATCTTTGAGGAGACTGATATAGTAGAAAATGCTTCTGGCAAGTGCTTTCAGATACAACAAAACACTTCTAACAGTGGACTTACGGTTTTTCTTGGCAAGATATAAACAAACAGCTTCATTTATATACTGCTTCATACTGCCTAAGGAATGTCTAAGCAGTTTACAACTGTAAGCTACTTGCCCCCAACAATCTGGGTACTCATTTTAGTGACCTCAGAAAGATGCAAGCCTGAGTCGAGCTTGAGCCCTTTTGCTGGTCTTGAACTCGTAACCTTATGGTTTTGAGTGAGTGGCTGCAGTACAGCCATTTAACCACTGTGCCACCAGTGATCAGAGAAGGTTTTCCATTGCGTTTTCCCCATAGGCTGAGAACTGGTGACCTGCCCAAAGTCTCTGAGTGACTGAGGAGAAAGATGAACCTGGTTTCCTGGAGTTGCAGACCAACATTAACATTCAAACCACACCACACTAGCTGTATTTACATCCTTAATGCAAACCAATGCTGCTTTCCCATTGAAGTGTTATCATATCGTCTTTTCTTTTTATCAGCTTCTTTTGGCATAGCAGGACCAATATGAACAAGTATAGAATAGAATTTTGCCAAATGTTCATCTTTTTAAATAAATAAAGGCAAAATTTATTGTTGGAGTCCTAGAGCACCCAATCAAATCACTAAACCATGCTGTCCCCTTCTAATACCAAATGAATTTATCTGTTTAGAAAGGGTCTCCATTCTGTACAGAAGATGAAAAAAAAATGGCCTGTGATTAAACAAATGCTTTTCCATTGGAGATTTTTTCATCACGGTTGGATGGCCATCTGTTGGAGTGTCTTGCATAGCATGGAGTTGAACTAGATGATGCTTGAAGTTCCTTCCAACCATATCAGTCTATGAATATATGACCCTCTCCATCCTTACTTCATCTCGTATTGAAAATCAGTAGCAGCGAGAGACGGCTGTCATAAGTAATTACACACTTCTACTTCCTCTCGTCTTCACTTTGATTTCCTCATCTCCCTAAGTGAATTTCAATCCTGCATCTGGGCAAAGGGTGGGGGGGAGGTGGTGTGAGAGACTCATTATGTGTGTCTTTCCCCCTGCCAATGCCTTTAGCCCAGCTGGAAGAGAGCCTTCATGAAATACAGAAGAAGTGGGGGAGCAGGGAGAATCTGGTGGGGGGGGGAGGAAGGAAGAATGCTGAATTAAAACCAAATTCATGCTTGGAAGGCATGATTATCATATGATCATATATGATGGTGACCACAATTTCTAAATGTACGCAAACACATATACCACCTTTGTTCCATCCTGCCTCAGTTTACACTCAGGGAAGGGGCACAGAAGCTCTCCTGCCTGAAAAGCGATAACCTTGGAAATTAAGATGGAGTTGCCCAGTACAAACCTAGCAACATTTTTAAAAAATCATTTGGCTAAGTCATTGAACCTAATTATTTTAACATCAGCACATTGGCATTTTAAAAGCCTTCCAGCATGCTGAAAAAGTTAAATACACATGCCCCATTAAGAAGAAGAAGGAGGAGGAGGAGGAGGAGGAGGAGGAGGAGGAGGGGGAGGGGAAGAATTTTACTGGCCAAGGTAGTAGTAGTAGTAGTAGTAATAATAATAATAATTTATTTCTATTTCCCGCCTCTCCCTTCAGATCGAGGTGGGATTCCAAGTAATAAAAATACAATATAAACAGTCTAAAATTATATTAAAATCATTATCTTAAAACCATTATACAAACCATTATAAATCTGGTACAATTCAATCCTTAGACCTAGTCAGTTGCTATCATTTATTCCATTATTGATAAATCTTCAGTAATTTGTTATAGTAGATCGGGTGGATAGGCCCGCCGGAAGAGATCCATCTTAAGTGCCTTCTTAAAGGTGTCTACAGTGGTAATAAGACGGATCTTTTCTGGCAAGTTGTTCCAAAGTTTTGGGGCCACAGCTGAGAATGCCCTGTGGGAAGTCTTCATCAATCTGGTGCTGTTAGGTTCCAGTAAATTCTTCCCAGAAGTTCTGAGAATGTGGGGCGAATTGTGTAGGGAAAGGTGTTCCTTCAAGTAACATGGGCCCCAAAGCTGCCCTGACATCCCCCCATTATCTGGGAACTCCAGAAAGACTCTTTGCATGCACATTCCACTGTGTTACCTGCCAGTGCTGCCACCAGAATGGGTTACTATCTCTGAGATAAGAATAAGGTGCCCAGAATTGGTCACATGGCTGGGCACCTCATTCTGACACAAAATGACTAACCAGAAAAGTTAGGTACTTGTGAATACTCATTTAACAATACTACAAAAACTTATTTAACCATAGATTGCATCTGTTTGGTACAATAATGCACTTTTAAGCATCCAGTGGAATGATAAAAAAAATATGAACCACCTAGAAAACTATCAAACAGTAAAGTAAACATAGTGTGTGGTATCCCAGGGGAACAATCAGAAGTAAGTAAGGTAATGACCACAATTCAAATGCAAGTCCTTTTAAAGAAGACATAAAGTTCATAAATTTACGATGTAAATTTTTCAGAACCTGAGGTCTGAAGATCCAATGGCTAAAAAAAAACATCTTGGAAATAACTTTTTAGAATATTAATTTTAGAATCCCATGGCTTCAAGGAAATTGAAGAGATGGTCATTTCCAGAAAATTCTATAATTGTTTGAACAGGTCTTCCTCTGTCCATGCCTTCATATTTCTTATAAATTGCTCATATTTTCCCCTTCAACATGAGAATGTGTCTCCAGTTCCTTCCAAAAGGAGTTTTCCTTTTGGCTTCCAGTACACCTCATTCTGACCTCATAGGTAGTGGCTTGTGGTGGTGGCAACAGGTGACACAGTAGGACACATCGTAAAAAGCTGCCTAGCGTTACTATGGAGGACTCCAGATCTTCTGAGAAGATCTAAAGCAAAAGGTGAGTTTATTTGACCTGTGTTAAGGGGATATACTTCTGTTTCAGTGCTGAATGGGCTGTACACATCTGGACAGTTTGCACCAGTACTCAAGATTGGGCTCCATGTCATCCAGACTGAATGCTGTGGGTACTGAGGAAAGCCATGTTATTTGGCCTGTCTGAACATGGCCCAACATAGAAATAAAGGAAGGATCTGTCATGACTAAGCATCCAGCAGGCTGCTCTTTTCAACTTTTCCAAATGACATAAAATAGCTTGCTACAATGAGTGGGTAATTTTGTCCCCACTCATTGGGGAATAGGGAAATTTGAACTGGGTGGGCCATTTTGAGTGGGATTATGGGGAAATATTACCTTTTGGACTTTAATACCTGGAATCTGCTAGTCGTCATGGCCACTTGAAGCTCCTCAGAGGATCTTTTCCTGTTGCTAGCTTTGTTGAACCAGCAGCATTGCCTTGAGGGAATGGAGAAGTTGGCAGATAAAGGCAAAGACCTTTTTATTTAGACAGGCCTTTGGTGATTAGTGGGTTTTGTTGAAGAAAAATCTTTCAGTGGGGCATATGTGGTATTTGCTTCATCTCACAGATAAATCTAAAACAGTTTAGAGATATTTAAAACCTAGGTTGCAGTGGCTATACCACCTCTCTCCCTTCTCCTCTATACCCTGGTGCACCTTACTGCTCTATTTCCTAGATTTCAGCCAAAAAACATCATGCTCTTTTAATAGTGCTACATGACCAGATTTGACTGAGGGACAGCTGGGGACAAGAGAGGAGGAGCAGGAAAGAGAACATACTGACATGGAATTTACCTTTCAATGCCATGAAGTTACCAACAGAATGTGTCAGATTTTCCATCCTTTAGCTGCATCCCTCTTCCATTTTTTGCAACAAAACTGTCATCAAAGGAGGTCCAGGTGCAACTGCAAAAATCCTCTCCTTTCATCCTCTCCTTCTGTATCTTTTGTGTGTTCCTCGCACAGCTGTGCTGGCTGCTTCTCAATGCCTCTTCACTATTCACAAGGTTAGGGACTGGGCCAAGTATCCAACAAAGACACTGACTGGGTTTCTGTAAAAAAATCAAAATCATTATCACAGCCAGAATATCTTCTTTCTCTTTTCCTCAGTTTTCATGTCTCTCACTTGTTTCTCTTCACCTTGTATGTTGGCTTGATTGTTTGAGTTGCTTTCAGGAGAGAAAGACAAGCCAGTGTATACAGAAAACTTCTCCCCATTGAGTGGTACAAATGAACTCAGTTTCCGATGATCAACACTTGGTCCTTACTCCAGCCTGGATGTTAATATAAGAAGCTCTCGGAAAAAAATATTCCATTAGTCCACCCAACCTTAAGATTACCTATAGCAAGCGTGGGTTTTCTGCTGTTCTCCAGATGTTGCTGAACTTCAATCCCTAGCAGCCCTAGCCAGCTTAGCTTGTGGAGAAGAATGGAGGGAGTTCGGGTGCAAAAACCTCTAGACCAGAATCCAGTTGGGATCATATGGTTGTGAAAGTGAACTTACACATGTGGTTGCACTTTTTTGGCTGTTGTTAAATGGTCAAATTTCAGTTCATGACTTCGTAAGAGGAGTTCTGTAAGTTTACGCATTTCACATGGTCCAAAATCCTATTGTTAGTCCCAAATAGAATGGAACTACTGAAAAAGATGTTAGATGTGCCTACATACTGATACACCACGCAACTGCTGATTGAATGGGTCTATTCTACCTTAGATTTATCAATGACACCCAGTGTGACATAGTGATTTAAAAATTGGACAGCAACTCTAGAGACAAAGATTTGACTCCCCTTTGAACTATGGCAACCCACTGGGTGACCTTGGACAAGTCACACACTCTCAGCCCCATGACCTTAAGGTTGTCATATATCAGAAATGACTTGAAGGAACACAGCATTCTGCTTGGGACTAACGAATAAGTTTTCTGCCACGTAGGTGAATATTCTTGGACAGTGCACAACTAATTGTGTGCACAACTACTTGTAAGTGCCTTCTTTGTGCTGCTTGATTACCTGGGACTGCAGAATCAGGCACTGCGCATTCTCCATTATTCAATGGACAATAAACAGGCACATTGGCAGTTGTATTCAGCAGAAGGGTGGTAGCTCACTATGTAACTACATGAGGGTAAATTTACACCAGAGTGAGACCTGTGGGCCACATGCAAAATGTGCCTTGTGGACCACAGACATGTGTCAGGGCCATTTTTGTGGCCATCAGGAGTCAATTTCCTTTTGGCCAAAAATGTAATAATAATACAATATGTTTCTTTTTTTGTTCCAATATGCCCCCAAAACTATTTCTACTGGCTGTGGTCCACCTCAAGGTCAAAACAAAATGGGAGCCCCCCCCCCCAAAAAAATACCCTATAAGGACTCAGGAGGGTTGAAAAACATGTTCCCATGACCCTTAGAAGGTGTTTGGGAGCATTTTGGGGCCGTTTTTTTGTTGGAGCAGCTATGGGGTGGTGCAGCCCTCCAAGTTCTTCTAGAGGACTAATGTAGTCCCTTAATCTTCCACAGTTGCTCACCCCAATACATTTTAAAGCAGACCGTAAAGACATTGAAATAGTTCACAATTTTCTATACCTTACCTCAGTCATTAACCAGAATGGAGAGACTTCAGTCAAGAAATCAGAAAAAGACTAGGATTTGAAAGAGCAGCTATGAAGAAATTAGACAAGAACCTGAAATGTAAAGAAAGCTCAATTCACAACACATTTAAGTAGGGCTGGAAAAGACTCTCAGCTGGCTCTTTGGGGAGCTACTTCCAATCCATGTGGACATTGCAAGACTAGTGGTCTCACCTGCTATTAGAGAGAGTTTCTTCTGTTTCTAACAGTCCCTGCATTAAGCTGTGATTGGAGCCCTGTTTTGTTGTTTGTTTCGTTTTCCGTTTTAAACCTGGCTTCTGTCCTATGCCTTTAACAAAAGAGCAGGTGAAAATGTTTGTCTTCCTGTATTGAAGGCTTCACTGATTGCTGAATAATAAGCTGTTGGTAAAAGCACAGTCCAGGCTGCTTGGCTCCCCTGTTCCTTTCTTCCCCTAGCCAATTGGCAATGCTAAATCCATGCCATGTCATATTCTTACAGCAAGGAGCTTCTCAGTTCTGTAGCATTTCATCTCTCCTCTTTGGATGTCCATGGGTCATTTGAAAATACACAAGAAGTGGATCTATTTGATCCCAGCCATAATGAATGGGAGAAAATGACTGGTTTTGCTATTTAGCTACTGGGAGTTCATGTCCCCAAGTACTGAAGATCTAGATGGCCCCAGTGTGGAAAAAACTGTCTTCTCATAAGCCCAAATTTATTTCATGTTGTTGTCATGGTTAAGTTAACAATAATAGTAATAGTAATAATAATAATAATAGTAAATAATTTTATTTATATCTCCCGCCTCTTCCCATGGATCGAGGTGGGGTTACAACAAGAAGAACATCAATATAAAATTCAACAATATAAACAACAACATAAAAATCCAGCAATAAAATCATTAAATTACTACTCACTTAAAAAGGTCTTAATCATGCACTTTTTGGTTAAAATCTTGGTGCTTTAGGGGTTACACTACCTGAAAAAGAGATATATAGGGAGGAAATGAATACACAATACCTCCAAATAGAAGTCAGCATTAAGCACATTAATAAATTTGTTGTTATTACCTATCAAGCCCCACATAGCAAGTATTACAATAATTCAAATAGGATGTAACCAAGGCATGTAGCCCTGTGGCCAGATATTACTTATCCAGGTGCTGAATGCTATTCCCCCCTGCAATAGATCCATCACCTTGGATAACTCATATAAACGTTAGATGAAAACCTAGAGGAAATTCACCATCCCACTGATAATGAAGCCACAAGTTGCCACTGCTTTTAACTGGTGTGGGAGTAGGGCTTCTGCTAATGTAGCAGATACAGAAGCAAATATTAGAACTGCAGTGTTCTTAAAGATGGAGATCCATGAAATCCATTAGGCAAAATGAGAAGCTTACCTAATATCCCATTATTTCAAATGATTTCAAATTTCCAATGCATAATAAAAGCAGTATTAGCACATTTCACCATGTGCTGCACCTTTCAGGGTCTTGAAATTATCCGTTCGGAGGGAAGAATGATGTTAATTTGTTGGTTTCTTCCCCCCAGCTCCATACCTGCACTGGCACACTTAATTCTTGGGAGACCAAATTTATGTTATACTTGGATGCCCATGATTTCTTTAACAAAAGTGCCAACAAAAATCCTTTTTGAAAGGCTGCCTTCACACACACACAAACATGTACACATCTCTTAGTATTTTATTTTGTTTTCCATTGCAATTGTTCAATAACAAGGATTTCAATCAAATGGAGCTGAACATCTGCCCACAGAGATGTCATAGCTAGTTTTTTCCCCCTCTTTGTTTGTTTTCTCACATTGGAAAGGAAACTGGCAACAGGTTCAGGAATGATAATAATAAATATGTTCTTTTACACCATGCATTTGTCACTGAGTTAGGGAATGGAAAGAATATTCAAAAATGTTCAAAAATGGTTGAAAAGCATATATTTGAGTGTTGAGAAACTCTGAACTGATGTGAATCTTCAGTTGGAAACAAATTCTGCACAAAACTCTCATGTGGTTATTCTGCACAGAAAACAGTATTTTATGTGCAGGGAAAAAAAACACATTTCTCTCTGCAGAAGATGTAGTTTTCTAGGGAAATACCCACATGAAAATTTTGTGCAGAATAATTCTTGATCTTTGAATAGCTTTGAAAAACTGTCTCTTTTCTGCACTATGGAAAAGGTGCCATAGCTGCTGGTGCCGCAGCTTTTCGGCACTCCTTTGGCACTGTGTCTAGATGATGCAGTGCCAGAGGAGTGTCATGATACTGCCTGCCATGTGGTGCACCATGTGGCATTACACTGGCCTGGGGAAGGATTTGGGATGTGCATCATGTGGACACCACACCCTGAATCCCCTCTCAGGCTGGCCTTAATGGCTGATTTATTCCTGCATGCCTTTGTGTGTTCACGCCCTCCCTGGTAGAATGGGGATATTTGGAGACACAGACTCTACATGCAGTCACCATCATCATCAGTAGGCCTGGGGAAACTGCTGCCAACCAATGCTCAAAACAATGGACCAGATGGATGTAGGGGGCAGTTGGGAGGGCAAAAACCACCACATTCCCTCCATGCTGCTGGATGTTCAATGTTGCTGCTGGCTGCCACAGTACTTGGGATGGATGCTCAAGGCAAGCATCTCATTAGTAGCTAGGGTTGCCAGGACAGAAATACCCACAAGCCCTGAGAGTTTAAGACCAAAACCGTAAGATCGTGAGATGGTTCCTAGGGATGGCTCCTGGTGAATCATGACCTATGATGGGCAGCAAAAAGAGCTGGGTATGTTTAGTTTGAAGAAGAGAAAGTTAAGAGGGAATATGACATCCATATTCAATCTACACAAAAAGAGATTCTACTTAAACATTGGGAAGAACTTCCTAGTTGTAAGGGTTGTTTGACAGTGGAAGACACTGCCTCAGAGTGTGATGGATTCTCCTTCTTTGTAGGTTTTGAAATAGAGGCTGCATGGCCATCTTTTAGGCCATCCAACCTTAGGCTTTGATTGTGTTTTTCTGCTCTTCCAACTCTAAGATTCTTTTAGGGAGCCCTGGTGGTGTAGTGGTTAAATGCCGGTACTATAGCCACTCACAGCCACAAGGTTGTGAGTTTGATCCCAAGCAGAGCACCAGGCCTTGCATCCTTCCATAGGTCACTAAAATGAATACCCAGATTGTTGGGGGCAATTAGCTTACACATTGTAAGCCTCTTAGAAAGTGCTAGTTCATTGATAAGCAGTATAGAAATGTACTTGTTACTACTATTGCTGTTGCGCAGAAAATAATGTAATAGGGGACTTCTTTGCTAAGTTCATACATAACTGAGTTGCACAGAAAACAGCCTTTTCTGTGCAGGAAGCAGCTTTTTCAACAAATAAAATCATACCGTATATTGTGCAGAAAATGCTGTTTTCTGCAATTAAACTATTGTTTTCTGAGCCAAAAAAACATGTGTGCACATAAATCCCAGATTAAGAATAGCATTTGGAAAAAAATGTGGTTTTTGAAGACATTCTCACACTAGGAAGAAAATTGCTAAAATTACATATTGTTTCCTTCTAGAAAAAAAATAGTGAAAATAACATTCTTAACACACACACACACATTATTATTATTATTATTATTATTATTATTATTTCTATCCCACTTTTTTGGATTTCAAAGCAGCATACAAAAAATAAAAACAAAAAAATGTTAAAACCTATAAGATGCAAATATTAACATTGTTAATCAAAAGATTAAAACCTGATTAAACCATATATCATTAAAGTACATTACAACAACAGAAGAATAAACAAGTTCCAGTACATTATTTGGTGGAACAAGTCTTATATAGTCCTATTCTTTTATACAGTCCTTCACTTTCTAGCAGTGTGCTTTTTTGGCTTCTTTCTCCACTATCTTAAGCAAAGGATCAAATTAAATAAAGAAGTCACGGAAGTGAGAGATTAACAGAGCTGTCAAGAACAACATGCCATGCTGATCAGACCTCCCAACAGACCTCTATAAATGCACTTATTGCTTGACATCTAGTATTCCTGTGACATTTTAACCCTGAGGATATCTTAAGGATTTCTTTACCACTTATTTCACTGCCCCATTCTTATGTAATCTGTATGGATATATGTTTCTCATTCATGTTTCCATTTATCCTGTAGAAGAAGGTCTACCTTTTTGTGTCATTTAAATGATTGCTCAAGTTCATATTGCTGTTTCCTTGAAGACAACAAATATCTTCTAATGATTTGTACCCTTAGTACTCTTATTCCTCATTTGTTCTAGGAGACTGAAAAAGCTGATCATGCTTTTACAAATTTCCTGAAGAAATCTACCTTACCGTTTCTGTAAAGGGTTCAATCAGCCTGTGATACATACGTATATATAGATTTATGCCAGACACTGTAGTATTTCAGATTTTCCTTAAGAACAAGATGATCTACTATAAGTCCATTCAAAGTTCTCTTGAATACTCAGACCTGATTCTCAACTATTTTCTTTTTTTCCTTTGATGTTTGAAAAGTTGTGATAAAGGAAATGATCTGGAGTATTAGAGTGGCTAATCTTAATCTAACACAACCTCTGCTTTCAGCTTTCTCTGTCTAGAATGGTGACCACTTTTAAAACACAATTTTTTTATTGAAAGATCTGCCATAGCTCAATTTCCTTTTTTTAAAAAAGTGTCCTTTGTTTGAAGGCTACTTAATTCTGGTCTTTGTACATCAACCTGGGTGGCATAGTGGTTTGAGTGTTGGACGACAACTCTGGAGACCAGGTTTTGATTCCCACCTTGGCCATGGAAGCCAGCTGGGTGACCTTGGGCAAGTTACATGCTCTCAGCCTCAGGGGAAGGCAATAACAAACCTCTTCTGAACAAATCTTGGCAAGAAAACAACATGATAGGTTTGCCTTAGAGTTGCCATAAGTCAGAAATGAAGGGACATAACACACAAAACATTGGGTTCACAGCTGGACAACAGACTCAGTTCTCACATGGACCACCAGGTCACTGTCTTCTTTCCTCACCTGAGATGTATCTCAGGTTAAATGTATATATTTTATATATGCATTTTTGGTTAAATTATTTAAAAAATAGTCCTAACTTTGTGTCTATTCATACAAATTATCATATGCAGTTTTATGCAAACAAATATCCCCCTTTGCCTCCTTTTTTTTGGGGAGGGGGGGGTAAGGTGCACATGGCCTCTCTCATTGGGCCAGTGCCTCTGGGTCTTATATATAAATACTCATTATATATAAGGAGGATATTGCACAAATCTGCAAAACTGAAAGCAGCTCCTTAAAAATCAAGTAATAAACATGACAAAATTGAAAACAATAATATAATACTCTATCTGTAATAGAAGTATCAGCAGACAGTGCAGAACATTGGTAACCTTCTTCATGGCCCACCACATGGTTTGCATAATGAGCAAATGATTTGCATAGTATACATATCAGGCTACTTGGATGTGTGGGCTGTAACTATGGCAGCTCTGAAAGAGAGAAACTAATAGCCTCATCCTATTAATTTTCCCAATTTTTATTTATAGCTTTTTAGGTGAGAAACTATCACTACCTCTTGTGGTAGCTAACTCCACTGTTTGTATGTCATGAACCAATTCAGGTTTTCAGTGGATGAGCATAGGTGTCTTGCCAAAGGCAAGAGGTTTGTAAGATAAAGTGGAACAACAATGTAAGCGAATATTGCTTAAAGTTTTTATTAGATAGCAGGCATTAATAAAAGGATTGAAAAAGCTGCTGAGCAAGCATGATCTTACATTCTTCTTTTCGTTTTTTGAGAACTCATAAGAAGTGACAACAGAGAGATCCCAGTGATTGGCCAATTCTATACAGCTGCAGGAATTCACAACTTTTGATTTCCTGGCAGTTCTTTATTAAAGATCCCAGGAGGCTCTGCTACCATGCTTATGGCAATGAATTCTGGGACGTGATATCCAAAACATCTGGAGGACAACAGGTTGAGGACCACCAAACACTATTTTGATTCCATTGTAACCATTGTGGTTCCATTCAGTGGCATCCTGGGATTGTACTTTTGTGAGCTATTTGGACTTCTCTACCAGAGAGCTCTAGCTCCTCACCAAACTAGAAATCCCAGCATTCCAGAGCATGCAGCCAGAGCAATTAAAATGCTACCAACATACTGTAATTGTGTAGAATTTAACAACCTGTTGGTTGTCCAGCACCGTTATCAAAGTTTAGGACAGATTAAAATGGTCACACCTCTTTTTAGGGTCCTTCACAGACTACTAATATTAGCATCCCATCCGGGAAGTATAAGGGTCTCTCCCAATTTCCAAAGTCATAACATTCTACATTATGTCCAACAAATAGAGAAAGAGAACGTAGAAAGGCTCACCCTTTGGAATTAAGCACAGAATCCTAACTCCTCACTCCAGTGTCTGCTGTGCACTTGGACTCCTATGAAAGAGGAAGCAAAACCTGTCTCCCTATCCACTTTCTCCATGCAGAAAGAGAGAAAACTATTGCTATACACAGTAGAAAATATTGAGCTAGTGGGACCAATAATCTGACTCAGTATGATGAAGCTGTCAATGCTGCTATGTGCCTTTCAGTTCTTATGTAGGAGGCAGATTAGTTGATGAGGCCATCATAATGGAGTGTAGAACTATTACTGGCTTTCTCTGTAAAGTGAGTTTGGATAGTCCTTTACGGGCAAAATAGAGGACTTTTGTAAGGTTGTGGAAACCTCATTTGAAGCCTTTGCATGCTCCTGTGCTAACTAACCCAAAGATGATCTGTTTACCATCTTGTACAAGTCACGTTGACCAGCACTAAATATAGTCCATGTGAGAAGTAACCTCACCCTCCCCTTCATTTTCTCTTTCAAGTGCCTGGATTTTTTTTTCTATGTATGCAAAAATGTGTGGATGAATATAAAAATCTAAATTTAAATATACAATCAACTGAATGCTGTACATTTTTTGGGCGAACTCTGTGTTACTTGTGAAGCTTTATTGTCTGCAGTGACAATCTGTCTTTTGAAGTGCAGCATTTGAATGAATGCATAATTTAGACTGCATAATTTGGAAATAAAAATAAAAAACACTGTCCCTGAATATGCCACTTACATAAGTGGTATAGCTTTGGGAACATAACTGTACATTTAGAAATTGCACTTTAGGATAAATAATTCACATTGCCAAATATATAGATCTGATATATATATATATATATATATATATTGCTCATTTCCTAACTACTTTGCTAAAGTAATCCTCAACTGTCTGACTGCAGAGAAGATTTGTTTTAAGGTTTAAGTAATTCATTGAACAGCTCCAATCGTATCAAAAAATTCAATTTACATTATTCCCCATGAGCAACTAGATTAGAGATAAGTATTTTTTTTTAAAGGGAACAATTGCCAAAGGAGAATTGCAAAGTTTCTAATTCAATATAAAATCTGATGCTTTTAAATTGCTGGACCTGTGTTCCATATTCTCCATCAGGATATACTAAAAAGGATAATCTGTCCTAAAAGTGTACTGTGCTCCATATGACCAATGTGAGTCTTGCAGTTGTTGAACCTATCATGGGGTTTTCTTGGCAAGACCTATTCAAAGAAAGCTTGCCTTTGCCTTCCTCTGAGGCTAACAGAATTTGACTTGTCCAATTGGGTTTCTGTGGCCTAACAGGGTTTGAACCCTGGTCTTGAGAGTTGTAGTCTAACACTGAAACCTCTACACCACATTGGCCTTAGCATAAGCCTATGATCCAGAATATTTCTTTAGCTGCTGAGTGCATTTAATTTTCCATTGAAGAAACAAAAGCTTAGGAGAGACAAGTTTGCATTGATTGTTTGTGTTTTACTCCTTTGTCTAATTATACAACCATTGCATTTCTTATTGGCTAGATTTACCAGTGCATTTGGCATACATTAACTGAATTTATTCTTTAGGTTGTCAGAGGTAATTCTGGCTAAGAAGTGAGATAAGAAATGAATGGTCTAGAATCTGAGCCTAGAATCCTGCTCATGTCTAACACGTGTTTACATTCATCTATGGAAGTGGTTGAATATTTTTGTCCAATCTGTCATATCAGCATTCAGTTCAAAGTTGCAGAAGTAGAATTACCTATGTGGTGCTGTTGCACATTCATATTCTTGACCAAGGCATGCCCATTTGCCCTTGCTGAAACTAACTGAAATTTATACTGCTGGGAACATTATACGATCAAAACTGGAAAAGCAGCATAATAACGATTCTGAAATTAACAGACTTGGCTGAACTAGACAAATTAAGGTGTCTTTTGAAGGGGTAAAGCTTATTTCAATTTGTAAATAATTGGAAATATGTTTTGAAATATTTAAATAATATTTGTGGTGAGCTTGCTAATGTTGGCTGTATAGCCTAAGGATGTGAAAAAGTGTAGTGTATATATAAAACAGATATATAAAAGTATTTAAATTAGGATAAAATCCAGTTAAAACTGTGAAAAGGGACAGTATGAGTGTATATTTATATAACCAAGTCCTGCTAGGTTGAAAGTAAAGGTTCTGAGAAAGAGAGTTGTGAATGTAACACAAATTTAAATGATTGAAATTGACTTCTGTGTTATGTGTTTGGAAATAATTTTAAAAGAAAATAAAAAAAGAAACTAGCAAAAGTACTCCTTAGGTGGTACATTGAATTCTGTGTTTGTTTGTGCAACATGGTGATTCAACATAAGACTCATATAGTAAAAATGAACACATAGCTCTTCATGTAGAGATGTAACCCTGATGTAGAATCTCAGCTGAAAAAACCTATGGCAGTGATTCCAAACCTTAGACCCCAGATATAGTTTGATGACACCATAAACAAAAAACTCCCAGAATCTCCCAGTATGTATGTAGACTGAGATTTCTAGATGTTGAGGTTCAACTTCTGAGGGCTAAAGTTTGGGGACCACTGACACTCTGGCATGTGGATATTCTTTCTAGGAGTCTCAGAAAGCTACAACGGTTCCAGTATGGAAGAGTTCTATGAGTTACAACTAGACGTGAGCTAAATAATTTTTAAAAATCCTTCACCCTATTTGTGAGCAAAGAAGGGATCCATTTCTCTATATTTTTCCTAGGGTGCATCTACATTGTAATAATAATACTATTTGATGCCATGACAAGTGCTGTAACTCTATTCTATCAAATCTTGGGATTTGTAATTTTATAAGGTCTTTAGCCTTTTCTGCTAAAGAGTGCTGGTGCCTCACAAAACTGCAAATGCTAGGATTCTGTAGGATGGAGCCATGGCAGTTTAAGTGGTATCAAACTGCATAATTTCTACAGCATAGATGGGGTCTTACAGGAGAGAAGAAATACTTCAACAGTTCTTCAGCAATGAAGTTCACCATTAGCAACAACAGCAGCAGCAACAACATACTTGAAAACCTGTTCAGCAGTTATATTCTTCACAGTACCCTGGACTTTGAATATTTGGGGGGGGGGGGAGCATGGTGGGGACGTAGATGCTGACATACCACACTCACAAGGAGGGATTGAAATGTGGCCTTTCCTCCCTAAGAATATGGATGGTGAGACAAAGACTACTCAAAATATCTTCTTAGAAATGTTGGCTCAGTTCTAGTGTTAGCCAAGCCTTTGTCTGATGTAATGCATTTCCATTTATAAGATGATTCCCCACCCTCTTCAGAAAACATTTAAGTATGGAATCTTTGACCAGCGGTCTCAAGTGGTACCTTCTGTTTTGTCTAAAGAATCTCTCCAGAAGGACAAGACCTGACAAACAATTCCAGTCCCATGGTATTCTTGCTTTGAGAATAGTAAATTCTGTGTTAGAATCAAGGGTGTGCCTAAAACAAAACAAAAAACAAAACAAAAATGTTCTTGAACCATCTGCGTTAGGCGGGGGGACGGGGACAACAGCAACTTTATAGACATCAGCTCTTTCCATCACTCATGCTTGGCAATGAAGAAATCTGTGTCTCCCATTGACTGCCCCATTTTCAGAAAGCTAGCTTTCAGTACTGAGGGAAAGGAGGGCAAAAAGGCTTTGCTGAACACAAAGCCACTCAAACACATCCTCCCATCAACAAGTGCATATGCATTTAGGAACTCTGCCAGCATCACAACTTCCTCACGCCCACGGTGCATACAGGTGTGACTCATGGCATTTAGATGCAATTGCTTTCAAGGTTAAAAAGACAGGGAGAGGAGGAGAAAGAGATAGAAAGGAAGGGAAAAAAATTACCCTTGTCATAGAGAGGGACAATTATTTTAAAAAGTGGAAAATTTCACTCCCTCCCACAAACCTCTTTCTTTTGAAACAAACAAGCCCTTTGAAGGTAATTTTCCAAGAGCTTGCCAAGCAGTATATGAAAGCCTTCCATTCACCAGTATTTGAACAGCCTGGAGATGGAAATTGGGAGTATACAGGAATATTGGAATTCTGCTGACTGAAGACAGTTGTTGCTGTTGTGTGCCTTTAAGTCATTTCCTACTTATGGCAACCCTAAGGTGACCCCATCATGGGAATTTCTTGGCAAGTTTCTACAAGGGAGGTTGTTTTTGCCTTCCTCTGAGGCTGAGAGTGTGTGACTTGCTCAAGGTCATCCAGTGATTTTACATAGCTGAGTCAGGATTCAAACCCTGGTATCCAGAGTCATAGACCAACACTCAAACCACTACACCACTACAGAGTAGCTTCCTTTTCCCACCTCTGCCCTTACATCAGAACATTATGGTTTGAAGTCTATCACTAGACCAATCTAGATTAAACCCACTGAATCAATAAGATTTGCCTATGTGTTGACTCATTATTCATCTGGTTCACTGAGTATGCTATGGTTGGGATTAACCTAGAGAATTCAAGCTTATATTTAGTGAAAAATTTGGCTTGTAGTACCTCATGCTATCAGCTTCTTCTTTTTTCCCCAGTTACTCTCAAGACTACAACAGATTCTTTTGTGAACTGATGTCCTCTCCCTGTGTGTGTGGCTTCAAGTCACTGTCAACTTAATGAAACCCCAAGAGTTTCATAAGATTTTCTTAGGCAAGAAATATTTGGGAGTAGTTTTGCCAGTTCCTTTCTGTGAAATATAGCCTACAGCACCAGGTATTCATTGGAGGTCTCCAATCCAAGTACTAACCATGGCTGGCCCTTCTTAACTTCCAAGCTCAAACAGGATCTGGTGTCTATAGGGTATTTAAACCCTGTTCACATATAGTGATTGTACTACACAATAGCAATAGCAAGTACATTTCTATACCACTTATTGGTACACTTAAGCACTCCCTAAGTGGTTTACAATGTATACACTACTGTGTGAACTATACAAGCTGGGTACTCATTTCAGCAACCTTGGAAGGATGCCAGGCTGAGTCAATCCTTGAGCCTCTGGTTGGTATCGAACTCACAAGCTTGTGACTGTAAATGAGTGGCTGCACTACCAGTATTTAACCACTGCATCGCCAGGGCTCCCTTCACAAGGCTTAGGCTACCTTACACAATTAAATAACCCATTTCATATTTTCATTCAATGTATGAAGGATGTCTTTTTAAAAAGATGATCTCCATTCTATAGATGCATAGTTGTGTTTTGTGTCATCTGCAATTTATGCCTTATAGCTGAGGTGAAAATGTTTCCTGTTGCAAAGGATGCAACTTCCCAGAGAGCAACACAGCAGGAATCAACAATGAGAGATGGTTGTTGTTCTTTTGTCCTGTCTGTGGCTTTCATTTCAGCTTCTGACTGGCCACAGGGCTGGATGAGGATATTGAATGAGATTCATTCCCCCCCCCCCCCCTTTTAAGTTCTTGTTCTCATGAAAAGCATAAGATGATCCTTTGTAGGTGGTACTCTGGGGCTTAACAGGATTTTTAATTCAGGGATAGGCAACTGAAAAAGATTAGAGAGTTATATTGATACTTTGGAGAGCTACTTTCTTTCTCTAGATCTCTTATGAATAGAATTTAGAGATTTTTGCCCCTAAATACCCCCAACAGGTTTTGGGGACAATTCTGGCCAAAAATTCAGTTTCCGGATGCTTTGGGGATGTCGAACTAAACAATGCATAGCCCCAAAGACACTGGAAGCTGCTCTGGCACCACGGTTAGATCAAAAAGAACTGGATTAAATCAGATTCCTGGCAAGGCTGGTTTGGGACTTGTGGCTGCAGACTGCTTTGGGAGCAGACTGTGTGGCCGCCACTGTCCTAGACCAACTATAGCCAGAGTGGCTGCTAGCTGCTCTTTGCAGGCCATCTCTTTTGAGCCTCAGTGTCCTTTTTTAGACTTCACTAGGGTATTTTAGGCCCATGAAAGGCCTTTTTTCCTAACAGGAAGTCAGTTGTGAAGTCAAAGACTTTCATTGCCAGCATCCATAGTTTTTTTGTGGGTTTTTTGGGCTATGTGGCTATTTCCTAGAAGAGTTTATTCCTGACATTTCTCCAGCATCTGTGGCTGGCATCTTCGGGAAGTTAGTTTCTGATCACTTCCTGTTGGAAAAGGGGCTCTTGTGGGCCTAAAATGGTATCTCTGAAAAAAGCAACTGGGGTTCTAGGTTGCAATTGGGACCACAAAATTCCAAGGGCCACATACTGTCC
Organism: Urosaurus nigricauda; assembly: GCA_034509955.1. Taxonomy (NCBI): domain Eukaryota; kingdom Metazoa; phylum Chordata; class Lepidosauria; order Squamata; family Phrynosomatidae; genus Urosaurus; species Urosaurus nigricauda. The sequence continues at coordinate 244,999,777 of JAOEGL010000004.1, read as the reverse complement.
ACAGGTCCACTCCCCTACCTTTGCTTTAATTATTCAATTAATTGGCTTCCCAAAGCATGGTAGCTGTTCTTTGATTGTATGCAACTGGGGGATTACTTTTGTACTCCCTTTTGCAGCTATGATAACTGACAATAGCACTGGGCCATTAACTCCAAAGAAGCCATCAACTTCCAAGGACATCTCAGAGAGGCCGTTTATGTAGGCTGGGCTCACATGGCCTCCGTTTTATCTTATGGTGTTATTACTGAGGAGCTATTTAGTGATGCATGTTCAGCTGAGAGTTTACAGCCGCACACTTGCATCAGATAACTAGATCTGGTTAAATTTAGCTCTGTTTTTTTTTTTTTCCCCTCCTCAGCTTTTTGCGTTGATGTGCTTGTGCTTTAGTATAATTCCTTTGACACCGAGGAGTGTTAGTGAGAAATTCATGCACCATGCTTTCATCTTCCACATTAAAATAAGATCACCTTGTTAATACTTCATTAATGGAGTGGAGCTGATGCACCAGAGATTTCCCCCTATTAACTTGGGGTCTGAATAAGTTTTAAATGAATACTTTCAAAATTGCAACTCTTCTTTGCAAGAGAGTTATTCAATAATATATCCAGGGAGGTACGTGATGCTCTGTATTTTAATGTTTTCTTCCGTTTCATTTCTCTCACCATAAAAAGGAGAAGAAAATCAGCAATCAAGGATTTTTTTTTATTAAACTTGTAAAATTGATACTCCTTTAAATATTTAGTGTTAAACTAGATTGCAGAGGCCCAACCTCAGGGCAAAATTGTGGCAAGAGAATGGAAATTGGATTCTTGAACCTGCAATATGTGACCATGCACCCTATTTTTTTTAAAAGGGGAAGTTATAACAGCTCACTTCCTGTTCATAATTCAACGCAATCCATGGTCAAATTTTAATGACATTTTTCAAGAGGTAATTTATCAGATTATGTTGTCACATAGTATTAATTGCTTACTTGAGTATTTAATAATGAATTTGCTTCTTTCATTTGCAGTTTATGATAAATACCATTTTTATTATATATCCATTTATCCATTTTATATTCCCGTTGTTGCTTATTCCTGCAGAGACTTTAGCCATTTAAAAGTCCACTGCATTTTTTTATTTATTTTAAGTCAGGTGAATTGAACGTCTGGCCTATGGGCCTAATTTGGCTCCTGAATTATCCCCATGTGGCCCATAAAAGGTCAAGGAATTCTCATTGTTCATTCAAGTCTCAGAGAAAACATCTTGAACTTGATCCTCTCTGTCTTTTCAACTGGAGAACAATTTGGTACAAGTGAATATCCTGCATAAAGAATAGGTTGGGGGAAAAATCCTCCTCAGTAGTATTTGCACAGAACCAATAGTTATTATGAATAATAATAATAATAATAATAATTGCTTATTTATATAGCACAGTAAGTTATGCACAGCACGTTATAAATATCAAAAAGTACAACAGAAGAAAAAATAATAGACTGAATGAAGAGGAAATCACACACAAACATGTCAGCTTGTTAACATAGGCACATAAAAGCAAGAAAAAGGGGGGATTTCATTGGAGAAATTTCTTCCATGTTTAAGATATAAATAGATAAAAAACCAACCTTTCTCCATTAACAGCCATTGCACCTAGTCTCTTCAAGTCATGAACCTGTGTATAACCTAGTTACACTAACTTGACCTTTCAATAAGTGTTCCTAATTCACATTATTGACAGTGACTTCCTACTCTTCTTCCCTGGAGCTCTTTAAGCAGAGGCTGGATGGCCATCTGTCAGGGATGCTTTGATCAAGAGTTCCTGCATGGCAGGGGGTTGGACTGGATGGCCCTTGGTGTCTCTTCCAACTCTGTGATTCTGCTTGCAAAGAAACAAGTAAGGTCCTTTCATCCACCAGATCACTTTCCATGGATTCAGTTATTCATGGTCCAAAAATATTATAGTAATAAATATTATAGTAATTTATTTGCAGTTTTTGCTGCAGTGTATAAATCATTTGACTGCCCCCCCCCCAACACAGGATATATGGGCATGCAAGACACATGAGAAGGCCAGAAAATGGCAGCAAACAAATTGCAGTGGCCAAGAACGCAGAGAGAGACAGAACAACTGTGGCCTTCCCCACCTTTGCTGTTCTCCCTCTTCTCTCCTCTGGCACAAAACTAGATCCTAAATGAATTCATTTCCCACTCTCTGTATCCTTCCTTTTCTCTTCCTCACTGCTGCCTAGCCTTATTGGCTTCAGTAGCAGGCCTCTTCACAGAACAGTTTCTGCAGGGAAGAGAAAGCTCTAATAGAAAACAGAGCAATACATGGAGACCCATCCTGCCGCCTCATTACTTCTAGTGTTTGGCTTCTGTGAGGAGAAGATCTCAGCCACTGCCATCCCCCTTTCTCAGCATAAGTCTTTGTTTCTCATGCAGGACTAGCCCCTCATCCATTTTCTTGTGCTCTATATTGTTAGGAAGTCTCTCACTTAGGGGAATTATAATTAGCTCAAAATATGCAGAGATCTTCAAAATATGAAGATCCTAACAAAGTATTATGCCGGAATCGCAGTCCCAATATGTCTACCAGAGATCCACTGACAAACCCCAAGAGAGATAACATTACTCCAAGTGAGTTCAATGAGAATACACAGTTTATTGGGGGCATAAATCTCACACACAGCAAAAGGGGGCACACACACACACACTTACGTTCAATGCTAGCAAAAAGGGATGGGTAAGGTTGGGAGTTAGGTTTGAGAGAGAGAGAGATACCCCTGGAATACTACCTTAGAAGTCTTCTCCAGGAAGCCTGATAGATGTGGATGAGGATGATGGGCACGACCTCCAGGATGAGGGGAAACGGGCCATGGGAGCTATGAGCAGAGGTCAAATTGCTGTGGACCAGCCTGCACTCTGAGAATAGCATCATTGGGGGTTTCCAACTCAGGATCTTTTATAGAGCTGAACATATCCAGGGGCTACTAGATAGGTTTAGACAAAGGTGCTGATTGCTTGGTCTTTATTAAGCTGAGAGCAAATAATCTGTGTACAATGCACTTAGGTTTGGACACAATTTGGAGGGGCAGCCGACCTAATGGCTGAGTCGTTAAGTCAATCACTGGCTTATCAGATATGATGCCAAGGCTATTGTCTTACTCCGGAGGGCAGTGGCAAATCTGGTTTGGCAACTCCCAAACCTCCTATAGAGAGTTGCTTACTAGGGACTCTGCTTTTCCACGTGGGCTTGGCTATGTGACCTCCTTGATTGGGGCTAATGGCAGGTCCTTGGACAGGTCAGTCAGGGGTCATAGTACAGTCCACATGACCCCAAAATTTTATTAAAAGCATATATTGTAACAATATGTTTTCTCTCTCTCTCTCTCTCTCTGTATTGTGATATATATAGGGTTCAGTACTTTCCATAGTTTTGTGCACCCATGGGAGGGGCTTGGAAAGTATTCCCTGCAGATAAGAGGGTGCTTACTGTATTCTGATTTCTCCTTAAATAGCCTGAGTGTGTGTCCTCTCCCAGTGGTAAGCAGAGATTGGAATAGTTATCTTTTTGGACTGTAACTTCTAGAATACTCCAGCTGCCAAGCTGGAGTTATATTGCTTTCCAGGTTCTAGTTGTAGGGAGTGTAGAGCAAATGTAGAGGAAATAGGCAACATGTGTGTGTGTGTTTTACCAGTGAGTCAATGTTCAGGCAGGGAGAGACCCCATCATATTTAAATGAGAATACACATATCTGCCTGGTCCAAATTTCCTTCTGGCCTCGATATAAAACTATTACAAAATTGACATGTTTGACTAGTGAGGTGGTATTCATTTTATAAAGGTAAGTTAGCAGGCTGAGTTAGAAGTTTTGCAATCAAAACAGGCATGGGATGACTCCAAGGGTAACAACCATTCCTTCCCAGACACTCTCTTCTCTTTCTTTTGTATTTTCCCAATCTAAACAGCATTGTAACATAGCTTCATGAATCCCAGCACATTAATCATCAGACAATCACAGCAGATTGATGTCTGAGTTTAAATTAAAAATGGGAAGAACTGCAGGTGGCTATATATGCCTAACTTCCTTTCTCACTATTGGGATCCAATGAAACTAGAAGAGAGGGATGTGAGCTGAGCACTAACAGACCTGAGGTCTGAGCCTGTCAAAAAAATTGTCAACCAGGGGAAGCAGAGGAAACAAATGATGCTACCCCATAGATATTTGAAACACCAAATTACTGCAGAATATTTTCTAGAATTTGCATACCACATCCTCTTCAAGCAAATAGAGATTGTTTCACCTCAGAGCATTGCTAGCTGATAAGTTCTAGAAGTATGCAGTGACTTGTTTCAGCTGTTGAGTTATATGCTTCCAGAACTGGTTAGAAATCTAGCCACAGCATTTTGAATCTGCTGAAGTTACCTAGTCAGCCCTAAGTAGAATGCATTACAGTAGTCCAATTGAGATGTAATCAAAGCATGTTGATAATAGTGAAGAAGAAGAAGAAGACGAAGAAGAAGTTATAAAAAAGTTTCACAGTACACTGATGACTAGGTAAGGTGCACTTCATTGTGGAATGCTAGGAAGTTTTTCTTACATGACAATGCATGTGAAAGGAAGCATTACAATACCTCTGGGCATGGTTCTGTTGCTCTCTATGGGAAGTAGCTGGATTGTGGCCTTATTCAGGTGCACTAGATGTAAGCTGGCCTCCCGTCAGCCACCTCTGATTCATTTCATGGCAGGAGCTGACTTGATTATGTTAAAATGTGGTAGCAATTTGTCTTTGTTGATATTCTTTGCTGGGTAGTTAAATATTATTTAGATGAAGTCACTTTCCACAAAAATGGTTCTCCGCAGGGGGCTGAAAGCAGCAAAATAAGAGTTGGAACAGAACTGAGAAGCTGTGCAGTGTTTCACACATGTGAATAGCTGAAAAAAAGTTGGTTATGGAATTTTAATGGTTAGATTATAACCTCTGTTTCCAGAAAGAAGCATAGTTATTACAGTCTGGAGTATGCAGCACTTCCTTCTGTCTCCCCACCAATCTCCCCACACACCCTGCTTTCTTTACCCCTTTTGGCAATTGCATCTGGATTTGCCTAAAACAATAATATGTCTCAGGCAGATTTCCTATGTATTATGTGTAATTGGGAGGGCAAAAAGTCACAGCTTTAGAAAGAAGGTTTTGGAATCCAAAGACATTCTGCTGAGCAGGTGAGTTCATAATCCTTAAATAGAGATTGCCAACTCCCCCCCATCTCTGCTGAACATCAGATTATGAGCAGTCAAAAAAGAAAAGTGTGCCTTCTACACAGTTGAAATCTGTTGATGTGATGTTTTGGACTTTAAGCTCTTTTGGAGCATTAGTGTATTTATGCTCGCACTGTTTATAAGCTAACCTGGTAGAAAATATAGCAAGCTAGGTTCCAAATGGATCTAAACTACTATACACTTTAGGCTTAATGGGAAAGTAGGATTATAAATAATGCCTTGGGTCCCATATTGGGGGAAACAGAAGTAGAGTTAAATGGAATATTTGAAAAGAGTTGGAGAAAAAAGTTTTAAAAAAAACACATGTTTTTCAAGCATTGAGAGTCCCTGTTGAGAAGAACCCTGGATCAACAAGAATCTTTGTAGTTTGGGATGTATTCTGCACACTTCATCAGAGGCAGGACTGAGCAATATTTAAAAGAAAACAGTCAAAAATTGTTCATCAAATGTCAATAAACTTTGATTAGGAAAATCCTGGACTGAGGGGAATGTTCACATTTTGGGACTTATTATGGCAGGAAAAAGTTATATATAGCTCTCTTTTTTGCACAGAAGAAAACTGTGCCACAAACAGCATTGTCTGTGCAATAATAATAATAATAAAAAAAATCTCTGTGTTGAAAAAAAATGTGCAAATAAGTCCCCAACTGCAGAATTTTCTTTAATGGGAGCAACATTTTCTTCTCAGAAAATAGTTTTTGGGTGTATTTCTATTACCAACATCAAGCAAATATAAATTCTATAAGGTTAGTAAAATTTATCATGAGCTTTTTCAAATAACCTAACCTTTATCCTCCCCTTTTGTCCTGGTTTTCTTCCTTTTCTACATTGTTTTAGATTCCACCCCTTCTGAAGTATTTTCTTCCTCTTTCCCAATTTCTTTTTCTTCAGATCTTTTCATTTTATCATCTCCCTCCATTTTTCTCCACTTAAACACACAAAGAGGCTAAGTGTTAGAGCATCTCTTAGTTGGTGATGCAGATCTAACAACAGAGGACAAATGTCTTAAATGACCTTGATATTTCTTTCAGCTCTGTCTGTGATTTTGAGCAAGAGATGAACTGCAGCCGTGTGACTCTCTCTTTCATTCATGCATTTTTCTCAAAGCCTGATTAGTATTTGAAGTCTTCAGATCAATGAGGGGGAAAAATCTTTCTGGGAGGTACATGAGTGATTCATCACATCCAGGAAAATATTAAAGCTTTCCTCCAGTCTAAGATAGTGAAACTGCTAGAGAAAGACCTCTTTGGGGATGCATAGATATACAGGCTTAACTTTGTTGATCATGCTAGCTTTATGCAGTTGCTCAAATAATGGATGAATAAAAGTGCATTGGTCTGCGGCAAATTTTTTGCAGGGGTGGAAAGAAAGAAACAGAAGAGTGGAAAGCGATGGATACAATTGACATGCAATAACAAAATGGTTTTGATTTAAAGCCATTCTGCTATAGAGTTCACTTACTGAACTCCGGCAACAAGATCTCTCCAGAATGATTTAGCAGGATTTGTCATGATCATAAGGACGTAATTCTTCATTAAATTTCTTCTCTGAGGCAGCATTTACCATTTCTTTTCCTGCTGAGACAAAGCTTTTGACAACCAGTTTTTTTTTTCCCAAAGCCTATTTGCAATGTTGAATTATTCTGTGCAAAATTCGCACATGGTTGGTTTACACAATAAACAGCTGCTTCCTGAACAGAAAATGCCATTTTCTGTGAAAATCAACCACATGTGAAATTTTCACAGAACCCTGGACTGCAAAGATCCTCATCAATCCAGGATTCTTTTCATTGGAGTTCAATGAACAACAATTTTTCAAATGTTTTTGTAACCCCTAGTGATGCAAGTGTTCTATAGAAAAATTCAGACAGAAAATACAGGTTCAGAAGACCTATCTCCTTTATGGAATCCTGCACTCTTCCTTAAATGTACAGAAAAATTCACAAAATAGTAGATAAACACAGTTTAGTTGAAGATAAAAATTTTGTAGGCCCCTCTTTACTAGTTCCAGAAACAAATGTGTGTGTGTGTGTAAAATTGCTAAGAGAAGAAGCTCATGAATTTTTCACCAAAAAACCTCCTGTGTGCATTTTTTTTTTTTGCATTAAAAAGGTTTTTTCTGCAAAAAAAAAAAATCATGCTTTTAAAACAAAGGTGTTTGTAGAAGAGGGCTTTTTTGCATGAAAATATATTTACATGGGTGCACACACAAACATATGTGTCTGCACATAATACAATCTGTTCAGTGATGTATGAATAACAAGTGAAAATTGTACAAACTACTCACTTCTGTGTGGTTGTTCCCTAGCAGGTTTTACAATAGTTTGGAAGTCCACTTTTCTGATCAGGAAACAAATATCAACAAATATTCTTTCTACACCTCCTGCATTGTCTTCTTAAGACAATGTGCATTTTAAATGCAGATTATGCATTTCCATACTCTCTCATCATTAGTATCTCCCTCCCTTGTCTCTCCCTCTCCTGACATGATGCAGATATGCTTTCTGTGGACAGCTTCAGGATGCCTGATGTTGGAAGAATAGATTTATTAAGGCTGCATCTGCACTGCAAAAATAATCCAGTTTGTCACCAATTTAATTATCATGGCTTAATGCCATAGAATCCTATGATTTGTAGTTTGTTGTGACACCAGAGCTTCTGACAGAGAAGGCTAAATGTCTCACAAAGCTCCAGTTCCAAGCATTCCATAGCATTGAGCCATAGAGGTTAAAGTGGCGTCAAACTGCATTATTTCTGCAATGCAGATGCAGCCAGTCTTTTAAGTAATGTGGTCCGAAGCCAAAAGACAGCAGCTAGATAACATCTCTCATAAAAACATGGCAAAAGATTTGAAGATGAGAGTGCTGTGAACTCAATCTCACTCCATCACTGTTCCCTCTACTTAGGTCTGGGCATTTCATGGGAAAAAAAGTTTTTTTTTGGATGCCTGATCATTTGCCTTTTAGAAGCCAAAGCTCCCACCAGGCTTTGGAGGAGTTAAGGTTCAGCTCTTATGGCTTGCAGGAGGAAGGCAAATGCTTTCCCTTAAATGCAAATCCAAAGGACCTTTGATCAAAACCAGCTCAGAGACCTATTTTTGGTGGCAGTTGCTGACTTCTGGGTCAGTTGAGTAGTGAATCTGTTCCCAGTTTTATTCAGACTCTAAATGAGATATTCAAGGCATCTAACCTATTTTTGAGACATTACATTGGACAGCCTCTGGAAGCAACTACTGACTTTTTCCTACCAATGTGCCACTAAGTCAGGAAGTAAGTGGAGGGGGTAGGTAGCATCCTTAACCCGTCAATCTGTATAATAGGTGCAAACTTCATTGGGTTTGATTGCCTCATGTAGGAAGACTAAGTGAAGAAAGAACAGCATTTATTGTCATTTTCTTCTGTGATCTTATTCCTTGACATTTGAAAAGTACAGCATACAGAAGTGATATGCAATGGTATAGTCAAGGGAAGGAAAGAGATGTGTGTGGGAGCCCAAATATATCAGATGGATGGATTGAGGTATAGCTCTTTTTTCTAACCCCCTAAACTTTCAATTGTTCCACACTGCCATCTACAAAAAGTATTACACTTTAATTGCAAAAATAATCAACTGCAGGAAAGGACCAATGAGGATGACAAGAATGGTTGGAGATGAGCCAGAAATTGTAAAATCAGAGACGGGAGGAGGGATCACTGCAGAATCTGGAATGACAGAAATCTAGCCACTGCAGTTTTTGGCTGATCAACATAGTATATAGCAGAGCTTGATGAATGTCGTGGATCAGGTCTTGAGTAAAACCACCAGCCAAAAGCAGCTCTTAAATTTGTCACAATGGGTGCATCTATATTCTATAGAACCTTGGTATTTGTAGTTTTGTGAGGTGCCAATACTCCATTTACTCTTTGACAGAAAAGGCTAAAGACTTTGTAGGACTAGAAATCCCCAGATTCCATTTTTGCTCCCAAAGACGTACTAGGTCTTATTTTAGGGATGTCTTATTTTCCCATGAAGAAGAATTCACATTTATTAGTTATATACAAAAACCTTGCTAGGTCTTGCTTTCAGGGGAGGCCTTATATTTAGCAATTCAGCAAAACCTCTGCTAGGTCTTATTTTATGAGGATGTCTTATTTTGGGGAAAACAGGGTATGTACAAAATTATGCACAAATGCTGTTTCCTGCACAAAACTACCATGTGAAAATTTTGTGTGAAAATAAGTCCCAAGCTATAAGATGCTAATCAGTCCAGGATTCTTCTTATCAAGGTTTCTCAATATTTGAGAAATGTGGGTTTTGTTTTTTTGGGTTTTTTTTGGAGGGGGGCATTCCCCCCCCCCAAAAAATATTGAAATATAACATGTGCCCTGGCTATAGCTTCCAAATACTTTTCAAGGGCAGTTCCATGTAGGACATATTATTGGAAAGTACATGTGGTGTGAATCATTGTAATCAAGTCTGATTTTATGCTTGTGTGAAGATTTAAAAATATAGGAATTCCTTCAATTAATAAAGTGTATTTAACCAGTGTTGTTGATTTTTGCATGTGTCTCAAATGTGGCCACATCTTTAGATGGATCCACAGCTGTCCAACAACATAAGATTCCAGGAATGCATATTATGTCCAACTTGTTGAATTCATGAAGTGCAGATTTAGACAAGCACCCTGAACTTCAAATTTATATTGGATAGCATGTACATGCTTAGCAACTAGCATAGACAACTCATTTCAGAAGTAATATAAGGAAATTTGTATATGAAAAGATACGCGGATATTTGTTTTACACAAATGGGATTAGAGCTGGATCACACATGAGCAGCTTTCTTCTATCCCATTTTTAAAAATTAAAACAAACAAACAAACAGCCTAAAACAAAATAACTCTTAAAAGCTTATGGAAATGAGTTAATTTTATGTCAGAGAGAGAGAGAGAGAGAGAACTGTTTGTTTTGAAAGAAATAATGCTGAGAAAGAATCAAATTAACAGCAGCAATTTTCTTTCATGTCAGATCATTTCCTTCTGAGCTACTGATGATGACTCGATTTATATCCCTGCCAAATTTAATTCCTAATTATTCTCTTAAAGGCTTTATTCCTAATAACTCTTTTGAGGACTTAACTTTTCCAATTTTCATACTATCGGGAAAATTATCAGGCATAATATTCATTAGGAAATGAGGCAAAGATTGGATGGGAGCATGTTAGAGCTGGACATTCCTCCGAATCAAAGAAATATACTTTCATGCTCCATATTATACCACACAGTGATATGTACAACTCAGTAAAGTTACATTTTTATGCAAAAATTCCCAGAACATTTTCAATCAATAAGGATGTAGACTAGCTGGAGTGTGTCCAGAGGAGAGTGACCAAATTGTGAAAGGTCTGAAAATCATGCTTCATAAAGAGAGCTTTGAGGAGGTGGGTATGTTTAGCCTGGAGAAGAGAAGATTAGAAGGATACAGGATGACCATGTTTAAATATTTGAAAGAATGCCATATTGAAGATGAAGCAAGCTTGCTTTCTGCTGTTCCAGAGATTAGGACATGGAGCAATAGATTCAAGCTATAGGAAAAGAGAGCCTACAAACACTCTGGCTTGGAGAGTGATGGAGTCTCCTCCTTTAAGGGTTTTGAAACAGAGGCTGGATGGCCATCTATTGGGGGTGTTTTGATTGTGCATTTCTGCATGACAGGGAGGTTGGACTGGATTGCCTTTATGGTTTCTTCCAACACTACAATTCTATGAAGTATGGTTAGTTTGAACAAGAGACAGATATGTCTCAGAGGCTGCCCTTAGAATTTGGAACTCTCTCCTTAGGTAGTCTAGAATGGCCTCCTCCTTGCTGTCTTTCTATCAGGAGATGAGCACTTCTTTATCCAGACAGTCTTTTAGAAGTGTCGGAAGGCTTTTAAGGAAAGGACTATAAGTGCTGTATTGTTTTATATTACATTGTTTAACTTTCTAATTTTTTTTTTAAAAAATGTATGTTTTAATATGATTAAAAGTTTAGTTCAATTTTAATATTGACTTTTCAAATGTCTTTAATTGCAATCTTTTAAATTTATAAGCTGCACTAAGTTCTAGTCTTGGCAAAACGTGGGATATAAATCAAGTGTATAATTCTCTTCCTCATTTTCAAGGAGAGACTAAAGGCATCGCTGTGGGGTTTCTCAGATGGATTGATGGATGGCAAGGTAAGGAGCAGTGTGCCAGTCCCAAGTCCAGGTTTGGCACTAGGTGGTGAACATCCACCTGTCCCAATGCCAACACAGGGACCAACCTGGGTGAGCACCAGGGCCAGGAAAGAAAGGGCTCAGCCTGTGCTTTCCTGCCTTGTCTGCTTAGGACATACAGAATAAGAACAGATAATACCAGTAAAAACATGTAACTATAAACATACAGATAAGTTAATATTACTGTCTATAGAGTTAGAATCATAAAATCATAGAGTTAAAACTATATAGAACATTGATTTAAAAACACACATAAAAAATGGTATTTGTAGTTAACCACCCTCAAGTCAATCTTGACTGATGGCACCCTTGTGGATGAGACTTCTCCAAGACCCCCTATCTTCTGCTATTCCCAGTTTCTGTAGATTCATACCCATGGCCTCTTTAACTGAGTTCATATATTTAACATGTGGTCTTTCTCTCTTCCTAATTTCTTCCACTTTTCCCAACATTATTATCTTTTCTAATGAATCGTGTCTTCTCATGATGTGACCAAAGTACTACAGCCCTGGTTTAGTCATATTAGTCTCCAGGGAAATATCAGGCTTGATCTACTCTTGGACCCACTTACAGATGGCCCTCCTTATCCACAGATTTTTCATCCATGGATTTGAGCATACACGGCTTGAAAATATTCCCCAAAAGTATAAATTCCAAATAGCAAACCTTGATTTTCCATTTTATGTATGGGACACCATTTTGTTGTGCCATTTTATTTAATGGGACTTGAGCATCCACAGATTTTGTTATCCACGGAGGGTTCTTGAACCAAATCCTAGCTTATAACAAGGGCCCACTGTATTTATTCATTCTGCTGTCCATGGTATCTTCAGCACTCTCCTCCAGTACCATATCTGAAATGAATTTATTTTCTTTTTGTCTATTTTCTTAACTATCCAGCTTTCACATCCATACAATTGGGGAATTGTAATGGGGAATACAATTTGGAGTCGAAGGCAATTGCTTTTACGATTCTGACTTTAGTGCTTAGTTGTATATCTTTGATCTTTAGTTGTATATCTTTGCCCTTGGTTCTATATCTTTTGCTCTTTCTAGTTCTTTCATAGCTGTTCATAGTTCATTCTTTGTCTTCTTCTTTGTCTTTCTTCACTGCTGTCCCTGTTTTGATCTATGTTTTATTCCAGGTATAGGAACTGTTTTACTGTTTCTATTTCCTCATTGTCTAGATTAAACTTGTGGAAGATCCTTCATAGTCTTTATTTTTGTTTTCTTAATATTCAGCAGTAAGAAAAACAGTCTGGCACTAAGAAAAGCCATTAAATATAACAAGCAGACCTTCAAACATGAAGGATGTATCTCCAGGCCCCACCTGGAATACTGTGTCCAATTCTGGGCACCACAATTCAAAAAGGATGTGGAGAAATTGGAGCAGGTCCAAAGGAGGGCAACTAAGATAGTGAAGGGTCTGGAAACCATGCCCTATGAGGAACGACTTAGAGAGCTGGGGATGTTTAGCCTGGAGAAGAGAAGGTTAAGAGGTGATTTGATAGCCCTGTTCAAATATTTGAAGGGATGTCACATTGAGGAGGGAGCAAGCTAGTTTTCTGCTGCTCCAGAGACTAGGACGTGGAACAATGGATGCAAAATGCAGGAAAAGAGATTCCACCTCAACATTAGGTAGGAACTTCCTGACAGTAAGGGCTGTTCGACGGTGGAACACACTCCCTCAGAGGGTGGTGGAGTCTCCTTCCTTGGAGGTCTTTAAGCAGAGGCTGGATGGCCATCTGTCGGGGATGCTTTGATTGGGAGTTCCTGCATGGCAGGGGGTTGGACTGGATGGCCTTTGTGGTCTCTTTCAACTCTATGATTCTATGATTCAATGCACTGCAAAATTAAAACAGATTGACAGCACTTTAACTGCCTTGACTCTAGTCTACAGAATCCTGGGATTTGTAGTTTGGTGAGGTATTCAGCCTGGCCTGTCAGAGACTTCTGGTGCCTTACCAAACTAGAAATCCCAGGTTTCTGTATGATAAGGCATAGTTCTGTATTTTATAGCCTTGTTTATGAGATTGCAGGTTGATAACTTTGTTGTGGCTTTAAAAAAAATAAAACACCTCCTGAGTGATCAAACCTTTATTGTTAAGTATACTTATCCTGAGAGGAGTAATACTCAGGATAAGTATTTTGGGAAGCATTACGAGCCATTTCTCCTCCAGTTCTTCTCCCTCCATGTTGCAACTGTCTTTCAGAACTTCCCAGTTTGTTCTCGAGTTATTACTGCAAGCCTGTTAAACAGACACTACATAAACACCAGTAACAACAATACTGATGTAGGTTTGTCCGTTTGCTTTGTTTATTTTCCCCCACTTCTCTTTAGCTACTGCCATTTCAGGTTCCATAAATCTGACAATTAGAGATGCTGAGTTTCCCATCAATGCCAGCTCTAATGACAAATAAGGCAACTTGTTTTGAGAATCTATCATGGCAGAGCCTTCATTAAATCTGAGAGGTGGAGCAGTCAAAAATTAAAGAAATAAAGTTTCTCTCAGGAGATGTAAAGTAATGTTCAGTCATTTCTGTGGGAAGGAAGCCGCCCAATAAAACAACACAGAATTGGAGGAAAAGGCCACAACTTTATTAACAACGCAGAAGGTAGGGTTGGCCCAAAACATAAGATCTGGATCTGGAAACATCAATCAACACCCTGGTTGATTGATGTAACGTTGCTTGGTCATGACCAAGCATCAAGATGATGTAGGGGCAATGGAAACACCCTCTCGCAAATATGCAACCAGTCAGTCACATATTCCATAAGCCCCTAGTCACTGGGAGATGTTCACTCGATGTGGCCCCCATAATGGCCACACTGCCTGCCCTCAGCACTCCCAGGTCCAATGGACTCCCGATCCAGTGCTATGGAGCCCTAGAATCCTTGCCCGCCAGATCCAGGACCTATGCTGCTACCCTAAAACAAAGGTGTGACAAAAACACCCTAACCAAGGGAGGGAGGGTGGTAGAGCCGAGCTAAAATGGCACTGGACAGTGTACAATGCGGCCTTAAATAGGCCCATCCACTAATAGGGCACCTGGAAAGAGTGGAGGCACCACCTCCCGGGCCCCCTCCATCAATAGGCTGTGCCCTGGAGTCCAAGCCAGCCAATCATGACCTCTTCCCTTTTGCAATGCAAGCTGGGACAGGTAGTCCCAGCAACCAGTGCAAAAGAGCTGCCCTTTCCACCCCAGCAGCCAATGGCAGGCCTTCCCACTGACCCAAAGGCTGCTGGGGTGGGACAGGCCTCAGCAATTGTGGAGACTAGGGCACCTTCTGCCCCAGCAACAACATCAGCCTGGTAAGTTGGGTGGTGTCATTTCTCATTGGGTTCCTCTTTCTTAGAAATACACAGAATCTGGTATCCTATTAGCAAGCATAAGGCTAACATCCATCTATATATTTCTTTCTTTGGTTTTTGCAGCAATTAGTATTTTCATCCTCCATCTCCAATGATCAATGATCCCTCACGACTCTCGATTTCACTAAGATGCTTCCACTCAGTAGCTGGTGGAGAGTGTGTATATGGGGGAAGGAGATGAAAAAGTGTTTGGCTATGTTTCTGTAATTATATACAAAACAATGGAGATTATCACATGGGGAACAGGATGTCATTGTCCCATCCCTGTCCCATCCCTCTCACACAATCATGGGAGGACTTTCATATGATGTCACACTTATTCATACATTGTTTCCCAGATGGGTGAGATGATAATAATAGTAATAGTAATAGTAATAGTAATAATAATAATTGTTGTTGTCCCATATGGAAAGCACGAGTGACAGTAATCATGTGAAAGCCTTTCAAATGATGTCACACTGATCCTATCATTGTTCCATCATTGCTGTGACATTGCCCTAGCATTTTGCATTAATGAGAGTTCATGTTAATGCAGTACCGCTTCAATGACAGGATAAAGATAGGACCAGTGCTACGATATGAAAGGCTTTTGTGTAACAGCCCCACCCCCACCCCGGACAGGAAAGTAATCCTATCTCTATTTCATCTGAAATTGATAATGTCCAGTGACATCATCTACCAAGATTCACCAAGATCCTCCAGAAGTCTCAGTAGAAGATGTAATTGTTTGGTGTCTGCTATCACATACTGTAGCTAGTTCCCCCCTCTGGCAATCCACCAGCCATGAATGTCCATGGGAGGCTGCAGCAGTGTAATGGTTATAGCGGACACCAAATAATTGAGGGAAGAGATGTGGCATAGTTCTGCCAGAAAATTTTTATGTTACACTCTCATAACAACAGTTTCTTTATATAGTGTGAACTCCCTTGAATCCCATTTTGTGAGAAAGATGGGATATAAATATTTTCAATGGCTTGAAAATATTCCAAAAAGATATACATTCCAGAAAGCTAATCTTGATTTTGCTGTTTTATATAAAGGAACCATTTCAGTATGCCTCTGTATTTAATGGGATGTGAGCATCCACAGATTTTGATATCAACCAGGAGCTGAGGTCTAGGAATCAAACTCTGGCAGACACAAAAGGCTATATTGTGTTAAAATAAACAGATCTAGGGAGAATTATAAAATTCTCTGATTGTACTGGGAGCTGGCAGAACTGGGACTTTCTAGTCGTTTTAATCAGTTGAGATGCAACCTACATGGATTATTGATCTTGTCCATTGGATTCCTTCTTATATTCTCAACATGAGCCCACCTGTTGCAGGCTGGTAACCCAAACTATCAACCCTAACATTAGGAAGAAGCCTTCATGTGAGATGAATACTGTTGTTTTGTCATCAGTTTTGAAGAATGATTAAATTGCCAGGCCAGTCAGCTTTCAGAAATGGAATGGAGGGGTCACCATGATTCTGACAGAGAACAAATTATATTAAGCTATCTTTGCCATCCAGGTTTAAGTTGTTAAAGATAACAAAAGGCCTGTTAAAAGTAAATATAAAAAAGTGCCCCTAGGCAAGATCAGTGTTTCATGAGTCCTATCACATAGTCCTATCAATTAATAGATGGGGAACAATATCCTGAACCAGCTGACTGATGGTTCTTCTCAATAACTTCATTAACAACATCAACAACTTAATTGAGGACTATCTCTGAGTAAAGATTATGCTGAGATATTTTCTAGCCATCTTTCAATGCAAAGCAATTACCACCTAGCATATAAGCTTCATATTTTATTAAAAAATATAAACTTGTGGTTTTTATTCAATCATTTGCTAATCTTATTTGTAATTCCCACTCATATACACCTTTCTGGGTTTTTTCATAGACTAAACACTCAGGCAGATTCAATTACAGAAGCCTTAATAATTTAAGATGCACCGAAGAATGAGATAAAAATTTGATAAGCAGCAAGTAAGCAAAGCTGTATGAGACGCTGGAACTTTTCTTGAAACTCGGCTCCTGCTTGCCCCTGAGCGGTTTTGTTAGATTAAAAATAATGTTTATGCATTTCCAAAAATTGAATTTTCCCCACTTCTTTGATTTTGGTTATGCTCCAATTTGCTTCTGTAATGAACTGTGTTCTTTGGAAGTATTTTCTTAGCTGGCCTTTCACCCCTAGAACTTTTAAATGTGTAATGGAAGAATTCACATCAGCAGAAACAATTTTACTGGTTGGGAAAGAGTAATAATCAGCTAGAACCACAGTTTTGGCATGCCCTATTGAAATTCAAGAATGGACAAGATACATTGTATATTTTACTCCTGGATTATGTTTAATTTGGAATGTGTATATCTCCTGCCCAACTCTGCCCTGCCCTGCTCTGACCTTTTTCTAGAAGCCTTTTGCTCAACGAGATAGTGTAGAACCTCACAAAGCCTAAAGGTTGTATTGAGTTGCATTTCCAGAAGATTGGTGCACACTTATTGGGTCTTTAATCCTTCATGGACTGCCATTAGCATTATTGGGTATACCAGTAATCCTGTTGGTGTAATTCACATGAATAAATTCCCTATACTGAAACTCAGTGTCTTCAGTACACTGATGACACTCAGATACAGTGGTCCCCCGAATTACGAATCCCCCGGGTTGCGAAAACCCTGAGATCTGAAAGGCGGCGGACCGGCAATGTATCCCCCGGGATACGAAATATCCCCTGGGATACGAAGGAAAAAAACCCGCGCGGCCCCATTGATTAAAGCGGTCCCCCGGGAAACGAAAGCTTCCGGGTTACGAAAGGTAATCCGGAACGGATTACCTTCATAACCCAGGGGACCACTGTATACCTCTCCATGACCAGATCATCGGCTCAGACTTCAGATGGCATCCCTCCTCTTAATGACTGTCTTGCACCGGTAATGGATTGGATGAGGAAAAACAGATTGAAGTGAAATCCAGACAAAACAGAGGTACTAACAGTTATAGGCCCGAAACCAGGTTTGGGAATACAGGTCCCAGTCCTAGATGGAGCCACACTCTCCTCAAAGTACTCAGTTCGCACTCTGGGGGTACTTTTTGATTCATCGCTCCACATGACTTGTCAGGTGAATGCAGCAGTCAAGAGTGCCTGTTATCACCTACAGCTGATACGCCAGTTGCGCCCTTATCTGGATTTGAAGGACTTGGAAATGGTTGTACACGCTTTGGTAACCTCACACCTGGATTTCTGTAATGTGCTCTACATGGGGCTACCTTTGTGCCTAACCCAGAAACTCCAACTGGTCCAAAATATGGCAGCCAGACTTGTTACAGGAACATCAAGGAGAGAGCACATAACACCTGTGCTAAAAGCTCTCCACTGACTGCCGATCAGTTTCCAGGCACAGTACAAGGTGTTGGTTTTAACCTTTAAAGCCCTACATGGCTTGGGTCCAACTTATCTTAGGGACCGCCTCTCCCCATATGAGCCCCCCCCATACACTTCGGTCCTCTGGGAAGAACCTGCTACACCCCATGAAAACCAGGCTGTCGCAGACCTCCCAGAAGGCCTTTTCAGCCTCTGCTCCCAGGCTATGGAATGGCCTGCCGGAGGAGATCCATCTAACTACAATGCTAGATCATTTTAAAACAGCCTTAAAGACGTATCACTTCCAGTAGGCCTTCCCAGAAACTGCATAATTTTCCTGGCTCCTAGAACCTCCCAGATTATTCCCTGACTCTTTGCATTTTGATGTCCTTTTATGCTGCTAAGAACTGTGGGTTTTATTATGTCTCGTTTTAATTTTGTTTTCTAACCTGTTTTAATCTTTGCTTAGTTTAATTCCATTTTAAGGGGTGGGAGGAGGGGATGGGATTGTTGACACATTTTAACTGTAATTGTTTTTTAACCTTGCTGTACCCCACCCTGATTGCTCAGGCAGAGGGGCGGATAAGAAATAATAATAATAATAATAATAATAATAATAATAATAATAATCGCCTTTAATGTACCCACTGTAAGCTCCATCGTTATGGAAACAGCTGTTGTGCAGCAAAAGCCACTGTGGTGTAGTGTTTTTAATGTTGGATTACGACCCTGGGAAACCATGGTTTGAATCCCTGCTTGGCCACAGAAATCTACTGGTTGATCTTAGGGAAGTCATGCTCAACCTCAGAGGAAGACAATGGTAACCCCCCTGAACAGATATTGTTTTGAAAATTATTTTGATCCCAGGGCCTCCAAGGTCCACTAAGCCTAGCATCTTTCTCTAAGTCACTAAAATGAGTACCCAGCTTTGGGGGGGAAATTAGCTTACACATTGTAAACCACTTAGGGAATGTTTAGTCCACTGATAAACATTAGAGAAATGTGCTTGCTATTGCTATTGCTATTTCCCCCCATTACCTGCCAGTGCCATAGCAGTGACAGGCAGCTGTTTGTATGCACATACCCTACTAAATTGCCCCCTGCCACTGCTGCTGACACATTGCCTACTTTCATGGTAGAAGGAGGCACTGGGCTTTAGCCATGTGAAAGGGTACCAGCTGCTTGTCACCATTGCACGCCAGAACAAAATGTGCATTTATTTAAATAATTTGAAAGAATGGAAGGGCTGGCTTCAGTATGGGAACGTCTTCAAGGCATAAGTGGAGTTTTGGGTATAAGTCTAAACTGTAACCATCAGGGTGGGAGAGAAATAAGCCTTTTGACCCATGCAGAAAAGCATGTTTTGGTTTCACAAGAGGTTGAGTGAAATTTGAGAAAGTTTTTCACATAGGGCTCTGTATCAAAAATGTTTTGCTTCCAAAGAAATGTCTCTTCTGCATAATTCCCCATAGCTTTCTCTATATTTCCCACTCCCAGGCCTTCCCTGTTCAAGCCTAAAATGATAAGGATATCCATATGAATATGATCTCCTTGTTTGATCATTAAAAAAAAAAAATCCTCAGAGAAACAATGGGAAGTCAAACAGCCTGCTTGGTTCAAGGAATTAAGTGGCACAGGAATTCAACAATTCCCTTATCCAGAAGAGGTCATGGCTTTCCCTCTGGAGTTATAAATTATTAGCATCTAGGAAATAATCTGCAGTGGCATAGCCCTGGGCAAGAGTAAATTGACTTCTAACAGGTACTAGTGTTTTGTTTTTTAAAAAAGAAATGAGTAAGGAATAGCTTTGCAAGGTGGCTGTTGCATTTTTCCATGATTTACCACCAACTTTAGATGGGAAAAAATTGCTCAACTGAAACTGCTGTGGATAAGATAGTTGTAGCTAATACAGATTTTTTTAAAAAAATTGCACAGCGGTGGTCGCAAAGGTGCTAGGAATCATCCTGCTTCATTGTCAATAAGCTTTGGCTGCATCTACATAGTAGAAATAATGCAATTTGATACGACTTTAACTGCCATGGGTCTATTCTTTAGAATCCTGGTATTTGTAGCTTTGTGAGTGACCAGCACTCTTGGGCAGAAAAGGCCAAAGATCTTGCAAAAATCCAAATGCCAGGATTCCATAGGACAGAGCTACAGCACTTAAAGTGGTGTCAAACTGCATTATTTCTTCAGTGTACATGCATCATTTGTCATAGAACCTACTAGATTTGTTAAGCATCCAAAAACTGGAGGCAAAATGATGAAAGCACATAGAAACATTGAAGAAACATGGAGAAATTATATATGAAAATTCATTAGAAATCAAGCTGGGCTTCAGATATCTGGGTGAGAATGCTGTTGGTGTGACTACAACTGTGCAGACATTGCCAACAGGAGGAAAATTGTAGACACAACGGCTTTCAAGAAAGAATGGGGCTCAGTAGACAGCTCCTAAGAAGCCCCTGGAAGCTCTGGGTTGTGGATGCAGCAACATCATGCCCACACCCCCAACTCAGCACAAAAAGAAGCTGCAAAAAGTGGCTCCTTTTTGCACTGCCAGAAAATGCACCCTTTGGGCTGCTGCTATGGCTCTTCCACAACTCTTTGGTGCAGCACACCTACATGCTGTGCCAAAGACACAGAGTGACACTGCCTGTCATGTGGTGGAGTACATGGTGTGATGCCAGTGTGAGGGCAGAGTCAGCGTGGCTGGCATGCAGTCATCATGCCCCCACTCTGCCCAGATGCTGGCATTTATTGCAATATATTGAAAGCTTAAGTCATTAGAGATAAATTGTACTTATAGAGAAGAGTGTTCCCTCACAACTGCTGCATGATCTTGGACAAAGTACAACTACTAGCATAGTACACCCAGTGGATTCCAGCTGTGAGATTCTAAATCTTGCCTTACAAATTCCTGCATAGTCTGCAAGCCATTCTTAATTTATAGTTTTTTGTGGAGCTTTTGGGCTATGTGGCCATGTTCTAGAAGAGTTCCTTTCTGACGTTTCGCCAGCATCTGTGAATTCTCTGAAGATGCCAGCCACAGATGCTAGCGAAACGTCAGAAAGGAACTCTTCTAGAACATGGCCACATAGCCGAACATAGCCACAAAAAACTATCGACTCCACATTCTTAATGTATTATTTATCTAGCAAATCACAATAAATAAATAAATAAATGGCAAGCAGAGGCATCAAAATCTTTAAATATTCATCTGTATTACTTCTCTCAGATCAGTTGTAACTGTAAAAAAAATGATATGAAGCATGAAACATAGTGGAAGGAAAAATGCAACAGTTAATGTGCTGAATTTGCAGAATTAGAGTGCAAGTTAGAATATGTTACATAACCATATGAATAAGTACAAGAATTCCACCTCATCTCCATACCCACAAGGTTTTGAATTGAAATTGGCATTCTCACATACAACCAACTTAAATAGGTCTGTCTTTGGATTCTTCGCTTGAAACTTGCATTTGAGAAAATATGCTCAGGTCTACCGAAGCTCATGCTACCAGCTTCTTTCTTTCAGTTAATCTTGAAGGTGCTACAAGATCACTTTGCATACTGAATTATGTTAATCAACCCTTTTCTGCTTCCTGCCTACAGTGAACACTTCCTTCCTTCTCTCCAAAAGTTAGTGTTAGTGTTTTACAACTTTTTTGTCTGAGAAGAAAGCATCATGAGGCTTCTCAGCCTAGGGACAGATCATACACTCACACATGAGATACAGCTTTAGGGACTTTTTTGCCTACGTATATGGAACTTTCCTTTGTCTGTCTGCTTTTCTGTCTATGATGGATTTCTTCCAACAATAAATGTAAATTTATTAACCTTATTAGAGCATCCTGCAAATTTCTATCCTGTTTTATACCAGAAGTTCTGTTGTACTGAGACATGCTGCACTCTGCTTAGTATAAATACCAATGTTTCTTACATGCAGTGCATTCCTCCACCACCTGCACTGTCCTTCCTCTGTCCCTGAAAGCCAGGATGGACTTGGGTTTTGTACAATTTCAAAGAAGAATGCCTCCCTGTTGCGCTCCATATGTCTACAAGGGCTAGTTTGTTTATATAAAACATGAATGCTTGGATCTGGGCCAGATGATGGTCCAAATAGACACAAGGTGGCATGCCTAAATGTCACGTAAAACCGGATAAATTGAGAATATAACAGAAATAATATCAAAATAATTCATATTAACAGTTGATAAATTATTATTATTATTATTATTATTATCCTTTATTTATATAGCGCTGTAAATTTAGACAGTGCTGTACATACAATCTTATAATTAGATGGATCCCTGCCCTCACGCTTACAATCTAAAAGACACAACACACACAAAAAAGAGAAGGGAAATGTGGTGGGAAAGGGGATGAAGTCCAGTGGTACTTCTCTCCCTCTGGGGCCTGGACCAAGGCAGATGGACTGGAGGGAGATGTAGGCATACAAATGTTATCAGTTCTAACAAATACAACATGTTGAAGAAAACCACTCATAATTAACAGTAGGAGGAAGAAGCTCTGGAACCCAGTATATGGATGACATATGTGATATCACTGGGCAAGCACATGTGAGTACACATGCAGATGTGTGTATGCATTTGATTGCACATTTGGATGTGCATTCAGTTTTGCAGTGTTGCCACATAGCACAAGGATCTTATAGCACAATCAACATGTAATTTCACCAGAGATTGATGTTATGCAATCTTGATGAAGGATCTCAGATAGGGTGGGCTCAGTGCCTGCTCGCTCTGTGTGGCCATATGAGAGACAAAACCAGCAAAACATCCCACCAAACGTATATTTTCTTTTGCCTTTGTAACATCTTGAAAATTGTTGCATGAGAAGGAGGGGGGACAGATCTGCTTGGGAATTATTAAAGAGGAAACAAAAATTAATAGCAACAATAGAAAGAAATTCATTTCCTGCAGCTAAATCTTTCCTGCACAGCACTTTATCCAATAGGGAAATGCCAACAAACTTTGCAGTTCTTGCAGGTCATTAAAAAAAATGGAATGGGGTGTGGAGATTGTGCTGGTTGTCAGACACAGTTCACTTGGCATGGCTGAAGGATGGATTTTCATACAGCTCAGCCTATTAATTCCCTGTCTTCTGTTGTCCTTTTCTCTCAGTTCCTGTCATTCCCCCCGCAACCACACCTGCTTAAAGAACAGGCTTAATTTACCATATGGAGATATTTTGTCAATGGACAAATAATATCAGAATTGCTGGCCTCATATCTTGCAGTTCTTTTTAAAAAATATTTTATTTATAACATATGAAACATATAAAGCAAAACACATACAATAGCATTAAATACATACTAATTGTTTTCTGGTACATGATTGTAACCTTACAAAATAACTATATTCTTCATCCTTGATTTAAAAAAATCCTAATACTTCCTTCTGACTCTTATGATGTTTTCTACCTTCCATTGTTGCTTAAGTCATCCTATCACCACCGTTCTTTAAATTGTAAAATGTTCTCAGTGGATCAGCCTATGAAAAGCTACACAAGTTTGAGGGGGAAAAATTAATAATAAAAGGAAAGGGCAAATAGAGAACAAAATACTCTTCTTATGCTGAGTTTGAAGTTGTCTTATTTATAGCAGTTTCCCATTTCATTACAAAGCACTATATTATCAGGCCTTGCCAATTCTTATTCCAGTATTTTATCACTGGTAACCATACTTTTTTCTACTTGCAATTCTTAATATCTCCTTTCCTCCCATTCCCTTTCCCTACCCTCATCACAATGGACTTGTTTCTGGGTCAGTGAGAACATGAAGCTACAAGAAACATCACATTTGAATTTGATAGTGATCTCCCTTTCCTGAGGAAGGAACACTATGACCTCCTCATGTGAAATTGACAGACGATGAAATGCTAGTATGCAGGTGGACTGTGCCTTGTGGGAAGCCTTAGATCTTGCTGCATCTCTGACCCTGTGTTTCATATTTTAAAGGATGTGATGCCTCTGTTGTCACACACTCAGTTTCTGAAAGGAAAATTAGAGCAGCAGCTACAAAATGACCATTCTAAATAAAGAAAGAGGTGTCACTGCTCTGTAGAAAAAAAGTATGTGAGATCAAGATATTAATCAAAGCATGGAAATGTAACACTTTGGACTGAGGTAGTTGTTGTCATTAGTTGTCGAGCCAGCTTTAACCTATGGCAATCTTATGAATGAACAAGCTCCAAGGTCTGTGGTCATCAACTGTCCTACTCAGATCTTGTAAACTCAGACCCTTTGTTTCCTTGTTTGGATCAGTGCACTCATAGTTTGGTCTCCCTCCTTTCCTGCTTCATTCCACTTTACCAAGTATGATTGTCCAAGCATTGTTATCATGTTGTCCCATGATATCTCCCATGTACAGCAATCTCAGCAGAGTCGTTTTGATTTCTAGTGAGAGTTCAGTCTAGGTTTGTTCTAGGACTCTTTTATTTGTCTTTGTAACAGTCCACTTTATCTGTAGAACTATACTCCAGCACATTTCAAGTGAGATTATTTTGTTCCTATTTCCTTCATTACCCAGCTTTTACAAACATACATAGAAATTGCAAATATTGTGGCATGCATGATTTTGACTTTTTTTTACACTTCTTTACAATCTTTACACATGAGGATTTTTACCATAGCTGTCATTTTGATTAATGACTGATCTATGCTATAGAACACCTTAATGGGGGATGGGGGTGGAATAAGGAAAACATGAACATTAAGGAATTAAAATCAAAAGCAGGGTTCCAGCTGAGCATTAAGAAAACAAAACAAAAATAATGCTCACAAAATTTTAAAGATAATTTTACAGTAGGTGATGAAGATGTAGAAATGGATTCCATGTGGGAAGAAACGTGAAATATAAGTGCAATAAATAAGTAATACAATTACAATAAATAAATAAATAAAATAGTTCCACTTATTCCACAACATTTAGTCCAAACATCTGATGTTTAATGGAATATAGAAAATGTCAAATGAGACAATAAGGCAAAACAGAAGGCAGGTAAGGGGTGGCTTAATGCTGCCCTTTTGACAAAAGTGGCAAAATGTGTCTCCTTTTTGAGGTGGAAAAATACTGCCCTTGTTGGCACCATGGTGTCTCTTCTTCCAGTACTGATGTCCTGGATCTCTTCACTGGTGTAAAGATCCCTGACATATAATGCTATTCCTCCTCCTTTCCTGTTTGGCCTGTTTCTCTTAAAAAGGTTATATCCCTCTATTTCTACATTCCGATCATGAGACTCATCCCACTAGGTTTCAGTGATGCCTATTATATCATATTTCCCTTGTTGTGCTAGGAGTTCCAGTTCATCTTGCTTATTTCCCATACTCTGTGCATTAGTGTAGAGACATCTAAGAACATGTGTTCCCTTTACTTGCTGCCTGTGCAATTTTTTTTGCTTTCCACTGTTGGGTCCTTGCACTGTTTGCCTTGTTCCCTCTATGTTATTTTGACTATTTTCTCCAGCCCTGTTGCCTTCCAGAATAATGTCTCCCTCCCCCATATAACTCAGTTTAAAGCCCTCCAGATTTTTGAGACTATTGGCAAAAATGTTTTTGCCAACTGGCGTGAGATGCAGTCCATCCCTTGCCAGAAGTCCCTCCTCATGGAACCGCAGCCCATGATCCAAGAATTCAAACCGTTCTTGGCGGAACCATCTACGGAGCCAGTTATTCACCTCTGCTATTTTCTTCTCCCTTCCTGGACCATGCCCTTCTACCAGGAGAAGAGATGAGATGACAACCTGTGCATCCATCTCTTTCAGCTTCCTACCCAGATCCTTATAATCCCTTATGATATTCTGAAGGCTGTGCCTTGCAGTATCATTGGTTCCCACATGGACCAAAAGAAAGGGATAACAGTCAGTAGGCTTGACAAGTCTTGTCAGCCTCTCTGTCACGTCACGGATCTTTGCCCCAGGGAGACAACACACCTCCTGGGACATCTTGTCAGGCCCACAAACTACTGCTTCTGTATCCCTCAGCAAGGAGTCCCCCACCACCACCACACGCCTCCTCCGAGGCTTAGCAGTGGCTGTTCCCTTTGGTGCTATTCTCAGGCTCCCCTGCTCTGTCCCTGATGTCTGTCCCTGCTGCTTTTCCTCATCATCTCTGGTAACAGAGAGAGATTCAAAGCGATTCTGTAGCTGCAAGCTCACAGAACGAACCGTGGTTTCCCTACTTCTGTGTGTAACATTCCTCCAACCATCTACTTCTTTTGTGTGTGAAGTGACCTCTTCTTCCCCAGCAACTTTCTCTGTGTGTTTCCTGTCCATGACCATCTGGTCCATTCTGTTCAGGAGAACCTCCTGCTCTCTGTGATGCTGAAGTGTAGACACCTGGGCCTCCAACTGTTGTACTTTCTCTTCAAAGAGGGCTACCAACTTGCACTTGGTGCAGGTGAAGTTCCCCACATCTATAGGCAAGAAGACGAACATCCCACAGGTGTTGCAGGTGACTGCAGCAGGTCCCTCAGTGTCCATTGTGAGAAGTCTTAAGGAGGCACTGAAACAAGACTCCTGTTAAACACCAGTGTAAAGAATCCCTGTGTGGCTGTTAGTGAGCTCAGTCAACTGGGTCTATAGTTATCTAGACAGCTCCTGGCTGCTAGCTCCTTCTAGAGGCAAGTCCCTGATTCACTTCCTCTGAATCCCCACAGCCCCTTAAGGCAGTACTGAAAAGTATAAAGATCGAATGAGTTGTCCTCCAAAACTGTGCTCAGACTACCTTCTCTGTAGTTCCAATCTGCCTTGGCTATCAAAGATAAAAATGAGTATGAGAAGAAAAATTTGCGCGCCGTTAGGCGTGCGCCTCTCCAAGCAGTTATATAGAATGAGATTTCTCTTTCCTCCTCCCCAATGAACCAATGAAATGGCTCACAATTTCAAATGTTAAGGTCTTACCCAATCAAAAGGCACACAGAGAAGCACCAGGTTTACCTTTATGATACCCCTGTTTGAAGGGATGTCATATTGAGGAGGGGGCAAGCTTGTTTTCTGCTGCTGCAGAGACTAGAACGTGGAACAATGGATGCAAAATGCAGGAAAAGAGATTCCACCTCAACATTAGGAGGAACTTCCTGACAGTAAGGCCTGTTCGACAGTGGAACACATTCTTCCCTCGGAGGGTGGTGGAGTCTCTGTCCTTGGAGGTCTTTAAGCAGAGTCTGGATGGCCATCTGTTGGGGATGCTTTGATTGGGAGTTCCTACATGGCAGGGGGTTGGACTGGATGGCCCTTGTGGTCTCTTCCAACTCTATTATTCTATGATTCTATGAATTAGTCTTGACTAATCTACATCCACATGATTTATCTACATCTGGATCCAAAGTTAAATGTAGTTAGGTTCTTGTCATAGCTCTCGCCATGCAAACTATGAAACAAACATGTATTTCAAGGTCAATAGAGAAAATAGCCACCTTTATTTTTTCCATTAATACTTTCATCATCAATTCTATTTCCATCACATATTGAGGCCTATTGGAACAACTGTCTGAAATGCATGAAAAATAAGCTCAAATAGGAATATACCTGATGCCGACAAAACACCAGAAGGACCTTGTCTTGCTATTGTGTAGCTGGATCTTTTAAATTTCTTGAAAATTCCTTGAAAATGCACAAGAGACAAAGCATACCATTAAAAGTTTAGTACCCTCAAACGGTATTTTTATAGCTTATTAATTATACTGAAGAAGCACTACTAATTAGTTTAATGGGCAGCATTGTGTATGCAAGTAACATTAAATAGATAACTAGTGTAAATCAACTTGCAACATTGTTGTCTTTCTAAAGCCAACAGAAGTGATATATAGTAAGGAAATAAATATAGTTGTTCCAAATGACAATAAAAAAGAAAAGTTTTCTCCACTGTTTTCAGATTTTACTTATTCCCTTAATGATTCTTACAGCGGTTTTAAATATTTCTTTTGTAGTGTTTCTTTTCTTCCTCCCTGTCTTTCCAACTTTTTTAAAAAACATACACACACACACACCACACACACTTTGTGCAGCACTGTTTAAGAAGTTTCAACCAAGTTATGGTAGCATCTGCACCTTGGATTGGTCACAAAAGCTGTGGATCACAATCTATTCTGAATTCTCCTGTACAATGGTTGATGATTTCAGTAGGTCTAGGGGCCATTTTTCTACACTTGGGACTCATGGTGGACCACAAAGACAGACAAAATATGCCAAAGAATGAGAACAAAACACTAATGGAAGAAACTAAAACTGTACTCCTCTTGAAAAATTAGTGGGTCTTTATGTTAAACAGTAGAGCAAGGACAGTAACCTATTTCATCTGAGGAAGTAGGTTCAATTCTATGAAAGCTCATGTTAACAAATTTTCTCTTTCAGTGAGCCTCAAAGGTGATACAAGATCACTTTGCGTATTATTTGAAACATCTCTTTGCATACAGGGTGGAAGTATGTTGGTAGAAGATACATGCTACCAAGCTGATGAGGACCTCAGGCCATACATACAATGCTGCCTGGCTGCTCCTATGTCAGTAGCATGTTGAATCTGTTCTGCTTTCCATACATACTTTAATGTAGCTATCCATGGTGCTGAACTCTATGCCCCCAATAGCTTCTTCATCTTGGATATCTCCTTTAAAGGTTGGACTAAAACCCAGAACAGATTGAACAGTTCAGTGACCTGTGAACCACCAATGTCCATTGAGTACACACTAAATGTTACCATAATATTTTTTTAAAAAGTACTCACATTAGATAAATGAATGATGAATTAAATAAATGAGAAATAGTTTTCAGTGTATGGGGGGGGTGCTCTGCACTGGGAAACATTATGCTATGAAACTGCACAGCATAGCATAGATATTGATGCAGTAAATGATCCCAACCCATGCTTTGATTTCTTTTGTGGCAGTTCTGTTTTCCTTCTTAATAATTTAGAACATGCATTTGATCTTTAAGTAGCATTTTGTCAGTATTTTACAAATCAACTCAAGGAAGTGATTTGCTATTTAATTCTTATCTGAGATTCATAGTTGAACCATGATGGTGAGCTCAGTACACAGCTCAAGCTGTTTGCTGTGAGACAAATTTTACCCAAATTTATATTGGATATATTTTATTTTAAGACAATTAACAAGCTGTTTTGATGAGGCCAGAAATAATTGTGCTAACATTTTCTGGCACAGAAATGTAAAAGGGAAAGCTTACCATATTTTCTTTTCTTAGACTTAAGATAATTCATGCCCTATACACCTTCTTTGGGAGAAGGGCTATAACACTATGATTAAAGACAAGATTTCTATCTGTAAGGTCTCATGTTCCATCTGAAGCATCTTCAGTTAAAAGGATTTCAGACAGTATACCTGGGAAAGATTGACTGCCTAAGGGCTTAGCAGATCATTTCTGGTTCTAGTAGACAGTCCTCAGCTTGACAGATCAATGACTTATTGTGGTAGTGTGCCTTCAAGTCATTTCTGATGTATGGTGATCCTAAGGACAACCTATCATGGTAAAGGCTTTCTCATGGTCCCACTATCATCACAGACTCACTTGGTGAGGACATGAGAGAAAGAGTTGGCGACTGGAGGGTGAGCCAATAAATCAGGTAAAGTCCATATCCTATCTTGGTGTAACATTCTCAGAAAATGGATCCTGGTCATGTCACCATCAAAAGAGTTCTTTTAGAGCAAAGGCACATCTGAACCTCATAATCAGCCCACAAATACCCTGGTTCCCTAACCCCAATAATCAATGTATGTAAAGCTAAGTTTACATCTATGCTTTTGTATGCAGCAGAAATTTGGGGTCTAAATTCCACCTCAGCAATAGAACTATCTCAGTCTCTACATTTAATATGTATACTGGGTGTAGATAAAAGGACACCAGCAGCTGAATTAGAAATCTATTCAATCTATTCACAAGCCAAAATTGAATCCTCTAACTATTTGTTGTAAGAGCAATAAAATGGAGTCAAACAGATTACCAAGATTATGCCTCCTAGAACAGTTAAGTTCCTATCTTCAGTCCTCTTGGGCCACGCAGATAACAAATTTCATAAAGAGTTTTGGCCTACCTCTAACTTGCACAGTCAATGATCAAACTAGAAAGGGTGCGAGACAAAGAATTTTGGATATTGAGGCTCAAAAGTATATAGACGTCCTTACAAAGATGGGCAATCTAAAATGGTTAAGCCACTTCAAATGTACCTTTGAAAGACCTAATTATCTCAAAATCCAAATGCCAAGGTACTTGAGGGTAGCATATACCCAAGACAGATCTGACCAGCTTGACACCATGGTTAGATATGGAAGATTTAATTGTATTCCTTATTTGGAGCACACTTGTATTTGTGGGGACCAAGAGATTTAAGACTTTGCTCATATCCTATTGAGATGCAATCTGTATCAACAGGAAAGAGCTCACTACCTTGGACCCTACATTAATTGAACAATGTTTTATTTTATTTTTTTATTTTTATTTATTAAAGTATTTATACCCCGCCCTTCTGCCTTCAGCCCTTCAATTTTGGGATACTCATCTTAGAATATCATATTTCATGAAAGGACAAGATTCAAAATTAACTATTAATACAGCCCAGTTTCTATGTAAAACAATTCACTTGAGATCTAAGTATGTGTAGACTATCGGTGTAGACTGTAGGGGTGATGAAGAATTCTGAAGCCTGATATCATATTCCACTTTTCTATCGTATGTGCCATTTTATTCAATAATGTCCAATTATGTTTTAAAGTTGTATTTAGATCCTTTTTAGGTTTTTATAATGAGTTTTATAATTTTATAATTTTGTTTTATTTTAGGTCTGTGCTTTCTTTTGTACTGTATTTTATTGTATAGTATTCATAAGGTATTTATATGGTATCTTATTTACATTTACATTTCATTGTATTTTTGAGGTTCTGTAATTTCCAGAAAATCCCTATAGGATTTAATAGCATATTTTATTTTCATTTATGTTATCTTGAGATGGCCTAAAGGCTATTCAATCAATAATACTGAAATATGCTTGAACATGGAATGGAGCAAGGGCACCATCTTGTCCTTTGTTTCACATCACTTAATGCCTTCACTTGATCCTGAAGTTATGTCACAAGCTGATCCTAAGGATATGCTAGCAGCTCATCATAAAGTAGTGCCAGCTTTAGACCACTAGCAGCTGGTAATTTCCATGCCAGCAAATCAGTGGATCCACCCAGATTTTCAGACTTAAGTTCAGAATAGCTATCCAAAACTGAAGCTATCCTTCATTTAGAAAAGAATGAAGGTGAAGCCATTGCCCTTGCAGGTTGAAAGCTCTCTCGGTGGTATCAAGGGACACAATTTCTATCAGGGACACCCATTAGCACTCTTCTCACTTCTTCCTAGATGCAATCACACAGGGATATTTGCTTTAAGAGTGTCAACTCTTCCAGAGTGGCTGCCAGACCCATCAGAGACATGCTTCTGCTTATGTCTGTGAGGGAAATAATAGGAATACAAATTGATTTCTTGGATCAGCCACCATGTACTGGGGGAGGATATTCAGAATGCATTGCAGAAGAAAAAGATTAAACTCCACTAGCTGGAATGAATTAAATGTTCCATAGACAACAAATTAAAATGGCATTGAAAAATATAGCTTCACTTTGCTTACACACACATTGGCTTAGAGAAACTTTTTGAGGAAGAAGGACGTGGAGGGACCTCTGCCTTATTGCTCTGTTTTCTATTCAGGGCTCTTCCAAACTGGTGTTAAGAAATATCAGTTGTCACAATATAGTTCCTTAGTTTTTGATGCGTTTTCCTGGTTGTTCTTTACTCTGTATCCACTTGTTCCATTTTTCAGGGTAGGCACTGTTTGTAGTGATTTATTCAATCTGTATTAAGGATTTTCTTTTTGAAAACAAACAAACCTCAGTCATTGTTTGCTGAGGTAGCCCTTTGGTTTGCATGATAACCCCTCTCCTTTCTTAATGCTTGAAATAATTTTATGGTTGAATCTCCTTGTCCTGAATACCAAAATCCAAAATATTCCAAAATTCAAAATTGTCCATATGGGTAGTTGAGATTGTAACACCTTTGCTTTCTTATATTCATTGTACACAAACTGTGTTTCATACACAAAATTATTAAAAACAACTCTTCCTCCTCCTCCTCTTCCTCCTCCTGACCAAAATAAGTTACCAGGGTTCTGAATTGCAAGAATTTTGTAAATGCTTTCATTCAAACACACACCCATTTTAAATATGTCAGACATTGGGAGACATGAGAAGAACTAAGGATGTGGTGTAAGCATTCTTGTCCTTATTCCTTTCCCACATTATATAGCAGAGGCTGTTGACTCTAGTGTCAATGTGACAATGAATCCACTCTGGGTTTTACTCCAAAGGATCTATCTGAGGTACTTAACACTACAATCAAAATAGATTCAGAATCTCAGATAGATCCAAGGTAGATTCACCATTGACACCACAGCCAACAACCTCCAGTGTCTTTTTTATGGCTACATGTGATGTGAGCTAAGACCATCATAGGATGTTGCCATACTGAAGAATTAATGCAGTATGACACTGCTTTAACTGTCATGGCCCCATTGTATGGAATTTTTGGATCTGTAGGCTTTGATACCAGGCTTGCTGACAGAGAATGCTAAATATCTCACAGAACTACAAATCCTACATTAAATGCATGCTTTATAATGTTTTAACTTGGATTGTTTTAGATGTGTAAGCTGCTTTAAGCCCTTGTACTAGGAGAAAGGAGGGATATAAATAAACATAAACATAATAATAATAATAATAATAATAATAATAATTCTGCAGTGTAGTTGCATCCTTAGTCTAATAGTCTCCATTTTAAAATTACCAGAAAACTAAAATTGCTCAGCTCATCTTGCAAATAGTGGTGATAATACCGGGGATTATCAAATGGATTTTGCTCTATCTTTAAAGACCATTTTAGATTGTTTGCAATAAGTTCTAGAGCATCTTACTGAGACTATGTAAGTTTAAGCCACCCATCATAAAATCATATCTGCAGTTATCCTGATCAATGTGAGTGTCAAGATGATGTCTGTCATTGCTATGAAAATGGAGGGCAAATGATATGATATGATAGAAGATATCTAAGGAAAGGTACACCCAATGCTTGCATCTTCTTGGACCAACTATAGCTTTGTCTAGACATCACACACCATTACTTAAATATTCCAAAGAGTTTAGGTCAAGTATCACCTAAAGTTCAACTAGATAATCAAATATTTTGAACCCCAATCCTTTTTGTTTCCACAGTTTCCCTATGGTACCTACTTATTTCAGGTATACTTAAATATCCATTCAGGGGCTAAGATATCTACATAACAGAATGAAAGTAGTCTGCTACCACTTTAACTGCTATTGCTCTATCATACAACATTCTGAAATATAAGTGAGTCTTTTTTAACCGTGGGGTTTCCATTCCACCTCCCCCCATGGATGGCAAAAAACACAGGACCTCAAGTACCATGGTGTTCAGTGGTGATGCATGTGCATGTAGCCACTCTTCTGAGGCTGCACTTGTGCACAACCATTGAAATCAATGAAGCTTGACATCCACAGATGTTCAAGTCCATAGATGGCAAGCCTGTGGTTGGGGCAGGCACACTGTGTAGTTTGATAAGGTTCTTAGCATTCTGTATGAGAGAGCACCAAATGTGAAATGCATGGGACAATGTTACAGTTATACATATAGGTACATGCTCTTTTTCAAAAGCCAAAGTTGAATCTGACTTCTGAAATCATACTAAGTTGTTTCTGATAAAACTCTTAATTGGCGTACAGACCATTCCAGTGTGTGTAAGGACAAAGAACAGAAAAGCCATGCTTAATATGGCCAGACTAATGGCCAATATCAAACAATGGACTTAGATAATGTAAACCTCTGCATGCAGAATTCTATATGAATTGTGTTACACAACCCTAGTGTTGAATGGAAGTGATTGTTACAGAACCAAGACACATGATATGCAAAGAAATGCACAATTGGATGTGGGTATCCATGTACAAATCCATGTGCAACAGGGTTCCATGCATGACTTAATTTCCCCAGCCTTCAAATGAATCTGAATATTGTCATCAGACAGAAATGTCCAACTCCTTCCAAAGGAGAGTCTAAACATGTGTTAGACAGCATCAGAATTTTGGCCCACCCAAATACAGCTTTTGGTTAAAATATATCCAACCAGACAGTAATGGGAAGCCAGGAAATGAGCAAAGCTGGCAGGACTGCATTTCATCCTGGACATAAAAAAATATCCACTGTTGAATAAATGCTCACTTTGAAAGATACCTACAGTTCAAATGGAATCACCACACATTCTAATGCTACAATCTCCATTCATTTCCCATGAAAGCCCCATTAAACTAAATGGAGTTGCCATTGTCTTTATGAGCTGCTTCCTGAAAAGGTATCCATGCCTGAACAACTTTCCTGCACATGAGTATCTCTTTTGACATCCAAAATGATGAAAGGAATGAAAGCGGATGTTTCTTTGAAGGAAAACAATGGAACATAATAAATGCCTTACAATTTGTGTTCTTTCATGAAACAGTTTACATCATTGTATCACACTGGATTAGTTTATTTACATTCCCAGTAGAGAGGGAAAGAAATTTGGTTGAATTTGACAGGGTAAAAAAAAAAAAAGGGGGGGGGGTATTTTCTGTTTCTCCAGAGAGACTTCTTGGGAGAAAATATGCACTTTGCCTCAAGCATCCATACATTTGTGGGGCTTGCAGGGTGTTTATAAGAAATGAAGTGCTGACAAAGTCATGTGCATATTTTAAAATGCAAATGAGTATAAGGCACATAATTGCGTCTCTTAAAGACATGGGAATGCTACTACATCTGATAGACTGATGGGAAAGCTATACTTAGGACAGGAGGCTACTGTAAGCACAAAATATGGAGAAGCAGAATGATTTCCAATTGGCAAGGAGGCCAGGTAAGGCTGCATTTTATTTACCCTGCTTGTTCAACTTGTATACAGAAAATATCATTGGACACAGAAAAAAGATAAGTGAAGATAGGAGGAAGAAATATCAGCAGTCTAAGATATGCAAACAACACCATATTACTAGCAGAAAAATATCATAGATTTGAAACAACCACTAAGGAAGGTCAAGGGTGAATGTGCAAAGGCAGGGTTACTGCAGAATATAAAGAAAACAAAAACAATGACCATCTAAATAAATTCAACCTAGACAATGAGGTAGTTGAAATAGTAAAAGGTTTCTCATACCCTGGATCAAACATTGATCAGAAAGGAGACTGCATTCAAGAGATAAGAAGACTGGGTATCGGGAGGAAAGCTATGAAAGATCTAGAAAAGATCCTAAGCAGTAAAGAATTAAGCACTTAAGTGAGGATCATCCAATGAATTGTATTCCCCATTACCATATACGTATGTGAGATAGAGAATGAAGACAGTGGATAGGAAGAATAACAACTTATTTGAGATGTGGCACTGGAGAAAAGTGCAGAGGATACTGTGGACAATTAAAAAGACAAACAAATGAGTCCTTGAACAGATCAAGCCTGAACTCTCCCTGGAAGCCAAGATGGCCAAACTGAGACTGTCATACTTTGACCACATCATGAGAAAGCATGGAATGCTAGGAAAGGTAGGGGGCAGAAGGAAGAGATAAAAGCTGCATGCTAGATGAATGGACTCAATCAGAGAGGTCACGAGCTTGAATTTGCAGGACCTCAGCAGAGCAGTGGAGGACTGGGGGGCTTTGAAATGTCTCATCCACAGAGTCACCATGATTACACTACACTCTGTAGTGTAGATGTCTTAGCAACATATATGTGCAAAAGCATACTTTAACCAATGGAGAAAAGTTATGTAAATTAAGTAAGTTGTGCAAATAAATCCAGAATTATTAAATAAAATAAATAAATAAGAATTAGGAAACAATACTTATAAATTGTATGAATATCAGTATGGGAAAACAACAGAAAGGCCAAACTCCTTCAGTGCATTGGTATTGCATAGCATGTAGCATGTGCATTTCTTGTGCTAAGTGCAGTATTGCAGAATGGAACCAAACACCAGATGTACCACTGAATGCACAATCAA
Organism: Urosaurus nigricauda; assembly: GCA_034509955.1. Taxonomy (NCBI): domain Eukaryota; kingdom Metazoa; phylum Chordata; class Lepidosauria; order Squamata; family Phrynosomatidae; genus Urosaurus; species Urosaurus nigricauda. Next base: position 244,963,452 of record JAOEGL010000004.1, on the reverse strand, counting down.
ATAATCTGCATGGAGAACTCTGATTCTATAACCTTTAACTAAAAGTAGACATGACAAACTCTTTCCATAGCGGAACCCATGTCTGTGTATGACACCAACAGCAGTCCAGCTAAAGTCTTGCAATCTGGTAGAAAACTAGGACACACATACAAAAAAATGACATTCAGATAAACACAACAAAATTAAAACAGAAAGACTTTCAGATCCCTAGTAGAAGTGGACAGAACTTTCTTTACCTTTGCCAAACATCCCTCACTGAGTAATGCAGCATAAGGTATTTCTGTTGGATAAAACCAAAAGTCTAAGCAAATCCAACCTCCAACAGTCAGTTTCCACATAAATATAAAGGCATTAATCCTCCCCCACTGTTTGCCCTCAAGTAACTGGGCTAGAGCATCAAATGGCCTCTCATTTTGGATGTTGAATAGCTGTAGTAGCCAAACGAAACCAGAGTTGCATTGAATTTCTGAAATTCCAGAATCTGATAGTTCCAAACGCTCAATTTCTTCTTCTATTGTATTAGGATAGACAACTGCATTTGGTTTGACGGCCAATTTTCTACACTTGAAATCCTTCAGGCTCTTATATAGATGACCAAAAATAACAAGAACAAAATACCATAACAGAAAATTAGAAGTGACCAGAAATCCACTTTCACTGATATTATGTGTAGGATTCATGGGTGACTCTCTGTCTGATCATTCATCTGACATGCTAAATCTATGGTGATCTTTTGAAACAGGTCCTTAATTCTAAACTTGGATCATGTGAACATGTGAAAGAGAGCTACATCAAATCCCACTAAATCCCATTGAGCCTATATCCCATTGATAGTTCTAACCAGAGAAGACCCATTGATTATATGGGATTTCACTACATGTTGACTCACTATTCAACAACAGAATTTTAGAACTATGGGAGTGTTGAACATGTTAATTCAATACAGAATGCACATAAGCAGTTCAGGGTTGTGGGAGTGGTGTTTGGCATGTGCTGCCAATGTGAATCATTGTCTTTGTGGATGGATGCATCCATGGATTGCTAAAAATACACACACATACATTGTGTTTGGGTATACATCGGTGCACATTGTATTTGCATATTCATATGTACACATGGGTATACATTTAGTTGTCCAACCTTATCATTCACTATTGTGGTGTCATTCAGTAACTACTACTTGCTGTACAATCATTGTGTTCCATTTGCTTGATGTACAATCTTGGCCTGAATTACGACCAAACTACAGAAAACTCAGGCAAGGAGAAGTCTGTCCCTGTATGTTTCTTTTGTATTACTGGATGGTATAAATTTGAGAAGACGACACTATTAAGCCCAATTTTTGGAGTAGATGAAAATTACTGTGGGGAACATTGGGATGACACAAATGTGTTAAGTGGTTTTTGTTAGTCTCTTAAAATCTCTGCTTATGCCAGATCACTTATCCCATAATTTGATCCTTAAAGCTCCTTACTGTGTTTTTGTTGGCAAGGCTAAGTTTTCTAAAGTGAAATTACCATATTCAAAGAGTCTGTCATTACAGCACAATCCTCCCATTAAAAGATTGGTTGACTAACTGTATAGTCTGCTAGTTCTTCTGGCTCCAGAATGATATTATTAAGGACAATGATATGCCTTTAGTTGACAGGATGTTAACCTTCTCTGAGCGGCAATTTAATAGGGCTTATCCAATAATCACCATTTTAAATGCTGGCCAAACTTTCTCAGCTGAGCCATCAGTCATGCTGCTTAATCACAGGGGAGGAGAGAAGCTAAGATGCTCTTCAGGTCTTATTTGCACGCTGTTTTGCAAAACTCAGGATTGATTCGTGCAGACTTAATCATGCAAACGGATCTTCAGCATGGTATTATCTTGAGGAAATACAAGTGGCATGGCAAGCTATGTTCTTATGGATCTGCATCCTTCTGGTACGAACAGTTGTGAGGAGGATGTGGAGTAGAAAGTAAAATATTTGACATACTTGAGGAAAGTCCAATCCACCATCTATAACACAATCTTCAGGAGAAATGCCTTCTCACAGTCCCACCACCTTAGCAGGCATAGCTGATGAGAATGCAAGGAGTGTGTGACTCGTCTAAGGTCACCCCGTGGGTTTCAATAATAATAATAATTATTATTATTATTATTATTTCTATTCCGCCCCTCTGAACAAGCAATCGGGGCGGAGTACAGCAGAGGTTAAAACAATATCAAGTTAAAATACCCCTTCCTTACCCTTACCACCCTCCCTTAAAAAAGAATTAAATCGCAATAGAGTTAAAAAACATAATAGATTAAAATAACAATGCACAATAGTAGGGAGCGGACCCAGCTTAGGTTGTATGGAGAAAAATACAGGAAAAGATTTAAAAAGCCCTTAAAACCTAGGTATGGAGCTGGGGATATTCACATTCTCTGGGAAGGCCTGCCAGAAGAGATGCGTCTTTAGGGCTCTTTTAAAGCCTTCTAAAGATGGAATGAGACGCATCTCGTCCGGAAGGTCATTCCACAACTTGGGGGCGACAGCCGAAAAAGCCCTCTGGGAGGTCTGTACCAGCTTGGTCTTCATAGGTTGAAGCAGGTTCCTCCCAGAGGACCGAAGTGTGCGGGGGGGGGGGGCGTCATATGGGAGGAGGTGGTCCCTTAGATAAGATGGGCCCAAGCCATGACGGGCTTTAAAGGTTAAAACTAACACCTTGTACTGTGCCTGGAAACTGATCGGCAGCTAGTGGAGGGCTTTTAGCACAGGAGTGATATGCCCTCTCCTGGATGTTCCAGCCAGAAGCCTGGCTGCCATATTTTGGACCATTTGTAGTTTCCGGGTTAGGCACAAGGGTAGCCCCATGTAGAGTGCATTACAGTAGTCCAAACGTGAGGTTACCAGAGCGTGTATCACAGTTTCCAGATCCCTCCTCTCCAGGAAAGGGCGCAGCTGGCGTATCAGCCGAAGCTGGTAACAAGCGCTCCTGACTGTCGCATTCACCTGACTTGTCATGTGAAGCGACGGATCAAGGAGTACCCCCAGACTGCAAACAGAGTCCTTCGAGGAGAGTGTGACTCCATCGAGGACTGGAAGTTGTATTCTCAAACCTGGTTTCGGGCCTGTGACTGTGAATACCTCCGTTTTGTCTGGATTAAGCTTCAATCGGTTTTTCCTCATCCAATCCATTACCGCCGCAAGGCAGTCATTGAGAGGGGAGACGCCATCTGTGGTCTGAGCAGACGATCTGGTCACGGAGAAATAGATCTGAGTGTCATCAGCAGGGAACGGAACCTGGTTTTTACAGTTGTAGTCCAGTGCTCAAACTATATCGTCACACTGGGTAAGTCTACCAGGAAGAAATTTAGAGTAGATAAAGGGAAATAATTCCTCATATTTTAGATAGTTAGATTATAGTGTGTGATACTGGAAAATCTGGTGGAAGCTGCCAATTTGAATGGTTTTAAGGTACTGAAAGCCAGCATGACTCAGGAGACCAGGGTTTGATTCCCCACTCAGCCATGAAACCCAGTAGGAAACGTTGGACAAGTCATATGTTCTCAGTCTCAGGGTGAGGTGCACTTTAAGATGGCCATAAGTCAGAAATGATTTGAAGGAATGCAACAACAACAGCAACAAAAATGGCAACAACAAGTTAGACAAATTCATGGAGGATATATTTATTGATGGCTATTGGGATCAGAAAAAAAAAAATCACCCAGTGTCAGAGACTGTTTGCTTCTAAATCTTGCTGAGAGACATGATTGGGAGGAAGCTATTGCTCTCATGCTTTGCTTGTGAGCCTGTCCTAATCATCCAGTTGGCCACTGTAACAACAAACAAACAGTATATTGGACTATATAGGCCATTGGCCAGATCCAATGGTTTCTTATGTTCTTCTACCAGCTGAATCCAAATGTGGCTGCACAGACTATTTTCGGCATTATTATTATTATTAATTATTATTATTATTATTATAATATGCTACCAATACAATGTCCAATGAAATTAGTTCCACCAGAAGAAAATGATAATTTAGTTGTTAGTGCTTACACATCAGCTAACAGGAAAGGAATATATATTTCCTGATATATTTCACTACCACCCATGATATTTGTTTATGAATTAGACTCAAGAATGACAGTAGATTATTTTGTAAGCTTGTGCTCATGAACCATGAAGATATATGGGATGTTACCCTACAGCATTAACATTTCTTTCTGTTGTTCCCTCTCTCCCTCTCTCTCCCTCAGCTTTCCTTGAACTTGTATATATATTATCTGAAACTGGGACTTTCACATTTCTCTTGCAAGCTTGCTATTGTTGTTGTTGTTGTTGTTGTTGCATAAAATATATACAAAATAGATTTTATATATCTCAGAGGATGTTTTTGTGAAGAAAAAAATTCTAAAGACCTTGAATGTACAGAACAGGCATACATCTAAATACTAGATATTGGAGGATGAAAGGTCCTAGGCTGCATCTGCACTGCAGGAATAATCCAGTTGGACATCACTTTGACTGCTATGGTTCAGTGCTATTGAATTTTGGGAATAGTAGTTTTCTGAGACATTTAATCTTCTCTGTCAGAGAGCTCTGGTGCCACAACAAACTACAGTTCCCAGAATTCCTAGCATAGCACTATGGCATTTAACATTGAGCCATGACATTTAAACTGGTGTCAAACTGGATTATTTCTGCTGTATGGATGTAACCCTCGTCAGTCAAAGCAAATCTTAGTGGCAAGCGAAAGAAAGAAAGAAAGAAAGAAAGAGGAAAGAAAAAAAAAGAAAAGGTAATGCAGCAATAGATAAAATGTAGGCTGGTATTCTGTTGTTGTGTTTTGTGTGTACATTCCATCATGTCACTTGTTGACTTACGGTAAGCCCATGAATTTCATAGGACTTTCTTAGCCAAGGAATTCTCAGAGTTCATTTTATCATTTCCTTCCTCGTACACATGTATAATCCTATGATAGCAATTGGACATTGTTATCTGATGTGGAAGGGTCACAGATAGTCCAAGGTTTCAGAAGTGGAATTGCAGTGTCCTTGTGCTTGGATGCACAGTATGCAAGGATGCATAATCCACACTGCACATGGGTGTGCATTATACATTTTTCATTAATGTGCTTCCAGCATGCATGTGAGCTAATGGTGGAAAGAATATTTCTTGTATATATAAAATTTTTGAAAAACGTGTTTTGTTCATTGTCAAACCACTCTAACAAGAAGAATCCTAAACTGATGATAATCTTTAGAGGGACTTATTCTGCATAAAATTTGCAACTGATTTTTTTTTTTGGGGGGGGGGGCAGCTTTTTCTACACAGGAAACATGTGTAATTCTGCTCAAGAATACCATTTTCTGTGCACATATTGTTCTTTCCTATGGAATCTTGGGTTTGTGTCAGTTTTGTTTGTAGTTTGTTGTGTCACCAGAGCTCTCTGACAGAGAAGGCTAAGCATCACACAGACCATGAATCCCAGTATTCCATAGCATTGAGCCGTGGCACTTAAAGTGGTGTCAAGTGGCATTAATTCTGCAGTGTAGATGCATCAGATGAGTTTCACCTCTATCTTGATTTCTATGCAATTTCCATGAGATTCCATCAGGTTCTGTTTCTGATATAGTTCTCTGTCCTGGATTGATCTTGTAGTGATATAAAGAATATCTACATTTTTTCCTTGTGCTGATTTTAGTATGTCTTTCTGTCCTGACGCCCCATCAAGAGAAAAAAACAGAAGTAAAATGGAACAGAACCATCAACAATAGTCAATTGACTAGCTTTTGTTCTTTTTGTTTTTCCCTACACTCCTGCAGTGTAGTTGCAAGTTATTGTTGTTTTGTTTTTACAGAGTATGATTTTTCTGAAGAAATGTTGTGTTTTGCACGAATTATAGTGTCATTTGCATAGCCCATTTTTAATTGTAAAAAATATAATAATGTGGAATTAAAAACAACAACAATCCAAAGCAAGAAAAACCATTTTAAAAATAAAGACATCATTGCACTCATCAAGCATTGCACTCATCTTGTCTCCATAGAAGTATATTTGACATCAAATTCTGTGCTGGTCAATAAGAAAAGTCTGTTCCAAAAAATGAGCCTAAATCACACTAGACTAGTGAACAGGCTGGTTACCAATCCTTTTGTGTTGACAATTATAAACATCCCATAATTATCTCCAGACCTATTTTTCTCTCTCTTTCTTCTTCCTTGGCTGTCGTTTAATTAAAAATTCAACACCTTGAGGAATGATCTGACTTTATTCAGGCTCTGTCCTCTCATCAATGCCCTTTCCTGGCCCACCAAAACTCATTTCTTCACTCTCTTTCTCCTACACAATTTTAAAGAAACAACAATTAAACAAAAAGAATGATGGCTTTGAAGGAATATTTCCCCCAGCAAGCCGGGTGAGTTGTGTTGAACTAGCAAGAGCCAAAACCTTGCCACAAAGGAATAAAGTGACTGGTGTAAAAGAATGTCATGGAGTAGTCAACTTCACGTACTCCTACTGTTATTGCTAGGCTACAGTATTATTAAAAATAAGCAACAGGATCTTTCCTGATGCAAATAAACACTGCGAGTTCATTACCTTCCTTGCCCCTATTTCCCCATCTCTTCCTTTTGTTTGTTTGTTTATATTGGAGTTAAATTAAAGAATTTTTGGCAGGACTGGCTTCTTTCTTCCAGCAGTCATATGCTCCTGATTAATCACACATAATTGGCAGACAGCGTGTGGGGGAGAGTAATTTCATACCAATCACTACCTATTATTTAAGATCGCTTTGACACATTGCCTTGTCTCTCTCATCAGAGACCCTGGGGGGAGACAGAATAATCATGCTATGAGCTTCGGGGAAGCTCTTAGCAGAAACTGAATGGAATAACCTCAATAAACATATTTTTGGAAAGCTTTAAACTTCCCATAAAGTGAGAAGGGAGGAACATGTCTAGAGCTTCTCAGGAAGTGTTGATATCAATGATATTTGGTCACTAGTTGACCCATAGCTTTGAATTTCCTATAATGGCAAAGCAATTTTAGTTAGTTAGTTAGTTACCGTATATACTCAACTATAAGTCGAGAAATTTTTGCCCCCAAAATCCTGGGGTAGACTTATACGCAGGGCAATACGGTATAAGTCTACCCAGGCTGGGCTGCTGCTTTCAGCGGAGAGAACCCAGCCATGGAGAAGGCCCAGGGAAGTGCATTCTCCCTGGCCAGGCTTTTTCCTTTGGTGGAGGGAAACCAGCCAGTGAGAAGGCCGAGGAGGGTGCATTCTCTTTGGCCTGGTTCCCTCTGGAGGAGGAGAAGGGAACCCAGCCAGATAAAAGGTTGAGGAGGGCATGTGTTCGCCCAGCAACCTTCTCTCTAGCCAGGCTCCCTCTGGAGGAAACCCAGCCAGAGAGAAGGTCAAGAAGGGCACTTTCTCCCTGGCTGGGAGGAAACCTGGACAGAGAGAAAGCTGAGGAAGGCGCGCTTTCACCCAGTGGCCTTCTCTCCAGCCTGGCTCCCTCCTCTGGAGGAGAAAGCCTGGCTTGAGAGATGCAGGAAAGGGCATGTGTTTGCCCCGTGCACCCTTCCCAGTGGCCCTTTAGCCAGGCTTTCTCTTCTGGAGGAGTGAGCCAGAAGCTGGAGAGAAAGAGAAACGCTGGGAAGGGCACGCTTTCGCCCTGCAGCCTCCTCTCCAGCCAGGCTTTCTCCTCCAGAGGAGGGATCCTAGCTGGAGAGGGGGCTGCAGGGTGAATGCATGCCCTTTCGTGAGTCTCTGTCCCTCCAGCCTGGCTCCCTTCCCCAGGGGAGAAAGCCCAGCTAAAGAAAGAGAGATGCTGGGAAGGACATGTTTGCCTTGCAGCCTCCTTTCCATCCTGGATCCCTCCGGAGGATCTAGCTGGGCTTTCTCCTCCCAAGGAGGGAGCCAGGTTGAAGAGGAGGCTGCAGGACGAACACAGCCCCTTCAATGTCTCCCTCCAGCCTGGCTCACTCCTCCAGAGGAGAAAGCCTAGCTAAAGAGATGCTGAAAAGGGCGCACATTTTCTCTGCATACCCCTCTCCAGCCTGGTTCCCTCCTCCAGAGGAGAAAGCCTGGCTGGAGGGACACTGGGAAGGGTGCACATTCAGCTCATGTGCCCTTCTCAGCATCTCTCTATCTGAGCTTTCTCCTCAGGAGGGTGCCCAGATAGAGAGACGCTGATTGCCCAGAGCCTCTTCCCAGCTGGGCTGCCCCCTTAAGCCTGACTCTCAACTTATCCACTGGTCATACAAAAATCCCCAATTTTGGCCCCAAAAGTTGATCTCGACTTATACATGAGTTCAACTTGTACACGAGTATATACGGTAGTTTATATCCCATCTTTCTCCAATTATGGGAGAAAGTAATATTTCTGAAACACAAATCTTGCAATGTGTTGCTACATCCTTCTGGAAAGGGTGGTTTCTGTCAGTGCTGTAAACAAATGCATGGTAAAGTACTGCCTGAGATGAGACATTGGCTGACATCTTACATCAGGTGGAATAGTTTAGCTCTTTGCAGGCATATATATGCATGAATTGTGCTACATAATTGTGTTGAACAGCAACTTTGCAAAATTGGACTAAAGACATCACACATGCAATGTAAGGCACAACTGGATCTGCATGTCCATCCATCTGCAATGTGCAGCCCTGCACAATGGTGCCATGTTCACTGCTCTGCTTCTGCAACCTCAGACCGAATGTGGCCATTCCTTATCAGACAAAGACAAAGACTGCTTGTAGAGATTTGAAATCTAGCCTCACGTGGGGTAGTGATTTGAGCATTGTACTATGACTCTGGAGATCAGTGTTCGAATCTTGGCTTGGCCATGGAAACCCTCTGAGTGACCTTAGGCAAGTCATATTCTCTTATAAAACTTATATATGCCTAAGACACCACCAGGATTGTCCCTGATTCCATTGAGACAGTGGTGAGAACCTAAGGATGTGTAGCAAGGGAATCACAGAACCTTTGGGCAGGAACAAGCTTAAGGATAATTCATACATTATCACTAGAGATGAATAAGGAACCTGTTTTCATCTGAGAGTCAGTAAACTTCACTTGATCTATATACCTTGATTTTTCCATGAAGCAGACACAGTTTGGTAGTTAAACACATTTCAGACAATGGAGGAATGAATTCAATCAGTGTGTGCAATTTAAAACATTTAAAACATGCACAGCAACTTGCACATGTAGAGAAAGAGGCAAAGAATGGGATAGATCTTGTCCCTTTTAAAATCAATAAATCAATCAATCAATCAAGACTGAGGGAAAACCAGAAACAGATCATGGAGATGGGAACATGAGAACATACATAAATAGTTTTGAAGATATGCACATCTATTTTTATTTCTATGATCAGAGATATTTTTAAAAAAATCTCACTCACCTCATTATTACAAGAAAGACTGAGGGGACTTAGAAAATTTATCTATATATTGTTTGTTGTTGGAAAGTATCTGTATTTGAGAAGCAAATTTTTGCAAAAAATGGTGGAGATAGTTGTGTGCAAGTTACAATTGCTGTCGACATGTTGCAATGTTGTTTTTGAAAGTTATAACTACTAGAGAATTTGCACATTTTTTGCATCTTGCTTAAGCTGTTCACTGGACTTATTGAGGTAGAAAGATATTAATCGTATGCACAAGTTTATTCTGCAAAAACACAGAGACTTTAAAGAAAGGAAAACTATGCCTCCTTTTGTTCTCTTGGAAGAAGTGAAAAGTCTTTCCTCAGTTTGTGAATTTTTTAGTCATGTAATCATAACATGATGAGACATCTTTTCTCTTCAAGTGAAATATATATAATCCACATTAATTACCATAGTTCTGAATGAACTATTTAAACATGGCTTCTTTCCATGGCAGTTGAGTAGTATGTAGATTCAGGTACCACATCAAGGTAGAGAAAATGAATTTTCCCTTCAGGCAGATAGAGGTTTTGGGGCATTATTTGGTATTATTACTGGGGTGATGTTGTTCTTGTTGTTGTTGTTGTTGTTGTTGTTGTATTATTAGAAGCAACAGATATGGAATGTGTTTCTCTGCATCTGTTTCTGTGTACTGTATTATTCCCCAGGGAGGATCATGATTTCCCCCATCCTATTTTCGGAACAAAAATGTCTTCACAAGTTCAATGTGATTTCTTTCTTGCTTGGGAAAGACAAATCAATTAATTATTTGCATCTTCATGTTTTCCCGTCGCAAACACTCGTGGTATGGCATGGAAAGGAAAAAGAAAACTGTATGGAAAATAGTTCTCATGCCACGAGGTGATAGATGAGTTCACTCTAATTTATGAATGATTTTTGTTTTTGTTCCCCAGAATCCAGGAATGCAAAAAGACTTTGCCAGAAATGTGAAGTGAGGCTCTGAGCAATGGTTTAGGGCTGGCAGAAAACATCAACAGATGGTTCACCAGGCATGAACAACTTGGGATCCAGCAAGCCAAATACTGCCTAACATCCATGTACTGAAATCTGCCAAATGCTTGAAACTCCTCTCTCTCACTTTCACACACACACACACACACACACACACACACTCCTCTCTTCCATCACCGCCCCCCAAATGGTCAGGAGGAGGTTGATTAAGCTACTGGCATGCCATCAAATGGGCTGTGACTCACTTGCTGAGTTGTAAATGATAGAAAGCCTGTCCAAATAAATACCATGATAGAGAAAGAAAGCAGAGGAATATGCCATATAGACTGTTTTTATGCAGCTTTATGAAGTCGCAAATCCTATAGAATTACTTTGTACAGTCAGCCCTCTGAATCCATGGCTTCTTTATCCACAGATTCAAACATCCATGGCTTAATATTTCTTTTCTTTTCTTTTTAAAGCAAAACTTAGTCATCTAGATACTTGCAAACTCCTATATAACCTGTTCTAATAATTTTCCTGGTGCTGAGCTCGGAATGACTGTGCTTCACCACTTGGCCCTTTTGAAGAGAGGGACAAAGTTTGCCTCCCTTCTTTTTTCTTCCTGCTTAGCTAGTCCCGGCTCATTTTGAATTTTAGCTTTCCTTGTACATTTTTGATTATTTTTGACTTTTTATTCACAGATTTAATTAATATGTTCTCTCTAGGAATATCTAGGTCCTCCAACACAACTCTATGGTCAACTTTAACCAAAGGTCCACTAAAGGACCTACAGATTCCTAGAGATATCACTCCACTAGATATTTGTAGCAATTCTATGGTCAATGTCAGTGCAGATGTTGCAATGGAGGACCCAGAGATTCCTAGAGAAGTGCTTTTCTCAGGTAAAGGCATAGTGTTTGTGTTATTTGAGATTTTTCCACATTCATGGGGTCCTGTGCCCCCAACTCCAGTGAATGTGGAGGGATGAGTGTACCATTCCTGAAAGTTTGGCTACTCATCTTCACTCTTACTTGGTAATGCCTCATTCCTTCTATTCTTTATACCTGCTTTTTTTGTTTTGTTTTCATTTCCTCCTTGTGTTTCATGTACAACCACATTTACTTTTTCAGATATTTTTCATTTTTTTTTTCTTCCATGGGATTGTTTGTGACTGTGGTTTTTGCAACTTCTTCATTAAGAACTCCCACTCTTGTTGTGTGTTTTCTTACTTTAGCATCTCTAGCCATGGGATTTAATCCAGTATTTCATTGAGCTTCCTAAAATCAGCTTTCAAGAAATCCAAGGTCTACATTTGGCTATAAATCAGCCCTGGTGGCGCAGTGGTTAAATGCCTGAACTGCAGCCACTCACTCAAAATCATAAGGTGGCGAGTTCAAGACCAGCAAAGGGCTGAAGCTCGACTCAGGCTTGCATCCTTCCAAGGTCGCTAAAATGAATACCCAGATTGTTGGGGGGCAAATAGCTTACAATTGTAAACCGCTTAGACACTCCTTAAGGGTATGAAGCGGTATATAAATGATGCTGTTTGTTTTTGTTTATGTTTTATACCCTTCATTGTCCTGTCCCATAATTGTGAATTCTAACATGACATGGTCATAGAATCATAGAATCTTAGAGTTGAAAGAGACCACAAGAGCTATCTAGTCCAACCCCTCTGCCATGCAGGAACTCCCAATCAAAGCATCTGCGACAGATGGCCATCCAGCCTCTGTTTAAAGACCTCCAAAGAAAGAGACTCCACCACACTTTGAGGGAGCGTGTTCCACTTCTCCCTAAAGTACTAATTACTTTTGATTCCAGTGGGTTGTTGTTAGTTAGGATGAAGTCCAGGATTGCCAATCTCCTTGTTCTTTCCTTTACCTTTTGAAATACAAAATAATCTCCAAGGCACATCAGGAGTTTGTTGGACAGTCTATGCTTAGAAGAGTTAATCTTTCTGCAAATATAGGGCATATGATCCTCTTAAATATAATAATAATAATAATAATAATAATAATAATAATTTTTATTTCTAGCCCGCCCCTCTGAGCAAGCAATTGGGGCGGGTTACAACAAGAGGTTAAAACACAACAGTTAAAATAAACCAATCCCATCCCCACCTCCCACCCCTAAAAAAGGATTAAATCAACTGTAGTTAAAACATAGTAAAATACAAAGAATATCATATATCAGCAACAGGCCTAAGAGTTCTTGAGCTGTGTGGGACAGGACAAGGATATAGAGGAGAAAAACTGGAAAAACTCTAAAGCTTGGACTTGGAGCCGGAAGATGACAAAACATTATCTGGGAAGGCCTGCCAGAAGAGATGCATTCTTTAAGGCTTTTTTGAAGCCATTGATGGATGAAAAGAGACGTATCTCATCCGGCAGGTCATTCCTCAGCCTGGGGGTGATAGCTGAGAAGGCCCTCTGAGAGGTCTGAGACAGCCTGGTCTTCATGGGCTGTGGCAGGATCCTCCCAGAGGACCGAAGTGTGTGAAGGTGGGTTCATACGGGAAGAGGTGGTCCCTAAGATAGGATGGACCCGAGCCATGTAGGGCTTTAGAGGTTAAAGCCAACACCTTGTACTGAACCCGGAAACTGATTAGCAGCCAATGGAGAGACTTGAGCACGGGTATTATGTGCTCTCTCCTCGATGCTCCTGTAACAAGTCTGGCTGCCAGTTGCAGTTTCCAGGTTAGGCACAAGGGTAGCCCCATGTAGAACACATTACAATAGTCCAGATGTGAGGTTACCAGCATGTGTACCAGAGTTTCCAGATCCCTCATATCCAGGAAAGGCCACAGCTGCTATATCAGCCGAAGCTGATAACAGGTACTCCTGACCCGTCGCATTCGCCTGGCTAGTCATGTGAAGCGACGTGTCAAGAAGCACTCCCAGACTGCGAACAGAGTCCTTCGAGGAGAGTGTGACTCCATCTAGGACTGGAGATTGTAAACTACTAACTCTTGCATTTTTAAATATCTGAGATATGTTTCTAAAAAAGCATCATCTGTCTCTTCTTGGTTCGATGGCCTGTAGTAGACTGCTACAACAATATTGTTTTTCTTTATTTCTCCTTTTGTTTTTACCCATATAGTCTCATGTGATAATTTCCATGGCCTTCTGCACAGGTGGGTTTATCTTTGACATATAATGCTACTTCCTCTCCTTTTCTATTAAATCTTTTCTTTATATCCTTCAATTGTTATATTCTAATTATATGAGTCATCCCACTAGGTCTCTGTTATGCCTATAAAATCATATTTACTTTCTTCCACTAGAATTTGAAGTTCATTTTGTTTGCTTTAACTTTAAATTCATAAGAAGCCTGGTTCACTGGCCTGGAGATTGGGGTGGAATGGAAATTTTATCCAATAAAGCAGATGATTAGAAGTCTTAGGGTCTGAAATAATCTCAATCTATTATCAAAGTTTTTTGTTACCAAGATTGTATATGCTGGTACACAGACATCTGAAGCCTTGTTTGTTCTTTCCTAATAATTTACTGTCAATTTTACTGTGGAATCTATTCTTTTCCTCAGCTTCTCCTCTAGAATACACATCACTGAGTGCAAAGTTTGCCTTTGGGCTATTATTTGATCTAACTACTGTTTGAGTCCTCCATCAATGAAGTAATGCAATGTTTTCCATGAAAGTATAAGGCCAGATGCTCAGGTGACATCCTGATTATGAGCCAATGAGCCAGGGCTGGTGTACCTTAAGGTATGGCAACTCACTTGACTACACAAAGGGTAGGACAGAGAGGTATGAATTAATCTTTTAACATAATAATCATGCTATCTGGGACAGACTGGATGATACTGTTTGTGTTCCACTTCAGGCCACAACCTGTTTTGGGATGATACTATCCTGAACAGCTCAATGGGGGCACTATTACCACATGAAGCATTCAAAATGTAATTATGTCATGCTTGGATTTTCAAGAATTTTTATTTTCTTACATCTGTCTCTGCCTTAGTCTCATGGTGGTCTATTTTTAACCTGTCAGTTTGGTAGGAGGAGAAAAGAAATTCCATAAATCCCAACTTGCTGGCAGATGATCATTTGCAATCTTCATCAGATGAGAAGCATAGCTAAGGAGAGCCTGAATGGAAGTAGCAGTGGCGTGGCTGGCATTTTATGAGGCTGCCATGGGCTAAATGATTTCTGACAATGCATCACAAGTGCAATCAGATTGATTCAAAAAGCAAAAATGTGTAGGGTTTTTTTCCCCAGAAGAAGCATGGCTTAGAAGAGTGAAGGCAGTGAGACAAAGAGGAGAGGGGAAGGACATCTCATTAAGAAGAGACGGAAAGCCTCAGAGAAGAGTGTAAGAAATGAACCATTTGGGACATGATGTAGCAGTATGTGCAAATGGTCTCCTGAGATGCTTCACCTTGTTTATGGGCAGAAGAAAAGAGCAGAGCCATTAACTAAGATTCTTCAGGGTCTGGATAAATTTTCCAGGGGTTTTGGGAGGTAGTGAAAGGACTAACCATCAGTAGTTCTCAACTAAAGACCAGGGTCTGTGCAGAAAAAGCATTTCATTCCTTAATGGTAGGAGGAGTACCCCTTTGCTTAGACCTTGGGCATCTAGAAGAAATGGCAATAGGAAAGTATCATCTAAAGAGGTTTGCTCAGTTGTGGCAGCACTAGCAACAAGTTATTTATTTCTTTATATTCTCCTTTTCCCCTAACATGTGACCCACAGACTAGAGATCATTTGTAGCCTGCTATGGTGCTAACTTTCCATGGTGGTGGGATTGAATCCTGTTAAGCAAGAAGCAAGAATCTGTACTGATGATAATTCTGCTTCCGGTAGGATCTACTACATTAGGAAGACTTTTAGTAAGGAGTCAGACTAAACGAGCCCAACATTTACTGAACAACAGCAGTTGTTGTTGAGACAATATCAGTGGCACTTTAGCCAACTCATGTTAGAGGAGGCCCCTGGCGAACCACTTCTGAAACTCTATTAGTATAAAAACCCTATGCTGAGAAAATCCAAAATAAAACAAGAGATAGTGCTGGAAGATGAGACTCCCAGGTTGGAAGGGACTCAATAAGCTACAGAAGAAGAGAGGGCAAGTATAAGTTCGTAGCTTTGCATCTAATGCTTAATTGGACGCAAGTTGAAATGACATTCACCTGTTGATTTGCTCAGAAAAGTCTGAAATAACACAACCCATATAATAACAGAAACAGAGAATGCTGCTTTAGAGAAGACAATGTTTCTTCACAAGGTAGAAGGGAGTAGGATAAGAGGGAGACATTTTTATAGGTGTATAGGCTCAACCAAGCAAGGCACAACCCAAAGTTTGCAATATCTGAATAATATCATAATGATGCCATCCTAACTGCACAGCTTCTATACAGAACTGAGCAGTTGTGACAGACTAAAGGCACCCAATGGTGTCTTTTCCGTTTAGTGCATCACAACTGTGACACAAAAAAGGAGCAGGGAAGGGGTGATCTTTTTTTTTTTTTTGCTGTGCACCTTCGCCACTCCGTTTAGCTGCTGTGGAGAAGGTGCACAGCAAAAAAAAAAAAAAGATGGCACCAGACCATCCTTTTTGGGCAGTCTGGAAAGAACTGGTATCTTTAGCCACTAAACCACCACCTCCTATGAGTGGTTATATATGCTGACTAGTAATAGTAAAAAGCCAAGAACATAATCTTGTTGATATACCTTGGTCAATTCATTCTGCTTGTGTAGTACATGTTTGAATGTTTGTGGAACAGCTGTAAAGGAAACCAAGCAAAGCCATCTCTGTTATTGATGGAAGAAGAAAGCCGTTGGCTTGGTTCACCAACGTCTGGTCTGTGGATGAATCCTTAGAGCCAAGGTGTTGTGGCAAGGCTGCCTTGGAAAATCACATATGCTACAGCTGTGCCTCCCCCCACCCCCTGCCACCATCATGTCACACTGCTGTTTATATAGGCATCATTACACCAACATAGAACACCAAGATCATAAAAGCCAGAGGTTTACAGACAGGTAAGGATGTAAAGAATATTCCAAAATATTCACAGAATGGTCTTTATTTATTTATTAGTGTCAAGAAACCCCGGTAAAAAGAATCCTGAACTTATGATAATCTCCATAGTTCAGGACTTAATCCTGCATGAAAATTGTTTGTTTTTTTAAGATTGCACAGAACAGAACATTTTCTCTACTAATCTCTATTAATCTTACAGATACTATTTTCTGTAAACAAAATGCTGTTTCCTGTAAGGAAAATGTGCTTTTTTTGTATAAAAAAGAATCATGTAACTCTGTATTGCTTGATTCCTAGAATTCTGGAAAGAGTCATTGTCCATCTCCACGTGTACAATGTGATAATAAGGAAGTACTCTGGCAAATACACAATTCGTTGCACAGTGTCAGCATTCAGAGAAAGCGTGGTATAGCACAGGCATCACTCAACTTCATGATACAGGCTTTTGGCTATCATCCTCATTCACATTTTAATTCATGCAATTTCATTTAATTGGTACATTAATTTCTTTTTTTGGCAAAAACCTGCAGAATTAACTGATCAAAATTTCCTTAATTTGCTTTATTCAGATGCCAAGCCAATGGGAATTCAATCAAAATGGATTCTGTTCAATAGAAATAATGTAACATGTGGTTGTGTTGAAATGGTGCCTTTTTGCACATATTTGTATTAGCCTTAGGCTGAAAAGGATGGAATTTCAGTTTGGAATGTCAAATGTCCACAGAATCAGAGCAACAAAATGTGGCATCTCCTTTCATTACACCAAATGTGACCAAATTCAGTAGGGAGGAACCACAACTGCTATGGGTCAGATTGCCCCCTCTGGAACCTACCCAGGGTTATACCTTGATCCTGTCATTGTAAAACTGAATTTACTGCTTTGTGAAAGGTTTTCTTGTTGTTGTTTTTTTGTTTGTTTGTTGTTTTTTGTGGGGGGGAATGTTGGTCAAACACCGTCTAATTTCTGCTGTAAACAAGGCACATGGAAATAACTGACCTTCTTTTAAAGCAGGATCACATTTCCAAGAAGTTAATCAGGGTGTGATTCTTCCTTAAAACAAGATTTATGTTTGATGCATGCCTCATTTTCAAATTTCAGTGATGTTTGTGTGTGTTGCTGTACTGCTGAAATTTGGTGATGGCTGGCAGTGATGGAAGCTTTAAAAAATGCATCATATGCAATTGCCCCTCCCTGCTTTACATCCATTCTCTGAGAAGGAGAAAAGATGATTACTGGTTGCAGTTAAGAATATAATAACCCAAATCCTAATGGCTAATTGAAACAAGAATAGACTAACTGAGTCAATAGTTCACTGGTCCGTCAATAACTTTGTAAATTCAATTGTTTCCTTCTTTTTCTTCTTCTTCTTTCCCCTAATTAGGATTAGCAATAGAATTCAGGTCAGTGCATGGCTCTGTGTATTATTATGTAAAAGTATGAATATGGACAATTTGTTACTGTTATTATTTGCCATCAAGTCAATTTTGGTTTATGGGAATGTTTTGAATGATAGTCCTCAAGACCCCCATTCTCAACTGCTCTGCTCAGGTCTTGCAAATTCAGATGGATGGCTTCCTTAACTGAGTTAATCCACCTGTAGATGGTCTTCCTCTTTTCATACTGCCTTCTGTTTCATCAAGCATTATCCTCTTTTCCCAACATCATCTCATGATATATCCAAAGTATGACAAGTTCACCTTGGGCATCTTGACTTCTAGTTCAGGCTTAGGGCTGATACAGATGGCCACTTTGGGGCATGGCCATGGCAATACTAGGTTTAGGGACCACACACCAACTGTATGGTCCCTAACCCTAGAACGGCATGGTGCCTGTGTTATGGCAGTGTCCAGTCCACACGGGGCCACCATGACACCTCTGCCACTTCTGAGTGCCCAAACGTGGAGCATAGGAAGTGGCATCATAATGGTGCCACTTCCTGGTTGCAGCACCACAGGAAAGGAGCTGCTCTAGGCAGCTCCTTTTTGTTCCGCGGTGCTGTAAGCTTTGTTCCCACAGCAACCAAACAGCTGTGGAAACAAAGCCATGGGAGAAAGGAGCCAAGCGGCCCCTTTCCCCATGACAGAGGCTGTAGGGGTGTCCTGAGGCATGAAGCCCCCTTTCCAGTCCACAGAGAAGAGGTGTTTTGGGGCCAGATTGAGGCCTCTGGGCTGCCGGCGAGGCTGCTCTGGCCCCAATCCAGCATGGCAAGGGGTGGTCTGTATAGCCCCATTATTACCTCTAAGACTCATCCAATGTTATTTTTGTAGACAATTAATTAATTATAATTAACAAGGTTGGGAGGGGGTGTCCAATAGCTGTACCAATTTTTCTGATGGAGATGAATGGGAAACATTTGATAAATAGCTGTCGGTGAAGGGTCATAAATCAGTAGTAGCTCACATGGCATGGAATCACCCCCAGATTCAGTTCTTAGTATTTGCTGGTAAGATTGGAAAAGAAACCCACCGTCATTCAATGCAAAGAGATTCAAGCTAGAGGAACCAATCAAAAGAAGAAAATAGATATATATTCTTGGTTATGCCCAGCCACACATGCAATTCTAAGTTCTTAAAAGCCACAAATCATGTCTCGATGAGCTCTCAGTTGACACACTGGCTGTTTCGGTATTCAGAATAATTTTTCTTCAGAGCCAACAACAGATTGTCAGCTAAGCACCTGAAGCTGAATTCTCACCCATTAAAAACTACTTATTATTTGTAACCAGGCAGCTTTTGGAACAGCATTGAGCTGCATCCATGAGCACTTTTGGCTGATCTATAATGAGTAGGACAGATGCTAGCCTCCCACCTCCATCCATTTGAATCCACTCCCATGTCATTGGGCCAGTTTGGCTACCCACTTTTTCTTGTTTGGCCTAATCAGAGACATCAGTTGGATCCTAATGACATGCTGTAAAATTCGCAAGCCATCCCCTGACATGCCCCCACCACAAATTAATAGGTATGTGGTTCCTCTAAGTAGGAAAAACCTGGAATGAAAGATGGAAAATACAGTTTTGTAAAATCAAGAACAGGAAATAAATGAGAAAACTGATTGCCAAGAAACACCAAATAGTCAGGATAAGCTTTTGATTGCAGAGGAAATAATCTCATGTCCCTCTAGATGAGAGGTGGGCAACTTCACAAGGACCAGAAGCCAATTCTGCCTTCCCATGTCAAGCCCAAATACTAGTTTTCCTCTGCAGTTGCTCTCAAAATGGAAAAAAAAGTCACAATTTTGTCTGAAAATGTCAGCATGTTGAGAAGGAATGCAAAAGAAAATGGAGGCATGAGGAGATAATTTGGGGTTTTGAGTGCTTTTGGAGATGGGGTATTCTTGTGTCTTTTTTTCCCCTATGGGAAAAATGGGATCTCTGCATGGTTTGGGGGAAAAGGTCCCCTCCAAATCCTTAAATAAAAATGGGAGTTGGTGGGCTTTGAGGGACTGCTGCCAGGTTTCTTGAGCCACATTCTTAGGGAGAAAATAAAAATGAAATGCACACCTGTAGGATGGGTGACACATGGCTTGGTAACTCTCTCCATGGCAACACCATCTGACCTAGGGCTAGGAGGAAGTGAAGGAGAGGCCTGGCTACACCATCAGACCCAGCCTCAAGTTGAGGTGCCCTCTCTCTATGGCAGCAGCATCTGGCCAAGGAGGGAGTGAAAGGACAGGCCAAACTCCATCGGGCCTGTCCTAGATAATGAAGCAGAGCCCTCCCTCCAGTCCATCTGCCTTGGTCCAGGCCTCAGAGGGAGAGAAGAACTGCTGGACCTGATCCCCTTCTCCACCACCATTCCCTTCTCCTTTTGTGTCATGTCTTCTTAGAATGTAAACCCGAAGGCAGGGAACCATCTCATCAAAATAATAATTGTAAGCCGCTCTGATAGCCTTTAGGGCTGAAGAGCGGGGAATAAATAAATAAATAAATAAATAACTGTGAAAAGGAAGATGGAGAAAGCTTGTTTTCTGCTACTCCAGAGACATAGATATGAAGCAATGGATTCAAACTAAGTACAGTGGCCCCCTGGCTTACAAATCCCCCGGGTTGCGAAAACCCCGGGATCCGAAAGCGGTGGGACCGCTAATGTATCCCCTGGGATCCGAAAGATCCCCCGGGATATGGAAAAAAAACCGCATGACTTCTTTAAATCGGCTGCACGGTCAGTTAGCGAAAGAGGTCTCCCAGGAAACGAAAGCTTCCGGGTTACGAAGGTAATCCCAGAACGGATTACCTTCGTAACCCGGGGGACCACTGTACAGGAAAATAGATTCCACCTAAACTTTGGGAAAAACTTCTTAATGGTGAGAGATGTTCAACAGTGGAATGGGCACCCTTAGAGTGTGGTGGAGTCACTTTCTTTGAAATGTTTTAAACAGTATGATGGCCATCAGTTGGAAATATTTGATTGTGTATTCCTGCATGGTAGGCAATTGGACTGGATGTCCCATGTGGTCTCTTCCAACTGTATTATTCTGTGATTCTAAACATGGGGTTCAGGAGAGCGCATTGTCTACACCTGATCTAGATGTGGCAAGACTGAAATTCCCATCAACCCTAGCTAGCAAACCCAATGGTGAGGGATGCTGGGAACTCAAATCCAATCATATTTGTCTCTCACTCCTGTTCTATTGGTTCCAACCTAATACAAGGTGTTGGCGATATATTTCCAGATTCTGGCATGGCTTTGGGGTGCACACCCAAGTCCTAGATGCAAAGCTTTGTTAGCAAATATTGACAAAGGTAATGAACAAGAGGTCAGAGCTTATAAGATAGCCCCCTATAGGATAGTTCATAGAATCTTGTTTATGCAAGATATTGTATATGACTGTGATTTCACAAAGATTGGGAGCTCCATAATCATATCAGAGAAGAAGAAACCTGGAGACTTTTTACACCACGCAATTATAGTATGATGCCACTTTCACTGCCCTGGCTCCATTCCATGGAATCTTGCAATTTCACGATAGTTTAATTTCTCTGTCTGAGAGCTCTAATGCCTTACAAAATTACAAATCCCAGGGTTTCACAGGGTGCAGACAACCTGCTGTAACTGTACAGTGGGAAAGGCGCTTTGAAAGAAAACAGTGAAACTCTAGGGAATAAAGTGGCACTACAGTTCCTGTCTGCCCAGCTACTGTGCAATGTTTTTAGATATATTCATATTTTCAGAGCCCTGTGTTGACTGCCAGCCTGCTGTAAACTCTCATGCTATGTAACTAATGTGGCTAGAGAGTGATTGGCCTAATTTCAATAGCAATTATCCGGTTCAGTAATCCATCAGAAAAGGAATGGGGAAAAGCAGCACAGTTGTCTGTCTGTGTTGTCCTTGTTAGTTAAAAAGAAGAAAACAATCCTCAGATATCCCTTTCCTTGGGAGATACCTGGCAACGAAGGTTGTTCTTGAAGCAATGTGATTCATTTAGAGCAGTGAGAAATTCTGATTTCTCTAGGTTTGCCCCATCACTGAGGGTTCCATTCCTTCCTGTCCATATATCTGGAGTGAAGTTTTTATTCTGTCCCACTTTCCCCCTTTTTTAGCTACACACTCTGTATGAGACCACTTTTTAAAGACACTTTGGAAACTTCAGTGGATCCAAAATGCTGTGGCTAATTTCCTCACTGGGGAAAGTTATAGGGAACATACAGTCCCCCCCCCCCCCTTATCCAAGGATTTTTTTATCCCCGGATTTGAGCATAGATGTCTTGAAAATATTCCCAAAAAGTATGAATTCCAAATAGAAAACCTTGATTTTCCATTGTATATATGGGACCACCATTTTTTTGTGCCATTATATTTAATGGGACTTGAACATACATGGATTTTGTTATACACAGTGGGTCCTGGAACCAAACCCCAGCAGATAACAAGGGCTCACTGTATAACCCTATTGCTGAAACAACTACATTGGCTGCTGATCCAATTTTGGGCAGAATTCGAAGTTCTGGCAGTGACCTTTAAAGCCTTATGTGGTTTAGGAATACAGTACTTGAAAAATGCTATCTCCCTATGACTCTGCCTGTGCTCTAAGATCTGTGGAGGAAAGCTATATCTCAGTCCTACCTTCATTCTGGTAGTGGAAGTGACGGCGACACTGTTGATGCCCTAGTTAACATCTGGGATACTGATCTCTCCAGGGCTATACACAGTATCGCTCCCAAGCGCCCTCTCAGACCTGCTTCCAAAAGGAAGCCCTGGTATACGGAAGATCTCCGGGCCAGGAAGCGGGTTCTGCGACGGCTAGAGCACGCCTGGCGGAAACACCAGCGTTTATCCGACAAGGCTCTCCTAGACCTTCATTTGGAGGACTATGGAGAGGCGATACAAGCAGCTAAGAATTCGTTCTATGCTGCTCGTGTCGCGTCCGCGGAGTCGCGTCCAGCAGAGTTGTTCAGGGTAGTGAGGGAGCTAACTCGGCTCCCTCCTGCCCCGAACCAGATCCTTGAACCTACTAAGGCCTGCTGTGACCAATTTAACAACTTCTTCGCGGATAAAATCTCTCGGATAAACGAAGGTCTGGATGCCAGGATTGAAACAGAAACCAGAATAGAGGCGTCCAGAGCTTCCGTGGACTCTGTTATACTGGATCAGTTTGAGTCTGTCGGTACCGAGGATGTGGACAAGATCCTTAGAAGTGTTCGGAAGACAACCTGCTCTCTCGATCCCTGCCCCTCATGGTTGGTGGCCCAGGGGGGATCAGCGGTAACTGCGTTGTTACGCCAAATTATCAATACATCTCTGAGGGAGGGTCAATTTCCTGATCATCTTAAATTGGCCACTGTAAGACCGTTGTTGAAAAAGCCCTCCCTCGACCCCCTGGTTCATAATAACTATCGGCCAGTCTCGCTGCTGCCGTTTCTGGGGAAGGTGATCGAGAGGGCGGTTGCACTCCAACTTCAATCGATCTTGGATGAAACGGATTTTCTAGATCCATTTCAAACCGGTTTCCGGGCTGGCTATGGGGTTGAGACTGCCATGGTCGCCCTAGTTGATGATCTCCGTCTGGGCATCGACAGGGGTAGCGTGTCCCTGTTGGTGCTCTTGGACATCTCAGCGGCTTTCGATACCATCGACCATGGTATCCTTCTGGAACGCCTGGCAGAGGTGGGAATCGGAGGCACTGCGCTCCAGTGGTTCAGGTCCTACCTCTCTGGGAGGTTCCAGATGGTGCAGCTGGGGGACGTTTGCTCCGATAAGAGGGCCCTTAAATCTGGGGTCCCTCAAGGAGCTATTCTGTCCCCCATGCTCTTCAACATTTACATGAAACCGCTGGGAGAGATCATCCGGAGGCATGGGGCGCGGTGTTATCAGTACGCTGATGACACCCAAATAGTCTTCTCTATGTCTCCGACTGATGCAGTGACCAGGGATGGCGTCGCTCCTCTCGTGGCCTGTCTGGAATCGGTAATGGACTGGATGAGGGAAAATAGACTCAGCCTGAATCCAGAGAAAACGGAAGTACTCGTGATAGGTTCCCCGGGTCCGGGTATGGAGGTGGTTCCACCTGTCCTGGACGGGGTCACGCTCCCCGTTAAGGACACTGTACGCAGTCTGGGGGTGCTCCTTGACTCGTCGCTCCATCTAACTTCTCAGGTGGATGCGACAGTCAGGAGCACCTGTTATCAGCTTCGGCTGATACGCCAGCTGCGCCCCTACCTGGGCCAGGGGGATCTTGAAACCGTAGTACACGCTCTGGTAACCTCTCGGTTGGATTTCTGTAACGCGCTCTACATGGGGCAGCCTTTGTATCACACTCGGAAGCTGCAATTAATGCAAAATATGGCAGCCTGGGTGGTCACTGGTGCTCCCAGGACCGCCCAGATAACACCTATCTTGAAAGACCTTCATTGGCTGCCGATCCGCTTCCGGGCTCAGTACAAAGTGCTGGTTATTACCTATAAAGCCCTATATGGCCTGGGCCCAGAGTACCTTAAGGACCGTCTCTCCCCATATAATCCGCCCCGCACACTTAGATCAACCGGACAATGCTTATTGAGAGTTCCAGAGGCAAGATTAGTGAACACAACAAGGAGGGCATTCTCCATCTCCGCCCCTCGCCTTTGGAACTCATTACCTTCTGAGCTCCGCTTGTCCCCCACCCTCAGCCAATTCAAGAAAGATATGAAGACCTATTTATTCAGACTGGCATATCCCTGATCGGACCATCTTATGTAAAGTGCTTGCCAATTACCCGCTTCCCCATTGTCGCTGCCCTTTATATAAGGGATAATCTTTTAATGTTTTATTGTATTATTGTTATTGTATTATTGTTTTTGTTTTATTTTATCTTGGATGTAATTCGTTGTTTTAATCTTGTACACCGCCCTGATCTCTGGAAGGGCGGTATAAAAATAAATTTTATTATTATTATTATTATTCTAAGAATGTCTGGTGAAGACATGGGAAAGAGCCTTCTCATACTGTGGAACTTCCTTCCCTAGAAGGTCTGCTTGGTTCCCTCCCTGCTATTTTTCCACTAGCAAGTAAAGACCATTTTTATTTAAATAAACATTTTGATTTTGTATGCTGCAGCACATAGAACTTTAATGGAGGGTAGTTGTAGTGTTGTATGTTATTTTATTGTGTTTTAAATGTCTTTTTAATGCTGTTTTTAACTTGTATATGTTAAATTGAACTTTTGTTTAATTGAGTTTCAACTTTTGTACTAACAGGGATTTTTTAAAAAATGTATTGCATTTTAAAAACACATACTGCCTCAAATCCTGTGCTGGGAGAAAGGCAGGATATAAATTAAATAGGTAAATAACTTATTGAGTTAGTTGTCAGTTTTGTTGTTGTTTGCCTCCTTATTTTGGTGTTTCCCTTCTCAGATCAAGTCTAGATTGAGAAAGAAGAGAATACTCTCTATGTGTGTGTGTGCATGAGGTTTATTATCAGTCCTGGAGGAGAGTCTCTTGCTCATTGCTGTATAGTTGACCCTCCATATCCACAGGTTCTGAACTCATGGATTTAATGAACAACATCTTGAAAACATTTTTTAGAAATCTAAAAATAAGACTTTTGAGTTATTCATCATTTTATATAAAGAACATCATTTTACAACACCATTACCTATAATGGAATTTGAGAATCCATGGATTTTGGTACCAGTGATACCATTCTACAGACCTTGTTGCATGGACTAGTAAAAGTAATAGAAATGGATGAGCCATTTGTCTTTCAGATTGGCCAGCTTGCCTGTCATGCATGCTGTTTGTGAGCACTTACCTTCACAAAGGTCAAGGACACTAGTTTTGTGCAGAGATGTGGGGAGCAAAATGAAGAAAATGCTGCCGGGGGAAAAAAAGTGTTGATATTTCAGGGTGAATCTACACTATAGAAATAATGCAGTTTGACATGACTTTAAGTGCTGCAGCTCCATCCTGTGGAGCTGTGTCCCATGCCAAAACCAGGACAAAGCAAGGTTAAAATGGATTTTACAAACTTACCTATTGCTCTTCCAGGAAGATCCAGAGCTCTCTTTTTCTGTTGTACATTGAGGAGACTTTTTCAGAAAATAGTATAATGCATTCAGGGTACACAGAGTAAAATCTCCAGGACTTTTCCAAAAGCAGGCACTATCTGCCTGGTCTGTCAGAGGGCTGCCTGGTCTGTCAGAGGGCTCTGATGCCTGGCCAAACTACAATTCTATAGGATAGAGTCATGGCATCTAAAGTGGTGTCAAACTGCTTTAATTCTGCAGTATGGATGCACCCCAGTGTCAGTACAAACAATTTTCCCCCCAGTGCTGAGTAAAGAGATATCAAGTACATCCTTACACAGCTCAACAAAGTAAAGATTCCTAAATGGTGCTTGGGTGTAATTCCTCCCTGATGAAATGAGCAATGATACAGCAGAAAGTATCCTTCATGCCACCAGTGGATGGATTATCTTGGCCCTCCTCTGGTGCTGGACATTCAATAATTAAATAATCTATTCTAACTGTACACTCCACCAGAATAGGGTTGGGCTAGGAGTTGGGAAACCTTATCCCCCCTCCCATGGGGAGCCACAACACCCTGTTGCACTTTTGTTGTGTGTTGTGTGCCTTCAAGTCTTTTCCAACTTATGGCGAACCTATCATTGGTTTTTCTTGGCAAGTTTCTTCGGGGGGGGGGGGTTGCCATTGCCATCCTCTGAGGGTGAGGGTGACTTGTCCAGTGGCTTTCTTGGCTGAGTAAGGATTTGGACCCTCTTCTCCAGAGTCATAGTTCAATTCTCAAACCATTATACCACACTCAAGTATCCCCAAATTTATATGTTTCTGAATGGGGAGGTAGAAATGTCTCACACACTTCCTAAGGGGGCTAGGACAATTCTGCCACCTTTCCTTGGGTCCATTTTAGGCCCAAGAGAGACCATTTTTAAAAGAAAGTCAATTAAGAGAATGGAAGTCAACTAGAGGTCATTGAGGAGTGCTGGAGGTCCCCATGGGCTTAAAAAAAGGCCTTCAGGCTATGCTCAAGTAAAGCATGTAAGCTACACTTCCTTCACCCTTGCATTCATGTGAAAATAGGCTTGAGCAGTAGACAAGTTGGAATGAAATATGGCATGTTGGAAGTTTCCAATGCTGGCCTTTCTTATTATTCATGCTTCCTTTTGTTTAGATGGCTGTTATTCTCCAATCTTCCTACTTAAAGACAGGGTTCTTTATTACAGTGATGTTTACTACCAACTTGTTAAACTAAAGATGTAGCACTAAAAGGTAATGAATGGAGATGAGCAATTACATTAAGCAAATTATGAAAATGGGTAACAGCAGTGCGACAGCTATAGTAATTATTTTGTTAAAAATAGCATAGCAGAGCATTTGAGCATTCCAAAGTAGCAATCACAGCAGAGGGATAAGAGATGAGAATCCAAATAAAATGATATTAGAGTCAATAGTCAAGCCTCGAATAAAGTTTAGCGGTGACAGTCTGCGAAACCCAGATCACATGACAAATTGTTTCCTGGGTTGTGGACCCATGCTTGAATCCTCTCCCCAAAGCACATGGGTTTAGATGAACTAGCAATGCTTTCTATTCTTGGATTTCAGTTTGAGGAGAAAAATCATCCTGCAATTGAGGAATGGGAGATAACGTTTTGTCCATAGATTAATGACAACTGGTTCAATTCACATTTCACATACTAATAAGCAGATTAGGACATTCCTTTGTGTTGTGCACTTCTTTTCCAGGACAGTCCTTGATTCAAAATTTGCTCACAAAAGTATGAGCATCTGAAGAAATATTGAGAACAAAATGCTTATATTACAGCACATTGTGCACTAATGGATTTATTAGGGAAAGTTGCAATTGGAAATCAATTTTTGTGCATTTGCCCTCTGATCACAGACTTATGTAAAAATTGGATTAAACAGACTTCAGATAGAGTTCAGAAATATGAAATTTGGGACTACAACTCCTGAATTCTCTAGGCAAACTAGTCAATGGCCATGCTGACTAGGGAATGGGAGTTGTCCAGAAGAGTAATCTTTCCAGGTTCTGTGACTTAGTATATGTGGAGCTAACAGGGATAAGGACTTGCCTGATTTAGCTTTTCTAGGACATCAAAAGTTGGGTTCTACTTTGCAAAAGGCTTAAATGTGGGTCTGAAGTTGTTTTCTGAAAAGGAGTCTGCTTTACATAGTTATAGTAATTGTGCTTAACTTCATTAATAGGGACTTGGAATTCTGTGCTGCAGTTCAGAAGAATTAAAAGACATAGCTATCTTAGTCACTAGAATCAGTAAGCAGAGAGATCTTGTAGCATCTTTCTGACTAACTGAAAAAAAGAAGTTGGCAGCATGAGCTTTCATAGACTTAAGTCTACTTCTTTAGATGTATATTTTGGAAGAGTGGTATAAACCTCTCCAGTAGAGAACATAAAATGATTCAGCTGAATGAAGATCCCAAAATTCAAGGTACTGTAACTGTTACATGAATTTGTAATTGCTTCACCAGCTGAACCCAAAGGGTGCTCAACAATGGCTCCTTTTCATCCTGGAGAGAAATGACCAGTGGTGTCCCACAGGTTCTGTCCTGGGCCCAGTGCTATTCAACATCTTTATTAATAATTTGGATGACAGTATTGGGGGCATAGTTATCAAATTTGCAGATGACACCAGATTAGGGGGAGTAGCTAATACGCCAGAGGACAGGATCACAATTCAAAATGACCTGAATAGACTAGAAGGCTTGGCCAAAGCTAACAAAATGAAATTAAACACAGAGAATTATAAGGTTCTGCAATTAGGGTGGAAAAATGAAATGCACAGATATAGGATGGGGGACACCTGGCTGAACGAGACCACATGTGAAAGGGATCTCGGAGTCCAAGTAGACCACAAGTTGAACATGAGTCAACAGTGCAGCTAAAAAGGCCAATGCAATTTTAGGCTGTATAAATAGAAGTAGAGTGTCTAGATCAAGGGAAGTAATAGTGCCATTCTATTCTCTTTGGTCAGGCTCCACCTAGAATATTGCGTCCAGTTCTGGCCACCACAATTCAAAAAGGATGTGGAGAAACTGGAGCATATCCAAAGGAGGGTAACTAAAATGGTGAAGGGTCTGGAAACCATGCCCTATGAGGAACGACTTAGGGAGCTGGGGATGTTTAGCCTGGAGAAGAGAAGGCTAAGAGGTGATATGATAGGCTAGCCTTGTTTAAATATTTGAAGAGATGTCATATTGAGGAGGGAGCAAACTTGTTTTCAGCTGCTCCAGAGACTACGACTCAGAACAATGGATGCAAGCTCCAGGAAAAGAGATTCCACATCAACATTAGGAGGAACTTCCTGACAGTAAGGGCTATTCGACAGTGGAACAAACTCCCTTGGAGTGTGGTGGAGTCTCCTTCCTTAGAGGTCTTTAAGCAGAGGCTGGGTGGCCATCTGTCGGGGATGGTTTGATGGAGTGTTCCTGCATGGCAGGGGGTTGGACTGGATGGCCCTTGTGGTCTCTTCCAACTCTATGATTCTATTACTCTATGGCCCAAGGGAACTTGATTGGCATCACTGGATTTACAAGGGGCAGAACGATAAAAGAAATCTTGTTTCCTGGCTGGGTTGTACAATGATGGTAAAAGCTTTACTGGGGGAAAAAACTGCTTCTCGTGCAACTGTTAAATGAGCTTTGTCATTTGCTTGAAATATCAGTGGCAATGCTCCATTTCTCATATACCCACATTGAGCAATGTACATATCACTTCTCTGTATTAAGGAATCAATTGGACCATTTCTGTCACATCACTTTTATAATGCTTGAGAAGTAGTGTGATAGAATCCAGTCAGTAGTAGTGGGAGGGGATAAAAAGTTAGGATTGCTGGGAGATGGAGGACTAGGAGCTAAGAGATAAAGAGGAGAGAGGGAGGGAAAGACAAATACAGACAGATGACAGAAAGGCAGGCAGGCAGGTAGGCATAGGCAAGAAGACAGACAGACAGAAACTGTGATCAGGATTCCAGTTCTGTAGCCTTCTTTATATGGCTGTGCAATATAATTTTTTTAAAAAAATGACTATGATTTAGTACACTTGGATTGCATAATGTGAGTACATGATACATTATTATTGTCTGAAGTCTTCACTGTACTTTGCAATTTTTGCTTTGAATGTCAACATTGCTCAGTTGAATGCACACTCAGATGTGTAATGCACACTCAAATGTCCATGTGCATCTCATGTGGCCACTATACACATCCATTCTCATGTGCATTCCATGTACACACCTATGCACCTACATGCACATCAGCACATTCAATGATTCCACGTTTGCAACTCCTCTTTCACAGATTTGAATTGAATGTGGACATTCTTTGTTGGATAAAAAATATCCAACATGCCTCCACAGGAGAACATGCATATGTGTAAAACATTATAAAGATTCTGGCAATTGGTGCAGAGGCAAAGTATTAAATCAAAATTTAACTCCCTGTTACATCGATAGTACACAAAGTGTGCATGGGTTATGAATATCTTTTACCAGGGATGAATGGAATTTTACCATGGAAGCATTTTATACTAAGAATAGAAGTGCAATGCTGCATCAGTCCAAAGGTTTTCTAATCCTAAACTTAACAATAAGGTTGGATACCACTTTAACTGCCATGACTCAATGCTATAGAATTCTGAGAACTGTAGCTTGTTGTGGCACCAGAGCTCTCTGATACAGAAGGCTACAATTCCCAGAATCCCATAGCACTGAGTCATGACAGCTAAAACAGTGTCAGAATTGATTATTTCTGCAGTGTGAATGCAGAGTTTTGTCAAACATCCTTGTTGTAGAATGGTCAAGCAGTGTGTGTGTGTGTGTGTGTGTGTGTGTGTACAATGTTTCCCTAATATTTGCCTGTCAACATATGGTAGCTCCATATGGTAACCCCATGAATTGCCACTATTTTTTCTTGGCAAGCAATACTCAGAGGTGGTTTGCCACCTCTTAAATATAGCCCACAGAACCTGGTCTTCCTAAGTGGTATCTCATCCAAATACTAACCAGGGCTGACCTACTTAGCTTTCAAGGTTACACAAGATCTGGTACCTTCCGGGTATTTAGATCTTGTACAAGCTGCATAAAAAGAAACCCCACCAGAGAGGTGACAGATAGATACCTAGACAGATGACACAATAACATTACCCTTCATGAGCACTACCCTATATAAATCACTCTTGATTTCTGGTTTAAAATGATAACTTTATAAATTATATTTGGAATTGAAGAGGTCATACTTTGGTTCAGATCTTGGATCCTTAACTCATTTGGATTTTCTTCCTTCTTTTTGTGTCAGCTGGTATGCAGCTGAAAATTGGTAGTATACTCAAAAGAAAAAAATAAATGAATCATGGGTTATTAGTTTGGTAGTAGTTCACTCAATGTAAATCCTACCTTTCTGCTAAAAACATTGCTTGGGGACAATAACATCTGAATAAAAATAGGAAAGCAATCAAAACATGAAAGCAATTTGAAAATATAATTAAAATGCCTTGGTAAAAAGAAACAGCAGCCCTCAACCAGTTAAGACCAATAGTGACTCACTGAATGCCAAAATACTGTCTCAATAATGCCTTTGGCTAGTAGCATCTTTAGGTGACTTTTGCTAGGATATCTGAAGTAACTTTTCTGGTGTTTCATAGTGAGGCACCTGATGGCTGAGATTATACATCAAGGAGACATGGAATCACATGTTGACTGCACAATGTCGTCTCATCAGTGAACTGTGATGTTGTGCAACTGAGTAACCAAATCCACATTTTTTTCAGTATGCTCAATGTGCAACTTAACCAATGCACTTACATCCATTCACAAGATTCATCCATGTGTAGTGGGCATGTACATCTATGCAAAACTTTGCAGAATAAATGTGCACATCCATGTGCAAGGCACAATGGTGGTGCATGCACATGCCTGCTTCTGCAACCTTGAACATGGTCATTTCATGTAATAAAAAAAAAAAATGATACAACTGGTTCCACAGGGGAAATTGCTCACTGACAGGATTTGAACCAATGTGATATAGTAGTTTGAGCATTGGGCTATGATTATGGCAAAAAGGCTTTGAATCCCGGCTCTGCCATAGAAACCCACTGGATGACTGTGGGCAAATCATACTCTCTCACCTTCAGAGGATGGCAATGGCAAATCCCCACTGAAGAAATTTGCCAAGAAAGCCCCATGATAACTTCATCTTAGGGTTGCTATAAGTAAGATATGACTAGAAAGTACACAACAACCACAACTCCTTGCAGATTTTTTTTTTTAATCGGACTGCACAACAGCTGCTGGACATCCACATCCACACATCTCCCTTATGACAATACCAATCGTCCATCCTTTTGTTGATCCCTCAGATCTTTCTCTAAGTACACTGGCAGAACCTTACAGTCCATCAGCTTCAGATAGGATCTTAGCCATTCACTGCCAGTAAAAGGAAAACAGTGATTTATTCAGCTAATATTTCATGGGCAGGGAAGTTCCTAAACCTCTGATTAGCCACTGAGCAGATTTTTGTGCATGGTTCCACCAAGTTAGCTCAATATAACATTTAGGTCACTATGGAGAAAATGAATTTCAGAGTGCAGAGTTTATTCATCCTCAAATATGTATTCCTCTAGCCAAAATATTACTGAAAATAGCTCTTTTAATTCAACTGCAGGTTAAAGGTTGATGTGAACAGGGGAGTACATGTGCAGGTTAAGCCAATGGTCACTGCAGGAACCATTATTTTATGTTATGTTTTACTTTCTTGAGTCATCTGAATTGAAGGAAGAATGGAAATCAAATAAGAGAAGATATTAGTTTAGCCAGCTGGCCAAAGACATGATATAATTTTTTAATGAGAAAAGAAATTAAAAGGCTGGGAATGTGTAGAGGTGTCTTGGGGAAAAGATTTAATAGGGAAATAGTGGCTGTGATCTGCAAACAAGTTAGATCAGAATATATTAACTTGAGCCAATTCCATCCTATTCACATTTATAGGAAGAAATAATCTTAAATCCATAAAGTCGTATATGAGTAATATTTTCAGCGGGATCATTTCTGGCATCGGTTTGTGTCATAGTCCCCCAAATAGACTCTATTAAGTTCTATGAGAGAGATGAGAGCTGCACAAGGCAATGATTGCATTAGCACACTGCAACCAACCATTTCTATTGGGGTATACATAGAAGTATGGGAGGCTGATGGATTTATTGCTAAGGGTACAGTGGATCCACTCTTGGTTTTATGGCCACTCCTCCCACAAGGCATCACGTTATACAGATGTCAGTCAGGTGTTCAACCTGAATCCCAACAGTGATCCAGCACTGGGAGAAAATTCCCTACAATCTTGTTATTAGCTTCTCTCAAGTTGATTCTGACTCATGGCAACCCTGAAGATGAGAGATACCCAGGTATTCCTGTCTTCCACTGCTCTGCTCTAAACAAGCACCTAATTTTAGAGATATATTGGTACATAGCAAGTTAAAACAGCCCATGAGATCCATTAATTTGCTAAAAGCAACCAATAGACCCATAGGACGGTTCCCTTGAGGAAACTGCACTGTGTGCAGTAACTGTTGTAGATTAATGTTATTTAAGAATCCAATTAATCAAAAAGAATATCACCTCAAAAGTGTCTTTACTTGCAATTCCAGTATGGTCATTAATAGGAGGATTCATGCACCATTAGTCAAACAGTTTTTGGAATTTCAGAATGATATTAAAGATATTAAATTTTGGTGTGTAGAAAAAGTCATTGCCCTAAACATGCAAGAATATGAAACACTGAGCAGAAGGGAAATCTATTGGATACATCACTTGGGTAGTCCGACTCCCTTAGGTCCTAATGAAGAGATAGATTGGATGATGGTATTTAATGGATATTGTATACCAATCCACTCCCTTGTTATGGTCCTAAGGAGCATTCTATAGTTTGTTCTGTCTGTATAGCCCTAAGGAGCATTGAAACTTTTTTTTTTATTTTCTCACATAGATTTTTGGTGTTGATATTAATTATCTTTGTTTGTTCCCATGATTGTACTACATGTTTTATATACACACATATACATTAATATGTTGGATTGATATGTTTGTTTTGCAAAAAAAACAAAAACAAAAACAAAAAAAAAAACAACTGGTTAGAGATGTGTAGCATATTTATTCAACATAAGTTTGGCCAGAACCAGGACCTATTTGCCAGAGCAAACACTCCATGTAACAGCTGGGTATTTGTACCTGGCTATTTAAGTCTTATACTTACAAGATAGAGATCAGACTGTGGAAAAACAGAAGAGAAATAGGTGATTACTCTATATGCTGATTACTTTGCATATTGTAAGATTTGTTTATGGTAAGCAATTTGTTTTATGTACTATCATATTTTTAATTCACACTGTTTACAGTTAATGAACAATGTTGAGGTTTTTCATTTGTTTTTGGTGATAAGGGAATTTACATATGTACTAAAGCCACTGAAGAAAACCATCAGTTGAAATGCGTCTGGCTGGAAATAATGGTGGATGTGAATGATAGGGCACCAAAGGATTTTACCCCCACCCCAAGTTCATCATCACAGGCAATTGTCTTCCAAAGGATTTTTGTGGCATTTGAGACTGATTATTGCATTCCCAGAGATCATAGGACCCAAGTTCTTCTGTTGTATATTCTTGTAAACTACAACAATAACTCTGAGACATTCAGAACAAGTGGTGTATCAATTTAACAGAAAAGACATAACGTTGTGTAAATCTGGGTGATTCCAGAGGCTTCTATGAAGCTCTTAAAGCAGTGTTTGGACCTACATACCAGGTCCAAAGCTCCTTATATAGTACAGATGGTCAAACACTAATCACAGACAAAGCCTCCATCCTGAATCAATGGGCTGAACATTTCCAAGGTCTCTTCAGTGCCAGCCGAGTAGTTCAAGTGAAAATGAACTGGACATGGCTCTCACCTTGAAAGAAACCATTGGGGTGAAACAGATGGGCAGGAAAAAGTGGCTTGAAGATGCCTTTTCTGAAGCCACATTGAAACCCCACCAACCATACCACCGGCTCTCAAGGAAGCTGGACTGCTCATGTCATGACCACGTGACATGACTTCAAGCCAGGAAGAAGTGGAAAAAAACTGCTTCTTTTTGAAACAGCTTTTCTCTGCATAAGGGCACTTTTCTGCTGGCTTCAAGGCATGTGTCATCTAAATGCCATACCTTCAAGCCAGCTTGAAAGCACCTCTTTTTGCCTGTCTGTTTGGCCTCATTGAGGTCATACAGCAGATGAAAAATGGCAAGTCAGCCGGGATTGATTGAATCCCACCTGAAGCTTGGAAACACGGAGGTCATGTACTCCATGCTACATTCCACAAGCTCCTTGTTGGGAAAAAGGTGAACTGCCATAAGATCTCCAAGATGCAGTTATCATCACCCTGTATAAGAAAAAAGGAGCAAATTCCGATTGCTCAAACTATCGAGGTATAACACTGTTCTCCATTGCTGGAAAAATCCTTGCAAGGATACTCCTCAACAGATTAGTTCCTTCAATTGCAGAAGAACTTCTCCCTGAAAGCCAATGTGGCTTCAGAGCTAATAGGAGCACTACAGATATGGTATTTGCTCTTAGACAACTGCAAAAGAAATGTAGAGAGCAAAACAAAGGACTCTATGTAACATTTGTCAACCTTATCAAAGCCTTCGATACTGTGAGTAGAAAAGTTCTGTGGCAGATGCTGGAACGCCTAGGATGTTCCCCTAAATTCCTCAAAATGATTATCTTGCTACATGAGGGCCAGCACGGTCAAGTCAGATATGGTGATGCTCTCTCAGAGCCCTTTCTAATAACTAATGGTGTGAAACAAGGTTGTGCTCTTGCTCCAAAACTATTTACAGTCTTTTTCAGCATGATGCTCCAAAGGGCTACAGCAGGTCTTGAAGAAGACGGCATCTATATACGTTACCATACTGATGGTAGCTTGTTTAACTTAAGCCGTCTGAGGGCTCGCACAAAGACTCTAAACTATCTAGTCCGTGAGCTGCTTTTTGCTGATGATGCTTGCTCCCTCCTCAATATGACATCCCTTCAAATATTTAAACAGGGCTATCATATCACCTCTTAACCTTCTCTTCTCCAGGCTAAACATTCCCAGTTCCCTGAGGCGTTCCTCATAGGGCATGGTTTCCAGACCCTTCACCATCTTAGTTGCCCTCCTTTGGACATGCTCCAGTTTCTCCACATCTTTTTTGAATTGTGGTGCCCAGAATTGGACACAGTATTCCAGGTGGGGCCTGACCAAAGCAGAATAGAGTGGCACTATAACTTCCCTTGATCTAGAAACTATACTTCTATTGATGCAGCCTAAAATTGCATTGGTTTTTTTAGCTGCCGCATCACACTGTTGACTCATGTTCAGCTTATGGTCTACTTGGACTCCTAGATCCCTTTCACATGTGGTCTCATTCAGCCAGGTGTCCCCCATCCTATATCTGTGCATTTCATTTTTCCGCCCTAAGTGCAGAACCTTACATTTCTCCGCATTGAATTTCATTTTGTTAGCACTGGCCCAGCTTTCTAGTCTATTCAGGTCATTTTGAATTTTGATCCTGTCCTCTGGGGTATTAGCTACTCCTCCCAGTTTAGTGTCATCTGCAAATATGATAAGTATGCCCCCAATTCTGTCATCCAAATCATTAATAAAGACATTGAATAGCACTGGGCCCAGGACAGAACCCTGTGGGACCCCACTGGTCACTTCTCTCCAGGATGAAAAGGAGCCATTGTTGAGCACCCTTTGAGTTCGGCCAGTCAACCAATTACAAATCCATGTAACAGTTAACTTGTCTAGCCCACATTTTGCAAGCTTGTTTGCAAGAATGTCATGGGGAACCTTGTCAAAGGCCTTACTGAAATCGAGGTATACTATATCCACAGCATTCCCTTCATCTACCAAGCTGGTAATTTTATCAAAAAAAGAGATCAGGTTCGTTTGGCATGACTTGTTTCTCTGAAACCCATGTTGGCTTTTTGTGATTATGGCATTGGCCTCTAAATGTTCACAGACTCTCTGCTTAATGATCTGCTCTAGAATCTTTCCTGGAATTGATGTCAGTCTAACTGGATGATAATTGTTGGGATCCTCTTTTTTCCCTTTTTGAAGATGTGCACAACGTTTGCCCTCCTCCAGTCTGCTGGGACTTCTCCTGTTCTCCAGGAGTTCTCAAAGATTATTGCCAATAGCTCTGATATTACATTTGCCAGTTCTTTTAATACTCTAGGATGTAGTTCATCTGGTCCTGGAGATTTATATTCATTTAGGTTAACCAGGTATTCCTGTACTACCTCTTTACTTATTCTGTGCTGAAATTCCTCTATTCTGTCTCCTGTTCCATTATCCTTAGGTTGAGCACCCTTTGCCTTTTCTGAGAAGACTGAAGCAAAGAAGGTGTTGAGTAATTCTGCCTTTTCTCTGTCCCCTGTTAGCATTTTGCCATCTTCTGCACACAGTGGCCCTACTGTTTCCTTCTTCTTCCTTTTGCTGCGGACATATCCAAAAAAAGCCCTTTTTATTGTTCTTAACCTCTCTAGCAAGCCTGAGTTCATTCTGCGCTTTAGCTTTTCTGACTTTATCCCTACATGTGCTGGCTATTTGTTTGAATTCCTCTTTCGTGATTTCCCCATTTTTCCATTTCTTATACATGTTCCGTTTAAAACTTAGCTCAGTTGAAAGTTCCTTAGTCATCCATCCTGGCTTCTTGAGACATCTTCCATTTTTCTTCCTCATTGGAACTGTTTGAAATTGTGCCTTCAATATCTCCCTTTTGAGAAACTCCCATCCGTCTTGAACTCCCTTTTCTTGTAGTATTCTTGACCATAGGATCACCCCCAGTATTTCTCTAAGTTTATTGAAATCAGCTCTCCTAAAGTCTAGAGTGTGTGTCTGACTATGCCTAGCTTCTCCTTTCCACTGTATTACAAACTCCAGGAGAACATGATCACTTCCACCTAAGGATCCCACCACTTGCACCCCATCAACTAGGTCTTCCCTGTTGGTTAAGATTAGATCCAAAATAGCTGATCCCCTTGTTGCCTCTTCCACCTTTTGGACAATGAAATTGTCTTCCAGGCAAGTGAGGAATTTGCTAGACTTTGAGGATTTGGCTGAGTTTGACTTCCAGCAAATATCAGGATAGTTGAAGTCACCCATCACTACTACATCTCTCTTTTCTGAGTATGTGATTATCTGTTCTAGAAAGGCATCATTCAATTCCTCTGCCTGAGTCGGGGGTCTGTAGTAGACTCCCACAGTAACATCCCTGTTATTTCCCTCTCCTTTAATTTTTATCCAGATGCTCTCCACCTGGCTTCCAGTATTGACTTCCTGCATCTCTTCACTGGTATAAATATCCCTGACATATAATGCTATTCCTCCTCCTTTCCTGCTTGGCCTGTTTCTCTTAAAAAGTTTATACCCCTCTATTTCTACATTCCAATCATGAGACTCATCCCACCAGGTTTCAGTGATGCCTATTATATCATATTTCCCTTGTTGTGCTAGGAGTTCAAGTTCATCCTGCTTATTTCCCATACTCTGTGCATTAGTGGAGAGGCATTTAAGACCATGTGTCCTCTTTACTTGCTGCTTTTGCACATTTTTTTGCCTCCTACTGTTGGGTCCTTGCACTGTTTGCCTTGTTCCCTCTATGCCACTTGGACTATTCTCTCCATCCCTTTTGCCTTCCAGAATAATGTCTCCCTCCCCCACATAACTCAGTTTAAAGCCCTCCTGATCAGATTCTTCAGACTGTTGGCAAAAAGTTTTTGCCAACTGGTGTGAGATGCAGTCCATCCCTTGCCAGAAGTCCCCCCTCATGGAACCTCAGCCCATGATCCATGGTCCCTCTGATCCAGGTAGGGATGCAGCTGGCGTATCAGCTGAAGCTGATAACAGGCGCTCCTGACTGCTGCATTCACCTGACTAGTCATGTGAAGCGATGAGTCAAGGAGTACCCCCAGACTGCGAACTGGGTCCTTCGAGGAGAGTGTGACTCCATCTAGGACCGAAAGATGTATTCCCGAACCTGGTTTTGGGCCTGTAATCACTAGTACCTCTGTTTTGTCTGGATTGAGTTTCAGCCTGTTTTTCCTCATCCAATCCATTACCGCTGCAAGGCAGTCATTAAGAGGAGAGACGCCATCTGAAGTCAGAACCGACGATCTGGTCATGGAGAGGTATATCTGAGTGTCGTCAGCGGACTGAAGACACTGAGCTCCATGCCCCTGAATGATCTCACCCAGCGGCTTCACGTAGACATTAAATAGCATCGGGGACAGGATGGCACCCTGAGGGATGCCACTATTAAGCTCAATCTTGGAGGAGCAACTGTCCCCGAGCTTCACCCTTTGAGATCTCCCAGAGATCTCATGTCTTGATTTCAGACCCCTTTTACAAGGTTCCCCATGACATTCTTGCAAACAAGCTAGAAAAATGTGGATTAGACCATGCAACTGTTAAATGGATTTGTAATTGGTTGACCAGTTGAACCAAAACTTGCTCAGAAATGCTGCCTCTTCATCCTGGAGAGAAGTGTCCGGTGGCTACAGGGTTCTTTCCTGGGTCCAAGTGTTATTCAATATCTTTACCAATGACTTAGATGAAAGAATAGGGAGCATGCTTACCAAATTTACCAAATTGGAAAGCTGAGCCAAAGTTAACAAAATGAATTTCAACACAGAGAAATGTAAGGTACTGCACTTAGGGTGAAAGTCCAGACTTTAGTATGAGCACAAATAGTTATGACTGCTGGAATTTTGTAAGTTCTTTGGCATTATTTTTCTTTGCTTCATCTTTTACATCCTTCATTACATGCCCTTAAATTTTACCCTCAACATATCCACAGGTCATATCAAAACCAATAATTTTAGCCACAGAACCTGCTCTTTACTTATATATGAGATCGACTTATAATTGAGAATTCATGGTAACTCTTAAGTTAGCTGGAGATAGCTTGCTTTCCTCTTCATTATTCACTAGAGGTGAGCAAAGGGACAATTTTGTGGCCCTTGACACTTTAGATTAAGAGAAAATGGGTGTCCAGGCCTTAAAGCAGGACTGGGCAAAGTGTAGCACATGCCCAGATTAACCTCTCCAATGTTATTTTTAAATCTCTTGATCTCTCCAAACTCCCAAAGGGTGAATTACATCTCCGGGGGGGGGGGGGGGAGTATTTGTCTGCTTAAAGAAGGAGAGCAAGGAGTCTGTCATTCTAGCCTCTCAAGGGAAAAAGCAAAATGGGCATCCACTGAGAAGACCATGTCAGATGCCCCTTCTAATTATGTCTGTGAAAGCAGTGAGAATCCTTAAAGTTCTCAGGCCCAGGCAAAC
The DNA here is from genome assembly GCA_034509955.1 of Urosaurus nigricauda. Taxonomy (NCBI): domain Eukaryota; kingdom Metazoa; phylum Chordata; class Lepidosauria; order Squamata; family Phrynosomatidae; genus Urosaurus; species Urosaurus nigricauda. The sequence goes on along the minus strand of JAOEGL010000004.1, from coordinate 244,923,254 downwards.
TTATACAGGGAGACACCGTCTGGTTCTGTTAGATGTCACAACCAACTCTTTAAACTGTGCCCAGAAGCAGGCAAGCATTCAGTGGTGCTGTTAGAGCAGGGAACTGCACAGTCCTTGTAAGTTATCCCAGTTAACAACCTAGCTGCATCTCTTTATACCTACAGGAGTATCCAAATACTTTTTAAAGGCAACCCCACACAGAATGCCTTGAGTCCCATTTGGGAAAAAAGTGGCAAACAAATGAAATTAATAAATAATCCAAAACAGATGTAACTCAGACATGTGTCACTATGGCCAGATCAGGCATCTCCAGGAATGTGTGTAGTTTCACACTAGCTTTTATGTGTGTAAACACATTCCTGACTACAGGAAAATCTGGACTCAAGGTAGAGTAAAAGAGTACACCGAAATTGTGAACCTGTGTCTACAGGAGGAGTATAACTCCACCTAGCACAGCTTTAATTTCCTTCTTCTGATCTATCAGTCAATGGACGAGTGTGAACATTAGGTTATGCATTTGGTTGCCCATTTGCTATTTTGTGCAATATTTCTTTTTCAGCCCAAGCGGTGCCTAGCACAATTAATGCCATGCACAGCTGTTTATATTATGCAACCCTGATGTTGTAGCAGTGCTTTAGGTTTCCTCCATTAAGGCCATCTGTGAACTTACAAGCCTATAGCTATAGGGCAAGGCACAATGAGTGCATCATTGAGCTTTGATGGACCATGCAAGCCTTGCCTTTTGCCCTCTGGAATGTTCACTGGCACATTCTCTAGCAGACCAATCTTTTTCAGTGTGATAACACTGCTCCTGGGATGCTTTGAACACCACAAGCATCTGCAAAAGACCATTTAGGCCAATTAAGTTAAGTAGCCTCTAAAGAAAGCTCAACTTGATTATATCATCAAGCTGGTTGCGAAGGGTTGATATATATATGAACAGAAATTAATGAAGGAACTAAACATGCTGCATAGGGTTGAAACAAGATAAACAGGAGGTGGTTGAAGGTACTTGGCATTTGCAGCTCTCCTGGATTCTTGATTTCGAGTCCTTCAGCACTCATGCATTGATGAGGAAAGCTATGATAATTTCCATAATGATGCCAAGCATACAGGTTAGACTCACAGCAGGAAGCTCTCTCCTGCCGCCCAAATCAAGGTTTGCAAATGCCATTGTGTCTTTAGTCCTCATTTCTAGATTATTAGTAGGCATCTGCACATGGTATTATATTAATAATTCCTTTTGTGTATACTGCCTAAGAGGCTTATCTCTGTGAAAAGTCAGATCTGGAGCATATTTAACAAGTATATTTTTGCAGAAGAGAGATATTTTTGCTAATATTTTATACCAGGCAATGCATAAATGTTAAGAGACATGCTGAAACTGCAGGGTTTTTTTCCCCATGTGATTACACTAGTTTAACCTCCACTTTTGGAAGTGTAAATCACCACTATTCCGGATAGTGCGTTATTAGTACACCAACAGCACAAAGACTTCATCATCCACAAGAATATTTTAAACCCATTTCTTGGAAGATCATAAATGTTCCCATGGAAGGAAGATAAGACATTTGAAATGAAAACACACACACAAGTACACATGAATTGGGGGGGGGGGGAGAGAGAGTGGGACCATTCTGTAACTATCCAAACCCTTTCTCTATACCAGACTGGGTATATAATGTCATTTCTCTATATTATTTTGGGCAACTGTAGGAGGCTAAGGGAACAAATTACCAACTCCACAGAGAAGTTGGTGGGTTGCACTGCCCACTGCACTGTCCCACAAGAAAACTATAGGGCCACCTCAGAGAGGAGTACAATCACAGTTACAGTTATCCTCCTCTTAATTAGCGCCACCCGACTCACCAGGCCGGCGCAGTTGCCGCGCGCGGGAAGCGCCATGTTGCGCTCCCGCCACGCTCTCCTTCCCGGCAGCCTTTGCGAGGGCGGGCTCCCTCGCGATTGGCTGTCGTGGAGGAGAGCGCGGGAAGGTAGCCCGCCTTTTTCTGGGACGGACTACGCGTCCCAGAATGCATTGCGAGTGAGGCGGGCTGCCTGATTACCTTGGCGGCCCGCCCCTCGCCGTCATTGGACAAGGCCAGCCTGGGGGCGGGGCTTCTATTACGTGGCAGCCCCGGATTGGCCCATTGGCCTATATATTCGGGCTGTGGGCTCAGAGGATCGCCATTGCCTTGCTCGGCTCTGAGGCGTTCAGAGCCGAGCGCCGAAGCTCCGGGTGAGTCGGCCCGGGTTTTTTCGGGGCAATTTTTTCCCTGCCCTGGCAAGCAGCCTGGGTCAGGGTGACCATCAAGGGAGTGCGCCACACAAGGCTGTGGGCGCATTGGGTGGCCTTCGTCCCCCCTCCTCCCCCCCCGCGGTTATCAAGGAACCGCAGTTGCGCCACACAAGGTGTGGGCGCATTGGGTGGCCTCCGCCCCCCCCCCGCGGTTATTAAACAAACCGCGGTTCTTTGGGGTTGTGAGGGTGAGTTTAACCCCCCCCTGCGGTTTTTTCACAGGGTTTTTCAGGAGTTTGCTGGCCTGCGAACTGTGGCGGGCATAAGCCTCAGTTCGACGGGGGGGGGGTAGTTCTTACTCCTCCTCTGTTTTATTTTCTTTTGGGCGGTGATCGCGGCTGTAGCCCTGCTGAGCCCGCCCTCTTTTGCCCCCATCCACCTCTTTTTCTGGGTTCTTTTTTGTGGGGGTGAGGAGCGTTTACCCTAGCCTCCGGATCTGGACTGCATTGCTTGGGGGCATTTTAGCGAGGGCAGTGATCGCAGCCGCGGCCCTGCTGAGCCTGCCCTCTTAAATTTTGTTCTCCTTGTGGGGGCAGTGATCGCGGATTCGTCCCTGCTGAGCCCGCCCCTCCCTCTTTTATTGACTTGTCTGGAAGTCCAGTTTATTTTGCAGGTTGCCCTATAGACTTTGGGCTGCGATGCCTTCTAAGACAAAAGGTGCTAGCAAGCAGCAGACGGCCCCGTCAGCTCGCACTGGGCGCACTTCAACATCTCGTGGTCGGAATGCTTCGGGTGCAGTGGCCCGTCTGAACGAGGTACCTCAAAGTATTGTGCCGCCAGGCGGTCCGGCTGGTGTAGGCTCTTCGTCAGGCGACGGGCCTTCTTTGCAAGCGTCGTCGGTTATCTCTCAAAAGATGGCGGCGGAGCTGGCGCGGTCTTTTTCCGATATCATCTCCAAGGCACTAGCAGCTAGTGGTTCTCCATCGGTGGCTGGTGTGGCACCAACGGTGACTGAGGGAAATAATCAAGCTTCGGTCGGGGCGACAGGTTCGGTTCAGGCGTCGAGCTCTACACTCGGGACCCAGGCTTGCGAGGTTGCTGGGCAGTTGGCGGATTCGAGTTCCAGCTCGTCTTCCAGCTCCAGCTCTTCGTCGGATTCGTCCAGTTCCAACGACGAAGTTTTGGCGTTGGCGTCAACAGCTGATTCGTCCAGGAAGAAGCGAAAACACAAGAAGAATTCGAAGAAGAAGAAGAAGAAGTCGAGGCGTTCCGCCTCGCGTGCATCTGGGACTGTGGTGGGGCAGGAGGGTATGTCCTCGGGCGCCCCTGATGGTCGGGATGGATACTGGGTTGAGCACGTCTGGGCTCCCGGTTTACCTTTGTGGGCCATCAGGAGGAGGGCTTGGAGACCTGGTCTGCAGGGGGTATGGGTCAACGCTCAGGCCTCCTCCATCCCTGTTTCTGCTCCTGGAGACCGCCCTCCGGGCTCACACCTTTCCAAGAAAGTACGGAAGCTCATTTTGCGGGGGTGTTATGTTGATGTCTTCACCCTCCTCCAGCCGAAGGGTCAGGAGGCTTGGGCCGTCACTTCTCCAAAGCGTGCCAAGAGGCACCCTAAAGTTCGGCCTGCTGAGCCTAACTTTTCTAACTGGCTGGAGGGCTATACTGTGTTTAAGGCGGTGGTGTCCATGGCTTTTCCCGAGAGGGCCTGGCATCTCGATTGCCATTTGTTGCATGTCCTTCGGGCTAGGTCTGTAGCAGGGGAGGCAGCAGCCATTGCGTACGACGCAGCTTTCAGGCAGCAGGCATCTCTTAGCTCTCGCGAGCGATGGGATCAACTCCACAGCGAAATTTGGCTTTTAGAAGTAGGCCCACTAGCTAAGTCCAAAGGTGCCTTCAAGGCATCTGGTAAGCGGGATCGTAGGCTCGCTTGCTGGGATTTCAATGCGGGCCGCTGCACGCGGGCTCATTGTAGATACAAACATTGCTGTGAGCTGTGCAGAGGTTCTCACCCCAAGATCTCCTGCTCTCGCAATAGTTCTCAGCCCTTTCGACAGGGGCGCCCTGCCCATACGGCAGCCGGCAAGCGTGACGGGGCCCCTGCCTCTGATGCCAGTGGGTCAGGGAGCCAGAAATGAGGTGCCTTCAATTCCTCTTCAGGGGTTCGCAATGGCTTGATCGCCCGTTAATGTGGGAGCCCTTTTACCTCTCTTGGAGGTTTATCCTCATAAAGAGGCTGCTCGAATGCTGGCTGATGGGTTCTCATATGGTTTTCGTATCCCAGTGGTGGCCCCTCCTCCTCCTTCGGTGGCAAAAAATTTAAAGTCGGCCCGAGACATGCCTGACGTCCTCCTTAGCAAGATTAATAAAGAAATTGAGGCTGGTCGGATTGAAGGGCCTTTCAGCTCCCCTCCTTTTGTTGATCTGCATGTTTCTCCGCTTGGGGTAGTTCCCAAGAAGGCACCAGGGGAGTTCAGACTCATTCACCACTTGTCTCACCCACCTGGGGCCTCGGTGAATGATGCCATTCCCGATGAGTTGTGTTCCGTGAAGTATGCCTCTTTTGACCATGCGGTCCGTTTGGTTCGCTCTTGTGGAAAAGGGGCGTTAATGGCCAAATGTGATATTCAATCGGCCTTTCGACTGTTACCGGTTCACCCTAATGATTTTCGTTTGCTAGGTTTCAAAGTAGGAGAAGGGTGGTATTTTGATAAGGCCATGCCAATGGGGTGCTCCTTCAGTTGTGCAGCGTTTGAGACCTTTAGTACTTTTCTTGAATGGGAGCTCAAATGACGGGCATGCTCCCCGTTGGTGACACATTATTTGGATGATTTTTTGTTTGTAGGAAGGGCGGGCACCGATGAGTGTAGGAAGCTCTTAGACACTTTCTCTGCCCTGGCCCTAGAGATTGGGGTACCTCTGGCTAAGGAGAAAACAGGGTCCTGCGTCATCTCTCACTTTCTTGGGCATTCAATTGGACTCCGTCCGTGGCACCTCATCCTTGCCCCAGACTAAACTGTTAGCGCTCAGGGCCCTTTTAGCGGATTTTCTGGTTGCCAAAAAAGCCACGTTAAAGCAAGTCCAATCATTACTGGGGCACCTTAATTTCGCATGCCGTGTGGTGGCGCCGGGTCGGGCCTTTTGCTTTAGGCTGGCCAGGGCAACAGTTGGCGCTCACCTCCCCCACCATCGGGTTAGGATCTCGAAGGGAGTAAAAGACGATCTCAGAGTTTGGGAATCTTTCCTTTCCAATTTTAACGGTGTGGCCATCTGGCAAAAGTCCTGGCAAATAGGTGACCGTTTACAAGTTCATTCCGATGCAGCCAGGAGTATAGGTTTTGGCATCTATTTTCAAGGTCATTGGTGTGCACAAAGGTGGCCGCAGGAATGGGCTCAGGGCAATGTGTTGAAGGACTTGACCTTTCTGGAATTGTTTCCGATTGTGGTTGCTATTCGCATTTGGTGTGCGGATTTTGCCAACAAGAAGATCACGTTTTGGTGTGATAACCAGGCGGTTGTCAACGTGGTCAACAGTATGTCTTCTTCATCTGAGAGAGTCATGTTATTGGTCAGGAGACTGGTTCTTGATTGCTTAATTAATAACATTTCTTTTTCTGCTCGGTTCGTGCCTGGACTTGAGAATAACATCGGTGATGCTCTCTCTCGCTTCCAGGAGGAACGTTTCCGTCGTTTGGCTCCGGAGGCGGACCCCTCCCCAGTTCCGTTTCCTCGGGAGTTGTGGGACCTTGGACCTCTATCATTATGAATGGCATTTTGTCGTCTATTGCTCCTTCCACTCAAAAGGCTTATAGGAGGGTTTTTCCCAAGTTATCTGCATATTTTAGAGCCTGTAATATCCCGGCTCATTGGCCCATTCAGTCCTCTATTGTCCTTGGCTTCATGGCCTGGCTATTTTCTAATGGGTCCTCCCCTCGGGCCATCTCGGTTACGCTGGCAGGCATATCTTTCTTTGCAAAAGCCTCCGGCCTAGGTGATCCTTGTGCTTCCTTTCAAGTCAGGCGGACCCCGGAAGGTTGGAGGCGATCCCGGGGTCCTTCTTTGGATGCCAGACGTCCCATCACGCTGTCGCTGCTCGAGCAGCTTGTTGCTGTTTTACCTGTTATTTGCTCTTCCCACTATGAGGCCGGCCTTTTTCGTGCTGTTTTCGTTACTGCTTTTTTCGGGGCCCTGAGGTTGGGGGAGCTTGTTCCTAATTCCGCCAATGACAACTCCGAGCGTTCTCTTCAGGTTGGGGATGTTTGCTTCTCTACGAGCTCTGTTTGCTTATTGGTACGGAGGTCCAAATGTGACCAGTTGGGGAGGGGGTCCACTATCACATTGAACCGCTTTAAGGGCTCGCTGGTGTGCCCCGTCCGAACTTTGCATGCCTTCCTGGATGTACGCCCAGCTGGTGCAGGCTCCTTATTCTGCCACTCTAACGGAGCTCCTGTTACGCGTTATCAGCTGGTAGCAGTGCTGCGTTTGGCCCTCAGACATTTGGGTATGCCAGCGAAGGAATTTGGGGGACATTCTTTCCGGATTGGGGCAGCTACTTCGGCTGCTCAAATTGGACTGTCAGCTGACTCTATCAAACAATTGGGTCGTTGGAAATCCAGGGCTTATCTGGGTTATATCCGACCGGACCGGGACCTTGCTGGGGGTCATTGATTGTTTTGCTGTTCTATTGGTTTTGTGTGGAGCCCGAATGCGTTGCTGATAGGGTTGGCGGCAGGCGGTTCGTTCCTCACTGTCTGTTTGGCGGCAGCATAGGCCTGGATCTGGGGTGAGGGGTTTCCAGGGCTCGATGGCTCTGGATCGGGAGTCCTCGCGACCCGGGTGTATGGAGCGTGCTGATGTGGCCAGTGCGGGGGCCACAGTCAGTTGACACCCGGTGACTAGAGTGCCTTGCAAATCGATTGGGTGGAGCACAGTTGCCCGACTGTGCTTTAGGGCGGGGCTTGGCACCTACGTCATCCCGATGCTTGGCTACAAGCAACCATTCATTAGCCAACGGGGGTTTGGCTGATGTCCAGATCCAGACCTTATGCTTTGGGCCAACCCTATTGTTTGTGTTGGTTTAAAATAAAGTTGTGGCCATGTTCACTCCAGCCTTGTGTATCTGTGCTTTATTGTGGCGCCTGACCTGCGAGGCAATCAATCTCTCTCTGTGCACCTCAGTTTCAAAGGGAAAGGAGTCTAACATATGGGCTCTGCAGTCATTTCTTTCACACACCTACAGATGGAATAGAGAGTTAGGCTTAGACAACAACAGCAGCAGCAGCAGCAACAACAACAACAATCAGACTGGCCTATTTTTATTTTTGCAGAAAGCAGTTTCATGAGAATTCATCCAAATAGTTAATATGAAACTTGCCGTAAATGAAGAATTTTGAAAATTTCTGAGATCATTTTGGTGTGGTCTTTGTGGAAAGGAGGATATAAAATGATTGTATGTTTCAATGTCAATTCACCATTCTCCTAGCATAGATTTCACTCCTTGCACAGGAGGGAATCCTGTCCACATAACAAAGCTTTGCCTTTTCTGATCCTTCACTGTGCCCTGTGTCTTGTTGAAGTCCTGGCAGGATTCACATCTTGAGGAAATCATAGGATCCAGCCTTGCTTGGGCACTGATTGTGCCAGTATTGATTTTTCTTTTACAAGGTTTCCCCCCAACAAAGGCACACACAGATAAAACAACAACAACAACAGCAATAATGTTCCAGTGCATACAATAATGATAGATCATGACAAAGTAATAGCAACTGATTAACTGCCCAAAAGATGTTGTCCATGTTGCTGGATCTGACACCCATGATCCTTTAAATTGAATGTGGAAACTCACACTTTCATAAAAACCTAAGCAGGAGTGTTACTGGTTAGTTTCAACTAGAGTACACCAAATGAATCAGCTGGTGAATAGTGAGTCCATGGTTTGGTAAATAACATCAAAAACTATATATGTGGGGTTAACAATAGGAACCAGGCCCATGCCTGTATGAAAATATGCAGTGCCCTCTTGCACTATTTTCTGAACCCATAATTCCTGCAAAGGAAATTGTAGAGGGGTTTCAGCCAAGCTTGATTTCTTTTCACTATCTTATCTGTGTAACCAAGCCATAGCTTGTGAAGATGCAGGAGAAGACATCTAGGAATGTATCCCTGGAAAGTATCCCTGGGAACTCATACTACTATCTTGATTTTCAGTGTGGCCTTCTGTGGATGTGGATGGAATACAATACTAGAGTAATTGAAACTTAGAATTGGAAGGGATCACAATGAACATCTAGTTTAACTCCTTGTTGTGAAGAAAAACACAACAAAAGCACTCTTGATGCCCACTCATCTTCTGTCTAAAGGCCTTCAATGGTGAAGGGCATAATTGCAAAATAGATGCAATTATTTGGATAGGTCAAAAATTATAACAGGTACCAATATAACAAACAATGTGCTTCTTAAAATATTTTGTTTTTTGAAGTGATGGCAGTGGTTTTACAATTACTCAGACAAGGCTAATGCTATCTGGCAATAGATAATCTATCTCCCTTACTAACAACTAATAACTGTGAAAATAAAATAAAAAATACAAACCACTTTAGCCAACCGCAAGAGTGTTTTCAAAATGCTCTTTTCCAAGCAAACGCCTCATTATATATCCTTCTGCAAAATTAATTGAAACCTTAGAAAAAGCAGTTGTTCACTCATCATGCCTGAAGCTTAGCTGTGTTTCACTGAAGCCTTGCTATGAAATATTTAACAAGGATATTAGAGGCTTGTGGTGTTCTTGCAGTTGCAGTGAAAACTGTTAAACCACATCGAGAGTATGAAGGGAGAGGGAGGAGACTTTTGGCATCCTCATCGGTCATTAATACTGACACCTCTAAAGAATATCTTGCAATGGATTTTAGGGATGTAATGCCCAATTTTCAAGAAATAGAATCTTTTTATAGACTACTAGAAGGCCAAAATGGAAAGAAAGAGGAGAAAAGAAAGGGCAGGATTAGAGTTGGAAAAGAACAGATGGCTAGTTTAGGAGAAAAGTGTAGCTTCATCTACATGGCAGAAAGAACAATTTGATTACTTAATGGACAGGAAATGATTATGGCCAGAATCTTGCTGGTTTATTATGCATTTGTAAGTTTCATTGTGGAAAAACTTAATTCAGTTCAAAGTCATATACATGCAGCACCCTTGCACATGGATGCAATTTGCATGTGAATGTGCACACACAATTGGTTGTGCATTTGGTTGCGGTTTTTGGGTTCAGTTGTGCAACTGAATCATTCTACACAAAGACTTCATAGCACAATTGATATTATAAACCTCCAAAGAAGGAGACTCCGCCATGCTTTGAGGCAGGATGTTCCACTGTTAAACAGCTCTTATTGACTTGAAATGCATTGGATCAATAACAACAACAACAACGACAACAACAATAATTTATATCCTACTTTTCTCTTGTCAAACAATCAAAGCGGCTTACATCTACAAGTTTGTCCAATGCACAGTACATTGTATATATAATAAATAATATTATAATATAATAAAAAAAGAATTAAACATATTACAATTAAAATTCATCAATTAAAACAAATAAAAATAACAAGATAATCGCTTAAGTCATCCAGCACAACTGTATGGTCAACATGTGCCAGACGTTGGCCAAAGAGTTACACCGGAAGACCTACAAATGCCTGAAGAAGTTTTATTTCTAGGAATCTCCAGGTCCTCCAGAGCAACTCCGCGGTCAATATCTGCTGGACGTTGCCTCTGGTCATCCTTTCGCTGCAAGAATGCTGACCACTAGCCCTCTCCGGCCACCCTGGCCTTGTCCGTAGCCCTACAAGACTGATGGCAGCTGTCTTCTTTTCAGGCTCCAGTAGCTCCAGAAGATGGGCTTCTGGACAGAGGAGGCCATGGTGGCCCTGGCGGCCACCGGACGCATCGATGGGGCCATCTCCCTACTGATCGGAAGCCATGTTGGGACCGAAGCTGCGGTGATGACTGAGCACCAAAGGCCTCCTTTGGGTCACAAAGTGGCGAGGAAGTAGAGGACGAAGGCCAGGGATGGAGAAGTGGAGGTCTGGGCAGCAGGCCGGACACTGGTCAGTGCTGACTGAGGACGGATGGATACAGGTTGAGGGTCACTGGAAGGACTGACCGGTCCAGCTGTCCAAGACAGGAAAGCAAGCCAGGACTGCAGACCAGTCAACCGAGACTTGGGGGGATGATGGGGCTTGTAGTGGGACCTCTCTCAATTATGGGTTTGCTTGTTTTATTTATCTCTTTGGCAGTAAAACGGGTAAGTAGAGAGCCAACCTGGCGCAATTGTGGTGTCTTGACCAAAACAGAACAGAGCGATACTATAACTTCCCTCCGTGTAGATGATAAATTCCTATTGATGCAGCCTAGGATCATCTTGGCTTTTTAAGCCACTGCATCACAATGTTGGGCTCAGGTCTATTCCAACACCTAGATCCCTTTTTGCACGCATCCCATCCTCACCATTCAGCTTTGGGGACTGAAGGGTATTTTAATCGTGTAAGCTTCTTATGGTTTGAAATACAGAACTGTTGCAGTGGGGAGGGCAGTTCTTGGCAGGTAGTAACCCAAAAGTATCAAGATCATAGGCTATCAGTTGGAAGGGACCACAAGTACCGTCCAGTCCAATCCACTGCCATGCAGGATTTCACTCCAAACAGATGGCCACCCAGCCTGTTTAAAACAGTTTTTGAACTGCTGATGGAAGGACAGCAAGCAGGAGCCCATTCTGGTCTTCCTGGGAAGGGAGTTCCAGAGCCAAGGATCAGCTGCCAAGAAGGCCTTTTCTTGTGCCCTCACCAGCTGTGCTTGTGATGGTGGTGGGACTGAGAGAAGGAGCCCTCCTGATGATCTCAGAGCCCAGGCCAGTTCATAACTCTGCCTGGACCTGAGCCATATAGGGCTTATAGTCATAACCAACACTTTGAATTGTGCCAGAAACAAACTGGTAGCCAGTTTCAACAGGGGCATAGTATAATCTATATAACTTACCCAGCTAATGTTCTGGCTGCATCTCTTTGGACCAGCTGAAATTTCGAAACACTCTTCAAAAGCAAGCCCGAGTAAAGCATTTCACACTGGTCCAAACAGAATGTAACTAAGGCTGTGGCAAAATCCAGAATTTCAAGGAATGGACACAGTTGGTTCACAAGCTTTAAAAGTACAAAAGCACTTCTGGCCATCTCAGAGACCTGGGCCTCCAGGAGTATCCTCAAACTTGAGGGGGGATGTAACCCATCCAACACAGGGCCTATTCCCTGATATGCCTTTCAGTGAATCAGGAGCACCTTATTCTTGTCTGGATTAAGTTTCAATTTGTTTGCCCTCATCCAGTCTATTATTGATGACAGGTGTTCTACAATGTCTATTCATTTCTACATGTCTACATATATCTCCTGAGCACAGGCTTGCAGCCTCCCTAATTCTATTTATGACTTTTTTTGGACCCCAAAGCAGAGTTTACCACTTGGTGGGCTCTTCTTTTAATTCACAGATGAACAAACTGTGTCCCCTGTGTGGCATGTGTCCCCTGGACTCCACTTTTGCACCCCACGAACCCACTCATATATCCTTCAAAGATTTTCAACTCATTCCCAAATTTTTAAAGACTTTTTTTTTTTTTGCACAACCTTGGGGTGTTTTTTACTTGAAAATTGCACGGGGAGCCATAAAAACATGCAAGACATCTCTCTCCAGTTCCACACATAAATTTTGCCAAGACTCTCTGCCGCAATCCTCTTTCTTAACTGGAGCCCTTTTCAAAATGGTAGTGAATTACCATCACTTCTGGTCACCATTTTAATAAGACATAAGTGGAACGCAGATAGAAGTATTTGGGAACATTATTGGGTTGTGTCCTTGGTTGGATAGAGTTGGAAGGATGAAACTGACCCCTGGACTCTCTTCATTTGTCCATCCATTTTTCCTTGTATCGCTTATGGGAAAATATAAAACAGAGAAGAGAATAGGCAGCACCATAAACTATATCAGATTTGCTTTTGTTTTTTGCTCTAGTTTTATAAGCCTCTAGTGCATCTCCAACTGGTAAAGTTAGTCATGTCCTTTTAGCAGCCATTTGAATTGCAACAAATGTATCGATATTAATAATAAAAGCATAGAGCTGCAAAAGACTATAAGGGCCATCAGGTCCAAACCCCTGCCATGCAGAAATATACAGTCAAAGCACTCCTGAAAGATGGTCATCTAGCCTCTGTTTAAAAACTTCCCAAGTAGGAGACTCAACCACACTCCAAGGCAGGATATTCCACTGAAATGAACATAAAACCAATTTCTGAACAAGCCTGAAAGCCAGAATACTAAGGGACAAGAAGCACAAGCTTCCTGTCCCTCCTGGTGATTATGGCATCTGAAAGAGTACTTGCCTTAAACGGTGAAATGGGTTACACTTTTCTTCTTAAATCTAATGATCCATCCATTTGGGGAGGGGACAGGAATAATTTGGAATCATATCTCAGGTGAAGGTCAAGGTCATAACATAAATATTATTATGCAACACAATAATACCTGAACAGCTTTCTAATTGTAGATGCACAGCCTGAACAAAAGTCCATTATAGGCATCTATTTCTGAAATGCATTTGCTTTCCACTCCATTGGCATTTTATATTACAACTCCTACAAACCCAAAGTAATAGGCAATCCAGATGCAGTCATGATGTGGCTTGTAAAATTTGATCGGCTGAACATAAGATTAATAATTTTGCTTAACCTTCATTACATTCATTCATTCATTCATTTCTTTCTTTACTTTTTTTTAAAGCAACAAGCAGTCATCCAGTCAAGTCAGAGATGCCTGCACAGCAACCCACAGAGGACATGCCCAACTGTCACCACCTAAGAACAACAGCTTATCTTTTATATATTAATTATGGAGTACAGAGTTTCATCCATGGTTATGATCTGAAGACATTTGGCAAATGTGATGTTTGCATAAACAAAATGAATAACATCACACCATTGTGAGTAATTCTTCCAGGATAATTAATCCAGTGTGAGAAAGAAAAGGCATTAACATGGTGATGTAGCCATTTTGAGTGAATTCCAGTTCCTAGCTCCAACTAAAGTAGGCTCATCAAATCAATAGAGTTTATGTAAGTGTTGGCTTATTAGGTTCCCAATGATAGTATAGTATGGAACGGGAGTAGGAATTATGTAGCCCCCTCCCCCCTCCCCAGTGTTGAAAGCCAACATTTCTTACAATTGAGTATATTGGCTGGAGATGCTTGGAGTTGCAGTCCAAGAACATTTGGAGATCCACATGATGCCCACCCATGGAACAGATTCTTTCATAATCTGGAATATACTACTACTACTATTAGCCCTCCTTTCCCTGGAGATCAAGGCAGGTTACAATAAAAATAGTAAAAATACCTAATACATTAATCATAAAATTTCACAGTCCCCAACCCATCACCAACATAAAAAATGACACTTAATTACAAATAACAAAAAAGGACAAACAAAATACAAATTCAAGTTAAAATTAACTGAAACAGTTAAATGATAGGCAGATAGAGGGAATCTGAAGTCTGATAAGATTAGGAAAGATAGAGAAAGAAGAAAGTAATAAGAAAGAAAAAGAAGAAAAGATGAGGAAGGAGAAAGAAGAAAAGAATGTAAAGAAAGTTAAAGGAAGTTAAGGGAAGTTAAGGAGGGAAGAGTCATAGATGTTAAGAGGAGAAAGGATGGTTCAAAATGGAGTATCATGGAGTATTATAAATAAAGCTAATATATATAAAGATGATAATAATAATAATAATAATAATAATAATGGAGTGTAATAGAAAGAGAGCAAAGAGAGCAATAGTTGAAGGCCACCACCGTCAAATATTTCAAATGATAAGTTAAGATTGCAAAGTAACATACTTAAAGGTATGTATGTTTGAAAATATGTATTTGTGATAATATTAAGTTGTGATTGTATGATTAATGTTTGATGGTTTTAAAAGATTTTTAAAATATCTAATAATTTTTTTTTAAAAAGATAGGCAGATAGTAAAAATAGCTATGGGTAGACGGGGTTATCTTTTATATTTGGGAGGTCAATCAGACAGGGAAGGCCTGCCGAAAAAGGCATCAAGGGTGATAATCTGATGGATCTCCTCTTGCAGTTCATTCCACAGTTTTGGAGCGGCTGATTGAATGGTCCTCTGGGAAACAGCAGTCAACCTGGTCTTCATTGACTGTAGTAGGTTCTTCCGGAGGACCTGAGAGGACCCCATCTCCTCCCCAGGACCTACTTCCAGAGATTTTTTTTTTTTTATTGGAGATGTTATAGACTAAACATGAAAGGGCATATGCTCTGCTCTTGCCTGTAACCATGGGCATGACTTGATGGTAAATATGTAAACAAATGCCTCAAAAAACATTGTGTCAGAGATGAGTTAAATGTCTCTGTGGTATTTTTCCTGAAACATATTATTCATATGTGTATTATTCACATGGGCTAATTGCCCATTGATATTGCAGTTGTCCAATGAGTAGCAGACATGTTTGAAGATTTTGATTAAGCAAAAGAATATTAATATTATTAATAACATTAAAAATATTAAACAGAAGCTGGATGACCATCTGGTCATCTGTCGGAGATACTTTGATCCCTGCATGGTGAGGGTTAGACAATGGTCCTTGAGGTATTTCTAACTCTATGATTCTAGGATTCTATGATAATAGATTTGTAAATCCTGGTGGGTAAAAAAAGGTGTCTTATACATTGAATCATTGTTGTCAGCATCAAAAACCAACCAAATAACCAACCAAACTAGCCAAGATCCTGCATCAGAAGATACGATGTGAATTTCTGCCATGTTGGAACTACATCCTATCTTGCCTGTCTTCACCTTTAAAAGCTACCTTTTAGCTTCTGCACCCACCAACTCAATTTTTTAAAAAAAGCCACGATCGTGAGTCTGCAAGACCTGAGCAGGGCTATTGATGACAGGGTAACTTGGAGGTCTCAAATGGGCTTGTCATAAGTCAATTTAACAGCTGTTAACAATAAAGCCACCATTTATTGCCACTTGCTAGCCCCTGGAAGAGTGCAAGGGTGCAGTGGAGAAGTGTTCAGCTATGTACATGAAGCTGGATACAGAGCACCAATGGCATGCTTCAGACCTCCAGAAAGTTTAGAGCAATCTGAGACTAATTGCAGAGACATAGCTGGATGCTTCTCCATCTTCACTATGATCATCTGGGTTTCCACTAGTCAGTAAATGGCTGTACTGGAGTATGAGCAGAAACTAAAAGACAGCTTTTTGGAGGAAGCTGATCATGGTTCAAGAGAGAAACAGGATTCTGACCTCTACAGTGAACAAAAAATAGAATTTTCAACGGCTTAAGTTACACCATTGTAAATCATTAACAAGATGTGACTCACTGGTCTGTCAGGTCTTTCTTTGTCCTCCTTTTTCTTTTTTTAAATACATCGGCCAGAATGTCTATCTGTGTGTGTCAGCCATGTGTATATTCCCCTACTAACATTTTCATTGGATGAGGTGCTCAGCATTCAGTTTAAGGTTGTGGAAACAGAAATGTGCATGCAGAAGCATTGGGAAATTGGCTTCCACTCATAAATGTGTGCACTCACACATGCATGTATACACAAAGATGCACATATGCATGCACATTCAGTTGTACATTGGGTATGTATTTTGTTTCATGACATTGTCATTCAACACAGGGGCTGCTCAGCACAATCAATGCCTAACTTCTCATTTGAAGAATTACAATGCACAGTTCCATTGTAGTTTGTACAAAAATGTTGTGTTTAACAATGAAGTAAACAATAAAATAAAATAGGGAAATCATCAAAAATACTGTAATTATGCAAAAAATATCCAAATGTACCAGTGAGAAAATTGCCCAGTGAGAGGAAATGTTTTCATACTCAAGATCATGAATGAAATAAACCAACATTAACATCACAAATAAATCCTATGAACTGGTCTTTTTTCATTTTAGTGGCATAACAGTGTACAAAATTAGCCACCCTATGCATTCATTTGTTCATGAAATATCGGTCTTACCTCCTACAATAGGCTCTTAGCAGCTACCATCCAAAAAAATCCCACAATACCATACAATATATATCATTTACTCACATTTAAAGATGCACAGAAGTGAAGGAAGTTAAAAACCAATTAAACAAGACAGAGGGTGGATTGTTAAGTTTAGAAAGTATTGAACAAATTGCTAATTGTTCCTTAAACGCCACTGTCTCCTCTGCAAAACAATCACATGCAAATTCTGTGCAGAATATATTACAAATTTCAAACTGACTTTTATATAGCAGGAAGAAATCTGTTGAAGTTACTCATTGCTCCCCTCAAAAAGAAACGTAATAAAGAATTACATCCATATGACCCCTACATCCCAATGCAGATTGCAATTATTTCAAACCATCATTGTGTTCATAGTTGTTACCACCTGTTGGTCAACCTTCTGGTGACAAGTCTCAACCTTCTTAGTGGCCTTGGTTCTCAGACATGCTGTCTGCCTTCAGGGACATCATCAAAGCTTTACCAGTTCAGAAGAAACTTCCAGAGCCTGTGCTCTCCTGGAATACCCTTAAAGAGTCTGGTGACACCTGTGTGTCACAATGACAAGAGAGAAGATGACTTGAAGAAGGAGGATCGATATCATGTTAATCACCAAATCAATGAGAGATATTTTTGTACTCCTTCTTTAGGAACCTAGAAAACATGCTCTCTGTCCCCCATCTCTTCCTAAATATATCATGTCTGTTTCCGTACCATGTCTGAAGGTGGGGCAACCTGTATTCTCATAGTTTCAAATGACTTCAAACATGCTGCATGGTTCAACATTATCCAAAGTGTGTGTGTGTGTGTGGGGGGGGGGGGAATGACAGTTGTAAGTTCTCCCATGTAACATCTTCCTCTGACCTAAATAATATAATTCAAACTTGCTACGACATGAAAGTAGATCTACTAGAGACATATTTAATGGACAGGAGTAAATTTCATAAATAACAATATAAATCATTAAGGACATCATCTACACAGTTTCAACAAGCATATTAACTCTCAATCAATGGTTAGAAAGTCCAGCAGGTCAATGTATTGTTGTTATTTTAATCTGTGGCTTAGCTTGGTCTATCATCTTGTCAGCTCATTTGCTCATTATTCTCTATGATGCATTCTTCCTGAGTGTAAGACATCCACCGATCATTGATTTATTTTAGCAGTGCATTATTTTATTTATTTTACAAACCATCCATAAACAGGACTCATATGGGAAGAATAGCCATCTAAGCCGGATATTGCCAAAAATTTTCAGACACACACTACTTCTTTGCTTGATTGCTAGGCAACAGAATTTACTAATCCTATGGGAAAACCACCGCCTCTTATTTGGATTTTGACTTATTCAGAGTGGGAATTGGATGGCACTAATTCTAATGAATTAAGTGGGTACTTCACTAATGAGAATCTCTTTTCAGTTTGATTGACTTTTAGACAGATAGTATGTTGAATATTTTCCTAAGTGGGAGAAACATTTATGCACATTCTGGCAAAAATGAAAATCTTCTTTTATTTCAATCCAGACAGAAGAAAAAATTATTTCAGCATTTTCCTGTCCATTCCACAATAATACAAGGGCTTCTTCTGCTCAGTTTTTGAGAACTGTTCTCAGATCTTTTTCTGCTGTTATTCATGGTCCAAGACTTTGTTGGGGAAAAATCATTTTTGTAAAAACAATCATTTTTTTTCCTTTGCAGAATGCATATATTGTATGAAAAATACATGGATCCATGTGCAAAAAGCCCCAAACTTTTTGTACAGAAAACACATGCTGAAAAATGACTCTTTTTTTCTGTGCATGAATGCATGGATTTGTGTAAATTGCTCCAGTTATATGCAATTTGCACTTTACACAATCTGTACATAGAAATACACAGATTCCCATGCAGAAAAAAATGTGTAGATTTCTTGCATAACATTTCAATGCACACACATACATAAAAACAATGCCACTTGAAATCAATATTTTCTGGAAAAAATGTGTCTGATATTTTCTACTGTTTTTTGATTTGTTGGTCATTGTGGATGTCAGAATTTAAACTGTGTGCAATGAGCCATTCCTTTGATGGGATTCACCTTTTTAATGGCAGCTGTTTCCTCTCTGTGATTAATTAGTGGACCGTGAAGAGTGGAAGGGCATTGGTGAAGGGTCAGTTTGTGTCCTTATAACAGATGTGGACCAATGACATCATCTCTTCACACCTCAAGGAGATCCCTTTGAGGTCTCAGCAGATGATGTGGTTGTTCTGTATCTGGTTATAGGATAGGGATATGATTCTTCACAGGTCTGGCCAGGATATTCTGTGAGCAGCTTGGAATATCTTACCCCTGGAGCTGTCCTGACAGTTACCTGGCCCTCTATTCCCATGTAGGAACATCTCTTTGCATGGATGTCATGCTGAGTAACCTGGAGCATCTGCTGCCATGGGTCATTCACTTCTCAAGTCAGAATGAGGTACCCAGTGACAGCCAAATGGCCAAGCACCTTGTTCTGGCCTTGGAGTAAGAAACTGGCAACAGCAGTGGATGTGCTGGGTCACTCAGTTGGATGTACATGCAGACAGCCACCCTAGCACAGGAATAGATGATTTTCCAAGAAGATCCAAAGTAAGAGGTAAGTATTTAAAATCATGTTGGGTGTGTTTTCCACTAGTTCTGGTGCTGAACGTGCCAGAAATCATCCAGAATGTTCACACTGGCACCAGCTTTTGGGTTGTGCATTGTCTGAACAGGATGCTACCAGAACAGGGGGAAAATGTGGCTTTTGGCCCATGCAAACAAGGCCTAAATTTCTTCTCAAAGGAAGCAAAGAGTAATTTTAACATTTTTTCCTACTGCAAGAAGGTCTTCAAAAACCACACCATCAGAGGGAGAGAGAGGCCTGCCAGCTCCACCTGGCCTAAACTAAGAAGAAGAGCCCTCTCTCCAGACCATCTGTCCTGGTCCAGGCCTTAGAGGGAGAGAAGAACTGCTGCACCCAATCCTCTTCTTCACCACTATTCTCTTCTTTTGTGTCATGTCTTTTTAGATTGCAAGCCTGAGGGCAGGGAACCGTCTAATTAAAAATAGTAATTGTAAGCTGCTCTGATAGCCTTTAAGGCTGAAGGGCAGGATATAAATACTCAATTACTCAATCAATCAATAATCTGCAGTTCTGCAGCTATTCCATGCAAAATTCACTTGTGGTTGTTTTGCACAAAAGCAACATTTTTCTGCACAAGAAACAACATTTTCTTATATTCCATGTTCCAATCAGCAACTTGGGTGCTCCAGTCTGAAGTGATATCACTCAGTAACTTTCCAACTCTCAAGCTGAGTTCTTAGAGTTATCCAAACTTACATTTTTTTCAATTTGTGAGGTCCTTGTAGTATCTTGATTGAGAATATGCAAGTGAAGAACTACTCTACAGGAGACATAACTAGTTATAGCATGACTATATCTTCTGTTTAATGTTGTTTATATGTTCTGGTTGTTATCTCAGTCTTTTACATTTTAATTTGTGATTTCTACATTACTTTGAATGTCCAAAACTGAAGGGAAAAAATTGTTGGGACAGTCCTAGCTTTCCATGAACTGCACATAGGTTTCTATATAACCCTGAGTACAATAAGCAAGATCACTGAACATTAGCCAGTTGCTTAATAACAGGCTTTAAACAACTTTCTAGTGCTTGTAGCTTTAAGAAAGGGCATTCTTGTTCTTTCCTTCGCCACAAAGGGCTGGTTATACACTAAGTTGATGGTCTTCTTTTCCACATTGATCATGAAGAATTTAACATCAGAAAACATGTACTATAAAGCAGCTTTTATGTGATGAATGTCGGAACATATTTTATTTATATATGAAATGATGAGATGTCTAGCTCACCTTTCCATTGAAGAATAGAATACAAACTGGGGGAAAGACTGGAGCAGAGTATTCAGCAGTACAGGGGCCTTGAAGAGGAAGTGGGACCAGCTTCAATGGCATTTTTGCACTGGGCTGATGCTCAATTTAAGCCAATGTCTCCGTGTTTGGCACTTTTTATGCAACTCATCTTGGGCTTCAGGACCCTTCCCAGTATAACCTGCACATACAACCTGCTGCAAGACTTCTAATTCAAACAACATGATAAAAGGAAGAACCTAGCAGGTGGAGGTGGTATCGAATTATTTATTTATTTTATTAACAAACTATAAAATAACACAATTCAAGAGCCATAGCGCGTGCGCACTCACACATACACACACACAATACAATATAAACATAACTGCATCTATTTAAATTCTTATTTGTATCTTGATTTCTTACCATCTCACCCTTTCTCTCTGGTTCTTCCCACCCTTATCTCATCCATCTCATCCATTCCTTTTAATTTCCTTCCCTTCCTTATCTTCCATCTAATATAATCTCCTCTTTAACCTTCCCCACAATTCTACTCTTTTTTTCTTTTTCTTTTTCTTTTTTGGAGGTGTACTTAAGGACACTGCACCTTATTCATTTATGGTATCTCAAAACAACACAAAAGGTAGGACACAAACTGTGGTCAGGGTACTGGTGTTGGCCCTCAGGAGTTTCCCCACCACCCTGTTCATGATCTTTCTGGCATGGCTTAGGCCACAGCCAGTTTCATCTACTGCAGACACCTCTTTCCCATTCTCCCCTGTAAAACTCTGTTATTGGTAGGTGGGCAGGAGAAGGGATAGGGAGGAGGAGGAGGAGGAGGAGGAGGAGGAGGAGGAGGAGGAGGAAAGTAGCAATGGTACAGGTGATGCAACAACTGGAAGCAGTGTTGCCACCAACAGAAGAAGACAGGCAACAACAAGTTGCTGTTAGTACCAGCTGCCTGATTGATCATCAGTGTTTGCCTGAACACCACTTAGGACATTACCACATGCATGCTTTAGCACTTTATTTGTCCAATTCATATCCATGAGAAAATAACAATATTAAAACACTTCTTACTGCACATCCCTTTTAATGGTACAACAGTCCTGCTTTGATGGCAAATGCTTACTGTCCTGTTTTTCTGCATGATGTATTGACACTTCTCTCCTCCCTCAATTTTAACTCATCCTTGCAAGAATATCTTTCATCCCTGCACTGGAGAGGGAGAGAAGGAATCACAGGACATTTCCTGTTTAACTCTCGTTTAACTCTCATTTAAATCCTGTTTGCCCCCTAGTGTGAAAAAGCAGTCTGTCATGGTTCCATCCTATTAAATCATGTGTTATGGAATTTAGTGAGGCACTTAAATTTTTCTACTAGAGATTGCTCTAGTGCATTTTCTGAACTATATCTCCCAAGCATAATATAGTAACAACTGCAGAATGCTACAAATCACATAATTCTACAGGATGGAGCCATAACAGTTAAAGAAATATCAAATTGCTGTTACAGTGTCATATAGACACATTCATAATTGTTTCCAGATCTACTTGGAATGGACTTCTTCCCTGCCAGCATATGAAAAAAAAATGTCTGGCTTAGTTAAGTCTGTGATTCAAGTTGAGTTTTTATTTTATCTTTCATTTATATTAGCTAGTGTTGCTTAGTTTTGTTGGATGCCAGTTTGAGAAATGTATAATAGCATCTCTCACAGACAATCATGCCATTTTATTCTGAGGGAACAATCCCTAGAGATGGAAACATTCTAAAATTGTAACACAATTTTGTTTGAATGTCCTGTGTTTTATTGAAGAAGCTAAAACCACACCAAACACAAAATTAGATGAGGATTTCCTACTTTTAACATAACTGTATATGCATTAGTTTCATTGTCTTCCACAAGTTGAAAAAGTTTCTACATATTTAAATCTGTCCATTAAAGTAAACAAAGCAATTTACTGGTCCATTTTGACTAGTAAGTGGAGACTGCCTTGGCACATTTTATTTTAAAATGCCTTTTTCTCTCTCTCCCTTGTATGTCTCCCCCTCCCATTTCTGCACTTCTCCCTTATAAAGAAAGATTTTGTAAAAATCATCCGCTGGCATTCTTCTCTATATAGTCTGAATTATACTTTCCTGGAACTGTTATGGTCCATCAGGTCAGTAAAACACAAAATATTCCCTAAGCTCGTCCCAGCACAATAGCTTGTAATGGCTCCAAAAGAGCTGTCATAGTCGATCGTGTCAGTAAACAGCTTTGATATGGCTGTTTTCCCTTGGTTTCTACAGTTTATATGACAGGAAGAATCACTCCCAAATGTGGCTATGGAACACAGTCATTTTTCTCTTTCTTTTTCCCATTTGCTAGCAGGCACAGTAGACAGCCAACATCATGTAGCACTTTGAGCACTGGACTCGGACTCAGGAGGGCAGTGTCTGGATCCTTGTTCAGCCATGGAAACATATTGGGTGACCCTAGGTAAATCACATACTCTCAGGCCTTGTCTTTACTGGTCAAAGTACTTAGGAGGAGGGGAAGCCTGGACTATCCTGATCCCAAAGCTGGGCTGACGTCCTGCCGTTATGGGGTCATCCACTTCCATGCAGGAGCAACTGTCTGTACAGGTGTTCCACAGATTAACGCACCAGGTCTGCTGCCATTGTGGGTCACTCACTTCTGAGATCAGAAAAAAGCACCCAGCAATCAAATGGCTGAGCACCTCATTCTGACCTCAAACTGAGCAACTGGCAAGAGTGGCAGATGTGCTGAGTGGCTTAGTGGTGGAACACCCATGCAGACAGCTGTCCTGGTACAGGAATGGAGGGCTTCTGATTTTCCTGGAAGTTTTTTTTTTTAAAGGATGCTTATTTTAGAAGAGGCAGACACAGCTCCACCATGCCTAAGACTGGAGGA
Source organism: Urosaurus nigricauda (assembly GCA_034509955.1). Taxonomy (NCBI): domain Eukaryota; kingdom Metazoa; phylum Chordata; class Lepidosauria; order Squamata; family Phrynosomatidae; genus Urosaurus; species Urosaurus nigricauda. The sequence continues at coordinate 244,900,132 of JAOEGL010000004.1, read as the reverse complement.
AGATTAAAGGTCCTCCCTTCATCTTAACTACCAACACAGTTCATGGCCTTGGAGGAAAAGAAGAATTGGCAGTATCTGCTGGACTTGATCCTCTTCCCCACTGCCATTTCCTTCTTGTCATCCACCCAAGCACATGGAATCCAGGCAAGTTACCACAATAGAAGAGTACAATGTAATACAATGTAATACAACACAATTCAATAAATATCAAAAGAATACATTACAAATAAATAAAAGTCATAATTAATCCCTTCCCTCCCAGCACAGCTCCATCCAACTAATATTAAATAAAGTAAAACAAAATACAAACCTATCATAATACCAAAATAAAAAGGAAGAAAGTATGAAAAAAATACAAATTACAAAACGCAATACATAAGATAATAATAGTTATAGTATAATATAACATATAATCAACTGACAATAATTGACTCTAGCTAGAGGGGAAATACACATACACACACATACACACACACAAAATATCAAGCAACAGTAATACAGTTATAACAAGGGCTAGAGTCCAGGTACCCTCACAGACATTATAAAATACAATTCCTCATAATTAATTTTAAAAAAAACCACACACAACTATAATTAGTTCAGGGTTCAATAGAAACTTGAGGACAGACAACTGTCAAATTAGTAATCTGTAAACTGCTCTGAGAGCCTTTGTGGCTGAAGTGAAGTACAAATATTCTAAATAAATAAATAAATAAATAAATTTAAGGTTGTTATACCCTGGTCCTGGTGCTGAATGTGCTGAACGTTGTCTGGACTGGTAGCACCAAAACCAGCAGTTGGGTCATGTATAATCTGAACAGGACACCTTGAGAACAGGGGAGAAACAGGCCTTTTGGCCCAGGCAGACAAGACCCATGAGTTACAAGAAGGCAATGGATAACTTCTTCAGAATACTGTACATATTGTCAAGAAAATCCTAGGATAGGGTTATCATAAATTGGAGTCTACTTGAAGGCACACAATAGCAACAACAACAACAACATTTTCAGAATCTTCATTCAGGGTGCAAACATAGACATAAAAGGCTAGTGGACAGTTTTTGCCACTGCAACTCCTTATGTGCCGCATCAGTGCAGTCAGGCCATCCCTGCTAGTGATGTTTGCTTATTTCTAGGAAAAATTTCTACCCAACTTCATCCCCAATTTTTCTCTCTCTTGAAGCTTAAGCTTCACCAAAACTGTTGACCAAAAATATCCCTGGGGCAGTTGGGGTGCTGAAAGAATTTTAGAAGTCACCAGGGAAGTTTGCAAATTTGGAGGTTGGTGCATAGTTTCTCTACCCATGGTGCACACAGTTACTTGGAAGCAATTCCCATTTAATTTGATGGGGTTTACTCCTTAGTAGGCATGTGCAAAGTTGTACTGTTGGCAGAAGGAACAATGGAGTTTATCACAGGGGAAGAATTTCTCTCAATTTCGAAAGAAATGGAAGTGAGGCCAGTTCGGAATTGAGTAAATTCGCTAGTTCAGCTAATTTACGTGATTGCGTATTGACACTGCATTGCGTTCAGATCTGCCCGAAATTGCCTCCCAGTGCCCAAAATTGCATGTGATAGTTTCTCACACAATCACATGAAACCCCATGAATGCGTTCGGAAGGACTTCCCTTTGCCCGAAAATGTATGTGATCAGTTTTCACGCAATCACTCGAAACCCCATGATTGCATTCAGATTGCCATTGGATTATACTTCCAATTCCCTTCATGTGATAAACTCCAATGAAGATTTTCAGGCTGTATCCAGAACTCATGTCCCACGGTCTGAAAGCTTTGTGAACATATCAATATCAATATATCAATATATATATATATATATATATATATATATTCCTTCTGTTAGGCTTGCCCTAACAGAACTGTTCCTCATTTCATCAAGCTACAGATTATCATTATTTAATACAAACTATGATTTGGGAGAACCATCTAAATAAGAAATGACACAGCGACATTACTATGTCTTTTTTCCCACCCAGTCTTGGAGTGGAGGACTCTCTCAAACCACAGTTCCCTGATTCAGACATAAGGGTAAACAGGATTCAGATACAAGAGAAAACCAGAAGGTTGTTTGTAAACCAAGGCTGTAAGTTCCACTGGTGAGCTCCAAAGAAGGAGGGAGAAGGTGCATGTATAAATGCATACACACATGCTCGCACACAAACACACATATACTGCACACTTATTTCTGATCCCCCAAATCACATAAGCATAATATCAGGATATAGTGATACAGTCTTGGTGTCTTTCTGATAATTTGTTCGTTTGCAGTGTACATGTAAGAGAGATATGATGGAACAGATTCATTTGTGGTGCAGGATCAAGTGTGAACGGTGACAGTGGTAGTGCCAAAACAGCACTAGTATCTCCTAGACTTTTTAGCATTACAGCAGACAAATAATAATAATAATAATAGCAGTCAGAAATATGTATCAAAAGCCATTGTAGATACTGAGGAAAAGTGTTTACCACTGCTGTTAATTGCCTGTTAACATTTATTGATCTTTGTCAATTAACAAGTCACATGGAAGGGACAACTACGTTGAATGACAAGGCATCGTGACTCATAGGGAGAACATGAATCAAATGAATGAGCCTCTTTTTATATATATTTATATATCTTTTTATATCTTGAAGCCATCACAATTTCTGAGTTCAGTTGAAAACACCCACTTCACATTCCAGTCAAATAGCTGGGTTAATCTCTTGCTGCTAATAAAGAGTCTATGGCAACTAAAAGGCACTTCAGGTTGCATTCATTGTGGTATACATTTTTAAGAGCCAGTTGTGTAATAGCTTCATAAGGAATTAAACATAAAAATAGACATCTGCCATACATCCGCATGCCGAATCTAATCACAAATGACAGTTAGCTGTGTGACTCTTTGCCAGCCTCAACAGATTAATGACTGAAGATGGTGGAAATAAGTGAAGTAACTATATATATATATATATATATATATATATATATATACACACACACACATACACACATACATACATAATTATATCTTATCATCTTATCATGTATGAAAATAAGGAATGCTAACCGGTCCCTATTTAAATCTATATCTCATTTCCTCTCTTCACTTCTTATCATGAACTCCCTTTCACCTTCTAGATTTTTCCCCAGTCTATTTCCCCCTCTTCTATGTCTAACAAGTGGGTTTTATCTCTCATGAATTGCATGTGTTTATACATTTGTTCTTACATTACCAAACTACCTTATATTTTACTTATATAAAATATAAACCTCTCATTTTTACCAAATAAATCTATTATTTTCTAACATTCATTAACCTATTAACCCAAAACATGACAAAAAACACCAACTAAACAAACAAAACAAATGAATAAAACAAATCAATACCCAACTCACTCCTCTAAAAACCTGACAGACAAAAAAGAGAAAAAAAGAAAAAGAAACAAGCCAAGGAACAACAGGCACTTTCTTTCTTTCAGTACCTAGCTATTCCTGGGATATACTAAGCAGTGTAAATGTTAATTAGTTTCATTCTCACAGGCAAGAACAAAATAATTTATAATTTCTGCATTAGAAAAAAAAGGTCAATTTTATCCATAGGGGTACTCGTGCCCCAAACCCCCTCTAAATAAATCTTGCTAAGAAAACCCCATGATAGGTTCACTTTAGGGGCATCCATAAATTGGAAATGACTTGGAGGCACACAATAATATCTTTTAAAAATCTGGGTTGTCCAGATTGTAAAGGGCCTTGTTGGCAGATTTCCTATGGCGGATTCAGTAGGAAGAGATGTGCAAAGGAACGAGGTCCTTACCTCTTGTGCAGCAAGGAATGCAGCCTTCAAAATACAGAAAAGTTCAACTTTTATCTGATTTGCCAGGCACAGTTAACATCACAGCACAAGAAGTTTGTGCATGCCTAGAAATAGCCAGCTGGATATAAATAAAAAATAGTCCATTTACATTCTGATACACTGATCCTTGCACACTTTGGGCATGCTTAAACTTTGGACTAGCTCACCAAGCCATTCACCAATAATATTTTTTTGAGTAGAATGACCATGCATATTACTTTTCTTGGGATAATCTTCTGCTGAGAAGTCTTTTAGAAGACTAGTTGGCGACCTCAGCTTAAAGCTGTCATTGTATTTGTTGAGAGACACAGCCATTCAAAAGTCCTTGAAGAAAAGTCCTGGATTCTATTTGTTTTCAATCACTCCCCCCTTTCAGCTCTTTTTGCCTTTCTCACACCAGTCAACCTTGTCCTTGTCATTCCAACTCTATCTTTGTCATTTACCTTAATGTATTTGGAAGGAGTACAGTGCTTTGATTGGGGGGAAAAATCTTTTTATAGTGGGGGATGAAGTAAAATTAATATTGGAGGAGGATTCTATTATGCTATGAAAGTGTAGGCAGGGGACCTTGAATATGGGCTATTCAGGTTTTCTTTAAAAAAAATAGACTTCCAATCTTGGCGAGGTTAACAGACAGAGAGAACTTAAGCGTGGAGATTCAGGACAATATGCAGAGTTAGGCACACTATTACGATTCTGTGTGATGAGTTTTCAAAAGGCAAATGTCTCTCAGCTGGATTGAACACCAATCTAACCCAAGTGGCAGTTATCTGGAATCCAAATAAGCTGATGTGTGAGGGTATTCTATCATCATTATTATTATTTCTCAAATGTCAGCAGAATTCCTGAAGGGCAGCATTATCATTTCTCAGCAAATGGCATTAACACCTCCAGATTTCAGAGATGCGACAACTATCAGAGGAAAGCTGATGCGGGAAGAAGCTTGGTTGCTTCTTGAGAACATAATGTCTATTTCAGTAACCCTCTCTTTGTGCAAGAGCACAAAGCTACTATGAAGTTACATTTTAGATGTTCAGTGAGTAGTAATGGAACCACTTTACTGGTGTAACAAGTAACATTTTATAGTTATTTTTCAAAAGCCACTCTTTCAGGATTTTAAGCCATTTTAGTGGTGTTTTAAAAGAAATTGTTCAATATTTATACTGTTCTCTGATTATCCAGTCCTCTTTGGAAAACTAAAGAGTAGAGCAATGAAATGCGTAATTTTTCAAGCTTCACAATCAGAGGTAGCAATGGGTTATTTCTCAAATACTGTAATGAGGAATGGGGAAAATACCTTACCTCTGCTTTGCTCCTAAGTACACATTCTATGTCTATAGTACCAAACAGCAGAGGCCTATTTATTTGTTTATGTGTTATATTTCTGTAGTGTCCAATGGCTTAAGCTCTCTGGGAAGTTTATATTTTATAGTGTACAGAGAAAAATAAAATAAAATAAGAGAAACATAGGCTGCCATCCTGTTCAGTAATTACAATGTTGGAAGCTAGCCCTTTGTACATTTTGCTATTCATATTTATGATCATGTCATAAATACAAATAAATAAATAAATAAATAAATGAGTTCCCATGTCTTGTATCACATGCTGATCAGAATGGCTACTGCAGCCAAGAAATAAGAAGACTAGGAATAGGAAATGTAGATAGGAAGGAACTAGACAAGATCCTAAAGAGTAAAGATATACAACTGAACAATAAAGTTAGAATCATCCAAGCCATTGTATTCTCCATCACCATGTACATATGTGAGAGAAGAAAGTCAACTCATTTGAGATGTGGTGCTGGAGAAGAGTGCTGAGGATACCATGGACAGCAAAAAAGACAAGCAAATGTGTCCTTGGACAGATTAAGCCTGAAATTTCCTTGGTAACCAAGATGATCACATTGAGGCTGTCGTACTTTGGTCACATAATGGGAAGGCATGAATCACTAGGGGAAAAAAAAAAAACCAATAATGACAGGAAAGGTAGAGGACAGCTAACAGAGAGGAAGACCACATTCCAGATGGATGGACTCAATTAGGGAGGGTATGAGATTGAGTTTGCAAGATCTGAGCAGAGCAGTGGATGCTAGGGGATCTTGGAGATGTCTCACCCACAGGGTCACCATGAATCAGGGGTGACACAAGGGTCAGCTAACAACAACATTTATGATAATGGCTCCATTGCTGTAATCAAAAATGCACCCAAAAACCCACCTTGAAAGCTGGCAGCAGCTATTTATGTGGCACTGGCAAGTAGGGCTCTGAAGGATGGTGCATCCAACTCTTTCCTTCCAGAACTTGGCCATATAGTCCAAAAATCCAACTAAAAACTATGGATGCCAGCTGTGAAAGCCTTCGACTTCACATAAATGCATAACTCCTCATGCAGGGAGATATGCTACATGATCCCACTGTAGGAACTCAGTACATGTTTCCATGAAATGGATCTGAAAGGTAATCTATACGGTCAGCGAAAGCACTGGAAACAACACTTTGGGGACTACTCCACTTCAGCTGGGCTTGAAGGATCCTTCCTCATAGTGAGCCAACACATCAGGGAAAAGACAGTAAATTTTCACTGATGTACTGGATTTCTATGCAGAGGAGGAGGAGGACAAATTACTTCCAATTTTTCTACCTACTTTCTGATATAATGCAGTTCCTAAGGAACTTGACGGTGCTCCTTTCTAATTAAGAAGCTCTATCTGGAATTAGCAAGTACCTATGCTGGAATCCACTGGTGAATCAGGATTAGTTTATCATACCAATGGAAGCACTTTTTCAGATGTTGTACAAGGAGGTTTCTAGTACCTCTTCATAAAATAATTTCACCTAGAGGCACAACAAAAGACAAGTATTGTTGGGTCTCTTGCCAGTTTACAAAGCCAGATAGCCACTGATTGCTTGTGGAGTTCTGTGCAGTATACCAGAGCAGCTCCCTCATGCTGTTGCCCTTCTGTTTGCCTTTTCATAGAAGAGTTTCTATGAGATTTACATGTATAATATGTTGGTGGAACATTATGTTCTTTTTTTCCAATTGGATCTTGGCTATATCCTCCCCTTGCCCCCCCCCCACATCTGTCTCCAGACATCCACCCTACTATATTTGGCTGAAACATTTTTAATCCTGTATTGCCAGGGAGTAATTAGAATAGAAAGAGTCACTTACTGATTCCTGATTAAAAGGGTAAAATGCTTAGCTAAGTTTGAATAATTGTCACTTATGAAGTTCTTAACAGCTGCCCTCTAATGCAAGTGATTCACAAGCATTCAGCTTCTGAGCCCCATTAAGCCCCCCCCCTATCCATGATGGATGACCCTACTAAATACATTATAGGTAATGGGTTTACAGTCAGAATTTAGTGCAATGCTTTTTTTCTCCCATAAATCAAACTTTGAATATGGATTGCTGCATTTCCTACTTATCTGGGAGTTTTATGTGTCATACATTATATAAAATCAGCCAAATTTTGATCCCATCACCCCTTTCCTACTATCTTAGAAACAACCCTACAGAATAGCTTTAAGATATTCCAGTATCACATTTATAGACTGAGGAATGATTTCATCACAAAAGGCTGCCAGTCTAAGCCAATTTATTATATGCTGTACAAGTGTTAAACTGCCTTAAATCAATAGTTAAGAAGACAGGGGAATACTCGGGGCACAGTAAGTCATCATTTTAATGAAATATAGATTATTCCAAGACTATTAAAGAAATGGTTGGGTGTCAGGGAAATGGGGCACATATTTTTTTCCCCAGCGTTAAACAAAACCCATCTATTTTAGTGGAACAAAATCAATAGACAGCCGCGACCTGCCATGTAACCTGAATGTGTAAGTAAATTTATAGGCAGAGTTACCCATCGCTAAATAGACAGGTTTTGCTTACAGGCCTGGGTCAGTTCATCTGATCCAGTTAAAGGGATGTTTATAGGCAACTAGAGGGATGGCAAGAGAAATCCTGTGAGAACTATTTACATGCATTGCTTTCACCAAGTAGATAGCATTTACCATTTGATAACTCTGCCATTTACAAAATGGTGATTTGCTATGGTTTGCATGCAGAAAGAATGGCTGAGATTCTATTGGTGTCCTACACACATGTAAGCATTCCTCTTTGGTTGTTTCCTTGTTTTTGGGTATAGATATAGATATCCTAGGATGACTCAAAATTTGAGTAAAAACAGCTTACAGTTATAATAATGGACAGTGCAAAAGTTGCTTAAAAATGGAGTCTACTGAAAGGTCTGGAAACCATGCCCTATGAGGAGTGGCTTAGGGAGCCAGGTATGTTTAGGCTACAGAAAGGTTATTTTTTAATAAATGGAATTGTATGTGCAAATACCAGAAACTTATGTATAATTACTGGAAGCTTATCAGAAAATACTAAAAATAACACAAAGCAAATTGCTTGGATTGTTTCCACCAAAACATTGTCCTACCTCCCAATGAACTAAAACAATATTCACAATATTGAAGGTTGAGGAGTTACTTTTAAAAGGAATGAAAATCCTACCAGTGTTCAGTTATGAATGGCTTCAGCCTGCCTTTGTATTCTTTCTTCCTAAGGTAAAAAGGTAAAAAAAAAAAAAATGACTACCACACCTGATATTGCTTTCAGACATGAATGTCAGAAATAGAGAATGTTTTTGTTTTTTGTTTTTTATAGATTCCTTTGACAGGAGGTTGGAAATCTGTCCACATAACCACAATAACAGTGTGAAGGATATAAGAAATCAAGAAAAACAAAATTTGTTGTGACCTTTTGCAAATATCTGATCCTAAACTCTACTGTCCGACCCAACGAGAGTAGAGCTATTGAATAAATTGGTTTTATCTATGTGTTTTTGCTTTTAATTTGTAAGGTGCTTTGTATCTTAATTTATGGGGAAAGTGGGATATAAATCATCATCATTATCATCATCATCATCATCATCTGTGGTTACTCACCATTCAACAATCAATTCCATGGGTCTACTCTACAAGAGATTAGCCAAAAGTATTCCAGCTGTCTCTCATATATATAAACCTACAAATGAACCTACAAATGAAATACTGTACATTATTTGAGGACAATCTAGAAGTCTTTGCTTTCTCTAAAATTGTTCATGCTTACCAAAAGAGGTTTTAATGAAACTGGCAAAAAAGTTTATTGTGGGCTTTCCAGACCGCTCCAAAAGGACGGGCTGGAGGCTCTGGAGGGGCACTGTAGCAGCCAAACCGCACAGCGTCCCTCTGGACCACAATGAACCCGAAAAAAACAGGTTATTTTGGCACATGTGGACAATGTCATCAGTGTGCCATAGGCACACTGTTGAGCATCAATGACACAAGCACAGCTCCCGAACTTGCCGACCACTGAACCACACTTGCATCATCATGGGGCCCCCCTGTGGATGGGAGGCCACCATGATGCTGGCATCCATATTGACCAGGGTTCTGGAGCATGAATTGGTGCTAGCATGTGCCAGTCTGCACTGGGCCTATGTTTTCAAATACTGCTACCATTCCTCTCACCAAATTGTATGTTTGTTTTATTTTGTTTTGTCTTTTTTTTATGAACCAAGGATGAAAATGCAAATAAATTAATTTTCCGCGGCCTCTCTAATCCCAATTGCTTTTTGGTATAGATTTTGTGAACCTATTTTCAGCTTGAGCCATTTTTTTCTGTATGTTCATCCAGACATCTGGATCTGTAAAATCTGTAAAACTAAATATTAACTCTGTGTGTGTGTTTGTGCATGCGCAAGCATCCCTTCAAGTCTATTGTCAACTTATGGCAACCCCATGAATTGCACAGAGTTTTATTTGGCAAGGAATACTCAGAGATGGTTTTGCCTGTTCCTTCCTCTGAAATACAGCGTACAGCACCTGGTATCCCATGATGATCTCCCATTGAAGTAATAACCATAGTTGACCCTGCTTAGCTTTCAAGATCTAATGGGATCTTGTTCCTTTAAGGTATTTATGCTTGAAAAAAATAACACTTGCTACATTCTAACAGGGCCAGTATGGTGCAGTGGTTTAAATGTTGGACTAGGACTCTGGGAGACCAGGTATCAAATCCCATTCAGCCATGGAATCACTGTTGACTTGAAGGCATTTTTCTGTCAAAGTAGACATGTTAAAATCTATAGTGTCTAAAAATATTGATGTGTGCCTCATTTGATACCTTTGGGGGTAGGCTGGCCCCCCAAAACAGCTTATGAATACTGGCAGTGTGAACCCTGTTAGGTAACTCCATTCAAATCTACATATTAGACAAAAAACAGAATGTAAAGTCACTTCACACAAGAAATCACAAGTACTGGAATTCTCTGTGTTCTGACTCCTTGGCTTGAGACAGTGGTGTCACTGGGTAAGACATTGGGCAGCTAATGGACTGGGATGCTTTATCACTGGCAGAAATTCCAGGACGTAGGACGAAATTCCAGAACATAAGAGGGCACTTGAGTTTCTAATAGTCTTTCTTCCCACTTCCAAAGTGAAAAAGGGAGTGTAATGTACTGCATAAATGCAAGAACAAATATCTTTCTCAATAATGGAAGCAGTGTATTTGGAAATTAAACTCAGCAGGTAAGAAGAGTGCATTCAGTTTTTCAAATGAGATCATTTGTCCTTGTCCTAAAGTGTGCTGATTGTATTATTGTTGTCTGCTTCCCCATCCCATCCACCCTATTATCCCTCTCCCCACTTTCTCCTGCTGCTTTCAATAAAACAAGAAAAAAAAGTAATTTAGAAGAAATTGTAACAAAGCAAATGTTTTCCCACACAGATATATGTAGATAGACTTGGTTCACCCAACTAGGCTTGAATCTAAAGACCTTGCCTCATCAGTGATTGGGCTGGGTGGTTATCAACATGTTTATTCCATCCAGATTTCTTTCAGAAAATATTTTACTTCACTGTGAATTGCCAGAGATGTTGTACATAGCTGGCTGGCCCCTCCATATTAACATCTGATGTAAAAGTAAAATCTTGTCGCAACATCAGTCAGTGTACATATACATGCATACACACACAAACATATTGTGTGTATGTGTTAACTGTTGTTATATTCAGCTATATGTGATAACTTGTTATATTCAGTAGCTCTACAGAGGAGCTTTTCTCATCAGTCGTATTGTTTACAATATGATACAATATTTACACATTCCTCTCAGCCAACTTCAATTAAACTACACCAACATCTGCTCCAACCTACTCCACCAGCTCCAAACTAACCCACAGCTACCTACACTCTTGTTCCACTAATATAGTGTTGGCTCTGAATCATCATTCAGTGTTACATAATATGATGCATCCTTGCAGCAACTTTGCATCTTCAACTTTGCATCATGTCATGTGCTGTCCCATAGAATATGTGTCACTCCACGTTACCTGCCATTCAAAATGTTTTTCTATTATTAAAAAGACAATTCTCCAACAGACCGTAGCACTGGAAGATATCGTGAAGACCAATTATTCCAACAGCTAAAGCAGTGCAGACAGATGCAGAAAACCTACAACTAAAGCTTCCCGAATAGATGGCAATCCATCTCTTTAAGAACTTCCAATGAAGGAGAGCCCACCTTTTAGCATGGTCTTTTTACAACCAGCTGTTACTAAGTTCCTCTTAACATTTAATCAAAATCTCCTTTCTTCTAATTTGAAGGTATTGGTGCAACTTCTACCTTCTCAGGCAGCAATGTTTGTCTTTTACATGAAGGACACTTCAGATATTTTAACATGGCTCTCATATGGCACATGGCAAGCTGGAATGTGTCCAGAAGAGAGTAACCAAGATGGTAAATGGTATGGAATCCAAGCTGTTAAGGAACTAGTTGTGTTTAGCTTGGATCAGAAAAAAATGAGAGCTGACGTGATAATAATCTGTAGATATCTGAAGTGATGCCATGTGGAAAGATGATACAAGCTAGTTTCCAAGTATTTCAGAGACTACACCAAGAACCCATAGATTCAAATTTCAGAAAAAGGGACTCCAACTAAACTTCAGGAGAAGGGCAAGAAGTGTTCATCAGTCAAAGAGATTTTCTCAGAGGGTGGAATCTTCTTTCTTAACTGTTTTTAACAGCAGTTGAATGGTGATCTCCCAAACATGCTTTGGTTGTGTAGTCCTACATGTTCAGGGGGTTAGAAAATTTAATCCTTTTAGTTACCTCCAGCTTTATGATTTCATGATTCTGAATCATATATCAGTTGTCTCTGCTCCCAAATAAACATGTCCAACTTCCGCAATTACTCATCACAGAATCTAATTTTGAGACTTTTAACATCTTAGTTCTCCTCTGAAGATGTCCTATGATATTCTCCTTTTTAAAATTAATTTCAAGGAAACCTCTCAGAAATAGAGACTTTTTTGAAGGTGTTAAAATAAGAGCTACTTTGTTGTATCAGATTGGGTTTTTATCTATCTCCAAAAACAAACAGCTTCATTTAGATACCACTTAATACCACCTCAGGGGTGTCTAAGTGGTTTACAACTGTAAGCTACTTGCCCCCAACAATCTGGGTACTCATTTTAGCCACCTTGGAAGGATGCAAGCCTTAGTTGAGCTTGATCCCTTTTGCTGGTCTTGAACTCGCCACCTCATGTTTTTGAGTGAGTGGCTGCAGTACAGGCATTTAACCACTGTGCCACCAGGGGTCCTAATTAGCCACACAGATGATTTTCAGTGGTCATGGCCAGAGCACCAATTGTTTGGTGTCACTAATTGTTCCTCAAATCTGGCATTTACAAATACACTGCTTCTGTACAGAGTGGCTTAAAAATATTTACAACAACTTTGAATTGCATAAAGTCACACAATGAAAATCTCAAAGACTTGGCCTGTTTCTATTGTTGATATTGAGATGAGGAACATGATTATGAACATCATTACGGCTTTATATAGGTATATACTCAACATCAAAAGCTATATTATTATTACCTAACCCTGAGAAAAGACACACACACAAAAGTTATGCATAGAAACCTTTCTTTGTCACTGAGATGTCTTATGCATTATGCATGAGATTTTATGAACGAATTTCCTTAATTTGAACTATCTCAGAGAATAATGAAAATACCCGTTACCAAATTGGGCTTGGAAAGGCAGCTGTGAAGGAAATAGACCAGATACTAAAGTTGAAAGAGTTATCATTGAATACCCTAGTTAGGATTGTCCATGCCATTTTATTATCAGTTTCTCTGTATGTTTTGATATCTGGACAGTGAAAGTAGCTGATAAGAAAAAAAAAATTAACTCATTTGAAATGTGGTGGAGAAGAGCTATATAGATACTGTGGATCTAAAAAGACAGATCCTAGAGCAAATTAAGCCTGAAATCTCCCTAGAAACCACAATGATTAACCTGAGACTATCAATCTTTGGCAATATCATGAGAAGTAATGACTCATTAGATGAGACAATAATGTGTAGTAAGGTAGAAGGCAGCAAGAAAAGAGGAAGACTACATTACAGAGGGAAAGACTAAAACAAGGAAGCCATGACCTCAAGTCTTGAAGATCTGAAGGCCTTGATGATAGGATGACCTGGAAGTCTCTCATTCATAGGTTCGCCTTAAGGCAAAGTCAACTTGGCAGCAGTTTACAACAAAAATTTGGACCAGTATCTGAAGTATAGACACCTCTCATTCCAGAAATGGATGGAAGTCAGGATAATGTAACAGTTCAAGGTTCTTTTGATTTACATGCATTGTCACAAAGTATCCAGCTGCAATGGATGTAGAAAGAAATTTCATTTAACAATAGCACTGGAAGGAAAGAAGGAAGGAACGAATGAAGGAATTATTCATAATGATTTCAAGCAAGAAATGTACAATAGAACATCAAGGCATAGAAAAATTCAACTTGATGCCAGGTTTATACAAACTGGAAACAATCATGTGAGATCACATCATGGTCACCTCCGACGTGTATCAGTCACTTCCACATTTGTTAGGACTCATTCCCTTTGAAATGCTAAAGTTCAGCATCTCAGTTCAACTTTTCCCTTGTGTTCAGCTAATGATTAGAGATTTCCAACTTACTGTTATATGTCAAGAAGTCTGGTAGATTCAAATAAAAGAGGGAATCCATTAGGTGAGGACTTTTATGGGGCTATAAGTTCATCTTTAATGTTTCAAAGCAATTTAGATCGATCATTACAATTAGATGGATGATGAGTTACAAGGTATAATAAAGGTGTAAATCCCTATGCTTTAAACACACAAATAAAATGGGTAGCATTGTTGAATTCTTTGACGCCTATTGATAATAATAGTTAGATAATTTGATAATTGGCTACCTCATTTTTTTTCAAAGGTTTAGTGACATAAGTCAGAATAGTTTTTTTTTCCCATTCTGCTTTATTTTCAAGTTGTAGCTTCAAGATATCTTATTTTCAGGATTGCATCTAATGGAAGACTTGAAGGATAGAGAAATAAGGACATGAAAATTAGGGATGTAATTCTTCACTAGGTTTCATTTTGAAGGAAACAAGTAATTTAAACAACTGTCTTTCTGCTTTGAGAAAGTCTTTGAAAACCATGCAGTTTTCAAAGCCTATTCACACTTCAAGACTCATTCTGAACAAAAATTTACATTTATTCTGAACATAAATTCCTGAATTGTGTGTAGGAATTTTCTGTCTGGGAAGCAACATTTTTTTTTGCACAGCAAATAATACTGTTTCCTGAGTAGAAAATGTATGTGCAAGACAATTACTTTGTGAATTTTGTGCAGAATAAGTCCCATACCTCAAAGATTCTCATCTGTCCACATTTTTTCCTCAGCAGGTTTCTCAACAAACAGCATTTTTAAAATCACTTTGCAAATATTTTAAAAATATTCCTTCCATCCCAGATAAAAATGCAAAAAGTCCCAAATTCAACCCTTTCAGTCCAACGATAATCTTACCAGGTCTCATAGTGTTGATTAAAGTCTTAGAGAATATTTAGGTGTTAAAAATTCTCAGCCTGAGTGTTCCAGTAACTGCAATGGCTCTGAATTTTCAAACAATAACATCAATTTGAACAATTTCAAACAACTTTTAACATTAAGCAAGAAAATTTTACAGTCTAAAAGCATCATACTCTGTGTCACAAATTTAAACATGTAGAATTATAGGGGCTAAACAGACAGGCAAAAAGAGGTGCTTTCAGGCTGGTTTGAAGGTGTGGCATTTAGATGACACATGTCTTGAAGCCAGCTGGAAAGTAAGCAGGAAAGTGCCCTCTAGGTGCCTTATGCTATTTTCAAAAAGAAGCAGCTTTTTTCCACTTCTTCCTGGCTTGAACCCATGTCATATGGTCATGATATGAGCACTCCAGCTGCCTTGGTGTGATTGGTGGGGTTTCAATGTGGCTTTAGAAAAGGCAGCTTCGAGCGACTTTTTCCTGCTCATCTGTTTCACCCCATAGAATCATAGAGCTGGAAGTGTAGCTCCACTGCAATCATCTGTTCCTGCTCCATGTCAACTCATCCTCTTTTTGAAGGAGAACGATCAGTTCAAATCCAGTTGTCCATCATTCTTAGTTTGCAGCTGGACAGCAGACTAAGCAAGCTCATAGGATATTTGGCTATCCTCTCTTCCAGTGTGGTGAGACCTATTTTATTTCTATTTAAATTATGGACAGTATTTCTGAATTTACATTTATATATACTTATTTAATGCAAATATGGATGTTTTCTTGTTGATGTTGATGTCTGCTTGTTGTTTTCTTCTTTATTCTCCCTCTACTTTTCGCAATGCAGAAGCCAACATTTATGGAAAAGTCCTATACTGTACTTGCAATACTCCATGCCATGTAAAACAGTTTCACCTTTCATTAATTCCAAAGAAAAAGGAAGGGAGAAAGGAGAAGTTAGGAAAGAAAAAGGCCAAGATAGCTGAAATAATTATATCTGTTAAATATGCTCACTCATGCCTCCCGGTGTGAGTAGGCAGCTCCTCTGGCAATATTAGGCTAAATTCTCCCTATGCTCTTAAACAATAGCTGCTCACTGTAAGCTTAGTTACCAGGAAAAAATTTCCCTGGAGCTCACACTGTCTGCTTCATTTAATATGACATTAATTAAACAACCAAGGGCAAAGATTGCTTCACTCTTTTGCCATTGGTACTGATAGCATGAGCCCAGGGTCCCATTTCTGAGGCGGTATGAATTTAGTAAAATTATTTTTAATCCTGCTTGTTGAATAGGAACAGAAGAAGGAAAATTGGGCCAAGGCAGATCAAATGAGTATTATCCCAATCAATACTGCAACAAACAATAAAACAAAACAATGCCGTGAGAAGGGAGACAGAAACCAAGAGTGTGGTCAAGTAGGCCTTCCAGAAAAGCAAGGCCTTCAACAGGTGCAGAACAGATTACATGTGAGTCTACACACCATTTTACAGAAAAGACCTGAGCCCACCCAGCATTTTCTGAGTGCTTCTTCAAAACATGAATCATGTCAGAGTTATTTTGGGTTCCTACTCAGGTTCGTCTCTTTATGTTTTGGTCTAAGCTGTTTTAGCAAACCTTTTAGTTTTCCAAACCTGCTTGTACCTCCCCTTCATCTGTGGGTGGTAGTTTTTTGACTACATAAAGACAAGTTAGCGGCACAATTAGTTTGCTGTTAATAAAAACAGATACGTAATCATAGTAAGAGAGAAAGAGGGAGGGGGTCGTATACACCAGCTAGAATATTTGGGGCTGCTCCTGGAGTATTCTAGCCCTAAAGCAACAATTCCAACATTTTGTGCAGAAAGCATGCTAATTTGTATCAAATATAGAGAAAGACAGGGCCAGCATAGTGTAGTGGTCTGAGTGTTAAATAGGACTCTGGAGGCCAGGGTTTGAATGCTTGCTCAGCCATGGAAGCCCACTGGGTGGCCATGGGCAAGTCACACTTTTTCAGCCTCAGAAGAAGGCAAAGACCCCATCAGTCAGCTGTTACCTGCCCTTTACTCCTCCTTAGCCGGTTGTTTGGTAAATTAAGATCATTATGTGTCATTGTGGATTAAGGTGTTGAATATCTCCAGCACCTTGTGCACTGTGAACCGAGGTGTTGAATATCTCTATCTATATAAAGATGACAAATGCATGAATAATTTGGCATTACGCCTGCATATGTCACTAGCAGAATTCTTATCACACTGTTTTCTATGTATTTTGGTTGTTGTTGTTCAAGAACCACATTTTTGTTTGTGTGCAAATGAAATTTTCACAAAGAAGTGCCAAGGTATGAAAATTCACTGAAAAATGCAGAGACATTTCCATAATCTTATCTATAACAAAGAGAACTTGTGAAATGTATCATTATTGCCCCTTTACATCTCTACTTTTCAGTGTCCAGGTGATATGGTTCAAAAGAATATGAGAAGCATGCGGCTAGCTTAGACCAAGGACTGATTTTATCCAGCATTCCGTTTTTACCAAGAGTCAACTAGTTACTTCTTAGGTTTTCTTTTGATTTTAATTGAATTACTTTTTTGATCACCTTGAGCATCTCCTCCAAAACAACAACAATAACAAAAAAAGAAGAAAAAACACCTTAAAAATTCAAATGTGTTTTTAAAAACAAGTATAGCTAGGTCAGAAAATGGTAGCAGTGTCACAAACATGATAATATTTGAATGCAACAGTTCTATCATTGAAACAAAGAGTTGAAAGCGACCATATCCAATCAAAGTTTACCTCCCTGTCCAATTAAAGACCAGGTGAGATAAATAAAACTTAAATGTCATTTGAAAGGCTAAAAAAGTGGATAGAAAAGGGAAGATAGAATTGGTCTGAAAGTTTTCTGTGCTGCTGATTTGCTTTGTTGCTTTCAGGGGCAGCATTATTACCTAATTAGCTACCCTTGTGAAGTCCAAGAGTTGTTCTACATCATGCCCCCCCCCTTGCAAATCATCATTTCTTTGGGAAATGATGTATTCTAATAGGTATCTTGGTTCTAGGGATATTTTCACACAGCCAAAGGTGACGGGAGCATAGCAGGATGCTCCTGTCAGTATTACACAATTGCCCAAAGTTTATCAGACAATATTGTGTGGCATCACCATAACTGCATTGTTATCCCATGAATGAAGAGTATTTCTAGTGCCACTTTTCATTTGCTTTTGGTCATGTGCATATCTCCTACATTGTTTGGGGAATTCTTTCTTTCTTCATTTGAAATATGTATTCACCAATGACTAATTGAACATCTCAAGGCTCCTTTCCACACATTTAAAATGTAAGACAGTTGATATTTAGGATGCCAGAATCATTCCAAAGTCAGCTGTGACTGGGTTTTTTTTCCCTTCCTTCTGTCATGCTTGGCAGATCCACTGTCCAGGTAGCAGAAGGGAGTCCCACTGAGAAACAGGGTAGATGCAGATATGTGTCTCCCCAGAATGATCATTTCCCACCTGTAGTTGGTCTCCAGTTCTTTTAACCAACCCATGTTTCCAGGGAAAGAAGCTCTGACCAGAATGAACTGCTAGATTTTTAAATTGTGGTCAGGTTATTCTTAGAATAATCCTCTTCTTTCAAAGACTGAATATTTAGCAACAGAGGCCCAACCTATCTGAAATTCTACATTGTCTCCCAGTGTTGCCAATGGAAACAATTTCCAAAGTCCAAGACCTTCATCCACCTAATGCAATTCAAGAAGTTCTTCTTGACATTTATTATCTTGATTCAAAGAGAGCTGTGAGGAGACTGGACAGATGCATATTACACCTCAGCCTCCTTACACCTCATTGTGATCATCTCTTGTTTTCCTCTGCCTTTATAGTTCACATAATTCTTTCCAAAATTTCTGTCAAAATGGAATAAAAGGCAATTCATTTAATTTCCTGATGACTATGTGTAGACAGTGATACCTGTGGAGTTATTCATTGTGTCCTCGATGGAACCACTAAATCTTGCATAAAAGTTGATGCCACTTCTATCCTGAATTATATCTATAGAGATTTGATGCCTACTGGTGACATCGGTTCTCAACACAGTCTTCATTCATTCAAGGGCTCTGAAAACCAGTATGAAAATTATCAAGGGCTTTAGAAAAACAAAGCTTGCATCTGAAGAGCATACAATTCTCCAAATCCTTAGTATCAATGTAACATACAGCAGGCAACAAAAACCTCCAGACAGAAATTCATTCTGGGGACAAAGAAAGAGAGAAAGAGAAAGAAGTTTTTTTAAAAAAACAAAGTTGACTACTGTCTGCTTAACTTAAGGAAAGCCAATCTATTAACTTTAAAAGGTGACATTCATTCAACTGTCTCATTAGAAAAAATGTCACCAGGTACAAAGGAGAGTGTAGGAATTCAAACTGAAAGGCATGTGTTTATAACAGGTGAAACAGCAGTGCAAATGATCTGCCACAATATAATAAAAAGTCGTTTTAGGTCTTCTCTCTTACTTTCAAAAATGCTACTGTCTTGGATGGCATTAAATGGGAATTGGCAACATCCAGGGAGATAGCTTTGCTAATGTCTACTACTCCCAAAATGTTGTTATGTGCCTTCAAGTTGACTCTGACTTATGGCAGCCCTATCATAGGATTGTCTTGGTAGGATTTCTTTAAAGGAAGTATGACATTGTCTTCTTCTATGACTGAGAGAACTTGACCTGTCCAAGATGATCTGGTGACGTAACAAGACTGAGCAGGGGTTCAAACTCTGATTTCCCAGTGTCTTAGTCCAACACTTAAACCACTACACTATGTTGGTTTTGTCTTCCACCACCCAATGGAAAACCAATGATGGCTGATGTCATTGGGGAGGTTAATTTTGCTTTTGGGTTCACAAGAACTCCAACCATCACCAAGGACAAAAAAGAAGCACAATAAAAACATTGGTGGACTGGGCAAAAAGGATCTATGAACCACACTTCCTGGAAGATGAATTGAAGCACCTACACTGGGTTCTATAGGCTAATGGTTATTCCAGCTCAGACATCAGAAGGGCTGTCAGAGCAAAAAACAAACAAACAAACAAACAAAAACAAAAAAACAGAAGAGTGAAGACAAACAACCACTCAAAGGGGAGGCATCACAGACAGAATAGAGAAAACATCACAGTTAAAATATCCAATCCCATTCCCACCTTCCCCCCTTAAAAAAGGATTAAACCAGGAACAAATTAAAACATAGTGCAAATAGACAAAAATCAACAATTTCAAGCTAAAAGCTCCCTGAGCTGTTTGGGAGGATGAAGACTAGGAAGTGGCAAAAAGTTTGGAGCCAGGAGATGTTAGACATTTTCTGGGAAGGCATGCCAAAAGAGATGTGTCTTCAAGGCTTTCTTGAAGCTGTCAATGGATGGAATGAGACGCATCTTATCCGGCAGGTCATTCCAGAGCTTGGGGGTGATGGCCGAAAAGGCCCTCTGGAAGGTCTGTCCTCAGCGAAGGGCAGGATAAACCCTCTCACAGCCACAGGAATTTATTACATACCATGCAGCTGCAAGCAATTTGACATACGGACCACCAAAAACAGTATTCAAACACGAATCAAGGAACACAAGAGACACTGCAGACTGGGTCAGCCAGAAAAATCAGCAGTAGCAGAACACGTTATAAACCACTCTGGGCATAAAATACTGTTTGACAACAGTGAAATTCTGGACCGTGGCAACAACTATCAGGTCAGAATGAACAGGGAAGCCACTGAAATCCAGAAACACCAAGAGAACTTCAACAGCAAAGAAGAAACCCTTAAAGTGAACAAAGTTTGGCTACCAGTCATGAAAAACAACAAAATCAAGACCCAGCAAAATGCCAATGAAAACCACTCAGGATCAGGGGTTTTCCCAGCAGACAATGGATCTCTAATTAAATAGACACAAAACCTCTTTGCATATCCTTTCACCCTGAGACTTTGTCATTCAACAACAGAACAATACACAGATTAACATGGAAATCAGTCCTCCCAACCCAAGGTCACACAGTATACATATACCCCATTCACTCCCATGCCAGCATTCTCTGAAGATGCCAGCCATAGATGCTGGCAAAATGTCAGGAATAAACTCTTCTAGAACATGGCCACAAAGCCCGAAAAGCCCACAAAAACTACTAAAACATATAAGCATACAAAAGAGTGAAATATATTTAAAAAGATAACAGTGTTTAAAATACATTTAAAAGAAAACAACACCCAGCCAAAGTTCTTTAAAAACCTTCTATTTCAAATGCCTGCCTGAACAGAAAGGTTCTGCCTTCTCTACAGTCTTTCTCCACTGCGGTGTGTCTTGAGCAGACAGTGCCATCATTCAGAGTTAGCATTTGTCTTCAGCTATGTCATCCTGTCACCTATTTCAATTGCCTCAGTAATTTGTTACTCTTAGGAGGAAGAAGGCTGATCTGGGAACAACAAATACCGTGGAAGAAAGAGCTCTTTGGCAGTGCAGAAAACAATGAAGAGGATTCCCTCTTTAAAACAAAACAAAACAAAAAACGTAAGCATAGCTTAAGGAAAACTGTTTTGCCCCTCTGAAAACCCTTTATTTCTCCCAAAATTATAGGCGCGAAACCTTTCTCAGCAACAACCGTAGAGGGTGTTATGGTCAAACTATACACTATGTTTGTTTGTTTTGCAAAAGTGCAAAGTGAAAAAAGTGGTAAAAATCTCTGTTTGTCAAAGCACATGACTTTTCTCACATAAATATCTTACATTGGGCACATTTGGTTTTATGATTGGTCTCTAGAAGGCCAATATGGGTTTAATTGATGGCTGAAACAGATTTCCCAAGGAAATCCTGTTGTGGGAGGGAAAATAATGATAAAGAACATATATTCCCCTTAACTAATGATCTGATCTTATCAGAGTAGTCATGAAGCAATGATTTCACACATACATTATTATGACTGAATATCATAGTTGGATGCAGAGCATGAAATCTCCAGGGTTCTTTTTATTGACCTCCATCCAGACTGCCCTCACTAGGGTTGGCGTGGACTCACTAGGGTTGGTGTCACCCAGTGTGGTAACTCATGGTATCACCCCCCATTTGACACCCCCCCCCATATCACACCATACTGAATTCTTAGTAATGCCTTTTTGTACTCATGTTACACATAAATTGCAATTCCCATATATCTCTTAATTTTTGCTAGCTGTGACATAAAATAACTAACAAAATTAAAATTATACCTTTAAATTACAATATCATATACCCATATGCAAAAGGGACAGAGTGGCTTGGTGGTTAAGATGCCAACTCTGATGACTGCAAAACTGGCATATCAGCAATTTGAGGCTGAAGTGCCATGGAATGGAGTGGGCTCCCATCACTAGTCCCAGTTTCTGCCAACCTAGCAGTTCAAAAGCACTTAAAGTTCAAGTAGATAAATAGGTACCACTTTGGTGGTGGTGGTGGTGGTGGGTAACAGTGTTCTGTGCAGTCATGCTGGCCACATGATCACATAGCTGTCTTTGAATATTTTCACACTTACCTGAATCATTTTTAAATCATCCACCAAATGTCCTGCAAAGGTGGCTGAAAGAGAATGAAATCCCCTGTGTCTGAAAGCCAGGAAGTGTTCATGAATCGTCATGGAAAGAGATTTCGCAGAAGGGTTTGTAAATCGTCAGAGAAAAAAAAAAGAGCAGGCAAAGAGGCAGACTGCTATAAACACTGACTCATCGTCAAGCGGGAAAGGGGGAAAAAAAAGCCTCTTTGCCTGCTTTTTCTCTGATGATTTAGAAACCCTTCTGCTTAATCTGTTTCCATGACGATTCATGAACACTTCCTGGCTTTCAGACACAGGGGCTTTTTTTCTCTTTCAGCCACCTTTGCAGAACGTTTGGAGGATGATTTAAAAATGATTCAGGTAAGTGTGAAAATCTTCTTTGACAAAGCTGGCTCTTAATAATGGAGATGAGCACCACCCTTTACAGTTGTGCACAACTAGATAATCTTGTCAAAGGAAAAGTTTTACCTTTTACCTTTATGCACAGACTAAATGTATTTATATGTATATAGTTTCATGTGGTTAAAGTGAAAATTTGGCAAGAGTTGGCATTTTTAATGAAAAATTTAAAAGAATTAAAAATTAAAATCTTTTTAAAATATGTTTTCAAAAAAATAACATTAAATTAACATTTATTTATATTTTAAAAACCTGGGCCTCTCCTTTCTCCTCCCACTAAGCCTTGCTCCACTCACACCATCTTGTCAGTATTTTAAAGGGATGCAGGCAAACTCCATGACCAATTTCTGACGAAAGGCAAATGTTTGGGAAGCAATGGTGTCACCCCCTTAAGGAATTACCTGGTGCAGTCCGCACCCCCCTTACACCCCTGCCTCCATCAAAGGCCTGAGCCTCTGCACTATTCACCAAGAAAAGCCATCCTTGGATGGATGCATGGTAGATATTAACTGAATGTCAACAAATGTAGGAAACCAGCTGAAAACAGCCCTTTTCAGCCAGTCACCAGATAGTTTTGGTGCAGCACTGTCCTTTGTACATTCTGTCATTGCCCACTCCCACTGTTTCTGTCCTTTACTAGAGCTTTCTGTACCAACAGTGACATATCCTCCAATGGTTTCAATTAGCCAGAAACAGCCTCAATCCACCCTCTGTCCTCTCACTTTTCAGTTCCTTTTAAAACGTCCCAATTTCTTTCTTCTCCTCCAACATCCATTGTTCTCATCTTACTTAGAATCATAGAAATTTAGAGTTGGAAGAGACCACAAGGACCATCCAGTCCAACCCCCTGCCGTGCAGGAACTCCCAATCAAAGCATCTCCGACAGATGGCCATCCAGCCTCTGCTTAAAAACCTCCAAGGAAGGAGACTCCACTACACTCCGAGGGAGTGTGTTCCACTGTCGAACAGCCCTTACTGTCAGGAAGTTCTTCCTAATGTTGAGGTGGAATCTTTTTTCCTGCAGTTTGCATCCATTGTTCCGAGTCCTGTTCTCTGGAGCAGCAGAAAACAAGCTTGCTCCCTCCTCCTTTGATAGCTGCAAACTGAGTTCAAAGTGCAACAAGAGTAGTTTGAATTCAATTAACTCAACAAAGGTGAGAGGAGAGGAGGGGAAAAATCTTGCCTTTTCCTGTAAGCTCAGGAAAAAGCAAACTGCTGCAGTCTCTTTTAGCTTGTATTTTGCAGTCTTGACCAACCTCTTATCTTGCCTAGATACATGGGCCCTGCTTTGCATCTTTGAAGTGCTGGAGAGCATGCAGCCCTGATTTATCTTTTTTTAAAATAAAAAGTCAAACTACTTTTAAATCAAAATGTCTTTTATTTCCTCTGAGAGCATGGCATGCAGTTTTTCCATGTTCCACCTTCTAGATTGTTTTAGGCCAAAGAGAAGCCTTTTTAAAATGTCAGCCAGAAGTCACTTCCACTTTACTTCTTGGTTTAAAAAGTCTCTCCTGGGCCTAAAACTGAAAATGCTGAAATTGTCCCACTCCATCCCACACAGCAGGGTGGACTGCAAAGCACAGCCACGTGACTCTCATGGGCCACACTTTTCCTACCCCAGTCTTAAATAAACCAGCTGTTATCCCAAATGTAAGAATACTATCTAAGTTATTGATGGATCCCACTGGGAACAGTTATCCATTTTCATCTTGTTCACTTCTGTGATATCATCTCATCCTTCTAGTTTTACTTTACTAAATGATATCAAATGAGTGACAGAAATATGGCTTTTATTCTTGAAATCCAGTCCAGTGTTCCCAAGAAAATGTTGTGGGCTGATCTTCTTTCAGAAAACTGATGTTTAAATCCCATGGAATGGTAAGAATGGAATAAATATCATTGCCTTGGCAGATTTAATGTTTCATGGCAATTTTGATCTGTGCCGAGCTGAATGACAGCCCTATATTCTGCTACTTCTCCACATCTCTTCTTTCAAATTACTTTGCTGATCAGTCCCAAAGCTGTTACAAAAAAGAAGGAGAAAGTCTGGGGAAGATGGAAGATGGAGTTCCACACAACCTTAAGAATATGTTTTCCCTGACAATATCTGTACCCATAGCTTGAGGAAACTTAATGAAAACACTGTCAGCATTTTGAAAAGTGAAGACAAGTGAGCTTGTGAAAGAAGTGCAGTGACGAGGGAGGGTTCACACAAGGAGCTTTGGAGAGAAGAAAAGAACAATCACTTTCGAAGAAGAAATAGGGAAGGAAAGGTGAAGGAAAAGTAGATTGCCACTAGTTTGGAACCTGTTCATTATGTTGAAATCTTGGGAGATAGTCACATGAAACTGACAGAGGAACCAGGCAGCCTTCGAGGAGCTTATTTGAAGAGGTCAGTGGGGGAAAAAAACCAAAACAGCTGAAATAAGGAGAGCAAAAGAAGAACATCAGAGCATGAGAGAGTCCCCAGTGACAATACTCAAGAGGCAAGGTGATGGAGATCACAGATAGAGAGCTGCTGATAACAAAAGGGATACATTTGCTCGACAAGACCATATTAACAAGAATCTCCTCCACATGAAAATGTGTTGATAAAATATTTCTTTCCTTTTCTTTCAGAATGAAGATCAGAATGTCCCATGAGATCTTAAAATCCCTTTGAGAGAATTTCTCTTTGCCTGTGGGAGGCACATTTCTGTAGAAGAAAATCCACATCTTGTCATCACTTCCATTAAAAAAAATTGCTTGCCTGTGAATCAGATGATGAAATGGAAATCTACAAAGCTTGTCTCTAAGCTCAACATACACTTACACACACACACATATACACATATGCAGACACAGACATGCACCTGTTGGTATCTGTGGACAAACATTTCCAATATAGTAACATTTTTGATTGACTATAATATATTCTGATCAATAACAAAAGAAATAAAATGCTGTTGGTCAGGATTGGGGTTTGGGTGCTAGATAACATCATATGAGCACATCACAATGAATATGGCTGTTAACCTTGCTGGTTATTTTATTTTATTTTTATCCCACCTTTCTCCCAAAAAGGGACCCAAGGCAGCTCACAATATAAGTCTACAGATATAGTAATTGTGTGTGTGTGTGTGTGTGTGTGTGTGTGTGAATTTTCTGTGTACATGTGCTGGCACATGTATGTGTGTAGACTACCTATCAGATCTTATAGAAAAATAACACATGGATAATTAATGGGATTGCCAGAAGAATGTATATGTATTTTTCTAAAGGGAGAAGATTTCCCAGACTGGACCCATGTCTTTCATTCTGTCTGGTTTTAGCATTCCTATCAAGGCACACTTAATCACTTCTTCTCAAAATAAATAGTATTATTCATGTCACCATGACATAGATGTAAAGTCTGTCATTATGGGATCATTACAAGCCATTACTTTATCTTCAGCCTACAAGCTAAAAAGCCCAATAATTGTTAGTGCTAATAAAAGTAACTGCAATGGCTGTGAGTTTTCAAATATAATTATATACCAAGGATACTTTGCTGCCATTTAAGTACCCAGCCCCCATAATAAGGATATCACTGAATTAGAAACAAAGGGGGTGTTGATAATGGAGACTGAATTAAACATAGATATATGCATATATCCATATGGTTCAGGAAGTAGAGTTTTTGTATACTTGTGTGGTCTTTCTTGTTCTTTTCCTGACCAAATATAGAAAATACACAGAAACCTGCGAAATTTTAAGGAAATGCATCCATTTATGTTGGATAATGGGATGGAAAGTATCCAGAATATCCATCAATCTTGAAAAATTTTCAAGATATACAATAGTCTACAGAAGGACAGAATCTACAGAAAATTCACATGTGTTTGTGTTGCAGGGAAAAAAAGCATTTTCTTTTTAAGAAACAAAATGTCTGTGCATAAAATAATATTTCTGTGCAGAAAAATCTCTTTTCTGCACAGAAAATGCCATTATTACTCTGTGCAAAATTCACTGTTGATTTTCAGAGAAAACAGTATTTTTCTGTAGAGAAAACATTTATTCTGAAAACACTGTGAAAACAACCACAGTTGTATTTTACACAGAATAAGCTCACAATTGTGGACAGGTTTAGAAAATTGCATTGTTTCTGAAGGCTTTAGTGAAGAATCACATCCTTAGCTAGTATCTATTTTTTGTAGACAGCTGGTCTCATTCATACTTAGCAATAAACTGGTGTTTGCACTGGATCATTTGGAATTAATTAAGTGTTTCATAGAATCATAGAATCATGGAGTTGGAAGAGACCACAAGGGCCACCCAGTCCAACCGCCTGCCATGCAGGAACTCACAATCAAAGCATCCCCGACAGATAGCCATCCAGCCTCTGTTTAAAGACCTCCAAGGAAGGAGATTCCACCACACTTCAAGGGATTGTGTTCCACTATCAAATAGCCCTTAAAGCACCGCAAAGTGCCAATCTAGAATGGGCCGTTATGTCTATTGATGCAGCTTAAAAATGAATTGGCCTTTTTAGCTGCCAAATAGATTTCCACACTATGTTTGCCATGATTGAAGCTGTTCATGGTAGCAGTGAAGTTCACATTTAAATTTGTTATGATTGCAAATGATGATCAGAGCAGGCAACTAGGAGCAAGAACAATGGGCAGAGGGTATGCAGAGGTGTGGACAATACCCATCCCAACATTATTTTTCTCTCCCTCTCAACACTTGCGGTCCGTGGGGCTCTGTGTGATTTCACTTTTCCTGTCTTGTCAACGTAGCACTAGAATCATAGAATCATAGAGCTGGAAGAGACCACAAAAGCCATCCAAACTGGTGTGAAAGCTGGACAAATGCAAAATTCTACATTTAGGCCACAAAAACCCAGGCATATAGAATCTTAAAATCATAGAATCACAGAACTGGAAGAGCCCACAAGGGTCATCCAGTCCCAACCCCCTGCCATGCAGGAACTCTCCATTAAAGTATCCCGGACAGATGGCTACCCAGCCTCTGTTCAAAGACATCCAAAGCAGAATAGAGGGACACTATTACTTCTCTTGATTGAGATACTATATTTCTATTGATGAAGCCTAGAATTGCACTGTCCTTTTTAGCTGCCCCATAACACTGTTGACTCATTGTCAACTTGTGGTCTAGTAGGACTCCTAGATCCCTTTCATATATACTCTTGTTCAGCCAGGTGTCCACAGGTGTCTCATTTTTAATACCTAAGTGCAGTATCTTACATTTCTCCTTGTTGAAGCTGATTTTGTTAGTTTTGGCCCAGCTTTCTAATCTATTAAGGTCATTTTGAGTTTTGAGCCTGTCCACTGGGGAATTATCTATTCCTCCTAATTTGGTGTCATCTGCCTAATTGATAAGCATACTCCCTATTCCTTCATCCAAGTCATTGATAAAGATGTTGAATAGCACTGGGCCCAGGACAAAGCCCTGTGGCACTCCATTAGTTACTTGTCTCCAGGATGAAGAGTAGCCATTGTTGAGCACCCTTTGGGTTCAGCTGGTCAAACACTAATAATAATAATAATAATAATAATAATAATTAAAAAAAATAAGATGATTTATTTCTATTCTGCCTTTTCCGGGAGGGGAATCAAAGCAGATTACAGCAGTAATTAAAAACAGAATACAATAAAACCAGAGTCAACTTAAAATCTCCTTGCCCTCCCTCCTTCCCCCCCCCCAAAGACATACAAAATTTTAAAGCATTAATCTAAAAAGGAATTAAACATCAGAAAAAGTTAAAATGTCAATACAAGGAATTTAAAATAGAAATAAATCCATACACAAAGCCCCAAAGTAGTAGGAGGAAACACGCCATCCTTGGGCAAAAAAGCAGAGAAGGCAGTCAGGAGGAGGGAGGGGAAAACTGAACAGGGATAGTCTGGAAAGGCCTGCCGGAAGAGCTCCATCTTGATGGCCTTTTTAAGGGCTTCTAGAGTGGTAATGTGGCAGATCTCGTACAACAGGTTGTTCCAGAGCCTATGAGCGGCAGTTGAGAAGGTCCTCTGGGTCATTGCTAATAATCTAGTCTTTTTTTTTTAACCTGTAATAGATTTTTCCCAGAGGACCTAAGGGTTTGGGGTGGATTGTATGGGAGGAGGCGTTCCCTTAGGTAGTCAGGATCCAAGCCATGTAGGGCTTTAAAGGTAATAAACAACACCTTATACCTTGCCTAGAAACTAATAGGAAGCCAGTGTAATGATTTTAGAACTAGAGTAACATGGGCTGATAGTGGAGTGCCCGCAACCAGTCTGGCTGTCATGTTCTGGACCAATTGAGGTTTCCAAACTTGGCATAAGGGTAGCCCCATGTAGAGCCCATTGCAGAAGTCAAGCCGGGAAGTTACAAGCATATGTACTACTGTTTCAAGGTCGCCCGGTTCCAAGAAGGGATGCAGCTGGCGTATCAGCCGAAGCTGATAGCAGGCGTTCCTGACTGTGACATCTATCTGAGCTGTCATTTGGAGGGATAGACTTTCACGGGAAGTGTGACCCTGTCCAGGACAGGTGCACATATCTCCTATTCCCGGTGCTGGGGTCCCTGGATTCAGCTTGAGTCGGTTTTCCCTCATCCAGTCCATTACCGCCCCAAGGCAGGTGTTCAGAGGTAGCCCACATTTTACTAGCATGTTTGCAAGAATACCATGGGGGACCATGTCAAAGGCCTTACTGAAATCAAGATATGATATATTTACACCATTCCCTTTATCTGCCAAGATGGTAATTTTATCTAAAAAGGAGATCAGATTAGTCTGGCATAAGAGACATCTAAGACTATGAGTTCTCTCCTGTAGCTGCTTGTGTAAAGTTCTTTTCTCTCCCATTTTCGGGTCCCTGCTCTATTTGCCTTGTTCCCTCTATAACAGTTTGACTATTATCTCCAGCCCTTGATGAACTCCTGCCTTCCAAAGTATTTCCCCTTTAAATCATTGTTCAGCTGTTTTCCACTTCTGCTTGTGAATTGGTTCCCTTTTCCCTGTGGACCAAAGGCCGGGGAAGTCACAGGAGCGGGTTCCTTTGGCATGGGGCATGGGGCAGCATTTTTTCTTTTTTTCTTTTCTTTTCTTTTCTTTTTTCAAACAAACCTCTGACAGCTTCTGCACACTGTCACATTTTACAGATTCATGGGGGCAGGGTGCCGTGAGGGGATTCTTCCTTGGCATGATTGGATCAATAGGCACTGTGGGGGGATCCTTGCATGCCAGGAAAGAATCGCCCCACAGCACCCATGACTCCTTGCCCCATGAACCCACACAAATATGACAGTACACAGAAGTGGTCAGAGGTTTTGTTTGTTTGTTTGTTTGTTTGTTTTTTTAAGTTTACAAGAAAGCACACTAGTGAGAAGAAACCATTTGAACTTGTTAATTTTTTGGCATGTGAGAATGAACTAACTTATGATTTACCTACTTAAAGTTATACTGTTAGAAAGTAGGGGATACCAAATCAGAACATAGAATTAATCTTGATTTTTAAAAAAAAAAAAAATTAAAAATATCTACTCCAGTTAGTTGTTTAGCACTTGCAGGTTGGAGTGCAATAAAATGCCAAATCTGATAATGTCACATCATAAATTTCTTTTACCAAGATATTACTGATGAGACCTAGAGGAGATAATTTTCTTCTCCTGTAGCACCCACTTAGACCCCGAGAAAGTAGCCCTGCTTGCGGTTGCTGAAGCTAAAACAAGCTTTAATTATATTTAAACCCATGTGGCCTGTTGCTATAGTGACAGCCCATGGCTGCACTCTATGTAGTTGTTAGATGTTTTAATTTCACTTATTTCTGTTCTGTTTGAGGGTTTCTTTAAAAGCCAATAATGTTTCTGCCCAAGAAATTAATAAATTATCTAGAAATGTTTTGGAGAAAGAGAATTCATGATCAGCAATGGCCTTACAAAAGCATTTGTCCTCAATCTGTGAGGATACGTGCTCCATTTTATCTCACTTTTCATGGACACAGAGGTATTCTAAAGGGATGGACAGGCTTAGGACTACCCTCCAGATAAATAATAATAATAATAATAATAATAATAATAATAATAAAATTTATATGCCGCTCCTCCCTGTAGGGTTGAGGTGGCTTACACTGGTGAAAACACAGTATAAAATACAACATACAATTAAGATACATCCCATTAATTCCATGCTACAATAAAACATTATTAAACAACCAAAAGAATTAAAAGAATTGAGGATTTAAAAATTGCAATAATTATTTTATATTTGAATCAAACATGCAAAGATTAAACTATAGAAAGCATTGACACCATGCATGAGGATGTTAGACACTGGAGCAATACATGCACTCCTTCCCCCTTCGACTCCACACATACTGGCTGGAATTCAGCATAGGACTTACATCTTCATAAGTCAACTTATGTGTGCAGGACATAGAACTGAGTAGTTTTGCAGTGCTTACATTTACCTAGGGACTACAGTAACATTACAACATACATGTGTACATAATTCAATGGTAGCCAAGTGTGACAAAGGATTTTATTGCACACCCAATTTTCCTCAAAACGGCCTTATTCCATTGCCCAGCACCAGGCCATTCCCATTCAGTGCTGAGTTGTGTCCTTTGCTTCTGACAGAAAAGTGCCGGTGGAGCAAAATTGTGTGTCTCAGCACTGAATAGGAACAGCTTGGCACTGGGTGATGGAATAGGGCCATTTTAAGGACAAGTGGGTGTGCGATAAATTCTCTTTTCCCTTGGTTGCATGCGGCCCCAAGCATACCCTACACATACCCAGAACATTTTTTAAAATGTGTGTGATAAAGTTCATATATGCCATAACTCCAGTGTTCAATGGGCACTGATGTGCATTGGGTCACTCCTAATGCACATCTGGAAACTGACTAGTTAGTGCAAGTGTGCAACACAAGTGCCCAATGTGTATCAGAAGTGCCCACTGAGCATCAGATTTGTCCAATGCATATCACAAATGTTCAGGGTTTTTCACAAGTACCCAGCATGAGAAATAGCCAATGTGTATCAGAAGTGTCTGGTGCACATGAAGAGTACCCAAGGAGTACCTTTTAAATTGGCTTATGTTGGTTTTGAAAATACCTTTTAAAATTCTTTTGAATTGGGGGGGGGGGGGGATAATTATTTCTGCATGTATTATAAATAGCCTCATAGTTCCTGAGAGATTGTAAAGCAATAAATAAATAGTTTTGGAGAGAGGGTGTGTGTATTATAGGATGAATGTCTTTTATTAGGTTGTTTTGATAAATGTCACAATCTCTGAACTGTTTGTGTTTCTTCTTTATTCAGCCTGTTGTCAATAAACCCCAGTACATTTATTGAATTCATTCTGTGTGGGCACGGCTTTACGAGGAAGTTCTCAAAAAAGAATGTCTCCAAAGGAATAAAAAAAAATAAAATACTCTCAAATTCCATAGGAGGATACCCCTGTCTCCCTTAATCTCTACACAGTTAAAATATTCTGATACTATTATAGACTGCCATGGCAGTTAATTATAATTGTATTACAATCGCATTAATTTCCTACCATTTTAACTGCCTATGGAATCCTGGGATTTATAGTTCAGTAAAGCACTAGAGTTCTCTGGCAGAGACTTTTAAATGCTGCATACAACTACAAATCCCAGCAGTCCATAGGATGGAGCCATGACAGTTTAAATGGATACAAACTTCTATAACAGTATAGTGTGAAAGAAATCCCTCCCTCTTCCTTACTCTCATTCTCTTTGTATTTCTCTTTCTCTTAGTTTTCTTTTCTTTTTTAGCAATAACAAAATATTAATTATTTTTCTGGCAGAGGCAGACTATTTCATGGGGAGTCATCACCCAGATAGTAATTCCTACTGGAATTACTATTGACTAAGCACAATAGGGACCCTTTCACACTCCACAGTTATAGTGCTATGATTCCATCTTAGCCACCAAGGCTACAACTTGTGCAATCTGGGGATTTTTGTAGTTTAGGCAAGAGTATTTAGACTTCTTATTCAGATAACTCGAATGTCTCACCAAACTACAAAACCCAAGAATCCATAGGGTGCAGCCAGGAAAGTGAAAGTGGAATCATAATGTTGTAATTTTGTAGCATTAAATGTTTCCAAGTTGAGAGTTTTATACTACAGTACCAATATCTGTCTCTGCTGACATGGAAAAACAAACTGGGCAACAGTCTGTTTCAGAACTCATGTCAATTCACTGATTTTTGAATTCATAGGTGTTAATACATCAATTCATTGTATTTATACATCTATCTCTTTTGACCCAAAAACCTAAGACTCAAGTTTGGATTCAAGATGCCATTGTATGTTACACTATGTGTGTACTTTTAGCCCATGGTGCCAAAAAGAATAGTATAATGATATTAATGTTCAGAGACACTGCTTAACATATCTTAATGACAATGGCAGCTTCTCCTTCTCCTTCCTATCTCATCTTTTCCTAGACTGGAATGCAAAGGGGGCTTAAAGTGATTTTTTAAAAGTATTGTTAAAAATCCACAAGATACAAAAGTTTGTCTTTCTGCAAATAGAGGCAGATACTTTTCTTCCTCCTACACACGAATTCCTTTCCCAGTGGTAACAGACCAGGAGTTCAAATACTTTGAGGGATTTTCTGAAATGAAGCAACTGCTCCTACGAACAAAGCCAGAGACAATGGTAGATGTTTATCGCATTCCACAAAGCTGCCATGCTCCTGCTCCATGGGAATCCAAAATAGACAACTCACAACTCAGTTCAACTCCATAGAGGCACACCATGACTTCGTAGAACAAAAAGCCATCCTGTAGCTCCACAGGGCAGATGGCGTGCAGCTTCACAGTGTCTCTTGGATCAATTTTTAATAGGACAGCTATATGCTCTCTCTGTGTAATCTTTCAGTGTTTTACTTAGTCATGTGCAAAAGCCACATTAGGAATTCCATCATCAGTTTCGTTCTCCATCCCTTATCACTGCTTAAAGCTCAAACAATGGATTTCACACCTATGTCCGTGTTTACCCAACTGAGTTGTTTATGTAATTTTTGGTTTATTTGTTTCTTTGCTGATTATCTTTTTGTTCTTTGTGTTTCTGAAAATGCCCTTGTGTTAACAGAGTTGTTCTGACATCTTTCATCCATAGTGCTGTCTTGCGTGCATCTGTGTCCATATGCCAGAGAGGGTCCTGTACATGCTCTCATACTTTGTAATGCTAGGCCTTTTGTTATGAGGCTCCCAAAATGTTGAACAGACACTATGATCAGAGATTTCCTTCTACTATTATTATTATTATTATTATTAAGCTTTATTTATATAGCGCTGTAAATTTACACAGCACTAGGAATGCAATTCTTCACTCAGGCTGCTGCCACACACTGCAGAAATAAAACAGTTTAACACAAATCCCAGAATTCCATAGCATTGGGTCATGGTGGTTAAAATGATAATAATAATAATAATAATAATAATAATAAATTTTATTTCTATACCGCCCTTCCTACAATCAGGGCGGTGTACAACATAAACAACATACATGGTTAAAACATTCCAATTGGAAACTAAAACAGAACTATATAAAAACGATACAAGATTAAAAATCAAATAAAACATGACATTAAAAATATAGCAGAGCAGCTTGTAATATGGAGAGGGAGGGGGGGAAGGATCTCAGTGGGGGGGTGGAGATCAGGGGTATGCAAGCTCAAATAGGTATGTTTTTAACCCCTTCTTAAATAAAGTAAGGGAGGCAGCCAGACGGAGCTCAGGGGGCAACGAGTTCCAAAGGCTGGGGGCTGAGAGAGAAAACGCCCTCTTCGTGGTCATTGATAGTTTAGCCTTTGGAACTGATGTCAGACTGCTTTATTTCTGCTATGTGGCAGCAGCCTAAGTTTCTTCTCAAAGCTTGCAGCAAGTAATTTTGGATTTTTTCTTCCTGCTTTAGAAATTCTTCAGAACCACACAGTTTTCAAAGGCATTTTCAGCACAAAATTTGCATTTGCACATGTTTTTTAGGACAGAAAACAGGATTTTCTGTGTAGTAAAACAGAATTTTCTGCATGTCAAAAAATGAATGCAGAAATATCATTTCCTGCACAGGACATGCTGTTTTCTATGTAAATCAACCATGTGTGAATTTTACAGAGAATAAATCCCTAATTACAGCATTTTATATGTAGAAAAACAATACCTTCTGTGTCAAAAAGGATATTTTCTGTGCAAAATAACCACATACTAATTTTGCCCAGAATAAGGCTCACACTGTGAAGATTCTCATCAGTCCAGGATCATGGTTTCACAACTCAAAAAGTATATTTTCCAACCATTTAAAATTATTTTTGCCTAATATTTCCATCTCTTCTCCTTACACATATCATGTAACAAGCTTAGAAATCACTGGAAAGCAATAGATACTGTAGTCCTCCAAACTAAATAATTTTTGCATAATATTTCAGTGCTGGTTGAAAACTAGATTTCTTTCCTGTTTATATAACTTGGGAGTCATTCAGGCATCGCCTTTTTAGTATGACAATGCAAATCATCCCACTCACACATTCTGGGTTTGTTCTTCAGACTATGGAATAACATTGTTGCGCATCTCTGCAAATTCAGTTGCTCACATGTGCAAGCATTTGAATAAAGATGGAATCAATGATGTAAATAGATTTGGAACATGTTCAAGGCATGCAAGGTTTCATCCTGTGTCTATTCCGGTCTATTTGCATTGGTTATTCACACTACTGATGATGTGTATCTTAAAAAAAAAAAAAAATGGGGTGAAAACTGTGATATTGATTATCCCAGATTAAGTGGGGTTTTTTGGCAGCCCCCCCCCCCAACTTAATCAGGTACGTTCGGGATGCATGTGAACAATAGAGATTCCTCCTAGATTAATTTCATCATCTGAATAACCCCTTGGATAAATTTGAATCTATCCAAAGCTGCATAAGTGCCTATCCAAAGCATTCTTGCCCATGGCCATTTAGTGGGAGTGGATCGATAGGAAACAGTTTGTAGCAATGCTAGCATCAGAGTCACCCCTGATAGCTATCTGCCATGCTAAGTTAGTCCTGCTTAGTCATGTTGTAGCCATGTTGGGAGCATAAGTGTGTAAGGAAGGGGGTGAGCCACTGCATGTGTTGCTGTGTATGAACCAAGGTTATAAAGCTGTCTGGTACTCTGTGGAAATGAATGTGGAAGGAGAGGGGAGAATCAAAGGAAGTTATAGACGTGAAGCTTAGCTTGCTAATTCAGATCTGGCAAAGGATTTGCTTCTGTGCTGATTTTACCTATAAACTATTTTTTTGGTTTCAGCCATGAAGTGTGTTCACTGAGTTAGCATGGTGAGGGATAGAGGAAAATGAAGTCCAATTGCATAAAGAGGGCATCCTTATTCTCACCCCCTTGTAACTGTATTTATTTATCTAATTTTTATTCTTCCTTTCTCCTTATGCTAAAACTACTGTCTTCATTTTGGTCAATAACTATCCCTTGACAAAGTTATTGACCAAAATGAAGGTAGTAGTCAAGGAAACAGAAGAAGACTAGGAGCTGGAAGGTCAGCCATGAAGGAACCTCACTGAATATCAAAGTTAGGATGAAAGTCATGCTATCATATTTCCGGGTTCTATGTATGGTTGTGGAAGCAGGATAGTGAAGAAAATGTGGTCCTAGAGAAGATATATTGGGCTGCCAAAACAAACAGAGTAAAATAAATAAATGGGTCCAAGAGCAAATCTAATCCTGTACTCTCATTGAAAGCCAAAATAAATAAATAGAGGCTATCATACTTTGACCGTATCATGTGATGACTTGATTCATTTTAAAAACTTGTAAAATTGGAGGCAGTAGAAAAAGAGAAAGGCCTCATTGCAGGTCAGTGAACTCAACCAAGGAGGCTCCAGTCCTGAGCTTCTATGGCCTAAGGAGGGCTTTGGATAACAGAGTATTTTGGAAGGCAGACATAAATCAAAGCTGACTTGGCAGCAATTAAGAATACACTTTAGCCTGAGAGGATCTGTTTTACATGGATAAATACAGAACCAGAGTAGCAAATGGAAGATGAAAGAAATAGTTTCTTTAAAATTTCATTTACAAAAGAAACATCTTTTTGTAAACTTGTACAGTAATATTGTGTGTGCTGTCCATGCAATATCACTCATTGCTTCTATTCTTACTAAAGTGGCACTGTGCTAGCATCAAGAGTCCTTCTTTATTTGATTTATTGAATGGAAATTGAAGAGAAAAGCATAATGAATCAGAGACTTTGAAGAAAAGTTATTCATCTTTCCCTTTCTATGATGTCTATTTGCTAATCAAACGCACACTTACAGGAGAATGATCCTATCAGCATCAAATTAGTCATTGGGTTCCCTGATTATGTGCAAATGATAATTAAAGTTAACTTGTTAAACTTAATTAAACCATATGCATGAGTGCTAATGAGACAATATATGGCAATAGCATAGAATGATTAAAATATGACTAATGTCTGTTCATATCAGTGCTGTTTTAGGAACTTCCAGATGATATGTCCTGCAAAGTGTCATTATTACGGTATTATTAGAGATGTTTGTGCATCATGGGTGGGTTTTTTTTGGATCCATTTTTATTTTTCCTAATTCACAATTTGGAAATCTGTCAGTTTCTCCAACAATCAGTTTTTGAAAACCCTGAACTCTTTCCATTTCAAATACAGGAGAATTTGTAAAATTTTGAATAATTCTTATTAAAAAAATTTTAAAAAATCCATCCTTAGCAATGCACTGCACAAAAAGAAACTGCTTGTGATCCCTATACTCCCTATATCAGTTTTTATAGTCACACAATGATTGCCGTTTTTGCAGTTTTTCATCACTCTACAATGTCGGAATGATGTGCAGAAAGACAAATTTGCTGTAGTACACTATGCATACAGTGCGTTCAGTACAATGGGGGGGCTAATTTTAAAAATCAGTATGAAAAAATCTGGTGTATTTTGTTCTCCTTTTCAAAATAAAAGCATTTACAATGTTAATTTTAAAAATTCAACTGACATGAATGATTTCTGAGTATTCTGCTTGCTTGCTAAAGCAGGAGTGTCATGAATACCATCAGAGCTGATTCTGATCAACTCTTTTCTGAATATTTCATTTATTTCAGTGTTCACCTCCTCACTTTCATTTTCCTCAAACTCTTGGGCCCCTTTTGGTCTTTTCTGCCAAAGTCATTGTTAGATTACCACTGCTACATCTGCACACATCAAATTATTTTCTTATTAAAACATGCTAGCCATCTATGTATCCTAAAGGCAGACAAGGTGATGCACAATCCATGCATCTTTCATGCAGTGCTCAATTTCATGCAAATAGATATTAACATGGGGATGTTCAAATGTGATTACAAGGGGAATTGTGTGCCATTTAGACAAACTTAGAATGATGTTATGTATTGTATCTTCATGTGCCTCTCCAATATCTTTAAAACCAAAGGCAGTCTCAGGATGCTACATGTTTAAACAGAAGGCTGCTTCTCTCTCTCTCTCTCTCTGTCTCTCTCTCTCTCTCTCTCTCTCTGTGTGTGTGTGTGTGTGTGTAACGGGTCTTGTTTTTTCTTGCTACTTTCCACTACTCAAAAATTATGACATTACTGGGAATATTGTGTCCAGTTCTGGATACCACAATTCAAGAAGGATGTTGACAAGCTGGAGTGTGCCCATGGAAAGGCTATCATAATGATAGAAGATCTGGAAATCATGTTGTGTGAGAGATGGTATAGGTAGCTGGTTATGTTTAGCCTGGGGAAGGGAAGGTTAAGAGGAGATGTGATATGCATGTTTAATTATTGAAAGGGTGTCATATGGAAGGTGGAGCAAGCTTGCTTCCTACTGTTCCATAAACTAGGAGTCAGAGCAATGAAACCAAGTTACAAGAAAAGATATGCCACCTAAACATTAGGAAGACCTTCCTGGCAGTAAGAGCTATACTACAGTGGAATATTCTGCCCCCAAGTGTGATGGAGTCTCCTTCTTTGGAGATTTGTTAAACAGAGGATGGATAGCCATCTTTTGGGGGTGCTTTGGTTGTGCTTTCCTTCATAGCAGAGGTTTGGATTGGATGGCCCTTGTGGTCTCTTCCAGCTCAATGAGCCTCTCTGTGTCTAGGCACACCTAGAAATGCTGGAAAGAACATCATTCCTATATTTCAGATAACAGTTCCCATCATTACTTAGATTGGTCAAACTAATCCACTCTGGTATAGCTGAGGTCAAAAACATCTGGAGATGTAGAGATTGAGAGGCAGGTAATGAAGCAACTGTAATGAATCTAGGAGCCAATGTTCTACCTGTGAAACCCTTTAGGGGCCACACAAACTTACAGAAGTGCTGCTATTCCACTTTACCCTGGCTGCCTCCTGTTTCTGTCTGGGATTTGCAGTTTAAGGAGGGGCATTTAGAATTCTCATCCAGAAAGCTCTTAAGCTTCATTGAGGCTACAAGCCTCAGAATGCAACAGGAGGCAGTGAGAGTAGTAAAAGTGGAATAGCAGCACTATAGGAGTGTAGTGCTGTAATGTAGTAGCACACACACACAAATTAGTCACAAGTTTCCTTCTGCTTTTGAAAAATGGGTATGGGAAAGAGTCTGCAACCTGTTTGCATCAGAAAAAACTAAAGCTCAGAAAGAGCCTTGGCTTGCTATAGGGTTTAAAATAAAAAAATGGGTATTTGATTTGTTCTGTTTTGCATATGTTTGGAGCTAGAAGATGACAAGGAAATGTTAGTGCCATTGCATGGAGAATGTAGAAAAATACTAACAGGAGACATATGAAAAAAAAGAACTGCTCAACATGTTGTTTGCCTTGGTTTTCCA
The DNA here is from genome assembly GCA_034509955.1 of Urosaurus nigricauda. Lineage (NCBI taxonomy): Eukaryota > Metazoa > Chordata > Lepidosauria > Squamata > Phrynosomatidae > Urosaurus > Urosaurus nigricauda. Next base: position 244,860,637 of record JAOEGL010000004.1, on the reverse strand, counting down.
CCTTGGATCCCATTTTGGCAGAAAAGTGGAATGTAAGTCAAAAAATACAATACAATACAATACAATACAATAAAAGGAAAGGAAAAGAAAAGAAAGAAAAACAGGGTTCAGCCTCCTGCAAACAGAACAAATAAATCACTAGGGGGACTGCAACTGCAAACAGTTGAAGAGGGAATATAACAATACCTATCTACTCTAAAAGAATTCAAGCTTCCATGGTTGTATGAACTACTAAAGGATGAGTTGGATGTTTAATAAAGGAACTTGCAGACGTAGCCTCAAACCCTCTACCAATAACCTTTGAGAATTTATGGAGAAAAAAAGAGAGGTTCCCAAAGACTGGAAAAGGGCAAATGTTGGAGAAACCTAAGAAAATGCAAACCAGTCAGCTTGACAATCAATACCTGAACAGGTTCAAGCATTTATCATTAAACTACAGTACCTGTCTGTGGGCACTTAGAGAAAAATGCTAACATTACTATGAGCCAGTATGGGCTTCTCAAAAACAGGTTAGGCCAGATTGATCTTTTCTTTTTTTCCCCTCTTTTTAAATAGAGTTACAAGCTTCCTCATTCAGGGGAATGCTGCAGTTGTAGTCTATCTTGATTTCAAAAAGGCTTCAACATAGCCTTTCATAATATTCTTGCAGACAAGCTGGTAAAAAGTAGATTAGACAATGCTACTGTTAGGTAGATTTTTAACTGGCTGACAGACTGAACCTAAAGGATACTCACAATTCATTCCTTGTCGTTCTCATGAGGAGTGACTAATGGGATGTCTTAGGGTTCTGTCCTGGGAATCTTGTTATGTTGTTCAAAAATTTTATCAGTTCCTCAGATGACAGAATAGAAGGAAGGATTATCAAATTTTCAAATGAAACCAAATGAAAAAGAGTAGCTAATTCCCCCAGAGGACAGAATCAGGACTGAAAATGACTTTCCAACAGATTGGAAAGCCAGGCTAAAACTAACAGTGGGGCAAAACAGATGGCCCCAAAGGAGCAGCTTTTGGCTGCTTCTTTCTGCTTCAGATCAGGGTCACAGCAACCACACACTGCAGCCACAATCTGGCCTTTTCCCAGCACAAAAAGGAGCACCAGAAAGCGGCTCCTTTTTGCGCCATGGAAAGGTCGCCTTTTTCGCTGCGGTAGCATTTTTTCAGCATTTCTTTGGTGTGTGGCATCTAAATGCTGTGCTGCCAAAATGCCAAAACTCTGCCTGCCATCTTGGGGGTGGAGTCAGGGCATGCAGCATGTGGATGCCATGGCCCCACACCACCCTGAAGCTGACTCTTTTTGCCAAACTGTGCCGGCAATAAATGTATTTTCCAAGGATGTAGCCAAGTTACTGTGTAGATTCAGGATATAGAGAAATCTTATAGCGTCTTTGAGACTAACTAGAAGAAAGAAGTTAACACTATGAGCTTTCATAGACTTCAGCCTACTTCCTCAGATACATTTGGTGGAATGGAAGCCAGGGACAGACATATATATGCCACTCCACCCAAAGCATCTGAGGAAGTAGACTAAAGTCTATGAAAGCTCATGGTGCCAACTTCTTTCTTTCTGTTAGCCTCAAAGGTGTTACACGATCTCTCTACAATACATATTTTGATGGGGCAAAATATATGGTAGAAAGAAAAATGTATAAATATAGTATGGATGACACCTGGTTTGATAGCAGTACATGTGATATGCATCTAGAGGACGTAGTTGGTCACAAATAAAACATGAATCTGCAGTGTGATGTGGAAACCAAAAAACTAATGCAATTCTAGGCAGAATTAAGAATGTCAAGACCGTGAGAAATAACAGCACCATTCTATTCAGCTTTGGTCCAGTCTTATCTGGAATATAATGACCACTTCTGGATCTAACAGTCAAAGAGAGAAAATGACATCTTGAAATGTATCCAGAGGAGAGTGACCAAGATAATGAAAGTCAAGCCCTATGGGGAATAATTTCAGGGCTAGCTATGTTGATCTTGATGAAGAGAAGATTGCAAGCTGACATGATAGCCATCTTTAAATCTCTGAAGGGATGCCATGTAGAAGATGGAGCAAGCTTGTTTACTGCTTATCAGAAGACTAATAATAGGAAGCACTTGTCTGCACTGGACAGGCTAATCCAGAGGCATTTTTTTAATTTTAATAATAAATTGTTTAATTGTATTTGAAGTGGGAGTATGGATATGTATGTTTTTTAATTTTGTAAGCCACCCTGGTTATGATACACAGAGGGACAGGATAACATTTATTTATTTATTTATTTATTTTGGCCTTGCAATTGCTCTCATTACCTTGACCTTTGTTTTCTAAATTGTGGCAGCTGTCTGCAGAGGAAAACCACTGCAGTGCCCAGCATGGATTTTCAGGGTCACTGGCTTCTGAGGTCAGAACAAGGTATGTAGTGATGAGCACAAGGCTGGGTGAATGGTTCTGACCACAGAAGTGAGTCAGCCAGGTGGAAGATGTGCCAAGTGACCCAGTGAGCTTTGTGTGCAGACAGTCATGATGTAGGAAAAGAGGGCTCCAGATCTTCCTGAAAGGTCCAAACAGGTAACTTTTATTAAACAATTTTACCCCAGTTCTGGTTTGGAATGTACAGGACTACCTGACTGCTCACATCAGAACAAAGGGTTGGGACATGTGTCATCTGAAGAGAACAACACCAGAATGGGAGAGGTGGCCTTTGGCCTGTGCAGCCAAGGCCTTTGATATGAACCAATGGATTTAAATTACACAAAAAGAGATCCCACTTACCTCTCTAGCTGCTTTATCACACTAGGGGGAAACAGGATTTAAACAAGAGTTAAATGAAAGTTAAACAGGAAATGCCTATGATAAACATCAGGCATATCCTGTTTAACATCCGTTTAACTCTTGTTTAACTCTTGTTTAAATCCTTTTTACCCCTAGTGTGATAAAGCAGTAGGATAGGGGTTTTCTTTGTGTAACTTTTTTCTTTTCACACAGCAGAAAATAGACATAAGGTGAGGAATAGTTTTGTATAGACAGATAGATAGATGTCTGCAACTCCTTAGAGAGAAGGCAGAGGTCTGTACATTTATCTCCTCTGGCTTTTTTATATTTGCCAAACCACATCTTTTCAGTCTGGCAATACTCATTACAGCTGGAGAAAAAGCAACAGATATTATACTTTTCCACTTTCACAAAGCACAGCAGGCTTCTTCGGATGTTATTGTGATATAGTTGCTAACCCAATGACAGCTGCTATACTACCAATTGTTTAGGGAAACTTGCTCATTAGTTATACCCAGTTCAATTTCTATCTTGAGGAACTTCATCTGAGTGCATGTAATATTCAACCTTTCGATTTTCTTTATTCAGTTCATTAATTTGAGCAGTAATCCCATCCTTTTCGGCACAGAGCCACTGTTGTGCGCTGTCTGGCTAAAATAGTCTACTGATAAATCCAATAAAGTCATTTCCCTTACTCAAGCTATTTCACTTATGAAGAACACATTATCTTAACCTTCAATATGGTAAAATGAACCTGCTGTGCATGAGGCCAGAACCTTCTGTGAATAATAGGGTGCACTATTTTCCTAAATATATTTTCATTTTGCTACGAGCCAGAGCTCAGCTTTTCCCTAGGTAGAATCTAAAGTTGAAATCCTGTTCCTAACTGGAGCAGAAGCTGTGCAAAATGGACCTGAAAATCCCATGATCAGTGTCTCTGTACACACTCATAGGGAAAGGCAGAACTCATTCCATGGCCTGCAATCTCCTCCAGGCTTTGGTTAAAGCAGAAAACATCCCCCTATACTTTGATACCTTTAGGTTCTGAGCCTTACAATCCATGTAGATAACATGTGGCAGAACATGATTTTTTTTTTTTTTTTTTGTCTCTCCTATTTCATAAAGGAATACTTTTACCTGCGGTTATCCTGCAAGGAGCAGAGGTAGTGTCCCTTCCAGTTATTAGCCTGCGTGGACCTTGTGCTTTCACTAGGGGAAAAAACATGTACTAGACCTTTCCTGTTTTCTAGAATAACATGTTTGTTTACTGAACAGTTTGGGATTAACTTGCTGAGTTAGTAATCCTCTATTTTTTTCCTAGAGATCTCACCTGTTCCTCAGTTAATTCAGATGTTAATAGTAAGTTTTAATGAATTAGATCTTTAGTATTCAAAAGGATGAGTGTTTCCACTTCTATCACATTCAGTAAACCAGGACAGCCTCCTGCTTTAGGAAAAGAAATATTAGAATTGGAAGGAATGTGTCACAAACTTCTGCTATTAGTTGGACTAACAAGATTGTTTAATTGTTTAATTGTATTTGAAGTGGGAGTTTGTGGGATATGGATATTTATGTTTTTTAATTTTGTAATTTGTCTGCATCTGCACTGCAGAAATAGTTCAGTTTGATAGGACTTCAACTGCCATGAATCAATACTGTGGAATTCTGGGAAATGAATTGGCACCAGAGGTCTTTGACAAGGACAGCTAAATGTCTCACAAAAAACTACTGTCTCACATATTTTAAGAAAGTACTGTCTCACATGTTTTGTGAGCTAAATGTCTCACAAAACTCTTGAAGCCCTTTAAGTAAATCTGTGCTTAATTCTCCATTTGGAAATCCCTGGAATGAACATTTTGCTGTAGTTATATTGTACTCTTGCTTAGCATACCACAAATCTTTATATTGAACTAATATGGCCAGCCACATTAAAATTATCCTGGGCTTTAAGTGCACAATAATGGACATTTTTGCTTATTCCTGTGACCACATTACACTTCTATAAGAGCTGATCCATTTGGTGAATGAGATGGTGTAATAAAAAATATTTCTCAGTTTGGTGGGCAACTGAAAGTCCAAGGAATCAAAATATATTTCCAAAATATATTCCTTCTGTGAGGATGCAACCCGATGACAAAGAGTGAAATTAACCACTTAAAATACCCATCATTAGCACCAACTTGCATGTAGTGAGTAAGATTCATTGGTTACAGAGTATGCTGCTTTCAATGTAATTACGATTATAGCTAAGGCAGATAATTCTGTAAATTGGGAATGGATTGTGTTTGACTGTGCAGGACTATTAATGCTAGGAGAGAAAGAAAATGTCTGTCTGTTACCAAAAAATGTGTCTTTTATTATTTTAATAGGTTTTATTCAGGCAGCAAATATTGACGAGCATTTCTCAGATGTTTAGAAAATAAAATACAGCAGAGAAGTGAACATTTTACAAACCCATCTATACAACAATACATCTGAAGGGTACATTTTAGACCATTAAAGAAGGGCAAATGTATTTTTCATTGTAAGTAATGCAGAAGAAAAGAATACCATTAGCATTCTATTATTTATTTGTTCAGGCTGTTGTTATTTTTTTAAAAGACCTTAAATATAAGCTTTTGAAGCAGCATTTCAACATCTTTCAGGCTTGGTATTTAACCACTTAGACAGTATAGTAAAATAATTTTTCCCTATAGTGATGAAAAGTGGTGCAGTCATGCACAGATGGCTGAAATAATTTGAGTACATTACGGCTGCCGTCCTATTGTTCCTCCAAACTAGAGTCAACACATTGAATCAATGGGATTTATCTATCTGTTTATTCACTCTGAATAATTGATTAAATGGGTTTACTCTAGTTGGTTATTGTCAATCAGATTCTGGCCTATGAATGGGCATTCACCACCCTATTAAGGGTGTCTTACCTTATTATGCTCTAGAGAAATACATCTTAAGTTGTTAACCATCTCTTCTCAAGGCTAAACATACCCAGATCCCTTAGTCATCCTCATAGGACATGGTTTCCGGAGCTTTTCTCATGTTGGTTGTCCTCCTTTGGACATCCCCCCCCCCAGGGAAAAAAAATGTTGCAAGGGCTGATACTGTATTTGTGCTCATTTCTGTTGCTTCTTCTGCTCCATGAAATCTGCTATGGAGCACCAGCTGATGGATCATGGACCAGCACTGGTTGATATACCACCACTTTGAATAGCACTGCTCTACACTGTGTTATTCTGACTCTGGTAACACTAAAGCACTTCTGAAAAAATCTGGTAGTAATACAGACAGAGCTTTGAAAGGCAATTTTTTTGGACTAGAACTCCCAAGTTCCTTTAGCCAGAACCTAGTGGCTGTAGTGATTAGGAGAGTCTGGGAGAATTATGGTCTAAATAAAGAATCTTATCTGTGCTTGGATTGCAATCTCCTAACCATGAAAGAGAGGAGACCTAGGGACAGAATCCTTTATGGCATCTTTTTGAGGGAGTCTAGAAGGGTCTGAATGTTACTGGTTGGTTCTAAAGGGGTATCTCATGTGCAAAAGTTGTTTTTGTCAAGAATGTTCTTTCAGCATGTACTGAGAAAACAATGCCACCTGGGGTAGCAGTGCAAAAGGAGGTGGGGGGAAGAGACAAGGACACTTTCTGGCATGTGCGGATGGCTGGTTACCTTTCTCTATAGTATGGAATCTGAACAAACCCTTGGTGACTAACTGTATATGCAAAAATATATTTCAATGGACTGTATGTGAACTGTAAGAGCAGTTTAACAGTGGAAGACTTTCAGAAACTAGTGGAGTCTCCTTCTTTGGAGGTTTTCAAACAGAGGCTGGATGGCCATCTGTCAGGCCTGCTTTGATTGTGTCTTTCTGCATGGCAGGGGGTTGGACTGGATGTGGTCTCTTCCAACTCTATGATTCTATGAAATCAAATTCTCACCCATTCCTAAGGCAATTTAGGTCAAGAGAGACAATTAAGAGACAACAGATATATTTGCTCTGTTGCAACAATTAGGATTTTGACCCTGAAATGAAATCAAGAAGGTCCCTGGGAAGGAGCTATGGAAAGGGCATAGGGGCATGTGTATGGCAAGGGAAGCAAAAATGATCAAATGAAAAACAGATAGTATTGAGCTGATATTACAAGAGATAGGTTTCATTAAAGGAGAGGTAATAAAACAGGCAAAGATCTTCTTTTTCTTGCGGCTGTGACATATTGTGTATTTAAAGGTCAGTTGAAAGTTGCAAGCAAAGAGGAAAAAAATCAATTTGTCACATGCTGCTCTGCATAAAAGTCGTCGCTGTCAATGATTTTGGAGGGAAAATGCACCACAGACAAGGCGCTGACAATGTGACAATAGCAGACACTCACCTTGGCCACATCCAGTTTGATGAAATGGCTGCCCTCCTTGCTTCACCTTGCCATTTTTTTCTACTACCTAAAGATGTTATCAGTGAGCAGGAATTGTTCAGAGAAGAATATGTGTGCTTCACTTTTTAAACCATGCTTATAAGAATTAAATCAGAAAACCTGGTCTAGCACTCTTTGCAAAAACAGCTAGTTTGATGTTTCTCAGAAGATCATGCAGGCCATGAAGGAAATTGTCTCTTTTTTTTCCTGCTGTTAGTCCAAAAGATGTACTTTCCCAGTGCATGGACTAGGCATGGAAAGAATGTTTAAAAAATATTTGTGTGTGTTGGAGGAGGGGGGTGATCAAAAACCCTGTTTTCTTTTAGTGTTGAGAAACCCTGAGAAAAAGACTCCTTGACTGATGTTCAGGACTTATTCTGTGCAAAATATGTCTCTGGTTTTTTACATACATACATAATTTTACATGCAAGAAATGATACTTCTGCCTGGAAATATTATTTTCTAATAGCTGAGGCTGGGTTGCAAATATTGTCCTAAAATATGAAAAAAAAAATCTAATCTCCATAGATCTATTTCTTAACAGGATCCCTCAATGAGTCAATACATGTTAATATTTTTAATCCTAGATGAAAATCCAGAGATACCATTGTACAAAGATATGATGGTCACAGAGAACACATGACTTGTTTCATCATCCTGTAAAGTAGGTGGGTAGTCTTCTCAGCTCCCACATCATAATTTCATGATATTTCCTTTTGCTTTGATGTTTTACTTGCTTTGATGTTTTACTTTCTCTTCCTTAAAACTGGATAAAAATGAACAAAAATGCAGAAGACTTTTGAGCATGGCACTATTGATAGACTCGTTAACAAAAATCAAATATGAATAAGGCCACATGCTGGTAAAAATAGTTCACAAAATTGATCCTACATTGGCTTTGAATTTTTTAAATTTAATTTGATTTTTTAATTATATTTAGAAAGGCATAAAATCACAAGAAGAAATGTCATTAGTTTTACTTCACCTCTTTTTGCTCCTTTTGTCATGAAATTCATTGGCTCTATTGCCTAAAGGGTAACTCCCAAAGTTCTTTTCAGCATTGTTTTTGGCACACCTTGGGGATGCAAGGAATCTGTTACACATCAGTCTCAAAAGTAAAACATCACAAGGGTTGAATTTCACTTTCTTTAACATGATAATTTTAGAAGAACAGTCAGAATAATAAGAAAAACAGAAACATAAAGTTATTGCTCAACAACATGTTTTCCAGAGATTCAACAAAGAGTTCTTCCTCAAAGACACAACTAGGTCTCTTAAATAACTTTTCCCAACAAAACAGAAGCACCTGCTGTGAAATTTCATGTATTTCACAATTAGACTGCTCCGATATTAGGCTTCAGCTTCATCAGGCCGTAACTGCCTATATAAGTCAGGACAGCCCATATCCTTAGCCTCTGTATAAGGCTGTCTCTGCTCTGGTGAAAAATCCAGCTTACCATTGGGGTGTCTGGATCCATGGGAAGGGAAAGTTATTCTCACACATGGCACACACAACAGCCTGATACCAGAGCACATTTCCTGGGAGACCCCCTCTCCCCCATTTCCCATGGGTTGTGGGAGCAATGGCCATCCTACTGAGTGACGGTGCACTGTACTGAGGGCACCGTCATGCTAGTATGCACTTGTATGATTGACTGGCACACCAGCAAAATAAAAACGACAACAACAACAAGGTTAATAATAACAAGGTTAATAAGGTTAATCTAACAACAACAACAACAACAACAAGGAATCAGGGCGGATTACAACAGTAAAGAAAATACATAGCAAATAATAACAATCAAATAACATGGCAAATCACAGTAGCAACAAATAGCAAAAGAATACATAGCAGTTCACAACAATAAAACAATGCCTCAGCTGTTGCCTTGGTGGAAAAAGGTACAGGCAGCTTCCCAGTTTGGCTTGGAGCTGGCTGGTGGTGTTGAAGGCAGGGCAGAAGAAGCCTCAGAGAGCCTTAGTCCTGCCCCAGTGCAAGTTCCTTGCGTAAGCCGTTGTCTTGGTGGAAAAAGGCACAGGCAGCCTCCCGGTTTGGTTTGGAGGAACAACACAAACCTGAAAAGGAAAGTGCTATATGGTGGGGAGTTGGAATTGCTGGACAGGAAGAGGTCAGGGGCTCACCCAGCCCAGGGTACTGTCTACTGCCCTCTTCTGCCCCTTCTGAAGCTTCTATCCATCCCAACAGTAGCATGCAGTCTGCACTCTTGCAATTCTCATAAGTTTTGACCCTGTTTCAGAGCAAACAGGGATACTTTTTACTCTGGAGAACTGTCCTGAAGCATGGATTGGACCCATGTTTCACTCTTTTGGCCCCTGCATCATCTAAACAGGTCCATGTGGGAATGTGATGGGAACATTTCTTTTACTCCATGACTTGGGCTTCTCTAGTTGCCTTTTTTGGATCTTTGCAGTATTTTTTTTTTTGTCATGCTTCAATTGGTCTTGGCCATTATTATTTTTACCTATTCCTGCTATACTTCTGTTCAGATTGATTTGTTTCTTAGGTGTTCCTTTTTGTCTCAGTTGGTGTGGTCCAGGCACTCATGTTGGTAATATACTTCCCTGGTGATCTTCTTGAGGCAACAGCTGGAGAAGAGATACAATCCACAAACCCCTCACTGTAATCTGGCTTGAGAGAATAAATATGGGGATGACTCCCTGCCTCAAGTGGGATGAGCCTTTAAGAATGCAAACCAGTGTGAAGGCTGGATACAGTTGGGAACCTCTGTTTCCCTATATATAGTAGCTTATCAGTCATAGTTCTCTGCTGGAACTATGAGATATTTGGCATGACTAAACTCCTAAGCTCAGTGTGCCCACTTTCTCATTTTCTTGCAGATTTGTTCTTACTAAAATTGTGGGCTTTTATACCCTCAGCATGGCTAACATGTTGGAAGGTTACAACATAATCCAAAAGGACCTAAATACCTAGAAAATGGGGCAGAAATTAATAAAATGAAATATGACAGGGGCAAATGCAAAATTCTACATTTAGGCCACAAAACCCAAATGCTCAGATATAGGATGAGAACTACATAGCTCAACAGTACTTCAAGTGAAAATTAGCTTGGGGATATTGATGATCAAAAGTTGAACAACAGACAGCAGTGTTATGCTGCATCAAATAAGGAGAATACTATTTTAGTCTGCATTAATAGAAGCGTAATTTCTGAGCTGAGGGAAGTAATAGTCACGCTGTATTCTGTGCTGGTGAGATCTCATTTGGAGTACTACAATCTGTTCTGGCCACCTCATTTTAGGAAGGATATAAACACACTGGAGTGGATTCAGAGAAGGGCAATGAGCATGTTAAGAAGTATGGAGGAAAAAAGATATGAGGAAAGGTTGAGGAAACCCCCGCCCCGATTGCTTGTTCAGAGGGTTGGGTTGTGAATAAAAATTTATTATTTATTATTATGTTGAATAATATTTCAATAATGTTTCAGCTTGGTGAAGAGAAAGCTGAGGGCTAACATGACTGCTGTCACAGAGAAGAGGGGGCAGGGCTTTTCTTTGCTGCTCCAGAAGATAGGATCAGATCTAATGGTTTGAAGTTACAGAAGAGTTACCTTTGAAGGGAACTTGTTAACAGTAAGAGCTATTTGGCAATGGGACTAACTACCTAGAGAAATGGAGTCTTCTTCTCTGAACGTCTTCAAAAAGAGGCTGGACAGATAGTTGCTATGGATGTGTTAGCTGAAGATCTCACACTAAGCAGGGGGCTGGACTTTAGAATACATGAGGGCCTTCCAACTCTATGATCCTGTGAATCTATGACATTGTTCTCCAGTGTTTCCATTGGGCAGGCAAACATAAATTCAGCCTTCTCCTCGTTCTCTTCTGCTTCATGTTTTCTGATGGAGAGATCTAGAAACCATGAAAGCTAGTTTTAAAAAAAGTGATCTTTCGGCTGGCCTAATTTTTAAAAAAAGTACCCTAATATGGATTAACATGAGCTGAGGAAGACATCAATTTTTTTTTCTTGAAAAGAAGCATTCTTGATCTCAGTTCACAATTCAACTTCAGGTGGAATTTTGGTGTCCACTCCTGGTATAAATATTGCCTATTGCCTTACAGAAGGAGAGCCATCATGGTGTAGTGGTTTGAGCATGGAACTATCATGTTTCCCCGAAAATAAGACAGTATCTTATATTAATTTTTGCTCCCAAAGATGTGCTAGGTCTTATTTTCAGGGAATATCTTATTTTTCCATGAAGAAGAATTCACATTTATTGTTGTAAAAAAGAAAAAAGAAAAAATATGAACATTTATTTTACACACACACACACACACACACAAACCTTTGCTAGATCTTACTTTCAGGGGAGGCCTAATATTTAGCAATTCAGCAAAACCTCTAGTAGGTCTTATTTTCTGGAGATGTCTTATTTTTGGGGAAAGGGTATGACACTAGAGACCAGGGTTCAATTCCTCTTTACTCCATGAAACCCATTGGATGTCCTTGGGCAAGCTCTCAGCCTCAGCCTCAGGGAAGACAATGGCAAGACTTCTCTGAACAAATCTTGCCACAAAGACCCCAGGGCAGGTTTGCCTTTGGGTTGTCATAAGTCGGAAATGATTTGAAGGCACACAGCAACAACAACTTTGTCTTACAGAAGTGAATGGGCATTACCATTTGATGTAGAACAGCCACATTCAGTTCAACGTTTTGTGAGTAGAGTTGCACACACTGTGCCATGGTGCATGGATTGGCTTGGTTCAGTTGTACAAAAGGAAAACCAGCATGGTGTAGTGGTTTTGAATTGTCATTCAACATGAGAGTTGAAAAATGAATGTGAAGGTCTGCCTGTGGAGAGTTATACTCTGATGCAGAATCTCAGCTCTTGGAATTGGATTCTCTTCCCAGTTGATATAGTATCATTTAACATTCATCTCATTGGCAACTTTCAGCATTGCTTTCATACTCTATTTTAAAAGTCAAAAAAGAAATAAAGAATAAACAGGGCACTAAAATGAATGCTCATAGGCTAAGCAAAGGGGAAGGGGAAGCCATTATCAAAAGCTGGTCTGTCATTCTCTTGGCATACTGTAGTATGTGACTTTGGTGTTGGTCTCTTAACAAGCTGGTCTTTGGCTCACATGAGTGAGATTGATTTGATGCCCAATAATGAGATGAACTATGGCAATGTCTTGCTCCTAGGAAAGGAAAGCGGGTCGGGAGCATTTACAAAGGATCATGCTAATGAGCTAAAAAGGAACGCCGGATGGAACCAATAAAAAATTAAGCTGCTTTTCAGGCTGAGCTGCCATGGAAAGGGTTTCAGTCCCCTGTCAGTTAAAAAGGCGGGGGGGGGGGAGTTCAGAATTAGAAAGTCTCCACCCTTTCTGTAATAAGCATAATTATGTAATTCTCCACTGAATTTCATGGAATTAAATGAGAAGCCTAAGTGCCGAGTGGAAGGTTGGGGAAATAACGGGTGAGATATGTGGGATAAAGACACATGCCTCAGATCGTCTCATCTGAATAGTTTGCCTGATTCACTTCATTTTTACTTGGAAAATTAAAAAAAAAAGTGCAATTACTGTAGTCGTTTTTTTTTTTTTTTTTTGGGGGGGAGAAAAAAAAGCAGTGGACAGTCTTTCTTCAAAATCTGCAACACTTGTGCTCCTAGCCCTTAAAATACAGATGATTGCATTTCCCACATTTATTCTATCTCTTTTTTTAATTATAAGAATGGGCATACACTGAGGGTTAGAGGAACGTTTTTGGGGAGATCCTCCAGATATTCAACTGAACACACCAGCATTCCCAGAAGTGTCCGGGGTGACATTCGGGGTAAACAGAAATCCCTTTTGATAGAAGTCAAAGACATACTGTATATACTCATGGATAAGTCTAGACATGTTAGTAAAAATGTTACTAAAAAACCTGGGTCAGCTTATCCATGGATCGGTGTCAGTACTGTGCTTTCAACTTTTATCGAAAAAAGGAACCATCCTCTTCTCTGAGCAGAGTGACAACAAGCGAGGGCTTAGCCTGTTCCAGGAGCACCGGGGGTGGGGGAGCATCAATCCCCTCTACTGTCTCCATCATGGTGCCACTTCTGACACTTTTGAATGCTTATGCAGGAAAATGGTGGTGGTGGCAGCTCTTTGGTGTTTCCCCTCAAAGGAGTGATGAGAGGATCTGGGCTTTGAAGGACATGAATAAGACATATCTGTTGACTTTTTAAGGTTAAAATCAGACAAAGTTATTGCATTAAAGGCTATACTCACTGCTAATGCAGTTACCATTTTCTTTGCTTTGCCTTTTCATCCTTTTTGGCATGTATGCATTTTCTCAGTCCTGCCTGTGCCTGTTCAGCTCCCTGACATATTGCACAGCCATGATTTACCATCATTCTCACCTGATTCATGCAGCCTTTAGGGTGAGCCAAAACAGTTATGACTGCTGGAAGTTTGTAAGTTCATTGGTATTGTTTTACTTTGTCTTATCCTTTGTAACCTTTGTTACATGTCCCTAGGTTTTACCCTCAACTTACCTATGGGTCATTTGAGTGTTGGACTATTAACATTTTTAGACCAGTGCTTAAGCGTTGGTAAAACACTGCTAAATCATTTAAGGAGAGTGTGTGTGAAAGCCTGACACACTTCCTGAATAGCAGGGGATCATCGGCTCCCCTCAAGTGTCCTTGAATCATTCAGGGAGAGGCAAATTCCTATGAATGCAAAGTTTCTGTTCATAGGAATTTGACTCTTCCTGAATTATGCAGGGACACTGGAGGGGAGCTGGCAATCCCCTGACATTTAGGAAGTGCATCAGGCTTTCACACACACACACACACACACACACACACACACACTTCTTAAACAATTTAGTAATATTTTACCAGCACCTAAGTGCTGGTCTGAAAATCTTCTATGTCTCTGGAGGCCAGGGTTCAATTCCTCTGAACAAATCTTGTCAAAACCCTCTGAACAGATCTTGTCAAGAAAACCCTATTATAGATTTGCCTTAGGGTCACTATAAGTTGGAAAGTTGGATCTGAATGTACACATCACACTCATCAAAATCCATAATTTTGGCCCCCAAACCTGCCTTTGACTTATACATGAAGTAGCTTTACAGTTGTATATATAGTAGTAGCTGTGGAAAATCAGTAGAAAAAGGGATCATGTAACACCTTTGAGACTAATTGAAAGAGGTTCCTTCTAGTCACTTTGGGGCTTTCTAGATTGGCAAAAAGGAGTGTGTTCATGGCTGCATGAAACTCTAGCCTTTAGATGAGAAAAAGGGAAAGTGTGCCATGAAAACGCCTTTTTTGCGTTTTAGGGGAGAAGAAGCGCCTTTAAAAAGGTGCTGGTTTTCCCAGCTTCTTTTTTAAAAACTGCGGAACAGTGCAGCTCCATCTAAAAGCTGTGGTGCAGTTGCTAAGCATTAAGGAAAAGGCAACTTCATGTCACACTTTCCTTCCAATCTAGAAAGCCCCTTTGTGTAGTTTTTGTTGAGGCCCCAGAAAGATCCCTTATGAGTCAAAATTGGGCTTAAGAGTCTGTTTTTGGACAAAAAGAAAGCATTTCTGGCCATTTCCCTCCAGTTTCTCTCCAGGATCCGGGGCAGATCAAGGGTCACATGTAGCCAAAGAGTTGCCCAAAACTCAACTATGGTACAATTGTGTTCTGCAGTTCCTACCATACCCCTTTAATTTCACTTTGTCTAAGAAAGTTCCTAACCTGAATATAGGAATAGAAACATCTGTTGTTTACTCCAGCTTTTAATAGTTTTTGTCCATTTACATATTTTCCCACACTGCTCTTTTGCAGTATTTTACCAGTGATCATATGTGTAATTGTATTTCTGTTGTTTTATTGAGTCCTTTCTCATGATATACATGTCCATGTACCTCAAGATGTTAGATTCTTGAAACAATCAAATTTTGGATCAATGTGCAGATGGGAAGGGCGTATTTTCATCAACAGATGTCTATATATTTTTAATACAGAGAGAGTGAAATATGAGAGCCAGCATGGTGTAGTGGTATAAGCACTGGACTGTGGAGGAAATGCTTTTTCCTGCACAAAAATGCTGTTTTCATACAAAATTGCCAAATAAACCCTAATTATGACTAGTCTCTGAAAACTTCACAGTTCTTAAAGATTCTCACAAAGAGATGTAAACTGTTAAAATTATTTTTTGCTTCCTTTCAAGATTTTGTACCCTAATAAGGGTACTAAATATATTCTCAAATTTCTTCATTCTTCACAAGAAAAGAGTTCCTGATAGCTTGAGACATCCTTCAAAATTGTCACTTGTTACTGAAGTCTGTTCTGTTCTGTAGTGAGAGTGAAAAGACTTTCTCATGTTTCCATATTTATTATGTTTTGCACAAAATAGAAAGCTATTGTAAAAAAATAAAATAAAACAAAAATCTTTGAGAATTCCATCCCCCATAATATCTCCAAATATACCTCAAAATATGCAAAAACAAACAAACACCAACCCATCATTACTTTGGGAGACAACACCATCCACTAAAAAAAAAGTCCATGTGAATGAGAATTAATAAGTTTTTTTTTTTTTTTTGCACCTACCCATGTGGCTCTTATGAAAGGTGTTTTGTTTGACTCAGTCTTAATAGAAATAGCATTTGGCACTGCCTGAGACTTGTTGTAAGAAAATGTGTACTTTGACTCAAGTATTTGTATGCCTTTGGGTGTTATGGGAAATTTTGAATAAATAAAGTATGCATAAAACAATTCTTCTATTTTAAATTGTCAATGGATAAAATGTGCATAACTGGGAAAACAAACAATATACAAATACATACTTTTGTCTGTAGGGGAAAATTGCCTAGATTCAGTAAATTTTGAAAAAATGACTGAGATCTTGCATGGAACACAATGTTGTAAGTATGCTTTAACTCCCCCTGAGACCTACTTTAATAGCCAGTCAACCATCCAGAGCACAGAAATCTGTGCTCCTGGCAAGCAGAGCACTGTATGATATGACATGTCCAGGCCACAACCACCAGCAAGTGACACTGTGATGAAGCATTGTGACAAGACCCTGTAAGGATCCCTTGCTTCTGTTCCAGGTCAGGTCAGCCTGTACTCTCCTGCTTGACAGCAGCACAAACCTTCATCACCCTGGATGACCAGCTAGCTTTTATGTTGGGTTCCAGGCTCATTTGCAGTCAAGGCAATAGTGTCAGAATCACAAATGAGAATACTGAGCTGTCATAATGTCCTAAGTCTAATATGAGAGCCAGCATGGCATAGTAGTGTGAGAAATTGACTCTGGAGACCAGGGTTTGGATCCCCACATGGATATCTGCATAGGTTTCAGCCATGGAAAACCACTGGGTGACCTTGAGAAAGTCACATTCTCTCAGACTCAGAAAAAGGCAAAGGCTGAACAAATCTTGTCTGGAAAATCCTATTATAAGTTTGTCTTAAGGTCACCATAGGTTGGATAGGACCTGAAGACACACAAAACACACACACAAGTCTAACTTACTCTAATTAATATGATGAGATCCAGTGTGGTGTAGTGGTTTGTGTGTTTGACTAACAATCATAATAATAGGATTTATTTCTATTCTGCCTTTTCTGGTGGGGAATCAAAGTGGTTTACAGCAGTCAAACAAACAGCTTCATTTATATACTGCTTCATACTGCCTAAGCAGTGTCTAAGTGGTTTACAACTGTAAGCTACTTGTCCCAACAATCTGGGTACTCATTTTATTGACCTCAGAAGGATGCAAGCGTGAGTCGAGCTTGAGCCCTTTTGCTGGTCTTGAACTCGCCACCTTATGGTTTTGAGTGAGTGGCTGCAGTACAGGCATTTAACCACTGCATCACCAGGACTAAAACTCTGGAGATCTGGGTTTGATTCTCTGCTTTGCCATGGAAATTCACTGAGCGACCTTGGGCAGCTCACACACTCTCAGTCCCAGAAAACCCCGTGATAAGTTTACCTTAGAATCATCATATGTCAGAATGACTTGGAGGCGTATGACAGTGACAAAACTAACAGGATGCTTGCCATAGTGTTAAAATAGGTGTCCAAAATTTAAGGGAATTTTAAACCTGATCTGTCAAAAATGTACTTTATGCAAGGAGGGATTGGTCCCACTGATGGAGAAATGTCCTCCCAATACCAACACTGATGAATTGAGGTTTTAGAGTCATAAATTAGTGGTAGATCATGTGTTTTGCATGCCAGAAAGTCTCAGATTCAATTCCATATGAGACTTTGAAGATCTGCTACCAGTCAGGTTTGAGAATATTAATATTAATATTGAGAATATTAAAATATAGTCATTGTCAAGAATGTCATGGTCTGATTTATTTCTAGGTATTTATAGAAATGGGCAAGCTGAGCTTATGCTGATTGTTTTTAAAGAAAAAGTAGAAGACTTACATCCCAGTAGCTGATTAATACAAAATGCGTCTTAATAAACCCACCTACATCCAAACCAGTTTCCCAGTCCCTAATAGAAATTCATATTCTGCAGGGAATTGCAGCATCTAAAGAGAAAGCTTTCCTTGGCAGCATCTTGCCACTTGTAATGTTGGAATATAATCGCCTTATGATTGCTGCAGCACATTCTTTGATTGCTTAATAATACTTTTCCTGTATTGGACAGTGTAAAGGAATAAAGAGGATAAATAAAGATCTTCCTGGGTTGATTGTTTCCCATCTAATGGGGAATGAAGATGAAATAGAGCAAATAAAGAGGCAACCCCTCATTTCCAGTTTTTTGAGAGCTTCAGCTAAGCGCAGACCTGGAAGGATCTGGCATGTATGTGAAGTAACTTTATCTTTGAAAGGCTATGGTGAGTCATTTGGCATCTGGAGATGGAAAATGTGTTTATTTTTTTTATTTTTTTAAAAAATCAAGTTACATTGCAGAGAGTGAGGCTGCATCTGCAATGTAAAATTAATGCAGTTTAACACTGCTTTAACTGCCATGACCCAGTGCTTTGGAATCTTGCAATTTGTAATTTTATGAGATATTTAGCCTTGTCTGCCAGAGAACCCTAGTGCCACAACAAACTACAGATACCAGAAGCGACCATGACAGTTAAAGGAATGTCAAGATGGATTAATTCTCCAGTGTGGCAGCAACCTCTGTGAGGTTCATTTTGGTTCATGAACCTCATGTGCCCCACTATGAGGTCCACTCTGTTTCATGCCATCTTCCAACAACACTTGAAACATCTCTTACTAGTTATGTACTTTTGCCACCCACATTGATTTCTGTCTTTCTTTTGTTAGAAGAATCTTAGAAAATGATGTTTGGGGATGATTGCTTTCTCTCTTAGGAAATCTGGTATTGGTATTGTTTAAAAAAGTGTTTTTGTTACCCACATTGTCCAATGTATTGAAATATCATCTGGAGGCATGATTTTTCCCCCCCTTCATTCCTGAAGCCAACAGGAGCAATGTCTTAGTTCTGGAGCAGTTTGTGTAAATTCTGGCCAGTAGATGTGGGTTTTCAAACTGGACATGGGTATGGGCAATAGAACAGTGGTGCCAAGAGAAAGGTTTGATGTTCTAGCATTGGAAAAAAACAATGACTTTATCAATAGTTTTTCTTGTGCTGTCAAAGTAGATGCACAGTCTGGGAGTGCTCAGTTTGCACATTTGAACTGAGTCTTTTTTTTTTTTTCCCCCAAACTGGAGAGTGGTCCAGGCTATCAGCCCTACTCGTCCGATACACCTGCTTAACAATTTGTGCAGGTTCTGGCAACAGCCAGCTTCCTGCGTTATTCCTAATGTTCATATTTATTGAGTATAACTGGTAACATTGGGTGAATGTGCAAGTTGAATATTTACACACAAAGTGCCTGGTAATGGATGTATATTTTTTTCTTTGTGTGTGTGTTTCACTATAGCCAGTCTGATGGTCTGAACTCCTCAAGCTTCTCAGACTTGAAATATTTTATTAATTTATATTTTTAATATTTATTGGCTGCTGTTATTTGCTGTCAAGTCAGCTTCAAATTACAGCAACCCGATAGAGGCATCCAAGAGGTCATTAACTGTTCCAATCTTATAATCCCAGGCCTGTGGCTATTTTGACTGAGTCAATCTACCTGTAGTATGGTTTTCCTCTTTTCCTGCCACCTTCTACTTTATCATTTTTAGTGAATCATGTTGTCTCATGATATGTCAAAAGATAGCCCCAGTTTAGTCATTTTTGCTTCTGACAGTTCAGGCTTGATTTGCTTTCAAGCCCACTTGTCATCCCACTTCAGAATGATGATAGACACAATACTTGGGTTTAATAGGACCATTTTATTTTAATAATTTAGCTCACTGTTTACTAACTGTGAACCGCAAAGGGAGTGGTGGTGGCAACCTAATGTTCCTCCAACTGAGGCAGGGGTCTTCATAGAACCCCCTCCTCTTCAGATACCCTTTGAAAACAGCACTTAGAGCCCTAGAAGCATCCCAAAAGACTGAGTTCGCTACCCACTTAACCTATTTCTCTAGAAGGCCCTCTTGAGGATACTCCACTCAAGTCCTCAGATTTAAAG
The DNA here is from genome assembly GCA_034509955.1 of Urosaurus nigricauda. NCBI lineage: Eukaryota > Metazoa > Chordata > Lepidosauria > Squamata > Phrynosomatidae > Urosaurus > Urosaurus nigricauda. Next base: position 244,840,943 of record JAOEGL010000004.1, on the reverse strand, counting down.
AAAGAACAAGTCCAGGAAATCCCAAAGGATGGTCTTCTTCATCCTTCTCAAGCACTGTAACCAAAACAGCAAATTTTGGCACCCAGTCCTTCACTGAGGTGATGCCAGTATTGTTCACCAAAATTCCTCCTCTTCTTCCCTCCACTATCTGTCATTTGACTACCTATGTACCTTCATCACCATGGGCCAATATCCCAATTGCCCCGAGATACCCAAAATATGGATAGGAAAGTTCTTAATTAAATTGTTGTGGTAATTTCCTGTGGGAGATATAGTATTTTGTGAGTAGTGGAGTAACAGATAACCAGGATGTTTAAAAGATACAGAAGATAGATAAAGGTTCTGTGAGAACCTAAACTGCAAAGGAACATTTGTGAAGATAAAAAGGAACAATTACAAAGATAAGGAAAAGAAACTGTTAAACCACGCAATTACTAATTTATTTATATATTGTATCCATCTTGAATCCAGTAAGAAAGACATTGTATTCAACCTGATTTGTAAATTAAGTCCTTTTTTTTTGCTGCTTTTTTTTTGCCAGTGGGTGGGCTATGTGGCTGTGTTCTAGAAGAGTTTATTCCTGATGTTTCTCTGGATTCTGTGGCTGGCATCTTCAGAAAATGCTAGCATGGAAGAAAGAGATCTCTCTTCCATGCCAGCATTCTCTGAAGATGCCAGCCACAGCTGCTGGTGAAACATCAGGAATAAACTCTTCTAGAACACAGCCACATAGCCCCAAAAACCCCACAAAAATCTATGGTTGCCAGCCATGAAAGCCTTCAACTTCACAGTCCTTTTGTTTGTTAAATAAGCAGTTGTCAAACATTCAAAAAGCTACCAATAGAGAGAAAAGTCTTTTAGGTTTGGGAAATATCAGATAGTGGGTGTGTGGTTGTCAATGAGCAATTGGTGCCAAGATGTGCGTGTGTGTGGGGGGGGGTGGGGGGGGTTAAAGACCCAGAGGGCTGACATCTAGAGAGAGCTTTAGTGTAGGAATCCCTAGAGGTGAGAATTGAGTTAGAGTGTCATGTCACAAATTAGGTGGCAAACTGATGGGATAGTTGCCATCTTGTGACATATTGGTGGTAGTGGTGGTGGGGGGTCAAAAAGACCCATTGAGCTGCCAGCAGAGAAAAGTAGTTGGATGAGTGAGTCTCACCTTCACACACTCCTCTAAATCTGTCATACTCATTGTTTGTCTTGTTATTTTAAGGTATGTTTTAAATGGTGAATTGTTTAATTGTTAGTTTTTTGTGGAGCTTTCGAGCTATGTGGCCATTGTTTCATTGTTATCGGAGGGGGGGGGATACTGGGTTATGGGATTGTATTGTTTTAACTAGTAAGCCACCCTGGTTGTCTCAGACAGAGTGGTGGGATATAAATGATTTTTTTAAAAAAAAAAATTCCACAAATCAGTCAGATTAAATCCCAAATGGCAAGGATTCTTACAGTGGCATCACTAGGGTTGCTGTCACCCCAGTGCAGTAACTCATGCTGTCACCCCCCCAAGCTGTCTTGCACACACCCTAACTGCCCCTTCCACCATTCTGCAATGGTGGCAACCTTGTGTGTGGAGGGGCTGCAGAGTGAGAGGAAAAGGGAGGTGATTTACTTTTCAGACTAACCAGCAGTTCCTCCAGACCCAGAAGGCAGCTGCTTCCCTACCACCTGGCAGCCTTTCCAGGTCTGGTGGAGCTGCTGGGCTAGTTGGAAAGGGAGCTGACTCACTTTCCTGCCTGGCCAGTGGACCTGCCAGACCTGGAAGGCAGCACCCTTCCCACCAGTGGCCACAGTCTGTGGAAAGCGGAGGCAGCCTGACTGGTGAAGATGGGCAGGTAGGAAGGTCCTGGGATGGACAGAAGACTCTGTGTTCACCTTGCTCTGATCTGTCACCCAGTGTGTCTACACTCACCACACACACCCTAGTGACACCCATGTATTCTTGTCATTCCAGGATTCTTCTGATCAGGCTTTCTTGATACTGGAAATTAATGTGTGTTTTTTATGTTTTTCTTTTTACCATTTCCTGAATATGTTTGAATAATCTTTGCATCCCTGCTTGCTCCTTCATCAGCCATCAGGATGGTTTAAAAAATCAAGGGAAGAAAAGTAACAGTTTTAGAGTAAATGGTGAATGATAGCCATGATAAAGAGAATAGAGTGGTCATGGAGGGAAAACCTATCCAAATTAATGTTAAAGTGCCTTGTGTACAATTGTGGGGGGGGGGGGAGATTCTGGAAAATGAAGGACAGATTTTGGCACAGGAGAGGGCAGCACTATTCATGAAAGACCTGCATTTTTTTTATTATTATTATTATTATTATTATTATTATTATTATTTCTACCCAATCACAAAGAATCCAGGTGGGTTACAACAATAAAATACACTGAAGTTACAATAAAATCAAACCCTAAACCTCCCCGCCCCCCATTCCCAGTACTAAAATAGAATTAAACAGTAATAGTATAAAAACATTACAAACATTAAAAACATTAAAGACATTACACAAAGACAAAGAAACAAGCAGGGAAGGATAGGCAGATATGGGGGCAGATATCTCAATATCTGGGGTGGGTAGCTAAGTTGGAAAGGCCTGTCGAAAGAGATCCGTCTTGAGTGCTTTCTTAAAAGCTGTCAGAGTGGAGATATGACGAATCTCCTCCGGCAGGTCGTTCCATAATTTAGAAGCAGTAGTAGAAAAGGCCCTCTGGGAAACTCATGTTAGCCTTGATATTTTTGGCTGTAATAAATTTCTTCCAGAGGGCCTTAGAGCACAGGACAGACAATAGGGAAGAAGGCATTCCCTCAAGTATTCTGACCCAGAGCCATGTAGGGCTTTAAAGGTAATCACCAACACCTTGTACTTTGCCCGGAAACTAATAGGCAGCCAGTGTAAGGACAGGAGAGAAGCATATAATTATATGTCACTTGTGAGTACATTATTACCTAACCTAGACAAAAAAGCCAACCTGAGTCTTTCTCTTTGGAGAAAATGTGAGAATTGAACATGGAGAATTCTCAGATTACTGCCTATGTTTCATAACTGAGGAACTGGCAGAAAATCTTCAGCATATTTTTAAGGCAAAATTATCCCATTTTTCATAAGGAAAATTTAGAAGTCTTAGAAGAAAAGACTGAATTTGCCCAAAGTTTTATCTTATGATTGTCACACTTGCCAAAAAGCCATGTTTTCTTTTGGATAACAGTTGATTAGAACAAACCATTATGAATATCTGGAGCAAAAAGTCTCTGCATTAACTCAAACACTTGCTAAGGTTCTAAGATCATTTAAATCTTGTTCAAACCTATATGATAATCCTTTCACACTAGCAACATTATCTGTCTGAGACAATTAAAAAAAGAGTTCTGAAATGTCATTGTTAACTTCCTTTATATTTAATGAAGGCTTTGCTCAGTCTGGCTATAATTGCAGTTGGATTATTCAGGAGTTAGTGAGATTCATGGCTGTAATTCAGAAAAGAAGCTGTTTCTCTTTTGATTAATAAAGGTGCAGTGCTGTACTTGCTCTCTGCCAGTTGAAGGGCCTTAGGATATGGTTGATGCTTCATCATTTTAGAGCACATAACAGTGGTGGCTGATGGTTTTCATGTCAGTGAACTGGCAAGTTCATTCTGGGTTTTAGCTAGATTCTAACAGAACTATCCAAGGTTCCTTTTCTGCAAAATAGGATCCATATGATGGGAAGTTCCTTTAAATCTCATACCAAAATGTGAAGCAGATTCACTGTCATGGAAGCCACCTGGTACCAATGATAAGAGATGAGTGAGAATTTTGTTTTAACCTATTTTTCAAAAATTAGAACTTATTAACATTTGCGACTTTATTTTTATAGTGGACCCATCATATTGGCCAGCTGCTGATCCACAAATTTGATAGCTCATGGATTGTCACACCCAAATTTTTAAATAGCAGCACATTGCTGCAAATGTACTGCCATGTCACCATCACTAGGGATGGGAAAGGTTCACTGTACCAGGATAGAACAAATGACATTTTTCTTTTAATGTGGAAGTAGAGGGACTAAAAAGGGACACACAAAATGGACATCAGAGTCCATTGAGCACTTAGCTATTAAAACTTTGGACTCAAATCCCCAGGCATTCAACTAGTATAATGCTGAGTGAATGCCTCCCTCTTTACATTCTTCCTCAGTCACATGTGCAGTTTGAGGAGGGGGTGGTTCCTTGCTGTTTCAGGGTGTGGCTCCCCAAACATTTGAAAGTATGCTTTCTTTTGTCCAAAATGTTTTTCATGTGAAAAAAATGGAGGGATACTTGGTCCTTAAGATGTCAAAATGGGCATACCAAGGGCTTCATTGGATGCCCCCAGCAGCATAATAATTCCTACCCACAAAATACATAAAACAAATGTATGGCTTGCATGGTTATCTTTGCAGCATAAGCGGGTACGCCCCAAGAAAAACAAGAAGCAGGTTGGCATTGGAAAAGGCCACAACTTTATTTAAGCAAAACCAAAGGTAGGGTTGGCCCAAAGCACCAGGTCTGGATCAGCACATCATCAACACCAAGGCTGGACTGATGTGAGGTTGCTTGTAGGCCAAGCATCAGGGTGATGTTTGTGGCAATGAAATGCCCTTGCACAATTACGCAATTACACAGCTACCAGAGGAAAGCCTCTCGTCACCGGGATAAACTCCATGTGATCCACGGTTGGCCACATCACACCGTGATGTTTCCCAGGTCCCAAGGGACTCCCGATCCAGTGCTACTGAACACAGAAACCAGTCTGCCAGATCCAGTACCTGTGCTGCCGCCCCAACAAACAAGTTGTGACAAGAAACACCAATCCCAGGGAGGGAGGGTGGGGAGCCGAGCAAGGCCAGGGCACGACGCCCCCCGCGCTGGCCCAGACTGCCTCCACCGCTGGAGGCCCAACAGAAGCATTCCTCTTCCCAAGGCAAGCCACCAAGAGAGGAGGAGGAGGGACAGCCAGGCCGATCCCTGCTGCGCCCGCTGAGGCACCTGGGCTCCAGGGCTAAGCGGGTGCACGCCCATCAGTGTGTGCACGCACCTGCCTTCCCACAGCACGCCTTCAATGGCTGGCTTGGGGCTCCCTCGGCCCAGCAGCAACTGCACCTGCCCGCTCAGGGTGGGAGGCGCCATTTACTGAATAGATGAAATTAAATCGAGGAAGCAAACGAGGAAGCAAACAAGTTAATTCTTGAGGATGCTTATGCTATCTTCTCACAGCAACACACTCTTTTGGGGAGAGACGTGGAAGAAGTCATTAAATAAGATCTGAATATTAAAAAGAACAAGGGTGTTTTTTTTTAAAAGCATGTGTTAGTTTTGATTGGTATCATATCTGTCTGAGATGTTTCTGTTCCTTTAAAGATACTCATTTGTATGTAAATTACACGCACAGATATGTCTCAGTTTTACTCTTTCATTTGTATGTAAGAGTGCCGAGTAGCTATCAGCATCCAGCTATCAATGGATGTGTTCAAAAGGTCAAGGGCATTAGTAGCAAGCTGAATATACCCAGTAATTTTACAGGAACAATGTCAACAATATTCTTTCAAATACATCTGTTTGGTGGTAAGACCTCATTACAAAAACATGCTGCTTTGAGAGGAATGCATAATGGGAATGTGTGGCGAGGAATTTGTGGCTGAGCTTGCTTGTCAGACCTCAAATCCACTCAAGCTAGTGCCAAAACAAATGATAACCAGCAACAGGGCATAATAAACGTACTGATAGTTTGGTGGTTCTGCTGCTTACTATCAAATAACAGTCATCATATGAAATCTAAGCCTTTCCTACCATCACCAGTATCTCCTCCATGCTTTGAGGGTCTGCCATTGAGCCTATGCAGGGAATCTATGTCCTTTCTGAGCATGGCACTGGACTCCTTGCTGTTCTAGTTTAAGTTCAGATCAAGCAAATAAAGCCTCATTCTATTTCTATTTTTTTTTTCAATTGAGTAATGAAGTTAATCCATCCCACCCTTAACAATGGGGTAATCTCATTCATTTTTCTGGATCTTCCTCCCAGGGAAGTGTATATAGGACTAGAGCCAAATAAAATAAAATAAAATAAATTTACTGATTGGAAGGTGATGCAGGTCTTTTGAGCATTTTTCAACTTTTTTATTCTAAAAAAAATGCTTCAAGGAGAGAAAAAGAGAGAGATTGAAGAGGCAGACGAGCTAGTTCAGGGCAGGGGCAGTCAAGGAAATTTAAGAGATCTTCTGCTTACTTGTTCAGTCTCTCTATTGCACTTCATTCCACTCCTTGACCATTTACAGCCTTATTCAGGCCTTCCATCTCTATCTCTTTGTGCTCTTCTTCTGATGAGGCAGACTTGGCAAGCTTTCTTTGCTTGCTTTATCTTTTTTAGATACTACAAATCAGTGCTAAGGCATGCAATCCTCTTCTTAAGACCACCCCCTGCAACTGCAGAAATACTGAGTGTAGTAAGATAAGTCTTGTTGGGAAAGGAGTGTAACATGGATGAGCTAAAACTTTCCCCACTTCTTTTTAACTGTGCACCTTCGCTGCAGTGTCTAGCTGCTGCAGCGAAGGTCTGCAGTAGAAAAAGGTGGCACCAGACCGTCCTTTTTGGGTGGTCTGTACAGCCCCCCAGTTTCTTTTGTAAAAGCTCCAAAGGAGAATCCACCTCTCTCTGAGGCAGTATATTCAACTGTCAAAAAGGAAGTTGTTCCAAATGTTGAGGTGGAATCTCTTTTCTCATAACTTGAATCCATTGCTCTGAGTCCTAGTCTCTGGAGCAGCAGAAAACAAGCTCGCTCCATCTTCAATGTGACATCCCTTCAAATATTTAAACATGGATATCATGTCACCTCTTAATCTTTTCATCCCAAGGCTGTTTGTTTTTGTTTTTTTAGCTTATCTGACTTTCTTCCTACATAAGCTGGTTATTTATTTGAATCCTTCTTTGGTGTTTTCCACCCTTAATATCTTGTACACATCTCTTTTGCGTCTTTGCTCACTTGAAAGTTCTTTAGCCATCCATCCTGGTTTGTTTATAAACCTTCTATTTTATCTCCTCATTTGAATTGTTTGAAATAGATAGGTCTCTACTTTTATAGATGGCAAAGGCTGCCAGAAGACTAGATCTCAATAGGAAGACATTTGGCCATGACAAGGTAATAGATTATGAATTCTTCACTTTCAGATTGTTCAGATATTTAGATCTTTATATCTGCCTTTGGTTGAGAAACTGAAACCAAAATGTACCTAGTTGCAAGAAAGGCTGATGGCAAATTGGGATAGCTATGCAGGTCTTACCCACTCTGGATCTGATGTAAGTAAAGGAATGGTGTGAATCTAGAAGAGAACAAGAAACCTGTTCCCAAGTTCTTAAGGGATCATACTTCAGGCTATATACTATCTTCACAACAGTACTTTTAGTATGCTAGGTGAAAAGAGATGACTATTGGCACCTTCAGACAATTATTAGGCTGCGTAGAGACTTGAATGTGTATGTCCTTAGTTTCAGTCCAACATTCCATCAACGCCAACACAGGCAGGTTGAACTGAGTCTTGTGCAGTTTACGTACTCATATTTTTCTACTAGAAAAATTCAAAACTTAGTTCATTGAAATATATTAATGTTATATAGGAAGAGTGTACCATAATTAGGATTTGCTTAACCATGATGTAAATGCCTTGGTAGATTAAATTAAATATTAGTGTTTGGAAGATTCCCAACAACCATCAAGCACAAGGTGGTCCACAAGAAATTGGTCAGTGTAAGGCAGTTATCATCATCTTCCTCCAGAAATGGGTCACAGTGATTCTTTGTATATCATTCTCTCAGCTCTTGAATCACTCCCGTGTGCCCTGTTTTGTTTTTTCATGCAAGTATTTCATAAGTATTGTGGAATCCAATCATTTATATGCGACAATCACACCATACTGGTAATGTGTGCATCTGCTGATTAAAAAAAATGTAAAAGGATATTAGGCAAAGAAATCCATGCATACTGACAGTCCAAAGGCAATTTTACACTACACAGTTATAGCATTATGATTCTACTTTAACTGCCATGGCAACATCCTATGGAATTCAGAGATCTGCAGTTTAGGGAGGGGTACTGAGAATTTTCATCCAGAGTGTGTCACAAAACTACAAATCCCAAGATTAGGATGCAACTATGGAATCACACAACATTGTGAGTGTCAAAGGGCCCTACATGGCAGAGCAACATGAACCAGTGTCCAAAGAGTCTGAACAAATTTCAGTACAGGCTGAGTTCCCCTTATTCAAAATGCTAGGGATCAAAATGTTTTGGATTTTGGATATTTTTTCCCCAGATTTTGGAATATTTGCATATACTTGGGACTCAAGTCTAAAGATGAAATGAATTTATTTTTCGTATAAACCTTATACGCATAATCTATAGGTAACTTTATAAAAATATTTTTAATAATTTTGTGTATGAAACAAATTTTGTGTACACTGAAACATCTGAAAGCAAAGGTGACACTATCTCAGCCACCTATGTGGACAATTTTATATTTTGGAATATTTCAGATTTCCAGACAAGGGATACTCAACCTGTTTGAAGTTTTGATATGAGATAACAATATTGGCATACACGATAACTAAGCTCTAACTGATTTAAGCTTGCCAGCTATATTCTGTAGACAGTTATGCATTGTGTCTTAAGTTATTGCTTTTGCAATACGAAACAGGGAGAAAACTCAAGATGTTCACTGAACCCTTAGTGGCCCATTGTCTTCAGCTGAGAGACAGTTTCACAAATTGTTCAAACCTTTCGAAGCAAAGTATGACAGAAGACTAGATTGAAACCTGAGATAATTTTTCAGCAGAAGAACACAAAATGCTTTAACTGCACTAACAAATGGACTGACAATTATTTTCAAAGGGTCTGATAGTCATCTCTCTCATTTATAAGAATCACTGCTGGCATAAAGACTATCCTGCTAGACCCATGATCCATCTACAAAGCCAGTATTGTAATGTCACTTGGGTGGGTTATTAACTGCCCTGCCCAGTAGTGTTGCTTCCAAATTACTGTATGCAATTGCAAAAGGAGACACTTTTATTTCTATAACATAAATATATGAACAGGGCTAATAAAAACAGATGAATTGCAGGGCTGTGCAAATTGGACTGCTCTAATGGATTTCTTCACTGAACACTATGAAACAGCAACCCATGCAATTACATTTACTACTTGGGAGATAGTTGTGTTTAATCGTACCAAACTATCAATTGCTCCTTCTTAAGCTCTGTTTTCTGCTACTCCTTTTCCCTTGACCATGGGAAATGGTTTTGCTGACACATGGCTTCCCCCCCCCCCCCCCCCGGCTTGTCTTCGGATATAAAGATATTTAAGCTCTTAAATTAGTGGTGGGAGAAGTACACCAAATCCTCGCCAGTTTTGTTGGGGATATATGAACACGGACAAAACATTTCCAGAAATGACATTAATGCTCACTTCTCCCACTAACATATCCATTTGCTAGAGTTTGCTCTCCATTTTTTTTTTAAATCCTGGCTGGGGCATCCAAGAATGAGTCCATGTACTGTGTTTGATGGCATCAGCATGCAGTGTGCTATGTGGATGTTTCCAAACTAATCCATAAATCCAGACATAGTTATCCTCAAAAATCCCAACTCATTCAAACATTATGATAGGCTTCTTCAAGTTAAGAACCTTTAGAGAAATGGACATACTTGGAAAATGTTTACCTACTATGAACATAAGAGTGAAAACAGTGTTCAAAAACAAATCATATTAACAAAATTCAATGCCTCTAAAACTGGAAATAATTAGCAATAATGCATGGACTCGGAAACATCAGTGCAAAAATGTTACACATTTTCATTCAAACCCCCCTTTTAACAAAAGTCTTAACTTCTGGGTAAACTGAATAAAAGATTACAAATATTAACAAAAGATACCTTTGCATACTGATTTTCCAGATTATCATGGGTATGTGTTTGAAATGTTAGCACTGTTTGAGACACACTAGATTGAGAGAACTTAATATTTACAGATTTGCCTATTGCTTTCTCTCTCTTTCTTTAGTGTAATATGCACAGCAAGAATAATGCAATTTTACACTGCTCTAACTGCCATGGCTCCATCCTAAGGAATTCTGAGATTTGTAGTTTTTTGTGACACCAGAGACCTCTGACAGAGAAGGCCAAATATATCACAAAACTACAAATCTTAGAATTCTATAGCACTGAGCCATGGCAAGAATAATGCAATTTTACACTGCTCTAACTGCCATGGCTCCATCCTAAGGAATTCTGGGATTTGTAGTTTTTTGTGACACCAGAGAGCTCTGACAGAGAAGACCAAATATATCACAAAACTACAAATCTTAGAATCCTATAGCACTGAGCCATGGCGGACCTATTAAAACGGTCCACCCTTGACGACTTATGGAACCAATTGGTTTCCAAAAAGCCCTAAAGTGTTTGCTGGTTGGGAACGCCAGTGATTCTGTGGAAGCCTTGGATGACACATGGAATCGTGATGTCTCCAGGGCTATCAACACAATCGCTCCCGAGCGTCCTTTCCAACCCGCTCCGAACCAAAAATCCTGGTACACAGAAGATCTCAGGGAGAACTTGCTATAGACTGCATCTTCGCAACTATGGTAAGGCCTTACGTGCAGCGCAGAGATCTCTCTGCTCTGCATGTATCGTGTCTGCAGAGTCCTGCCTGGCAGAGCTGTTTAGGGTGGTGGGGGAGATGATGCAGGTAACTCCTGCACCAAATCCCTTACTGGAACCCATGACAGCCTGCTGTGAGGTGTTTAACAACCACTTTGCAGGCAAAATCTCTCGGATTAGAGCCGACTTGGACGCCAATACTTGTTCAGTGCCCATTGGTGAGGTGTCCAGTAACTCCGTTGCTGTCAGTTTACTGGATGAATTTCAATTTGTGAGTACCGAGGACGTGGACAAGCTCCTTGGATGTGTAAGGAAGACAACTTGCTCTCTCGATCCGGGACCATCTTGGTTGGTTGTCCAGGGAGGGGACGCATTGAGAGCATTCCTTCGGGATGTGATCAATGCGTCTCTCAGGGAAGGCATTGTTCCATCTTCTCTGAACCTTCTCTTGATCCCCCTGGAAAGGAACAACTACAGACCAGTGTCCTTGCTGCCTTTTCTCAGCAAGGTGATCGAGAGAGCAGTCGCCTCCCAACTCCAAGCCGTCTTGGATGAAACCAATTATCTAGATCCATGTCAAACCGGTTTCAGGGCAGGATTTGGAGTGGAGACACCATGGTCGCTCTGACTGACGACCTCCACCTGAGCGTGGACAGGGGTAGTGTGACCCTGCTGGTGCTCTTGGATCTCTTAGTGGCCTTTGACACAATTGATCATGCCATCCTTTTTAATCGACTAAGAGAGTTGGGAATCAGTGGCACCGCGCTCCGGTGGTTCCGGTCCTTTCTCTCTGGTAGGTATCAAAGGGTGAGGCTCGGGGATAGTTGCTCTTCTAAAACTGAGCTTAATTGTGGCATCCCTCAGGGTGCCATCCTGTCCCCGATGCTATTTAATATTTATATGAAGCCACTGGGCGAGGTCATTTGGAGGCATGGAGCTCAGTGTCTTCAGTACACTGATGACACTCAGATATACCTCTCCATGACCAGATCGTCTACTCAGGCCTCAGATGACGTCTCTTCTCTCAATAACTGCCTTGCGGAGGTAAAGGACTGGATTTGGGAAAACAAATTGAAATTAAATCCAGACAAAACGGAGGTATTCACAGTCACAGGCCCGAAAACAGGTTTGGGAATGCAACTCCCAGTCTGCGATGGAGTCACACTCTCCTCGAAGGACTCTGTTCACAGTCTGGGGGTACTTCTTGACCCTTCGCTTCACATGACTAGTCAGGTGAATGAGACAGTCAGGAGTGTCTGTTATCAGATTCGGCTGATACGCCAGCTGCGCCCTTTCCTGGAGATGAGGGACCTGGAAACGATAGCACACGCTCTGGTAACCTCACGGTTGGACTACTGTAACAGACACTACATGGGGCTACCCTTGTGCTTAACCTGGAAACTACAAATGGTCCAGAACATGGCAGCCATACTTATTATAGGAACATCCAGGAGAGAGCATATAACACCCGTGCTTAAATCTCTCCACTGGCTTCTAATCAGTTTCCGGGCACAGTATAAGGTGTTGGTTTTAATCTTTAAAGCCCTACATGTCTTGCATACATCTTATCTTAGGGACCACCTCCTCCTGTATGACCCCCCCACACACTCCTGTCCTCTGGGAGGAATCTGCTACAGCCTATGAAGACCAGGTTGGTACAGACCTCCCAGAGGGCCTTTTCTGCAGTCGCCCCCAAGCTGTGGAATGACCTGCTGGATGAGATGCGTCTTTTAATTTCCATCGATGGCTTCAAGAAAGCCTTAAAGATGCATCTCTTCTGGCAGGCCTTCCCAGATACTAGTTAATACCCCCGGCCCCAAATCTGGATATAGACCTTCCCAACCTCTGCCTGTACAAAATCCTTGTTTAGGCATTTTTAGGCCTAATTCATTGCACATGTTTCTATTGTATGTGTTTTTAATCTATAGTTGATTTAATCTTTATTTAAGGGGAGAGGTGGGGATGGATGGGAACATTTTAATCTGTTATGTTTTGAAACTCTGTTGTAATCCACCCCCATTGCTTTGTTCAGAGGGGCTGACTAGAAATAAATTTTATTATTTATTATTGTTATGGCAGTTAGAATGACATTAAACTGCATTATTTCTGTAGTGCAGATTAGACTTCTGTTTTATTTAAAAGTGTTCAGCCAAGTCATTTTATTGCATTTGTATTTTGGCCATGCCTCCATCTACTTCTGAAGATGTCCATGCCTGCTGCTGAACCTAAATATATTTCAAGCTCTATTATTCTATGATTCTATGATTTAACCAGAGTAAAAAAGAACTTGATAGAATAGGAGGATGCTATCTCTTGCCTAAATATCCCAGGATTAGCTTCATTAGATTATGGTCAATATTTTGTTTGTTTGTTGTTGTTGTTTGCTCTGAGATACTGTTGTCCCCACAAACCCCCTGAAGCTGATCCTACACAATCCTACATAAGTGGCCTAATTTGAAAAATGGTATAAATTGGATTTTTAAAAAGGAAGGAAGGAAATCAGAAGGAAGGAAGTGCTCATACCACTGCAAGTCCTTCTCATGTTCCCAAAATGACACTTGAAATGGCCACCATCAGTTAGTCAAAATGGAGGAAATAGATCAACATTTCCAACACAATCATACCCCTAAAGATACCCTAAAGATGAAGTATGTGGAGAGATCTTTTTTGCACCTTTGAGACTAACTGAAAGAAAGAAGTTGGCATGAGCTTTCATAGACTTCAATCTTCTTTTCCTCAGTTTTTTTGGTGGAGTGGAAGCCAGGAACAGACACATACAGTGTGCCTTTTCCTTACGCAGAGGGATCTTTTCCAGACTCCCCCCCCCCCAAGTAAGGCAAATACCGTGTATTCTCAAGCCCCATTGAAAACAATGAGGCCTGTACATGCCATTACTCTACCGTCACATGGCTTTCAGCATGTTTCGATTATTATAGAAGTATGGTATAATAGTTTGATGTTTGAATTTGGACTCTGGAGACCAGAGTTTGAATATCTACTCAGCCATGGAAACCCAGTTGATGACCTTGGACAAGACAAGCTTTCTCAGCTCCAGAGGAAGGCAAAGGGAAATCCCCTCTGAGCAAATCTTGCCAAGAAACATGATATCTTTGCCTTAACGTTGCCATCATTTGGAAAGAACTTAAAGATACACATGAGAGAAGGCAACTGAGGTGGACTTGGGAACAAATTTCTATCCCTTAGACTAGGGAAAAAATTATTAACCTTTTTTTTCCTTGGAGGAAGCAACAATGAATCATCCTGTCATGAAGAAGACTGAAAATCATATAGCTTCTGAAGCTTATTTATAATCAAGGACTCATTCTGCACAATACTCTCATGCGATTGTATAGAAAAGAGCACTTCTGTGCAGGAAATTGTTTTTCTCCACAGAAAATAATATTTCTTTTATACAAATATTATTCCTGTACAGATATTTTGTTTCCTATGCAGAAAATTCTGTTTTCTGCATAAAACAGCCATTTCAAATGCAGAAAAAGTTCTCAACTGGGAAGCTTCCCATTGGTCTGGATTCTTCCAATCAGGGTTTCATCTAATCTATATTGATTAATCTAATCAATACTAAAAAAAACTTGTGTGTGTGTGTGTTCATAGAATCATAGAATCATAGAATCATTGAGTTGGAAGAGACCACAAGGGCCATCCAGTCCAACCCCCTGCCATGCAGGAACTCCAAATCAAACCATCCCCGACAGATGGCCATCCAGCCTCTGCTTAAAGACCTCCAAGGAAGGAGACTCCACTACGCTCCGAGGGAGTGTGTTCCACTGTCGAACAGCCCTTACTGTCAGGAAGTTCTTCCTAATGTTGAGGTGGAATCTCTTTTCCTGCAATTTTACAAATATTTTTTTCCATTGATATCAAGGCCCTCCAAGGTCTTCATCGACTGAGAAAATATAGGAATGTACCAGGAGCCCATTCCTGCTGTTGAAAAGATAGGTAAGTTTTGGGGCTAAATAATAGCTTGAAGCCACATACTTGCAACTTGCATAAAAGTTGGATTGCTACTTCTGGAGGCTCCTAGGAGATGCAATTGTGTGTGTGTGTTCTAGAGCTAGAGAAAGGGAAATTTGGATAGTTTGGAGACTTTGTGCATGGCACCAAAAATCCTCTCTTTCAAACCACATGTGATCCCAGACTACTCTGTCTTTATGCAATATTGTGGAATTTGCTATCACGTGATGCAAGGTAAGGCAAAGCTTTAAATGGCTTTGGATAAGAAGTAGACAAATGTTGTTGGTTTTTTGAACTACTGCTTCCATTGTCCATGCTGGCTGGGAGAATGTGGGAGTTGTAGTCCAAAAATGAAACATTTCAAAGTTTTAGTGGAATTTAGCTGAATGATATGACAGATTCAAAGACAATGGTGATTATTGTACCTGCAAATCCCACCAGGATAGAATTAGGTTTGAAAAGTCAAACCCTTGTGTTATCACACGTAGCCGAGGCCAGGTGAGTGCAACCCATCTGCAGCCCAGACCCTAGCCACAGTTATCCAACTGCTTTTCAAAAACCAGTTTGCCATTTTTTAAAAACTTGTAGATAAGTGTGACTGGGGTCCGGGATGCAGACAGGTTGCACTCTCCTAGCCTCAGCTGTGTGAAATAACACTCAGTTTTGACTATTCAGTCCCACATTTTTTCTTGCAGGATTTGCAGGTGTGATAATCTACAATGTACCTACACAAACCATGACAGAGTATGGCACCTTTTTAACATATTTGTAAATTTCTGAGTGGTTTATTGCTGACCAGCGTTGGAAACAGCACATAGGACTAATCCCTTTCCTTGCATTCTTACTTTTCTTTTCCTCCCCGTTGTTACATTTTCATCATTTCAGTATGCAAGGTATATAAATCAAAGAAAAGGCAAAAACAGAGCAGAAAGTTTCCCTGATACAGCTCCTGTTTTCTAGAAAAATTATTTCACTTTGAAAATGTTATCTCTCCCCCCCCCCCCAAAAAAGGGAGGAAAGTGAACATTCATGGCACAAAAAGCCAAATGCCTTCCCCCTCTCTCTTCTCCTTCTAAAAAGGCTTTTATGAACATGCAGTGTGCTTTTTATGGGTACCACTCTTAGCAATTCTAGAAATATTTCTATAGCTTCGATGATGGAAAGAAAAGTCTTTCCAGTGGATTTCACCTTCAGGAGCAAGAGACAATGGAAAGTCAGAGCAGGGGATTCTGGGTAGCGGAGCAAGTTGCTGACAAAGGCCAAAGTTTAAATAAAACATGTTCCATGGAGTTAAATCAATACTTTATTTGTTAAGGAGAAGTAATAGTACAAAAAAGCTTGTACGACTAGGCATAAAAAAAGTGAGAAATCAATTCTAGTTAATTCAGAATGCTTGAGGAGTCACCTATGCTGTTATGTATGAATAATTCAGGAACAGAGATTTATTGCAGACATACATTGTTTGGTTTGGAAGGAGCATTGCCCCTCGTTTGACCTGAATCCTGTAAAGAATGATATTCAACTAATTGAAATAACATTTTGCAAGTCAGACAATGCCGTAGGGAGCTTTCCAGACTAATCTTGGACTGGAATGGAATGGGTGAGATGAAATGTCTGATAAGTTTTATATAAACACTGTTCTTTTCCACTGTCTTACCCATCCAGTGTAAAGGCAGGGGGTGGGGGTGGGTTCCAACTGAGTGCTGTTGACTCTCCAAAAGAAACCTCTGTTTGTTTTGGTGCCCGAAATAATGAGTGTCAATTAGGGAGAGCAAATGTTTGCAGCAGCACGCAACTCCTCACCACCCTCCCCTTGATCCCCCCCCCCCAAGATGTTTCCTCCTTCGGCTCAAGTAAAGCTATTTTGTAATTCTCCTAGTTCATTTTACTTCTTCACTCCCTGGTCCTGCCTTTCCTCCCAACTATCTGCATTTTGTGTCTTTGTTTTATTTTAGGGTTACCAAACACCCAAGATTCTTTGACCTCCTGGCCAGATGCTAATTTTTTGTGTATAAATTCCAGTGCTTTTAGACTCAAGAGGGATATATATATATATATATATATATACATCATATCATTCCAGCTGGATGAAACCCCCATGTGTATCTGTATCCAGCTCTAATTGTGTTGATGTTGGTTACATTTTAGACTGCAGAATACATTTTCTGTATATCAGAGTGAATGGCCATTCCCCCACCCAAGTTAGAGTCATAGAATCATAGTGTTGGAAGGGAACCCATGAGTGCAATCCCCTGTTCAATACGGGACCTCCAGCTAAAGGATCCCCAACTTTTCCAGCTTCTTTATGATAACATCCAGTGAAGGAGATATTACCACCTCTCAAGGCAAGGGGTTCCATTGCCAAACCACTTTTACTGTTAAGAAGCTCCTTCTACTGTTTAATCAAAGTCTATGCTCTTGTAGCTTTAGTAACCATTAGACCAGGTCCTACCTTCTGGGGTGGCAGAGCACATGCCTGCCCACTCCTCTGTGACAACCTCTATGTTTTCTTTTCACCAAGCTGAATATGTCCTTTAACATTTCTTCATACTTTTTGTTCTCTATACATTTTATCATTCTTGTTGCCTTTCTCTGAACTTGCTCCAACTTGATCCAACTATATCCTTCTTAAAATGTGGCACCCAGAACTGAATGCAATACTTCATCTGAGGCCGGACTAGCACAGAAAATAATGGGACTATTACTTGCCTTGACTTGGAAAAGATACTTCTACTAATGCAGGCTAAAATAGCATTTAAATTTGCCTTCTTTGCTGTATTATCACACTGTTGGATCATGTTCAGTTTATGATCAATAATAATCCCTTTAGCAAGGTCTTTTTCTGATCCTGCTTCTCACAGAGATCTAGCTGATCCTTCTAGAAAAACTTCAACAAAGAATGCAGGTATTGGGCCCATCCAGCTACTGGTGTATAGTGATGTACTGTGTCTAAACATGGAGGTTCTGTCACAATCATTAACAGGTGGGATATACCAAGTCTTCATCCCATAATGATTGTAATCTTCATAATGTTTTCAAACCAATTAAATTGGCAAAAAGAAAAAATAAGTAATAAGTTTTTCCTGATACACATATATGGAGTAAAAAAAGAGGAGACTAAAGATCTCAGCTTTAGCACATTATGTCACATGCTGCTACATAAAATAACAGCAAGTCTTGTGTACTACTTCTGCAGCACCACTGCCCTGTCCCTGTAGGTTTTGCTGGGTCAGATGAAATAAATTTTGTGGTGACCAAACAAGGTATTCATGGCACCAATTTCATAACATTGTCATCAGTGCATACCTCCTTTGCTTCACACTATAACTCATGTGCATTCTCAGTCCTTTGGATCCTGCAACATGACCCTGTCAAACAAACAGACTCTGCTCCTCAAATCTCTTTCCAAAAATGGGAGAGTGACAGAAATGTCTTTATTTATTTATTTATTTATTTGAGATTCAGTATGGGCCTGAATGCTATGGGAAACCCAACTTGAATAAACCCATTGGATTTAGCAAATTTATAGAAATGTTGGTCACATTCTACAATTCATTCAATGAAATTACTTAGTTTGGTCTACTAATAAAATTCATGCTAGTTTCCGAGTATTTTTTTTTTTTTAAAAAAATGCCAAAATTAAAAATTAAAATTCACTGTGAACCTGGAAGTTTCATAACAGGTGAAAAATCTGAGGAATCTCAAGTTGAAATCATAATATTGCATAAACATGGAGTTGGGAGATACAGCAAGGGTCATCCAGTCCAGCCTCTTGCCAATGTAGAAGTCTACACCTAAAGCACCCCGATAGATGACTATTCAACCTCTGTTTAAAAATCTCTAGTGAATGAGACTTCGCTACCCTCCATTCCACTGTCAAACATCTCTTGTCATCAAGAGGGGACGGGATGTCATGGGGTGAGGCATATACTTTCTGGGGGAGGGACTTTTCCAGAGACTAGGATAGCTGTCAAGAGGAGGAACAGTCTCACACCTGTTCCTCCTCTTCCCTGCCCTCCATGTGCCCTCAAAAATGGATTTGCATGTGTGCCATACACGTGCCATACACATGCCTTAGGTTCACCACCATGGGGGAGCATCAGGGGGAAAAATTGGTTGAGTCTTCTACATTATAGTACTTTGATTGTACATTCCTGCATGGCAGGGGCTGGACTGAATCCCCTTTGTAGTCTCTTCCGGCTCAATGATTCTACGATATGTCTATGATATTTAAGAATAATGTCACCTCTCAATCTTCTTTCTCACCAAACTAATTCAACCATTCTTCACTGTGTTTGGTCTCCAGTCTCTTTACCATCTCGGTTATTTTCCTTTGCATATATTCAAGGTGGTCATAAATATATGCTTCTTAAACTGTGGTGCCCAGAATTGGACATGGAACTCCAAGTGATATTTAAGCAAAGCACAATAATATTATTATTATTGCCTTTGATCTGGACACTACAATTCTGTTAACATAGCTTAGAGTTACATTGGCTATTTCTTTTTCTTTTCTTAATCACCCAGAGCACACATTCCGGCTCCTATTAGTTAGCTCCTAAAATAAAATTTGATGCATATTTGGAGGTTGATGCTTTTCTTTTTCAGACTAAACTTCCAAAAAATGTCACACATTTCTCTTTTACCTCAAGAGCAATAGAATCTTCAGCTGTCATACGAAATTCAGAAAAGTGATGGCCATCCAGGGAGGGCTGAGTGGGTAGAGGCAAGGATAGATGACCAAGCTCATATCTAGTTCCTCCCCCTTTTTAAAAAGAAGAAGAAGAAGGAATCAATGACCTAGCTAAAATTATAATTAAAGCAAAGAGTTTTTACTGAGTCATGCATCATTACTTTCCCAGTTCAATATTTCAACAGGCTATCTTCCCAACATAATGTGTGTAATTTTGCACAACACAGTGATTTTTGATGCTCATTGTCATCTCCCCTTTTAGTTCAGTGGGAGGCAGGATTTGGTGAAAATGTCTTTTTGGGATGTTTCCTTCCCTCCCCAGCTCACCACCAATTTGAGAGGGTGAAGTGCTGTACTGTGTGCCAAGGACAAAAATGCAGTTTGCAAATTCTGTCCTTGGGTCTGTTCATTATCTGCATAACATTCTCCTTCATCTAGATGGTGAAGTGGGTTAAAATTAATTGCAGTAATTAAATTATTATCTATGGTTGTTTGTATTTCTCTCTATTCCTCTTTGCTGTTTTCGTGTTTGAAAGATGGGTACTGTATTTATTCTCATTGTTAAACTTTTTTAAAAAAATAGTTACGATACTGACTTAGACAGTGTTTTTAAATGCCTCATGTATTAAAAGCTGAGGTCTAAATGTTTTAAAGACAGATGAATGGATGGGTCACAGATGGACAGAAAGATGAAAACCCTAGACAAGATCCTGCATCAGGGAGATTCAGTATCTCATCTCCTACCTACCAAACTCATCGATGACCAGTTTACTTTCCAGTGGAGAGTTTGGGCAGGCAACAGAGAAGCACTAAGCTATGTTTGTGCATCTAGACACCCAACAACGTGGTGTGCATTTATTTGCACATGAGCATTTGGTTGCTTGTTTGGTTGTACATTTGGTGTCTTGATCCAGTTGCCTTTCTACACAAAAGTAGAATGCAATACTCTGCATGCAAAAATTTTCTCTGCACAACCCTGATAGGTGATTTGAGCTGTCTATACGTTGCTGTTTTAATCACATTTTCAAAAGGTCTTTGGTCTCATCCTCAATTGTAGCCAAGAGTTTTATTTCTTTATTTAAATATGACTGACTGCATTTGCTCACATTGAGGCTTTGCTATCCTTGCTTTTGTATAAGGAACATCATTTTACTATGCATTTGTATTCAATTGGACTTTTTTTTGGGAGGGGGGGGACTCTGGGACTATGGAGGTAGTACCTATAAAGTACTATAGAATGCTGTATATAGTGACATTTATCTAAATAAATGAATAAATAAATACATTGGGCCCTTATTATCTGCTGGGGTTTGGTTCCAAAAACCCCATGGATCCCAAAATACATGGATGCTCAAGTTCCATTAAATACAATGGCATAGTAAAATGGTGTTCCTTATATAATATACTCATGGATGCTTTAATCTGTGGATAAAAGTTCCATCCAACTAATAGTATTTATCTAAATAAAATAATTAATCCAAGTTTTGGTAATAGTATAAGATACATTTATCTTCCACTGCAAATATAATGACAGGAATAAAGCAAAATATATTCTGGGTACCAAAATTGGATTGTATAAGAAAGAAAATGTTTTGGTATAATAGGGGAAAAAAATAGGCTGACTGACCACCTTTCTTTCTTTCTTTCTTTCTTTCTTTCTTTCTTTTGTAAAAGACAGGTTCTTAACCCTTATAGCTCTCAAAGAATAAGTTTGAAAAATATGCAAATATAGGTCAAGTCGCCCTTATCCAGGATTCCAAAATACAAAATATTCCAAAATCCAAAATTATCCACATAGGTGTCTGAGATAGTGGCAACGTTGTTTTCTGATGGTTCATTGTGCATAAACTTTGTTTCATGCACAAAATTATCAAACATATTGTATGCAAAATTTTCTGGTGTGTGCCTAAGCTGCAGACAAAATACACATGGATTTCATATTGAGACTTGGGTCCCGCCCCCAAGATATCTCATTTAGGTATATGCAAATATTTCAAATGTAAGAAAATCCAAAATCCAAAACACTTCTGGTCCCAAGCATTTCAAATGGGGGAGAGGCCAAATAGAGACCTAATCGAAATTTTTACAGGACAGAGCATTAAAATGAATCATACAAATGATATAAATGCAAATTTGGCATATTTGCATGATTCATTTGGCAGGGACAGTATGGGTTATCACAATGTAAAGTTTATGTTTGGTTAATACAAAGCACATTGAGTCCCTGTTTAATCTGTGAATGCATCTGAGGTTAGAGAAGTAGTTATTTCCATAAGAATAATTTAGCTGCAATCCTACATAGAGTTGATTATTAATGAATAAATCCCATTGAAAGCAACTCAGCTAACACTTCCAAAATAGTTCACACTCAGCTGCTGATGACTAAATGAACACAATCATATATATATATATATATATATATATATAATGCCTTGAACTTAGGAGTAGCACCTCCAAGATATCACCTTGCTGAAGTCTGTTTGCACATTTTATGACTATTCACCATACTAATGTAGAGGATGGATATGTATGTATGAAACAATTCTGACTGATGTTAGAATGCTTCCAAGTATTTCTTAAGGGAGCTCATGTTTGTCAGGGATTACTGGTGAGGAGGAGACATTCATATTTCATGTTGTTGATTTCATCTATTTATTTCACACTTTCACAGCTTTTCAACAGTTCCCCACGGTCCTCCTTCTCCCATTCCCCTCCCAGGGAATGGCAAGGCTAAATATTTAGATAGATCAATTTAACTAATTAAATAAAGACAGCAGCTGTGGAGGTTGCCTCATAACTGCAACAGGCAAAGTTAAAAGCAAAGGAGCATTAAAGGAATCTCCCAAGTGCTGGCTTCCCAAAACTGTGCATAAAGTACATCCTTTATCCACTCTTAAATCTCTCTTCAAGTTTTTGTCTGAATATTTGGTGCCATGGAGGGAAAAAAAACACCAGCTGATCTCTGGTGGCAGCTGTACGAGTTATCTAGAAAACCAAGGGTAAGAGACACAATGATCAATAAGTCACAAAGTGTCCTGGCCCTTTTTAATCAACAAGGAAGTGAATCAGGAGTAACTCTCTGTTCCTGACAAGCCTCCCCTGTGTTTGGGCCATGTGACTTTCAGCACTGAGCTCCTGTGTGCAAACAAAGTCAATGTTAATTAACATCCAACTGATTCTGTTTATCTCCTGCCCAACTGCAGGCACCCAAGTTTCTGAAGTAGCAAAGCATCCCTTGATGAGGGCTTCCAAACTTTCGTTCTTCAGGGACACACTTTCTCCAGTGATTCATCCAGCCAAAAGACCAAGATCTTACTTAATGCTGGTAGGGCATAAAGCCTGACCAGTGTACTTATGTAGAGATCTGAATCCAGGAGGGAAGAGTTCTGAGATACAGCTTTCTCATTGCTCCCAATTTTGGTTGAGGCCATTTTGGTTGAGAGGTGCAGATCAGTCCCCAAGTGCTGTCCAGATGTCATTGCACCCCCTGGGAAAAACTACTGACCAAGGTGGCATTGAATACCTTCTTGAATTGCAAAAAGAGGTACTTAAGGAACTATTTCACAAGAAAGTCCTGATACTTGTGAAGTACTCACAAATACTCTTGTCCTTGAATATTTTGTATAAAAAAAATTGACACATGAAGGCACCCTAGTGCAAAAATAGTTAAATTCTGCAAGATTTTTCATGCTACAGGACATTTGAGGGGGGGGGGGGATGCACTGACTTCTCTGTAAAAGGTTTTGGATTTTTGAATGAGATTTGCATCCCCTTTCACCACTGATGCAGACGGGTCAAGATAGGAGGCTGCTATGGTTGGTGTCACAATGGCAGGGAAAGGGAAGTCAACAGAACCAACTAATACCTATGTACTTGTAGGAGACCCTGAGGACCCTGTACCATAGAAATGGAGTTTCTAGACTTGTTTTTCAGTGTAAGAGAAAATAACTTTTTTTGGCTGGGGCCCTACACTGGGGTTCCATATCATAAATGAGATCCTTCGTTGAGGTTGTGTTCCACATATCTCTGTGGATGTTCAGTGTCTTAGGCAACATACAAAATCTACAGGTCTAAATGCACAACCAAATGTACATGCGCATCTATGAGCAATGAGTACCTGTGCACAAATGTATATGTTCATCCATGCACAGTTTCATTCAATGTGCAATGGCTTTGCATGCAGAACTCCAGTTCTGTAGCCTTGAACTGATTGTGATAGAAATATCCAACCACTTCTGGAGTATAACTTACAAGTTCATAAGTCACCAGTGGGATTGTGTCCTCCCCCCCCCCCCCCGCCACTCAGGGACAGATGAAATATTATTTTGAGGCTTAAGTAGAGCACTTATACCCATAAGTGACTCCATAGCAATCTGCTTCTGCTTGGGATAGGCATTGGGTTGTCCATAGCATGCCAAATGAGGGAGAGATGAGAAAGCTATTTCTGCTTTGATTCTTAACCATATGGCTTGTTTGAGGTCTTTAATGCTAATATTAGTTTAAAAAAAAAACAAGGAGGAATGAAAAGTCTATCTTGTCCCATCTTTAGGACTAAGACATTTATTTTAGCATGAGTTCCATGGGTTACAATCCATACCTTGAGATGCCCATTACATAGAGGTCATGGTGGAAGGGAGCAGAGTAAAATGGGAAAGATCGTAACTCTATAGATGCATCTACACTGTAGAAATAATAGTTTGACACCACTTTAAGAGATGCAGCTCCATCCTGTGAAATGCAGGCATTTGTGGTTTTATGAGGTCTTTAGCCTTCTCTACCAAAGAGTGCTGTACCTCACAAAACTACCTAGCCCAGGATTCTGTAGGATGGAGGCATGACAGTTAAAGTGCTGTCAAACTGCATTATTTCTACAGTGTGTGTGTGTGTGTGTGTGTGTGTGTATCATACATCTATATGAATCTGCCAATCTGCCACAGTGTTAATATCTTCAGGGGCAGTCTTTGTCTCAGTCCCATCACCATCACAAGTTCATCTACTGAGGAAATAAGGGAGCCATCTCAACTTGTGGAACTCCCTTCCACAGGAGACTAGGCTAGCTACCTTTCTCTCTCCTTTCTCCAACAAACAAATATCTTTTCATTCTAACTGACTTTCATGCTTATTTGATTGCAGGGAGACTTTTATGACTTCTGTGTGTGCTGTATTTTTTTTTTTAAAAAAAAACAAAACCTTTATTGTTATTTTTTAAAGATGATTCCATACTTTAAAAAAAATAACAGTTTTTCAGTGTGATGATATTTTAAATTGTATTTTCTATTATTGGGTTTTCAGCTTATCTTTTTTTTTTAACTTTTGTAAACTGCTTTTGGCCCTATGCTGGAAGAAAGATGTACATAAATTAAATATTTAAATAATCAACAAATAAAATGAAGTACAAAAAGTGCAGTTATTAACATTGGTCACAAACCTCAAGAGGGATGCTTTAGCACAATGATTCTGTCATATGCACGATAATACATTTGTTAGGTTGTTCATGAAGTTGTAATCCTGGAGAATCAACTCATTTTGATCAACTTATACAGATTGAGTTATATAGATATCACAGACTGCCTAAAGGACAAATACATTGATCAAAGAGCAAATCAAGTTGGAAATTTCCCTAAAAACCAAGATGTCTAAGCTGAGAGTGTTATACTTTTGACATATTGTGTGAAGACAAGATTCATTAGTAAAGACAATTATGCTTGTAAAGCAGAAGGAGAAGAGTACAACTACATTATAGATTCAATGAAGGAAGCCACAGCCCTAAGTTTTGAAGACTAGATGAGGGGTGTTGATAACAGGGTTCCCTAGGGGCTCTCATCCATAGGGTCACCATAAGTCAAAGTTGGCATGACAGCAAGCAGCAGCCCTGATTTAGCTCAGGATGTGTTTTGTATCTTTCATCTAAATTAGAGTACAAAATAATAGGAGATAATGAACATATCAGTGTTTTTCCAGCTAACATCAAGCTCCAAATTCAAGAGATTGGAATAAGAAGAATTCCAAGCAAGTCCTAATCAAATGTTTATATGCCCAACAATTATGCATTGGCTTGTCTTCTTATTTGGTTATGTTCCCATCCAACAAATCCACTTGCATTCACATTTCCCTCTTGGGCTCTTTTATTCCTATAGGCAATGTCTCACGCATGACAGCAGCAGATTCTCCATCCTCAAGACTACAAATCTCATGATGCAGAGGACCGTGATTGAAAGGCACATGCTCAATAATGTAGCTAAA
This sequence comes from Urosaurus nigricauda, assembly GCA_034509955.1. Lineage (NCBI taxonomy): Eukaryota > Metazoa > Chordata > Lepidosauria > Squamata > Phrynosomatidae > Urosaurus > Urosaurus nigricauda. The sequence continues at coordinate 244,815,369 of JAOEGL010000004.1, read as the reverse complement.
TTGCGGAACTGAAGTCACCTGAACAAAATGACAGAGGAATTGCAATTGTGCTGCATGACTACAGTGATCATGCAGATTAGCCCTGAGACTTTGGAACCAATGAATCGCTATGTTTCTTGACTGAACGATGCATCTTTGCCTGAGATGACAGAACTAAGGGGATTTGATGACAAGCTTTAGCTGTGCTTGACACTTTAAATGCCTAGAGAAATTAAATGTAGATACAGCATACTCCTTGAAAAATGGAAGTTCTTACCTCCCACTGCACACTTGGAGGTGTACAGGTGCCTGCCATCCAGCATGTAAGAAGTACCACCTGGTCCTTGGCATGAGAAATGAGCTGAGCACAATGTGCTCACAGTCAAAGTTGGTAATCAGTTTGTTGCTTTATCACATTGTCTCCCAAAATGCCAGCACTTGTATTTCCCAAGCAAACAACAATAGCATTCAGGCTGTCAGGGGCTCCCCATTTACTTTCAAACTTACCTCTGGGGTTTGTGTAGGAAGCCTTTGTTGCTGACTGTTTTAGTACTGATGACAGACTGAGAGGATTTAAAGCATCTGTGATCATGGAAGCCAGGGGAAAGTGTCTGGGTCTTGAGTTGACTTTGAGTTGTGAAGAGGGGTGAGGGTGGGTGGCAGAGAGAGAGATGACTACCCAGAACTGAAGTTTCGGTGTTCTGGGTGGAATGGCACAAAGAAAGGTTTGCTTTTCAAAAATATCTTCTTAGAAAACTTTCCAAGTCATCTGATTTACATTTAACAAGCTGGGCTGAAAATGCATTAACGAAACTAATGGACTCTCTGCCAAGTATTCCTGTTTACTGATGCCCACTGAAAGCATTGCCAGCTTCTTTAGAAGCCTTTTTCATCTCCATCCACCAACATATTACAGAGCTGTTGATTACAAACTCCAACTAAATGAACAGTTAGTTATTCATTTAGTGCAAGCTGCAAGTGACATTTCCTCTTGTGGTCACTGACATGTGAGTTTCTCCCTTTTCAATGGAGTTCATTTTTCTTCTAGTTGCCTTAACTGAGTGTTGCACAAACTGGTCTTTTCGGCTGGAATAACAGCAAAATGAGCAAGCTGTAGGGAATACATTTTTGACAAGGACTGGAATCTGCAGCCCTCTAGATATCATATAGCAACACCTAGTATTCCTCTCCATAGGCTATGTCAAACTATTCAGGGAGATGCAGGTCCAAGACCAAAGGGTTAATTCCAAAACCCTTCCATTCACCAAATGGATATCAATGATGTTCATTATTAATCCTGCTTTCTTCACCCATGAACCTGCCATGTGACCAACTATTTAATGCCACCACCTGAAGTCAATTCCCCATCCCCTTGAATACAGTAGGTGAAAAATCCTGCAGAAAGAGGAAAATATTCCTACCCAGCCCTCAAAGGCAACCAACCAAAACTTATACTGCATCAGAAATGAGTGAGTATTGGCAAGAAAGTTGGTGATAAGGTGGCCGGGGCTCATGAACCCTCTGTGGTAGACCTGTCAATGCAGAGCTGAGTTCTGATACACTTGTTGGTTTCTGCCTATTCAAGTGCCAGCAAAAATATGCCAGAGTACTGGGCAGGCATGGGGCCAGAATGGAGCTTGATTTCTACGGAGGATCAAAGGAGGCTTGCCAAAGTTTTGTTGCAGGGTCAGGGCCTACAAATCATACCGTCAGGCAGAAGCCGATAACTGAGCATGAAATCTCACAACCAGTTCTAATTCAGTTTTGAACATAGCAATCTCTAATCCTTAGAAGCCAATGAATTTTGGCATTTCAAGCAAGCATAAACACTAATAAAAAAGAGTTCTTGAAATTCTGAATCCACAGCCAAATAGCTTCAGTATTATAGCATGTTCCCTCATTAACTCGCCCCTTATTGCTGAAGCCAATTTAATTTTCACATTGCTTTAATGCCAATGAACATGTAATTTAGATTCCTCTCTTTTATTATTTGACTTTAAAACTCATCTAGGCCACTGCTATCCCTTGTTGCTAGTAGACAGAAACAATTTAATATATTTGGAGGCAAATGTAAAGGCTACCCTTTCAGGTGAGTAGGTGTGTTTGTGTACACATATATATGCACACACACATATGGAGGGAGGGGGAAAGAGAGAGAAAATTTATTCACTATCAGTAGCAAAATGTTGACGTAACTGTCTGGGATTATTAAAAGAACAACAGGAACACTATCATTTCTTTTTTAAATAAAAGGAGCAGGAAGTGAAATGTATTGGCTTAATTTCCTTAAGACTGTTGGAGGTGGACTGAAGGAGACCTGTAGATCTAAATTATGTATGTCCAAATTACCAAGAAAGAAGGGAATGCAGATGCCTATGCTCCTATACAGAAGTAAGACACAAACACTCAAACACCATTTAGTGACCTTTCACTAAAGGGAAATAAACTTTAAGTTACATATATCTAAAATCCTAAAATAAGGGCATGTTTATAGAGGATGACCTCAGACTCAGGAGTGAGGAAGGCAAAGGAGAAGAGAAATATGAAGAAAGAAACATCTGAATGGAAAAGGAGAGTTTCCTAGGTTTTTGCATTCCTTGTAGAGGGAAGCCACAAAGTCATACTCCTGATGGTGGTAAGCTGCCACTTATGGTCACCACAAAGGGGTTCAAGGAGAAGGATATTTAGGGGTGGCCAGAAAAATCTTGTCCATCCTGAGAATGGTCCAACGATGAAGTAATGTGAGTCAGAGTTAATAATTTCTGAACCCCTATATGTACTAACGACTAGATCCTCGACTACCTGTTTCTTTATACTTTTTCTGTGATATGCATGGGTCAGAAACCATTCATCTAATTGAAAATAATAGGGTCCCCTATTATCCACGGTTTCAAATAATTCTGAATACCTATAATCACTAATGGCTAGGTCACAGACTTCTTGTTTCTTACCTCCCACTTCTTTACATGTATTCAATGATATGCATGGTCCAGACCCCATTGATCAAATTGAAATTAATAGAGTTCACTATTATTCACATTTTTAAATACTTTCAGGGGTCTTGGAATCTAAAACCCACAGATTGCATTTCTAAGTCCTTCTGCATGTTTATGTGGCATGCTTGGGCTGGAGGATGACTATAGAGTCACAAGGGATCTCCTAGAAATGCCTGGAGAAAATTTTTTTCCAGATGTTAAGGAAATCATAGATACCTAATCTGTGGATATGGGTCTCAAACTGTACCATCATTCTGGGAGAAAATCTCCTCTACAGAAGGCATGCAGACCTCCTAATGGAGAGGAAGTTTGTGTGGAAATTCGACCCCAGTCCTCATGCAGCTGCACACCCCAGTGTAGCCTGAGGAATATCTTTTCTCAGAATGGGCCTATCCAAATGATTTGGTTACTTTTATACAGTCCTCAGCCATGTATCATGTATTTGAAGGGCACATTAGTGTGAGCTTAAATTTGTTCTCTTTTTCCCCTTCTGAGACTGAGAAACATTTGTCAATGTTTAATTTGGAACAAATATATGCTTTACTGCTGTCGTGGAATGTGAAGAACAAGTAAACAGCCGTCAGGAAGGCCCCTGAAGACACGCAGTAAATGAACTGCTGCTGCAGTAATGATTAGGAAATGCATGGAATTATTAAGTATGCTTTTCAACAGGATGGCTGTTATCACAGGAGTCAAAATCTATCAGTCATGATACCATATCCATGTAGACACAACTCAGAGTGACATAGCACACATTCCCTTTGAAGGTCTCAGATTCAGTCTCTTGCATCTCCAGTCCATAGAGTAGTGGCTAGTAGCCAACAATAGTGAGGATGTGAATCTATCTGGACTTTATTCTAAATGGCAAAGGAGCAATCCAAAGGGCTGGAACTATTTGTAGGATGGGTCTAGATCTTTAAGAATGTTCTTTCAAACATCAAACTACAACCCCAAACAAATTCATGCCCATGTCTCAATCTGATACTGTAGAAATAATGAAGTTCGACACTGCTTTAATTGCAATGGCTGCTTGCCATGGAATTTTCTAATCGGTTGTGGCACCATCACAGGTAAGGTGAAATATCTCACAAAACTACAAATCTCAGAATTCCATACCATGGATCCATACTAGTTAAAGTGGTATCAAACTGAATTAATTCTGAAATGCAAATTAGATCTCAGTCCAAAGGATAAATAAGTCTATGGTACAAAGGCTATGGAAAACTTTTGAGTTGTCAGATAGCTTTGGAGAAATAGTAGGAGTTTGAGAAGAAAATAGTATACAAAATGAACCAATCATTTTGTTTACCTTGGTATGATGGGAATTTCTCAGCTTTTCTATGTCAGAGCCTGGAAAATTTATCTTAGGGGAGTACAACTGCCAGAATCCCTTAGACCAGCATGTTTGCCTTTCTGAGCTCTGCTTACAATAGAAATGAAGACATCATCTGAACATGAATGGTGCACAAATAACATTTAAAAAAGATTTAAGTCTTCAAATCGAATCATTTTACTAATAAAAGATACTAGAGAATTACATTTCTTCTGGGTTTTAAAGTAAACTGGTCTTGATCCACACTTCCCAGTCTGCATTATGTAGCTGGGCATGTATTGGATTGGTTTCCATGTTTTTCTAAATGTTGTAGTGTAGTCCAAAAGCTGTGTACAAAATGTAAATCCAAGAATGCTTCATGCAAAATGTATATCTTAGGGACAATTGTAAAAAAAAAAAAAATCATATTTACAACTGAGGAGGGAAAAGCCATATGATCACTTTCTAGTTACTCTTACAAGCCCATTAAGCAAATACATTTTATTATGTGACGTGATTACATTGTATTCTTGACAAATAAACATTTGTATTCCATTCAACAAACTCTAAGAAAAAAAATCTTCTAATGAGATGTGAACCTGGAAGCGCATTGTTCTGATGCAATTTACTACTATATATGTGCTGTCCTATAGTATCACACAGTGGTAGCCGATGGTTCCCAGATCCATGGAACAGTGAATCCACTCGGGATTTTAGTCTAAAGTTCAAAAGGTGCTATCCAAGGTCCCAGACCTGTTTTGGGGTTAGTTTACTTTGGTTAACTACTTTGGAATGTTCCTTTAAAGACCAAAACCCAGAAAGAATTTGCCAGAAGAACCAGTGTGATGTAGTTGTTTGAGTGTTGGACTAGGACTCTGGATGACCAGGATTTGACTACTCACTTGACCATGGAAGCCCACTGGGTGATCTTGGGCAAATCACACTTGTCCTCAGAGAAAGGCAATGGGAAACCCCCTTCTGAATATCTCTTGCCTAGAAAATTCTGTGATAGGTTCACCTTATTGCCACCATTAAGTCAAAAATGATTTGAAGGAACATGATAACTTAACAAAAACAACAACTTTGGTTGTTCAGATTAAAAACCAGAGGGAATTTGTTACTTCACTGGCCTAGAAGCAATTACCTGCACCTGACATCAAGCAATTCACACCAGACTTGATCACCACTACCATCCCATGAATTTGAACATTCCTCAAAGGAAAAATAGTTAGTCCAGAAGGTGACATATTCAGGTCCTAGCAAGTTTCATAAGGGGTTAAATTACTTAAAATCCTTTGAGCAGGACAGGATTTTATTTTATTATTTTGAAAGGACCATTTCATGTTATAGGAAATATTTCTGCTCATTACATTCAACCCCAACTGAGCACCTACAAGAAAGAGCATCATTGGAATCTGCATATGCAACTTTTGTCCACATTTTAGTTCATGGAAGAATGAATGTCTTCTCCTTTTTATTTTTCCAGTTCCTCTTGAGGATTTATTGCTATTCCCTGTTCAGATGTTTAAGTTTCTGAAAGTCTGTAAGAAGTGCATATCAAAGGACAGTAGTTTCCCTGGGATGTTATATCATGCAGCATGACCTACAAAATTGTCAGCTAAAGGAATTTGAGTGTGTCAAGGAAGCTCTGAGGATTATGGGTGCAGTAAGTGGGAATCCCTCTGAAAGTATCAACACACCTTTATATTCCATAGTCCAAAACTATGAGAAAGTCAGACTCAAGGGTAGGCTTTGATAACTGAATAGTTATATAATTTATGTTGGGCTTACTCTGAACTTGTAAAAAAATAAATCATACAGATGGACAAGACTACAAGGTGCACCCAGTCTAACTCCCTCCCATGCAGAAATACACAATCAAAGCACCCTAAACAGATGACCATCCAGCCAGTGTTTTAAAACCTCCAAAGAAACAGACTCATGAATTATAAACCCAGCACATTCACAGATATCTGTAGTGTCTCAGCAATCCTTTTAGCTGAGATTCACCAGTCTGCCAAAACCAGGTCATAAATACACTCAACAATGTCTGGAGGTGACACTGTTGAAGGCCTCCCAGATAATGCTACATCTTCAGTCTCAAAATCTCCATGTGGCACATCACTTATTCCCAGCTGAGTATGATGGACACTTGTTACTCAATATTTGCATCATACACTCATGGGTCCGTTTTACATTGGCAAAAAGAGGTGTGTTGAAGGCTGCATGAAAGCCCAGCCTTTAGATGAGAAAAAGGGAAAGTGTGCCATGAAAACACTATTTTGGAGTTTTAAGGGAGAAGAAGTGCTTTAAAAAGGAGCTGGCCCATTTTACATTGGCAAAAAGAGGTGTGTTGAAGGCTGCATGAAAGCCCAGCCTTTAGATGAGAAAAATGGAAAGTGTGCCATGAAAACACTATTTTGGAGTTTTAAGGGAGAAGAAGTGCCTTTAAAAAGTAGTTTGATTTCCCCACTACTTTTTTAAAAAGGGTGCAGCATTGCTGGCCCGTTTTACACGGGCAAAAAAAGGCGCTTTTAGGGCTAAAAAGCCCGCATTTAGGGTTAGGGAGGGCATAGCCTTTACACCCTCCCTAAGCCTAAAACGCATGGACGCCGCCATTTAAAGATGGCGGCGTCTACACGGTGGCGCCGTACAAGCGTCATCACGTGCGCAGCGTTTTGATGCGCTGCGCACATTTTGACGCTCTGGCGGCGCGGGAGGGCGCCAATCGCGCCCTTCCCGCGCCGCAAAAAAAGAGCTCGATCCCGGAGCTCTTTTTTGCGGCGGGTCATTGCGGCGGGATGAGGCCTCTGGGGCTGCCCGTGTGGCAGCCTAGGCCTCATCTCGCCACTAGAAGGGGCGAGTTTGGACCGCCCCTTTTAGCCAATGTAAAAAGCACCCCTATTGCATCTAAAGGCTAAGGTGTAGTTGAACGGTTAAATGGGGCTCTGTATCTTTAAAGCGCCCATTTAAAGGCAGCGATACAAGTGCGGAGGGAGGGAAGGTGCCAAGACAAGAAGAGACCTTCAGAGCCCGGCCAGAGTGCGCCTGCACCTTCCTTCACCTCCTCCCTTTGGTTGAGAGAGTGTGACTTCTAGGGAGACAGCAGGGCACTGGAGGAGGAGAAGGGGAGGGACCTGGAGCACCTCCGCTGCCCTGCTTCCCTGCAAGTCACACTCTCTCAGCCGAAGGGGGGAGGAGAAGGCAGGCCCAGGCACACTCTGGCCAGGCTCCATGGCTCTCTCCTGGCTGCCTTCCTCCTCCCTTTGGCTGAGAGAGTGTGACTTGCAGGGAGGCAGGGCAGCAGAGGGGCCCCATGTCCCTCTCCTCCTCCTCCTCCTCCTCCTCCTCCTCCTCCTCCTCCTGTTTCCAGCTTGCCCTGGCCCAGCATCAGGAGGACCTGGAGCACCACCGCTGCCCTTCCTCCCTGCAAGTCACACTCTCTCAGCCAAAGGGAGGAGGAAGGCAGCGGGGAAGGAGGGAGGGAGGGAAGGAGCCAGGAAGAGACCCCCAGAGCCTGGCCAGAGCACGCCTGGCCCTCCTGCTTCCTCTTCAAAAAGAAGGCTGGAAAAGTAGGACGTGTCCTGGCAAAGGAGGACGTGCCTGGTCAACTTGGAAAAGGGGGGCCTCTGCTCAAGAATGGAGGACATATGGGAATCCCTCCTGGACAGAGGGCTGAAACCTCAAGACAACTCAATATAATGCTCTGACAGAACACAGACTACAACTCCCATGAGCCTTTGCTACCATTTCCCAAGATGCCTTAATTTGCAACAGAAAGCCGACCAGTATGTTCACATGTGATGAATTCTTTCGTATTGACTCTGCATTTTCTTTTTGTGTAGATGCTCTCTTGTTTTGTGTGTGATGAGCTTGTGCGTAATCACGTGCATTTCCGAACTGACCTCACTTTCTCCCTCTTTCGGAATGGTCCTGTACTCCCCCATGTGATAAGCTCCGACTGTATGGTGTACCTGCGCAATTGCGCAATTCGCAGCCAGCAAGGGAAAAAAATGTTTAAAGCACGGCTAAAAGCCACGTTCCTTGCCGCCCATGTAGCTGCTCCGCCTGTGTTTGTAGCGTTTTGACAGCGTCCCATGTAGTTGCTGAGCCACAGAAAAAACCTCAGTCTAGCTGCCCTGTACTTTTTAAATGCACACCTGGGGCTTGCTGTCTAGCTGCTAAGCATTAAGGAAAGTGCAACTTCATGTCACACTTTCTTGCCAATGTAAAAAGCCCCATGGATTTCCTTTTGAGTTCCCTTCTGTTTGAACAGGAACTTCAGGACAGCATAGAGTTCAGCACTTGAAAATTCCACACTTTCTATTGATATGGTTCTCTCAATGATCTGTAAAAATAATAATAATAAAAAATCAGAAATTAGAGCTATGATCCTGCAAATTGGCAGTTTTACAATAAAAAAGAACATTCTTTCAAGCTATAATGGCAAAATTATGTTTAGAATTTGAGAAGCAGGTCAGACTCAGAACTTTTCAGCACCCCTACACACACACATACTAGAAAATGCAAAACTTTGCAAGGAACCACATCCCAGTGGGTTTCATGGCCAAGGTAAAAATCAAACCCAGGTCTCCAGAGTCATAGCTCAACACTCAAACTATTGTGCAACACGTGCTCACACAAAAATAGTACTGAAGATGGAACAGAGTGTTATATTTGCATAATTAGAATGCAGATTAATAATATGTATAATTATAAAACAATCTGCATGATATGAAAATTAGATGACAAGATTTGAGGGCCTGCGACTTCCGGTGGTTATGGCGGCGTGATAGTCACACTTCTAGGATCGCTCCGGGAGGTGACCACTGGTTGCGGAGACGGGATCGACTGGGATCAGTCCAGACGATCGGAGGTATCCCCCCAGAGCAGGGGGAAGCAGAGGGGCCCGACGAAGACATCCCTGACCCTTGATAAGTGGCGAGGAGAGAAAGCGAATCGAAGGCAAGAGAAGAGGGGGAAAGGAGTTGGGGGAAGTCCAGGCAGCCACGTCCGCAACAAGTAGCCTCAAGCCGCGGCTTGTTGGCAGAGGCTCCGCCACCACTTTTAAACTTTTAAATCTTGGATGCATCATCTACAGATGCATCCTCCAAATCGGATGGAGGATTGAACCCTACCAATCTAAACACTTTCTTCAAAAAAGAGGATCCGTCTAGAGAACTCTGATCAAAGGAAAAAAAAAAAAAAGAAGAGCAGTTGAGAGGAGTCGGTGGTTGTCGGCGGTGGATAGAGAAAAGCATAGAACAAGCGGTGAGAAAGTAAGCTAATGGTTAAAAGGTCTGATTAGAATATAAACATAATAAAACAAAATAAAACATAAATAAAATAAGACATTAATAATCAAAGAGAAGTTGCTAACTGAGATAAAAAGCCCCGGAGAGTGGTGAGGAACTATGGGAAGTATGGAATCTCGTATGTAAAAAAGAAAGCGAATTGGAGAATCGAGAGGATATTTGTCTCGGGGAATAAAATCGCTTCGGAAGGTGATCACCAGCTGTAAGGAATAAATTCGAGGATTGATTAATTGGATTAGAGTGACTGAATTGGACTTGTTATAGGGTTGCCAAGAGTATACAACAATTTAACAATTTATCTTACTTATGGGATATGAAGGTTAGCTGACTGTTTTAATACTTAAATTGCTACAAAGTTACAAAGTTTAACGGAGAGTGGGGGCTGAAGAGAGGCGGGAGACGTTACTCACTCTCTGAGAAGGAGAAGTTTGGAGGACACAAAACTTACGATTGGAGGACTACAGCCTACTAAAAAATAACTGCGAAAGCCTAAAACCGGAATTTTTTATACTGGAGATCTTACTGAATATAATATTTTTATTTTTCCCTTTTTATTTTTATTTTTCCCTTTTTATTTTCCCTTTTTCTTCTCTCTTTTTGAATTCCAAGATTGGAAGTTTAATGGACTAAAGTTAATGGACTAAAGTTAGGAAATAGTAATCTTTTTTCTTCTTTTTTTTTTCTTTTTTCCTCTTCTTTTTTGGCAATCAAACTGTGAGGATCGAAAGAACTACTAAATCCCAAGGACATCCAGGTGTTTTGACTTAGTGGAACACAGGTGGATCAGATTAACTGCCTGGGTTGATATAAGGAAGCGGCAGGGGAAAGGGAAACATTATTTTTGTTTAAAGGACTGTTTAAGAATATTACAACTATAAGCAAGTGAGTATTAATTATATAGAATCGTAGTGGGTATTTAATATTTCATCTTGTTATTTTTGGTTATTATTTTCTTTTTTGTATGCATTAGTGTTTATTGCTCATTTATATAATAACACAAATTTTGGATTTAAATTGAGAATATATAGAATTCATTATCTAATTACATGTTTACTATATGTTAAGCTAGACATCAGATTGGTTGTTTAACACAATTAAGAATTATTGTGAATAGAAAATTACAATTTATATATTTCTTTTTATATAGGCAATTGTGGATCCTGACTTTCTCCTTTTATAGCATTTATAAACATCTATTGAGTAAGTGCGCTAATCTTTATACTCAGAAGTAGAACCGTGTACTTATAATTAATTAATTTGGCTAATTTAATTACTTGATTGAGAAGATTTACTTGGACCGAAACTGACTGTTTTCTCTCTCTCTTTTTTTTTTCTTCTCTCCTTTTCTTTTTTCAAGCCCATTAGAAGGGTTCTCCCCCTCCCCCCTCCTTTCCACATTCCAGGCTCTCTACTTTTTGTTAAGGTAGTTTGTGTGTAAGCAGGTAATCAAGGTGAAATTCTGATTAGTATAATAATAGTAGATTAGCCTATTAGGGAACTGTAAAGGGTTTGTCTTAGAGCTAGAATTTAGATTAAAGAGCTCGAACTTCCAAATTTGATAAATAAACTTAATTAAATAGTAAGTGAAATTTGAAGAATTAGGAGAGCCCCAACAAACAAATAACCTATAAAAAAAAGTTAAAAATAAAATAAAACAAAATAAAATATTAGAAATAAATAAAACCTAATTATCAAATAACCAAAATAAAATAAATGAGAAATTGATATAACTAAATTTGAAGAAATTTTAAGTTAGTAAATTTAAGTAATTCATTAAATTTATTAAATTTAATTCAAATTTTGGTTTATAAAGTGGATCACTGAATTTACAATTAGGGAGAGAGAAAAGTAACTGCGTGTTGTGCACTAAAGGAAAGATCAGGTGAATACGTATCTTACTATTTGTGCCTGTTTCCCTTTCTACCATCAAGATGGCAGCAGGAACAAGGAAAGCTACATCCCAATTGACAACAGCTGTAACTAGAAGACCTTCAACCGATACTCCAACGAAAACTAATGAACTAAATGAAACTATGATGGAAGAGATTAGAAGAATGCATTTGGAAACAAACCTAGAGATACAAAAATCTAAAGATGAATTGAAATTAGAGCTAAAGACCGAAACAAGTGAAATAACGTCCAGACTAGATAAAATTGATGAAGATTTGAAATCAATTAGAGATAAAGTTAAAAAATTGGAAGTTGAAACGAAGAAGACTGAAATGAAGGTAGAAACCATAGGCAATGAACAACAGGAGATCCAGGAAGCAATCCTGAGATTGCAACTAAAACAAAGAGAAAATTGTATAAAGCTACGTGGCCTCCCAGAGAAACCGAATGAAAACCTGTACACCTACCTAATACCAATCTTGGCCAAATTTATTAACGAATCAGAGACCCTCTTCCCATGGGAAGTAGACCGTATTTATAGAATTAATTCACGTATAGCGAAAATGAGACAACTTCCAAGAGACATTGTGATTTATTTTGTCCGGAAACAAACAAAAGAGATGATTATACAACAAAGCTTTAAAACAAAACTAAAAATAGAAGACAAAGAGATCACGATCATGAGAGACATACCTGGGAAAATTTTGAAAAAGAGGAAGGAGTACAATTTTCTGCTTGAACGTCTAAAATCTTGTGGAATTCCTTATAAGTGGGAAGAGATAGAAGGAGTGGTAGTCACGTGGAAACAAAGGAAAGTGAGATTAAATTCAGTTGAAAAAGCGAAACTCTTCTTGAACGGACTTGAAAAGGAGTTAGAAAAAAGAAGCAAAGAAGACAAAGAAGGTGAAGAAGGTAAAGGAGGAGAAGTCAACGAAGAAATTGAAGTAGTGGAGTAAGAAAGTTGAGAGAGATAAAGGAAGGGAGAGAAGAGATTTGGACAAACTTCTTGATATCCTTTCTTTCTTTTTTTAAATTTACTTAAATATACAGTTCATAGTTTGATAATCTTAATCTTGTTCTACAATACTGCTACAACATAGTTGTAAACAATACCTTTTAATAAAGAGTTAACTGTGTAAATTATTGGAAATTGTGTTAAATAAAGAATAATAATTTGACAAGGACGACTTTACTTGTACAATACCGTAAAGAATATAGTATTTATTGATAATGAAGATCTTGTCTTGGAATGTTAGAGGCCTTAACTCCCCCCAAAAGAGGAAAAGAGTTTTTATATACTTGGAAAAAAATAACGCGGATGTCATATGCCTACAAGAATCACATATTAAAACCAAAGACGCAAGATTAATTAAAAATAATAAGATAGGTAAAGAATATTTTAATTCGATTGATAAAAGCAAAAGAGGGGTGATTATTTATGTAAAGCAACACTTAGAGTCAAGAGAGATATTTAGGGACAAAAATGGTTACTTTCTTGGTGTAGAAATATGTTGGAGTGGCACAAAAATTCTTGTAGTCTGTTCCTACAGTCCCCAAGATAATAAAAAGGTCTTTTTTAGTAAACTTCAAGAAGAGATTAATAAACTTGACTATGAAAATATAATTATAACAGGTGATTTTAATGGTGTTATCGATCCCAAGTTAGATAGAAAATCAGGTAAAACAATTAAGGAAGGGCAAGGTAAGCTTCCTAAAAGCTTCTTTCAAATGTTAGAGAAATTTTCATTAACTGATATTTGGAGACATTTATATAATGATGAAAGAAGCTATACCTTCTTCTCGGAAAGACACGAGTCACTTTCAAGGATCGACCTTTGTTTGGTATCTAGTTCATTGATTAAATTGACTAGAGAGATGAAAGTACAGAATAGAGAAATTTCAGATCACAATCCGATAGTATTAAAATTGAGAGAACCCTATAAAAAATTCAATTGGAAACTAAATGAAGATCTACTTAAGAACGAAGAGGTAATTAATAAAGGGAGAGACGCGATCAAATGGTTTTTTAAAGAGAATATGAAGACAAATAATGAAATACCACTAGCAACAATTTGGGATGCAGGAAAGGCAGTCATAAGGGGATTCTTTACCCAACAGAATATGTTTTTTCAAAAATGCAAAAAACAGAAAGTACAATTGATAAATGAAGCTTTGAAAGAAAAAGAAAATGATTTAAAAAGAGACCCAAAGAGTAAAAAAATACAAAAGGAAATAAAAATCTTACAAAAACAGCTAGAATTAGAAGCGGTAGCTGAAATAGAAAAGAAATTAAAATCAGTAAGACAAAGAAATTTTGAACAGGCAAATAAAACAGGAAAATGGCTGGCCTATAAGCTAAGGAAAGAGAAAGAAAATAAGTTAATCAACAAAATTAAAAAAGATGATACAATATTGACACAACAAAAAGATATTGAGGAGGTGTTTGTAGACTTTTATACAAACTTATATACAAGCCAAGAAACAGGAAAAAGTGAAATTGTAGAATACCTAGCAGGAAGTAAGACTCAAGTGTTATCCGAAGACCAACAGAAAGATCTGAACCAATTGTTAACTAAAGAAGAAGTCCAGGAAGCAATAAATCAATGTAAAGTAGGGAAAGCCCCTGGGAACGACGGACTAACTGCCAAATTCTACAAAATATTTGCAGAGGAATTAAGTGAACCATTACAGAAAGTAATGAATGAGGCACTGAGAGGGAAACTACCAGATACCTGGAAAGAGGCAGAAATTACATTGATTAAAAAAGAAGGGAAAGATGTACTTGATCCATCTAATTACAGACCGATCTCTCTCCTCAATACGGATTATAAAATATTTGCATCAATACTAGCTAAAAGACTAAAGAAATGTTTACAGGATGTGACTGATGTCGATCAAAGAGGTTTTTTACCAAAACGTCATATGAGAGAAAATGTGAGAATAGCAATAAATATATTGGAATATTACCAAAGACATAACGACAAAAAATTAGGCCTTTTTTTTTTTTAGATTTTGAAAAAGCTTTCGACTCAGTGAACTGGGTTACATTATTAGAACTTTTGAAGAAAATTGGGGCTGGAGAAAATTTCATAAATTGGATAGAAAAAATATATAATCAAAAAGCACAGATTAGAATCAATGGAGAGAGAACAAAATACATAAAAATACAAAGAGGGACACGACAAGGTTGCCCATTATCTCCGCTATTATTCTTGTTGATTATGGAGCTTTTTATAAAGGAAATAAAGTTGAATCCTAGTATTAAAGGAACAAAGATTAAAAGACATGATTATAAGATAAGGGCGTTCGCGGATGATGTACTGATTATAACAGAAGACCCAATGGAAAACCTGGGTAAGATTATAAATCTATTAGAAAAATTTGGTTCTATAACTGGTTGCAAAATTAATAAAGAAAAATCTGTAATTATAACAAAAAATATGAAAATAGAGGAGGAGAAAGAATTAGAAGAAATGTATAAAATAAAGGTTGTTAAAAAGATCAAATATTTGGGAATTCAGATTACAAAAAAACCTACTGAGCTATTTGAAAACAATTACAAACCTTTATGGGCTAAAATAAAAAAAGATTTATTAAATTGGAATAGGCTGAAATTATCACTATTGGGAAGGGTGTCTGTAATTAAGATGAATATTCTACCAAGAATTTTATTTCTTTTCCAAATGATCCCGATTGTAATCTACGACAAAGTATTTAAAGAATGGCATCGAGACATTGCGCAATTTATTTGGAGAGGAAGGAAGCCAAGAGTAAAACTAAATCTTTTACAAGATGACAGAGATAGAGGTGGTCTCAATCTCCCCAATTTGAAATTATATTTCGAGTCATGCACATTGCTATGGTTGAAAGAATGGGTAACCCTGAGTGATGAAAAGTTGCTAGACTTAGAAGGGCAGGGGACTAATTATGGTTGGCACGCTTACTTGGCATACGAGAAAGACAAAAAGAATAAAATCTTTCATAATCATATTGTCAGGAAATCTCTAATTAGAATCTGGAATAGATATAAAAGAAGAATAATTCCAAAATTAGGAGTATGGCTCTCTCCTCATGAGGCTATGCATAGAAAAGAGATGACCAAAGATCTCAAATGGTATACATATAAAGATCTACTAGAAAAGAAGGAGAACAATTGGTCCCTAAAATCAAAAGAATGCTTAATGAAGGAAGGTTGGAATATTACCTGGTTTACACACAGACAATTGTTTGAAAGATTTAGAAAAGATGTCAGGGAGTATGGATTTGTGGAGAAGGGAGATGAAACAGAATTGGAGAAGGTATTAATAAATGAAGACAACAACTTAATTAGGAAAATTTATCATATATTGTTGAAATATGAAATGGAAGATGAAATTGTTAAGGTCCATATGATTAAATGGGCCAAGAATATTGGTCACCCTATTCAAATGTCCCAATGGGAAGAAGTCTGGAAAAATGGATATAAGTACACGGCTTCTCAAGATCTGAGAGAGAACTTTTATAAGATGTTTTATCAATGGTACCTATCTCCAGAAAAAATAGCAAAGATATATAAGACTAAAAATAGTGTTTGTTGGAAATGTAAGAAGGAGATAGGTACCTTTTATCATAGCTGGTGGACATGTAAACGAGCAAAGGGGTATTGGTCAATGATAAGAGACCTTATGAGTGAAATGTTGAATATCAAATTATTCCTAAAACCAGAATTTTTCCTATTGGGTATGTTTGGGGATGATATAAAAGGAGATCAAAGGAAGATAGCATTTTACATGGTTTCTCTTGCTCGCGTGTGCTATGCTCAAAAATGGAAGAACAAAAATGTTCCATCGAAAGAAGATTGGTTGTGGAAACTTTACGATGGGATGGTAATGGATAAATTAACTCAAGCAATACGGGACGAAACAGAAGATAAATTTAATAACGAATGGAGTAAAGTAATCGAATTCTTAGAGAACAAGCTAGACATCAGGGAGGGGAAAAAAAAAGAATTCTCTAATTAAGAAAACAAACTCTCAAACGTAAGTAGAAGTAGAAGTAGAAGTAAAGGGATATCTAAGATCCATGTAAATCCCATTAAGAGACGAGACCTACAGATTCATTTATATAAAGAAAGTCGCCCATCCACCTTTCAGACTGTATTGGTAGGAAGGAAGTCAACTGGTATGTGAGTGAAGAAACGATTGGGTGAGTTAAGGAAGGAAGAAGAAAGATATAATTAGTCGAAGGGTTAGAAGGGGTAGCCAAGAAGGTAGAAAAGATAGATAAGACAAGAAAGAGGTAACATAAAAGAAAGGGAAGAGACCAATTGGCTAAGGTAAGAAGAATGTAAGAAGAAGAAGATGCAACTTGAAGACTATAGAAGGATAAATGTTGTAGTTTGTATGGTTTGTAAGATTGGATGTTTTATTTGTTTGATGTAGTATGTTTTTAATAATCAATAAAGTTTATTTAAAAAAAAAAAAGATTTGAGGGCCTGGAATATGGCAACACTCTCAACTAAAGTAGTGACTCAATTCACTTTTGCTACTTAAAATTATCTGAACTCCTCTGAACTACAACACTAGAGCAATTTAATAAAAAAAAATCAAAGTTCCTAACTAAACTGCAGTTCCTGTGATTCCACTGAACAGAGCCGCAGCAGTTAAAGTGGAATCACATTGATATAACTGTGTAATGTATATCAACTCATAGCACAGGTATAATTTGTATGTTGTCATATCCAGGACTTGCTAGCCCAGTTTCTTCTATATTCCAATCAAACCTTAGCATGGATTTGTTGTCTTCACGTTGGTTAATCTCTTCACTTCACTGCCCCTGCTTCTTTATCCCTGTTACAAACAGGAATGCTTGCTGTTGCTTCCTTATAACAGAACCTTTCTATTTGAAGTCTTATCTTACCCTAATTCTTGCTGAATTTGTTTGTTTTCCTTTTTAAACAGCACATGAATGCTTCATACTCTCAGCAGAAAATGGTTCCAGCTTTAATTAAAAACTGCAGTTATAGCTACCAAATCTATCCACAGATAAAAAGGGGGACGGGGGCACAGATAACATTTTCCATTGACTTACACACAAATTGCCAGCATATTGTTTGGAAGCATTGTGGCTGAGAATCTTCCTGGCATGAACTTGTTAAAGGCACAGTGCCTCCATTTCTCCTCCACACCAAAGGGGACCTCTGTAAGGCTCAAGGGAAATATGTGTGTGATGCAGGAAAAGTCAAACCCAATGACCACAACATAATGATCTTAGAATAATAGAAACATAGAATCAAAGGAGATTTATCCTGTGAGCTCTCTTGGGTCCCTTTCTGGGAGATATGCAGCATAAAAAGTGAAATAAAGAAATAAATATTATATGAGCCTGCCCATGCTTAAGATCTTTTGGTGAAGGCTTTCTTTCAGTCCAAAGAAAGAACTTTCTCAATTGCTGCTCCCAGATTATGAAACATCCTCAATGGAAGGTCTGGTTGTCCCAGCCCTGTTGTGTTTCTGCCAGCTGAGAAAGATTTTATAGAAGACTTTTGGGATTTAATGTGTTGTGGTAGTTAGAACTTTTGATGGGAGGTATAATGTTTTTATTTTATTGTGTTTTATGTATCTTTGAATGCCATCTTTAACTTGTGTTTTTAAAAACAGAAACTAAGTTTGTGTTTTAAACTTTGTATTAAGAGGTGTATTTTTTTTCAAATCAAAACATTGTATACTGCCTTGGATCCCATGCTAGGAGAAAGGCAGGATTTAAAATAAATGAATAAATTGTGTATATGACTTGTCTTTCAAGCTCTTCACCTTTATTCTTCACGATTGCTCGTCTCCATGGGCAACTTTGAAAAGTTTAAGAGTTGGTTGCTATGTCTCTCCTCATGATGAGTCTTCTCTGACTAGTCAACCCTACCAAAGGCTGTCTTCCCTGGCACTTGCTGCTTGGCATGTGCAACCCAGATCAACTGTGGGAGAAGCAACTATTAAACCCAGATGGTATATTTTGACTCCATGGGATGAGATTCACAAGCTGCCTCCATTCAGTGGAGAGACATATCTACAATATGGAGAATTAAATTTTCTTGTAAATTTGCACTTCCAGCAAAGTGAGGGGTGATATTATTTCAAACCTAATATCATGAGGTCACTTGATGAGATCCATTTATGAATGAGCAGACTCTTTTCTTCCCATTACATCTGAAGAGATCAACATGAAGATATAAATTTAGTTTCGACAATACATACACTATAGAAATAAAGCAATTTGGCACCACATTAATTGCTATGGTGACATCTTACAGAATCTTGGGAGCTGTAGTTTTGTGAGGCACCAGCACTCTTTGGCAGAGAAGGATAAAGACCTTGTAAAACTAGAGATCCCAGGATTCTATAGGCTGGAGCAACAGCACTTAAAGCAGTGTCAAGCTATATTATTTCTACACTATAGATGCACTCTGAGACTTTTCCTACCCTCTTCCCATCCACTCCCTGATTTTGCAACAAATTGCCTAATAAATGAGATCTAAATATCATGAAAGCTTCCACACTGTTTTATGTCATTTTCCTCACAATACTTATTTTGGAAATTTTCTTACATGGCTTTCCCTTCATTTTTATAATAGTCAACTGAAACACAGTGTGAAATAATGTTATACATAACACATAATACACATCTCAGAGGATAAATAATAGATCAATGTACAAAGGAACAAAAACTCTAATTGGAGCAGCTTCCACTGTTAATTCAAATGACAAGAAACATACACCAATCTTGACAAGTCAAACCTAGAGACTGGAATTGGCTCTAGTTTTATCCTCAGCAAGCAAATGGGGTCTTACCAGTGAGGTCTTGGCCACTCACTTTCAGCCTGATCTTAGGCTTGTCATCTTCAGTTTGCATAGGTTTGCAAGTAACTACAGTTGAAGAAGCGAGTGACCTGAGGTTAATGAAATTGCATAAGATGTCTGTGTGCAACCCTGTGCTGGCCAGTTCCCAACAAATGCCACTGGGCTGACAGTGTGATCAAATTGTCATTATTATAAGATGGGGAAAACAATTACATCCTTCCAAGGTCCTGATAAATCATGAAGCACTGGATGTGTGTGTGTTTGTGTGTGTCTGTGTGTGCTCCACTTCAATTTGACCTCTTTCTTGTTCTCTGCCAACTCAGAAACACATTAAGAGTCTAGCCGGCAGGTGGAAAGATATGGCAGCTATTATTTTTTATAAAAAAGACACAATAGATAGACTCATATAACTCCTTCATTTATATAGCACTTAAGGGCTGTTGATCTTTGACCTGTTGGTTGCA
The DNA here is from genome assembly GCA_034509955.1 of Urosaurus nigricauda. Lineage (NCBI taxonomy): Eukaryota > Metazoa > Chordata > Lepidosauria > Squamata > Phrynosomatidae > Urosaurus > Urosaurus nigricauda. The sequence continues at coordinate 244,795,581 of JAOEGL010000004.1, read as the reverse complement.
GTGATTTAAGAATCAGTTTTAATTTCAGGGGTAAAAGACTACCTGCTGAATAGATCATTTGGTGTTCCTTTTTATTTATTGGTAGCAAATACCCAATATATCTCAAAACCAAGGCCCTTCCTTTTATCAGTATACATTCTGAATGTCAATGCAGCTTCTGTCATAAACCCCATCCTGTTTCTTTGGAAATAAGTTCCATTAGCTTCTGTTAAGTGGACACTTGAGGGTCATCCAGATGTCAGGGTTTTTATGTTTTGTTTTTTAGTGAAACGATGCAAATAATCTCACTCATGCATTCCGGGTTTGTTATCCACAGTATGAAACTGCATCTCTGCACATCTCTGAAAGTTCAGTTGCTCACATCTGCAAGCACTCGAATAAGCATGGAGTCGATAATGTAAATGCATTCAAAATGCATTCAAGGCATGCAAAGTTTAATCCTGGGACTATTTGCATCAGTTATTCACATTGCCAGTGATGCAATTTTTTTTAAAAAAAAAAATCTCAGGAAAACAACAACAACACTGGGTTAAGTGGGGGATTTTCGTAGCTCCCTCTCCCCCCAAAAAACTAAATTGGGTGCATTCAGGAGATTCAACCTAGATTCTTCCTGGATTATTTTCATCATCTGAATAGCTCCTCGGTCTCACAAATTTGTAGTATTCAAAACCAGTGTGGTGTAGTGGTTTGAGCACTGGCCTATGACTCTGGGGGTAAAGGTTTCCCCTTGACATTAATATCTTGTCAAAACAAACTGTAGGAGATGGTGGTCATCTCTGTTACTAAGTCAAAAAGCCAGTGTTTTTGAAGATGACTCCAGTGGTCTTGTGGCCAGCATGACTACACAGAACACTGTTATCTTCCCACCATTTGCATGCTTTTGAACTGCTAGATTGGCAAAAGCTGGGACTAGTGATAGGAGCTCATCCCATCATGTGAAACTTGGACATCAAACTGCCAACCTTCCAACATTACGATTGTTGGAACTGGTGTCTTAACCACTAAGCCACAGCAGAGGGTTGAAATCCTGGCTCAAGCATATAAACCCTCTGAATGACCTTGGCCAAATCACATTATCTCATCCTCAGAGGTTGGCAATGGCAAAAACCCTTCTGAAGAAATTTGCTAAAGAAACCCCATGATGGGTTCATCTCAGTATCACCATAAGTCAGAAAGAACTTGAACACATACAAGAACAACAATAACAATATTGAAAGACATAAGTGTTTTAGGGGCAATACAGTTTGTGCCAGCCTGCATGTGTGCTAAGGCTGAACTAGGGCTGAATGTTCACACACTCCAAGCCATAGTTCTGCCACCCGGCCACCATTATGGCGCACACCCGTCCACACAGAGGCAGGTACTTTTTTGCTCCCACTGGAGGCCACACCATGTGGTTGCAGCAGCCTCCTTCTGCAGCAAAAACGGGCAGCAGGGAGCCACCCATCTATATAGGCCCTTAGTCTGTTTCCACATTACAAAAATGTATTAAATAATCTTGTTACACATTGAAGACTAAGGGCTTTATCAAACAAGGTTTGAAAAGTGGCATTAGAGCAGAATAGTGGTGAATGGTACCATACCTTATCACATGACACTGTCTGTCCAGGAACTGATCTGCAGTCCATCCATTGCTGGAGCACTTCTTCTCATTTAGGGACAAAACACATCAGTGCCTCCCAGTCATGCTGCCTTTCAGCTGTTGATGAATGTGATGAAAGTGCCTTCTGAACTAGGAACTGATAAGCAGGCAGTCATGTGGTACAAGTGGGCAAACTGTTTTCCTTTCCTTTCCTTTCCTTTTCCTTTTCTTTATTTTATTTTTTTACTTAATGGATTTCCATGACTGTGGAATTGTTCTAAAATTAAATACAAATATAAACTGAAAGACATGCTGAGAATGGCATAGGGCAGGAAGGCAGGGTAATGGTGTCTGGTATGTGGACGGAAGCAACACTAGGGAAATCTGAAAGAGATGTCTTATAATGACTGTCCCCAACTGGGTATGTTTACAATTCCAAGACTAATGTGACTGTGGCACCTTACAAGCCTGCTGTAATAAAGTCCTAACTGAGAAAAAGAACTTTCTAGCATAAGCTAGAGTACACAAAAGCTTATGCTAGAAATTGATACCTTGCAACCTTTATGTTCATGTTCAGTTAGCATAGATTTTCCATTTTTGGTTGGTTGCATTGCAATGTATTACTCTAGATTAGGAGGGGAAATTGTGGATACAAAAGTTCAATTAAATTATATCCCTGTGATATGGTCTCTAACTGTGGGTCAGCATAGCTGTATCCTGTGCATTTTGACTGCTGCAAAAATAAACTCCAAGACTGGCAAGATAAAGATTCACTATCTATCATTCAGTAGTTAGATATTATTCCTTTAGCTGTACACAAATGTGTGTTATTGATCCTAACTACAAGAAGCTGTACTTTGGAAATATGCCCAATTTATATTCCTGCCCTATGTTCATATTCAATGTGCTTGTCTTTTATTGCTCCTTTCCCCCACCTTTACCACCTTTTCTTTGTAAGCATGCTTTAAAAAGCCAATTAAAATTAGCAATGTTCGCTTTAACACAATATGGTTTTATTAAGTGGAGAATAGTTCAATATCCTTTTGCACAAAGGGCCAATGAAAGTGGGGTTTGAGGATGCAAAAAAAAGTCCACCAAGGGGCTAAACAGACCAGCCAAAAGGGCTGGTGTTGGGGTGAAGTGGGGGTGCAGCGGACACATGATGCATGCCCCAACTCCATTACAGTGCTCCTTTGGCACAACATTCAAATGACTCATGCCAAATAGAGCACTAGAAAGTGCTGCCATAGTGGCAAAGGTGTCCTCTTTTTGGATCTAAAAGAAGTGGAATTTTGCTGCTTTGGGGGCCAGAAAAATGCCAGATTGGGGCTACAGCGTGCTGTTGCTGCTGCCCTGACCCGACGCTGAAAGGGGTGGCAGCAAGCTACTCTATCGGGGCAGTCTGTTTTGCCCCCAATGTTCTGATCTACAATGAGAAAGATACCCCCTGAAAATATTGTCAACTGCTACCAACATTTTACATCCTTGCATGAGAGCAAAAAGACCAGAATTCCTCACCCCCAAGCATTAAAAGGTGCTGTTATGTTCTGTGTCTTACAAGTCATTTCCAATTGATGGTAACTTTAAGGCAAACCTATCATGTCGTTTTATTAGTCAGATTTGTTCAGAGAGGGTTTGCAGTATTTTAATTGTCTCTTCCTTCAGGGTGGGGTGCTAGGATATATGGCCTTTGTGGTCCCTTCCAACTCTATGATTCCATGAATGAAAACCAGGAAGAGAGTGGTCTGAAGTTTCTGGATGGGTTGAGGGCCACAAAAGAGCCTTATTTGGCCTTTGGGTGGTGCACACATTGCTCATCCTAGCTTAGAAAATGAGATGGAGGTTCATTGAAGGGAAGAGGCTTGCCTGTATACCTTCATAGGCTAGAGGAGGATCCTGCTTTGGGACCTTCCACTGTATCAAGGGGAAAGGAGGCTGTTGTTAATCTAGTAGGAGCTGTACAGCGCCTTTGCCAAGAACATGTGCCTGTTCTAAAATGGAACCAAATATATTGGCTGGCAGGGACTCAGAAGTGTAAGATTAAAAGACCTCTCCTGGTTAAATCCTGTAGCCAGTATCTATATTGAATTCCACTAATGCCAACACTGGAGCCTGACCACATGAAAAAACAAAGCCAAAATGAAGCAAGAGAGTAGCAGCTTTACCACATGATGTTGGAGTGCTCCCGTTCTCTTTAATGAGAGTCTTTTGTTGAACAGATTTTTCTGGTTAGAAAAAAAAAGACTAACTTTGATGACTGTCTCCCAACGATTGGGAACTTAAAAGCTCCAATGTCATGTTGTAAGGCACAGAGAAAGCCAGCACTCTCCACCTCCATCTCAGGTGTGTTTTCTAGTGAGATAAGGCTCCAGATGTATCAAGAAAATTGATTAAACTATTGAAATATTGAACACCCACAGATAAGGTTCTGTCTGTCCCAGCATGTGATTCAATGTGTGGTAAGCAATGTGTTATAGACAGAAAAAGCCACTCACAGAAAATGTCACCATTGGGGCATGAGTGATAGACAACACTTCTGCAATTCCTTTCTTACATAGTTGCTGATGTGAAACATCCCTACTTTTTATTAAATAAAGTCCAAAGTAATTCTTCTCATAAATACATGTGTATCCTGTGTTTGAATTAGTCATTTTATTTTAGAGGAATTCTAATGGTGTGTTTAGTTTTTGCACCTGAGAAGCATTACAATAATTCAGAATTCAAAAGCAATTCATTATGGGTGGAGTGTACTTGAACCAAGAGCTTAAGCTGTCCATCTTCTTCTTCTGGAAACACCTTACTGAAGATGAAATCATTTCTTCAGATCTCCAGAGTCTGGGATTTTGGTGAGAGACTCTTGTTAGGCCATTCTCTTTCTCAAAGTCCTTATCCTTCCACAAAGGACTTTGGGGGGTTGTCCTCTTTGTCTGGGCACAATTCCAGCCAGGAGTTCTCACTAAAATCTCACAAGCTCAAACTTTTGATATATCTTAAATATATCTTTCAGGGAATACTTTCCCTGCATGTTTTAGGTCCCCAAAGCTACCCCCTCTTTCTCTGATGCATGTACATGTGTATAGATTAGAGAAAGCATTATATTTTGAACCTCTTTCTTTCTCTCACTTCTCATTCTCTTAGCAACCTCTATACCTTCACGTTGCTGAATTCCAAACCCTCAAAGGCTTGGAAGTTTGTTTATTTTGAGTTAGCATCTCCCCAAGCTACAGCAATGGTGTGCTATTTGGCATGTGGTGTTCAATATTTGCTATTTTCCAAATGCATCTTCTCATTGGTGTGAGTTCAATGAAATCCCACATTTAGAGAGTTCTGTGTGAATGTGATTGTTTTGAGTCCAATTTGCCTAAGCCACACTATTGGCCCAAGCAGCAAGATCCCAGACATGCATATGCACTCTGAACAAGTATGAATTCATTGATGATGTGCTCTGTGGGCATATCTGGCAACAAATCAGCCCTAATACAGAGCAGGATATTACTAAAGGTTGCTGGTGGAAAAAAAGGAAAATTAATTGAAATGGATATCCAGAAGAGGCAATATCAACAGATAGAGCTCATATGACAAGTAATATGTGAATTTCCTTCTTCTATGTAACTGTGAAATGTCAAGGAGCCCCATCTCACTTTTCACCTGCCTATCCTCTTGCTAATTTATATGTATTTCATTAAAAAAAATAGAGAACAGATTTCTAGTTGCTTTGCCTTTTGAACTGGGCTCATTGAATTGAAGAATCTGTAAAAATGTTTTGTAATTCGCTTACTCCCTGAGTGATATGTTTGATGGAGAAATACAAAGGTATAAGGGGGAAGGAGCAATATACATAAAAGAATTCTGTGCTCAGTACAGCATGAGTTGCATGGCTATTCCTGGGGATTTCTAAACATGTCTTCAACCTGTCTCCTTGAATTGGCTTCTAAGGTTCTTTGTCTTTTCTTCCTGTTAACACCTGCAGAGGTGAAACCCCAAGGATGTCCACAGAGAGACAAGTTTTAAAAGAACACAAAAGCAGCCATTCTTGGCATTAGGGGAGCCACAGAATCAGCCAACAAACAGACCTTGTTCTGTTTATTGTGCTTTTAGCCAAAGATCAACTGGGTGCTGGTGAGGAAAGCAAAACTCTCACCACCACAGTTTAAGGACCAGAAACTCCCCATTTAAGAAGTTATTTGCTATGTTGTAGCTGCACCTTTCAAAGCATCCAGTCAAAAGTTTACATTCACAGGTTACACAGGCCTGCTTCAATGCAGACATATTCATCTTGTGTTGGCTCCAACATAAAGGCCTCATTTTTGGAATCCCATTAAGTGTGGAAAAGAAACAGATTAGGATGAGGAGAATATTAATCCTACACACACACACACACACACACACACACACCACATATACACCTTCATGTTCTCTTAAGGTGAAGATGAGTTTTTGAAGAGGATGATTTGTTCCATGGATGAACGCTCTCCATCCACCATGATTTTTCAATATTCTAAATTGCAAGTAAACATCCAAGGAATGCTACTTCCACATGCAGAGGATGACAGAATTGCCAATGCAGGTTTAGACTAGCATACTCCATGCCTCAGTATAACTGAAAAAGGACTCCTAAACATCAGGTGTGAATGGTCTGTTGCAGATAAAGAGATGGACTGTCATATTACAGTTAAGCCCACCATATCAGTAGGCTAGCCATGCATGGACTGGAGTTTCCATGGATCTCTGTGTCTCATATTAGTCAATGGTAGTGCGTGCCCATGGGGTGCATGCACATCACCAACCATTGAATAATATGGGCTTGATTTCCCACAGTTTTTTCCCCCCATCTGGTTGAACCAACCCACCCCCAGATGGAAAGGGATCACCACTGTATCTCACTTCACTTCACTTGAAACCCAAATCATTTCATACAATCGGTTCATGTGACCAACTGTTGTCATATGGACCTGATCTACATCGTTACCTTTAACATTTGTTGACTGAAGGGCATCATCCCAGATAGCAGTCTTATATGTGCCATTTGATGCAAATCTACAGTAATCAGAAGACAAAATAAAACTGGATTAGAGGTGAGGTGTAATGATTTATTTATTTTTTTGGTCCTGATCTTCCTGTTTTCTACTCCTTTATAGCAATATGTGGCATTTTAAAAACAAACCTGTCCCTGAATGTCTTGTAATAGAAGGGATTCTGTAAAAGATATGTAGGAGAGGTCTTGACTGACAAATTGATATAGACAGCATTCCCTGTAGTCTGAAACTTATTGCTGTAATTGGCCACTTCTCGTGACTCCTAGAAAGCATGTAACAAATACTGTATCATCAATTCACCTGTTAGTGTGGTCAGCACACTTCTAATTTACTGCATTTGCTGTTCTGTCTAATAAGTTTATGAGGAATTGTAACACACAGGGAGACATAAAAGATGATAAGGGGAAAATCACTCTGCACTGACTTTGTTCATAATTTCTTCAGTGGGACTTATTTATTTAGTAAGGGATGAAGTTCTGGGTGATGATTTACTTGTTGCCATCAAAGAATGACAGCCACAACTTTTGTAACTAGCAATTTTTTTCAATCAGGTCAATTCTGTTGACATTTGTTTTCCAAACAAGTCTGCAAAATAAGCTTGAGAATTGAATCAATTAATACTGGATAAATTGATAGATAAAAACATAAGAAAGGCCCTTCTTGATCAGACCAAAACTGTGTAGTGTAATCTTTTGTCTGTGCATTGGCCAACTAAATGCCCACAAGGAGTCCACAACCAGGATTATGAGTGCAGGAGTGCTTCATAATTGGTACTCAGAGGCATAACTGATTCTGAAAATGTGGTGTTTGTATAAAGCAGGAGGAGTGAGGTATTCCTACAGATAACTGTGATACTGTATAGCTCCTTTTCATCCTGGAAATAAGTGACCAGTGGGGTGCCACAGGATTCTGTCTTGGGCCCAGTGCTATTCAACATCATTATCAATGACTTAGATGAAGGAATATAGGGCATACGAGAGGTTATCCAAACGTTTTAATGATCACCTTTTTAAAAAATTGACAGAAAGTTTGTTTTGATTTGTAGTTGTTAACTTATCTCTATGTAGTCACTATCTAGTTTACACATTTTTCCCAGCGTATCTTGACCCTCCGAATACCTGATATTGTAGAAGTCTGCAGATTGCGCCTCACAAGGATTTTACACTTTAGTCACTTCTGGCAGATCCTGTTACAAAAATAAAGGAAACAATGAGTTGGTTTTCTCAGCAACATGCACTTAGGGACCAATGATGCCACTGACAAAATTTCATCAATATGCCATAATAACTTCCGGGTGATAATTATTACTTTACGATACCCCTTCTACAATATCAGGTATTTGCTGGGAAAAATGTATAAATCTGGATAGTGACTACATAGAGATAAGTTAACAACTACAAATTTAAAAAAAAAACCTTTCTGTCAATTTTTTTAAAAGGTGATCATTAAACTTTTGGATACCCCCTCGTACTTATCCAATTTGCAGATGACACCAAATTAGGAGGAGTAGTTAAAACCCCAGAGGAGAGGTTCAAATTTCAAGATGACCTTAATAGATTAGAAAGCTGGGCCAAAGCTAATAAAATGAATTTCTGCATAGAGAAATGTAAGGTACTGAACTTAAGATGAAAAAATGAAATGCATAGATATAGGATGGAAGACACCTGGTTTAATGAGACAATGTGTGAAATGGATCCAGGAGTCCTAGTAGACCACAAGTTGAACATGAGTCAACAGTGTGATCCCATTTGAAATGCAAAATTTGTAAAGCATATTAGGAAATGAGTTTTCTTGGTTGGCATACTACAAAGTGTCAAGACTAGTTGTGCCCTTGTAACGTTCTACCTGAATTCAAACTTGTGATGCACTTTCCAACCCAAATCCACCAAGGCTGGCATTGGTGCTGGGAGATGTAGTGAAACCAGTGGCATTGCTGGCTTCCATGGGAGTACAGCACAGAATCCATTCCAAGTTTTAGAGTTCATCTGCACTGTAGAAATAAAAGAATCATAGAATCATAGAGTTGGAAGAGACCACAAGGGCCATCCCCTCCAACACCCTGCCATGCAGGAACTCCAAATCAAAGCATCCCCAACAAATGGCCATCCAGCCTCTGCTTAAAGACCTCCAAAGAAGGAGACTCCACCACACTCCAAGGGAGTGTGTTCCACTGTCAAACAGCCCTTACTGTCAGGAAGTTTCTCCTAATGTTGAGGTGGAATCTCTTTTCCTGTAGTTTACATCCATTGCTCTGTGTCCTAGTCTTTGGAGCAGCAGAAAAAAAGCTTGCTCCCTCCTCAATGTGGCATCCCTTCAAATACTTAGAGAGGGCCATCATATCACCTCTTAACAATCTCTTCTCCAGGCTAAACATACCTAGCTCCTTAAGTCTCTCCTCATAGGACATGGTTTCCAAACCCTTCACCATTTAGTCACCCTCCTTTAAACACGCTCCAGTTTGTCAACATCCCTTTTTAATTTTGGACACAGTATTCCAGGTGAGGCCTAATCAATGCAGAATACAGTGGCACTATTACTTTCCTTTGGAGTATGCAAAACAAGCAAACACATTTCCTAATATGCTTTACAAATTTTGCATTTCAAACAGGGGGAAAAAAACCCTTCCCTCCACCAATCCCTGATGCAATGCCTCTTGACAGCATGTTTCTCTTATACACAATTAAAGTTTCTCCCAGGAAGGGTTGTCTATATTTACTCAATAATAAATGTTGTTTAACCCTGGCACATTTATGGTGTGACCTCCCCATTAAGTGATTTACTAAACTAAACACTGAAGGCTTCTTTGGTGGTTAAGAATTATTCAGTCCAAGGATGTAGCATGGCATACTGATAAATATTCACACAGGTCAGAGTCTGTTTACATCATGGCTCAGCTTTAAAATCCAACAGAGATGGGAATGACCAAAAATCAATATCTGCTAAAGGTTGTAAAAACCAGAAGCCTTGTAATTGTACACCACATTTATTCAAGAAGTATTCCAAAGTATGTTTCTGCATAAATCTCTGATAAATCAGCATAAGATTAGGAGCCATCACTGCCACCTGGGAGAAAGGGCTATTTTAGGACATGACAATGCTATTGCTTAAACACAGAAATGCAAAGTTCTTTCAGAACAGAGTGAAATTCTATGTATTCTGTTAGGATGGAATGAAATTCGATAAATACAGAAGGAGAAGTGTGACATGTTGTTTCCTTCTCTGGTTGGCCCAGCACTGATAATGGAGACCATTGTTAAAGACAGATTAATCAGACAAGTGTAGTTTATCCTGGTGTTTCCTTCCCCTCATCCCAATCTTCAGTTTGGTTTGTCTTGATCTTTGAGATATTATTTTCCAAGCTAATGTTTGATTCATGCTGAAAACTGGGAATGAATTAAAGTTCACACAAAAATCCATATACATCTATAGCCATGTCCACATGCACTATTCCCATTTAGATGATGTACAGAGACAAACTCCACACTCCAGATTGATCCTTCAGAGTTAAAGGAGTCCCTATTTTCTCCTAATCAGGCCACAAACTCCATTAAATCCCAGTGCAGGGATCGAGAGAGGAATGTTGATGCTCACCAACAGGCAGAAGAAGTCAGGAGGAGTTTCACAGGGCCACCCAAGCCACTGACTGGGGTGACAGTGCTGCTGTTATTAGCTCAGTGTGGGACCAGATTGGGTGGACAGCTTGTCCTCCCTACAAATCCAGGAGCTTTGACAATGAGCCGAGTTTTCTCATCAGTGTGAACACAGAGCATGTCAGCAATTCTTAAAGAAACTACTCTTAAAGTAACACCAAGGCCTCATCTGCACTACTGAAATAATGCGGTTTGACACTTTAAGTGCCATTCCTCAGTGCTTTGGTATTCTGGGATCTGTAGTTTGTTGTGACACCACAGCTCTCTGACAAAAAGGGTTAAATATCTCATAAAACTATGAATCTAAGAATTCCATAGCATTGAACCATTGTAGTTAATATTGTGTCAAAATGTGTTATTTCTGCATTGTACAAGGGGGTATCCAAAAGTTTTAATAATCACCTTTTAAAAAAATTGACAGAAAGTTTGTTTTGATTTGCAGTTGTTAATTTATCTCTATGTAGTCACTATCTAGAGTTTCACATTTTTTCCCAGCTTACCTTGACCATCTGAATACCTGATATTGTAGAAGTCTGAAGATCGCTCCTTACAAGGGGGTATCGTAAAGTAATAATTATCACCTGGAAGTTATTATGGCATATTGATGGAATTTTGTCAGTGTAATCATTGGTCCCTAAGTGCACGTTGCCAAGAAAATCAGTTCATTGCATCCTTTATTTTTGTGACTGGCTGTGCCAGAAGTGACTAAAGTGTAAAATCCTCATCAGGTGCAATCTGCAGACTTCTACAATATCAGGTATTCGGAAGGTCAAGATACACTGGAAAAATGTGAAAAGCCCCTTAGAAAAATAGTGAAGCACTGGATGGAATCAGTGGCCATAAATCAGTTAGTCTTTTATTAATGCCCCAAATCCCCTACAGAAGCAACTGGATATTTTTGTTCAATCCACAATGTCCTGTTACGATACCTGCATTTGTTATAAAATTTTGGGAGACATGTGGACTGTATCATGAGCCCTGCTTGACCTATTCCAAGGCCCTCCATAAGTCCCAAGCGAGGAGACCACGTAGGCAGGCCCCGCTTGGAGGAATTGAGTTCATAGTAAGCAACTCTCTAGAGGAAGTAGGGAGTCGCCAGACCGATTTTCCCCCTGCCCTCCAAGTAAAGACAATAGTCTTGGCTTCACACTTGATGAGCCAGTGATTGACTTAACCACTCAGCCATTAAGCCGGCTTCCCTTTCGAATTGTGTCCCAAACTTAAGCACATTGTACACAGATTATTTGCTGTTGGCTTAAGAAAGCCCAGGCAATCAACACCTTTGTCTAGCATAGATACATAGCCTCTGGATATGTTCAGCACTATATAAGGTTCCCATTTTGAATTGCTCCCTGATGCTATTCTTGGAGGACAGGCTGGTCTGTGCCAGTTTGACTTCTGCCTATAGCTCCTGTGGCCAATCTCCCCTCATTCCAGCAGTCGTGTCCATCATCATCATCATCCATCTCAATCCAGCTTCCGGAAGACTTCTATGGTAGATATTCCAACGGTCTCTTTCTCTCAAACCTAACTCCCACTCTTACCCCTCCCTTTTCTCTAGCATTGAATGTGTATGTGTGTGTGTGTGCCCCCTTGCTGCATGATATTTATGCCCCCTAATAAACTGTGTATTTTATTGGACTTATTTGAACCAGTGTCACTTCTCTTGGGGTTTGTCGGCGGACCTCTGATAGACAATATCAGGAACAGATCTCAGTGTAAGACTGTTAGGATCTTCCTCTCTGCCCACATCATGATGGAAAATGTTTAAATAGATTATCAGCGAATAAATAGTATTTGATTGTGTATTGAGTTCTACATTCAGTTTCTTTTTCAGTTGCCTATTTAGTTATGCAAAGTTGCAATTCAACACAAGGGTCAAGTAGCACAATCAAAATGTAACTCCATCTGTGGAGATGTACACTATGTAGCTCCTATAGCTCCTATATCTCGGCTCTAGGTCTTCCTAGATGGAATCCAGTCTCCAATTGAACTAAAGACACAACATATTTAGAAAGGCCAAGAACAGAGAAAAGAGGCCTGCTTATTTCCACACAGATTTCAGTGTCATTAATACAAATTACAGCCCATCATCTATTAACAAAGCATAGGAACCCACCCCTCTTGCTGCCTCCTCATTTCATTCTCATTCTTCAACCTAATCTCCTCTTGGGAATTTACACACTGCACACATTGCCATCAGTCAAGTTATAGTGCTGTTGAGGAAACATTTGTGCACAAATTTGTACAACTTCAAAAGCATCCATGGCTTGCTGTGTGCCTGTGTGTGCGGCTGCTGTCATATGGAGAACTGGTTTGGCATCCTTAGCTTACTCCAGAAAAAGACATACAATCCCCTTTCAGGCTTGTCACCCTTAATGATAGTTGTTCAAAGGCTTGACTGGTAATAGATCCCATTTCCTCCATTCTAAATTGTCCTGTCAGAAAGCTATGTTGACATTCAGAGAAAGAATGCTTCCCATTGCTCTATAGCCAAAAAACCAAAATAAATGTTGGGTCTCTTGCTATTTCTTCTATTGTTATAGGTTTCTTTTTGGTGTGAGAAGGGAAAATACATGCAGCACATTTTCTCCATAGATTAATGCCTTGGAAAGGAATAATGGCCATGAAGCATTTAATCATGCATTCTTAAAGATGTGCTTTAACAAATTCTCTTGTAACAAGTTGTTAGGCTTTGTAGACATTTTTCCTTATAGTTCAGAGTTAAACTCAAAAAAAATCACAGAGAAGCTTCCCTTCAGATGGATCAAGAGACAGTGAGTGCACTTGCCAATAGAGCAGAGGAGATACGTTGCTAGAAAAGGTCACAATCTGAGAAGCCCAGAAATTATTTTACATTGAACAATCTTGGATAGCCAAATCCTCTGAAGTCATGCTAAGCGAGATGGTTGTGAATGCTGGATTAAGTGGGAAAGGGAGCCAGTTAATTATGTAGACAGTTACTAATGGGAAATGGCTAAAGGAAGCACACAACTATCTTGTTACAACAGGTTCACAAGCTGTTGGACAAAATTTAAAGTTCTTCCTTATGACCTTTAAAGCCATACACAGCTCAGGTCCAGGTTATCTGAAGGACCATGTTCTCCCTTATGAACCAACCCATGCTTTGAGATGGGCTTGAGAACTACTTTGCTCTGTCTGACCACCTTCTCAGGTACATCTGGTGGAAACATATGAGAGAGCCTTTTCAGTGGCTGCCCCAAGACTCTATACCCCAAACATCCCCATGCCACTATTCTCTGAAGATGCCAGCCACAGATACAGATGAAATGACAGGAATAAATTTTTCCAGAACACAGCTACATAGCCTGAAAAAAACACAAAAACTATGATACATGTCTGTTTTAATGACATATGTTTTAACCTGGTTTTATGTTATGTAGATTTATAACATTTTTAAATCATTGTAAGCCCAATCAAGGAAAAAGGTAGGACAGAAATAACAACAACAACAAGCTTGGCGTAGGATGCCCTTGGATGGTACTAGATATGCTCTTGTCATATGAGGTCTTCTTAGAGTCTCCCAGGATATTTACTCTAAAATTTATGTCTTGGACTATACAAAGTCCATGTTTTATCAAATTTATCACAAGGTCAACTAGACATAAATAAAACACACACACAGAATTCACCTTTGAACATTGTTTTTCATATGCTGGCATGTGAATTTCCATGGAAAATATATGCGTCTACATGAGTTTTAGGATATTTCAGTGTTACTGCCATCCAGCAGCAACACTTTTTCCTTATTAAAAGACATTTGAGAGATTTTTGTTTTGTTATGGGTTGTATTGCATCATAAGCTTTATAGTCTTAAAATGTCTGAAGCCCTATGCGAGCATCTTTTCATCTGAACTGACATGACATTGATAAAATAATATGTTCAGCATTCACTCCATGAAGACTCAGCATCAACATATAATCTTTCAGATTTTACACTCTCCGTTGTTTTAAAACTTATTTGTTAGTAGGGTTGCCAGTGAAAAACAGCACATGTTTCCTGTATCACCAATGGTTTCTTAGAACAGGGAATTTCAGCTGATGGCACCTGCATGATGGGTAACATGTGATAAAATTTCATCTTCTGCACAATTATGAAGGGTACAGGAACCCCGACCTTCACCTGGCAAACCAGACTATCAGATCAAAAACTATAGCAAGTTGCATTGTGTATTTTTTAAATAAAAATATGTTAAACTCATAGGCTGAAATTCATGATCATATTCATAATGTACAGATATGGATTCATAACTGATTTCTCTTCACATTCTCTACATATTCAATAGTGTAAAGAATACATAGAGTTGTAAAAGTCTCCCAATCCTGCTTTACTGGACATCAGACGATGGGACCAACAGAGAGCCGTTCTTCTGTTCTATATATATGTTTTGTCTGTTTTTAACTTTTGTATGATTTTTAATCAGTTTTATAGTGTTTTAACATGGTGTTATTAAATTAGTTTAAACTTTCTTGTAAACATTTTAATTTGTTGTTATGGAAGCCACCTTGGGTCCCTTCCTGGGAGAAAGGTGTCATATAAATAAAATAAAGTAAAGTAAATAAATAATAAATTCTGTTGATCAGGACACAGCATGCTGATGCTTCCATCCACTTCCACAACACCAGTGCAACAGTCAGAAGCAAGAATCTTGTAGCAATTCTTTCTCAGGCTGAAGATCAGTCATGGGAAAATAGGGTAGAGGCATCAGTCTGATGCATCCCAATCAACAGGGGAACAATCTCGCAAACTGCTGGTGTTTTTAAGTCAAGATTGAGTGGGGTCAGGTCAGGTCTGGGAAAGAGAATAAATTAATTGGCTTGGACAATCTTGATTAAATTAGCCCATTTTCCACCTCTTGACACTTCTGACAGAAGAAACACAACACACCTTGAGATCTCACACATTTATGGCATTTGTGGGGCAAGCTGATAGGCTTTTGCACTGTGTGGCTGCCTCACCTATGAATTGTCAGAACTAAAATCTGGAGCATCTTCATGGAATGTAAACCTTGTTCAGTATCCGGACTGGTTGGCCCAGAGTATTTGTGAAGTCTTTCCGAACAGGAGGTATAAAACTTCTTTTCTGTGCTGAGAATAAGCCTGTCATTGTATTTTCAGTTTGGCTTCTTTCCTGGTACTCGTCCTTGGCTCATATTCCTGATTTAGCCTTCTGGCTTGAACTTGTTTTCTATTCAGACTTTCTGACATAATTTCCAGCTGTTGATTCCTAGCTCTTTGTTTCATACATAAAAGTCAGAGCCATTTTGGCTGCAACTGGCACACATTTAGTTGACTGTATGAAAAACACCTATATGGTTTGGGTTATAGTTGCCATGGTTGTCTTTTTCTGAAACCAAGTGGGCCGCCCATTATACAATCATTTTTGAATGTGTGGGGAAATACATAATTGAGCTGCCCTAGAATAAGCACACAGCCAGGATAATACATAATTAGGCCTACTATCTGGTGCACATCTGAAATTTTTGATTGATAGCACCTGAAATGAGAATAGGAATTAGGAATACCTGCAGATATATTATCTGAGCAGACTGTGTCCCAGTTCTATTCAGGTATCATTTTATTGTGACAAATGGTATGTTAAACTTAATTGGAATATTTTCTTCCTGTCATGGATTGAAGGAATCCAAAAAGAGAGAAAAAGACATGCGCACACACACACCAAAAGAAACACTCCAGAAATAATGGCTTGGGCACCATTGGTTTGAGGCCAGTGACACAGATTGCAACGAATGAACCATTACCATAGCCTGGCTATGCTGCCAAAGTTGACATACTGGCTGACAGCATAATACATTTATCCCTAATATAATATATAACCCTGTTGCAATTAAAACCCAGCACATTCTAAACAAGGTCACATTTAGTTTTATTGACCATTGTGGTGCACGAGAAAAGATTTATAAAGATACTGCAAAATGTTTCAAGTGATGAAGCAAATAGATGTAAAATATTTCATGCTCAAGAAATTGGCAGGGTAATGGTCCCTTAGAGCTCTCTATCTGTCTCTCTTGTCTCTGTCTCTCTTTTTCCTCCCTTTACACACACACGTGTGTGTGTTTGCACAATTGCATCCTTTTTTTATGAGCTAAAGAAGTATAGATTAGCCAGAAAATTCATGGAGCCATTATCACACTGCTAAAGATTCTTATACTGTGGTCTTTCATGTCAAGCTGTGCCAAATGTGGCAGTAAAAATTTTCTAAATATATGCTACCTTCAGAGATATTTTCCTCTGTTGAGGAGACAGTTTGAATTAGTGATCGAAGAACTTCCCTTCTTTTGTTCCTTTATCATTTCTCTGGTTCCTGTGCCCTGCAGTCCACCCTTAAGATTTTTTTTTTTAATTTAGTTTGAGAGATTTCTAAAATTCACACGTTGGAGTATACACCCTTTGCTACAGCTGTCCATTAATTTCTTGAATCATAGAATCTTAGGGCCACAAAGGTCATGTAGTTGAACTTCCTACTGTTCAGGAATACACAGTTTAGGCACTCTTGGGAGATGGTGATCTGACTTCAGTTTAAAGACCTCCAAGGAAAGAGAGCCCACCATCATACGTGGCAGGCTATCCTACTGCTGAACAGTTCTTAAATTAAAGGCAGTCTTCCTAATATTTAAGTGGAGTCTTTCTTTCTTCTAATTTACAAGACTTACTGTTTACAAACTTACTAACTATTCCAGTGTTTCTGCCTGTCTGGGCACATTTTCTTTTTCTATCTGGAGGAGGTATAAACATGCCTGCTAAGTGGAGTTCCATTGCCTAGTCAAATATCAGTATCAAAATGAGAGAAATAATAACTACCATGGTTAATATAACCATTAGTGACATTCCCTATCTCTCACATTTTTTAAATAGTCATAGAGGCTTTTTAGACAGCCCAAAAGGGGCGGTCCATATTCGCCCCTTCTAGCGGCGAGATGAGGCCTAGGCTGCCGCACGGGCAGCCCTACAGGCCTCATCCCACCGCTTTTGGAGGCCGCGGGGAACCGGCAAACTGCTGGTTCCCCGCGGCCTCCAAGCGGGGTGCAGCGGGCGCTCTGGGCGCCCGCTGCACCCCGCTTCCCTCGGCAGGGCTGAAGGGGGAAAGGGGCCGCCACCGCGGCCCCTTTCTCCCTGGGTCTTTGCCGCGGCCATTTAAAGGCCGCGGCAAAGACCTGCCACAAAAAAAGAGCTCCGCGTTGGAGCTCTTTTTTTGCGGCGCGGGAAGGGCGCGATTGGTGCCCTCCCGCGCTGCAAAAGCATCACAACGTGCGCAGCATGTCAAAACGCTGCGCACGTGATGACGCCTTTGCGGCGCCTCCATATAGACGCCGCCATCTTTAAATGGTGGCATCTATATGCTTTAGGCTTAGGGAGGGTGTAAAAGCTAAGCCCTCCCTAACCCTAAAGACGCCCTCCCTAACCCTTAAGACACTGCAAAGTGCCCATCTAAAATGGGCCATAATGCTTTATTAATAGAATTCGAAAAGAAGGGAAAGAGAAGAAACATTCAGTTTGACAACCAGAAATGTAATGAGGGAAGGAAGGCCCAAGGAGAACCTCCTTGCAAACAGGGTGACCACACATCCTCCTTTTCCTGGTCATGTCTTACATTTCAAACATCTGTCTGGGGGTCTGGCAGGAATTCCAAAATGTGTTCCATTTTGAGTATGATGATTGCTGCATCCACACTGCAGAAATAATCCAGTTTGGCACCACTTTAATTGCTACCCCGGTTCTCCCAATCAAATATTCATTGAAGAGAATGATACTAAGAAATGGCCAGTACTAAATGAAGTTTAGTATGATGAGTATATGTGCCCATGGCTGAGTGTTCATCAAGGCTATATTGACACTGCAGAATTGACACAGTTTGACACCGTGCTATGGCTCCATGCTATGGAATTCTGGGGATTGTAGGTTTGTGATACAGTTAGCCTTCTCTTTCAAAGAGATCTGGTGCCACAGCAAACTAAAATTCCCAGAACTCCATAGGAATTCCATTGAGCCATGACAGTTGAAGTGATGTCGAACTGGATTATTTCTGCAGTGCAGTTGCATTGAAAAGCACTGAATAGCACTGCTTTCTGTTTCCTTTCAAGAAAAGCATTGAATAGCACTGCTTTCTGTTCCCTTTCAAGAAATGTATCCACAAGGCAGTGTATCCTGGTGTGATTTTTGAAGACTTCCTCTAAGTGGAAATAATTTTGTTAAAATTACTCATTACTTCCTTTGAGAGGAAGCTTTAGTGAATAATTGCATCCCAACCATCTCCTGTGTTTAAAAAGTTATGACTTGTCCTGGAAAATCACAAAAAGTAAACTGGGACAAGGAATACACTGTACCCCCCCCCCCTCTCTCTCCATCCATCCACACACATATATTAAGCAAAAATCATGACAAATACAGGTAGAAATCTCACCAATTCCCAGAACATTTTGTTCAGCCTTAGTCACTATAGCACACTGCCTTTTTCTACATAGGTTCTCTTTAAATTTAGAAGTTTCATCAGGGAAAATTATTGGTTTGTTCTTTGTCCTTCAGATTTTCTCCATCTGTTGAGATAATCCATTTGCAACATGCATATTTGTTCGCTAAGAGGAGTGGCTAGCTGTGCACAGAATGACTGAATGAACTGGGTCTCATTCACAAAGCTTTTACCATTCAAACAGAATGCTTCTCAAAAAAGGACACTGGATGATGGAAATACATAATCTTTGTTGTGCACAGAGGGAAATGGGTTAAATAGAGACCTTAGACTCGTAGGTCTTTGCAAAAGATGGAAAATCAATGGTAGTCTATTCTTTTCTGATCTGAATGCTATAATGTTTGTGAACAGGTCACATTTTGAAGTGACTCCAACATCTGTAAACAAACTTAGGAGGAAACGTCTTTATATCAAATTAGACTCAGGACTGATGTCAACAGAACACGTAGTAACGTGTACAGGCTCCCACTTTTTCCTTGTTGCCTAACTTTGAAGATTATACTGGTTTTGTCAATGGGAGAGATTAATTTTCTAATCTGAATTACTTCTTAGGGTTTCTTCAGAGTGGGAGATGTCTTAAAATGGCAGGCCTCTATCTAGGAGCTTAGCTTTGTTGTTGCTTGTGTTCCATTTGCTGTTGGTGCAGCACAAAGCAAGGATTGCAAAGCTTTCAGAGATGGGTGTGCTGGGCCAGTGCTACAAACAGGGATTGAAAAAAGGCTAGGGGAAGAAAGAATAGTTGCAATTATCCATTCCCAGGCCACAAAATAAAAATAAAATAAAATAAACAATTTTCCAATAGCAGGGAAACCTGAATGGGGAGAACAACAGACCAGTTAGATTTTTTTCCCAATCTTTTTTCCTTTATTTTCTCTCCAGTAAACATTCACATCTGGTAACCCTATGAATGAGAGGCCATTAGGAGTAGCTGTCCTATTCCTGTCTGGCAAACTCATGGTTCTAGCTTCTTTGATTGAATCTTTCTACTTATAGGAGTTTATCACATGGGAGGAATTTCTCTCAATTGCGAATAGAGCCAATTCGTAATTACGTAAATTCGCTAGATTAGCGAATTTATGTGAAATCTGATTGCGTTTGGAAAGCATTCAGAATGACTTTCCATTTCCCGAAAATGACCTCCCATTGCCCGAAAGTGCGTGAGATACACTCATTCGCAATAACATGAAACCCCATGATTGCGTCCGGAATGACTTCCCATTTACCGAAATTGCATGAGATACACTCATTCGCAATAACGTGAAACCCCATGATTGCATTCGGAATCACTTCCCATTTACCTAAATTGCGTGAAATACACTCATTCGCAATAACGTGAAACCCCATGATTGCATTTGGATTGCCATTGCATTATACCCCCAGATTCTGTCGTATGATAAACTCCATTCTCCTCATTTCCTAGTGCCTTCCATTTTGAAGATTACTGCATTCCAAATCCCACACCAGGATAGGCATGGGTTGAAACCGTCACTGATGCATCTTATTGCACTGCCCTGTGTCCAGGCAGTAGACAACATGTACCCAATCCAGGCTTCTTTCACAGCTTTTCATGAATGGGATTTTCCTGTTCTTGAAAAGCTGCTGGAGAAACCTTGGTTGGATATGGGCTGCCTACTGTCTGGGCACAGGTTATGGTTACATCCTGTGTCTATCCTGGTCTGGATTTGTCATGGGATAATCTCCAAATTACCAAGCATTGTCTTCTTTTCCAATGTGTCATATTTTCCCAAGATATATCCAAAATACAGCAGTTGTAGTTTATCTATCTTGTGCTGCAGAGGAATTATTCTGCAGAGAAAAATGTGAAAAGGGGGAGAGAGAGAGAGAGATTGCTAATTTTTTTAAATAAATCTGGCATCTTGTGCTAATTATAGATTTGTAACCTAGAGTTACAGATCTGTAAATATTCCATATTCACTAATATCAATATCCATGAATGCGTATTGGTATAATTGTAAATGCCTCACACAAACACCCAAAAATAAATAAATAATAAGATTTACTAGACAGAGCTGACAATTGGGCCACAGCATGATGACATTTCCAGCCTCTTTCCATCAGTGAACAAAGCTGTCATAAGGAATTCTGATTATTTGCTTCTGATTGTTACAGCATCATTTCCTAGTAGAGGGAGGTGGGAAAACCATCCTGTTGCATCCTGATCACCAGCACAACAAACCTCCATTGCTCTTTATGACTGCTGGTTGTTAAGGTTGCTGTTGTTATTGGTGGTGTGTGTGTGTGTGTGTGTGGGAAATATGTTACTTAGCTGCACATTTGTAACTAAGGAGAGAAACAGATGGGGAGACAGAAGATAGATTGAGGCCACAGCAACCACACTGTGGACCAAATCCATCCTGAACGCAGCCCAAAAAGAAGTGGCAAAGATCCGCTCCTGTGGGGGTCATGGAAAAGCCACCTTTAGCAGCTGTGACATGGACCGATGGTGGCCTCAAGATGCTCCAGTGGGGTGCAGCATCTAAACAGAGCACCACTAGAGCCTCTTGAAGCCACTCATATCTGGGTGGCCACCCAGCTTCCAAGCAGCTTCAGGGCATCTTCAGAGCATGCGGCATGTAAATATTGTGTACTGGTGATGCTCTGAAGGCATCTTTTAAGGACCCTCTGTTCTGACCCTAAGTAGGCAATGCAGGATCTTGGCCCTTTTCTTTGCAGAATTATACCCCCCCCCCCAAAAAAAAAACAAGGGAAAAAAAGACTACCCAGATTTGGGAATAAGGGAACACTGTAGAGGAATATAGTTATTTAACTGTACCTGAAAGATCAACATAGCTGAGGATTTATGTCTCTATTTGTTTATGATAGGGTACATCTACACTATAGACGTAGTACAGTTTGACACTACTTTAACTGCCATGGCTTCATCATACAGAATCATGGGATCTGTAGTTTTCTGAGGCACTTATTTGGGAAGGGGAACACCAAAGATCTTGTAAAACTAAGATCCTGTGATTCCACAGGATGAAGGTACAGCACTTAAAATGGTGTCAAACTGTATTATTTCTACATGATACCTATATTTAATATTTGAAGGGATATCTCATTGAGGATGGAGTTGGTTTTCTGCTGCTCCAGAGACTAGGACATGGTACAATGGTTTCAAATTACAAGAAAAAAGATTTGAATGAAACTTTAGGAAGGAAGTCCTGACAGTGAGAGCTCTTAGACAGTGGGATATACCGCCTTGGAGTGTGATGGATTCTTCATCTTTGGAAGTTTCTAAACAGAATCTGGATGGCCATCTGTCAAAAGTGCTTTGATCATGTATTCCTGCATGGCAGGGTGTTGGACTAGATGGTACTTGCAGTGTCTTCTGATGCTATGATTCTATTGTTCTAGTTTAAGGTTGTATAGATCAGGTGACTCTTCAGCATCTTGGGCTTGGAGTGTTCTGATTCTGCAATGGTTTCTGGGCCTGCCACTTATTCTGTTGTCCCCACCATTCTCTAACTCCTAAACCCATATACAGGTAATTGCGGTCTGAACACACCCAGGAATGTAATATTCCTCTACCTCTAAGTTACTGAAGAAATAGGTATTATTTAGGATTCAATCCTGTA
This sequence comes from Urosaurus nigricauda, assembly GCA_034509955.1. Lineage (NCBI taxonomy): Eukaryota > Metazoa > Chordata > Lepidosauria > Squamata > Phrynosomatidae > Urosaurus > Urosaurus nigricauda. Next base: position 244,773,205 of record JAOEGL010000004.1, on the reverse strand, counting down.
AACAGCTTACCAAGACCAACCCCAAATCAATTGCCATTGCTTTGTAGAATTGTACAGGTGATCTCCCACTCTACAGAAAATTAGACCATAACTCATATTAGAAAATTCATTTTATTTCTTCCCAATGCAGTGATGAATATTTTTCAAAACAAAAAAGTGAGAAAATTTTAAAGTATTCCATATTAGAATTCCAGCATGATACCATTACTTACAAGGAAAAAAATCTCATACACACTGTACACTGAACAGGAGCTTCCACTTGGGCTGTACACAAGGTCCTTTTTCTTTCTTTCAGGGAATAATACAAGAAGCAAGAGATAAATTCTTCAAAACATTTGTTTACCCAGGAAAGACATACCCCTGGGGGAAGGCTCATTGATTTCAATTGGATTTATGCTCTTTTTGGGGAGGATGCAAGCAGAGAAGTGTTGGTGAGACAAGGCCCCAGCTGACCCCTGTGATCACATCTTCCTTTGAAGGTAAACTCTGTCAGAAAATAAATGGCCCATTGTACAATCCACCCCTGCTGGGTCCCCACCAACATTCATGGCTCATTTAGAAAGCATTCATGAGCACCTAGCTAGAAAGAGGCAGCTTGAAATACCAAAATGGATGCTATTTGTGTAATGAGGTTTCTCGTATTATAACATTGTTCATGCAGAGTGAGCTGCAGGTTTTCTTATGAGGGATCCATTAAACAAAGCAGGGTGCAACCATTCTTTTCTGAGTGGTTGAGAACTGTAGATTATAGATTATGATGAATGGCTATAGCTCTAAGGCTATAAGAGTGAGGGTTGCAAAAGAATAACCTTACCAATTCCAAAGCTCCTGACATGGTGAAACATTTGAGGAATATCAAGATATTGAAAGAGACGGAGAGAGAGAGTTAGAGAAAAAGGGAGACAGAAAGAGGGAAGGGGGAATTTCAACACAAGAAGTGTTTGTGGTGTGTTGGGATGTCCTCCAGATGGGTTATTGCCCACATTATTTGAGGAAGACCAGTTAGTGTAAGGTCATTTTCCTATTTTTGGACCAGGGAAAGAGAGTGAAGGATGAAAAAAGTGAGAAAAAATTAAGGAGGAAAGATATACCTTTGGCTTACTTTATCTTTATGTTGTGGAGAGTGGTGTAGATTCTAATGTTCTCATTTCTAGGGAAGAATACACATATTTAATCAACACAAACACAAACATTATCTTAGTTGAGTGTTCCTGGTCCTCCAAAATAAAGATGCTCCATATAGAATGTCCTAGGGTTTGTCTCCTCAGGTCAGGATACTTTGGGGGCAGCCCAGAGTATACTTGCTTCACAGCTGCCTCAACCTGTCCCTGCTACCTGGTCATTTCTGTGCCATGGTGGTTGTTTGCATGGGCATCCTGCCAAGCTGCATAGCACATCCACCATGAGTCACTAACTTCTGAGGTTAGAATGAGATGACCAGTGAGGATCACATGCTGGGAGCCTCATTCTAACCTCAGAACAAGTGACCCATGATGTTGGGACACATTATGGGCAACTCTACAGAGCATCCATGCAGACAGCCATGTTGGCACAGGAGTGGAGGGCTGCGGATCTTCTAAGATGCTAGTGGTAACCTGACCCCTGAAGCTAGTGATAACCAGAAGCTAACAAAATCATTTTAAAAAATTCGTATTAAGGTTGTTAAACCTTGGTTCTGGTGTGGCATATGCTGAACCAACAGCATATGCCACACCAGATATTAGAAGATCCAGACTGCTTGTGCCAGAACCAGGGTTTGGTATGTGCATTGCCTAAGCAGAATAATACCAAAACGGGGGAAACAGGTCTTTTGGCCCATTCAGACAAGGCCCTAGTTTCTCAGGTCATTGGAGAAATGGTAGCCTCCACTTAATTTATATTGTGACCTTGATTTAGAATATTCCAGCAGAAGATGAAAGATGATGATAATGATGATTATATGTCACTTGATTTTAATTTTGTCCCAGAGGTGACATTGGAAATGTAAGCACACTGCAAATCCTACAGAACTGTAGAGAGAAAAAAAGAGGACTGGAAGAGATTTTCTTAAACCAGCATGAGCCAGATTTTCCCTCTAATTTAAGAGTCTTTTCTAGGGATGAGCTGTCATTTCAGTATCTATTTAAGTACGATAGAGACTTTAAACTCTTTAAAGGAGGGATATTGCTACAAAGGTAGCCTCCATCTAAAGATAACCATTTAGAGAAGTATCACATCTCTCTGCCATGCTGTTAAATCCAAGCTATCATTCATGTGCGAGGCAAGCTGCTTGCAGAGACATTATTATGGTCTGTGAGAGCCATTCTCTCAACAAATCAATGTGGACACAATGAATTTGCATTGGAAAACCTATATATTTGGTTACATTTATTTGCAGGTGTCCAGAAAATCAAAGGACAGGTTGCAATGCAAAAGAATCTGATATGTTTTTATAGGTTCACATTCCTCAAATATGTGCTCTTATGGAAACCAAAATATTACTGTTCAGGAGGAAGATGCACATCATCTGGTTCAAGGGAATCCCAAGATACTTAGGACTAGAAAAATAGAGTGTCTGAGGCAAGATATATCCTTTCTTCCATTCATTCAGAGATAGCATCACCACCAAATCAGCACCAAATCAGGTTCTGGAAGACAGAGAACACCACCACCTGCTTAGTGATGGCTTAAACTGCTTTGTAACTTATAGCTTCTGACATTGGTGATGATCATATCTCTGACTGAATGGAAGAAAGGGTGTCTCTTGCCTCAGACACTGTAAATCATGAGTGTGCAGCTACACAGGGAGTAGAGTCCAATTTTCACACTCTTGTATAATAATAATAATAATAATAATAATAATAATAATAATAATAGCAGCTTATTTATAGCCTGCTCCTCTGTACATACACTCGGAGCAGTATGTTGTAAGCCACATCAGCACATCTCAGCACATCAGAAGCAATGATGTGTCACTCTGGAACCACAAAACAAAACAGACCATCAGAAATAAATAAATTATATAATTACATACATACATAAATAAAAGACCAAATTACATAAATACATAAACAAAATACCAAAGAATGTTAAACAATATAATAACCATTATAAATGGGAATATTTATGGCCAATATGAATAACTAATGAGTTAGAAAACAAAAATGCAAAACTGAATGGAATAGCACAACTTTCAATCAAAACAAGTACACACACTGAAGATTACCAAAATAGTTTTACAAATATGGCAGAAAAATAGTAATAGAAGGAACACTACCTACAAAAATGTGCCTATCTTTTTGTTTTGATTGCAAGTGGGGGGAGAGAAAAGGGGAAGTGAGAGTATAAAGCATATAACCATGGGGTACATATATTTATTAATATAAGCTGACCATATTTTAAAAATACACATTGTTTAACAAATGGGAGGATATAAAAGGTGGATTTTAAAATAAACCTTGGGCTGCCTTAGCATGTGGAGGGACAAGGATTTATTTTATATTGCTCCTGTGAGCAGAGCTTGTTGCAGAAACTTCCAGCTAATCTGCTGCTTTCGGTGTGGAACGAGAGAAGAATGAACAGATGCTTGTCTTTCTTTTCATCCCCTTGGTCATTTTGGGAGAACTTTCAATGATGCACTGGTAGCGGTCATACTGGTTTTAAATACACACACACACACACACACACACACAGAGACACTGAAACCTGTCATGCCCTGTGAAGATGCTGAAGACTTAGAGGAGGAAGCAGAAGAACCCAGCCAGGAGGCTAACCCCAGTTCCTCAGTGCCAGTGCCAACAGAGGACTCTTTCAGACGTGGGAAATTGGAAGTATAATGCAAGGGCAATCCAAACGCAATCCTGGGGTTTCACGTTATTGCGCATTAAAGGTTCTCACGCAATTTCGGGCAAAAGGGAAGCCACTCCGAATGCAATCATGGGTTTTGCGTTATTGCGCATTAAAGGTTCTCACGCAATTTCGGGCAAGGAGGGGTTATTTCCAGGTAATAGGAAGACATTCCGAACGCCTTCCGAACGCAATGGGGATTCACGTAAATTTGCTAAACTAGCGAATTTACGTGAATCCGAATGGGCTCCATTCGGATTTGGGAGAAATTCCTCCCGTTTGAAAGAGTAGAGAGACTGCTGCCAAATCTGGCACCAGTGCAGCAAAGGTTCATGCCAGTTTGGGCACTGAGGAGAACGAGGAGGCAGACATACCTGTGCCTTTGATCAGTGAGTGGAGAACTGAAGGGGCAGGTGTGAGGCACTCACATGGAATGTATATGAAACACTGAGCAATCAGGAAACAGTTGCACCAGTGAGAGCTGGAGATAAAAGCCTGAGAAGAATGGCAGAACCTTTGTCAGAGGTTAACTGACTTCCCTGGTAAAAGCATCCCTGTCTGAGAATCTCTTATTGCCTGATCTTCTGAATTGGACTTTAGGACTTTGGACTGATGATTCTTCTTGTTGGAACCCCGGACTCTTCGACTGATTAACTATTTTGATTGTTTGAAACTTGACCCTCTGACTGGCTTTTGGAACTCTCTGGTCATCTTATATTCTGAACTGTGTTTGCTGCCAACACAGTGTTTTGGTTGCTCTTTTGCTTTGACATTATCTTTGTGTTGTTGCTATCAGCTGCTGGCAGTTTTCCCAGACAGAACACTTAGTGGCATCCTGATCTCTGGTGTTCCCTGGTGCAGGGGATGGGGCTTTTGGGGGGTGGAGATTCTGAAGGGTGGCAGCAAAACTTCTGAGGGGGAGCCAAAAAGGCCCACTTACCTCTTCTCTTTTGCTGCTCCCCCCACTTGGCTGGGATCTCTGCAGTAACATTTCCCATGGGGGCTGCATGAGTTCCATCAACACTGTATCAGGCTATTCTCTTGCTACAATTGTGGTTTAAAACCTTCATGTGAGGTTTAAAACCTTCATGTGATAAAATCTTTAGATGGGAGCTGAAAGGACTAAAAGTTCAGGGGGGAGATATTAATTAGTTGTTACATCCAAATGTATATGGAGCCAGCTACCTGATAGATCTTCAACTGTCTCTTAAACTTTGCTGTTTTGTTGTTATACTTCCCTGCCTGGACATATTTTATATGAGGATTTCTAAGAAGCGTGGTCACACATAATCAAATCAAACCCAAACATGGCCAGGATTTTAGTCATGTTAAGGCCACAGTTAATAAACCTAGGGAGAGGTTTAAAGTTGTGTGGAAAGGTGAGTGACAGGACCCTGAGGACTGGTGTCTGAGTGGGCAACCTTGAGAAGATATCCATCACTCTTTTAATGCAGTGTATTAGTTTTGAGTTATCGACAACAATGTTGATAAAGTTTAGTTTTCCTTCTGGTTGTTTCAGACCTGGTTAACTGTGTGTGTTGAATGATATCCTTTCCCACCCTTATTTTTGGAAAGTGGTTTGGTCCAGGGATCTACACTGGTAGCAACCAGTAAATCATATGCTTCATATGTCCTTCTCAGCAGAACATCATCAGTGGGAGCAAGGTCTCCTGAAAATTTCAGTTGCTCTAGGTTTTTCTCCTTGATGTAACACAAACACTATGTTGTTGTTATTATTATATCCCTTCAGGCTGTTTCTGACTTGTGGCAACCCTAAGGCAACCGTAACATGGATTTTCTTGACAAGATTTGTTCAGAGGAGATTTGCCATTGCCTTCCTCTGAGGATAAGAGCAGACACACTTTATTGAATATTAAAGGCTTGCATTCTTTAATATCCTGTCCTGGGTCTGACCTTAAGAAGTGTTGAAAGGCTTACGAAAAGTTGGATGTTTGGGTCTAAAACACCACATCTCTAATAATTAAACTTTATGTAGACAGGAGTTTGCATCCAATAGGCAAAGCCTTAATGTCTGCTGATGTCTTGATGTTTATTGCTGCCCTTGTGAAAGCTACTGCACTAGGAGTGATGAAAAAATGACAGAGTGAGAAACTACTGCATTTAGATGTAGCTACTAATATGATTCATTAGGACTGTTTGGGAAGAAAAGATTCTCTGAACTATTGAACTGCTGCTTTACTGTAAAGAGGGCTGGAACCACATGGGATGAGTATGCTACTTATTCAAGTGAATTAATTTGTTGAGAACATTAGTTAATTATTGTTCCCTGAGTCTGTAATGAAATCAGAAGTGGGCATCTTTCACCTAGACATTGCAACTAGCCCTAGTGAAACAAAGGGATTATAATAATAACAGTGAGTTACAGGGAAAATAGAAAACAGCAACAGGCAGAAATCCATAGGAAGTGAAAATGTCCAGAGTTCTGGAGGAAGTGTGATTTCCCTCATGTACTTTGCTGATCATAGTGGATGGAGGAATTCACAGGTTGCCAGCACTCAGAAACCCAACCATGTGGGCAGAAATGTGGACCACTGTGAGAGCTGCCTAGGAAGAGAGTTTCAGAGCCTGGGGGCACCAATGAGGGGGTCCTCTCTTGTGTTTCGGCTCCCACCAAAGGTACCTGTGGGAGTGATGATACAGAGAGAAGGGTCTCCACAGCAGATCTCAAGACAAAGGAATGTTCATAAGGAAGAATACATTCCATCAAATAATCTGTATAAGTGCCACACAGAAATTTATAGGTCAAATCCAGAAATTTTTATGCCTCTACACCACGATTCCTTTCAGCTCCCCCAAAAATCTGGAGAAAGGTATTTTGCCATTCATGAAAACCTCCAGAAATAATTGATTCGATAAAAACCTTCCTAGACCTACCACCACTATCGTTCCAACCCTCCAAAACCAGGGTGGACAAATCAGGAAGCCACAGTCAGGAGGAGTGACTGCCAGTTATAAAGTTCAGCTGAAAATATTGTGGTGCAGCACACAAGGAGTTCAGAGGAGCAATATCAAGGACCCACACTGATATAAATCATTGGCCAGAAACACATAGGAAAATTTGGGCATGTTAAAGACCCATTCCGGATGGAAAGAGATCATTTTCTATCAATAATGTGTATACACTGAAGGTTTCATGTTACAGAATATTTAGTTAGGGATAAGAATAAGATTAAAAGGTAACATGGTAGACCTGTTTGAATATTTGAAGGGACAGAGAGCAAGTGGTGCATAGTGGTTTGGATGTTGGATTGCAATACTGGAGACCAGGGTTCAATTCCTAGCTTAGCCATAGAATCATAGACTCATAGAGTTGGAAGAGACCACAAGGGCCATCCAGTCCAACCCCCTGACATGCAGGAACTCTCAATCAAAGCATCCACGACAGATGGCCATCCAGACTCTGCTTAAAGACCTCCAAAGAATGAGACTCCACCACTCTCTGAGGGAGTGTGTTCCACTGTCGAACAGTCCTTACTGTCAGGAAGTTTCTCCTAATGTTGAGGTAGAATCTCTTTTCCTGTAGCTTGCATCCATTGTTCCGGGTCCTAGTCTCTGGAGCAGCAGAAAACAAGCTTGCTCCCTCCTCAATATGACATCCCTTCAAATATTTAAACAAGGCTATCATATCACCTCTTAACCTTCTCTTCTCCAGGCTAAACACTCCCAGTTCCCTAAGGCGTTCCTCATAGGGCATGGCTTCCAGACCCTTCACCATTTTAGTCGCCCTCCTTTGGACTCTCCACCTAGAGAAGGCACCCATGAAAAAAAATGGGTTTTAAGGAAGCAGAGCAAGAAGAGAAAGCATAGTTCTGTCTTTCTCTCAAGGTAGGGCCTCAGTCTGAACGTGAATTTTTATATATTTCTTTCAACTCACAGGAAACATGGCAGAAATGATTTAGGCTTAAATCCAATTGCTACTCTCAACTGGAGCACACTCATTATATTTGCGGGATTTACACAAGTGTTCAAGAGCCAGTGTGGTGTAGTGGTTTGAGTGTTGGACTATGACTCTGGAGATTAGGGTTCAATCCCTCACCCCACTTGAGCATAAATGCTTACTAGGTGACCTTGAGCAAGACACACTCTCTCAAACTCAGAGGATGGCAATGGAAAACCCTTTTTGAAGATATGTGCCAAGAAAACCCTATGATATGTTCACTTTAGGATCTTATTTATTTATTTATTTATTTATTTCCCACCCTTTCCCCAAAACTGGGACTCAGGGTAGCTTACAATACTTAAAAAAAAAGTACAATTAAAATACAAAAGTGAAAAAAAATGCCTTACTAAGAATGACTTAGGGGCACACAACAACAACAGAAACAAGAATTCATTTGCCATTCAGTATTTGATTCAGTGGGATCTTGGATATAGCACTTGGATTTGGGGCCCAAGAATGAACCTAGGTAAAATTCATCAAGACCTGAAATAAACTGATCCATTCAACATACTTATGGGCGATTCTCGTACAAGCATAGATTGTGCAGAGTGTTGATGGCTACTAGTCACGATGTTTGTATGTTATCTTCAGTTATCAGAGACAGTATGCTTCCAATAACAGGTGCTGGGGGAATGTAAGTAGGAGGATCACTCAAAATGCTACACTAGACAGGTCTGATATATTCCTGGGATTCTGAACTACATGCTCCAAAGGCATGTTCAAAATGATCCATTCTTCCTCCCACCCTTCCCAAGATGCCAAGAGTCTGAACCTTCTCCAGAGTCACTTTATCTGCCTAACAGGAAACTTTCATTAATCAAAAGAATCAAAAATGGCTGTCAAGAAATGACACTGTTTTTTGTCAACAAAACAGACAAGTAAGGAAGCCATGTCACCTTATTAATTTTTGACAAATTTCCCTGGAACCTTGATTGAGCTAGATGGATAGTTTGGTCTTGGATGAAGAAATGACTACTGGTGATGGCATTACAACAGACACATATGTGTTTGTTTGTTTGTTTTTACAAATTCCCAGTATATTTAAGCTGACTCACATTTGGAAAAGTATAACAAAATACTCCAGAGAACATTACATTTTCAGTGAAACATTACCCTCAAAGACTGGTTTAAAATTTAAACTGATTTGTTAGTGGTTTTTTTTTTAAGTATTATGAGAGAAAAGAGATTTAGAAACATATATAATTTTGCAGAGCTTGGAATAAAAAAAAAATGTAGCCCCTAAACGTTTCTTATTATTCATCAGTGAAAAAGTGCTTCATGACAGTCACTTTTATTTGCTTCTTAATTTAAAAAGCACTTGAAAAATACAAAAATGGTCAAAAATCTCACCTTTTACAATTTTTTTAGAAGAAATAAGGAAACATTATATATTATGCTGAAACTGTAATGTTATTATGATTGGTGGCAATACTCATAAAATCAAATCTTGTTAACATTGTTCTTTGTAACTGGCTCCTTCCAAGCTTTTGGTTTATGAGAAGTTCTGCTTTGAATTACAGTATCCATACTGCCAATGCTCCCAATGATAATGACCTGTGAAGAAATCTGGAGCCAGCAAAAACTGTTGAAATGCAATCCTATGCATGTCTGTGTAGACATCAGTGCCAGTATGTTCATTCAATGGGGATTGGATATGATGGTAGCCTCCAGCCACAATCCTATTAATACAGGTTGAGTCTCCCTTATCCAGAATTCTGAAATCTGAAATACTTGAAAAACCAAAACCTTTTCCATGGGTGGCTGAGATAGTGACAGCTTTGCTTTCTGATGGTTCAATGTACACAATTTCTATGCACAAAATTATTAAAAATATTGTGTATAAAATTACCTCTAGGCTATATGTATAATGTATATATGAAATATGCATGAATGTTGTGTTTACCCTTGGGCACCATCCGCAAGATATCTCATTCTGTATATAATAAAAAGAAAAAAATAATCAAAATTCAAAACACTCTGCTCCCAAGCATTTCGGACAAGGGAGACTAAAGCTGTAGTTTCATCCAGAGTAGACCCATCGAATCAATTGTTGAATGATGAGCCAATATTGTAAATCCCCTTGCTATAGTAAAGTCTACTGTGATTGGAGTCAAGCCTTAATGTCCATAAACTGACTTCATCAGAATAAACCTCTTTCCCCTTAAAATAAAAATGATATTGTATATAGGATTTCCCTACTAAATAGCTGGTCATTTAAATTAGTGCGTTACTTTACATATGTGGTTACATATTTTTGGGTTGTTGTGTAATGGATATATTGAGTCCGTGGATGGGCCCATATGGGCCAGAATACTCTGGGAACAGGCTAGAGTATTCTGTCCCCAAAATTGCTCTGATATCCCCCATTACTTGGGGCCCTCCATTGCGATGCCAGACAACTGTTTGCATGTGAGTCTAGCTGTGCCACTTGACACATCTGTGTCCCTCACTCTGGGGAGGGGACTCTGTTGAATCAAATGATTTTTGTGGGGCTAACTAATTAACTAGCTAACAGGATTCCAGCCATGGCAGTCTCACATTCTTGGATTGTTGAGTAACTCTTTGTCAGAGTATTTGCTGTATTTACTTTATTCACTGGGACTGCAAAACAGCCACTGTGTGTTCTCCATTGCATCATGGGATAATAAGCATTGGCAGGCACACTATGAGTTGCACAATGTCAATATTTAGCAGAAGGATGGTCTAGCACAACCACTGCATAATTCCATGAGTGCTGATTTATATTGCAGAAGCACAATGTAGGATCTCAGCTCATGTTTGTGAACGACAGACTTGGCAAAGCAAAATTTATAGTAAATTAGGGGTGCAGTGAACTCCTCTGGCAGAACAGATGAGGAATTTCAAGGGAAACATATACATTTCTAATTGCCAAACAACACACACTTCCCTTTATCGTCCGTTGAGGGGGGCATAAAGAAAAAGGCAGAAAGAAGATGGGGGGAAATGCTGAAAAGAGAAGGCCGATGAAGTGCATTCTAGTCTGTCTCTCCCCACTTCAAAACCAGGGCAGTGCTTCCGAGAGGAAAACATTCTCTCACTTGATCAAGCAATGCTCAAATGAACCTTGAAAGGGTATATATTTTCTTTCATTTTCCAGGTGATGCACACGAGACAGAAGGCGTGGAATAATGAAGAAGCTTTAATGAATTTGCCAGCCCCAGACAGTGGTGAAAACCGCATTTGATTAAGACACCAAAAAGTGTTGATCCTAATTAGAAGTGACAAAGGATTTCTCTCTCCCTATTCCATCTCTCTCTCTCCCTTCCCATGTTTTGGATCCTATTTTCAGGTTCTTGGCAGGATCAGGATAATACAGTGTGTGGCATGTGTGATTATCAGGGCTCTCTTGGTCACATGGCATGAGTTCACTTTCAAAAGTAGGCTTTTCACTTAAAATCAAATGTCCTGCCAAAAGCAGAGGTTTCTGGCTTCAAATACTGGCTGGGTAATTGCCTCATAGTGAGATGTTAAAGTCTGCTGGCAGACCTTTCTAGTATTCCAGTCTGTCTGCCTTATCTAGATGATCCCATCTGGAACTTTTGAGTATTCTGCTGGGAATTTTTTAAAAATGTATACTACCATTTCATTCAGTCTAGACAGTAGGCATCTTATATAGATTGGTACAGTAGAATCTCCAATTTGACTCTAAGTTGAAAAGTTCTATTTTGGTGGGCTTCCAATGTTTTTAAACTCCAATCCCATCAAACATATGTGGACAGAACAGTTTAAAATATACACAAAAAATTAGGTAAGAGAACATAACATCCCATTCAAAGATCCTTGTGCTACATCCAGTTAGAGACCAAAAGCTTCTTCAGGTACATCCTTGTCTGCACTGGTGAAAAAGCCCATCCTTACCTGACTGGTGCTCCCTGGTTGCATGGCACACTGCAACTTCACGTGAAATACCATGGATCTTCCCCATTAACTTGACTTTGTCCAGGAGCTGGCAAAGTCATAGGAAGCCCTGTTGTTTCTTCAAAATCTAAGGGTTAAGGAAAGGTTTTGTGGTGTAAGAACAGCTGGATTGGGCCTGAATGGAGCCAGTTTGCTGTTTGCTTACCAGGCACTATACTATCCCCTTTCTCCACACTGGGTACACTTGCCCAGTAAGTAAAGGTCATGGCTTGTAGCTGGAGCCATGGCCACCACTGTCATACCTGCAGGAGCTCTATGCACTGGCTGTCCAGCATCCTGGCACTGCCCATACAATTGGAGACACCCCCCCCCACACACACACACACCATTGGTTGCATGGACAAGCCCTCCTCCAGAGTAGCAACAGTATGCAGAGTGGCCTGTCCAATGATCACCTGCAGGTATAAAAGTAGTGGCCATGGCTTTGGGGACAGGAGATGGGCCTGTGCCAATGAGGTGTTGGCATGGTTGGCCTGTATGAAAATCACTGTGATTCTGCACCAGATGCAACCTGATGTATGAGGACACCACTGTGACTGGTCCAAGACCAGTTCTGGAACATAATGCTTCTGACTGGTTGCAGACGTATGGCCAGTACAGACAGAACTGAAGTCTTTGTCTGGAGTGAAGAGAAATCAAAGAGGGGACTAACTTAGCCTCTGGTGGGAGGTAGTTCCACACTGTGGGAGCAGCCACTGGGAAACTTGTCTCCCATGTCTTCACCAAACATGTCTTTGATGGTGCTGAGAGGGAAAGTTCTCCTCTGATAAGATTCAGTCAGGCTTGTATGCTGGGATAGGAGTCTTTGCTGTCCAATTCAGAAATAACGAGACCAGACACAGAGAACGGGATTATAAAATGGGCAACTTTATGTAAATGAACCGTGTGGGTTTGAAACTTAGGCCAGCACCAAGGGTAGTCTCATTCCCTTCCTGTTTAGTCGCAAGACGTAAAATTCAGTTCCAGAAACTTCACCTTCACCCTTAAGAGGGTGCCAAGGTGATCACCTGAACTATGTCATGGAACTTATTTATGAACACATCCCAGCCAATTGTCTTAGTCCTCAAATAAACAGTATGGAGTAGGCCAAAAAAAAAAAAAAAAAAAAAAAAAAAAATGGAAAGAGGAGAAAATTCCTACCCGACCCCAAAGCGACCAGAAGAAATTTCACACTTGTGTAGAGGTGGGAGGGTGGACCAGCTTTCACAATGAGGGAGAGTGCAGGGTGGGCAGGCCTTAAATAGGCTAAGCCCCACACCCAAACTCTCTAAATGCAGTGCAAAACTGCTGTATTTAATTTTAAGTGCTGGTTTCTCTCCTTGAGAGGCCAGCAAAAACATCTCCCCTGGTCACGTGATAGGGAGAAAGGCCTTCCCTCTCAAATGTGTACAGTCATGAACATTTTTGTCCTAACCCCTCCTTGCAGAGCCCTTAGAACTCTACTGTTTTGCCCTAACATCTGCTTTTCCTTGTTTCTTCTTCAAAATGGCTAAGGCAGTGTAGTTTCTTGCACATTTCTGACGGACCAACATATTGTAATGGCCCACTGTGTGGTGCCACACATCTGAACAATTTTTATTGTTGCATTAAGTCAGCTTTCATTTCATAAGTCGTATCTCAAGACTCATTTAAATATTAAATGTTTCCAATGGAAAGCAAAATGTATCTTCTTCCTGAGCAGGACAGAATTACCTCTGGCTGTCATTGTGTCCACATTAAAAGGAAGCTTTTTAATCATGCACAAAGGAGGCATTAGGAAAGTGCAAACTCCCTATTCTCTTGGCACCTGGTTTGTTTTATAAAAATGGTTCCTTTTCCTGCAGTCTTAAAAGTTGGCTTTCGCAATGTAAATGGGATTTTACCATTTGTGTTTGAGGTCTAACCTGTATTGCAGAATTAATGCAGTGTGACACCACTTTACTTATCATGGCTCAATGGTATGGAATTCTGGGATTTATAGTTTTGAAAGCTTTGTTGCCTTCTTTGTAAGAGCGTTCTCATATGATAATAAATCACAAATTCAAGGATTCCATAGCATTGAGGCATGGCAGCTAAAGCAACATCAAACTGCATTATTTCTGCACTGTAGATTAAACCTACCCCTGAAAATTTTCTTCTTGTTAAAATAACGCCTTGATGCTCTACTATCACTATTAGTTTATTAGGTGCATGATTCCTAGCAATTTGGTACAGTTTTTCCTTAACCAGACTATCACTAATTTTTTAATTTGATCTATCTTTGAAGCTTGAGCCTGATCTTTAATAACTGCTTTCAACAACATATTTCCCATACTGTGTAGATTTTTTGATTTTTTTAATTTCAGCTTTCACCTCTTCTCTAAAGATGCAGGTGAAAGCAGATGAGTCATTTATATATAGATTTGTCTCAATTTGAGCACGTTCTCCTGCAGTCTGAGATCATGTAGCTACTCTCCATGGCTTTTTGCCTTTACTAATATTCTAGCACCTGAGCAATGGTTATTTGAAGTGTTATGTCTGCTGTAATGTGCAAAACACTCATTAGTGGAAAATAATATTTTTCAAGATTAGCAACAAACAACTCATTTTTCAAGTATTCTAGAACAGCTTCTTAAGGTTAGCCAGTACAGTGGTCCCCCGGGTTACGAAGGTAATCCGTTCCAGATTACCTTTTGTAACCTGGAAATACGCGTATCCCGGGGGACCCAATTTAAAGGGGCCGCGCGGTTTTTCCCTTTCTTTCCCCGGGGGATCCTTCGGATCCCTGGGGAATTTTGGTGGTCCCGCCAGTTTCGGACCCCGGGGATTTCGTTCCCCGGGGGATTCGCAAACCGGGGGACCACTGTATAGACATAAATAAGTTAATATGTTGATTTAAAAATCAGGGTTTCCTTAACTTTATATTTACACATTGTACAACCACAGAAGCCTGGGGACTTCTGCTTGTATAATCATATAATTCTTTAACATATCCCATATATATATATATATATATATTTGTACTGGTCAACATTTTCTGTGTGTTAAATCATGCTGGGATGTACTGCTAGGTGCATGTATTTTCTGGATCTTTCATTATTTATTTTCATTTGTTTGGGGACTTTTCCTGGATTTCAAATCTTTGCTTTTCTTCAAAACTGAACAACCTCCTATAACCAGGTACATTTCAATATTTCAAGCCTGAGTTATACAATTACAGCCATTTAGCTTCTCGTAGTAAATTAGCACCAGTTATTGTAATCTCCAAGGCAAGCAAAGTAATGCTCAAAATTTTACAATATGGAGCAAGAAATGCAAGACATCCATGTTCAGTTCTGAAAAGGAACAAGCACTGGGGTTCACAAAGCAAGCATAAGTTGATGAAAGGAGCACACCAAAGATGATCCAGGGGAGGGGGGAAATGCATCTGTATTTTGAAGATTATAGCAAAGACTTTCATTGTGTAGATCAAGAAAAAATATGGGTTGTCCTAAAAGAATTGAGAATGCCACAACATTTTATTTTCCTGGTGTGTAACCTACACTCTTAAAATCATAGAATCATAGAATCATAGAGTTGGAAGAGACCACAAGGGCCATCCAATCCAACCCCTCTGCCATGCAGGAACTCCCAATCAAAGCATCCTTGACAGATGGCCATCCAGCCTCTGTTTAAAGACCTCCAAGGAGGGAGACTCCACTACACTCTGAGGGAGTGTGTTCCACTGTTGAACAGCCCTTACTGTCAGGAAGTTCCTCCTAATGTTGAGGTGGAATCTCTTTTCCTGCAATTTGTATCCATTGTTCCACGTCCTCATCTCTAGAGCAGCAGAAAATAAGCTTGCTCCCTCCTCAATATGACACCCCTTCAAATACTTAAAGAGGGCTATCATATCACCTCTTAACCTTCTCTTCTCCAAGCTAAACATCCCCAGTTCCCTCAGCCGTACCTCATAGGGCATGGTTTCCAGACCCTTCACCATCTTAGTTGCCCTCTTGAGTAAGAAGACACTCTCAGGTCAGAGTGGCTTCCAATTCTATGGATAGTAACAGCATATCTGTTTAATGTATATGCATAAGATATAATAGGGAAAACAGGGTGAGATTCAGAGGAATGTGGTGTGAAAACTGGAGGAAGATACATTAACAATTTAAGATATATTGATGACATCATATTGCTAGCAGAAAATATAAATGACTTGTAAAAAACAATTGCTGAAAGTTAAGGAAGGACATGAAAATATAGCTAAATACTAAGAAAAGAAAATAATAACCACAGAAATACATGGTTCTACCTTTCCTAGAAATCAGATTGACTAAACCAAAGGGCAAGACAGATTGCCCCGAAAGAGTGGGCTGGAGCTTCCTCTTTTTCTTCTGCATCATCGCCACAGCAGCCAAATGGTGCAGCGACGATGTGGAGAAAAAAAGGAGTGCTCCAAAGCAGCTCCTTTTTACATTGCATTTGTGAAACCACAAGCTCAGTAGGATGTTGTGGTGATGTCACAGCTGTGCCATGCCATTTGGATGTGCTGCATGTGCAATGTCACCAATGCGTGTGATGTGTGGGCAGGGCCGCACAATCATGGAGGCCCCCAAACATTGGTGCACACTCCTTAACACTAGTATCAGTGCTGCCATGCTGCCTTTAGGCCATCTGTCTCGGCCTTGAATCTATCATTCTTTGCACATACTGAGAGACAATATGACTGATTGGAAAAGAAAATAATGCTCTATAAAGTTGAAGGCAATAAGAAAGGAGGATAAGCATATTACCAATGTTTTGACTCAAGCAAGTGAGCTACAGATATGAATTTGCAAGATCTAAGAAGAGTTGTTAATACTGATATGCATATTTCATTAACTCTCTTTCTGCCGTTGTTTAAGTTGTCAGATGGTTCTGATGTAATTAATCAACAGGGGTACATTAAAGGAGCCCAAAGTAGGTTGCCTCGGGGGGGGGGGGCTGAACAAACCAGTGACACCAGAATGGAGGAAAAAGCCACAATTTTATTAAAAACAAGCATAGGCAAGGTTGGCCCCAAAGCAACAGGTCTGGATCTGGAACATTGAACAACACCCCAGCTGCTTGATGTTGGTTGCTTGGACCCCAAACATCGGCATGACTTATGGGCTGTCTTTGTATAACGATGCCACTATGCAACCCTTTGGTGGGTTTAATAGGCCCCTTCTCACCAGGAGATGATCCAAAGTGGCCCCCGCAATGGCCACACCAAAAGCTCTCAATATTCCTGGGTCTCAAGCACTCCCGATCCACTGCTACCGAGCCCCAGAAACCATGTCCCCACAGATCCATGACCTATGCTGCCACCATGGCAAAGTTGTGACAACCACACCAAGTAACACGGTGGGAGGGTGGGAGAGCTGAGTAAACAATGGCACCTTAAATAGGCCCGCTGACAAATGAAGAGGTTCAGGAGGACGGAGGCACCACCCATCAGCCCCCTCCACCAATGGGGCTGCACACTTGCCCTTGAGGCCTCCCACTCCCTGGCTGTGCTTGCCACAAGGCAGGGTGGGAAATGTAGTCCAAGTCTTCCAGCAGACGCGCAGCCCCTTCTGCCCCAGCTGTCAACTGCAGGACAAGCTCACGGGCACACTGGCCACTGGGGCAGCGAGGCCCAGGCTGTGTTGGTCTCCCTGCCTGGGGGCCCCCCATTGCAGCAACAGCGCAGCCCCAGTGAGGTGGGTGGCGCCATTAAATGCAATACTTTTACACTTCTGGCTTGTTGTGCCAGGAAGTGTCTCAGTAAACCTCCAGGAACTGTATTTTCAGTTTCCTGTTCAGCCTTGTTTGCCATATCCAGGTTCATGTGCCATTCTCTGTAAGCATGACTTATAAAAGTTGTTTTTCGTTTCGTGCCATCTACATGGCCATCAATTTATGTGGCCTTAATTTCAGTGAACCTGACTATGGGCTGTACCTCTTAGCACCCCATCAGAGCTGGGGCAACTACATGACATGGTCCTGATCTTGACTTTCCAAGGTACAAAAAAGAGCTGCAAAGAGTGGCTCCTTTTTGTGGCCTGGAAAGGGCACCATAGCCTCTAGCATACAGCTTCTCCATACTCCTTTGGTGCTGTGTTATGTAGATGCAGCACCAGAGGAGCACCGTGACAGCACTCACCATGTGGTGCGGTGCGTGCCATCACATCACCCTGGAGGCAGAGTTGGGGCATGAGTCATATGAACACCACACCTCCACTTCGCCCCCAGGCCAGCCTTAATGGCCGGTCTGTACAGCCCCTTGGTGACTTCAGAGATTTTATGTGGACATCCTTTGCTAAGGGAAGCCTGGTGATTATGTGGACATCCTTTGCTAAGGGAAGCCTGGTGATTCTCTGTCTCCATTTGGATTGAGTAAGAGATAAAATTTAAAAGAGGGCCATTTCCTTTGGCTCATTCTATACAACTGCTTGGAGAAATTTTCTTTTCTAATTCATTTTTATTTTATTTTTAGTCAAGGAGAGGTGTGAATACAGAGGTGAAAGTAACCTAGGCACAGTTTTAGAAGGCAACTTATTCAATTTTAACAATTGTCTGTTCACATTCCCCTTCAAGGGGTGTGGATATTCAGAGGAAGTGCCTCTGGAAGGAGCTAGCAGCCAGGAGCTCTCTAGATAACTATAGGCCCAGTTGATTGAGTTCACTAATAGAGCTTAGGGACAAAGACCAGCCACATAGGGATTCTTTACACTGGTGTTTAACAGGAGAAGCCCACAGTCTTGTTTCAGTGCCTCCTTAAGACTTCTCACTATGGACACTGAGGGACCTGCTGCAGTCACCTGCAACACCTGTGGGATGTTTGTCTTCTTGCCTATAGATGTGGGGAACTTCACCTGCACCAAGTGCAAGTTGGTAGCGCGCTTAGAAGAGAGAGTTCAGCAGTTGGAGGCCCAGGTGTCTACACTTCAGCATCACAGAGAACAGGATGTTCCCCTGAACAGAATGGACCGGACGGTCTTGGACAGGAAACACACAGAGAAAGTTGCTGGGGAAGAAGAGGTCACTTCACACACAACAGAAGTAAATGGTTGGAGGAATGTCACACACAGAAGTAGGGAAACCACAGTTCATTCTGTGAGCTTGCAGCTACAGAATCGCTTTGAATCTCTCTCTGTTATCAGAGATGATGAGGAAAAGCAGCAGGGACAGGCCTCAAGGACAGAGCAGGGCAGCCTGAGAATAGCACCAAAGGGAACAGCCACTGCTAAGCCTCAGAGGAGGCACGTGGTGGTGGTGGGGGGACTCCTTGCTGAGGGGTACAGAAGCAGTGGTTTGTGGGCCTGACAAGATGTCTCGGGAGGTGTGTTGTCTCCCTGGGGCAAAGATCCATCATGTGACGGAGAGGCTGACAAGACTTGTCAAGCCTACTGATCAATACCCCCTTCTTTTGGTTCATGTGGGAACCAATGATACTGCAAGGCACAGCCTTCAGAATATCATAAGGGATTATGAGGCTCTGGGAAGGAAGCTGAAAGAGATGGATGCACAGGTTGTCATCTCATATCTTCTCCCGGTAGAAGGGCATGGTCCAGGAAGGGAGAAGAAAAGAGCAGAGGTGAATAACTGGCTCCGTAGATGGTGCCGCCAAGAACAGTTTGGATTCTTGGATCATGGGCTGCGGTTCCATGAGGAGGGACTTCTGGCAAGGGATGGGCTGCATCTCACACCAGTTGGCAAAAACGTTTTTGCCAACAGTCTGAAGAATCTGATCAGGAGGGCTTTAAACTGAGTTATGTGGGGGAGGGAGACATTATTCTGGAAGGCAAAAGGGCTGGAGAAAATAGTCAAACTGACATAGAGGGAACAAGGCAAACAGTGCAAGGACCCAACAGTGGGAAGCCAAAAAATTTGCACAGGCAGCAAGTAAAGGGAACACATGCTCTTAGATGTCTCTACACTAATGCACAGAGTATGGGAAATAAACAGGATGAACTGGAACTCCTAGCACAACAAAGCAAATATGATATAATAGGCATCACTGAAACCTGGTGGGATGAGTCTCACGATTGGAATGTAGAAATAAAGGGGTATAACCTTTTTAAGAGAAACAGGCCAAACAGGAAAGGAGGAGGAATAGCATTATATGTCAGGGATATTTACACCAGTGAA
Organism: Urosaurus nigricauda; assembly: GCA_034509955.1. NCBI lineage: Eukaryota > Metazoa > Chordata > Lepidosauria > Squamata > Phrynosomatidae > Urosaurus > Urosaurus nigricauda. The sequence goes on along the minus strand of JAOEGL010000004.1, from coordinate 244,753,386 downwards.
GAGATCCAGGAAGTCAATACTGGAAGCCAGGTGGAGAGCATCTGGATAAAAATTAAAGGAGAGGGAAACAACAGGGATGTTACTGTGGAAGTCTACTACAGACCCCCGACTCAGGCAGAGGAATTGGATGATGCCTTTCTAGAACAGATGACCACACACTCAGAAAGGAGAGATGTAGTAGTGATAGGGGACTTCAACTATCCGGATATTTGCTGGAAGTCAAACTCAGCCAAATCCTCAAGGTCTAGCAAATTCCTCACTTGCCTGGAAGACAATTTCATTGTCCAAAAAGTGGAACAGGCAACAAGGGGATCATCTGTTTTAGATCTGATCTTAACCAACAGGGATGACCTAGTCAATGGAGTGCAAGTGGTTGGATCCTTAGGTGGAAGTGACCATGTTCTCCTGGAGTTTGTTATACAGCGGAAAGGGGAAGCCAGGCATAGTCAGACAAGCATTCTAGACTTTAGAAGAGCTGATTTCAATAAACCTAGAGAAATACTGGGGGTGATCCCATGGTCAGGAAAACTAAAAGAGAAGGGAGTTCAAGACAGATGGGAGTTTCTCAAAAGGGAGATACTGAAGGGATAATTTCAAACAGTTCCAATGCAGAAGAAAAATGGGAGGTGTCTCAAGAAGCCAGGATGGATGACTAAGGAACTTTCAACTGAGATAAGTTTCAAACAGAACATGTATAAGAAATGGAAAAATGGGGGAATCACCAAAGAGGAATTCAAACAAATAGCCAGCACATGTAGGGGTAAAATCAGAAAAGCTAAAGCACAGAATGAACTCAGGCTTGCTAGAGAGGTTAAGAACAATAAAAAGGGCTTTTTTGGGTATGTCCAAAGCAAAAGGAAGAAGAAGGAAACGGTAGGACCACTGCGTGCAGAAGATGGCAAAATGCTCACAGGGGACAGAGAAAAGGCAGAATTACTCAACACCTTCTTTGCTTCAGTCTTCTCAGAAAAGGCAAAGGGTGCTCAACCTAAGGACAATGGGGAAGAAGACAGAATAGGGGAATTTCAGCACAGAATAAGTAAAGAGATAGTGCAGGAATACTTGGTTAACCTAAATGAATATAAGTCTCCAGGACCAGATGAACTACATCCTAGAGTATTAAAAGAACTGGCAAATGTAATATCGGAACCATTGGCAATAATCTTTGAAAACTCCTGGAGAACAGGAGAAGTCCCAGCAGACTGGAGGAGGGCAAACGTTGTGCCCATCTTTAAAAAGGGAAAAAAAGAGGATCCCAACAATTATCGTCCAGTTACTCTGACATCAATACCAGGAAAGATTCTAGAGCAGATCATTAAACAGAGAGTCTGTGAACATTTAGAAGCCAATGCCATAATCACAAAAAGCCAACATGGGTTTCAGAGAAACAAGTCTTGCCAGACAAATCTGATCTCTTTTTTTGATAAAATTACCAGTTTGGTAGATGAAGGGAATGCTGTGGATATAGTATATCTTGATTTCAGTAAGGCCTTTGACAAGGTTCCCCATGACATTCTTGCAAACAAGCTTGTAAAATGTGGGCTAGACAAGGTAACTGTTACATGGATTTATAACTGGTTGAGTGGCCGAACTTAAAGAGTGCTCAACCACGGCTCCTTTTCAACCTGGAAAGAAGTGACCAGTGGGGTCCCACAGGGCTCTGTCCTGGGCCCAGTCCTATTCAACATCTTTATTAATGACTTGGATGACAGAATTGGGGGCATATTTATCAAATTTGCAGATGACACTAAGCTAGGAGGAGTAGCCAATACTCCAGAAGAAAGGGTCAAAATTCAAAATGACCTGAATAGACTAGAAAGCTGGGCCAATGCTAACAAAATGAAATTCATTGCGGAGAAATGTAAGGTACTGCACTTAGAACGCAAAAATGAAATGCACAGATATAGGATGGGGGGCATCTGGCTGAATGAAACTACGTGTGAAAGGGATCTAGGAGTCCAAGTAGACCATAAGTTGAACATGAGTCAACAGTGCGATACAGCAGCAAAAAAAGCCAATGCTATTTTAGGCTGCATCAATAGAAGTATAACGTCTAGATCAAGGGAAGTAATAGTGCCACTCTATTCTGCTTTGGTCAGGCCCCACCTGGAATACTGTGTCCAGTTCTGGGCACCACAATTCAAAAAAGATGTGGAGAAACTGGAGCGAGTCCAAAGGAGGGCAACTAAAATGGTGAAGGGTCTAGAAACCATGTCCTATGAGGAACGACTTAGGGAGCTGGGGGTGTTTAGCCTGGAGAAGAGAAGGTTAAGAGGTGATATGATAGCCCTGTTCAAATATTTGAAGGGATGTCATATTGAGGAGGGAGCAAGCTTGTTTTCTGCTGCTGCAGAGACTAGAACGCGGAACAATGGATGCAAACTGCAGGAAAAAAAAGATTCCACCTCAACATTAGGAGGAACTTCCTGACAGTAAGGGTTGTTCGACAGTGGAACACACTCCCTCGGAGTGTAGTGGAGTCTCCTTCCTTGGAGGTCTTTAAGCAGGGGCTGGATGGCCATCTGTCGGGGATGCTTTGATTTGGAGTTCCTGCATGGCAGGGGGTTGGACTGGATGGCCCTTGTGGTCTCTTCCAACTCTATGATTCTATTATTCTATGAAACCACTATCAAAGAAACTCTGTGTTTCTTTAAAGTTAGTATCAATTAATACTGCATTATCAGTCTTCTCCTTGCCTTCCACTTCATCTAGAGATAGATTAAGAAACCACGGGGGAATGATTATAAGATCACATGTTATTGGACTTTAGACTTTTACTCAAGATCATAACACAATTATTTTACATTATAGATTTCATGTTCTGATATAGCTGCATCTACACTGTAGTAATAATGCATGTTGCCACCACTTAGGTGCTGTAGCACCATTCTATGGAATCCTGGGATTTGTAGTTTTAAAAGACCTTTAGTCTTCTCTGCCACAGAATATTGGTGCCTTACAAAGCTACAAATCCAAGGATTCTTTAGGATGCAGTTGTGGCACTTAAAGTGGGGTCAAACTGTATTAATTCTACAGTATAGATGTACTCATAAACATCTTACATGTACTTAATAATGGACGGACTCCAACTGGCTTGTCTCAGTTTCCTCTATGTCTCATTCTGTCTGTATTTGTCATTTTCTTGTGAACACTGCAGAAAGGTTAGTGGACATGATGCTGCATTTCTCTTCCTGCATACCCATATGAAACACCAGTTGTGCTTGACCTGGTGGTTTCCATATCAGTAGGACACTGAACCTGCTCTATGTTTTAGTCCAAAATATAAAGTGTCTTCCTAAGGTGTGGATTTCTAGTCTCAAAACAATTTCAGCAGATTGGATAGCTGTTTTATAGGTTAGATCAAAACCCAGAATACACTCATCCCTATATTGATGTAGTACCTGGTACAACATCATGAAAAGTAGTAGTACTGACTCTGAACTCTTTCCTTTCCCATAATGCAGACAAAGAAACCAAGTTACAGTATCTTTTCACTTTGCTTCTTTGTGATTGGGAAGCTGGTGTTTCAGCTTCCTAGAGACTGCAAAAAGACAGTGACAGAGTGGTCAAGGGAAGGGGGCCTCTGGTGGGGGTGGCAGGGAGAGAAATATACTGGATACTATTCTATATCAGCTACTTAGTATACTTAGTATACTTGGCGGAAACATAATTCACCCATGCTCTAATCACCTGCAGAATGGACCTCCTTTTCCTCATCCACCTGATATCCAGTAAGGTGGGAGTGGGGAGTTACAGATATTACAAAATTTTCATAATCACTACTAAGTAATGTTTGCAAAAATGGAACTGTTATCTAGATTTACTCATCAGCTCCTTACTTACTATTCCACATTAAAGATCACTGTTGTTGTCAGCTCCCTTTTAGTTGACCTCGACTCATGATGAACCTGTGAATGAGATGCCTCCAAGCCTCCCTCTCCTCTAAAACAGCTTCATTTATATACAGCTTCATACTGCCTAAGCAGTGTCTAAGCAGTTTACAACTGTAAGCTACTTGCCCCCAACAATCTGAGTACTCATTTTAGCAACCTTGGAAGGATGCAAGCCTGAGTCAAGCTTGAGCCCTTCTGCTGGTATTGAACTCGCAACCTTATGGTTTTGAGTGAGTGGCTGCAGTACAGGCATTTAACCATTGCACCACCTCTCTATTCAGGTCCTGTATGCTCGGGCTTGTTGGTCTCCCTGATTGAATCTAGCCATCCGCATGCAGTCTTCCTCTCTTTCTCGTGCCCTCTATCTTCCCCAACAGCATTGTCTTTTCCAATGATTCATGCCTTCCCATGAGGTGACCAAAGTACATCAGCCTCAATTTAGTCATCTTGGCTCCAGGGAGAGTTCGGTCTTGATTTGTTCACGATCACTACTTAGTCACAATTGTATATCCTTCACCAACCTACTTTACTGGGCCTGAGCTGCATGAAAAGAAGGAGGTCTATTCTGGTGGCAATTGGAGCATGCTTGAATGGTATGTCTGTCAGGTCAGGCCAAGAGATCCACTCTGCATTGCAGAAATGATACAGTTTGATACTGCTTTAACTGACATGGCTCAGTGCTTTGGAATCTTGCAATTCATAGTTTTATGAGATATTTAGCCCTCTCTGTCAGAGTGCTCTGGTGCTACAAAAAGTACAAATCCCAGGATTCCATAAAACTGAGCTATGGCAGTTAAGGTGTTGTCAAACAGCATTATTTCTGCCAGCTTTAGTGAAGTATACTTTCAGATACAGCTTTAGTGGAGGATACTTAACTGAGGATATAGACCAAGGGGCTGTGCAGATCACAACTAAGGGGTGGCCTGCAGCCACCTTTTTCTTGCTGCGGCCCCAATCTGGCCTTTCCAAGGTGCAAAAAGGAGCCAAAAAAGAGGCTCCTTTCTATTCCATAAAAAAGGTGCCATAGCCATTAGTGTTGCGGCATTTCTGTGCTCCTTTGGTGCTCTGTCATCTGAATGCAGCACCATGCTGCCACCCGCCATGGGGTGGGGCACGTGTCATCATGCCAGTATAGGGGCAGAATTGGGGCATGAGTCATGCAGACACCACACCTCCAATGGACCCCAATGTCAGCCTTTATGGCTGCTCTATACAGCCTGCAAGTCTACAGAAGCTTATGTAAGAACTTCTTTTGTACAATTAGTCTCAAAGATCCCCTTACATGCTAATATACTTAACTATGTAGCTTATGTAGAATACTGCCCATTGTTTGTAACTGTCACTGTGTTAAAACCCATTATCATATAAGCTTACAGGACAGTAGAGGATGGAAGGATTTGTACAGCCCCAGATGAAAAACTGAACTGGTATAATTTATATTTCAAAGTCCTCAATTCAGACTTGTTCCACATCACTACCTTCATGACATTGGCTGGGATAATAATAATAATAATAATAATAATAATAATTTTATTTCTAACACACCCCTCTGACTAAGCAATCGGGGCATTTTACAGCAACATGAAAACAGTCGGCAATTAAAACATTCCCTCAACCTAATCCCTAACCTTCCACCCCTTAAAATTGAATTAAACTAACAGAATTAAAATAGCAATAGGGATGTTTGGATTCTTACATATGTGTAAGTTCCCCTAGGGAAATGATTGCATATTTTTGTCTAATGAGAGCAGATTGTCATAGAAGTTATACCATTGTTCTATGGCTAACTATGAAGAGTAGCTAACCAGGAATGCATAGGTTCAATATCTTCCTCTTCATCATCAGCAACAGGGTGTAGGACATCTGTGATTTTACTAGCACTTTACCCAGGGCTCCATACTGTAATTTCAGATAACGTTTTGTCAGTCTCCATCTGTGCCTCTTCTTCCATCTCCTTTTGGTCCTCCATACGTTCAAAAGTATCCTCCAGCATGTCTTCTATAATACCAGCATTCGTCATTTCTTTGGACAATTCCCTCTCTGTAGCCTGAATTTCAGAATTTCCTAAATTCTGCATGGCATTCATGACTTCTGTGCTCTTCCTCCTAATTCTTCATCCACTTCAGCAGTGAATTCATGTGGGCTGTGGAGGCATACAATTTGTTCACAGCCTTCTTTGAGTGGATTGTCTCCTTGGCCAGAACAATGCACATATCTTTTTGGCCCCCTTTTGGCAGCAGATTCTATTGATCTTTTTACTTTTTCCTCTTCTCATTGAATATCTCTGATGTTACTATCAACTACTCTAGTTTCTTTTTGTATCTTCAATGGCCATTCATTGATCAGTTTCTTGGGTGGCTTCTCTCAAGTTTTATTGAACAAACCCATCTTCTATCAACACTCCTAACACTCATTTTCCAGCTTAGCATCCCTTCCTCCCCAGAAACAAAATTGTTCACATGGTGCCATTTTCTATGCATGCACTATATTCATGCATGTTCATCAATATTTGCATATGGAAGCACTTGATACATATGCACATTTAGTGTCTTGGTTCAGTTGTACAATCCCACCACTCCACATAAAGGTTGCATAGCACAATTAATGTGTGATTCCACATCTAGAAGTTTATGTTACGTAGAATCTCAGTCAATAAGCCACCCACTACAGCTGTTGCAGGGTTCAAAAATATGAACCGCAAAATATGAACAACAAAGGGTTTTGCACAGTGGAAACTAATTTAAAGAAAGGATTGATAATAAAATCCTTTGGAATCCTCTGAACCAACTTATTTCCTTTTGTATTGAGCCTGCTTGGTTTCCAGAGGAAACATGGCACTCATCCATCACATTATTCTTCAGAAACTGTTTGACAAAGCACACTGGCTGATACACATTGAAGAATATCAGTGCTGAAGTGTTTTGAAAAGTTCAGTCACCACTTTATATTTTAAAAAAGCCCAGAATGAAATGAGAAAAATAATGTCAAATATTTTCCCTATGCAACACATTTTCCATGTAGCATTTAAAAAAAAATGACACCTAGAGCTAATGTTTTGAAATATTGTCGTGTACACATCATTGTCTGCAGGCTGCTTTGGAAGCAACTATGCAGAGAGTGAATAAATGAAGTGGACATTTAAAATCATTTTCTACTTTATTTTTTATTTGTTTGTTTTTTGTCCGTAACTATAGTAATAGCAGTCTCAGTTTTTTTAGTTCCATTCCTTATGTAGTCCAAATGACACAATCCACAATAGGTCTACTGCAAGATAACACAATGTCCAAGCTAAGAGGACTCACATATTTTCTTCTAGACCCCTGTGAAAGTGGAAAGACAACTATTAAAAAAAAACCCCAACACTTTTTTTTTTTTGTGCCGGAAAGAACACCTCTTAGGATTCTCTAATTCCTCCTCTAAACCTCTTTGGTTAACATCTGCCAGATATTGACCATAGAATTGTGCTGAAGCCTTTAATCATAAAATCATGCTGGCGGACCAAGAGAGGGCACATTAATTGAAATCCATGAATAATCAAATCCACAAAGGTCAAAGCCACAAATGTGGTGGCCCAACTGTATTCATGCATTCTGATAATGGAGCTTAGGCCCAGAGATAAGCATGTACCATGGATCCTGAAGCCAAATTCTGCTTCTGGGACCCTTCAGGGATCACATGGACTGCCAAAAAAAACCAAGGAACCTAAAAGAAGTGTTGGGACAATGGATTTGAAAAGAGACTGTACTGTATAATCCTGTCCATAAATTTTTGGTAAAAGGGAGAATTTTCATTCTGATAATCATTAAGAATTCATTGTCCCTGAAGCTGAGAACTTGACCATGCTCTCTCTTCTTGTGATAAGACAAGTGTGGATAAAGTGAACCTCTTCAGTGTTGTTAGATAGCCAATAATGTGATTAAGCTTACCGTTGGCTCTTTTAGCTAGAACTGATGCAACTGTGGTCCAACAAGTGTTGATCCATTAAATTTTAACGTGTAATGTTTTTAACTTTTTAAAAATAGTTTACTTACTTTTAAAACTTTGTATCTACATTTTAATTTTTGTATTGTTTTTAATTTGCACAGTTTTAAATTTTTTGTTAGCTGTATTGAGTCCCTATATTGGGAGAAAAGTGGAATATAAATTAAAAAATGATGATGATGATGATGATGATGATGATGATGATCCACTCCTATGACAAAAGAAACTCCTAGTATTGGAAAAACCAGTATCTGTAGCAATACTGCAAAGCTTTTGTATCAGACAAGTAAATTATTTTGGGGACCCCATTTTGAGTGGACCTCTGCTCTGTGGAGTACGAAGAATCATGATTAATCCACCATTAACAATCCAAGATAACAACAGATTTAATATGTTTTAAGATACTTAGGGACTGTGTGCCATCACTGATTATGCTATACTCTGTTTGGCTGCTTGCACTTCAAAAGAGATGGGAATGCTCCAATTCTACTTGTCTTCCAAATTACAGTCTAATTAACATATAGATCAGCCAGCTAACATTTTCCCCAGAATATGCACTCTGCTTGCTATGAAAATACAAGCACTCTTCTGTACCTCATCAGCCACTTGAAAATTGTTAATCTTTTCTTTCTGCCTTTTGTTTGCAATCATTTAAATTTTTGGCATATATATATATATATATATATCTACACACACACACACACTTATACACTCCACCAGGGCACTAAATCTCGGCAATCATTTGAGCACTATTAATGGTTTGGTTCTGCCTCTATTTGCTTAGCTGCATATATTATGCAGAAGGAATCTCAGTCCAAGGGTTTATCTAAATTGAATGTGCTAGAGCAGATGACAGTAAGGGGATTTCATTCAAAATTAGCTTATGTCTTTTTTGAGTGCATTATCCTCAAGTCCCACAAAATCATTTACAGTAGATTTCAATTGCATTAGGAACCAGCATTGTCTAGTGCTTGATGGTTACTCAGGAATGTCCTCCTGTAGGCAAGCGAGACACTTCTGTGAAAAAAAGATCAAGATTCTGGTGATGACCTCAATGGCTTGGGACCTCAGTGAGAGCACCTCTCCCTACACATACCTTTCTATAGGTCTGCAAGAGGTGTTCCCTATGTCCCAGTGAGAGCACTAAACTGTAGGAAGATGTGAGAAAGTGGTATCCAAAATCCAAGCTGTGGAATGTTCTACCCTTGGAAGTCCAGCCGCTACTAACACTGATGTCTTTCCAACATCAATTCTAGACACAGCTGTTCATTAAAGCCTTGAATTTACTTTAAATGTACATACACATGATTTTCAATTGCTATAGACCTTTACATTGTTTTAACTCATTGGATGCATCTTCATTGTAGAAATAATGCAGTTTGACACTATTTTATGTGTTGTAGCATCAACCTATGGAATCCTGGCATTTGTAGTTTTACAAGGCTTTAGCCATCTCTACCAAAGAGTGCTGATGCCTCACAAAACTGTGAATCCCAGGATTCTGTAGGATTGAGCCATGGCAGTTAAAGCGGTCAAGCGGCATTATTTCTACCATGGAGATGCACACATTATGATGTGTTTGTGTCCTGTTTAAGCTATTTTATTGCTTTAATCTGCAATTTGTTTCAAATTATGTATTGTTTTATCTGTTAGTTGCTCTTAAATTCCAAAATAGAGGGTAGAATATGAATGTTTAATAAATAATTATACCCAGTTTATATGGTCTGCCAGGTTGCTTTGTCAATGGCTGCTCTCAATGGAGTCAAAATGCTTGGGGAAAAAGGATTGGCTAGAATGAAGACAATTGTTAGAGAACTATTCCAAATGCAGTTGACATGACGATTATTGACAATACAACAGCAATTCTTGCTTTGGGCAAAGTTGCTAGTACATATATCAAGGGTAATTCATCTGTGAGCAGAAGAGATGTTAGAAGGGGAAAATAGTTATCTCTTAAATTTCAAACATTGGTATCCTCTGTCTCCAAAATATACTGTGTGTTCTGGTGCATTGATAATATCTGCTAAATAATAAAATCTAAAGCTTTCAATGTGTAACTGAAGGAAGGGGAAACCACAATTTATAACTTATGATTCAAAGGAAACATTTCATGGAGAATGTTTAGTAGCTGTCAATGTCATAAGGAGTCTTTTCTTCATCAGATAATTTGTAATATAGTCTGATGTCTTCCATTAAGGAAAACCTCAGTTGTTCAGATCAGACCACATTGTTCAAGTGTTCAATGTCTACCCTCCCAGAAAGATTTATTTTCCCCAGCAAAATAAGCCCTTGTGAATGTGTATGGTGCATTACTTCCTTCATTTTACACATGGGGAAAGAGAGGCATAGCATAGTAGAAGGAATCAGTACAATAAATAAATAAATAAATAAATAAATAAATAGGAGAATGCCTTAGATTTGGTTAGCTGTCAAACATTCTTTTTTGCAGATCACTTGCTTACTGCCCACAATAATTGCCCACAGAATACACCATCATTTGAGCATCAGCAACCTAATTATATGGTAAAAACAAAGAAGTGTGAGAACTGCATAAGTCTGTAAAGATCATCTCAGTATCAATGCCTCTATCTTCAAAGAGTGCTAAGTGGGGGGCGGGATCTCAGCAGCAGACAAGACTTTGAGTGTTTGATTATTTTCAACTGTTTTTGATTATTTTCATTAAAATACCCACTTTCATCTGAATATTATTTGTGTTCATGATGACCACTTTTTAAGATTGTTTCTGCATTGATAATTTAATACACTAAGTTCATCTGTCGAAGAAGAAACAACCTTAAAAACTGGTCATTGTGAACATAAAGAATATTCAGATGAAAGAAGATATTTTCATCAGCCTAAAATGATGCTCTCTAGCACTTCTACAACTCTTACTACTACTGGATGAGTATAACACTTGGACAGAGTGCCAAGTTGAGGCACAGCATGCTCATGCAATTGGAAACATTGGCCTGGATCAGTTGTTCATCCCAAATAGAAATGTAAAATTTCTTTAGTTTGGTAGCCATAGGGGGTGATTTTTCCCCAGAGTTTGGGGAAATAAAATGCAACACACACACACACACACACACAAGCCCTAAAAATCAGCTAATGTGGCCCCACTCCACTCTGAATCATGACCTCTCCTGTTTTAAGTAAAATCCATGGCCTCTGATGTCAATTCTGCATCTTTGTCAAAATGGCTTCTGTAGTAAAAGGACTTCATATGCCCATGTTATTTCTTCTTGCCATCACTCCTCCTCTTCTGAATATAAACTGTAGTTATCTCGCCCCAGTTACACTTTGCAATTGATATGGGTGAACGACAAGGGTTTTGATAAATTATCCAAAGAGATCCACAGAATACATTCATGTGCAACACAAGGCTTTATTAATATGCAGTTTGAAATCTCTGTAACTGCAACATGAGGAGCTTGGACTGAGCCATCAAAAGCAGGCAAATCCCTAGATATGCTTCTGTGTCATCCCACTTTGTCCTTAATTCACCTTGATACAGTCTGCCACTTGAGTATTTTTTAGACTCAAATGATTTTCCCTACCTTTCACCAATTACAGCCCAAAAGCAGGAACAGAGAGGTAAGACAACAGTTAAGGTTTAAAATAAGGGTCACATTTTATTGAATGTTAATTCCTGGAAGAGGTCTGCAGAGAAGAAGAAAAAGAACAACATTTAAAAAATATACATGGGAAAATCTGAACTTTACTAGAGATATGAATCAGCCTGTGAAGGTGAGATGAGACTCTTTTAGGCAGGAGAAGATTTTATCAAGTCATGAAAAAGAACATGACAATGCCTTATGTAAAGATCTTATATCTAACTTGCTGTATGCAAGGACAGATATAGCAAGGACAGATATAGCAATGGAAGTGCTTACAAGGTTTGTCCATTCATTGCTGGTGAGACAGAAGCTCTGCATTGTTAGAGAAACTGACATTCAGACTTCACCTTCCCAGGGTCAAGATAGTTGAAGACACTTTACATGACATCTGTATACCATTGGCCCTTCACATCTATGGATTCTTCATCCATGGATTCCATCATCTACTGATTGAAAATATTCAAACGCAACATCCATAAAGCAAAAATTGATATATATTTTGAAATATAAGGAACACCATTTTACTATGATATTAGTATCCATGTGGGATCCTTGAACCAAACATCAGTGGATACCAAGAACGTACTGTATAACATATATAAAACATGCAAATTCTAGGCACAGCCCACAATTTAACTGCATTATATTTTGGAAGCTACACAACAAACACTTTTTGGAAATTGATTATGGTCTGTTGTTGTTGCTTGCCTTTGATAGGCAATGTGGTTCTGGGGAAGAGTTTTGCTTAGAAGACAGCGATAAAAAGATATGCAAAGGCACCAGATCCATCTGGTTGTGGAAGTGAAGCAGGGTCAACTTTGGTTAGTACTCGGGTAGGAGACTGCCAATGAATACAGGTGCTGTAGTCTATATTTCAGAGGAGGAACTAGCAAAAAAACCCTCTGAGTATTCCTTGTCTCCGAAAACCCTCTGAAATTCATGGGATAATCATAATTCAACAGGAGACTTAAGTCACATGAACACACACACATACATACATACACATACACATACAAATGGATGAGCATTAGAGCACATCAAGCCTGAACTCTCATTAGAAGAAATTATAGAACCATAGAATCATAGAGCTGGAAGAGGCCACAAGGGCCATCCTGTCCAACCCCCAGCCATGCAGGAACTCCCAATCAAAGTATCCCTGACAGATGGCCATCCAGCCTCTGCTTAAAGACATCAAGAAGGAGACTCCACCACACTCCGAGGGATTGTGTTCCACTGTCAAACAGTTCTTACTGTCAGGAACCTCCTCCTAATGTTTTGGTGGAATCTCTCTGCCTGTAGTCTGCATCCATTGTTCCAGATCGTAGTCTCTGGAGCAGCAGAAAACAAGCTGGCTCCATCCTCATTATGACATCCCTTAAAATATTTAAACAGAGCTATCATATCACTTCTTAACCTTCTCTTCTCAAGGATAGACATTCCCAGCTCCCTTGAGATTAACGCTTGAAAGGTGATTAAATTGATGCTGTCATATTTTGGCCATATCTTGAGGCAACATGACTCATTACAAAAAAAACAATCCCACTTGGCATAGTGGGAAGAAGTATTTAAAAAAGGAAGGTGTGTAGATTCAATCAAGGAAGCCACCACAGCCCTGACTGGGCCAAATCTGAAAAGGGGGACTTGGAGCTCTCTCATTCATATTGTTGTGGGATTCCTTCCAGTTGTTTCCAACCTATGGGGACCCTAAGGGGAGCCTATCATGAGGTTTTCTTGCCAGGATTTGTTCAGAGGAGATTTACCATTGCCTTCCTCTGAGGCTGAAAGTGTGTGACTTGCCCAGTGGATTTCATGGCTGAGCTAGGAATCGAACCCTGGTCTCTGGAGCTGTAATCCAACAAACCACTATACCATGCTGGCTGTCATTCATCCCCATAATTCAAAGACGATTTGATAACAAACAACAGCAACAAATGTTGGTTTAATTTTGTAAGACATTCAGTGGGTCTACCCAAGTTAGGACTAACACTTGAATTTGGGTTTTACCCGTCTTGTAGTGCCATACCCATGATTGGATATTTGGGTGAGCTAGAATTTATCTGCATAAACCTGCCCCTTAATCTGCACAGCTCCACCCTGTAGTCTGATACTTGACCATACTACAGTGCAATCGCATGATGGCAACTTAGTTCTTGATTGGTCTTTACACTAGACATTGTGTGTGTGTGTGTGTGTGTGTGTTTAAATGGATAGGACAACAATAGCTAATCTGTAATATGCATGTCCTCTTGATGTACTTTGATAAACATTTAGAAAGTAGATGTTTTCCCCTTTGGGGAGGTTACTATAAAGTTGTGCTTGAGCACAGTCACAAACAAAGGGTGTCTAAATCAATAGGGAATGACTCAGAATTGCCCAAGGTCCCTGACATTTTGTTCCAGCAAAGGAGCACCTAATTAGAGATGTCAGTTTATCTCATAAATAAACTGCCTTGAGTGCCATTTGATGAGAGAAAGGTATGTTATACATTTGATTAATGTATTCAGTAAAATAAACAAAAGTCTTGTATGTGCCCATGGAGAAGATACAAGCTGCAAGGGAGAATATAATCTAATTAATAAACCAGAGTATACAATATTATGGCCAGAATCTTGTTCACATATTAAGCACATGCAAGTTATTCAGTGGAAGCACATAGATATTGTTGTATGATGTATCATTGTCTGCATACAATTCAAGGTCATGGAAACAGAGTTACACAGGCAGCGATGAGGTGCATGTGCATTCAGCTGTTTTATTCAATTGTGCCTCCAATTGTCCATTCAGTTGCACATTTATTTATTCAATTTATTGTGCATTCAGTTGTGCATCTGATATTGTAACATTATAATCCAACATCAGAGTTGTGTAGCATATCAACATTGCACTTGGCTTATCAAGATTTGCTATGCACAACCCCAGTGTTGGATCTTAGCCAGAACACACACACAAATTTACACACAAACACACACACACTTGTATTCTTATGTTAGAGCCTGAAAGCAAAAGAGCCAAAGGAGCATCCACACCTTTGCATAAGCCTATCATAACCATCACCAACACCATCACTTTGTAAGAGGATAAGGATTGACATCACTCAAAAGTGATGATTCTAATTTCAATTAAATCACTTTGACAACTCCATACATGGGAATCATTGTGGCTGACATATGTGTCAACCAGGTGAGGTCCAGCTGCTGTTTTTGTCTATTTGGGGTCTCTTTCCTCCAATGCCTTGGAAGAGCCAGAACACTTGAAGCCTGAAAATGTTTCACAGGCAACTCCCAAATGAATACTGTTGTTTACAGACTGAGAGGGAAGGTGTCGGGGATGGATGCTTGCTTTCCTCCTTTTTAAAAAAAGTACTGTAAAGCATAAGCATTTATTTATTCTTAAATATTTAGCTATCAACATCCAAAGCTCAATACAGCTCTCATTTTTTTAACACCTGCTTTGGTGTGAAGTCGAACTCTTTTTCTCCAGGCCATAGCCTCACAGAGTTTGGATAGAAAAGTGATGAGAACAGACAGGTTGTGCATAAGTTGTCAGAAAAAGCAAAACATGGACCCCTTTTATGGAATTTTGTAGACTGAAAGAAAACATTCATCTAGAGAAAGGATAACAGAATCATGGAATAACAGAGGTGAAAATGATCCCAGAGGTGTTGGCCTGTATAGGAATCTACAGATTAAATATCTGTGAGAGATGGGGATCAAAGATGGTTTGAGTGTGGGACTGCAGTTCTGGAGAGCAGAATTCAATTCTCCACTCAGCCATGTAAACCCACTGGGTGAGCTTGGACAAATCATACTCTCTCAGCCTCAGAAGATGGCAATGGCAAACCCCCTCTGAAGAAACATGCCAAGAAAATTCCATGTCTGCAAGGACTATCATAGGACTATCAAAGCCTTCGATTCCACGACTATCATAGGGTTTCCTGGCAATATGTGTTCAGATGAGGTTTGTCATTGCCTTTCCCTGAGGCTGAGAGCATGTGACTTGCCCACGTTCACCATATGAGTTTCATGGCCAAGCAGGGAATCAAACCCATGTGTCCAAAGTCATAGTCCAAGGTCCTCCATTAAAGCACTATCTGCAGATTACAAACCATGATTGTGGAACCCAATTACTACTATTCAAATGGTTAAGCACTAGAAATACATTGCCACTCAGAACCAAACAGGACACTGTGAGCAGAACTTTGGTGTAGGGTCTGAAAAGCATTTGCTGAACTGTGGTAGAGGAAGGCTGTTGATCCCTTTTCATGAAACACACATGTAATTAATCCTGTTCTTCCCTTTGTTTGGGGGAGATATCCCCTCTTTCAGCCAAATTCTACTGGGAAACTAGCAGTGGTCTTTCATTCTGAACAATAAAGTAAAAAACAACAACACACAAATCATTTGAAATTATTCAATCAGCCATTCATTTGCATATATCTATCCTGCTCTGTATCAAGTTGAAACAGGCTTAAGAGGTCTGAACAGTTACTGAAACCATGTGAGTTAGCACTTTGAGATAAGCCAGAGAGTCTGAAAGAATCATAGAATCATAGAATCATAGAGTTGGAAGAGACCACAAGGGCCATCCAGTCCAACCCCCTGCCATGCAGGAACTCCAAATCAAAGCATCCCCGACAGATGGCCATCCAGCCTCTGCTTAAAGACCTCCAAGGAAGGAGACTCCACTACACTCCGAGGGAGTGTGTTCCACTGTCGAACAGCCCTTACTGTCAGGAAGTTCTTCCTAATGTTGAGGTGGAATCTCTTTTCCTGCAATTTATATCCATTGTTCCGCGTTCTAATCTCTGCAGCAGCAGAAAACAAGCTTGCTCCCTCCTCAATATGACATCCCTTCAAATATTTAAACAAGGCTATCATATCACCTCTTAACCTTCTCTTCTCCAGGCTAAACATCCCCTATGATTCTATGATTCTAAAGCCTATGGATTAGGTACAGTTTCTGAGTCATTTTCAAGGGTAGTCTTACGTGGTATGCATTAAGGCAGTCCAAGCATGAGGTTACCAGTTTCTCTACTGGTATTTTGGAAACTAGTTCCATTGTTCAGAATCACCAGCCCCTCTGTCGTATATCTCAACCTGCAGATTGTTTTTAACTGTCATGGATCCATACTATGGGATCCTGGGATTTGAAGTTTGTTGTGGAACCCAAGCTCTCTGATACAGAAGGCTAAATATCCCAAAAACTACAAATCCCAGAAATCTATAGCATCGATCCATAACATTTAAAGTGGTGTCACATTGCATTAATTCTGCAACCTATAACAATATATTTAACTTGTGTGTTTGTAAGCTGTCCTTAAGCGATGGAATTGCTAGATGAATTAAGCACCACTTCCTGTAACAATAGCCATCCTAGGAGCCCTTCATGTGGAATCCCATCAATACTTTACAGCCAGCCAGCAAATGATTCATGTCGTATTTAATTGCATCCCCATTTTTCTGAGTGGCTTCCTCCCATTTTTCTGATGCTTCAATTCATTAAGCAGGCCAATATTGAGACATGTGACTTGGAAAGATCATGTTCAATAAGATGAGAGCCCATTGCCAGCAAATCCCCATAATCTACCTTCCTTTATAAAATGTTGTTTTACTCCATCTTTTTCCCCTGGTAATGGATCGACACATCCCGTATGAAAAAAACCATTTCTGATTCTTTGTGCATCCTTAATGAGATCTCCCTCTCTCTGTGTGTATTTTCTTCACCCTCCTAACTCTGCACTGAACACTGAGAGAGCTTTAAAGGGAGCAAACATTGATTCAGATGATATTAGATCATTAATTATGCTTCCTAATAAACCTTCACTTTAACAAACACCATCTCTCTCTCTCTTTGAAAGGAGAAGGAAAAGAAAAAAGGGGGTGAAATCATCAGATAATTATATAACCCCATGTTTGAATCTAGTGGTGGGCAGAGATGAGAGAGTAAAAACAAATATTGAAAAGGAGAAGGTTGGATGTGAGAAATAATCATCATTTTAGCAGGAGATAAAAAAGAGTGAATGTTTTTCAGCAGATGTTGGTGAGTCAAGATTTTTTATCATTAGCATAACCATGTTATGCAAGAGAGGAAAAAGAGCATAATTATGAGAATGTGATGTTCCCATATGGATGTCCTAGAATCTTAAACAGGGAGAGAATAAGGTCAAGAAAGGTTGCAACTGATGATAGAAGCTAGGGTTGTTAAAGATACCTGGGCATCTTCTCGGGCTCCATGAAAAAATGTGTCTTGACAGATCACAACATTCTGTTGAGAAAATGGCCAATTCTAGTGAGACCACTTATGTTTTCAGACATTTTTGTCTGTTTAAAAAATTAATTTGCATTTTAAAAAATTTATTCTTGTCAAAGCACCATTGGTAATACCATTGGAATGGTATTGTTGTGTAGAAAACACTGTCCAATTGGCCCTTGGTATCCACTGTGGTTTGGCTCCAGGACCCCCTGTAGATACCAAAATTTGTAAATGCTCAAGTTCCATTAAAATGGTGGCTCAGATATAAAATGGCAAAAATCAAGGTTTGCTTTTGGGAATATATATATATATATATATATATATAATTTTCAAGAAGTGGATGCTTGAATCTGTGATAAAGAATCCATGGATATGGAGGGCCAACTGTAATAATTCAAAGAGTTCTTGAGAAATTTAAAGTTTTCTTCCTCAGAAAGGGTCATTTAGCTTGGCACAGGATGGGGATACTCTGAATCTCAAGGGAAGTTGCTTTTCCACTGTTAATGGAATAGAAATGTTGGGGCTTTTTACATTGGCAAGAAAGTGTGACATGAAGTTGCACTTTCCTTAATGCTTAGCAGCTAGACAGCAAGCCCCAGGTGTGCATTAAAAAAGTACAGGGCAGCTAGACTGAGGTTTTTTCTGTGGCTCAGCAACTACATGGGAAGCTGTCAAAACGCTACAAACACAGGTGGAGCAGCTACATGGGCGGCAAGGAACGTGGCTTTTAGCCGCGCTTTAAACATTTTTTCCCTTGCTGGCTGCGAATTGCGCAATTGCGCAGGTACACCATACAGTCGGAGCTTATCACATGGGGGAGTACAGGACCATTCCGAAAGAGGGAGAAAGTGAGGTCAGTTCGGAAATGCACATGATTACGCACAAGCTCATCACACACAAAACAAGAGAGCATCTACACAAAAAGAAAATGCAGAGTCAATACGAAAGAATTCATCACATGTGAACATACTGGTCGGCTTTCTGTTGAAAATTAAGGCATCTTGGGAAATGGTAGCAAAGGCTCATGGGAGTTGTAGTCTGTGTTCTGTCAGAGCATTATATTGAGTTGTCTTGAGGTTTCAGCCCTCTGTCCAGGAGGGATTCCCATATGTCCTCCATTCTTGAGCAGAGGCCCCCCTTTTCCAAGTTGACCAGGCACGTCCTCCTTTGACAGGACACGTCCTACTTTTCCAGCCTTCTTTTTGAAGAGGAAGCAGGAGGGCCAGGCGTGCTCTGGCCAGGCTCTGGGGGTCTCTTCCTGGCTCCTTCCCTCCCTCCCTCCCCGCTGCCTTCCTCCTCCCTTTGGCTGAGAGAGTGTGACTTGCAGGGAAGCAGGGCAGCGGAGGTGCTCCAGGTCCCTCCCCTTCTCCTCCTCCTCTTGCCAGCTTGCCCTGGTCTGGCTGAGCGCCTCCAGTGCCCTGCTGTCTCCCTAGAAGTCACACTCTCTCAACCAAAGGGAGGAGGTGAAGGAAGGTGCAGGCGCACTCTGGCCGGGCTCTGAAGGTCTCTTCTTGTCTTGGCACCTTCCCTCCCTCCGCACTTGTATCGCTGCCTTTAAATGGGCGCTTTAAAGATACAGAGCCCCATTTAACCGTTCAACTACACCTTAGCCTTTAGATGCAATAGGGGTGCTTTTTACATTGGCTAAAAGGGGCGGTCCAAACTCGCCCCTTCTAGCGGCGAGATGAGGCCTAGGCTGCCACACGGGCAGCCCCAGAGGCCTCATCCCGCCGCAACGACCCGCCGCAAAAAAGAGCTCCGGGATCGAGCTCTTTTTTTGCGGCGCGGGAAGGGCGCGATTGGCGCCCTCCCACGCTGCCAGAGCGTCAAAACGTGCGCAGCGCGTCAAAACGCTGCGCACGTGATGACGCTTGTACGGCGCCACCGTGTAGACGCCACCATATTTAAATGGCGGCGTCCATGCGTTTTAGGCTTAGGGAGGGTGTAAAGGCTATGCCCTCCCTAACCCTAAATGCGGGCTTTTTAGCCCTAAAAGCGCCTTTTTTTGCCCGTGTAAAACGGGCCAGCAATGCTGCACCCTTTTTAAAAAAGTAGTGGGGAAATCAAACTACTTTTTAAAGGCACTTCTTCTCCCTTAAAACTCCAAAATAGTGTTTTCATGGCACACTTTCCATTTTTCTCATCTAAAGGCTGGGCTTTCATGCAGCCTTCAACACACCTCTTTTTGCCAATGTAAAATGGGCCAGCTCCTTTTTAAAGCACTTCTTCTCCCTTAAAACTCCAAAATAGTGTTTTCATGGCACACTTTCCCTTTTTCTCATGTAAAGGCTGGGCTTTCATGCAGCCTTCAACACACCTCTTTTTGCCAATGTAAAACGGACCGTTGTTACCTGCATTTTATTACTCTTTGTCCCTATTCAGCATATGACCAAGAAAGAAATTGTCCCCTGCCTGCATTGAGATTCTTCCAGACCATCTTAAATGACAACAGAAGTAGCTTCTGAGAGAAAATGTAGATCTGAGGGCTGATACAGACTGCCCCTTCATGGGCAGGTCTGTAGCATCCCTTTCCATGGAGGATTGTGGCAGGGCAGTCTCACCAGCAGCCCAGAGGCCCCAATCCGGAGTTTATTGGGACCACAGGGAAGCAGCAAAATGCTGCTTCCCCGTGGCCCATAAAGAGGTGTCCTTGGGGCTTCATGCTCCCAGACACCCCAACAGCTACAGCCAACTTCCTCGGCTTTGTTCCTGCAGCAGTGTAGCTGCTGCTGGAATGATGCAGAGCGGCTCCTTTTTTCTGTGACACTGCAACCAGGAAGTGGCCCCGTTATGACGCCACTTCGTGTGCATGATGTTTAGTCGCTGTGCAGTAGCGACGTCATTATGGTGACACCCATGTGGATGGGACATTACCATGATGACATCAGTTATTACTAGAGCTCCAGACCATGTAGTTGTTGCATGGTCTGGAACCCTAGTATCACCACTGCCATGCCCCTTAATGCTTGTCTGTAACAGGCCTGAGACTCTACCATTGTCACATTTCTTCTCCTGTATGATTTTTAACATATTTGTGTGATGAAGAAGCTAATTAAGCTTCAAAGGTTTGCATAATGTCTTTTTTTTTAGCTGGTCTGATAGAAGTATAATTTTGTAGAATTTGAATTTTGTTGTTTTGTTGTATTTTACTGCACTGCCAGCATGGCTATTCCTGAATATGTTTCTTGGGCAAGTCACATAATCTCATTTTCAGAGGAAGCCAATGGCAAACTTCCTCTGAACACTTTACCAAGAAAGTGACGATAACCACAAATAATGCAAACATTCAAGAAAACAAATTATTATTGGTTTTATTTCATTCATTCATTCATAGCATTTTTTTTAATCCCACTCTTAAATTGAGGTCAGAAGAATATATGAAAATATTCACAAAAATGATTTAAAAACATATTTTTCAAGTATTGAGAAATCCTGACTGGAGGAATCCTGGACTGATGGGAATCATCACAAGTTTGGAACATATTCTGCAGAACAACAACAAAAACACTTGCCTATTTTGCTCTGAAAATATTTTTTTGACATGGAAAAGCACCTTAATCTTTCTGTAGGGTTGATGGAATGGACTGCTTTCAATCTTATTTTACTTTCTTTAGCCAGCTGGAAGAGGTACAGGTGGATCTTTTCATTTATTTTTATTTTTATTTTGGTTACATGGACAACACTCTTTCATATGAGCTTTGCCTCTCTCTTGCAGTCTGGAGTGGTACAGCCCAACCCAGGACATCTGTATTTCTAAAATCCAGGCCATTAAAGCCAACAGAGTCTGTTGAAGTACGCCATCCATTTGTTTCCCCTGCCACACATTCTCTCTCATTAATATTGGCTTTGATCACATCATTAAGTACACAGGTCCATCAAAAAGATGAGCAGTGTGTTGGTGACCCTGTACGACTGATATTAATGAACACCATACACTGTGGCTGAACTTTTCCTCACCTCTGCTGTTTACAGAGCCTCAGCCTCCATGTGAGTTAAGTCTTCACTGCAGAACCTGTTTTAATTTCTTTTACACGACTGACCTTTCTCACACATCACTGGCTTGTATGAGGAGAGCAGAGCGGTAAGTTCAGATCTCCCAGTCTGATGCCATTTTAATTGCAGAGAAGGGCATTCTGCTGGTGTATAGGAAAGAAGGCCCAATTACTCAACTCATTAAGCATATGAATATGATCCTGGTGGTTGTGAGCAGAGAATGAATAGATTTTCTTTTTCTTCATTTTCTTTTTATCAAAATGAATGGATGCTTGAATGCTCACTAAAGCCATAAGTTGTAATTATGTAGGTTTTTTTCTTCTTCCAAAAATGGTATCTTCTCTATTATTTAAAGAAAACCCACAAGGGAATAATTTGATTTAGTGGAGACTGCAAATGGAACCCCTTACAGTACTTGAGGGAACTACCCTTTCTAACATCTTGCATCTTCTTAGGAATAATTTGCACAGAGTCCAATTTGCCATCTATGGAGGTCATGAAGGACAAGCATGCCACTGTGTTTTTGGTGGTGCTGTATCTCCCAAGGTTTCCCTCTATGTAGAACACTCCTTAGGCTGCCAATTTCACCAGTTCTCATCTGTAGAGGTTCTGTCCCAAACTCACCACAGATGAGAAAAAACATAGGAGCTTAAGCCCCAGTTTGTCAATGGACAGCAACAGTTCATGCCCACATTGACACAGTTGCATGCATGCACCACTATTGACTAATATGAGTTGGGCTGATCCATGAGAGTTCCACTTTTTGGATGGCTAGTCTACCAAAACAACAGGCCCACAGTACATAGATCTTTCAATTGCCCAGTCAGCCATAGATTTCACTTAAGTGTCACTCTCTGTCAGTCTAACCTGGGTTGCTATGAGACTAGATGGACATCTCATGCTAAGTGAGATGAAAATTTTGGGCACAGTTTTATATGATCATAGCAATGTAAGGCAGCCACTATACATTCAAACCCAATTAGCTCTTGAGAAGCCAGCCCTGTGGAAAACCTTGGGCTTCTTTTTCAGCAAATTTGACAAATCAAAGACGATACAAATGATGAGGTCTATCCATAAGCAAAGATGTGGTGGGCTTCCTAAATAAAGACACAGACATCCATGTTGATGCAAAGAATAGCAAGAAACTATTGTAAAGGATGAGAAATTGTTCACTTGAAGTACCCATTACTTATTTTCTTAAGAAAGAAATCAGCTATAAATGCCAGTGCTTTCATACACCCACATCCCTTTGTTGGTGTTAAGAATAATCAGTACAAAAAAAAATACTGACAAGGTTCATTGGATGATATTTCTGTAGTGTCACCTCAGTATGATGCAGCAGATAATAATTCACTTTTTTCACAGTTAAACTATAAAGCAGCAGACATTAAAACTCTGAGATCCAGAAGGATGATTTAAGTCAACTAATTATCAAAACTATCTCAAGCGGAAGAATGTCACTTGGACAATATCCAAAAAAGCTAATTCCCATGTATGCCATTATTATTATTGTTTTCCACCAGCAATCTAAATGAACACATGTAGTGCATTAAGGAGATCAAGTGCATTCAAACATTCTGCTTAATTTGTCTCCCAGCTAATGGATCTTCTGCGACTTTCCTTTTCTCTGCCAAAATTATAGCCCACTCTTTTGAAGATGTTGCCATGCTAGGATGAAAGCAACAAAGAAAAATCTTTCTGGTGCAGTGGGTTGACTTGGAGAGATATGGGACAGACTTCTGTTGGTGACATACACTGGTGTAATTTTGGTTTATGCCTGCATATATTCCCCTGGTGGTTGCTGTGGAAGAAGAAACCCACTATCTTACTTACACTCTCTGGATAACCTGCCTTTTTCCTGTTTGTGGCCATTAAGTGGCTAAAGAAGAGCAAAAGACAGTCTGATAATAATTGACCATATTCCTGCAGCCAGACCCCACAGGCAGGGTGTAAGTCAACTCAAAGTATGGAAGTATGGAAAGGTTGCTGGGTTTATTTTAGCCTTCCCAAATCATTAATGAAAGAAGTAAAGACAATGAAAGAAAGAAAAGGAGAAGAAATCCATCTGGAGATCCACAGGAGGATCCCCCTAGGAATTTGACTTCCCACATCATAAGTCCCAGATGGACTAGCTTCCCTACTCTCCAGTACAACTCCAAAGAGCTACAAATAGGAGGAGGTCGACAAGGGGATGGCACCATGAGATACCACACCAAGTGATGCCCACACAAGTGATGCTAATGAGGGTAAAACTCTACAGAAACATTTGCTCTTCCTCAGTGTAGGGAGAAAACTGTTGAAATGATTCCTCCTTGCATGAATAGATTTAGTAGTTTGAAAATTTACATTCCTATAATCTAAACATGTGACTGGGCCTCACATTATAGGTGCAACTTGTTGAGGATTAATACAGTTGACCAGAGGTTTGATTGGAGGCTTCTGATGGGCACTTGAGGTTCAGCTAGGGGTGCATCTACACTGGAGAAATAATGCAGTTTTACACCATTTTAACTGCCATGGCTCCATCCTACAGGATCCTGGGGTTTGTAGTTTTTTGAGGCATCAGAACTTTGTGTCATAGAAGGCTAAAGATTCTGTAAAATCACACATCCCAGGATTCCATAGGATGGAGCTACAACACTTAAGATGATGTCAAACACTTAAGATGATGTCAAACTACATTATTTCTGCAATGTAGATGCACTTTAGAATGTTGATGGATGGGAAACCAAAAGGGACTTGCTTAAATTAATAATAAATGGAAAGCTGTGTGTCACTTTCCCTCCTTCCATTTAGAAAGTCCTTTTCATTTTTCTTCATAACAGAAGGGATAAGAAAGGATATTAAGCCAGATTATATCTGGATTCCAGATTATACAATACAGTACTAGAACAGTATTGTCATCTCTGGTTGGTAGTGGCTTTTTATTGTCTCAGGAAAGAAAAACACTTCCTATCATCCATAGCCTTAACTTTTCATCTGGAAAACCTTTCAAAGCACGAGTTGAACTAACATACTGAAAAATATTGCATTCTTAAAAGTCACATACCTTCATATGAATCTTGGCTCAATTTTTAGACAATGTAGAAATGTTCACAAAATTCACAAGAAATTTGTGGATGAGAAAAATGCCATATGTTTAGTGTGGTCTTCCGCACACTCATTTTTTTTTAAATATTCTGTTACCCTAAAATTAGGTTAGGCTGCAATTCTTGCTCCTTCTCTCTCTATTTGTGTATGAATGTATGTTTCTGTGTATGTATATATGTATGTGTGTATCCTGAATGCATCATTATTTTACATGGGGAAACCTTTAAAAAAAAATGATAGCAGCTCCCAGAATTGAGTCAATATCATAGTTGCAGAGTCAAGTTGAGTATTTTTTAAAAAAGGAGGACATTTCCTATATAAATATCTCACTGCAAAACCAATTATTTTCCAGCAGCATAAGCCAGCTATTAAGGTTGCTTTTAATTAAAAACCAGCTCAAGTGCATTTGTGCACAAATGGACAGTGCAAAGCTTTATAAGTAATGACTCAGAACATTCAAAATAAGTTGCTGGAGTGGAAATTGGATTTATTCCTTTCTTTCCCCCTTGGGATAGAAAATGCAGCTCATAGTTAAAACTTATATTACCGGCATGTCTCCTTGGCTATTAATTTCTTTCATTTTATGTCCCTACCCCAATTCTATTTGGGTGCTGAACATGCATGCAATTTACTCTGATTTCACATTATTCTGCTTTGGATTTCTTTTTGTGTGTGTGTTGGAGGGGGGGGGGAGAGAACAACAGGTGGGTAATTTGCAAATATATAAAAGTAGACTCTTGGGCTATTTACAAACCTATTCAATAAACAATAATCCACTCGCTTGTTTGATAATTTTGCCTAAAGTTAGACCTAGTGAATCAATAGGATTTTCATAAATGTTGACTTACCATTCACACTGTTGATTCAGTGGGACTAACTTTAGGCAAAATTAACAAATCATCAATTGGGATGAGCAATTGGATTTGGGCCATCTGGGGACTAAAAGGTAGGGTTTGCACGAAATGCTAGCAATGGTAGAAATGCAAGCAATGGCAAGAATGCAGCATCATGCTGCAATTTCCTTATGCTTTCCTTCTGGGTGAGTACATCACTGGGAAGCAATGAGATGGAAAAGAGAAATGAGACTGATATACCTGCGGGTACAAAGACAGTACCATGCACAAAGTACCTTTTTCCTGCCAAACACACTGATTCCTAGTTTTCATGTTTGCATCCTGTTAGTTTTCTTGTCCACAAACTCTCTCTTTCTCCATCACACTATCATAGAGCCCTCCCTCTGATCCATGAGTCTATGCACTTGGTTATGAATATCTTTAAGTAAAGCTATTTTTATGTAATGACAAGGAACACTAAGGGGCTTTACAGACCATCCTTTTAGGGCAGTCTGCAGCCGCCCCTTTAAGCAGCGGGATGGGGCCAGGGCTGCCTCACCAGCAGCCCCAGAGGCCTGATCCTGCTGCTTCCCCAGGCCATGGAGAAGCGGCAAACTGCTGCTTCTCCACGGCCTGGAAGCAGGATGCAGCAGGCGCCCTAGGCATCCACTGCACCCCACTATCACCGGCTTTACCGAGGGGAGAAAGGGGCCACTGACACGGCACCTTTCCCCTCGGGGTCCTTATTATGGCTGTCTAAAGGCCGCGCCAAAAAAGGAGCTCAGTTTCCTTTTAGAGCCGCAGAAAGGGTGCCCTTGGTGCCCTCCCATGGCAGCAAGACATCAGGCATGTGCAGTGTTGTTTAAATGCTGTGCACACCATGACACAATCATGACACCATCTCAATAAAATCGCTCCTGAGCGTCCTCTCTAACCCGCTCCCAACCGTATGCCCTGGTTCTCTCAAGAACTCAGGGAGATGAAGCGGATTGGATGACTAGAGTGAAGACGGCTGAAGACTCGTCTCTTATCCGACAGAACTCTCCATAGGCAGCACCGTCCCGCCTATCAGGAGGCTTTGCAGGCAGCGTGAAGATCCTTCTGCTCTGCTCGCATTGCGTCTGCAGAGTCCCGTCCAGCGGAGCTGTTTAGGATGGTGGGGGAACTGACACAGGTTCCCCCTGCGCCAAATCCCCTGCTTAACCCCACGGCAGCCTGCTGTGATGCATTTAACATCTACTTTGCAGACAAAATCTCTTGGATAAGAGCCGACTTTCAGCCAATGTTTCAGCAGTATCTATAAATGAGGCACCTAGCAACACTGTTACTGCTACTTTACTGGATGAGTTTCAATTTGTAAGTACTGAGGATGTGGACAA
The DNA here is from genome assembly GCA_034509955.1 of Urosaurus nigricauda. NCBI lineage: Eukaryota > Metazoa > Chordata > Lepidosauria > Squamata > Phrynosomatidae > Urosaurus > Urosaurus nigricauda. The sequence continues at coordinate 244,726,348 of JAOEGL010000004.1, read as the reverse complement.
GCTCCTTGGAAGCATGAGGAAAATAACCTGCTCTCTCGATCCATGTCCAACATGGCTGGTCGTCCAGGGAGGGGATGCATTGAGGACATTCCTTCAGGATGTGATCAATGCATCCCTCAGGGAAGGTATCGTTCCACCTTGTCTGAAGGAGGCGGCTGTTAAGCCCCTCTTGAAGAAACCTTCCCTTGATCCCCTGGACCGAAACAACTATAGACCAGCTTCCTTGCTGCCATTCCTAATCAAGGTGATCGAGAGAGCAGTTCCCTCCCAACTCCAAGCTGTCTTGGATGAAACCGATTATCTCGATCCTTTCCAAACTGGCTTCCGGGCAGGTTATGGAGTTGAGACTGCCATGGTTTCTCTGACAGATGACCTCCCCTTGAGCATTAACAGGGGTGGTGTGACCCTGTTAGTGCTCTTGGGTCTCTCAGAGGCCTTTGACACCATTGATCATGCCATCCTTTTGGACCGGCTGAGAGGGATGGGGATCGAAGGCACTACCTTACAATGGTCCCGTTTCTTTCTCTCCGGCAGGACCCAAAGGGTGAGGCTCAGGGACAGCTGCTCCTCCAAATCTGAGCTAAATTGCGGCATCCCTCAAGGCACCATTCTGTCCCCGATGCTATTTAATATTTACATGAAGCCGCTAGGTGAGATCATTCGGAGGCATGGAGCTCAGTGTCATTAGTACGCTGATGACACTCAGATATATTTCTTCATGACCAGATCATCTGCGCAGACCTCAGATGGCGTCTCTTCTCTAAATGACTGCCTGGCAGCAGTAATGGATTGGATGAGGGAAAACAGATTGAGACTGAATCCGGGCAAAACGGAGGTACTGACAGTTACCGGCCCAAAACCAGGCTTGGGAATACAGCTCCCGGTCCTAGACAGAGCCACACTCTCCTCGAAGGACCCTGTTTGCAGTCTGGGGGTGCTCCTAGACCCATCACTTCACATGACTAGTCAGGTGAATGCAACAGTCAGGAGTGCCTGTTATCAGCTTCGGCTGATACGCCAGCTGCTCTCTTTCCTAGAGATGAGGGATCTGGAAACTGTGGTACATGCTTTGGTCACCTCACGTCTTGACTAATGCAATGCACTCTACATGGGGATGCCCTTAGGCTTAACCCGGAAACTTCAATTGGTACAAAACATGGCAGCCAGATTAATCTCTGGAGCTTCCAGAAGAGAGTATATAACTCCAGTGCTCAAATCTCTTCACTGGCTGCCTATTAGTTTCCGGGCACAGTACAAGGTGCTGGTTTTAACCTTTAAAGCACTACATGGCTTGGGTCCATCTTATCTCAGGGACCGCCTCTCCCCATACGATCCTCCCCGCACACTTTGATCCTCTGGGAGAAATCTGCTAAAGCCTATCAAGACCAGGCTGATGCAGACCTCCCAGAGAGCTTTTTCTGCCACCGCTCCCAAGCTCTGGAATGGTCTGCTGGACGAGATGCGTCTCACGACATCTTTAGACTGCTTTAAATCAGCCTTCAAGACGCATCTCTTTCGGCAGGCCTTCCCTTGAAACCTTTGACCCCGGCTCTGGATTTAGGCTATGCTTTTCACCTACTCCCATGTCTCCGACCCTTAACTTATGATGTGGCCGCATAAGAAGGAGTCTGGATATACCTATATTGTTTTTAGATCCTATAGTTTTTAATTTATTGCTGATTTAATTTATTTTTAATGGATGGGAGGTTGGAATGTGGGTTATGGGACTGTTTTAATTTTAACTTTGTTTTAATTCATGTCTTTTAATATGCTGTATTCCGCTCTGAGTGTTCTTACAGAGGAGTGGATTATAAATAAACCATGATGATGATGATGATGATGATGATGATGATGATGATGTGTCCATATGGACACTGCCATTTTCATTAAGGTTAGGGAGGGTGTAGATGCTGCGCCCTCCCTAACCCTAATCGTGCCTTACAGATGGCCCTTTTGGGCCATCTGTATCAGGCCTAAGGCTGCATCCACATTGCAGACATAATCCAATTACAGCCATCGATCATTACTATGGAATCCTGGGACCTGTAGTTTGTTGGGGCACCAGTGCTCTGTAGCAGAGAAAGTTAAATGCCTCACAAAACTACAATTCCCATTATTCCATAGCACTGAGCCATGGAAATTAAAGCAGCAGCAAATTGGATTATTTCTGTAGTGCAGATGCAGCCTGAGTTTCTCTATTTCTCTGCTAGAGCCTGTGAAGAGATCGACATGGACTGTTGCTCAATGCCTATCTTGCCAATTTGATTACTCTGCTTGAGAGATCCTATTCTTCTTCTTCATTATTATTATTATTATTATTATTTCTTACCATCTTTGATCCATGGATAGAGGCAGGGAAAAGCAACAAGTTAAAACATATAACACCAGTTAAAACACATAAACCAGTTAAACCACCTAAGTTTAGAAGTATATATAAGACTAATACATATTAAAACAATCAATTCACCATATTATCTTTCCCAATTTCAACATCCTCCTTCTACCTCCTGTTAGGGCAGTGCTCCACGAGGAACACAGAATAACCAGTTGGATCAATAATGCAACCAAACTTTCTAAGCAAAGCCTGCCTTAAATATATAATAGGTGGTATTTCCAGAAGATCTCTTTGAAACTCAATATACTCTTTGTAAGCATGACATTAGTAAGATGTGTTTGATATGCTGGCTTGAAAACACAAATAGACATTGGAATTCCCAAAAGACTTTTGAGAGCCATGGAGACTTTTTCATCAAAACAGGAAGCTAGCCACATCTGTCCCTCACCCATTCCAGCAATCTAACTGATGAATCTAAGTTCTTTGTCACTTTCCATAAAAAGCTCACAGTATGGGAAAGGATATTCTAGAAACTGACAATCCCAAAAAGGCAAAATGTGGACAGCTGGTTCTTGTGCCTGATGATTATTGTGTTAATCAAACTATGATCTAAATGCCATATCTAATATTATATGAGAAAATATAAATTAAGAGGATCAATTTTCCACTAGAAACAGTTACCTCTGAACAGGATCATCTTGGAACACTAATAAAATAAACCACAAATCATCTTTTCTCTAGGGTTTACACTTTTGTTTTAATTTACCCATGCTCAAGACAATATGGCAAAATCCATTAGCAAAAGCATAATTTACTTTGTCTGTGCAAGAGAGAAAGAGAGAATGGGAGGGGGGATCTCTTTCAAGTTTGTTTTTGGGAGATATGATCTCTGAGCAAATTCATTATAGGGTATAAATATTTGCTTATTAAATTATTTAATGGAGAATGTGATACATCACTCAACATGCTCCAGAATTTGATTAAAATAGAAACAAAGGTATCCACCTGAACACTATTTTCATACCAAGTATCACCACTTAAATCTCCACATGGTTTTTCACAGGTTATGTCATATCATGTTTTCCACGTGTTGCATGAGCTGAACTAATGAACAAATGAAATAGCTTGTCCTTCAGTGCTGTTTGTCCTACCTATGTCCCCTCTTCCCTTTCAAAGGATAGATCTGTATCTGCCACAAAGCCTGTTCCATATCCCCAAACAATTTGCTGCCTTCAGGGAAAGCAGAGAATACTATCCTATTGTTAGTGTGGCAACAATGTTCAGTTACCAGTCCCATTAGCTTCTATATATGAGATAAAGACTATGCCCAAATAACACATCTTCCCCTCCCCACATCCTGTCTTCATTGTGATCAGAACAGACAATGCAAAGCTCAATTCTCTATTCTAGTGTGAACTGTCCTAATGATGTACAGCCAGTTCAGCACCAAACCTGCACTTTGTTGTTGTTCTTAACTGCCTTCAAGTTGACTTCAACCATGGTGACCCTGTGGATGGAACACTTCCAGACCCCCTGTCCTCCACTGCTCTGCTTAGGTCTTGTAGCTTCTTGACCATGACCTCCCTAATTGAGTCTATCCATCTGACCTCTCTTTCTACTACTCTCAACCTTTCCCAGTATTACTGTCTTTTCCATAAACTGAGCCTTCCCATGATTTGGCCAAAGTATGAAAGCTTTAATTTGTTCATCTTGGCTTCTAGAGATACTTCAGGCTTGATCTGTTCAAGGACTCATTTAGTTGTCTCTTTGGCTGTCTATGGTATCTTCCGTGAAAACTGCAGTAACTATAGGGCCAGCATTGATCTCCCACACATGCAAAATTATGCTTACAATTCTACAACACAGAGTCCAATCACATATGGAGAGAGAAGTCCCAGAGGTGCAAGCAGGGTTAAGGTAAGGAAGAGGCACTAGGGATCATATTACAAACATACAATGGCTAATGGAGGGCACCAAGGCATTTCAAAAGAAAACCAGCATGTGCTTTATAGCAGTGGTGTCCCAGCCTGGAGAGTCACCCAGTGCAGAGGTGGGGCTTTGGGGGTGGGGCTTTGGGGGCAAGACCAAAAGGGGGTGCCCTCACCTGCCTGTTGTGCACTGCTTTATTTGTAAGGAAAGTAGCACCAGGCAGAGAGGAGGGGGTACACTGGGCAGTCTCCCTCCATGCCCCATGCCACTTTATGTAGGAAGATTTGTGCATTCTCTTTTCCCCTCCTTAGATAAAGATTTCCTGCATGCAAACTCCCTCCCCCCCCAATTGAAACTAACCGTGTAAATTAGGTGAATCCTCTTTAGGATTAACAGATTTTCTCTCCAAAAAAGATAATATAATAATAATAATAATTTATTTATAGCCCGCTCCTCTGTACATACACTCGGAGCTGGGTACAAGTAAAAAAAAACATAGATTAAAACAATCCCATGACCCGTTTCCAAACCTCCCACCCCTTAAAAATATATTAAACCAGCAGTGATTAAAACAGTAATTATTTAAAAACATATAATGACATCCTAACCCTTCCTTATGTGGCCACGTCATAAGTGGGGATCAGAAACATGGGAGTAGGCAGGAAATCAAAGTCTGGGACTGAAGCCGGGGATAGGGAATTTCAGGGGAAGGCCTGCCGGAAGAGATGCGTCTTTAGGGCTTTTTTGAAGCAATCTAAAGATGTCATGAGACACATCTCATCCGGCAGACCATTCCATAGCTTGGGAGCGGTCACAGAAAAGGCCCTCTGGGAGGTCTGTGCCAGCCTGGTCTTGATAGGCTGTAGTAGGTTCCTCCCAGAGGATCGAAGTGTGCGGGGAGGATCGTACGGGGAAAGGCGGTCCCTGAGATAAGATGGGCCCGAGCCCTGTAGGGCTTTAAAGGTTAAAACCAGCACCTTGTACTGTGCCCAGAAACTAATTGGCAGCCAGTGGAGAGATTTAAGCACTGGAGTTATATGTTCTCTCCTAGATGTCCCAGTAACTAATCTGGCTGCCATGTTTTGAACCAATTGAAGTTTCCGGGTTAGGTACAAGGGCAGCCCCATGTAGAGCGTGTTGCAGTAGTCTAGTCGTGAGGTGACCAAAGCGTGTACCACAGTTTCCAAATCCCTCATCTCCAGGAAAGGGCGCAGCTGGCGTATCAGCCGAAGCTGATAACAGGCACTCCTGACCGTCGCATTCACCTGACTAGTCATGTGAAGTGACGAGTCTAGGAGTACCCCCAGACTGCGAACAGGGTCCTTTGAGGGTAGTGTGATTCCATCTAGGACCGGGAGTTGTATTCCCAGACCTGGTTTCGGGCCGGTGACTGTCAGTACCTCCATTTTGTCTGGATTCAGTCTCAATCTGTTTTCCCTCATCCAATCCATTACCGCTGCCAGGCAGTCATTGAGAGAGGAGACGCCATCTGAGGTCTGAGCAGATGATCTGGTCATGGAGAAATATATCTGAGTGTCATAGCGTACTGATGACACTGAGCTCCATGCCTCCAAATGATCTCACCCAGCGGCTTCATGTAAATATTAAATAGCATCGGGGACAGAATGGCGCCTTGTGGGACGCCACAGCTTAGCTCAATTTTGGAGGAGCAGCTGTCCCCGAGCCTCACCCTTTGGGTCCTGCTAGAGAGAAAGGAACGGAGAGAAAGGAACGGAACCATTGTGTGCCTCCGATCCCCATCCCTCTCAGCCGGTCCAAAAGGATGGCATGATCTATGGTGTCAAAGGCTGCTGAGAGATCCAAGAGCATCAGCAGGGTCACACTACCCCTATCAATGCTCAAGCGGAGGTCATCTGTCAGAGCAACCATGGCAGTCTCAACTCCATATCCTGCTCGGAAGCCTGTTTGAAATGGATCAAGATAATCGGTTTCATCCAAGACAGCTTGGAGTTGGGAGGCGACTGCTTTCTCAATCACCTTGCTTAAAAATGGCAGCAAGGAAACTGGTCTATAGTTGTTTCGGTCCAGGGGATCAAGGGAAGGTTTCTTCAGGATGGGCTTTACGGCCGCCTCCTTCAGACAAGAAGGAACAGTGCCTTCCCTGAAAAAATTCAGTGGAAGTGTTGGTTTTCCATCTTCCTCCCCTTCCTCTCAACTTTCTTTGGAACGATAGTGAGATAAAGATGTACTTTTTTGTCTGAACTATTCAATAGCTAGATTAGGATCTAGCCTTTTATGTAAATATAGATTAAAGCCATCAGTAAACTTTTGTTTTGAACTACAAGCTACTTGTGTTGTTTTTGGAGGCAGTCTCCATTCTTAGGGAAGCATAGTTAGACAAAGACATATTTCTGCTAGCCTGCTAATTTAAAACTAGAGTCTAGCCAGGCTTGGCTTTGATAGTTTTAATATTTAATTTTCTTTTTGTTTCGTTTACAAAGGCTGAAGCCTTAGGAAACTTAAATTACCCTATACTTTACTCACCAGTAAAGCAGTGCTGGGCAGGGATATGGGATGCACTGGGCACTCTCCCATGGCATTCAGCAGGGAATTGCTTTATAGACTATAGCAAAGTCTTTGACTGCATCAATCACTAAAGGATATGAATTCTCTCAAAGACATGGAAGTTCCATTACATCTGATAGTTCCGATGAGAAATTTATACTTAGTACAAGAGGTAAGAACAGAATTTGGAGAAAAAGAATGGTTCCCAATTGGCAAGGGGATCAGGCAAGGCTTCAGTCTATCAGCCTACTTGTTCAAATTGTATGCAGAAAATGTAATATAAAGAGCAGGATTAGACTTTGAAGAAGGAGTGAAAATAGGCAGAAAGAACATCAACAATCTTTGATAAGCAGATGACACCATACTACTAGCAGAAAATATCAGAGGCTTGGAACAATTACTGAGAAAGGTCAAGGAAAAAGTCCAAAGGTAGGCTTGAACCTGCAGTATACCACACTTAAACCGACCTTTTGCTCTACATCCTCCAAGACAAAACTGGACCCCACTGAAGCAATAGCAGGTGGCTGTTTACAATGTGTTCTGCTGTGCCACCTGCTACTGCTGGTATGAGATCAGGTGCTGAGCCACGTGATCGATGCTGGACATCTCATTTTCAGCCTCAGAAAGAGTAATTTATGGCAGCAGTGGCAGTTGGCGGTACAACAGAACAGATGTACGAGCAAAACACCCAGCATTGCTCTGGAGTACTCAGGTAAAAGGAGGACTTGGGGACAGCTTCAAGGTCAGAATACTCCAGGCTGCTCCCAGGTTATTCTGACATGGTATAGACAACCTTGTTGTTTTCTTCAGGCATCAAAATGTCTTGGATGGTCCTGACAAGGTATCTCATTGAAAATTTACAGACAGCTTCCATGAATGAAAATTATTATGATTTTTAAAATGTGATGGTTTGGGTCCCCTTACCCTTAATAACTCATCCACAATCTCACCCCTCTGCCAAAAATAAATTTAAAAAAACTTGTAAAAATGGCTTAGTTTTAGCTGAATCCTGAAGCTGGAGAAAAGGTACAGCCTAGAGGGAGGCAGACAGAGGAGAGGACAAATGGTCCCTTCCCTCCTACAGATGGCCTTATCTAGGCTTGAGAGACATCTACCAGGGTACCAAGATTGCTTCCATAATACAGAATGAGCATCCATGCTCATTTTGTCTATATTCAAGTTTGATCTGTTTTTATTTCTTATTTAAAATATTTAGTGCCATCAATGCACATGGTGCTTTACATGAGTGGTTTGCAATGCTGGCAGTTCTCTGCCCTCAGGTCTACAATCTAAAAGGACATGACATATAAGGAAAGGGGGATGGCAGAGAGGGAGAGGATTAAGTCCGGCATATGCTGGCATCTGGGATGAAGGAAGGACCATTCCTCACCTGCTAGGCCTAAGCACAATGGAGTTGTGCCAGCCTCTTCCCCTCTTCTTCTGAGACCAGTGCAGTGGCAGTGGGGATAGAGAAAGGGCCTTTTATCTGCTTCAGGGCCCAGGCATGATGGAGCTATACCTGTGTCTTCTTCTCTCCCTCTGATGCCAGGGCAATGGAAGTTCAGATAGTTCTGTCTTTCCTGCTGTTCTGTCCTTCCAATGCCACAGCAGTGGCAGTTGGGATGAATTGAGGACCATTCCTCACCTGCTAGGCCTAGGCACAATGGAATTGTGCCAGTTTCTTCCCCTCTCCTTCTGAGACCAGTGTAGTGGCAGTGGGGATGGAGAAAGGCCCTTTCATCTGCTTCTGGGCCTATGCATGATGGAGCGGCGTCTGTCACTTATTCTCTTCCTTTCAGGCCAGGGCAGTGACAGTTTGGATGAAGGGAGGTCCATTCATCTGCTTCTCAGCTTAAGCAAGGTAAAGCCTGCCTCTTCTTTTTTTGACTCTGAGCCCAGTGCAATGGCAGTTGAGATGGAGGAAGGGCCTTTCGTCTGCTTCTGTACCTAGGCATGATGGATCTGTACCTGCCTCTTTTCCCCTCTCTCTGAAGTTATGGTAGTGGCGTTTGGAATGGAGGGAAGCCTTAAACTTAGCTACTGGACCTGAACATGATGCAGCTATGCCCACCTATCAATTTTTTTCCAGACTTCATGCAAAGGCTACATATCCAGAGAGAAAGGATGAATCTGAAGATATAAACAACAACAACAACAACAACAACAACAACAACAACAATTTATATGCTGCCCAATCACTAGGAATCCAGGTAGCTTACAACAAAGGGATAATACAAATATAAAGCAATACAATGTAAAGAAATACAATATAACAATAAGAGAGTACAATGCAATACCAATCAATTAAAAATCAAAGTACAAAATTGCAATACTATTCATATAAAATTCAAAATTAATCCCTAGACAACCCATGTCCCAATCTTCAAACAGAAGTAATATAAAATAAAAGATATTAACACTAAGAAATACAGTGCAACAATAGGGAAATACCATACAATGCAAACAAATAAACTCCAACCATCCAACCATCACCCAGGACAAAAAAGAAGCACTATAAAAACACTAGTAGACTGGGCAAAACGTATCTGTGAACCCCACTTCTTGGAAGATTAACTGAAACACCTGGTCCGGGCTCTACAAGCAAATGGTTACTCCAGCACAGACATCAGAAGGGCTGCAAGGCCCAGAAAAACCCAGAAGACTCAAGACAAGCAACCACCCAAAGGGAAGATATTTTTACCATACATCAAAGGAGTCACAGACAGAATAGGGAAAGTGGTGAAGAAACACAACCTTCAAATGGTTTACAAACCGACGAAGAAGATCCGGCAAATGTTTCGCTCAGCAAATGACAAGAGAGACCCTCTCACAGCCGCTGTGGACAGGTCTACATAGGAACCACCAAACACAGCGTGCAGACAAGAATCAAAGAACATGAGAGACACTGCAGAGTGGGCCAACCGGAAAAATCAGCAGTAGCAGAACATGCTATAAACCATCCTGGGCATAAAATGCTGTTTGAAAGCACTGAAATTCTGGACCATGCCAACAACTACCATGTCAGAATGCACAGGGAAGCCATTGAAATCCATAAACACCTGGACAATTTCAACAGAAAAGAGGAAACCCTGGGAGTAAACAAGGCTTGGCTCCCAGTCCTAAAGGACAGCAAGGTCAAGACTCTACCTATGCAAATGAGAAACAGCCTAAGGCCAGGCGATTGCCGGCCATGAAAGCCTTCGACTCCACAAACAAATAAATTTTGAATTTACAGTATAAGGGGGAAAAGAAGTTACAGTTTACAATACATTCCAATAAAATTCAAGATTCCTCCCTTACCCAGTCCTCCCCTTTCAATCCTAAACAAAAACAATCTATAGCATGATTTTTAAGCTGTTTTAAAAAATATTGCATCAGCGTCCATGATACTTCTGTGTCTCACAGCTGGGTTGTGGATGGAGTATGGACTGGCTGGAGAGCTTGGAGTCCAAGCAGTCTCAGTGCTAGTAGCATTGCTGGTCCGGAGAAGAGATGCTGGGGGATTTAAGTCCTTCCCTGCACTCACTATATGCTTCACAGCTGGGCCCTGGTTGGAGGATGAGCTGGCTGGAGAGCTTGGAGTCCAAGCGGTCTCAGTGCTAGTAGCATTCAGATTTGCAGTTTGGTGTGGGGCATCTAGAAGTCACTGGGGCTTTCTAGACCGCCTAAAAGGGGTGGTCTGTACTCGCCCCTTTAAGCTGTGGGATGACGCCGAGGCTGCCACACGGGCAGCCCCAGAGGCCTCATTCCGCCGCTTTTGGAGGCCACGGGGAAGCGGCAAACTGCCGCTTCCCCACGGCCTCCAAGCGGGGTGCAGCAGGCGCTCTGGGCGCCCACTGCACCCGCTTCCCTCGACAGGGCTGAAGGGAGAAAGGGGCCGCTGCCATGGCCCCTTTCTCCCTGGGTGTTTGCCGCAACCATTTAAAGGCTGTGGCAAAGACCCGACACAAAAAAGAGATCCGTTTTGGAGCTTTTTTTTTGCGCCATGGGAAGGGCGTGATTGGCCCCTCCCGCAGTGCTAGAGTGTCATTATGTGCGCAGCGAATCTAAACGCTGCACACATGACGACACTGTTCTGGCGCGTCCATATGGACACCACCATCTTTAAATGGTGGCGTCCATGCACTTTAGGCCTAGGGAGGGTGTAGATGCTATGCCCTCCCTAACCCCTATAGGCGGGCTTTTTAGCCCTTAAAGCACTTTTTTTTTGCCCGTCTAGATCGGGCCATAGTCAGATAGCTCATCAGACTATAAATTCCAGGATTTCACAGAATGTTACTGGGGCAATTAAAGTGGAATCATAGTGCCCTTGGTGTGAATATTTAGCTCAGCTCTTGATGATGAAGAAGAAAAAGAATGTATTTATTTCACAGAAAACTGTAATATTCCTTAACAGCCTGAGTAGAAAGACATGCCGTGGATACTTCAACAGCTTGCTGTGAACTTCCAAGTATAATATCTTGGGACTCCCACACTCTGCATGACCTTTGTGCATTAAGCTGATTGACAACCAGCCTCTGTACCTCCGTGCCTCCTCCAGGCTCCGCAACAGCTGTCTCTGAAGCAATCTATAGGGAAGGGTGAGATATATGGCCACTACTTCCCTTATATCCACAAAGTAACAGTGTTTGGGAGTGAGAGGTAAGCTGTCTAACATATCTTCAGGCACAGCATCTGAATATTTTTCAGCACAAATGTGGCAACATAAAAAGAGGGGGGGGCAGTTCTCACTGTGACACCTCTGTCAAATAGCACAGCCCTTTACCAAGGATTTTTTTTATTAACCTGTTGTGTTTACATTGTGTATATTGATAATGATTACACACACACACACACACACCCCTATCATCTACCTTTTAAATAACTTAGAGCACCATCTCTAACCAGGTAACCTCCAGGCATAGATTGCAACTCACATCTATCCAGAGTTAGCATGAACTTTGGTCCTACTGCTTGGAAACAATATATCTTAAAATGCATTCTGGACTCATCTACATGGGCCACATAAAATTTTCCCACCTAGTTTTCACAGTGAATTGTCCAAACAAAGTACAGTACAGGGAGATTGTGGCTTAATTCAGGCCTTTTTATCACCTGAGGGGTTTAATCCAAAAAAGTGGACATTTATGTTTTGAGCAAAATATCCAAATATTAATGCACATGTGTGGACGTCACTCCATAGTGACATCTTCATTGGGCTGGAGGTGGAGTTGAGTAATACATAAATTTGAATGCACAGGGGAGGGACAAAAAGAGGGACAAAAAAAATGGCTGTGCATTCTGTGATTTTTTTTCAACCAGGGAAAGTTTGAAAGGGAAAACTGTGTACGGACAATGCCAAGGTGTGTGTGTGGCAATTGTGTATACAAGCCCATGGTCACTGGGGTAAATTGATTTTCCTCTCAGTGTAGGTGCATCCATATATGGTTTTCTTATAACATATAATGTGGACTCTTTCAAATGGGAGGAATTTCTCCCAAATCCGAATGGAGCCCATTCGGATTCACGTAAATTCGCTAGTTTAGCGAATTTACGTGAATCCCCATTGCGTTCGGAAGGCGTTCGGAATGTCTTCCTATTACCCAGAAATAACCCCTCCCTGCCCGAAATTGCGTGAGAACCTTTAATGTGCAATAACGCAAAACCCATGATTGCATTCGGAGTGGCTTCCCTTTTGCCCGAAATTGCGTGAGAACCTTTAATGCGCAATAACGTGAAACCCCAGGATTGCGTTTGGATTGCCCTTGCATTATACTTCCAATTTCCCACGTCTGAAAGAGTCCTTAGACTAAGCAAGGAAGGGCTTGTGGCTGTTGACCATTAGCTGCATTGGCTCAAATGGCTGTCCCATAACTATATTGGACAGAGTTAATGGAGGCTGCTTTCCATCAACCTATGGAAATCCAATATTCTCTAGTCCATGTCTTTTTTTCTTACAGGTCAAGTGCAAACTATTCCTTGCCTGCTCCACTTCAAATAGCAGGTGAGCATAAGTGCATTTCAACACAAAATAATTGCCTCTCTATACCTGGAAAATTAAGGCTAGAATCTGATAGCATCTTACAGACAGCTAAGTTTTTCTAGGGAAGCAGTAGGACATTCTTGCCCAATGCAGAATAGCTGCAGCAGATAAAAGCTGCACAAACAATATTCTGCATGTGATGCCATTGCACATGGATATGAATTGCCTATCTGTGGCCATTGTGTACTTTACATCCATGTGTATTACATATTTTGTAGTACATGTGGTCGGACATTTGATATTTGGTTTGGTTATGCAACGTCTAGCCCCTGACCCTCTCCCACATGTCTGATAATGATATCAATGGGATGTTTAAAATGCAGCAATGAGAGCATCCCAGTGTGGGAAATTGTTTTGTCATATAAGGACATCTGGTAAGCTCAGCATGGGAGAGCTCTAGAGCACAAAGATAGGATAGATAAATTATGAACAGAATCTGCATAATCCCTGCACAGATAGGAAAGATGTTGGTCAATAGACCTGATACAGAAATTCAAGTACACTGCTCTCAGAGAGTGATACTCCATTTGTCCAAAGACATTTGCCCTGATCAACCAGCCATTCTCAGATTCCTCCCTTAGTCCTCCCAAGTGAAAATCCTTTCACATCCCAAATTCTGCCCTGGGATGTTTCACTCTATGAAACTGGCTGCCAAAGTACCTACAGTTCAGTCTCATTTGAGATTCAGTCACACTCTGTGCATCTTTTACCTGACTCCTCAGCGTAAGGAGGCCAACCCATTGTTCCAAGGCAGCTGCTGAGCCATTTTCCATCTCACAGTATTACCCTCTGCAAAGTCTCTATGGGGCAGTACAGACCACCCAAAATGGACGGTCTGTAGCCGCCCTAAGAAACAGCGAGATGGGGCCAAGGCTGCTGCACCAGCAGCCCCAGAGGCCCAATCCTGCTGCTTCCGGAGGCCATGGGGAAGCGGCAAACTGTCGCTTCCCTGCAGCCTCAAAGCGGGGTGCAGCAGGCACCCTGGGTGCCTGCTACACCCTGGGTGCCTGCTACACCCTGATTCCCTCGGCAGTGCCGAGGGGAGAAAGGGGCCGCCACTACAGCCCCTTTCTCCCTGGATCTTTGGCACGGCCATTTGAAGGCCGCACCGAACACCCGGAAGCAAAAAGGAGCTCATTGAACGAGCTCCTTTTTTTGTGCTGCAGGAAGGGCACGCTTGGCACCCTCCCACGGCGCAAAAATGTCATGGTGTGTGCAGTGTTTCTAAATGCTGTGCGCGTCATGACAACATCATGGCGTGCCCGTATGGAAGCCACCATTTTTAAATGGTGGCTCCCATACACTTTAGCCTTAGGGAGGGTGAAGACTCTGTGCCCTTCCTAACCCTAAATATGCACTAAAGAGCCCTAAAGGTGCTCTTTAGTCCCAATCTAGATCAGTCCTATCTGCTACCATCTTTATATTGTTAGTTCTTGTATGTATAGGTGAGTAGATGCTTTGTGCGATTGTTGATTTCCCATGATTACAAATGAAACTGAATTGAATCTACACTTGAGAGACCTGCTTTTTTGGAACCATTATGCATAGGCTCAATCCCCCGCTTTAGTTGCCCTAGACTTCTCAGCTGCTGTAAATTAAGCTAATAAAATTCCTCATATTTAAACTTCAATTGTGGGTGCCCTTGTGGGACCCCTGTATTTTGGGTAATATGCCAGTCAACACATGTTTTGTGTAGCAAAATTGGTGTACAATACTTTATGCAGAGATTTATCCTGACCAACCATAATATATGTAGGGGGTTAGATTCTGTTGGAGAAATGCACTAGTCTAAATTCATCTCTAACATTCTTTTTGTCTGTGTGCACAGCTCTGTGCTTTCTGGTGAAACATTAAGGCAAATGTGTTCCTTCTTTGCCTCTTAGACAGTCCCAGACAGTTTAATACATTTTCTCTTATTTGTCAGTATTAAGTTTAAGTCCAACTCCCTGGCCATCAGCCATTTCAGGTTAAACCACTAGTTGCATGAGAATACCTTACTTTCTTAAATTATTCCTGCAGAATGCACAGATCAACTCTGCTATGTGAGAGGCCAAATTAACTTTGCCTTTTGTTTAACAGAGTGTGACTTTTGCCCAGACCTTCCCTCTTCATTGATACTTGCAAATACACACAAACATTTTGACCACACATTTGTGATAAGGTAAGGAAAATAGCTGATGAAGCAAACCATGTATTTTTAGTTCAACAAGCAATGCACAAGATTCATTGGGTGATTCATTTCACCCCCTTCAGCAAACAAATTCCTTGCAATAAATGATTTATACATTGTGTTATAAGCTCTAACATATCTCCAATGTGGGGTATTTATTTCAAGGTGCAGCGTATGCATTTTCCAACAATGTTGGTTTTCATTCGTTAATGAATTGAAGATTTTTCTGGCTGGTATATACGGGTGTGTGTGTGTGTGTGTGTGTGTGTGTATATATATATATATATATATATCCTCTGGGTAACTCATTCTCTATTTTTCTCCCTATATATATATATATATATATATTTGACAGCTTTGGTCACTTTTAAGAATGGCATTGAGTGAAAATCAAATTCAAGAATACTGATCAATCACCACTTTCCAAAGGAGTATCTATGGATCAATAACAGCTGTAAGGTATATCAAAGAAAGAGTGAAGGAGAGGGGGGTGTTGCATGTTCAAGTCAAATTGAAAGAACAGGAATAGGAACTTTAAAACTAATACCAAAATCTCTACAGTTATAATAGAGAACTATATTATTGATTAGGATTTCCAGCTTTCATTCCACAAGCTACATAATTTGTCTTTAAATACATAACATGTAGCATGGCTAGGTAAAATTCTGCCTTCCTGATGTTGTTGAACTGTAGCTCATCATCATCACTATATTATTATTATTATTATTATTATTATTATTATTATTATTATTTCTCTCTTCTCCCAAGGATCGAAGCAGGATTACATCATTAAAATTACAATACTAATACAAAAATACAAACTATAAAATACTGTTACTGAATTAACATTCCTATTATTTCGTTAAAACATTCAATCAACAAATTATCCTATCATCATCATCATCAAGGGTGGAGCATTTATCATAATCTTATTAACCCTATACAGCACAGTCAAGGGTAAGAATGCTAGGAGTTGAAGTCAAAACTGCTGCCAAACTACAGAATTAATACGATTTGACACTGCTTTAACTGTTATGGCTCCAACCTATGGAATCTTGGGATTTGTAGTTTGTTGTGGCACCAGAATGCTCTGATAGAGAAGGTTAAATATCTCAAGAACTATAAATACCAGATTTCAATAGCACTGAGCTATGCCAATTAAAACGGTGTCAAACTGCATTAATTCTGCTGTGTAGATGCAGCCAAAGCCATTCAAAGGATCACACTTTGCCCACAGAGAAGTTCTTATTATGTATAGAATGGAGATATGGATGGAAAAACCTCAGCTGGGGTTTTTTCCTGTCATATTAAACTTTGTAAACCTCTGTGGGGAGACAATTGTAAATTCTGTTAAACACTTTTTTAAAAACCTATGCACCATTTGCACTGAAAATCATCAAATATTTTAACCAACATTATTATTATTATTATTATTATTATTATTATTATTATTATTTATAGCCAGCCCCTCTGATCAAGCAACCCATCCCCACCTCCCACCTCACTTGCCTTTTATACGGAAGATGTTTTACCCACATAATAATAATAATAATAATAATAATAATAATGTTTATTTATAGCCCGCTCCTCTAATAGAATACTCGGAGCGGGGTACAACAGATTAAAAGGAAACAGAGTAAAAACGACAATCATATCCCTCCCCAACCGCTCCCCTTAAAACTAAATTAAACCAAGACAAATTAAAATTGGCACAGATTAAAATTGGTCAACAAGTATTAAACAAAGTGCAATCTCATGAACTATTCACGTGCAAGTCCTCGTTAAGTAAACTCAGCTGGATTAGACAAGGGCAGCTGAGATAATTCCCATTTCTGTCTATGTTTTCAGAGCAGGGAGTGGATATTCCATTTACTTCCTGTTTCAAGGAAAGGCCTGCCGGAAAAGATCCGTCTTTAAAGCCGTTTTGAAACTAGCCAGTGATGTAATGAGACGCATCTCATCCGGCAGGTCGTTTCAAAGCTTAGGGGCGGTAGCTGAAAAGGCCCTCTGGGAGGTCTGGGACAGCCTGGTTTTCATCGGCTGCAGTAGGTTCCTCCCAGAGGACCGAAGTGTGCAGGGCGGTTCATACGGGAAGAGGCGGTCCTTAAGGTAGGATGGGCCTGGGCCATGCAGGGCTTTAAAGGTTAGTACCAACACCTTGTACTGTGCCCGGAAACTAATGGGCAGCCAATGGAGAGCTTAGAGCACTGGTGTTATGTGCTTTCTCCTTGATGTTCCAGTGATAAGCCTGGCTGCCATATTTTGAACTAATTGAAGTTTCCGGGTTAGGCACAAAGGTAGCCCCACGTAGAGCGCATTGCAGAAATCCAGACGTGAGGTTACTAGAGCGTGTACCACAGATTCCAGGTCTTTCGTATGCAGGAAAGGGGGCAGCTGGCATATCAGCCGAAGCTGATAGCAAGCACTCCTGACTGTCGCATTCACCTGACTAGTCATGTGAAGCGAAGAGTCGAGGAGTACCCCCAGACTGCGAACACAGTCCTTGGAGGAGAGTGTGACCCCATCTAGGACTGGAGACTGTATTCCCAAACCTGGTTTCGGACCAGTAACTGTTAGTACCTCTGCTTTGTCTGGATTTAGCTTCAATCTGTTTTCCCTCATCCAATCCATTACCACCACAAGACAGTCATTAAGAGGGGAGGCGCCATCTGAAGACTGAGCCGGTGGTCTAGTCATGGAGAGGTATATCTGAGTGTCATCAGCGTACTGAAGACACTGAGCTCCATGCCTCCGAATGATCTCACCCAGCGGCTTCATATAGATGTTGAATAGCATCGGGGACAGGATGGCGCCCTGAGAGACGCCACAATTAAGCTCGATTTTGGAAGAGCGACTGTCCCCGAGCCTCACCCTTTGGGATCTGTCAGAGAGAAAGGATCGGAACCACTGAAAAGCAGTGACTCCAATTCCCAACTCCCTCAACCGACCCAAAAGGATGGAATGGTCTACAGTATTAAAGGCCACTGAGAGATCCAAGAGCACTAACAGGGTCACACTACCCCTGTCAATACTCAAGCGGAGGTCATCGGTCAGAGCAACCATGACAGTCTCCACTCCATGTCCTGTCCTGAAGCCGGTTTGAAATGGATCAAGGTAGTCGGCTTCATCCAAGACTGCTTGGAGCTGGGTGGCAATTGCCCTCTCAATAACCTTGCTTAAAAATGGAAGTAAGGACACTGGTCTATAGTTATTTCTGTCCAGGGGGTCAAGGGAGGGCTTTTTCAGGATGGGCTTAACTGCCGCCTCCTTGGGACAAGATGGTAAAATGCCCTCCCTGAAGGACGCATTGATTGTGTTCCGAAGAAACACTCTCAGTGCGTCTCCCCCCTGGACGACCTGCCAGGATGGACAAGGGTCGAGAGGGCAAGTTGTCTTCCGCATACTTCCAAGTAGCTTGTCCACGTCATCGGTACTTACAGATTGAAACTCATCCAGTAATGTGACAGCAATGGAGTCGCTAGACACCTCACCTATAGGATCTGGAGAAAAGGTGGCGTCCAAATCGGCTCTTATCCAAGAGGTTTTATCTGCAAAGAAGGTGTTAAATGCATCACAGCAGGCTGTTGTAGGGTTAAGTAGGGGATTCGGCGCAGGGGGAACCTGTGTCAGCTCCCCTACCACCCTAAACAGTTCTGCTGGACGAGACTCTGCAGACGCAATGCGTGCAGAGCAGAAGGATTTTTGCGCTGCAAGCAAAGCCTCCCAATAGGCGCGAAGATGCTGCCTATGGCGAGTCTTGTCGGATAAGAGTCGAGTCTTCCGCCACTTGCCTTTTAAGTGTTAAAATATTAATTCCCACTGTCTCATGGAATCCCACTGGGTGACCTGGTGCAAATCACCCTCTTTCAGCCTCAGAGCAAGGCTTTGTGTTAGGGTTGTCATAAGTTGGAAATGGCACAAAGCAACAACAGCAGTTGAATATACAAGGATTTAGAACCAAAGACCTCAGAGATAGTCCCTCAAAACCTAGGCTCTGGAATTTCTGCCTCTCCCACTATCATTTAAACCAAACAAACAACAAAACAATTTTCAATTTTTTCCATTCCAGATAAAAAGAAGCAGGAATGTTTTAGTAATTTTTAAATGAGAAACTGATATAAAATTCTAGGCACTCTTAAATGAAATAATTTTCATTTTCTAGGTATTATGATCATGGTGCTACATTGACTTTAGGATGGAAAGAACATTTAAAAATATTTGAAAATTGTTTTTTAAAAATCTCCTATATTTTTTGAGTGTTGGGAAACTGAAGAAAAGAATTCTGGATGATGAAAACCTGTGCAGAATTTGCATGTATATTTTATTTTTATTTTTTGCAATGAACACTATTTTCTGCATATAAAAGGATTTTTCTGTGAAGAAATATTTCTTCTGTGGAAAATGCTTTTGCCTATACAGGACATGTTGTGTTTTGTTTTGTTTTTCTGTGAAAAACATCCATGTGAAAATTTTGCACAGGATAACTCCCTAGTTGCAAGTAGGCCTCAAAAACGGCATGGTTTTCAAAGATTGTTTCACAGCAGGAAGAAAATTGCTAAAATTATTCATTGCTTCCTTCGAGAAGAAATTTGAAGAAGAATTGCAACCTTAGTCAACTCTCCACTCAATAATGGATTCAATGGATCTCTTCTAATTGGACTTCCTGATAGGTCTTAGGCAACTATATTTGTGAAGCATTTGGTTGTGAACGAAAATATTCTACATTCATTTATTATTATCAAGTCATAAAAATGTATATGCTAACAGATGTGATATGTTACCTGACAAAGTCCCAGTGAGCATTTTTTTTTTTTAATGGAAGCAACTCCATTTTCATTTCAGTACTGTACTCTGCCCCCTCACAACCACGTTCTTCAAGAACACTTAATGGAAGTATTTAAGCCCTGGACTCTGCGGTTATAACAGCAGTCCTCAATTTTTGAACATTATTGGCTTCCATCTCACAAGCTGTGGGATACACATTTAAATACAAACTGGACAGAGAAGGCGAGATGTCGTTTCTGGAGATGGTGGTGGTAGGGGGTGCATTCCTGAAACAGTGCTTTTGGTGGGAAAGAAGTGTTGAAGTTTTTTTTATCATCACTTATCTCAAGATAAAATCATAAGATTACATTAATCAGATGGTTCCTCCCAGAGGGGCCTTTCCTTTTAATGTGTAGAAGCCTTTTAGCCTCTCCCCATGCAATCTTATTGTTTTTCATGTTCTAACATTCTGAAGGTTGGAGAAAATTACATATTATTTATCTTTTCAGTTCCACATCGTCTTTGATACTACATAGAGACATAACGAAAAAGGGCATCGCTCAGAGAGGGACAACTGTGTATCCTTTTCATCACCTTTTCCAGGTGGTGCAATCTATGGCCTGTTTCCTTATAATGTATTTTTTGGGACAGGAAGCCCAACTTTGCAGTGTAATGATGGAGGGATGTAGGCTGTAATATCTTTTTCAAATAATTCAATAAGCAGCACTGTTTGGTGTGTCTGTCTCTCTGTCTGGGTTATTTGACACGTTAATACATAATACATCAATTGACCATATCAAGGTAAGAATCTGACAACATATATGCAAGACAAAGCAGGAAGGTATATTTTGACTTTCAAGAGCTGTGAAACTGCACTTCAGTTGAGAATGTCATAGATGTGCTGGTGTCATAGATGTGTGTAAGCTCGCTTACAGATGTGGTTGTACATTTTCTGCTGTGGTACAATGGATATAGTTTTGTGAGCAGAATGTGACAAATATAACCATTTCATATGGACCAAAATTGTTTTGTAAGCCTGAAATTGTGTGTGTGCATGTGTGTGTGTGCCTTCAAGTCACCTGTTGACTTATGGTGACCCCATGAATTTCATAAGTCTTTCTTAGTCAAGGAATAATCAAAGGTGGTTTGTCAGTTCCTTTCTTTTAACTGTAGCCTACAGTACCTGGTTGGTATTCATTGGTGGTATTCCCATCCAAGTACTAACTAGGGTTGACCATACTTAGCTTCCAAGATCAGGTGGAAATTGGTATTTTAGTAAAGTAGGTTATATCAAATAGGGTTGGCCTGTGTCACCTGGAAAACCTACAAAAAACTATGGATGCCAGGAGTGTAGTTGAGCCTCTCTTGGAAGTGAGTTCCATAGCCTCAGGGAACCATTAAGGTTGCTGTCACACTGCAGAAATAAAGCAGTCTGACACCACTTGAACTTCAATTGCTCAATGCTATGATTTCTAAGATCTGAAGTATGGCAGAAGATATTTCCAAGCTCTATAGACAATAAACAGCACAATATGCCTGGAAATGATTTTTAAAATATTGTAAAAAGGCACTCTGTATTCCCAGCCCTGGTAAATGGTTAGGCTACAATTCCATGCAATAGCTGAAGATTTTCAACAGTTATTAAAGGCTTAAAGTGTGTGCATGGCAAAGTTGTGGGTTTGACACTATGGGTGCATCCACACTGTAGAAATAATTAAGTTTGACACCAAAAAAATGAGATGGTTCTGTCCTACAGAATCCTTGGATCTGCAGTCTTGTGTGGCACCAACACACTTTGGCAGAGAAGGCTAAAGACCTTATAAAACTACAAACCCCTAAGCTTCATAGGATGGAGCTACAGCACTTAAGGTGGTGTCAAGCTGCATTATTACTACAGCATAGATGTGCACTATCTTTATTCTCCAATGTAACAATGAATAGTTCAGCAATTTTCTTCCTGATATGAGAAAGTCTCCAAAAACCAGTTTTTGACAGCTATTCACAATCCGGGATTTATTTTGCACAATATTTGCATGTTGCACAGAAAACATTTTCTATGTGAAAAATAATATTTCAATGCAGTGCAATGGTTTTCTAGGCAAATCAACCATGTGCACTTTTATGCAGATGAATACAGTATTTTCTGTGCAGAAAACCACATTTCTGCATTGAAATATTACTTTCCATGCAGATTTTTCCCTGTTTCCTGTGCAAAAACACACACACAGAGACAAAACTGACTGAATTTTGTGCTGAATAAATTCTGAACTTCCAAGATTCTAATTGTTCCAGGATTATTCTCTTCAGGGTTTTTCAGCCCCTGAAAACCATGGTTTTGGCCATTTGAATATTTTTTGACCATCTGAATATTGTTTCCATCAATAGTCCACAGAGAATTAGTGTGCTTAGCTGTTGAAAGTCCAGGTTTAAATTACCTTAAAGTGAAGAATTATATCCCTAGGGTGGACAAATCTGTCACTTTTGGTTTCTCCCATATTTTAAATTTCTTCATCTCAAGTCCTCTACAACCTTAATATGAACTCTAAATGTATTAGATTCTTATCAAAAAGACACAGAAGAAAAAAGAAGACAGAGAAGCAAACACAAAGTGTGAAGACATGACAGAAAATTTCAGTGATTTGACATGAGAGGGCAATTTTGACTGTCTAGATCTGTTTCAGAAACATGTCCAAGACTTCAGATCCTAGACATGAAACAACCAGACTGGATCTTCTTTGAAGTCGATCGGATAACTTTAGAATACAGGTGTTTTACGTTGTCTGTGCAGAAAACAAAACATTTATTGCCTGATATATCCAAAAGCAATACCACAGCAGGAATTTGATTGTTTATCTAGTTGCTAATGAAGACAGACTAATTAGTCAGTCACTCAACTAAAGCTGTTGTTGCTAAAACTACTACTCTTCCTCTTTCTTTCTCTTTGTTGTAGTAAGAGGTTGGTGATTATATTTAATGTGTGTCTTTGTGTGGCTGTGTATCTGTATGCCTTCAAGTCACCTGTTGACTTCTAACTCCATGAATTTCATATGGTTTTCATAGAATCATAGAATCACAGAGTTGGAAGAGACCACAAAAGCCATCCAGTCCAAGCCCCTGCCATTCAGGAATACACCCCTGGCATATAGCCATCCAGCCTCTCTTTAAAAACCTCCAAAGAAGGAGGTTCCACTATCAAACAGCTCTTACTGTTAGGAATTCCTTCCTAATGTTTAGATGGAATCTCTTTTCATCCATTGTTCCATGTCCTAGTCTGTGGAACAGCAGAAAATAAGCTTGTTCCATCTTCAGTACTCTTCAGATATTTGAACAGGGCTATCATATCATCTCTTAACCTTCTCTTCTCCAGGCTAAACATACCCATCTCCCTAAGTTGCTCCTCAGAGGGCATGGTTTCCAGACCTTTCTTAGGCAAGTAATACACAGAGGTGGTTCTTCCCAGTTCCTTCCTCTGAAATATTGTCTACAGCACCTAATATTTGTTGGTGGTCTCCCTTCCAAGAAATAACATGGGCTGACCCTGCTTAGTTTTCAAGATCAGGCAGGATCTGGTGCCTTTAGATTATTTAATAGACCATGTCAGTTATTACATTTCTTATACTTTATGAAGAATTGCAATGGATAACCAGAGACAGGTTGCAGTGCTATGAACTTTTATGCAATGATACCGTAAAGGCAGGCAAATAAATCTTTGTGATTGTGACTCATTAACCTAATCTGACATAATTTTCTGCATCTTTGCATTTCATGAGAAAGTCCAGTTGGCTGCATTCACACTGCAGAAATAATCTAGTTTGATACCATTTTAACTGCCATGGATCCATGCTATGGAATCCTTGGAATTTTAGTTTGTTGTAGCACCAGAACTCTCTGACAGAGAAGGTGAAATCTCTCACCAAAATACAATTCCCAGAATTCCATAGTACCAAGCCATGGCAGCTTCGAATTTGGATTATTTCTGCTGTATGGATGCAGCCGTAGGGAACTTTAGCTTGACTTTAAGGGACAGCATGTTCCAAAGTAATATTTGACATTTGGACATCAATGTATTTTAGACAAAATGTGACTCAGTGTTTCCTCCCTTCAACTTTGATCTCTCCGGGCCAGTATACAAATCCAGGACAAGGACCAACACATGTTGCTGCCAGATGTAACAGTGAAATAACACACCATTCCCATTCCACATACCAGAAATTTAGCTCATTGCTATTTGGACACTAGTAACAGGGCAGCATCATTGACCACAACTGGAGATAGCAATATAATTTATGAAGCGTACAGCAATTTGACTAGCAGACATAGGCCAATCTTCCCATGCAATGGCAGCTCCTAGCGTTCATTGGGATGGAGTGGTGAATCTGCTCTGGCTTTTAGTTTGTACTTTAAAGCTGTCCAAAGCTCTGAAGTTACTCTCTAAAGTGTATTGAGAACCTTGGTGGTAACTTTAGAGTTCAAATTAAACCCAAAGTTGATTCATCCCTCTGTTAGCATATAAACCATCAGCTACCACTGTTCCATTGTCTTCCCATCACTCTTGATGTCAAATCATCTTTCTGCAACCTCAGGTGGGTGAGGAAGCTAGCTTTGCACCAATCCTTAGTTGTAGTCAAATGCTGATTTCTCTGGATCTAAAGTTTGTGCTAGAGTTTGCAAAGATGCAATTTTTCACACATTATTTGTCTGAGGTGAAATGCAAGCAAGGAGATTTTCAGTTCAGATTCATAGTGGCTACCCATCTAAGAAAGCATTAGAAGAAAGAATGTACTGCAAGAATTGTAGCTAAGGTGATGGAGATTAGCAAATATCGAACATGCCAAGAAATATTAATGGATGCATTAAAACCTGAAGTTTCCTGCAAACAGTTAATATTTAAAGAAAATCTGGTTTTGGGAGAAGGATTGGGATGAATGACCCTGAGGTAACTTTCTAAACCCATATTTAATGAATAAATTAATGGTTTCTTTCTAACCCCACAGCCCATGTATGTGATCAGTAGCCCATCAGAAACACTTTGAGATCTCCCCCAAGAGACTCCAGTGGCCTTTGGGACAGGCACAACAGCCTGAAGCAAATTATTTTAAGCTTGTAATAATGGTTGTCCTCACATCTCATTTGTTACTTCCCTTCTTCTGTTGGCTCATTGTAATGAGATATGAGAAGGCTAATTTGCTTTATGCTTAAATCAAACATACTGTCCTGGCTGAATAAAATAAGTTCACAACCAACAAATTTGCACTGAAGTATGGCTTACTTGGGAAATATTTACATGACATTAATACATTAGTACAATGTGACTTTCACAGTGTACAGACTGCTAGGTTGCGGATAGGGCTATCAAGGGGAGACGGGGGAGAAGAAGAAAATGGGAAAGTGTATAAGAAAATGATCTTTATGCAATATTGTACTTCCAGTATTTGAGATGGTTTGCATGGCTTTTAAATTATTTTATGGTGTTTAATGTGGGGAACTTTTAATTGATATTTTTTAATATTGTAATTTTTTTAATGTACTATTTTTGAAAGCTGGCTTGGGTCCCATCTTGATAGAAAGGTGGAATATCAAGAAAATAAAAAAATAAATAAATATCTTCCCTTGCTACAGGACCCTGATGAAAGCATACAATGAGATAAGAATAAAATATTAAAGAGTCATAATAGATATGCTCAAAATCAAGGTGGTAGAAAGCATCTAAATAACATAATATTTCTTCACAAATAATTACGGGCTGTTTATCCATAGTTTGATTGTGTTAGAGGCTTGGTATCCATATTTTCCCCTAAGATTGAAACATTCCACCTGTATTCAAAAGGGAAGCTTAAACAAATTTCAAGCTTAAAGAAATGTCTTGTCTCAAATACACCTGACATATTTTTTCATATTTAATTATAAATTACTCTTCACAAGTGGTCTACTCTATACTGTGGTGCTAATTCAGAATGACAATCCTGATTAAAGAAAGAGGGATAAAACCTCAGATTTTTGTTAACTCTTAAAGTTCTGTGTTGGTGTCCCGGACTGCGGCCAGCACTCACCAACAATAGCTGATAAGTCAGTTCCACAAACCTAAATGTTGATCCAAAGAATAGTCCAAAAGCCAGAGCCAAGGTCAGGGTTGGGGAAAGCACAGAAGTCAGTCCGGTCCGAGGTCAGGGCAAGGAGAAAGCAGTGAAAGTCCAAATCGTTCCAAGGTCAAGGCAAACCAGAGTTCCAAAGACACGAAGCCAGCACACAGTCACACCAAGAGACTTACAATAAGTTCTGGCAAAGGGATGGCCTCTCACAGGTGTTTAAGTAGCTGACACCCTGCCTGGTATCAGCTGAGCCTTATTAAGAACTTGTTTCTCAGCCAGCCTGCGAGATTGGCGTAAGCAAGCACTTTCAGCCCTTCGCTCCTTAAAGGAGGGAACCTCCAAGCCAGATTCCTCCCTGAAGCCCACACTCATCTGCTGAGCCCCTGAAGGGAGCTCCACAGTGCCAGAGCCTGGCTGTGCTTCCACTCCTGGGGCTGAACTGTCAGGGCTGGGGTCTGGCATGGCAGAACTGGGACCTGGCCTAGCCTCCAATTCCTCTTGCTCCTGAGGAGCCATGTCCTCATCCTCATCCTCCGACTCCAACTCTTGGCTGGCCATGACAGTTGGGATAGATTAGTGGTTCTCAACCTTTGGCCCTCCAGATAATTTGGACTTTAGCTCCCATAATTCCCGACAGTTGACCAAATTGTCTAGAGCTTCTAGAGTGGAAGTCAAAGCAAATGAAGGACCACAACTTGGGAACCACTGGAGATGAATCGTTCAGTTTCACCTTCTCTCATATTTGAATTATTTTAATATTACTTGTTTTCCTTCTTATCATGAAGAAGCATGTAGACTCCAATATATTTGTATCACAACTGAACTGGAAATGCCACCCATCCCTACTTGAGCAAATGGAAACCAGGATGTTGCAAGGCCGCTATCAGGGTATTCCTGATCAAGACAGAATTTGCATATGTTGGACATTTGTCATTGAAAATCTTGCCCACTACTTATTGAATTGTCAGATATATGCTATCAGAGACTACTACTTCAACCCATTTCAAAACAGTTGGAGGGGGGTGGGATGATGAGACCAAGCTGACCTGCCTTTTGGAAGGGGCTAATCTTTTTGTGACTCAAAGAATGGCCCTCTTTTCATATTAAGTAGATAAATTGAGGAAGCAAGCAGTTGATAAAAGTCCCACCTTGATGGCTCATGGGTAATTTTTTTCATTTTTTGAGGGGCGTTTCAGTTGCAAAGGACTTGGTTTTCTTAATTTTAAAACTGAAAAATAGTGTTTTATCTGTATATATTGTTTTGTATATTATATTTTATAGTTTCTCATTTGTAGGTGTATTTCCCCATTAACAATGTTGTTTTTGTATTTTTCCACATGCTTCAGATTTCGTTTCTTCATTTTAAATGATTGATATTGTCAGAATGATTCAATAAAGATTTCCTTACCCCTGCTTGACTATCTCATTCTTTGCTTGAAACTTGTATGTTTCCTGGACCACCTAATGTGACTATTCTGCAAGGAACCTGTTGGTGTAAATTACACACATGGTTGTGGTTTTGTAGTTGTTCCACAATACACATGTTTACTTCATGGTTTCACAAGTGGAGTTCCATTGGTACAACTATTTTAAAGGGCCTAAATCATATTAGTCCCAACTGAAATGCAGCAATTGAATAAACAGGATTTAGCTATATGTAGATAACTGATTTATGTCTGCAGTGTAACAGGTCTCTATGTAAGTGTAGATTTATATGATGCAAGCACAAGGCAGGATCTTGACCTTTGTCTTGAAATGTAATTTTTCTGGCAGTCTCCTGTCCTGCTATGGTTTTGCCTGAAAATGGATGCCAGAAAAGTCACTTGTGTATTTTGTAGTACCAAAATGGAAAGCTGTGAAGGACTTTATTCTCAAATGAAAAATCACTCATTCTAACCCAAATGATTTTCATTCAGCATTTAGTTGGAAGTGCTGTTTCCCCCCTAGAACAGCTAATGGAAAAGGTTGGGATAATTTGGTTCTCATGGGTTTTCCTTATTTTAATCTCCTCATGAAAGCTTTGATTTTTAAAAAAACAACCTGCGGTATTTGATTCATGCTATCAAAATATTTGTTTGTTTTAATTAAAATGCACAATGTTTAAGAACAACATTGCCTTTTATCTACAAAGGAGCCTTGAGGTGTATATTAGATCTATCAATCGCTGTGAAAATTTAACTGAGTATTCTGCATTATAAAGCCAAAGCAATGAGAAGAGCAGTCCTCAGGAGCTAAGATAAGATATAGGACTACATCAAAACTTCTCACTGAGAATGTAAAGAAAATGCAGTTCTGTGCTCAACATGGATCTACAGAGATGAATAAGGTGTGGCAAAAGCAAATGGAGACTGGATTAGGAAAAACAGATTGAAGCTGAATCCAGATAAGACAGAGGTACTTGTTGTAGGGAACCCTATTCCGAGTATGGAGTTATGTCACCTGGTCCTTGACGGGGTCACACTTCTCCAAAAAGACAATGTTCACAGCTTAGGAGTGCTCCTGGATTTGTCCCTCCAACTGATACCTCAGGTAAACATGATGGCCAAGAGTGCTTGTTATCAGCTATGGCTGATATGCCAGCAGCAACCCTTCCTAGAGTTAGAGGACCTGAAAGCAGTGGTGTATGCTTTGGTAACCTCATGTCTTGACTTCTGCAATGCACTTTACATGGGGCTACCCTTGTGTTTGGTTCAAAAACTTCAACTAATTCAAAATATTGCAGCCAGGTTGGTCACTGGTTGACCAAGAAGCAACCACATAACTCCAATTTTAAAATCTCTCCTCTGGCCGCCTATTAGTTTCCAGGCTCAGTATAAGGTGTTGGTCATTACCTTTAAAGCCCTACATGGCTTGGGCCCAGCCTATCTAAGAGAATGTCTTCCTCATTATAATCCACCCTGCATGCTCAGGTCCTCTGGTGAGAACCTATTAAAGCCTACTAAAACAAGGTTGGCTACGGCTTCCCAGAGAACTTTCTCATCGGCCACTCCTAGCCTATGGAATGGCCTGTCATAGGAGATCTGTCAAATTACGAACCTCAATAGTTTCAAAAAAGCCATCAAGACAGATCTCTTCCGGCAGGCCTTCCCTGACTGACTGTTGCACCTATGTTTTTAGAACCCCAATATATGGTTTGCCCTTATCATATCCCATGAAGTCCTGTCATGAATGTTCCAATGGTTTTAATAGATTTAAAAGGTTTTAAAGTTGTTATTGTGTTAATTTTGTGGAATTTAAGTTATGGATTATTTAGATATGGGGATAGAGGATTTAATTTATGTTACTGGTTATTTTATTAATTCTGTGTATTATGTAACATGTTTTATGTATGTAAGCCGCCTCGATATGCAGGGAGAGGTGAGGTCCAAATAAATCATCATCATCATCATCATCATTTATTATAACTAGTTATGGAGGAAAACAAAGTTGGGGGATCCACATTACTTGTAATGCCTCACTTTGATGACTAGTTATTATTGCTATTGTTGTCCTTAGTAATAGTAGTAATCATAGTAGTAGTATGAAATTGTATTAGTAAGCTGGAATAATGTCACTTTTTTGCCTGCAAAGACCAAAGCTATAACTCATTACTTTTCAGAGTAACATAACCAGGTAACTCATTACTCAGTGTATTTGTCTGTGTTCTTCCATATGAATGTGTAGCTCAGTCATATGGAATCATATGCTTTCATAGTTTGTTGTTTTGCAAGATCTTTTGTTTTCTCTGCCAAAGAGTTGATGTGAGTTTGAGAGAAAGGAAGGAACATGTAAAGAAGAGGACTGCTTTGCCAAGCTGACTTCTCCAAACAAATGTGTAGGACATAACCTGCACTGATTGGGTTGCAGCAAGCTGTAAGAGAGAGTTTAGAGGAGGAAGAAAGATCTCTCTGCACCCATGAGGCCTCCCTCCCGACACATGAGATTTAAAGCAGTTGTTTGGGAGAGAGAGAGATAAAAATGGAAGAGGATCTGAGAGAGTGTTGACGTCTGTATGCTTGCCTAAATAATCAGTATGCAATACACATGGAAACTGCATTGTCTGCTACTTTATGTCTCTGCAGGTGAGTTGGAGAGGGAGTCCAATCGACTCAGAATTATGATGTTAATAAATATAATATAATATAATATAATATTTATTTGTATCCCACCTCTCGCTTTTTGAGGATGGAGGCAGGTAACAGCATACCAAGTTAGAAAATACAAGAAACCAGAGAGCATTTTCCTGTATTTTCCTATGGCACCATAGGAAAGGCACATTGGTGTTAGTAACAAATAATCCAGAGAGTTGTTGGTGATCTGCTGTAAAAAGAACTAAGAATCTGTTAGATGATCTGAGTAATGAAAACTAGAGATGTATTTCTTGGTAAATTTTATTCTTGCAGAAAATAACAATATGTATTTATAATTTTTGTCCTCCTTGCTGCAAGCAACTCACTGAAAACTGTAGGGTTTTTTTCTCCTTACAGTTCAGGACTCATTCTGTGTAGAAAAAAAAATTGTGAGGAGAATGACACAGAAAAAAGTTTGCTACAAAGAACATTGTGTTTTCTATATACACAAACACACATTTTAAACACAGAATGATTTCCAAATTCTAAAATGTCTAACTGCTTTATCACACTAGGGGCAAACAGGATTTAAATGAGAGTTAAACATGAGTTAAACAGGAAATGTCCTGTGATAAACATAGGACATTGCATGTTTAACTCTTGTTTAACTCTTGTTTAAATCCTGTTTGCCCCCTGCTGCTTTATCACACTAGGGGGCAAACAGGATTTAAACAAGAGTTAAACGAGAGTTAAACAGGAAATGTCCTATGTTTATCAAAAAAAAACACTGTTATTACATGTTATTACATATGTAATAATAATAATAATAATAATAACAACAACAACAACTTTATTTATATACCGCCCTTCCAACGATCAGGGCGGTGCACAACATATACAACATATACATAGTTAAAAACATTCCAATAAAAACAAAACAGTGTAGAGACAGAGCAGTATTAAATATCAATATAACAATAACATATAAGAAGTATGCCAGGCCAGCTCGCAATGCAGGGAGGGGGAGGGGGGAGAAGGGGAGGATCACAGTAGAGGGGGGAGGATATCAGGAGTATGCTTGTCCAAATAAGTATGTTTTTAACCCCTTTTTGAACAAGGTAAGGGAGGCAGCCAGGCGGAGCTCAATGGGCAACGAGTTCCAGAGGCTGGGGGCCAAGATGGAAAACACCCTCTTCATGGTAGTTGATAATTTAGGCCTATGACCTTCAGGACCTTCTGGTGTTATTCTCAGAAGGATAACAAAACTTAGCCCAAGATGCCGGATTAGCCAGACCTTTCCTCTGATCTATCAGATGTGGTTTGTATGTTCTTAAATATTTAATATACACTGATCCAATAACTCCTTTCATTTTAATGAGTATTATGTTGTTATCTTACCATCTGCTGTGCAGCAGACATAGGTGACAGTATGACAAGTTGCATCATGTAAATCCACAGTGGGACACCTTTCAGTGTAGGTTTCATTCAGATGCTTAAAGGGATTTTTCTATAGGTAAATTCCTGCCCTCGTGAGCTGGATTACTTTCTGGCCTAATTTTTCCCCATAGTTGGGGAAGGCTTTAATTGCCTTTGCCTTCTCTGTTGCTGAAATCCAGAAATATTGCATTGCACTTGGCATGTTCCTTTCCTGAGATGAGATTCACAGGGACCTGAGGTAGATGCCATCACCAGTATTACTGTCAGCTCCACTAGCTTCCCTTAGATTTCCTTGGATGTCTTTTTTTTTTTTTCTTGGAACCTAAAAATTCACCTCCAATTTCTCTTGAGGCAAAATGTTGGTGTCAAGTCAACTGAAGATCTATTCCTTGTTCCTTCTTAAACTTCTGTTTCCATGTATTTGTTTTTCTTGCTCCATGAAAAAACCCTCATCACAGCTTGTTAAATTTATTCTGGCATGAACTCTCCCTGATCCCATTCCCCATGGTAATTCACTGAACTTCTATATATTTCTATTTAAATATAATAAAGGGTGGAAAAACAAAATGCATTTCAACAGAACCAGAGTAAGACCTAGATCTTGATTGGAATCCTGTTGATTATATTTATGTGTGTTATTTGAGGTTATGCCCATATGTATTTTGCATCAGCTGTAAGGAGCTATTCACTAGCACCTTATGCTTCATCCAAAATCTCCCCCCTCCAGATGTTTTCCTAAGAATGGCCAGGTGAGAGAAAGAAAGATCATCAAGGAGTGAAAATAGCCTGTCCCACTGCAGTTACCTATATGGAAGAGAGGAATCATGGAATCATAGAGCTGGAAGAGGCCATGCAGGACTACACAATCAAAGCACCTCCAACAGATGGCCATCCAGCCTCTATTTAAAAACCTCTAATGAAAGAGACTCCACCATTCTCCGAGGCAGTGTGTTCCACTTCAAACAGCTCTTACTGTCAGGATATTCTTCCTAATGTTGAGATGGAATCTCTTTTGCTGTAATTTGAATCCATTGCTCCGAGTCCTATTCTCAGAAGCAGCAGGAAACAAGCTTGCTCGATCCTTAATATGACACCCCCTTCAAATACTAAAAAAAGAGCTATCATATCATATCACCTCTTAACTGTCTTTTCTCCAGGCTAAAAATACCCAGCTCCCTAAGCCACTTCTCATAGGAAATAGTTTTCAGAGCTTTAAGCATTTTGATTGCTCTCCTTTGGACATGATTCAGCTTGTCAACTTATTTTGTGAACTGTGATGCCCACATCTGGACACAGAATTCCAAGTGAAGCCTGAGAACACAGTGGTACTATTACTTTGCTTGATCACTGGTGTGGAGAGTTAGTAAGTGATGCATCCCCTGCTGCTAAGTCACCTTCCTTCCTCCCGTCCACCCATGGCCATTTCATAACTGTAGCAGTGGTTCCTTTAATCTTGACTGTTGCTTGAAGGAGAGATGTGGAGCTGTTCTTGTGGATACAGCATCTTGGCTGATCCCCACTGATAATGTAACAAGGCACAATTGAAAATACCATATCACCCTGACCAACTTGACCTCACCTTATTTCACAAGTTTAGCAGGTACAGAATGGATTAGGGTAGGAAACTACCAGGAAATAAGCCGGGGAAATGAGCCATATGGACTTTCAGCTTGCCAAAAGTCCTTCTGGGACTCTCAAAGTGGATTGAGGGGCTCAACAGACTTGAAGCTGCCCTTTTCCTCCTTTACATGCCACAGCCCTGATCTGGCCTTTCCACAGTACACCACAGAAACATTGCCCTAGCCACCTTGGCGATGGCTTTTCACTGCTTCTTGAAAGTGCTGCACTAAAGATGTAGTGTAATGCTGCCAACTGTTTGATCAGGTGGGCAGCGTGGGGCAGAGTCAGGGCAGCTGGTGTACTGACACCATGCCCTCACTCTGCCCTGAGGCTGGCGTATAATGCCAGCGTGTACAGCCTATTTATACATCCCTTCAGCTAGTCCAAATCCACTTATAGGTTACTACTATATATGTGTGCATTCCTCCTTAAATTTAATCCACGTCTACTCCCATAGTCATTATTTCTCCCCATTTCTGAGAGAAATATCCTAACATTTTTTCCAAATCTTCTAGGTACATGTTCAATTTTTTATTTCTCATACTTCTTGTCAGCTTGTCCATTTCAAATAGGTCCATTAAATTAAGTGTCCATTCTTCTGCTGATGGGATGTCTTCTTTTTTCCATTTCCTAATGTAGATAATCCTTGCTGCTGATAAAATATAAAACTAATTTTTACTATATTTCTTTTTCAAGTTCCATATCTATCTCTGGTTTAAGTTCTAAGTTTTCATTTATGACTTTCTTTATTTCAGAGTGTATTTGTATCCAATATTTTTTCGCTTTCTGACATGTCCACCACATATGAAATAACGGACCCTTTTCTTTATGACATTTCCATCATTTGTTATTACAGTAACTGTAGATTTTACACAATCTTTCTGGAGTTAAGTACCACCTGAGGTAAAACTTGCAATAATTTTCCTTTAAATTTTGACAGAGAGTGTAATTTAGGATTATATATAATTATTTGTGATAATGAATGGAAGTCGTTTTACCTTGTAAGTTTAGTTCAGTAAGTTTATAACTGAATAACATCCTATATTTGTAAAGCACTAAGAGGATATGAAGACCTATTTATGTTTTACTATTAGAAATGTTTATACATCATACATAAGTCAGTGGATGTTTTCTTGCATTATTCATTTATTTAAGTATAATTTATTATTCAAAAGTTATCAACACATTGTGTCGGTTAACAGTGCTAGTTTTCTGGACTTAATTTAGCATTGATTATTAGCTGACCATCACCTCCTCATTTTTATATTATTCTGAGAGACAGATGCTGGGGTGTTACATCTACTTTATACACTACCAGGGAATACTAGGTATATCCAGCTACTATTAGGAAAGAATCCTCTAAGAAATCATGTAGAGCTCCTGTCAATGGACTGGCAACGCTGGTCTATGATGTTGGAAGGGGTCACCTTTCACCTAGGTGAAGGCAGCTGATTCATTTTTGCCCTGTGGTCCATGGTGGGGGTATTCCAAGGCAATGTGGTGGCATCAGGAAAGGGGCACCTGGCAGTGGCAGCTCTTTGGCACAGCAATGGGTACACATATGAACACCTCTCTGTTGTTACACCAGTCTGGAGACAGAATTGGGTTGGAATTGTGGGTGGAATATCACAGTGTTGGCCCATGGTTTCCTGCCTGTGCATATAGGATCTGGGTCTGGATTACTGTTTCTTAACAAGTGAAGGATTACAGGGTGCCTCTTCACCTATTTTGCAACTATTTACTAATGTGTGTGTGTGTGTGTGTGAAAAATCTTATTAAGCCATTTCATAAATAATTTGAACCTGGGTGTGTGATATTTTTTCTTGTTGTTTCATTTTTCCTGTTCATATCTTTGCGTATCTTCAAGCTCTTTATTTTTTTAAAAAATAAAATTAATGCAGTACATGGTTGCATGGACATTTTACGGAGATGGAACATATCATATGATCATCAGACTATCTTTGTTTTGGGGAGACAGTTGTCCGAGTGTAGCATCGGTTTTTTTGAGCAATGAAGCTGAAACTCACCACATTTGGGAAAGGAGCTTGTTTTAAATCTCATCTCAAAGAAAAGTAACTTTTCACAAGCCTGAAAATTCAGTTTATAATCTCAGATAGAGAAGAATTCCCTGAAAGCATTATCTCTTCCTAGCTGTTGCCAAATCTCCCAGACTTCTTGGTCACCTTCTGTTACTCAGTAATGGTGAAAGTAGCAGTGAAGGGAAATCTGAAGAGGCTTATCCTTCCTTCTTTAAGTAGTCCATTAGAAAGGTAGACCCCTACCTCCAGGACTACTTCACCTTCTACGTTTGCCACACTGAAAGCTGGAGAGGGCCCCTATATCTTTAATGACAGTGTAGAAAAGAGAATTTTAGTGTGTGTTGCTTGTTATCAGCTTGTGTGATAAGCAATGTCTGCTGAGATTCCATCTTCTATACAACCATTATAAGTCCAGCAACCCTACTCATGATCCTGTACCCAACTCAAGCCTGCAGCAATGGCACCAAGTAAGTAAAAGAAAAAAAAAGCAGCGACCAATCATTATTTACTCTGTATCTTTTTA
The DNA here is from genome assembly GCA_034509955.1 of Urosaurus nigricauda. Lineage (NCBI taxonomy): Eukaryota > Metazoa > Chordata > Lepidosauria > Squamata > Phrynosomatidae > Urosaurus > Urosaurus nigricauda. The sequence continues at coordinate 244,690,845 of JAOEGL010000004.1, read as the reverse complement.
TTCTGCTGTACCCTGCTCCGAGTATTTTATTAGAGGAGCGGGCTATAAATAAACATTATTATTATTATTATTATTATTATTATTATTGAAAACTCACTGAAACCCCACAGCAAAAGGTGAGTTTTTGAAAGGCAGGTTAAAGAGAGGAAGCCCCAAATTAGGTATAGGCATCATGAAAACAACCCAGACCTGATTTGGGATTTTGGCCCTGTGTTGTGTGATCAAAACACATCAAACTTGGGGGGAATATGGGGCAAAACACACATGTGAACAATGTGTCAACTCACCATTACATATGTGTTAACTCACCATTCAATAATTTCATTTAATGAGCCTACTGTATTTGAATTATCAATATGATTCAGACCATTATTACTTCTATTTATTTCTTACATTTTACACCTTACCATTTTTCCTATACCAAAGTTGTGAAGAATCATTGTGGATTCTTGGGAAAATGGCTTATTCCCTGGTAGTAAATGTCTCTCATATCAGATGTGCTCTGAATTGTAGTCTAAAATTTAAAGGAACTATCAAAGGTTCTGAGCCCTACCACCAAAATAAATTCATCAGCTGGATAGCATTGGGGGGAAAACAAGGTGGATTCCTCTCCCAACTAACATGGAAGCCACCATCCACCATAAACTCAACTCTAGTCCCACGGCATTCCAATGAAAACAAGGCAAACCATGCCTATTTCTGTGCTCTATATCACTCAGCCTGTATTTTCTTTCTTGCTCTATGCCTTTCTTCCTGTATGTGGTGTTGGGTTTGAGATGAAAGGAAAACATGACTGAACACTTCCTTCCTTTGACTCTTCCAGAAGGAGCTGTCAGGAAAGGAACCTGATGCATTATGAATTCACTCTATACAGAAGGGGAAATTCATATCTCCTATAAATTATTGTCATGCAAATTAACTACTTGTTTTGTAAATAGTGCTCTAATTGTCAAAGAGGAAGCCAGCCATGGTAGGCACAATGGGACTATGCTTATACCAAGATGTAAACAAGGATATAAAAGACAGATCAAAACACTTTGTAAGTTACATGGGATCTAATAACAGGAGGAATTGGGCTCATTATAGAAAGAGGAGGAAATAAAAAAGGAATCACGTGAACAGCAGGGGGAAACACAACCCTTCATCTCTTTGAATAACACAAGGCACTAAACAAATAACACTATAGATGGTAAACAATGATAAGATAAAAAGATTATTCTCGAAAGGTTTATGAGAACAATTGAATACAATGGAGTTAGGAATGGAAAAAAATATTAAATAATTACTCATGTGTCACAAAAAAAAAAAAAAGAAAAGAAAAAGAAAAAAGAAAAAGGAAGGGGGGGGTTACAATGTAGGTGTCCAAAGATTAGTCCTTAAAGAAGTATAAGAAGTCAAAGTCAAAGAAGACTGGCTTTGAAATTTTGACACTGACAGGTAGCTCAATCCTGCTGGGGACAAGCTGGAGGCAGAGAAAGAACACAAAAGGAGAAAAGTGGCACCAACTTCAGACAGTCATCTAAATTCACCATGACTTGCCTGGGTAAACTGCAATTAAGGTTATGGGCTATGACAATTAGAGTCATCCATGTCAATAGGGTAATGAATCTGTTCTGTGTTTAAGTGCAAATTTTAAAGGAATAATCCAAGGCACTGAACCTGTTTATGGAAGAAAGATTAGCATCTTTAAAATTTGGATTAAAAACCTGAGTGCAGTTACTACCCAACTGACATTGAAGCCACCACCTTCCAGAGATGATAGAATAGAGTTGGAAGAGTTCACAAGGCCTATCCAAGCCACCTCCATGCCATGCATGAATATAAAAATATAGCTATCCAAGAGATGGCCACCGAACTTCTACCTAAAGACCTCTACCACCCTCTATGGTAGTATATTCCACTAAAAGTTGACAAACATTACCCTTTTCATAGATGATGGAATAATTATTGCCCAGTCAGCCTGACATCAATACTAAGAAAGATTCTAGAGTAGATAATTAAACAGGTAGCCTGTAAACACTTGGAACAGAATGCCATGATCACTAAAAGTCTTCAAGTTAAGACAAACTAATCTTTTGTTTTGTTTTGTTTGTGATAAAATTACTAGCTTGGTAGATGCAAGGAATGTTGTGGATGTAGCACATCTCAATTTCAGTAAGGCCTTTGACAAGGTCCCTCATTATATCCTTAGAAAAAAATCTAATAAAATATGGGCTAGACAATGTGACTGTTAGGTGGATTTGGTTAACTGACTGAACCCAAAGGGTACTAAAAATGACTCGCCTTCATCCTGGAGAGAGGTGACTAGCAGGGTGTCACAAGGTTCTGCCCTGGGAACAGTGCTATTCAACACCTTTATCAATAATGATAAAGGTTGATGGAATAGAGGGCACCCTTATCAAATGTGCAGATGACATGAAATTAAGAGGGGTGGCTAATGAACCAGAGGACAGGATAAAATTCAAAATGACCTTAACAGATTAGAAAGCTGGGCCAAAACTTAACAAAATGAATTTCAACAGGGAGAAATGTAGGTGATTACATTCGGGAAATTAAAAAAGAAAGAAAGAAATACACAGATATAGGATTAGTGACACTTGACAGTAGTACATGCAAAAAAGGATCTAGGAGTCTCAGTGGACCTCAAACTGAACATGAGCCAGCAATGTGATGTGGCAGCTAAGAAAGCCAATGCAATTCTAGGCTGCATCAATAGGAATATAGTGTCTAGATCAAGGGAAGGAAGAGTATGAATCCCATTGTGGGAGAAAGATGAGATACAAATCCTAGAAATAAATAAATAAATAAATAAATAGTCCCACTCTATTCTGCTTTGGTCAGACTTCACTTTGTGTCCATTTCTGGTCACCACAACTCCAGAAGGATGTTGAGAAGCTGGAGTGTATCAAGAGGAGAGTGACCAATATGGTGAAAAGTCTGGAAACCATGCCCTATAATGATTGACTTAGGGAGCTGGATACATTTAGCCTGACAAAGAGAATGTTAAGCAGTGACATGACAGGTATGTTTAAATATTTGCAGAGGTGTCATATTGAGGACGACACAATCTTGTTTTCAGCTTCTCCAGAGGCTAGGACATGGAACAATCGATTCAAACTACAGGAAAATAGATTCCACCTAAATATTCGGAGCTCTTTCCTTCATCAGTTTCTTCTCATATGTAGAGAAGCAGGTGGCTAACCTGAAAGGTCAAGGAAGGTGAGAAAGAAAGTATGATAAGTGAAACTGACTATTAAATTGGGACTTTTTGTTGTTGCAAACTTAACTGATTTTTAAAATTTATTTATCTGTCAACCCTTTGCCGTAACACGAAAATACAAAGTACTCCTGATAGATGGCCATCCAACCTCTGTTTAAAAACCTCATATGAAGGAGACTCCACTACACTCTGAAGCAGAATATTCCACTGTCGAACAGCTCTTATAGTTACGGTTCTTGATAGAGTCAGCGTGATGTAGTGGTTTAAGTGTTGGACTATGACCATTTTTGACTTCACAGACCTTGGGAAGATAATGCCCAGGATGTTGAATCAACTGTAGGCAAATCCTGTTGATTCAATAGCTCTAGTAGGAGCTGGGACTAACAATAGGCTTTAGATCCCGGCAAAATGCTGACACTTGTGTTACCCCATTTGTGCAACCATTAATTGATTCCATCTGTTGCACAATGGCCAAACAAGTACTTTTTTCTTTTGAAGTCTCTTACATAGAGAACTCCTAAACTAAAATGACTTTGGTGGGGAAACAACCACCATAACAACACAGGATGCTAGGTTGTTAAGGTGACCGAAGAGAGAATAATGGGAACAACAAGAAGGAAATGTCTGTGAAAGCTGCAGTCAAATGTATGGTTCCAGTGGAGAAAATAAACACGGCACCGGCTTTGAGTGCTAGAGGAGTATAATATAAATCTTAGGGGGAGGTATTACTGCTATGTAAGGCTCTAGTTATACCTCAGCCAGGCCATTTTTGACAGCATTTGTCACAATACCTCAGCGAGAACATAATTGCCCTTGAGCTTGTAAAGAGCGGAACAGCAGGACTAATATCCTTCGAGATGTGTCATAGAGGAAGGTTAAAGAAATGCTCTTTAATGCACCCAGCAAGAGAGACTTTGCAATATATCCACCGAAGTCACTTTGTCTTGGCTGAGGTGAAGAATTTGAAAGAGGATCATTGTGGGGTGGGCAGGAAATATCATCTGGGGATATGTCTTTGCAAGGATGTTTCTCTGCATCTTAATTTACTTTTCTTTCTTTTCTTTTTTTTAAAAAAATCCCCCTCATACTTAACAAAAGAGATTCTATCCATGTTTGATCTGTAAAATGTGAAAATGCAAGGAGCTGTTCATTTGACAGTTGGCTTGTGGCACACACATTTTGTCATTCCTTTGTCCTCATCTGTCAGAGCCAGGCCTAACATTATGTACACTCTGGCTGCTACTTTGAACAACAGATTTGGTGTGCCAGGAAATTGTTAGCTATTTACTCTGTAATTATTATAATTTTTGTGACCAGGGATGGGTGACATACTTGAGTGATTTCCCCCCCCCCTCAAATGGTGTAATAATTTGGCAGCCTTTGGGTTAGGCATATGAAGTTTTACAAAATCAGTTGTTCTTAAATGTACATTACTAATAGCTAGCTTATCAGATTTCTTGCCTCTACTGTGAGAACAAGAAAAGAAATGTTCCTCTTTTTTCTGTTGAAGTGCAAAATATGTCCACGCACAACCAGTTTTTTTTTCCAAAGCAGATGCAGAAAGAGAGCAAGAAAAACTTACTGATTTGTCAAAAATAGGCAATCAACCCATGCACTATGCCCAATTTTTAATTGATTAATGGAACAAAGCAGTGGCTATTATAGTTTTAGACATTTTGCAACAAAATCATTCTCAAAATGCAAAAAATATTTATGAAACCAGTAGAAAGAATGAGAATGAGAATGAGAATTTGAAGTATGTCCCTAGAACTGGCACTCAAAGTGGCTTATAAAAATTAAAACATATTCATTATTCAAGAATATGTATATATATATATGGGGGGGGGGGAGGTCAAAACAGATGAATAGTTTTTGTTAAAAAGAAATCAATAGATTTTTAAAATTAAAACATTTCTATGAAATGGCATGCAATAAAAACAGTAAATCACAATATTGAAAACATTTTTTAAATTGAGACCCAGGTCCCAAAATGCCAGTTGGAATCAAAAGCTTTGAAGAAGGTACAACTATATGTGAAATGGTTAGTCTTGTGAAAGTGGCTGTAACTTGAATACATGATTTACATAATAGTAAACACACACACACACACACACAAAATCCCCTGCATAGGAGAATTCACATAGTTGATTCCAGGCAAGCCTTTCTGCATGGAAACCTTCTTCTTTGCTCAGAAAACAACTACAACAAATGCACTTTTTTTTTTACACAGAAAACATGATTGGCCATAATCCAGTGGCATATACAGGAATATGTCTGTGTATATTTTCCTCAGTTTGTTGTGAGGAAGGATGGAGATTGGGCAGAAAGCAAGCCCTTGAGCAGTGAGTGTGGATATATACAAGTAGAAAATATTTTATCCCAAATTTTTTGAAAGTATTTGGTTAGAAGAATGAAAAAACAAACAAAACAATGGCTGGTTTCCATATGCAGAATTAATCTACTCTAAGTTTTGTTCTAAACTTTAAAGAAATGATCTCAGCTCTTGAACAATATCACCAAATAGATTAGCCACCTTGAAGAGCATATTTACCACACATTGGGTATCAAAGCTGCTGGCTGTCATTGTGTACTCTCAACACCATGTTGTGGTGTACAGTAGAGAAACAAACAAGGATGCTAAAAAGTAGAATGCTAAACATTGTGGCTACTTCCACCCATGGGTGCTTGTGATTCCATTGGATACTCAAGGCACTACTCTAAGATCTTTAAATATAGCTTGCATCCAAGCTACTAGCCACCTTGGTCAGCGGGGCTTATAGGAAGGTGTTTCTGGAAGCTGACACAGACTTTCCCCCCTTACCCCCCACCCCATCAATGAATTCACATATGGTGCTATAGCTAGAAATATACCTTTAGCAGCAACAGTCAGCCAATCAATTCTCTTCCGTCTTCCATGCTGTCTTGAGGATGCTTATTAAACTATTCTGGGAGATCTAGAGGCTATTGATCCAAGATGGACATATAAACAAAGACCCTGGAATGCAACTGGATTTGACTATCCCCCAGTGTTTTCTGTTTCTTCTAGCTGAGTGAAAGCTTCTTGCACTTGGCCAAACATACTAGATTTTGCTCAGCCTGTCTCTGAAAGTACAAGGGGAAATTTGAACAGAGAAAGCTGAGTGATGCTCATTTGAAAATCTAACACATCCAGGCACGCAACTGATAAAACACTCTGGCTGCAACAACTATATAGAAACGCATGTCCAGTTCATTCATATATATATACTCCCTCTGTGGAAAACCAATTTTATACACTTTTTTAAAAAAATCAATGCATCTGAATTTGCTTGACAGAACAAACATGTCAGCTTGTTTCTGCAGAAGTTTTAGTAGTTCTCCACCTCACCATAACTGGTAGAAATGAAGACACATCACATTGGGTTGGATGCATTTGGTTCTTTTTAATTTCTTGCTCACCAATACAAAGCAGAAGAGATTAGTATAAGTACAAATAAAGGCTTTTACATAAGATAATAATAGTCACTTCACCACAGGAAGCCTTTCTAAAGGGTTAAAAAGATGGTTGCTTTAGGATGCTCTTTTGTGCTTTGAACAGGACATCTGGAAGTCTAAATCAAAAGAAATGATTCTTAAGGAGGGTAAAGATTTTCAGAGGTTTGCTTATACAGTGGTTCCCCGGGTTACGAAGGTAATCCGTTCTGGGATTACCTTCATAACCCGGAAGTCGTTCGTAACCCGGGGGACCGCTTTAACCAATGCACAGCACTCCGGAAGCACGCTGTTTTAAAGCGTCTGGGTTGCAAATTTTTTTTCGCAACCCAAGGTTTTTTTCGTTGGCTGGGGCTGGCGGTTTTGGGTCCCGGGGATTTCGGATCCCGAGGGATTCGTATCCCGGGGGACCACTGTACACAACTTAGGGTCAGATTTAATTAAGAGAAATGCAGCCATAGTGGTTGGAGAAAATGAGTTTTATTTAGAGCCAATGTGGTATAGTGGTTTGAGCATTCAAGTAGGACTCTAAAGCCCAGGGTTCAAATCCCAGCTTGGTCATGGAAACCTATTGGGGTTTGAAATAGCACTCATGTGAGTGATCACAAATATGTACCCTGTATGATGAAAAGGTTGCACCCCATGATCATGATCACTTTAAAAATACCTGTGCTAATAGTTTCCTTTAGGTCATGACCAGCGTGAAAAACAAACATTAGGACACAGGTACTCAATGGAAATGTATTCAATATGCTATGTTTTAAGGATTAAAATCAAAATTCCAGTTTAGTGTTAGCATTGAGCCCTTAATGTGTGAGGAAAAACACCAAGGGGTGACCTTTGGCAAGTCACACTCTCTCAGCCTCAGGAAAGAGCAATGGCAAACCTCCTCTGAACAAACCCTGTTAAGAAAACCCTATGATACATTCACTTTAGGGTCACCATGAGTCAGAAACACCTTGAAGGAACAACAAAGATGATGACCATATCATTTAAAAAGTGCATAAATGACTGTTTTGTGTTGCTTTCCAAGCTTCCTCTTTGACCATGGATTGTTATACATGGTCATTGATAATCAATAGTCAGGAACCAGGGAAGAATTTTCCACTTCCCTTTTCTTTCCTCACATCCTTTGCCAAAAGCTACTGTAAAAAATCCCTTTTCAAATTAAGAAGCTGATGGAGGTCAGTGGTTGATGTGGATTCTCTATTCACTCTGGTATTTAGTTTGAAATTCATAGAATATCAAAGACCCTTAATTTAGTTTGCAGATAGTGTTCAGCACCCTCTATAGTTCCTTTAAACTCTAGATGAAAACCTGGAGTGGATTCACCATTCCACCAACCAGTGGGTACCCTTGAAATGAAGAATAAAGTAAATCTGGGACACAGGCTGAAATTCTATTGGAATCCTTTGTGTGGGTAAGTTTCCCTTACAGAAATGGCTGGATGTTTTAGTCTGATACTGGATATCTAAACTGGGTTCAGATTTGCAGACGTGGTGCTCCATGCATGGAGCCATTATCACTTCCTATGTGCATGTTACTCTGCAGGCATATGGAGATGCCCCCATGTATCTACACGTGGATATGGATGCACATTCATAAATGCATTCAGTTGCACACTTGGATGTGTGCTGTTGGGATATGTTCCTTTATTAATTTCATTCTCATGGAAAAGAATGAATAATTCAATCAATTTTCTCCTCACTGCAAGAAAGCCTTCAAAGCATGTACAGTTTTAGCAGTTAGGAATATATTCTTCTCTAAAATATTATGGGTGGCATCCTGTTCAGTATTTATCAAATTGTAAGCCTGTTTCATGTTGTCATATTTTTTTAGACTCATGTTTATCATTGTTCATGATTAAACATTACCCCAAAAATCAACCTTATAAGCCAGATATGGGCCCAACTAAAGGGTTTCTTAAGTGTGACATATTGGGGCACTATGAAATGATTACTGCAGAGCTGTCCTGGTCTCAGGGTACATTGGCATAAAGATCATAGAATCTTAGAATTAGAAGAGGCCACAAGGGATATCCAGTCTTAGTGCCATGCAGGGAGACACATTCAAAGCACAGATGACCATCCAGCCTGTTTAAAAACCTCCACAGAAGGAGACTCCTCTGTTTAAAAACCTCCACAGAAGGAGACTCCTTTACACTCTGAAGCAGCGTCTTCCACTGTCCACCTCCATCTGGAAGTTCTTCCTAATGTTTAGGTGGAATCTCTATTCCTGTGGTTTAAATCCATTGCTCCCTGTCTCTGGAACAGCAGAAAATATCTTCCATCATCAATATGATACTCCTTCAAATATTTAAACATGAGCATCATGCCAACTCTTTACCTTCTCTTCTCCAGACTAAACATACCCAGCTCCCTAAATCACTTCTCATAGTGTATAGTTTTCATATCTTTTATCATTTTAGTCACCCTTCTGTGGACACATTCCAGCTTGTCAACATCCCTATTGAATTGTGGAAAGAACTTGAAGACAAACAACAACAACAACAACAATTGACATTCCACATCTGCTTAATGTTGCAACAGGCTAGCACAATTACTGTTCTGTAATTTGTGGGGGGCGAGTGGGTGATTTCATGAATTCAGTACAGTCTTTGAGTTACCTAACATTGATTCATTTCCCCCCAATAGGTATTTGGTGACCACATGCATTGGTGAACAGAGTGATCAGTATGGTTTTATGTTAAGCTATCAACAAGCCTAGTTCATAAAAGACTACTGTAAATGGTGGTTTAATCAGCAGTGAGGGAAAGCTTAAATTCCTTTCAGAATATATGCTTGCAAACAATGGTCAGAGCAACTTTAAGAGAGAGGAAAAAACAAGTCCTGTTGATAAGAATTAAGCAGCAGTGGGGGATAACTGTCTGTCTCCTCAAGGCTACTGACATCAGCTAATATCTTCCTGGATTCCTTGGCTGGGTCTGCTTGATAAGAGTGCTTGAAATACTAAAAACTATGATCTTGTACTTAAAAAAAAGGTCAAAGCAGCTATCTTTAGTAACATTTTCAAGGCTTGAACTATTGTCTCTGAAGAGAGAATTAAATGCCATTTGCAAATATATATTTTCTGATTCATCCAAAAGTGTCAACATCGCTTATTCTGATAATTTCGAATACTTGTTTCAAAGGAAGTCTAGGTAGAGATGTAATTCTTCACACAAGTATGTTATGTGCATTGCCGTGGATTTTGGCACATTTGCATCAACTTTTAATTGTCTTCACTTTCCTGTACAAATTGGCATCTATTCACATTATTTTTCCAACCTCTGCTGAAAATGTACATCTATCTATATCCATGTGAATAATCCTTGCAGACACTTCAATAAAACTGGAAAGCCATTTTTCTGCAGAGTTTCTGTGGAGTTTCACCCATACTCCTCTGAATCGCATATGGCAAGATCACGTTGTATTTGAATAGAACTGAGGAGTATTTTCCTCATATAGGCAAGTTCCAGGTTTCTTCTCAAAAGAAACAATGAGTAATTTTCTTCACATTGCAAGAAAGTCTTCAAAACAGTTTTGAAGCCTTCTAACAATTTGGGACTTATTTTGCACAAAATTCAAACATAGTTGTTTGCTGCAGAAATATTTTTTCAATGCAGAAGTTGTTGTTTCCTATGTGAAAAATAATATTTCTATGCATAGATATTATTTTCTGTATAGATGAAACTAAGAAAACTCAGCAGAAAATTCATAGCACATGACAATTTTGGTTAGAACAAGTCCCAAAGTGGGAAGATTGATGTCGATCCAGGACTTGTCTTATTATTATTATTATTATTATTATTATTATTATTTCTATGTCCCGCCTTTCCATCAGATCAAGGCAGGATTACAGCAATGAAATACACACAATACAATTGATAGAATAATAAAAATAAAAACCTAATACATTAACATGTGAACACAATACAATATCAATAAATAGTTCACAGTATCACCTATGCATAACATCAATTTAACTCATGCAATACAATATCAATGGGCAACCCACAATATAAACATGGTCAATTAAAGTTACAACACAATTACAATAAGCATAGGTCAATCAGTTAGAAATCCTCAAGTCCTCCGCAGGGCAGGAAAGGTGTTCCAGCGCTTTCGCTGTTGGGGGGGGGGAGTCCGGCAGGCCGGCATTTTATGGAGCGTCGCTCCCACCAGCACTCCACCCCTCCCAAAGTCCTCCGCAGGCGGCAAAAGGTGTTCTGACATTTTTTTTGGGGGGGGGGGAGTCCGGCAGGCTGGTATTTTATGTAGCGCTGCTCCCAAAGTCCCCTCCCAAAGTCCTCCACAGGCAGCAAAAGGTGTTCCGGCACTGGCGCTAAATAGCCCAGATGTTCTGGCCTCTCCTCCTCCTCTCTCAGGACGCTGCTTCTCTGTGAGGGAAAGGGTGGCTGGGGGGGGGGCTAAAATAACCCAGGTGGTCTGGCCTCTCCTCTTCCTCTCCCAGGTCGCTGCTGCTCTGTGAGGGAAATGTTGGCTGAGAGGGCTAAAATAGCCCAGGTGGTACGGCATCTCCTCTTCCTCTCCCAGGACGCTGCTGCTCTCAACATTTTGGTTTCTCAACATTTGTTAAACAATTTTCTAGATATTTTTGAATATTCATTCTATCTCTAAGACTAGGATTTCCCAGTTTCCATACAGTTCTTGAAAATCAGATACAGTTCTTGAAAATTGGCCTCTGTGGGATGGATGGGGAATGGAACAGGGATTTCCAGTGGCATTGGCAGCATTCTCCCATGAGGTAATATGCATCTTTTCCCTGTTCCATTCCCTTCTTGCCTCCTTTTGTCCCACTCTGGGCCCATTCCCCAGGTCCCATGCAATAAGGTCTGCATCTGGGGGTTCTGGAAAGGTAGACATATAGGAGAAGGAGAGAGACTGAGAAGGAAGAGTCTGTTTTCCATGTTTTTTGGGAAAAGCCCCACCGGAGCCTAAAACAGCCTGTGTAGCAGGGGGAGGGGTGTGGAAAAATTGCTCTCTACATCTATTAGGCTTCATCCACACTGCATAAAGAATCTAGCTTGACACCACAATACTATGAAATTCTGGGAAGTGTAGTTTTGTCAGAGAATTCTGGTGCCATAATAAAATTCCCAGAACACTATAGCACTGAGCGATGGTAGCAAAAGTGATGTCGGCCTGGGTTATTTCTGCAGACTAGAATCAACCTTAGAGGTATTTTGATCTTTAAAAATGATGGATCTGGCAGGCTTCTGGGGCTATGCACTTTCCCAATACCATGTTTAGAATTGATGCTGTTTCCACGGAGAGCTGATGCTATTTAGGCCACAAATGACAGCTGTCTTTTGTCCATCAATAAATAATCTGAAAGCAGAGCACAGGTCTCACATGTAAAAGCTTAAGCACAATGGCATCATTACCTGAGCAAAAAAAGGTTTGATGATGAAGGTAATTGGGGGCCAACAGTTCGCTTCATGCTGGGATAGATGCTATCTATCTTTTAACCCTAAGGAACTGGACCTAAGAAGCCTCTGAGATGATGGTGTCATAGTTCAAGGAGGGATCTAGCCTCTTAACAGCTCATTCCATGAAGATGTCTTCCTATGGTTTTTAAACAGTGGGACCATTGATAGCTTAGCTGAAACATTCAATGACCGAGCCAAATTTGTTCTGTGCTTATTTCTGAAGGACTGGTAATACTTAGTCCAAGGTTAATGTAATATTTCTCTTCCTTTTTTGCTCATTTAGCAATTCTCATCATGAAGCCAACATTTATTTTTAAAATTTTATAGCAGTTCACTCATGTATTATTGCAAATTGGATCTCCAAGACTGTTATCTTGTACACCTCATTTAACTGCAATTAAACTTTTGGTGCCTTTGTGTTCAATAATATATTAATGGATGGTTTAATAGATGCTCTGTCATTACAATCTGCAATGCAAAGTTCTCATATAATCAATGAGAATAATAATAATGGTAAAATCATGAAATTGCCATCATAACAAGACATTAGGCTTCAAAAATGTTCCAACAAAGACAGTGCAATTGTGATGACTAATACTGGCTCTTTTTTTTTGTGACATCTTACAGTGGTCTTGATTATAAAGATTACTAACATTTCATAGCAACTTTGCAATGACCTTTGTTTGCATCATGAAAACAATAGCCACCCCCCCCCCCCACACACACACACTACTGGGCATCACTTTGCATGCAATTGAAAGAAAATTATATGAGATGAAATACACCTTGTAGGAGAAAGCCACAGATTGAGCATTGAGCCATAGCAGTTAAAATGGTATCAAACTGGACCATTTCTGCAGTGCAAATGAAGTCTACATGTTTGGGACAGGGTTCCCCTTAGTTAATTCCTTCAATGTCTGCGGGGGGGGGGCAGATTCAATTCTGTCCTCCCATGGTTTGGATGAAACTGGCCATGCCTTTCTAGATGACCACTTTGCAGACAAAATACTGGTCAAAATAGGAGTTTGGATTGATCCAGTAGGATGCTGTCTGAGTTCTAATAGAATTATTGAATCATAGAGTTGGAAGAGACCACAAGGGCCATCCAGTCCAAACTCCTGCCATTCAGGAACCCTCAATCAAAACATTCCTGACAGATAGCCATCCAGTCTCTATTTAAAGACTTCCAAGGAAGGAGACTCCACACTTTCTGAGGGAGTGTGTTCCACTGTCAAACAGGTCCTACTGTCAAGAAGTTCCTCCTAATGTTTAGGTGGAATCTCTTTTCCTGTAGCTTGTATCCATTGTACTTGGTCCTATACTCTGGAGCAGCAGTAGACATACTTACTCCCTCCTCAATATGACATCCCTTCAAATATTTAAACAGGGCTATCATATCATTTCTTAAGCTTTTCTTCTTCAGGTTAAACATACCCAGCTCCCCAAGTTGCCTTGTGGAACCCACATTTTACAAGCTTGTTTGCAAGAATGTTATGGGTAGCCTTGTCAAAAGCCTTAATGAAACCAAGATATTCTATGTCCACAGAATTTTTTTTATCTATCAAGCCGGTAATTTTATTTTAAGAGATCAGGTTTGTCTGGCATGACTTGTTTCTCTGAAGCCCATGTTGATTTATTGTAATTATGGAATTGCCTTCTAAATGTTCACAGACTCTTTGTTTAATGATCTGCTCTATAATCTTTCCTGGTATTGATGTCAGATTAACTGGATGATCATTGTTGGGATCCTCTTTTTTCCCCTTTTTGAAGATGGGGACAACGTTTACCCTCCTCCAGTCTGCTGCGCCTTTTCCTGTTCTCCCGGAATTCTCAACAATTATTGCCAATGGTTCTGATATTACATTTGCCAGTTCTTTTAGTACCCTTGAATGTAGTTCATCTGGTCCTTGAGACTTAAATTCATTTAGATTAGCCAGATATTCCTGTACTATATCTTTACTTGTTCCTTGCTGCATTTCCCCTATTGTGTCCTCGGCTCCATTTTCCTTAGTTTGAGCACCTTTTTCATTTTGTGGCAAGACTGAGTAGTTCTGCCTTTTCTCTGTCCTGTGTTAGCATTTTGCCATATTCTCCATGCAGTGGCCCTACCATTTCCTTCTTCTTCCTTTTGCTTTTTGTTTAGACAAACTCCAGGAGAACATTATCATTCCCACCTAAGGATCCCACTACTTGAACACCATTTACCGGTTCATCCCTGTTAGTTAGGATGAGATCTAAAATAGCTGATTGTCTTGTTGCATCTTCCACCTTTCAGACAGTGAAATTGTCTTTGAGTCAAGAGAGGGATTTGCTAGATTTTAAAGCTTTGACTGAGATTAACTTCCTTCAAATATCAGGATTGTTGAAGTCATCCTTCACTACTATGTCTTTCCTTTCTGAGTGTTTGGTCACCTGTTCTAGAAAGACATCACCCAATTGATCAGTCTGAGCTGGGGGTCTGTAGTACACTCCCATAAGAACATCGCTCTTGTTTCCCCCCACTTTAACTTTTATCCAATGCTCACCTCTTTTCCTTTATTTTCCATCAACAGCTCTTTTTCTCTCACACACCTCATTCCCCATGCTATTTTACATTTCATATCAAAATATGCTCACTTGCACAAAACCAACCACAACCATCGAGAACCAAACTTACATTTGTTGTATAAGGCCACTCTCCTCACAGGCTGTAAAACTGTGAATAGGGGCATTTCGGCATTTCAGGTGTAGTGGAAGATCAGGATAAGTGCTAGTAATGACTGCTGAAAAATGCAGGATTTTAATATACATATGACTGGGTAGCAGCATGCTCTCTCCTCTCAGTGAAAAATAACAACAGACAGAAGTTGCTGTCTTTAATGTTAACAATTAAAATGGAATTTTCCTCTATAGTGACTGATAGTGAACATTAAAAATTGCATCGCCTACTTGCAGCATGAATTGATACAGTCCAAATTTTTTACTGTTTCAGGATTTAGCCACCTCATTCTGCTGCATGTGTAGCCCAGACTTATGCTAGATTGCTACAAGAGTATTCCAATTTGGGGGCAGGATTACATGCCAATCCAGGGCCCGCTCACACTATTCTCAAACAGGGGGATGGGCCCCCCAGGATGGTCACAAGTTTGTTCAATGGGAGGCATGAGACTTGAAATCTCGATCTCTCCTTCTCCACCTCTTCAAAAACTTCTTTAAGTGTAAAATTTACACATTTTGCAGTTAAATAATGGATTTACTTAAATAATACTGTTCTAATTTGAACAATGCTATTTCCTTGTAAACTGTTAAAATAGGAATATACATGAATGTGTGACTAAAAACATGCACACTAAATATACAAAATATTTTTATTCATACACCGCATCAAATGTGGGTGGGCACTTCATCAGCATGTTGATACAAAAGGTAAAAAGTTTGAGAACCACCGCACCACACAATTATAGCACAATGAGTATGATTCTACTTCCATGGTGGTGTCCAGTGGAATCCTAGGATATGTAGTTTGATGAGGCCTTAGACCTCTCTGGCTGAGATTTCTAACAATCCCTCCCTTAAATACAATTACAAGGATTTCAAAAGAAGTTGCCATGGCAGTTAAAATGAAAGCAGAACATTATATTAGTGTGATGTAAATGGACCATTTCAGAAGTGTAGAAGTTGATCCATGCCACTGAAAAGAGATACCTTGAATGTTCCTATAGTTCTAGGCGTGAATGTTCCTATTGTCCCTACCTGCATCTCTGAAGCTGATACTGGGCATAAACAATTGCAGCTTAAATAACTTGGGTGTCCTTTTGTAATGTATCTCTGATAGACTTTCAGTCAGTTTTGATTTCTTATCTTGATGCTAGGCTATGGAATCCACAGTGGTGTACAGAAGATGTACTGCAGCGTGTCAAAAAATTAAGACATAGTCCTGACTTTATTGAAGAAGACAATTACGCAGGACATGCCACAGTTAATTTTTCCTCTTCCCAGCCAGCTACAGCTTACCTGAGAAACCTGAGGCTAGAGCTGGCCTGATTTTGTCAAGTGAGAGGATCGCTGTTCTTAGTCACATTTAGTCTGGAGATAGACATAACGTCAGAGCTACCAATTTTGCTACCCCAAAACAACAGGTGATGGTGGGGTGATGGCCATGTGGAAATGACAAAGCATGCTGACTGAATGGAAGAACATAAAGCAAGTGGGCATCACTGCAGACACTGTTGGACTCCAGCTCCTAGCATCCCTTCAGCATTGAGTTTGCTGGTTAGAGCGTCTGACAACCTCAGGAGAGCTGCTTGATTCCCATCATCAACATAAAGCCATAAGAAAAGTCTTTCTGGATAAGACCAAAGACATAGTTCAGAGAAATCCCCATGGGTGATGTTTAGAACCCCTGGGTACACCTTAAAAGATGACTGAGAACTGTCTGTCAGGATGTTTTTCCTTTCATTGTACCATCATCTCTCTGAGAGTTGACACTGGAAATGCAACAACAATGAAAGCTCAAAGATTAAAATGTGTCTTAGAGAGAGCAACAGGGAAATGGCTAAACAGTTTTTCAGTGACCTAAGCTGCCCCTTCCACCAGTCTGTTTCACCCGTTACCCTCCTTTATATGATCTCACTGCTACAAAAGCAAAAATAGGTTATACATTTGTCGTCTCCTATCCTTGATTAGTCTATCTTAGCTCAGTACCATACTCTCCAATGTTTTGAGGATGAAAACTGGGGCACATGTGGATAGAGTGGGGTGAAGATTGCAAAAAGATATTAATGAGGAAGAACACACAAGCAAGAAGAAGCTGCAGCAGCTTGCTTTTCCCTGAGCCTACTGGGAATGACAAGAGTGCACTCCCTCCCACTTGTACAGAATTAATTGAGTGGAAACTGCTTGTGCATTTTGAACTTCATTTGTACCGATGGAAGTAAGCTTCAGAAAGCAAGCTGAGGTCATTCAAGATGAGAACTGTGTTTAAATTTTAAATAGACCAGATCCTAAATTTATGTGCATCAGTCAAAATGCAATCCAAGATACTTTAGAGGGTTAGAGGCTGACATGCACATTGGAGATTCTCTGGGGAAAGCTAGTCACTCTGAAATCTGACTGATCAAGTGGACCAGTATCACAAGACTCATCCCCAGCATTAAAACCTGCTAATGAAGTCATAATCCAAGTGTACCGGTAAGTAGTTGTGGTATCTCCATAATGCTTCCAGAACCTCCAGAATTCCATTTCCTTGTAGGTTCAGCAGCCACAGCTTTACCTCTCTTTGGAAGAGCAGGGAATACATTTTCAATAGATATTATTAGAGAGCCAGCATGGTGTAGTGGTTTGAGGGCTGGACTACAATTCTGGAGATCAAGATTCACTTTCATGCTTGGCCTACTGGGTGACATTTGCCAAGTCACCCTCTCTCAGTCAGACAAAGGTAAGGAAAACCCCCTTCTTATCAAATCAGCCAAGAAAACCCCATGATAGGTTGATCTTAGTTTAGCCATAAGTCAAAAATGACTTGAAGGTACACAACAACAGTTGTTATTGATGAAAATCAATTATATTTGTGTTATTGACTGTTTTGCTTGTGGCAGTATTTTATGTTTTGCCCAGCTGTTGCTTGAAGCTTTTTGTTTAGACATTTTATCTATTGCTTTATAGACTTATTTTAATATTTGAATTGATTCCACCTGTTTTTCAGTGCTTTTAGTAAATTCAAGGGACCTATGTGTCCAACTGCTTACATAGGGGAACTTATGCATGAGGATCTGACATCTGTTTCAGATACCAACAGGATTCTTGCTCTTGTTTGTGGTATTTTAGTGATCCCAAAGAACATATTATAGAATCTTGCTGTTTTTCGTTTACAGTGAAGCAGCTTGGACAGCCTCTATTATGATGGTTCTCAGGACAAAGTAACAAGAAAAAAATATAGAGGCTTAAAATAAGTATAGTTGCAATTCTATGCACAGCCCTTTGGGAAGTAGGCTTTACTACTCTCTAGACATGATCCACAGCATCAGGCTTTGTGTCTGCTAACATCCTATACAACAGTATAATTTATGCAAAAATTAATCTATCCTTGCTTAAAACTGTCCTAGTTTGCAATCCTTCACATTAAAACACCAAAGAGATATCTTTATTTTGTTCTTCTCATCCACATGATCAAGGTGAGTTAGGGGATGCTTTGAGAAAACAGCATCCTTTGTATAAATTTGCACCTCATTCACTCAGAACAACATTCAATTAAAAGAAAGAACAAGAGGAAAAGATAGAAGTTTATGGGGTGGGTGAATTGATGTCAGGAAAAATATTTCCAAAATGTGTGCTGCAGATCCTTTTCAGTTCCTTTGAACAAACCATGAATTGTTGACCAATTGACTAATAGATTTCAGGCAATTAGACAATGATAGTAACATAAAACTAGTTAATTAGATAACTACCTAATAATACCTTGCAGGCATTCCCTGGTGTGCTATTAAGGTTTTGATGTGAATCTCTAGATAAATTCACCCAGACTTCATGTTTTTGGAATCTGATGTGGTTTTAATTTTTTTAAAAAGGTTAAAAGATGATGCAGATAATCATAGTGAAAACAACATATTTTTACAGGTTATTTACTCTCTGTGTGGTTTCTTTAATCTCATTATCTTTTATTTTAGCTCTAGCCCATTTTTCTACTAAGAAGCTCAGATTAGTACTTACTACTGGTCTCACAGTTGCAGGTACTAAGCTGAGCAAAGAGAACCAGCCAGGTACATGGCCTGGATCATGAAATACAATCCTTCAGAGTCTAGAGTTTAACTAACTTCTATAATCCCAGCCAGGACTGTGCCACACCACTCAGGTCAAGCTGCAGGGAACTGAAAAGAGAGGTAATCTACCTTGTAGCTTCAGAACATAGTGTCAGTTTAACACATGCCAAAATCCACCCTTTTATTGCATTATTTTTTAAAAAAAAATCTTGTGTATATCCATGAGCATTTTCCAGATCATGCATACTGATTGTCCACAATCAACCATGCATTAGATTTTTTGTATGCATGCCTTTCATATGTGCAACATATTTACCGCTGTTGAGTCATGTGTGGATTCCAGAAGGCAAATGGGCTCAACATCACATCTAATCACTGGCCAGATTGAATGTGATCGGGAAGCCCTTTGCTTTCTGGAATAATTCACCATAAAATGTTTGAGATAAATTTATGGGATAAGTCCCCATAAAATGTCTGCTGGGACAGATCCTTAGCTTCAGATAGGGCCAGAATTGCAAATTCTGTGATAGAATGGGTGTTTCTTTAATTTATAAAAATGTTTATTGGGCATTGCAGTGTTTTACTTATGAAGAAGAAAGTTGGAAGCCATAGTACTAGTGGAAGTAATGGGTGGTGGTTCAAAAGGATGTTCAGTGCATGGTACAGGGATGTGCAAATGTGTGTGGGGAGGAATTTTCTCAGCATCTGCCGGTGGGAAACTGAATGTAGAGATGAGATCAAGGAAGACAGAGTGAAAGCCTAGGTGAACAAGTGAATATGGAAGAGAGGGTTGGTATGAATGAATTAAGATGAAGCACACAAAGTTTTGGGATGGGGTAATTTTAAAGTTATGCCAGTGTTTGGGGATGATCATGGAATCATAGAGTTCGAAGAGACCACAAAGGCCATCCAACTCCCTACCATGCAGGAAATCACAACCAAAGCATCCCTGACAGATGTCTTCCTACTAACCCCCCTCCCCCCGCAATAAAGTTTTATTATTTGCAATACAGAAGACTTATTCACTGAGTTCCTGGGGGGAAAAGCAGTTCTTGACAGGTAGCAAAAGGTGCCCAACCTTTCAACCAGCCAGACTGGAGCACCTGCCTGGGTCAGAAAGAGGAAGGAGCTTATGAAACAGGGAAATTCTCGGACCTCGCAATGCATTCCCTCACCATCCCTTGAAGCATGTGTCTCCATGTGCCCAGTACTTCCAGACATCTGACTCTGGCCTCCTTTTCCATCAGAATCACAGAGAGTTAATATCGGCAAGGAACTGAGGAGAAGTTGGTTAATATACTCCTTGTCTCCACACAGTGAAATTTTGCTACATTCTCTCAGGGCAGCTATAATTGTAGCACCAAAAATAATTGGTACATTACTCACAGTGGCCCTTTGGGATTGGTTTTTCTTAATGCTGTTCCCTGCCATGCGCGCTTTTAATAGCAAAGATGCACACACACACGCACACATGCACACAGAGAATAGATTTTAAAATGGAACCAGAAATAGGAAGCTACTAAGAGAGAAGTTTGTTCACTAAATGGAACAGGGCTGGTAAGAATAAATAGTGAGCGCCTGAAAAAAATAAGTCTTGGCAGAAAGATTATGCCCTCAATTAAAGAGAGTATATAAACAGAACCAATCTTCTGGCAGTCTATCTTTGGGGCAGTCTTTTCATAATTTGTTTTAAAAATAGTTCAGAAAAAGTTAACTGACATGCTGGGAAGCACCCCTACTGTGTATGAGTGTGGGGAAAGCTTTGTATGTTCATTCAAGCTACAAAATGCTGGAAAATTGTTAAAACTCATACTACCACAGTTCACAACATTCAGCATATTCCAGAGGTGGCAATGCATCTTTCCTTCATGACTGCCACATACTAAGGGTGATGGCGAGAAATCTATATCAGGTACTTAGTTAAGTAAATGTTTGGAAGAACTTTGTGACAGTAAGAGCTGTTCAACAGTGCAATAAATTGCCTTGAGGTGTGGTAAAGTCTCCTATGGAGGTTTTAAACAGAGGCTGGATGATCATCTTTCAGGAGTACTTTGATTGTGTATTCCTGCATGGCAAAGAGTTGGACTATTCCAATTCTATTGTTTTATGATTCTATACTCCATGATGCATTTATAAAAAAGAACACTTGTGCATCTTGGGGCAGGTCAGCATGCACTGTCAATATATACTGTACATGCTAAATGACATAGGCAGATGACTTAGTGAGCAGGATAAATATATTTGAACATTAGCAGGAAGCAAGAGTCTCAGCAAGCAAGGCATAAGCAGAGGCCTAGGAACACCATTGGGCCTGGCCTCAAATTGAAGAGCCCTGCCTCCATGACAACACCATCTGGCCTAGAGGGAGTGAAAGGAGAGGCCAACCAACACCATCAGGCTGGCCGCAAGTTGAAGAGCCCTCCCTCCAACACCATCTGGCCTAGGAGGGAGTGAAAGGGCAGGCCAAACTCCATCGGGCCTGTCCTAAATTAAGAAGCAGAGCCTTTCCTCCAGTCCACCTTCCTTGGCCCAGGCATCAGAGGAAGAGAAGAACTGCTGGACCTGATCCCTGTCCCCACCACCATTCCCTTCTCCTTTTGTGTCGTGTCTTTTTAGATTGCAAGGCTGAGGGCAGGGAACCATCTAATTAAAAATAATAATTCTAAGCTGCTCTGATAGCCTTTAGGACTGAAGAGCAGGGTATTGATGATAATGATGATGATGATGATGATGATGATGATTATTATTATTATTATTATTATTTAGCACACATACATTGGGCCCTTGAGTACGAGTGGGGTTGCAGATATTCATCAAACTGGACTTGACATTATGTACAATGAAATTAAAAAAGAATCCCTTCACTAGCAATAAAGCACTTTTGGAGGCCAGGGGCACAAAGAGAGTGAAAGTGGAAAAGGTTGAGTTGAAAATAAGTTCTTACACTTTTGATCCCACCCCCTTATAAAAAAAATCCTGGCAGGCAGTTCTTTAAGATTGTTTAAAGGGGGGGGGGGGAAGCTATAATCCTACTTTGTATCTTGGGCTGGAGAGGATAACTTCATCTTGCTAAACCCCAGGGAATTCAAAAGGAATTACGAAAGTGAACAAGTCGGGGTCAAGCCCTTGGAAAGCACATCAGCATAGCACAAATATGGATCTAATGCTTGCCGATTGAATGGCAGCCTATCATCCTGCAGATGTCATTTGTCTGTGCTTACTGAGATAGCACAATCTGTAGGAAAAGCACAAAAGGAGAGTTGAAAAGTGCAGAACACTAATGTTTGAGCAAGGCTTGGGATGGATTGCCCAGTCTTCACTGCATTTTGTTCTCCTTGTCAGCCTCCACTTCTCCATTAGAAGCAGCCGGCCATGGTGAGCTGCAATACAATTTTAAGAGCCTAGTGCTATTACGAGCACCACAAAAAAGGGGAGGAAGCCATGTATCAATGTGACAGGAAAACAAGTGTTTAGTGTGATTGAGTTAACAGGGAAATAGAAACTCCATATTGCATGACCCTCCCAGCTTGAGATAACTTTAGAACCAGGAGATTCCTCATTCAGAGTCCTGCAGGGATTAGGAGAGATGATGTTTCTATCTATCTTCTCACATGGTTTGGGGCTATCACACTCTTTCACTGTTGTCACAGTTAAGCCAACAGAAAAAGAAGATCCATGGGGAATTCTTCACCCAGAATACAAAAGGAACTGTTCTGGAGGTGAAGTAAAAGGGTCTTTGGAGAAAACAGACTGCCAAAATGTGGCATCTCCCCAGAGGCTTGGAGGCATGGAGTATGCATGATACACGCCCCCAAGATGCCATGAACATGCTATGAAGCCACCCCGCTGCCCACACAATGGCATTTTTTTTTCTCTTTGGTGGCATAGCATTTAGACCTCGCATGCCACTGGAGCTCCAAAAATTTTCCCAGCCCAAAAAGGAGTGGTTTTCTGCTGCTTCTTTTTGCACCAGGAAAACACTGGGTTGGGGGGCATGGTGTGGTATTGCCATGGTATAACATTCTGAGGCAGCACCAATCTGGCATTTTTGGACCATCTGTTTCAGCCCTTTGCTGGCATGAAACATACACTCCCAAGCCAGAGGGAGACAGCCAACATATTTCGAGTACAAATGATATTATGGAAAGGTATAATGGCAGCATATTGTAGTGGTTTTTATGTTGGACTATGACAATGGGAGAGATGGCTTTGAATCCTTCCTTGGCCATGGAAACCCACTGCATGATCTTGGGTGAGTCACACCGTTTCAGCCTCAGGCAAAGCCAAACCTCCTCTTGACAAATTCTGTGAAGAAAACCTTGTGATGGGGCTGCCTTAGGGTCAACATAAGTCAGAAATGAATTGAAGGCCCACAACAACAACAAGAACAACACAATGGTAGAAGTATAACTATTGGAGGGGTTAAAATGAGGGCATGGCCCCCTTTGTAAGAATTCTGCAAATTCAAATAAAATTTTTCTTGAATCCCAAATTTTCTAGCATTGTAGCACTTAAAGTTTCATTCAAGCATTCAGAAATACAGTTTAGTCATCCAAATAAAGAAGGCAAGCATAGTGACCAAGGGAATGCAAAAACAGCAAAAATAAGGGTTCAGAGTAAGAATGATTTTCAATGTCTTATTCTCTGAAAATCTCGGAGTTTTGGGAACTCAATTTTCATTTCAGTGGCTCACAATTCCTGTTTAGAGTGACAGCCCCACTGTAGCTAGATTTTCTTGTTTAAACTGACTACAGCTTGTTTGCTTGGTTTCCTATCCTCACTTTTCCCAGATTGGGGAAAAATGTTAAAAAGTAATTAAATTATTAGTAGATTTAAAAACAATTGAAAACATCAATTGTTTGGGCTGGCTACAGCCTGCTTGCTTAGTTTCATGTCCTCTCTTTTCCTAGAACCAGGAAAAGTGTTAAAAAGTAATTAAATTTTGGTATATTTAAAAACAATTGAAAACATCCATTCAAAAAGCATGAAATAAAAAACAGTAAGAAGACAAACAAACAAAACAAACAGCTTCATTTTTATACTGCTTCATACCACCTAAGGCGTGTCTAAGCAGTTTACAACTGTAAGCTACTTGCCCCCAACAATCTGGGTACTCATTTTAGCCACCTCAGAAGGATGCAAACCTGAGTCAAGGTTGAACCCTTTTGCTGGTCTTGAACTCGCAACCTTATGGTTTTGAGTGAGTGGCTGCAGTACAGGCATTTAACCACTGTGCTACCACTTCCTTATAAAGAGTCAGCTCCCTCAAACACGTCCATTTTTAAAAACAATCTTGTTGGTAGAAGAACAAGGGAGGATCCAATCTAGAAAGGGCATTTCAAAGCCCTCTCTTGCATTCTCTTCAGGTGTTTCTGTAAAGGCAGTTGGACAGAGAGAAAACCTTCCTCCCAAGATGTCTGAACTCAATCAGGCTTCAAATAATCTGGACCCAAACATATAGGGCTTTATAAATCATAATTAGTACTCAGAAACAGACTAGAAGTTTGTGGAGCTGTTTGAATAATAGAGTAATGTGTTTCCTGTAAACAGCTCCAACAACACTTTGGTTGCAGCTCCTTGGACCAGCTCAAGTTTCTGAGTAATTTTCAAGAGGAACAGATTACATACACAGACCAGCATCCTGTTAGTGATATATACAAGTGAAAGTCCACATTGGGACTCATGGTTCTGTGTGTGCTTTTTAATGGTGGCAGTAGTGGCTGGACCCAGTGTGGCATAGCAGCTGTATCTCTGGAGACCACAGTTCAGATCCCTGCTCAACCATAGAAGTCCACTGGGTGACCTGGGCAAGCCACAAACTCTCAGCCTCAGAAAACTCAATGGCAGGGTTGCCTTAGGGTCACCATAAGTCATAAACTACTTGGAAGCACACAACAAGTGGTGGTTGGTATTGTCCATTTTCCTCTGCAACATCCAAACCCTCACCTCCCAGGGATTGATGTTGTACTGTGATAGTTCCTTCTCTTGCATTGTTGGTGAAGAGAAGAAGGGATGAGAGAAGTGTCTGGCTTTGTTCCCGTAGCCAGACAGAAAATGATGATATCACTTACTGAGACCTCAGAAGAACACAACAAATGGTCTCAGTCTATGAGGACTGGCTTCTCTGAACTCCTTGCAACTCTCCCCTGATGGGAGGCATAGTACTAGTGGAAATAATTAGTGGTGGTTCAAAGGATGGCCATGGGATAGGGGCCAACTGCAGTACAATGATGAGTCCTGGGGTGGTGACAGGAGAGCTGTAGTAGGCGTCTGTATGCTATATTTATGCTACACTTAACTATGTAGGACTTCAACCAAAGCATATTATAGTAATACAAAAAGATGCAGTTAAGGCATGTATCACAATGGTCTCCAGAAATAAGCAAAGCTGCTTGAAGTTCTGCTTTAAATCAGCAGATGCACTCTCGATCATGAGAGAAACCTGAAACTCCAGGATTAAGAATTAATACAGGGTCCCATTCACACTACAAAAATAATCTGGGATTGATCTGAGTTGAATCCTTGGTGTTCACACATGTCTCAAATGCACTTGATGTACTTTTGGGAGGGGGGGGATGGCAAAAAACCCCACTTAACCCAGGATATTCAATGCTCTCCCCCCCCCATCCCAGTTTTCCTGAAAGATCCTCATTGAGCCACATTGTCGGCAATGTGAATATGCTTCTGAATCGATTTGGATTGCTCTGTATCATTTAAGGAAGGGAGATGGCTCCATTATAACACAAAACAATTGCACGTGTGAATAACACAAGGGTTAAAATGACTCGAAGAGATTCACAAACCCAAAACATAATGTGAACAATAAACCTGATATGTGGAGTCAAAGGCTTTCATGACTGGCATCCATAGTTTTTTTGTGGGGCTTTTGGGCTATGTGGCCATGTTCTAGAAGAGTTCCTTTCTGATGTTCTCTGAAGATGCCAGCCACAGATGCTGGTGAAAAGTCCAAAAGGAACTCATGGCCACATAGCCCGAAAGCCCGACAAAAAACTATTGTTGAGTGTACTCATTCATAATATGAAATTCCTGATTCTCAACTGATTGGTGGTAGAGGGGGAGGTATCTTGCTGTTTGCAATTATGGGATCAGCAGACATTTTTATTCTTAGTTTTTTGTGGGTTTTGGGGGCTATGTGGCTAGGAGAGACCTAGCAACACCATCAGGCCAGGCCTCAAGTGGAAGAGCCCTCCCTTCATGACAACTCCATCTGGTCGCCTAGGAGGGAGTGAAAGGAGAGGCCAAACTACATCTGGCCTGTCCTAGATTAAGGAGCTGAGCCCTCCCTCCAGTCCATCTGCCTTGGTCCAGGCCTCAGAGGGAGAGAAGAACTGCAGGACCTGATGCCCTTCCCCATCACCATTCCCTTCTCCTTTTGTGTCGTGTCTTCTTAGAATATAAGCCTGAGGGCAGGGAACTGTCTAATTAAAAATAATAAGATGCCAGCCACAGATGCTGGTGAAACGTCAGAAAGGAACTCTTCTAGAATATGGCCACGTAGCTCAAAAGCCCCACAAAAAACTGATATGCATAAGTGCAGAGATCCACATCTCCTCGGAATAAAAAAAATATATATGAGTGTGAACTCCCCCCAGGAGTAAACTGAAGCTACCAAACTGAGAGTTCATTGGGATCAAACCCCATCATGTACATGCTTAACCCCTATTCATTGATCTTCTTCTTGTCCAACCAGATAAACTTCTGTCTTGTTGGGATCAAGCTTCAGTTTGTTTAAATTCTGACTGTGACATACATTTGGGTATGATACTTAAGAGGAAACCCACTTCATTTTCAGCATTTCTTTTACTTAGCAAATATGCATCTGAAAAGTGAGCTGATCATATATATTCCAAGTGCACTGAAGGCATCTAGAGGTAAATGGTCCTTTGTTTTGCATGTAACAGTTGATAAACTTCATGCTAGACTGCTGATACTATGTTATCGGACAATTCATTTTCTGATCCACCAGGAGACTATTGTTTACTTACATTATGCTGATGATATATTCTAATTATGCTAATACTAATTAGTATAATAATCATTATACCAATAGCAATTAGTGTAATAAGCCATTACATAGTCCTTCAGAGGGTTCAAAGTAATTTGCTGACATTATTTCAGTAATCCTTACAAAAGTACAGTAATAAAGGTCAAGAACATGGAAAAATACTTCTATTGAATTGCAGCTGCCAGAATGCCTCAGCCAATGGCCATGATAACTATGGGATTCTGGGTCATGGGGGGGGGAGGTAATTTTTCTTTTTTAAGGGGACTTTTCCAAGTTTTGCAAAAATCTGCATTTAGTTTCCCATATGACAAATGTGGAGGTCAGACTAAAAGAACACAGAATGTCTGTCACTTGATGAATATTGCAGATATTGCAATCTGTACCAGTTAGGGGTGACATTTTTCTGTTTGTGTTTTCTTTGTTGTTGTTATATACCCTTTGGTTGACTCTGATTTATGGTGACAACATGCTCCATTTTTTTTCTTGGCAAGATTCATTTAGAGAAAGTTTATCTTCCTCTTTAGGCTGAGAGGGCATGACTTGATCAATATCACCAGTGAATTTCCATGACTGAGTGGAAATTGAAACCCTAGTGCAACAGAGCATTAATACTACAGAGCTGTAGTACAACACAGAGGGCATCTACACTGCGGAATTAACGTGGCGTGACACCATTTTAACTGCCATGACTAAGTTTTCTTCATTTCTGGGATTTGTAGTTTTGTGAGTGATTTAGCCTTCTCTATCAGGGAGCTCTCAAGCCACAACAAACTACAAATCTCAGAATTCATAGCACTGAACCATGGCTGTTGAAGCAGTGTCAAACTGCATTTATTGTGCAGCAGCCATAGTGGGGCAGTAGCCATTGTAAGGATTCAAGCCCTAGTGTCCCAGAGCCCAGGTCCAACTGACTAGTCCAACTGGTCCAACTGATTAGCTCTTGTGATTTCTATTTCCAGTGAAAAATGAAAAACTGCATTATTAAAAAAAAGTCCGAGTTTGTTTGTTTGCTTTTTTTTTTGGTAAATCTATTAGTTTTTATTGTAAAATTATGAAATGGTTCCTGATAACTAACTTGCAGGATCATTAAAATTCAAATTAGAGATTTCTTCACAAAATGGTAGAATTTGAGCATTAACTAAACTATAGAATGCAGTTATTAAATTGTGAATTAATTAAAATAGAGACAGTGTTAAAAATGCCTACTGACTTGCCTGTGTTTCTCAACTATTTATTAATATGAATAAATATTATAGCTCCTCAGCTATTGGAATTTTCCATTTCCTGGATAGGGAGACTTGAAATCAAAACTTGCTACAGATTAAGATCAATTATGCTATCAATTAGCTTGTACATTTGTTAATGAAAAGAGGAAACTTAATTGAATGTATTTTTTTAAATTAAAATGATTGGCTTAAGTTTGAAAAATCTAGCATAAACATTTCCCCAGTGCTTAGCTATAGATTATTAATTAAACTGCCCACAGTGCTAAAAAGCCAACAACATTTTCTTTCCCCCTCCCCATTTTCCCCCATGAGCCTTTATGATTGGAATTATTGATGATACATCACACCAAAGTCAAGGTGACCTTCTAAAGTCATAGCCATGATAAAATAATAGCATAGAACAAAAATTTAAAAACTATGAAGCAAATATAGAACAGCAACAATTAAAATACAATACTAATTTAAGCAGTTCCAAAGCATTTAAAACATAACCAAGGAGGAAAAAATACAGTATTACTACCTCAATTAACAACAACAACAACAATAACAACAATGTTTTGTCTAAATAAAAAGGCCTTTGCTGGTTGATGTAAGGAGAAGAGTAAGGGACAAGTCTAGTCTCCCATGGGAGAGATTTCCACAGGCTAGGAGCAGTGGGAAGAACATTCTTAAAATTACTCATTGCTTAGTAAAGAAGATACTTAGGAAAGAATTGCCTTCTTATTCAAGAACAGCTGCTGAAGGCACATTTTCTGTTGCTGCTGGGGACTCTATTTTCTGCACAAAAATGCTGTTTTTTTGTTTGCTTGTTTGTTTGTTTTGTGGAAAACAATCCACATGAATTTTGTGCAGAATTAAGCTTGAACTGCAAACAGACTTCAAAACTGAATAGTTTTCTGAAATGTTCCTGCAGTGGGATGAAAATTCTAAAAATTATTCATTGCTTCCTTTAAAAAGACCCTCTCATGTATCTTTAGCAGCTGTGCTTGTACAGGATGTAATTTTTTGATAAGTTTCTTCTTTAAGGAAGCAATGAGTAATTTTTGCTATTTTCTTCCCACTGCTCTTCAGAAACTTAGGCCCAGAACAGACTGGCAGTTCATGCCAGCCTGGGACCGATTTTAGAGCTCAGGAGAGTGGAGCGTCCACATGCTCCCAAGCTCTACCACACACCACAGTGCCAACTTGGCATGGCCCCATACAGACGGGGCATGCAATGATGACATCTGCATACCACAACACCCAAACAGTGCCATGTCACATGGATGTCATCAGCCCCACTTGCACCCTAAAAAGAACCAGCTGGGAGTGGGTTCTTTTTAGGGCTCCCAGAAGCCATGCCATTTGGTTGCTGCAGCCTCCATTGGAGACAGAAAGGGGCAGCATCTCGACACCCCTTTCTCCCCATCTGTCAAGCCCCATAGATGCTAACCAGACATGGAGAGAGAAATTTCAGAGGTGAAAGTAGAGTTCAGGAAAGTCAGAGGCACTAGGGACCACACTGCAAACATAGGATGGCTAAAGGAGGGCAGCAAGGAATCCCAAAAGAAAATCAGCATGTGCTTTATAGATTATAGCAAAGTCTTTGACTACATAGATCATGAAAAGCTATGGAATAATGGTCATCTGATGGTCCTGATGAGAAATCTGTACTTAGGATGAGAGCCTACTGTCAGAATAGAACATGGGAGAAATCGAGTGGTTTCCAGTTGGCAAAAGGGGCAGGCAAGGCTTCATCCTTTCACTCCATCTGTTTAACTTGTATGCAGAAAATATCATATGAAGAGCAGGCTTGGACACAGAAGGAGGAGGAGTGAAGCTAGGAGGAATATCAATAATCTAAGATATACAGATAACACCTTGCTAATAGGAGAAAACATCACAGACTTGGAACAACTAATAAGTAAGATCAAGGAAGCAAGTGCAAAGGCAGGATTACTGCTAAACATAAAGAAAACAAAAATAATGGTTGTAGTGAGCAGGCCCTGGAAACAGCCAATCGCAGAGCACCAGGTGTCCAGCCAATGAGGAGCTGACTGGGCAGGGCTGTAGAGAAGCCTTGGTGCAGAGAGAGAAAAAAAGAAAGGGGGTTAGTGGATTGGGATTTTGAAAAGGGAAGAGACACCACAGAGGGAGGATGTGGTCTTAGGTTCCTGAGGGGACAGGTGTAGGTTCATTCTTAGACCAGGAAAGGGTCTGAAGAGCCTGATAGGGGAATGGATGGGCTTGAGGGAGTCTAGGAGAGGGACTCATAGCAAGTTAGTTGTGATACTGAATATAAGGTTGTCTGAGAGGCTGTAGTGTTAATGTTTGAAGGAACTTGTGTAACTGAGAAATAAGACAAAGCCTTAAATATATTTCATATTTTATTTGTTTATTTTATAAATAAACTTCATTCTTGTTTTGAAATACCACTTGGCCTCTATTGAACATTTGTGACACGCTACCAGAGTTATCAGTGCCTTGTTGGAGATAGGTGGTGGTGAACAGGGACAAGTTTGTCACAATGGTCATGGGGGATCTACACAAAATCAGCCTAAACAATGAGGAAAAGGAAATAATAAGAGTTCTCCCCTACCTTAGTTCAAACATTGATCAGAATGGGGACTACAGTCAAGAAATCAGAAGAAGACCAGAAATGGGGAGGGCAACTATGAAAGAACTAGAAAAGATCCTAAAGAGTAAACATATACAACTGAGCATGAAAGTTAGAATTGTACAAGCCACTGTATTGTACTCCCCATCATTATGTATGGGTACAAGAGCTGACCAGTGAAGAAAGTGGATAAGGGGAAAACAATCAATTCATTTGAGAGGTGATGCTGGAGAAGAGTTCTGAGGATACAGCCATAGACAACTAAAACAACAAACAAATGGCTAATAGAACAGAACAAGGCTGAAATATCCCTGGAAGTCCATATGATTAAACTGAGACTGTCATACTTTAGCCACATCATGAGAAAACATGCCTCATTGGAAAAAACAGTGACGCTGGGGAAGGTTGAGGGGAGTAGAACAACAGGAAAGCCACATGCTAGATAGATGTACTCTATTAGGGAGCTCACAGGTATGATAATAATTATTATTATAATTATAATTATTATTTATAATCCGCCCCTCTGAACAAATAGTCGGGGTGGGGTACAGTAAAATATAAAAACAAAGTACAGTTAAAATTATTGCTACCCAATCCCAACCTCCCACCCCTTAAAAAGGATTAAATTCAGACAGAATTAAAATAAGCAGAAAAAATAACAGCATTAAAAACAGCCTAACCAGTTTCTTATTGGACAACTAGGGTGGTAGCATCTCATTACGTCAGCAGGGGGAGGAGCTGGGAAACTCCAGACAAGAACATTGAGCGAAAACTATGGAGTCAGGGGGAAGATTAGGCATTATCCGGGAAGGCCTGCCAGAAAAGATACGTCTTTACTGCTTTCTTAAAGCACACAAGAGTCGTAATAAGACATATCTCATCTGGTAGGCCATTCCACAGCCTGGGAGCAGTGGCGGAAAAGGCCCTCTGGGAGGTCTGCAACAGCCTGATCTTCATGGGCTGCAGCAGGTTCCTTCCAGAGGACCGGAGCATGCGGGGGGGAGGATCATACAGGGAGAGGCGGTCCCTGAGATAAGATGGACCCAAGCCATGTAGGGCTTTAAAGATTAAAACCAACACCTTGTACTGTGCCCGGAAACTGATCTGCAGCCAGTGGAGAGACTTCAACACTGGAGTTATATGGAGGTATGAATTTACAGAAACTAAGCAGAGTAGTGGAGGACTGGGGGTCTTGTAGGTGTCTCATCCAAAGGGTGAGTCGGGATCAATTTGAAGGCAGTTAAAAACAGTATCAAGCTCAAGGAAAACCTATCATAGGTTTCTTGGGAAGTTTTTTACAGGCTGATTGCCATTGATATCCCCTGAGGCTAGGATACTGTGACTAGTCCAAGGTCACCTAGTGGGTTTTCATGGCAAAGCAGGGAGTAGAACCCTGTTCTCCTCATAGTCTAATACTGAAACTGCTACACCATGCTATCTCCCTATCTAGATGGAATATTTTCTAGCAATGGATGGTTGAATACATAGGTGTTGAATCTGTGGATACAGAGGGGCAACTGTACCGAGCTGTTGGGGAGTTAAAAGTACTATATTTCTTTATTAAGAGGCACTCCCACACAGGGTTTGCGTTAGTAGCAGCATCTTGGATGATTTTTCATTGTTGAAAGTCCTTTTTCTTCTATCAATTCTCTCTTTCTTTTCCAGTGAAGAGAAATGCGTTTCCCCACACTCTGTCTCCTAAGTGGCATTAGATACCAATCTAGCTAAATGCTTTAGCTTATTTTTCAGCACACAAGAAGTCCCAAATACAATCAGTAGTAATGGTGGCACCTGGGAAGCCTTTTGCAAAAATTGTTTCAAGGTTGCCACTTGACTATATTCCGGGAGCTCCAGTTGCCAAATTATATGCCTGAAGGTAATGATGGATACTTAATGTTTTTTACAATACTTGCACATAAGAGAAAAGGAGAATATATATATATATATATATATATATATATATATATATTAGTAAGAAAGGCTACATTTGTGTTACAATGCCACCTGACAATTCTTGAAATAATACTCTTTTTGAGGTATTATTGGATAGGAAAAGCAATTCAATAATAAATTGAATGTCTAATAGATGATGCTGTTTCGGGAATTTGTTTAAATAAAGTAGATTCTATTTGCTACTGCTTCATTATGGATAAAGATTTTTTTTTTTTTGATCTAGCAAAAATGATATTTTGGGTAAATTGCACATCATTGCACCTATTTAGAAAGAAATTGTCTACGTCAGCTAAATGTTAGAGATTTAATACAGATAATTCTTCTTTGAGATGTATGACGTATTTTCAGTGGCATAGTATAATAGTTTGAATATTGGACCATAAGTCTGTAGACCAGGGTTTCAATCACTGTTCAGCCATGTAAACCCACTGCATGACCTTGGGTGAGTTACACACTCTCAGCCTCGGAAGAAAGCAAAAACGAACCATTCCTCTGAAAAAAAATCTTGCTAAGAAAATGTATTGATAGGCTCACTTTGGGTCATATAGGCTGGAAATGACTTGAATGCCTACTTTGTTTTTGGTTGGCAGCATTTCATCATATTAATTTTGCATCAGAAAAATCTTTGGCAATTGTAAACATAAATGTTCTTTCAAATTACTTCCCGGTGGACTTTTACTGAGGTCAGCATTGTTGAATTCTGCATACTTTTAGTGTTGCACAAAGACTTATACTCCAGGTTTGGAAAGAAAAATATCCCGGACATATTTTTCAAGTGTTAGAAGATTTTACTGCTTTAGCTGTACATGAGCATGTTCTTTATAGATGGCAACACCAATAATATGTGATTTTGGCAATAAGGGCAGATTATACCAATGTGCATAGGATCTAAATACTCTAAAGGCACCAGATCCTGTTCAAGCTTTGAAACTAAGTGGGGTCAGCCTTGGTTAATACTTAGATGAGATATGGCCAATGAATATCGTGCTGTAGGCTATATTTCAGAGGAAGGAACTGGCAAACCACCTGTCAGTGTTATTCATCTCAGAAAAACGTATGAAATTTGTGGAATTGCCAAAAGTTGACAGGAAACTTGAAGGCACATATACACACCAATGTGCTCATGTTCATACATTCCCATTTCATCTTTCCTCTTTTCTCCTCATCTTTCTAATCATGCCTTAATAATCCAATAAAAATAAAATAAAAAGTGTTGTGGGAGTTGTAGAAAGCATCTGTTTTTCATAGGAGTTGGAGACTATGCTCACACATGCCAATTACATCTTTTTTATTTCTCCTATAGAATTTAGTAGGCTCCTTTGAGGCTATGTACAACTTGCTATCTGTCTGCACTCTTTCATTTGTGTATTATCCTGGATTCCATGATCAGGCAGATTGTTTCTGTTGTGCTAATGAAAAAGGCAAATAAAGTTAGCATGTCACAAAAGGTGCATTATGTTTTTGTTCAATATGGCTTTCCCTTTATCTTTCTTCCAGAGCTTCAGTCTGGCACTTAGAGAAAAGGATGCAATTTAGATATGTGCTTCATGGCATTTCCCCTCACTTTCCTTTTCAGCTCCTGATGCTTCTGTGGCCATATGTTCTTTGACATTCATTTTAATTAGTGACAGATGGATGAAGAAATTTTAGATCTTAGTCTGGATCTCATGCTGTTGCGGTATTTTTGAAATGATACTTCTCATATAGTCTACTGTTTTTGAAATTACCTTGATGTCTCCTTTGCTTCATTGTTGTCAGTTATCATTGGGATGTAGCAGCCTTGAATGTTCCCAGCAAAATTCAATTGAAACTTTCTTTATTTTTGAAACTGCTCTAAGTTAGTTGTAAAAGTTAAGACAGGTAGCAGAGATTGCCATAGAATTGCATGGGGAACCCCTGGGAAATGTGACTCATATGATTAAAGATTCCTTTAAATTTCCTCTCTTCAAATTCTCCAGATGGTTTGTTTATGTTGCTTTCAAATTTCACTCTTATTGAAATCTGATTGTCTTGAACAATTTTATACTGTCGGCCTTCCATATCCACAGATTTCTTATCCATGGGTTCAGCTATCCACTGCTAGAAAATATTTATAAAAATATGTGCATTCCACAAGGAAATCTTGATTTTGCCATTTTATATAATGGATGCCATTTTGCTGCACCATTGTTTTTAATGGAACTTGAGCATCAACTGATTTTGCTATCTATGGGGAAGTCCAGGAACCAAACCTCAGTGGATACCAAGCTCCCACTGCATCCATTGATATTGCTATTTGTTATTTCCCACCTTTCCCCATAGTTTGGAATTCAGGGCAGCTTACAGCAGTTAAAACAAATATAGTATAGTTCAAAATTCACAATATACAAAAATTAGAAAGCAATTAAATCATCATAAAATTAAAACCAGTTAAACACATAATACCATTAAACAACAACAAAAATAAAAATCTGGCATTAGAAGCACACAAATACTTTGCGGCAACAGCTTCACTGGCTATCCATCTCTTCTCAGGAACAATCTGAATTTTAATGGAGTTTCCTTCTTTGGAAGTTTTTAAACAGAGGCTGGATGGCCATGTGTCTGTAGTGCTTTTACTGTCTTTTCCTGCATGGCAGGGGATTGGAGTGGATGGTCCATGTGGTCTCTTCCTACTCTATGATACTATAGTTCTAATTCAAATTGCTGAAAATTCCGATAAAGTTTCATATGGCTTGGTTCCAAGTTATTTGAAGGGCCATATTCCCCTATATAAACATACTCATGTTTTTAGATCTGCTGGGGATCTGGCTTGACACCAGTTTAAATGCTTTGGCTCTATGCTATGGAGCTCTGCTCTGGGTCCACAACAAACAGCAATTCCCAAAATTCCATCGCATTGAGCTGGAGCAGTTAAAGTGGTGTGAAACCAGATTATTTCTGCAGTATGGACGTAGCCTGAGACAGCGTAACTTGCCCAAGCATCACCCAGGAGTTTTTTATGCTCAAGTGGGGAATCGGACCCTGGTCTCCAGAGTTGTAGTACAACACTCAAACCACTACACCATGCTTGCTCTCATACCAGAAATGTTTAGAAAAGATGGAAGAAACCTTCAAGTGGTCTATAGAAGGTTCAAAATGTTTTTATTTATTTTTGCAAAGCTCTCCTGACAAAGGAGACTATCACACAGAGTAAGGAGGGATCACTTCCATCCTTACCCTGTCCTTATCACGTCTGTGCTTATCCCCTCCTTCTCCCGTTAGTAGAGTTTCCGTTAATACAAAGTGACAAGGCCATGCCACTTCAATGACGGGAGAAAGATGGGATAAGCGCAGTGTTGTTTGATAATCTAATTGTGATTACTCTATAAGAACAACTGAAGGACAGAATGGCCTGATCTAGACTGGCAAAAAGGGGTGTGTTCATGCCTGCATGAAAGTGTGGCCTTTAGATGACCTGCAGTGAAAGTTTGGCATGAATGTACTTCTTTGGTGTTTTAATGGGGAACAAGCAGCTTTAAAAAGGAGCTGCTTCCTCCCCGTTCTTTTTAAAAAGGGTGTAACTGTGCAGCTGCATCTAAATGCTGTGGTGCAACTTTGCAGTTTTTTAAAGCTCCCAAACCCTAGCTCCAGCCCTAATCCAAACCCTAGACAAGCGCAGTAGGAACTCTGGGATGTTGTATCCATTATGCAACTGTGCATAAAATGTCAACTCACTCATAAGATAAAGAAGTTTATTCATAAAATGTAACCAGTGCAACTGTGCAGTTAAAAAAGGGAAGCGAAACTGCAACAGTAATTTGACAGATATTCATAACTACACAGTTCATGTGTGATGTACCTGCACAATGTTCAGTTCGCAGCCAGCAGTCCAATTGTCTGTATGGTTTACCGGTGCAATTGCGCAGTTCACAGCCGGTAACAAACTTTAAAAAAAGGTTCAGTGTGGCCAAAAGCCCTGTTCATTGCCGCCCGTGCAGCTGCTCTGCCTGTGTTTCTAGCATCCTGACAGTTTCCAATGTAGTTGCTGAGCAAAAGACAAGACTTCAGATAAGTCGTCCCCACACCCCCTCAGTGTAGCTGCCCTATACTTTTTAAATACACCCCTGGGACCTGCAGTGTAGCTGCTAAGCATTTGGGAAAAGGCAACTTCATGTCACCCTCTCATGGCAGTCTGGAAAGCCCCAAAAAGAACGGGGGGGGGGGGGGTAAGGACAGGAACATTCCACCAGGACGGGGTAAGGACAGGAGCATTCCCTTCTTTACGCCATATGATTTATATTTATATATTTATTAGAGTATTTATACCCCGCCCTTCAGCCTTAAGGGCTATCAGAGCGGCTTACAATAATTATTTTAATTAGACAGTTCCCTGCCCTCAGGCTTGATAATCTCCCTAGTTGTTTAATCCCACATGTAAATATTATTAATTTTGAATTAAATGTTTGCTGAAACATGCTTATTTGAGGTATAAGAACCTATTCCTATTCCATCCAGAGATCTGCATGGCATACCATTTGTGCATGTTTGTCCATTTCAAATGACTGTGCTCTGTTGCACATGGATGCACAAGCTGTTATTTTGTTGCTGAGATCATGCTACATATGTGGGATAAATTATTATCCATAATGTAACAGGCATAATATTCTGGCAGTGTCAAAAATGGAGCTGTTCATAAACTGCACATTTAGCCATTCCGTGCATTGCACTTTTCAGGTGAGCATTGTGTGTTGCAGTTGAAGATTGTGGTTGAATGTTGTACTTACAATCATAGAATCATAGAGTTGGAAGAGACCACAAGGGCCATCCAGTCCAACCCCCTGACATGTAGGAACTCCAAATCAAAGCATCCCCGACAGACTCTGCTTAAAGACCTCCAAGGAAGGAGACTCCACTACACTCCGAGGGAGTGTGTTGCACTGTTGAACAGTCCTTACTGTCAGGAAGTTCCTCCTAATGTTGAGGTGGAATCTTTTTTCCTGCAGTTTGCATCCATTGTTCCAGGTCCTGTTCTCTGGAGTAGCAGAAAACAAGCTTACTCCCTCCTCAATATGTCATCCCTTCAAATATTTAAACAGGGCTATCATATCACCTCTTAACCTTCTCTTCTCCAGGCTAAAAATCCCAAGCTCCCCAAGTTGTACCTCATAAGGCATGGTTTCCAAACCCTTCACCATTTTAGTGGCCCTCCTCTGGACATGTTCCAGTTTCTCAACATCTTTTTTAATTGTGGTGCCTGACCAAAGCAGAATAGAGTGACACTATTACTTCCCTTGATCTAGACACTATGCTTTTATTGATGCAGATTCATATTGTATATAGCAATATGATTATATAGTAGTATATTGATGCAGATACAGTATACAGCAACATATTCACGCAGATTCATATTGTATATAGCAATTCGACATTGTGAGTTGTAATTTCACATTACATATTTCAGTTGCTCATTGCACATTGTGCATTGCAGTTGAACAGTATGCACTGCAGTTGCATAATATGCATTATAGAACAGCACCTAGTCATTTACCTGTGTTGCACAATGTTGCTATTCTGCACAAGAGCTGTTTAATGCTAGCACAACACATCTCTGCATACATTTATTAACACTACACCAAGAGGATGTTGGATTGTATCCTTGGTTTTAAAATTCATTAATCAAATGAACTGTGTAGCTACTGCATAACTCCTTGAGCAGAAAGTTATATTTTGTATAGGATCCTTGAATTAGACTTTTGCCCATTTTGGGGCAGAAACTATTAGTAGTTGTTTTTTCTTGTCACCCTTCTGAATTATATGCCAGTAAATGTAGACAACTAAAAACATTTGAAATACACACACAACACACACACACACACACACACAATATTTTTGTCAGTAAAGAAACACATAACATTTCTACAATGAAAGGGGGGGGGGAATAAAAAAGTACAGTTGGCCCTCCTTATATATGGATTTTTTATGCATGGATTCAAGCATCCATGGTGTGAAAATACTAAAACAAAACAAAAAAAAAGTATAAATTCCTAGTATCAAACCTTGATTTTCTCATTTTATGTAAGGGACACCATTTTGCTATGCCATTGCATTTAATGGGACTTGAGCATCCATGAATTCTGTTATTCACAGGGGTTGCTGGAACCAAACCCCAGCAGATAACAACGGCCCACATTGTGGGGGGGGGGGGACTACCAAAAGATGCTCAAATTTCTGTATGGCACAGACTGTGAGAAATGCAGCAAACTGAAAATGAAAGATAATATCTGCAGCTATAATCCTTCCTCTCTGCACTGATCTTAAGAGTATCCTTATTTATTTGTTTATAATTTTAATCAAAACATTTTTTTAAAAATTGTCTTACATCCTTACAGATGCCAGGGCAGTGTTCAAATGCATTGCAAACAATAGCAAATCTCATTCAGCCAGGGAAAACTCCTAAAACATGCCATCAACATAAAAGAAAGGAAAGCAGCCAATATAATAAAGTAAGCCAGCATCTGGTTAGTCACCCTGGAAGAGAAATGTTGGATTAGATAGGCCTATGGTTTGACCTGGCATGATTCTATTTATCTTTTATATGATGTGCCTTTAATAAAGTTGTGCTCTGTTGAACTTCATGTATTGGCATCTGAGTTTTTAAGTATTTCTTTCTCCCTGCAAATAAGGATTGAGGAAATTAGATGCTCAGAATCAATGCATCTCTGAAACTCTCCTCATATTTCCATGTGGATGGATGGATTCACATCATGCTTCGTAAACCTGTGTGTTTGTGTCTACAAACTGCATTTTGCTCCAGGCGTCTCAGTTGCAGCTGATTTTTCTAATGCCATTTCTGAATGTCATGCATTTTTTGGGTGGGGGGATATCATCAAACTCCCTTTCTCCAAAACGACTGGCAATACCATCCTTCTTGGAGACCTGCAGTCTCGATCTGACTCCCTCTTCAGTGAATATAAATTATTCCTTCCTCTTTGCTCATTAGATGGAAACTGGCTTCCATTAGAGTCTGCACTGTACCATGTAGCCATCAGTCTAAATGTAACCTCAACCCATTAGTTCTCTTCCTGACAGAAAATGAAATGAACAATATATATCTGCATTTATCCTTCTTATCTTGATACTTTAGCTATTAATCATGTCTGTTTGTACATACACTCACATACACACAAACGCATTACAAGAGAGAAAACATTTAAGGCTTAAATACAGGAGTAGCAATAGTTTAAGACAATGGATAGAAATCACAACTGAAGTTGGTATATTATTTTTGATGTCTGTGCATGGTTGTGAACTCTGGAGAGTGAAGAAAGCTTTCAAGAAGAAACTCGACTCACCAGAAATGTGGTGCTGGAAGAGAGCACTATGGATTGCATAGAGTCCCCAAAAGATGAATAAATGGGCCCAAGAACAAACCAATGCTGAGTTCTCTCTAGAAGCTGCAATGACTAAAAAGGCAATCATACTTTGGATGTATCATGAAATGACAGGATACTTGGTAGTGTAGAAAGGCAGTAGCAAGAGGATAACCACATTATAAATATATATTAATTGAATCAAGGAAATCACACCCTTAAATTTTCAAGACCTGAACAGGACATTTGAAGATTGAGGGCCAGGAAATGTGGGGGTTCTTTATCATAGTATTATTATAAGTCAATGTAAATTTGATGCCACTAACAGCAGCAGGAGCAGCAACAACAACAAAGCAACTGTCAAGAAAAGGGATGGGAAATACTTTAGGAGAGTTCTCAAGAGAGAGACTACTCAGATTTGTGTCTGTTTGGACTTTTTGAACAGATCACTGAAATTATTTATTTATTTATTCAGAATATTTATACCCTACTCTTCAACCACAAAGGCTCTCAGAGTAGTGTCCAAAGTTTCCCACCACCAGGCTTAAAATCAAAATAAGACAAGATGCACCAGGAAAAGGGAATGGTGAGATGTGTGTAGTAAAACCAGTCGATACTGCTGGTTTTTCTCTCCCTCCAAGGCCAATAGAGAGAGGGCCTTTTGCCTGTTTCTGGGCCTTGGCATGGTGGAGCTGTGCCTGCCTCTTCTTCTCTTCCTCCAGTATCAGAGCAGTGGCAATTGGGATGGGTGGGGAGGGGGAAGCTTCATCTCCTTCTGAACCTAGACATAGTGGAGCTGCACCTGACTCTTCTCTTCTTCTGGGGCCAGGACAGTGGCAGTTGGAATGGAGGGAGAGCCTTTCATTTGCATTTAGAAATGGGGGTTGTGTGTGGAGGGCTTTAGCAGACCGATTTAGGCTTCAGTGCACACACACATTCACCTGTGATCACCAAACAAATGGTGAGCAAATCCCATTTATTTCTCTATTCTTGCCACTAGTTATTATACCAAGATATATATTTGTATGTTGTGTGTCTTTATGCATATTGTAGTATGGATCCTCACCTTGCAGTTTACATTATTTTTTCTGGTAGGCTTTACCATGGACACTAAAAAAAAGTATTCTAATTTCTCCCTGCTTCCTCATTTATTCTGCCTCTGGCAGTACTTGGAAATTGGTCTACCCTGGATCCCTAATGAAGTACACATTTTACTATATAGATGTTTGGAATGACAGGGCCTCGATATGAACACTTTAGTAAAAGTCTGTTCTGCCTGAAAACAATGCTGGCAACCTGCTGCCTAAAAATTTCATGTCAACAATAAACCACACAAGAGATCTTATGCCACCTGTCATTGAGGACATCTCTCCCAGGAATTAGTTCATGAGGAATAAAAATGATTCATCCATGCACAGTGCAGGTGAACATTTATAGGACCACTTTTTTGTCAGTGATATTCTGAGTTATGCTAAATGCCATCGAACACAGTAAAACAATTTGATATATTTCATTTTGATGGCTAGAAGGCTAATCCAAAAAAGGACTCAAACTCCACCATCTCTCACGGTTTATGCATGAAAATTAGCATGGGGATATAATGCTTTACATAGTTCAGCATGCAAAAAGAGGGCAAACTGTAAGCAAGAGGAGAAATGGAAGCTACGCAGCATTAAACCCAAGTCATAAACACAGAAGCCTGATGCAGACATTGCATTTTATAGAAATGGATGAATGGCAATGCTATTTTAAAATTGCCTTTTAATTCAGTGGTGCTTTTAATATAATCTGTGCAAGTGCATTTTATTTTATTTTAAAATCTGCTTTCAACTGTCCATGAGAGTTTTTTGTTGTTGTTTATTTGTTTGGTATTTGTTTTAATTGTCTGTGTGGCCTGCCTTGAGTCTAGAGATGTATAAATCACTGTTTGAAGTGCTGTTTTACTCTGCTTCGGTCCAACCTTACTTGGAATATTACGTACATTTCTGGGCACTACTTCAAGAAGACAATTGGTAAGCTGGAATGTGCCCAGAGATGGGCAAACCAAGATGAGCAAAGATCTGGAAACCAAGCTTTAGAGGGAACTAGCTATATTTAGCTTGGAAGAGAGAAGACTGAGAGGTGACATGATAGCTATCTTTAAATATCAAGAAGGGCTGTCAGTGAAAAGAGAGATGAACCTGTTTTATTCCCGCTCTAGACAGCTGAACATGAACTGATGGATTCAAATTGGGAAGATGATGATGATGATGATGATGATGATGATGATGATGATGGTTGTTGTTGTTATTGTTGTTGTTGTAAGAACTGTTGAGCAGTGGAATAGACTATCTCAGGGTTGAAGGATTTTTCTTCTTTGGAGGTCTTTAAACAAGTGCTGGATAGGCATCTTTCAGGAGTGCTGTAGTTATGGGATTGGACCAGATGGTCCTTGCAACTCCTTCCAATCTAAGAGGCTATTATTTTTTTACATTTCTCCAAATCTCGGTCCCATTTTCTCCCCAATTTTGTTTCTTTTTGGGTTGTGAAATTCACCCAAAATATTGAAATTGCTACCATTTTAATAGTTTCTTTTTACTAATTTTCACAATTATGTGCACAATTGTCTGCACATTTATCAAATTCACTGTTACAATTTCTTCACTAAACTGGAGTGTGTTTCTGTGCATTTTTCAAATCACACACTTTTTTGTTGGTTGCTATTTAAAAACTTGTGCATTATTTTCTGCACATTTTCTTTCTTTGAAATGCCCTGTGCACCTTGCACATGCATATATTCATTGATTTTCATTGGCTTCCCTTCCCCTTCCACATCCAGTACAAGCTTTTGTTGTTGACTTTCAAAGCCCTCCATGGACTGGTCCATCCTTATTTATCTGCACTTCTTCCCTTCTCACTCCTCCTTTTT
Source organism: Urosaurus nigricauda (assembly GCA_034509955.1). Lineage (NCBI taxonomy): Eukaryota > Metazoa > Chordata > Lepidosauria > Squamata > Phrynosomatidae > Urosaurus > Urosaurus nigricauda. The sequence continues at coordinate 244,647,925 of JAOEGL010000004.1, read as the reverse complement.
CCCTCTGCTCTGGCAGTCAAGGTCTCCTGTCCCAGCCTAGGATCTCCACTGCTCCATCCCAGATTCATCCCTTCTCACTTGCTGCCTCTCACTCCTGGAACCTCCTTCCCCTACAAGCATGGCCCATTACTTCTCTAGCCAGTTTTAAAACTGAGTTAAAGACCACTTTGTTCAGGAAAGCATTCCCAGAACTGGAACTCAGAGTGGATTCACAACATTAAAATACCTAGCCTAAAGAAGAAGGCCCTCCCTCCATGCCTTCTACCATTGTCCAGCATCAGAGGGAGTGTTAAGGAAGGCCCAACACCATCAGGCCTAGCCACCAGAGCCCTCCCTCCAGTCCATCTGCCTTGGTCCAGGACTCAGAAGGAGAGAAGATCCACTGGACTTGGTCCCTTTCCCCACCATCTTTCCATTCTCCTTCTATCTCTTGTCTTTTTAGATTGTAAGTTGAGGGCAGTGAACCGTCTGTTTCAATTGACATTGACATTGACATTGATGTACAACGCTGTGTAAATTTACAGTGCTAAATAAATAAAGCCTAACAACAACAACAACAACAACAACAACAAACAACATATTCTTGAGAGAAGGTATATATTATCTTGTAACACCTCTTGGAAGGTGCAAAATTTCTAGTTTCATGGGGAATGGAAAATCTAGTGATTTTTTTTTTTCCTCTCCCTTTCCTGAGATCACAGATCTAGGAGGTGGGATATAGATTAGTAACCACGAATGTATAAGAATTAGATTTCAAATTCACAGTCTTTATATTCAGAACTACACTGGGTGTTTAAAACATCCGATGTCAAGAAACCAAAACTGACAGATTTGTCCATTAAGTACAGTACCTTGAGTACTTAACAGCTGTGTTTGAGTCCCTGTGTATTCAACCATTTTAGTGAGGATTTAGCACTGTGTAGTTTGGTGCCATACTTACAGGCCTCTATTAAAGAGCTCTAGTCTGCTCTTGTTAACTATAATTCTGGAACCATGAGTGTCTGTCTAATGCTTAATTTAATGCTTAATAATTTTAATGATAAATCCCTCTTTTCTCAAGCTACCTTGAGAATTATAGTATAACTGTGCATAAAATTATAATGTGTATGAAAGTATTCATGGTCCCAAGAAATTAGATAGGAAGAAGCTTTCTCTCTTTCATGTGATTCTGGGACTTGGAGACATCTACTGCAGCATAACAGATGGTGATTCAGGAGTGATAAAAATAAACAGTTCTTCACTACTGCAAGATGAAATGATGGCTGCTTACTTTAATGGCTAGAAAACGAGATTGGATAAAACTAGGGGGAACATGGGCATTAATGGCTATTAGTCAGGGTGGCTCCATACAGCACCTCCAAGAGCAGAGGAAATATATCCTTCATTCACTGGGTTGTGTGAAATGGAGACTTAAGTTATATTCATGTCCTACTAGCAGCCACTGTGTGAAAAGCAGAATGTTGGACTGGGTCAGCCTTTGTTCTGATCCATTCTTGGCTCTTCTTGACAAGGAAGTGAAAAGAAAAGAAAAAGTACTGGAAGGGAAGAAGAATCACCAAGAAACTAGACAGCCCAAGCTTGAAGGAATGGTGTAAGGAAAGGTGACATTCATAGATTCATAGAATCATAGAGTTGGAAGATACCCCAAGGGCCATCCAGCCCAACCCCCTGCCATGCAGGAACTCCCAATCAAAGCATCCCCGACAGATGGCTATCCAGCCTCTGCTTAAAGACCTCTAAGGAAGGAGACTCCACTACACTCCAAGGGAGTGTGTTCCACTGTTGAACAGCCCTTACTGTCAGGAAGTTCCTCCTAATGTTGAGGTGGAATCTCTTTTTCTGCAATTTATATCCATTGTTCCGCGTCCTAGTCTCTGGAGCAGCAGAAAAGAAGCTTGCTCCCTCCTCAATATGACAACCCTTCAAATATTTAAACAGGACTATCACCTCTTAACCTTCTCTTCTCCAGGTTAAACATCCCCAGTTCCCTAAGGCATTCCTCATAGGGCATGGTTTCCAGACCCTTCACCATCATTCAACTGATTCAACTGAACTGATACTAGCTAGGGAAGCAAGGGGTAACCAAAAAAATAAAAATAAAAATAAAGAGGGTGGAGTTTCAAATATGCCTAAAGCAAGAAAATGATGAAGGAAATAGTGGGAGTGCTGTTTAGCAATGATGGCAAAATGCTAACAGATCACAATGAAAAGGCGGACCGCTCTATTCCCATTTGTTTCATTTCCCTCCAGGAAAGAGGGCTGTGTGCTTCCATGCATCAGTAGACACCTTGGCAAGGAATCTCAGTTTGAAATAAAGATTAATAAGGACTTAGAGGCTGTGCAGACAGCTCCTAGGGGGTGGCCTGCAGCTGTCTCCAGCTGCGCTGGATCGGGGCCGCAACAACCGCATGCCGTGGCCCCAATCTAGCCTTTCCAGGGTGCTATAGCTGTGGCACCATGGCTTTAAGGCGCTCCTTTTGCACTGCATCATGTGGATGCAGTGCCAGAGAAGCCCTGTGATGATGCATGCCATATGGAGTGGAGAGTGGCATCACGCCGCCCTGGGGGCAGAGTCAGGGCATGCATCATGTGGATATCATGGAGATAACATCATTTAGTCTGTTTATTCAAACAAATATTTATCCCCTTCACTTTCTCATCCTGCTTTGCTATAGTTATGGGTGTACACTTACAACATATTATATCAGTTAAAAACATTCAAATAATATAATCATAAAGGTAGAAGAGCTCCTATGGAGTATCAGGTCAAAACCCCTGTTCAATGCAGGATCTCCAGTTAGAGCACCCCCAGCAGGTGGTTATCCAGCCAATTTTTGAAGACATCCAGAGAAGGAGACACCACGACGTCTTTGGAAATTGGTTCTGTTGCTGAACCACTTTCATTGTCACTAAGCTCCTTGAGATCTACGCTTTTGTAACTTCAAACCATTAGACCTAGTTCTATCCTCTGAGATAGCAGAGAACAAGCCTGAACTCTCCTCTTTGTGGCATCCCTTGAAGCAATTAAAAAGTGCAGTAACATCACACACACACACACACACACACACACACACACACGGTCTTCTCTAAACTGAACATGTCTGGCTCCTTCAACTTCTCCTCATATGTTTTGCTCTCCATACCTCTTATTAGCCTTGTTGCCCTTCTCTGAATTTGCTCCTACTTGTTTATATCTTTTTTAAAAAAATGAAATGCCCAGAAATGAACCCATTACTCCAGATGAGGCCTGACCTGTGAAGAATATAAAGGGATTATTACTTGTCTCAACCTGGAAATGCTTCTGTTAATGCAGGCTAAGATAGTATTGGCCTTCTTTACTACAACATTCAAACTAGAAAATGAGGTTGAAATTAATAAAATGAAATGCAACACAGACCAAGGCAAAATTCTACATTTAGACCACTTGGGTATAGCTGACCAATTGGGTTTACCTGATTGAGCAATACTGCAAGTCAAAAGGACCTTGGAATTATTGTTGACCATAAACTGAATATAAGCCAGCAGTTCTGGAACTCTTGGGATCTGACTTTAAGGGGGGAAAATACTGTTTCACTCCATTTCAGGAAAGGATTGAGAAATGCCCAATTCCATCTCTGCTGGACCTCCCCTGCACACATACACAATTTCATTCATCTCCAAAGACACATTGGCAGTTAGGAAGATAATGCATGTCATCCTGGTATCAGCAACATTAGCTGGAAAACATGAGAAATGGCTGCATTATATGACTGCAATAATCTAAATACATTCTTGATGTCTTCCCATGGTTTCCTTGAGTGACAGCTCAGAGCCTAGAATAGTACTGCCAGCAATACTTCTGTGATATAAGAAGGTTGTTATAGTACAGAAGGTTATATCTTTCAGTGATATAAGAAGGTTGACAGCTGGTTTTAAAATGTATGATGGCTAGACAGCATTCCATGCAATTTCTTCCCACTTTTGCTTCGATGGATACGTAAAGATTCCAAAAGTAGGTCTCCATATTCTCCATATAAGATACTTTTAGTGTTGGGACATTTTTTAAAAAGAAACCCTCTAATTATTACCCAATAGAAAATAATATATTTTTTTAACACAACAGAAAACAACAAGAAGGCTATATGTTTTAGAAAGTCTGCATGGTTTGTTGATGAACATAATCTTTTGGGAATGAAGATCTCTTTACTCACTCTTTTCTCTGGCCGAGGCGTCACTTTTGTACTGATCTCCATCAGGGCATTGGAAGAAATTCTGTAGAGTTCCCAGCAAATGGGATTACTGCCAAATTTCACTCAGAAGTGAAATTTTGGGGGAAAGCCTGGTAATTCCTGTTCAAAATAAATATTAAGGAATCATTTTAGGAGGTGAAGAGAGCTTCAATGAGATTAAAAATATTTCTGACAATACTGGAATGAGATCTATCCATCTAAGTTACACAAAATGTGATCAGTCACAACATAATAATTCTATATTTTTCATTCTTTGGTCTAGAAAACTGTTATGAAAGCAAAATCAGGTCTCACCATCACTGAGATTTTAAATGTTAATATATGAAAATTGGCCACCTAATGAATGTGTCTGAGGTGAGTTTTGGGCCAACAATCACTATGAGTTCATCAGCTCTCACATATGCAAAAGATGCATAATAGTGTAATAAATATAACCAAGAGCCTGTAATGACTCATGGAAGCATAGAGTTTGAAGGGTCTTCGAGGGCAACCCAGTCCAACCTCCTGCCGTGCAAGAATACACAATCAAAGCACTTCCTGTGACAGATGGCCATCCATCCTCTGTTTAAAAACCTCCAAAGAAGGAGACTCCACCACTCTCCAAGGAAGCATGTTCCCCTGTGGAACATCTTACCATCAGGAAATCCTTCTAGGTGGAATCTCTTTTCCTCCTATAAAGTAATGTTACAGCAATTGGATTGCACCAATGTGCAGTGCATGTGAGTGAAGTTACTCTCAAAAAAGCTTGCAGGTAGGTATACTTTTATATATTTTTAGGTGATTTTCTATTGTTTAGAAGTTTTTATTTGTTTTGAATTTTACTGAGATTTTAAATGTTTTGTCTGTGAGTCACCTTGGGTCCCTCCAGGGGGAAAGGTGGCAAATAAATAAATAAATAAATAAATGACACATTATTCTACTAGGAGTTCCTTCAAATTTCCTATTGGGTCAGACTGTAGGCAGTCTTGAATCACCTGGAAAAATTCTGCTGGACCATAACTGTGAAGGCACAATGTTGATGACTCTCTCTCAATCTTCCTCCCTCCCTCTCTTCCTCTTTCTATATAAAATGTGTGTTTGTGTGTGTGTATGTGCTACATAATGCCAGAAGAAATTCAATCTTTCTTGAATTTGAAATTAGACTTGTGAGGGACTTCTTCAATTCTTCTCTCACTGTTCTGTAATCCAATCCAGTTTCATAATGAAGCTTTGGTTGAAGAAATCTGAGGTTTAAAAAGCCTACATGAATACAGTACTTTATTTATTTATTTATATTCCTAACAAGCGGCCTAAATATCCTAAAGGCACCAGAACCCATCTGATCTTGGAAGCCAAGCAGGGTCAGCTTTGGTTAGTATTTGGATGAAAGACCACTAACAAATACTGGTTGCTATAGGCTATATTTTGAAGGAAGGATCTGGCAAAACGACCTCTGAGTACTGTGTTCCTCTCCTAAGAAAACCCTATGAAATTCATGGGGTTGACAAGTTTCTTGAAGATGCACACATACAACCAGTTTGTGACTTTAATAAGTTGTTACCCATTTCATCAGAGGCCCTTTCACACTACACAATTATAGTGCTTACTTCTACTATAACTGTCTATGGAATCTCAGGATTCATAGTTTGGTGAGATGCTATTACTTTCTGGAAAGGTAAGTGAATTTCCCCCTCTTATGTCCTGAGTGTGAATAGCCTTTGAAGCAGCAGTTTTCAAAGAGTTTCTCAGATCAGGAATAAACTGGTTAAAATTACTTGTCACTTTTTTCAAAAAATTAAATAAGTGAAGGATGCATCTTTATATTGTATTAAAAGTTTGATCAGCTAAGTCAGCATCATTGGGAAGAGAAGGGGAGCAAGGAGGTCAGGTGCTGACAGAAATAAGACTTTAAAACCAGAGTAGGTCTTTTTTCCTCTCATAAAATTTGGAGCAAAAAAGCATTTGATATGCATATAGACATTTGAGGGAGAATTCCCCCCATGCCTTCTGTTTAATTCTGTAGTTTCAGCACATCTAAGAAATCAGTTCCCTTTCTCTATGATTCCCTTCTTCCTATGATTAAGGCAGATCTCAGCAGGTGTTTTATGTATCCTGTGGTCTGCTTTACTGATCTCCTCCATAAAGAAAAAAAGTTCATGTTGCTATAGTTCCTTCCATCATTTTTCCTCTCCTACCCTGCTTTTGTATTTGATTTTTTAAAAAAACAAATATTTTACTAACTCAGTGTATTAATTGAGTAGTACATTGCATTTCCTTGACTCTCTTGAGAAGAAAATATGGCATTTCTAAGAATTGAATCTGGTGGTTTAGGCAAAATGTTTTGATCTTCCAAATGAATATAGTAGGAAACTCCCAAGATTTTTGCCAATATTTGATATGTGTAAAATGAATACCTATGGCAAGATTCTGTGCATTACTTAAGAAATTCATTTTCTCTACTGGAAGGGACCCCAAGAGGCATCTACCCCAGCCCATGCAAGAATCAGCTGCAAAAGCACCCTGCCTTGGCCATCAAAGCATAAATAGATAAAAACATATCAAATAATGGGCCGATACATATGGCCTCTAAGCAGCGTATTTGCCACAATTCTAGGGTTAGGGACCCTGCAACAACTACACAGTCCCTAACCCTAGTACGGGATGGTGCCAGTGGTGGCCTCCCATACACATGGGGCCTGCCATGATGCTGGTGCCGCCATTGAGCAACCAAACAGGGAAAACAGGAAGTAGTGTCAGAACAGCGCCACTTCCTGTAGCGGTGCCACAAAAAATTTGCAGTGCAGCAAGCTCTGTTCCCATGGCAGTTACACTGCCACGGGAATATAGCCATGGGAGGAAGGGGCTGAGAGGCTGTGGCTGTGGGGGTGTCCAGGGGCATAAAGCCCTAAGGACACCCCTTTCCTGACCATGGGGAAGCAGCATTTTGCTGCTTCTCCATGGTCCAGGAAAACCGCGAGGGGGGGGGAACCATGGAGCTTTGAAAGGGAACTCTCGAAGGCCTTCTTGGAACTCCGTTTTGGAGCTCCTTCTAGGGAGATCTCCCCAAGGAGCTCTGAAAGGTTGCTCCGAAGGGAGATCTCCCCAGAAGGAGCTCCAAAACAGAGCTCCAGGGAGACCTTGGAGAGCTCCCTTTCAGAGTTCCATGGGGAAATCTCCCCAGAAGGAGCTCCAAAATGGAGCCCCTTCTGAGGAGCGGATCATTCCTGTAGCAGCCACAGTGTCATGGGAATGATCCTGAGAAGAAAGGGTCTGCCCCTTTCTCTTCTGGGCTCCCGGGGTGTCTGGGGGCATGAAGTCCCACAGACACCCCCTTTCCAGCCCAAGGTGAAGTGGCAATCTGCCACTTCTCTTTGGGCTGAAAAAAGCCAGATTAGGGCTGCAGGAGCTGCCAGTGAGGCTGCCCTAGCCCCAATCCAGTGCAGAAAGGAAGTGGTGCCACGCAATTTGGTTGCTGCGGCAATGCTGCCCAGTAAACAGGGGAGTGTGCAGGCTGCCCCTGATGGGACAGTCTGTAAATCCCTGATGTCTCTTTAAAATTATTTGATCAAGTAGAACCCACTACTCTCAGAGGCAGTCTGCCACTACAGAGTACCTCTAAGTATCAGGAATTTCTTTTTAAAGTTAACTTGGAATCTTCACTCTTGTAATTGAAATTCATTGGTTTGGGTGCTACCTCATTGGTTTGGGTTCTACCTTTCTTCCACATTAAAGGCCTTCAAATATTTGAAGACAATTATCATGACACATCTTAATCTTCTTTTCTCCAGGTTGTGTGTGCCTTCAAGTTGGCTGTCAATTTATGGTGACCCTAATAGTATCATAGGGTTTTCTAAAGCAAGGAAAACTGAGAGGCATTTTTGTCATTTCCTTCCTCTGAAATATAGCCTACAGAACCTGGTATTCATTGGGTGGTTCCCGTTCCAGAGCAAACTGGGGGTGACTCTGCTTAGCTTCCAAGATTAGATGTGATCTTGTTCTCTTAGTGAATTTAGGCTAAATATATTTAATACACTTAACTGTATCTCATAATATTTAGTCTCCATCTTGTTTGCTCTCATCTGGACATATTCCAGCTTGTCAATATTCTACACATATGGTTTTTTTTTTTTCTGTGTAAAGGATGAAAAACCCACTGCAACATTTAAAAACTCTGCACTTTCTAGAAACTCAGTTTTATTCAGAACTGTGCAAGTTTCTGAAGAATGATTGGGCAGTTTTAGGCCTACCCCCAGCCATGTCTGTTTTATTTTGCACAACTTTTTAAGAAAGAAGGATGAGACAGCACAGAAATTGATGGAATAGATACCAGGAATTAATTAATAAAAAGTGTATTATATACTGGGGTTTGAGAGCTGGATTTCAAGGGTGCATCTGTAGTTATCTTTATTACAGAATGAATGCAGTTTGATGGTCATGGCTGAATGCTATGGAATTCTGGGATTTGTAGTTTTGTGAGATATTTAGCATTTTTTGTGAGAGACCTCTGGCGCCACAACAAGCTACAAATCCTAGGATTCCATAGCACTGAGCCATGGTAGTCAAAGTGGTGTCAATTTAAAACTGAGTATTATCACACACAGCCATGGCTGGGTGAGTGCAACCCATATGCACCCTGGATCCCAGCTGTACTTATCTAGTGGCTTTTCAAAAATAGGAGCTTGCTGTTTTTGAAAAGCCACTGGATAAGTGCAGCTGAGATCCAGGCTGCATACGGATCCAGGCTGCGTGTGATAACACCCAGTTTTAAAAATAAACGTGACTATATCCCATCGGGGATCAGTCACTTTAAATACAATGTAATAATCTCCTTAGTCTTTATTGGTTGTAGGGCCAAGGCATGCAACAAAAATCATCCTCAGTCCTCTTTCACCCTGTAGTCTAAGCAAACCACCAAACAATGGATTCTCTGTGCTCTCCTTTTTTCTTTATCTTCCTGCCTTAATGCATTCCCCAGTTGCTTCTCATCCCTGCTAACTCACTTGATCCCTGCCAGGACTGCCCCTCTTCTGCTGACTGACTGACCCTCCACTGTTCTTTCTTAGGTGTTTTTTGGCATCACTCTCTGAACTCTCTGGGCTTTCATTCTCTACATCTCATTTTTTTTTTACCTGCTTGCTTACTCTTCTTGCTGCGCCATCCTCCTCCACCTTTTCTTGGCTGTTTATTGTGCAACTGGCTCCCTCAACTCTCTGATGTCTGAGTCTGCACTCACTTTCTTTCTTGACCTGACTGCCTACTCGGATTCCCCAATTCCTTCTCATCCCTGCTAATTTGTTTTATCCTTGCCAAGGCTGCTCTTCTCCTGTCACCACATTTATTAAAGCCACCCTTAGGGAATGTTGGCCTTTAGTCCTTCACTGGAAGTGGCCATATGTTGTTTTACCCATGCTATGAATACCAGGCATGGTTAGAAACTAGAAATGTCTTCTTGCAAGAATCATAGGTATTTTTGAAATTACTTTGTAATGCAAATCAAACTGCAAAGTACAAACAGAAGTTAGATTATATCTTAAACCGACATGTCAATAAGGAGCAAATAGAAGTTGTATGCATTTTTAATATGTTGTTGCAGTAAACATAACTATATACTAATAATATGCAAAGTGATCTTGCAGCATCTTTGAGACTAACTGTGTAGAATAAGTTGTAGTATAATCTTTTGTAAACTTGGTCTACTTCCACAGATCCATGGAGAATTCCATCCATCTGAGGAAATAGATCAAATCTACAGAATATTATTCTGCAACTTTTTCTACACAGTCAAGATCTTAACGAATGAGAAAAGAAGGGTGAAACAAATCAGGAGAGTAGTGGCCTTCGCTATGCGATGTTGTAGCCAGTCCAATCTTTTTTCCCAAAGTTGTCAAAATATGCCTTTTGCCAAATTGGGGGAAAAAATATTCAACCAAAGGCAAGTTTTGACAACTGTCTCCCCTTGGGAAGAAAATGGAAGTGCAACAACATCAGAGTGCCATGGAGAAAGCTACTACTCTCCCATTCTGTTTCACCTTTCTCTTCTCATGCGGTAAAGTCCTTCTTCTCAATGGTGCTACAAGATCCCTTTACATACCAATATTCCAGACTAAAAGGCTATGTCACTCTATATTAATAAGGAATTCTTGGTTTGCTGACATGATGTTAGGGATTCATATGAGTGCTTAGGACCAGGACTATACTGGTTATTTTCTAATTTTAACATCCCTTTTGAAAGTAGCAGATTTAGTGCAACTATGCAAATTATCAAGTGAACCATCCAAACGTTTACCACTACACCCTCACAATATGTTTCTATGTGGAACCATAGAATCATAGAGTTGGAAAAGACCACAAGGGCCATCTAGTCCAACCCCCTGCCATGCAGGAAGAAACAATCAAAGTACCCCTGACAGATGGCCATCCAGCCTCTGTTTAAAGACCTCCAAAGAAGGAGGCACCACCACCCTCCAAGAGAGAGTGTTCCACTGTTAAATAGCTCTTACTTTCAAGAGGTTCCTCCTAATGTTGAGGTGAAATGTCTTTTACTGTTGTTGTTTTTGTTTGTTTGTTTTGGTGAGCTTTGAGTGTCTGGGTTGTTGCTTCTTGATGCCATTTCATCACCCAAGCAAGAATGAATAATTTGAAAAGATTTTCTCCACCCTTTTGTGAGATTAATGAGTTTTTCTGATCTTTCAAATTATTTCCTTAATTTTGTACAAACTTTTCTTTTGGCACAAAAACAGTGACCTTTGCATTATGTGCAAAAAAAGGGGGGGGGTTGGAATTTTTTTGGTGCAAATATAGGATTTCCTTGAGCTTTTCTTCTCATCAAGGACAAGGAAATTTGTGAGCACTCTTTACACTCTCCTATCATTTTTATCTCAGTTTCATCTGAGAACCCTAGTCTCATTTTCCTGCTTCATAAAATTTCATAAACGGTGACAACCCACATGAATATTTTTGACTTGCTTGCTACATCTATGATATGAGCAGGTCAATATGCATCTTTAACAGCATCATCATGATGTAGGCATATGATGTCACTGGGGAAAAAACTGATGAAAGTCAGTAAATGAAGGCAGAACAGAAATACCACTTACTATCATGTATAGATACCTAATGTTTGATAGAAATACAGTGCTAATGCAGTACTCCCCCAGTTTGTTTGTTTGTTTTTGTTTTTTAGAAGAGAAAAAGGAATTAGGATCATAATCCCCCCCCCCCGCGCCAGCTTTTTTATATGGGTTGGCTATGTCATCCTGCCAAGAAATAAGTCTCTTTTTGAATAATAGAAACAATAATAGAATCATAGAACTTCATAAAATCTCAGCCTCATTATTTCCTTGGATGCATAGAATAATAGAATCACAGAGTTAGAAGACAAAGTAGCTGCTTCCCTTGTTTTCTCTTCCACCTTCTGGACAATGAAATTGTCTGCTGGGCAAGTGAGGAATTGTTAGACCTTATATTCCTGGCAGAGTTTAACTTCCAACAAATATCACGAGAGCTGAAGTCTTCCATTTCTACTACACCAGGAAAGCATCATCCAAGTCCTCAATGAGTCCTAGTTGTCTATGGTAGACCTACAATGATATCCCTGTTGTCTCTTCCCCCCTTAATTTTTGCCCAAATGTTCTCAACTTGTCTTCCAAGATTGAAGTCATGGATCTGTTCACAGGTCTACACATCTTTAATGTATAATGCTCCTCCACCTCCCTCCCTGTTTGATCAATTTCTCTGAAAGAGGGTATACCCATCTATTACTACATTCCAGTCATGAGACTCATACAGTTAAGTGTCAGCGATACCTATTATGTGCTTTGTTATGAGTTCAAGTTCATCTTGTTTATTTCCTGTGGTCTGTTCATTAGAAACCCTGCTGTTAGTGCCCCCAGCTGACTGGCTGGTTGGGAAGCACTAACTGATCAATATCTGTTACAGTATTCTATAGGCTATTTATTTACTACCAGGTCTGTTTGAGATATTATTCTCAACCAAAGCTTATGGAATGGGGAAACAAAATCTTAAAAGAAACTACTTGAACTTTTCCCTTGAATTTTTTTCTTGGACCCCTCCCCATCATACATAGACTCTTTAAGGAAAGAAAAAGTAATAGGGCACAGAGCTATACAACTAAAACAATGCTGCTACTTATTGGGGCTTAGATACATGTTGTCATAACAACATGGTACACTTCCTGTAATCCCTTAAAGCTGAAAGGAATAAGAGGCACTTATTCTTAACAATGTAGCTATAGCTACATTATCTGTCAGAGGAGGATAAATGTGTCCTTTAATTAGACACAATAGGTTTAATTCAGGTCTCAGTAACACCTGTGCACATCTGGAGGTATTTCACTCTACTCAGCAAGGCAACTCAGATTCTATATGGATTTAACAAAACACTGTGTTTTGCCAGAGTGAAAAGTGGCAGTTGATGAAAGATATGAGAAAATTTGATTGCAGATTAGCTGAACCCCCTTCAGCAGAATGTTATTGTGTGAAGGAATGAATAGAGGAGTCATTTGGTTAACAATCATATCATACAAGACAAATAGCAAGGGGCAGCACACTGGTATTCAAAGTGGTATATTTGGACTTGTGCTATACACGTCAACTGTCCAATTTGGCAGGAACATTCTCAATGCTTCCTTTATCATCCATTTTTTAATCTGTTTTTAAAATGTCCAAGTTTCTCTCTCCTCCTCTCACTTTCCCCTTTCTTCCCCAATTTGCTTCATTTGCTGCAAACTGAGTCCAAAATGCAGGAGTTTGCATCCATTCAGGGAGAAAGAGGCAAAACCAAACTGCTGCAGCCTCTCCTAGCTTGTGAGTTCCTCCTCATTAATAACCTTTGCCATCTTGACCACATTCTGATGTTACCTGGTCACACATGTCCCAGTTTTCATCAATAATATATTGGAGGGTATGTGCTGCCATCCATGAGCCACCAATCTGCAAAGCGTTTCCAAGAAAAAAATAGCTGTAGCCAATGAGCATAATTATGGTACTGTTCCTTGTCATATGAGAAAAGAAACTACTCTGCCACCAACATCAGATAGCTTGAGAAACACTAGTATAGCAGATAAATCATGTTTCTCCATCCAGGGTTTTCTGATAGTTTGGACTAGAACATCCATCAAATTCCTACCAGCATGGCTATGTGAGGTACACTATACAACTGGAAGGCTGAAGTTGGGGGTGGGTGAAATAGCATATATGAGCTAGAACTGGAGAACTGTGAAAATAGAACAGAATTATTATCCAAAGATCAGTGAGAAATGGAGGGATACAAATAGTACAATAATCATAATCACCACCACCATCATCATCTGGTAGAAAGAACAGGCTCAAAATTCTAGCATGATTTGTTGTTGTTTGTCTTCAAGTTGTTTCCAACTAATATAGACCCTAGGTCAAGCCTATCACAGGGTTTTCTGGCAAGATTTGTTCAGAGTTGTGTGTTTGTTTGTTTGTTTGTTTGTTTTGCCAGTGCCTCCCTTTAAGGAAGAGACAGTAGGGCTCAGTGGGTTTCCATGATTCAAATGTTTGTTTCCAGAGCCATTGCCTAATGCTCAAACCACTACAGCATGCTGGCTCAGACACATAAACACATTTTCTTCTGGATAGACTCTGAGTTTGCATAGACTGTTGAGTAGCAGCATGATACTGTGCCCTTATACAATGATTTTTTAAAACTCAAACCACTATACTATCCCAATTCTTTTGCATTTATTCATGTACAACTGTTTTAAAGCCCCTCCTGCTTGTATGATAAAACAATAAACATATGATATGTGATTGGCATTTTCTAATGCTCTTCTACACTTGATTGAGGAAACTGAAGCCTTTTTTCCCTTGAAGCATTTACCAATCCTTCCTTATTTCCTCTTTCCCAGACATTAATATTCTGCTGCTTCCTTCTTTTCCACATATCTCAGACATTTATCTTTCCACCACATCTCCTGCTCTGGATGTCAAAGCAAGATATACCAGCATTTGTGGTATAAAATGTAATTGCTATTTAGCATGCAAAATATTCCAATATCTGCATGATTTGTGACAAGTGAGGTTGGGATTATCACACAGAATTTTATCAAAGTTGCACAAAGCTTAAAAACTGAAGCAGCAGAAGAGCCATACTTGTGTAGTACATGCCTACATGCATCTTAGGAAGTAGGCTCAAGTCTATAAAAGCTCATGCCACCAACTTCTTTCTCTTAATTAGTTGCAAAGGTGATTCAAGACCCCTTTGCATACCTTAGTGATGAGGATACCTGTTAATGTTATTTCCTCCAATACCTGATTTCCTTTTTACAAATTTTAAAGAATATCTTAATTCTTTCCTTCTCACTTTCATAAATATTGGGTGGGTGACACATGCACTGACAAGTGCTCATAGGGCTGGTACAGATGGCCCCAAAGGGTGGATCTCTGCCACCCCTTTTCATGCCAAATTGGGGCCAGGGCAACCTCAGCGGCAGCCCAGCAGCCTCAATATGGCATTTTTTCCAGGCCACAGAGAAGTGGCAAAATGTGGCCTGGAAAAGGGGTGTTCATGGGGCTTCATGCCCCCGGACACCCTGGGAGCCATGAGGGTGGCCCCTTCCTCCCCAGGATCGTTCCCGCAGTTGTGTGGTTGCGGTGGCAACACTGTGCTCCCAAAAAGGAGCTCCCTTTTGGAGCTCTTTTCCACACCACTGGAAAGACGCAATAAGCAGAGACATCACACGTGTGCTGTGCTCTTTGAATGCAGTGTGTGCATGGTCATCATGGCGGCTTCTGTGTGGATGGGACACCCCATGATGCCGCCAGTGGCACAAACTAGGGTTAAGGACCATGTAGTTGGTGTGCAGTCCTTTACCCTATTATTGCTACCAGGAAGGCACTTAGTGGCTCTCTTTACTGGCCCATATAAAAATTTAGAGGGTTAGTAAAAATGCTATACAGGCAATTTAAATTGCTATGTTGATAGATGACCATCTAGGGATGTGGAAATATTGTGCACCACTTCATCTGTTTTCTTTACCACTTTGTACAGTTCCTGTGTCTTTAACAGCTTCAGAAGATGTAAATATTCAACAGACTTAGTTTTCGAAAGGCACAGATTCCACAAAGTTTGGCATCTTGTGGTAGGTTTCTAAAATTAGGTAGCACTATCTTCCACTCAGCCTATGCATAATATCCTGGCCAAATCATATTGACTTGACTCAGATGTAGGGATAACTGAGCAAATGTGGGGAAAGTGGTGTGTTTGTGTCTCTCTGCTTACCCAGAGGGGCGGGATATAAATTATTATTATTATTATTATTATTATTATTATTAATTATCTCTGTGTGTTGAAACAAAAAGAAAAATCTACTGCTGACATTTATAAAATGCATATATAGATTGAGGCTAAATCCTGACAAAACGGAGGTACTGATAGTCACCGACCCAAAACCAGGTCTGGGAATACATCTTCCAGTCCTGGATGGAGTCACACTCTCCTCACAGGACTCTGTTCGCAATCTGGGGGTATTTCTAGACTCATCACTTCACATGATGTGTCAGGTGAATGCGGTGGTCAGAAGTGCTTGTTATCAACTTCAGCTGATCCTCCAGCTGCGCCCTTTCCTGGAAATGAAGGACCTGGAGGCTGTGGTACATGCACTGGTCACTTCACGTCTGGATCACTGTAATGCACTGTACATGGGGCTAGCTTTGTGCCTAACCCAGAAACTTCAACTGGTTCAAAACATGGCAGCAAGGCTAGTCACTGGAACATCGAGGAGAGAACATATAACACCTGTGCTTAAATCTCTCTACTGGCTGCCGATCAGTTTCCTGGCACAGTACAAGGTGCTGACTTTGACTTTTAAAGCCCTACATGGCTTGTGTCCAACTTATCTTAGAGACCGCCCCCTCCCATATGAGCCCTCGCGTACACTTCAGTCCACTGGGAGGAATCTGCTTCAACCTATAAAAACTAAGTTGTCCCCCAGACTGTGGAACGACCTGCTGGATGAGATGCGTCCCCCAGATAGGGGATGGGGGGGAGGGGTCATCAGACGGTGGGAGATTAATTACTATCCAGGAAGGCCTGCCGGAAGGGATGAGTCTTGGTCCCTTTTTTAAAGCCTTCCAAGGTTTTAACCTTGGAAGGCTTTAAAAAAGGGACCAAGACTCATCCCTTCCGGCAGGCCTTCCTGGATAGTAATTAATCTCCCACCGTCTGATGACCCCTCCCCCCCCACCGTCCCCTATCCGGCTTCCTATATGGGAATTTAAAAGATCATGTATTTTAGATCCTGATTGTTTTAACTATGATTAGTTTAATACTGTTTTAAGGGGAGGGAGGTGGCTATGTTGGAGGATTTTAACAGTATATGTTTTTAACATGTTGTACCCCACCCCAATTGCTCGCTTAGAGGGGCAGGTAAGAAATTATTAATAATAATAATAATAATAATAATAATAATAAATTTTATTTGTATACTGCCCTTCCTGCGATCAGGGCGGTGAACAGCATAAGAACAAACAATATAAACAATAAAAACTGATTAAAACATTAAAACAATAGTAAAACAATGTATCAATTACAGTGGCAGTATGTCAAGGTATGTAACCAATGTGGGAGGGGAATCAAGTGTGAGAAAATGTCAGGGGTATGCGTAATCGAACAAGTATGTTTTTAAACCCCTTTTGAATGCAGAGAGGGAAGCAGCCAAACGGAGCTCGGTGGGCAGGGAGTTCCAGAGGCTAGGGGCCGAGATGGAAAAGGCTCTCTTTGAAGTTGTTACTAATTTAGCCTCTGGAACTCTCAGTAGCTGTTGCCCCGTGGATCTAAGTGTGCGGGGCGGATTGTGTAGGGAGAGGCGGTCCTTTAGGTACTCTGGGCCCAAGCCATTTAGGGCTTTATAGGTAACAACCAGCACTTTGTACTGAGCCCGGAAGCGAATAGGCAGCCAATGAAGATCTTTCAAAATAGGTGTTATATGGGCGGTCCTGGGAGCACCAGTGACCACCCGGGCTGCCATATTTTGCACTAATTGTAGCTTCCGAGTGTGATACAAAGGTTGCCCCATGTAGAGCGCATTACAGAAATCCAAGTGAGAGGTTACGAGAGCATGTACTACTGTTTCAAGGTCCCTCCGGTCCAGGTAGGGACGCAGCTGGCGTATCAGCCGAAGCTGAAAACAGGTGCTCCTGACCGTCGCATCCACCTGGGAAGTAAGGTGGAGCGACGAATCAAGGAGCACCCCCAGACTGCGTACAGTGTCCTTCATGGGGAGCGTGACCCCGTTCAGGACTGGTGGAACCACCTCCAACCCTGGGCCGGGGGAACCTATAACGAGTACTTCCGTTTTCTCTGGATTCAGGCTGAGTCTATTTTCCCTCATCCAGTTCACTACCGATTCCAAACAGGCCACGAGAGGAGCGGCACCATCCCTGGTCACTGCATCAGTCAGAGACATAGAGAAGACTATTTGGGTGTCATCAGCGTACTGATAACCCCGCGCCCCATGCCTCCGGATGATCTCTCCCAGCGGTTTCATGTAGATGTTAAAGAGCATGGGGGACAGAATGGCTCCTTGAGGGACCCCAGAGGTGAGGGCCCTCTTATCGGAGCACACGTCCCCCAGCTGCACCATCTGGAACCTCCCAGAGAGGTAGGACCGGAACCACTGGAGCGCATTATTTATTATTATTATTATTATTATTATTATTACTACTACTACTACTACTACAGGTTTTTAGCCAATGGAGACATGTGTCCATCAAAATGTCTGTTGCTGTATCCATATAAAAACATAGGAATTCTCTCTCTCTCTCTCTCTCTCTCTCCCTCTCCCTCTCCCTCTCCCTCCCTCTCTCTCTCTCTTTCTCTCTCATACACACGGCTCATGCAGTCATGGCTCCATACCTACGGCTCCTAGTGCCATCTCCCAAATTACCTTGTAAATTGTGCAATCCCTTCACAACACAGCCACTTCCAGAGAATGAGGGAATCACCAACAAGATGTCCAGCTATTTTCCTTTAGCTGGATACATTGCAACAAAGATCTGTGGGGAGGTCCAAGTATCTTTGAGGCATCCCTGCTGATAATAACCCCTTAGCACATCCAACTAAAGGAAAACAACTGCATGTGTCACCACTGACCCCCACCTTGTAACAACCTGAAATAGCTGTGGATGGGAGGGTGATTTGAATGGCTTACAAGGTGGGTTTAGAGAGCCCTTTGTTGCATGTTTTGAAAATAATTCTGATCTATGCAATGATCAAACAAATGAATTGTGATAATGCCAGAGTAACATACTAATAGATGACAGCCATTGCCATGTGAATTTTTTCTTTGATAGAACTCACTGTGTGTTACATCTGGTTCCCAACTTAGTCAAGGAGGCACTTTAGAAAACCAAGCCTTGAAAGTGAAAATTTTCTCACATCCCTAAGAGCTGTCAAATTGGAAGGGAACCCAAGTGTCATCTGGATCAACCCCTTGCTTTTGAAGGAATCCTCAAGACAGCCCTCTCTCTTCTTTCTTAAAATTTGAAATGAAGGTGCTTACTATAATTCTTTCCCACCAGCAAACAGTCTACCAGGAGTTTCTTCCTAATGTTTAGTTGGAGCCTCCTTTCTTATATTTTGAATCCATTGTTTCATGAGCAGAAAAGAAGCTCGCACCATTGTGCACATGACAGGTCTCCGATATTTGAAATGATAGCCTCCCAGGAGTTTATCACACGGGAAGAATTTCTCCCAAATTTCGAATGGAGCCAGTTCGAATTCACTTGAATTCACTAGTTTAGCAAATTTACGTGAAAACTGATTGTGTTCAGAATGCGTTCAGAATGACTTCCCATTTCCTGACAATGACCCCCCCATTGCCCGAAATTGCATGAGATACTCTTATACGCATTAATGTAAAACCTTTAATTGCATTCAGAATGACTTCCCTTTTGCCCGAAATTGCATGATATACACTCATACGCAATTGCGTGAAACCCCACAATTGCGTTCAGATTGCCATTGCATTATACCCCCAAATTCCGTCATATGATAAACTCCCCAGTCTTCTGTTCTCCAGGTTAAAGCTACCACATTACTGCAATTGTTCCTCATATATTTTCAGACTTTTTAGAATGCTGGTTGCCCTCCTGTGGACACATTCAGCCTTGTTGCCATCCTTGTCAAACTGTAGTGTCCAGAACTGGTTACAATATTCTAGGGGATGTAATAAATAACCTTAGGAGAGCCAGTGTGGTGTATTGGTTTGAGTGTTGGACTATGTCTCTGGAGACCAGGGTTCAAATCCCAGTTTTAGCCATGTAAACTCAGTGGGTGACTCTAGGCAAATCACACACTCTCAGCCTCAGAAGATGGCAATGGCAAACACTCTCTGAACTAACTTGTCAAGAAAAACCCATAATCGGTTCACTTTAGGGTCACTAAGAATTGGAAATTACTTGAAGGTAAACAACAATAACAACAAAAACAAAAACAGCAATATGAGAGCCAGTGTGGTGTAATGGTTTGAGTGTTGGAGTATGACTTTTGAGACTAGGGTTTGATTCCCTTCTCAGTCATGGGTAACACTTACTTCCAAAGAACCCCATTATAGATTCACTATCGGGTCACCAATAGGGACATAGCGGCTCAAATGGTTAAGACACTGACTCTATTGATTGCAAGATCATCAGGTTGGCTGTTGGAGGCCCAGGTGCCACATGATGGGGTGAGCTCCCATCACTAGTCCCAGCTTCTGCCAACCTAGCAGTTCAAATGCATGCAAATGCAAGCAGATAAATAGGTACCACTCCGTTGTAAAGATAAACAGTGTTCTGTGCAATCTTGCTGGCCACATGATCACCGAGTAGTCTCTGACAACAATGCTGGCTCTTTGGCTTAGTAACAGAGATGAGCACCACAACTTTGTCAAAGGGGAATACCTTTACTTTTAGCTGGGATCACCATAAGATGGAAATGAAGGTACACAACAACAATGCGGGGAAAACACTCCATTCCCCAGATTGCTACTCTGAATTTTCTGTCTAAAAAGAATTGGAGAATTTGTCCCTTTGCTTAGAGCCAAGTATCTCACATTTCCTATTTGCCTTTTCAAAGCAATGAACAGATAGGAAGAATCAGAGCAGGGGCAGTGAGTGATTCCAAGAACAAATTTGGCCCATTAATTTTTACCTGGTAGATATGTGTTTGAACAGTTCCCATTACTTCTGTGCTGCAAGGCAGAATTATGCTTTGCTCTGTCTTATTATAAACTGGAGATGCTAGATGATAAAGCTCCCAGCAGGACTCAGTATATTTAATAATTCCCAGGATTTGACAGAGAATTTTTTTCTTAAAAAAAATTCCCATAGAGAACCTGCTCTCTTTCTCTCCAAGTCTCTGCTATTTATCCTCTGAGCCAGAACATTTAATTCAAATGATAAATTGACCGGTTTAATGTTATTGAATGAAACAAGGATAAGATATAAAGTTGCTAATCAATCAAGAGGAAACGTTTTATGAGCTACTGAAACAAGGAAAGAAAGAAATGCCGGTGGTGGCTCTCTTTTCCCATTTGTTCAATCACTGGTACCACTCTTGTCCTTCACAATTGTCAAAAGAAGGTTAAAATGTACAGCATACTTTTCTCTATTTTACATACTTTCTCCCAGATGAATTTATGGGATGCAGTAAATACACATGGCACCTCTTCCAACCATTTTTACACCGTTTGCTTTCTGGTTTCATTGAAGAACAGAAGTGGTGAGCAATGTATTCAAATTATGCCTAATACCTGGAAACAATCATGCATATCAAGCCACCACTATAGGCTGAGCAATAAATATTGGCACACTTTCTCTTTCTCTTTTTAAAGCAATGAAATAAATCTCTCTAGCTAATATTTTTCTAAGACATAGAGAGATATTTGGGCCCCATAAAGAGATCACCTCAATTGAAATTGCTCTTCATTGAATGAGCAGGCAATCGGAAGTGATATGCAAATGTGACCTTCAAACAAGTGGAAGCCAGAGACGGAAAGAAAAAGATGGCATCTGTTGAGGAAATATCTCAAAAATGCTGTTTATTTTGCAGAATAAAGAAGTTACTTCTATGCTTTTCAGAATTCCAAGTTTCATTAGCAAAATAACTTTTGGGTTTTACGCATACCCCGATGAGCACAGTTACTTTTGTTTACAATGTTATATTGAGTAGCATTAAGTGTTTCCATTGCCCACTGTGCCTCCATTGCCCACTGAACTCACTGTAAAAAATGGGATTTTGCAGGAGCAAGAAAAATGAGAGCATACAGACAGGGAACAGGTGCCTATCCAGGTAAGAATCATGTGTGAGTACAAATATCTCATAATTTTTGTCCTCAGACACAATGATGAAAATTTTTCTTTCTTTTTTTTCCTATGCAGAATTGGAGGACAATAAACAGTTTGGGACCTATTCAAAGGTGTTTTAATGCATAATATTAAGCTCTGCACATGAAATCATGCTTTCCATGCAGAAAATAGCTGGCATTCTATAGCTGACCAAAATGGTGAAGGATCTGCAAATCATGCCTTATGAGGAAAGACTTAGGGAGCTGGGTATGTTTTGCCTGGAAAAGAGACAGTTAAGGGGTGATGTGATAACCCTATTAAAGTATTTGAAGGGGTGTCCCATTGAGGATGGAGCAAGCTTGTTTTCTGCTGCTCCAGAGACAAAAACACAGAACAATGGATGCAAGCTACAGGAAAAGAGATTCTAGCTCAACATTAGGAGGACCTTCCTGAAAGTAAGAGCTGTTCCACAGTGGAACACACTCCCTTGAAGAGTGGTGGAGTCTCCTTTCTTAGAGGTCTTTAAACAGGCTGGATGGCCCTCTGTCAGGGAGGCTTGAGAGTTCCTGCATGGCAGGATTGTGATTTACTGAATGGACTGGAGGGTTTTTGTGGTCTCTTCCAACTCTATGATTCTATGATTCTAGTATTATTATTTACAGAGAATGGCATTTTCTGTGCAGAAATCAGGTTTACCAACATTCTACATTAGAGAAGTAGCAAGCAAGCTTGCTCCATCCTCAATATGACATCTCTTCCAATATTTAAATATGGCTATAATGTCACCTCTTAACCATCCCCTCCCATCATGACATATATGATGATGATCACTTTTTATACCTAGGTATGTTTTACATTTACTGGAGAATTATTGGGGCGATCTAGACCTCCCAAAAGGGGTGGTCTATGACTGCCCCTTTAAGCGCCAGGATGGGGTCAAGGCTGCCACACCGGCAGCCTCCGCGGCCCCATCCCACCACTTCCAGAGGCCGCGAGGAAGTGGCAAACTGCTGGTTCCCCATGGCCTCTAAGCAGGGTGCAGCAGGCCCCCTGGATGCCCGCTGCACTCCGCTTGCAGAGGCGGGCCTGAAGGGAGAAAGGGGCTTCCACCGCGGCCCCTTTCTGCCTGGTTCTTTGCTGCGGCTGTGTAAAAGCCACGGCAAAGACCCACCCACAAAAAGGAGCTCCGTTTGGAGCTCCTTTTTTGCACTGTGGAAAGGGCGTGATTTGCGCCCTCATGCAGTGCAAAGGCGTCATCATGTGCGCAGCCTATCTAAAAGCTGCATACATTATGACGCTTTGACAACGCCTCTGTATGGACGCCGCCATTTTAAAATGGTGATATCCATACACTTTAGGGTTAGGGAGGGTCTAAAAGCTGTGCCATCCCTAACCCTAAAGGCTGGCTATCCAGCCCTTATTGCGTCACAAAGTGCCTGTCTAGAACAAGCCATTGTGCTTATCACCACTCCAGATAGGGTTTAGAGTGTTTTATGGGATTGCCAGGGACATAGCTAGGGGAGTGGAAAAAATGACATCATTACACCTTTTTAAGAATTATGTCCCTACTTATGAGATACTCATTCAGTCTCAATATTTGTAGCCATGTAGTAGTTGAGAACTTCAATCAAACTTTTAGAAATATGAACTGAAAGATATAGCCATGTTAGTCTGGAAAAGCAGCGTGCAAACTGATCGTGTAGCACCTTTGATACTAACTGAAAGAAGCTGGTAGCATGAGCGTTTGTATACTTAAATCTACTTTTTCAGATGCATGAAGAAACATGGTATAAGCATCCAAGGACAGGGATTTTTCCATTTTATATTCTTTTTTAAAATGTACATACACAAAAATGATGTGAAAAAAGGTGTTAATATATATTAAATGGATTTGCACACTTTTGAGCTAAGGATCCATTGTCCCAGTTTAAACCTTTGATGACAGACTGACATTCCTGAATGTGTCTCAACTGAGCAGTTTCACATTGCAATCTTTCTGGAAACCCATCTTTTCCAAAATAGCCACTTTGAGGTCAATGACATAGTAACCTCAGAGACTGGTGTCTCCAAGCATAGTTTCTTGTGTGTTGGCAAGTATGATGTCAGATTTGTGTCTATGTACTCTTTTGTGTAGAAATGGGGTGGGAGTAATGAGGCTCTCCAGATATTATTAGATTGCAACTCCTAGCATTCTCCATTATTCACTAGTTTTCTAGGGCTGCTAGTGAGTCCTGGTGGTTCAGTGGTTAAATGCCAATACTGCAGCCATTCACTCATAAACAGCCAGGGGCTCAGGGTCGACTCAACCTAGCATCCTTCTGAGGTGGCTAAAATGAGTACCCAGTTTATTGGGAGCAATTAGCTTACAGTTGTAAACTGCTTGGAGACTGGTTAGTATATAAATGAATATGCTAGTGCTATTGCTAGTGCTAGTGCTAGTGCTAGTGCTGGGACTTGTAAGCTTAACACATCTGGAAGACTAAACAATTCCTGCCCTGGCATAGAGATTATGCTTTTTTCTTTAATGGGAAAATATATGTGTGTTAAGCATTGCTAGGAGAAAATGTCATATATCACACTAAAAAATAAGCATGCAAATCAATCCCTGATGTTGTGGGTGATAATATGCCTCAGCAAATAGGATGGTATCTTCCACTACCTCTGAGATCAGAAGGCTAGTTTAAAGGGTTCAGGACACACACAGCTTTTTTCTACCAACAGAGGGAAATAGTAGTGTCACTGTCACCCCCAACTTCTATTTTTCGCTATCTACTATGGCTGTTTAATGGTAAATCCAGCCATTCAACACCTAGGAAAATCCCATTGATTTAATGCTGGGATGAAAAAGTGAAGCTTCTTGGCCCTCAGTACTCCCCATAGGACCATTTTAATCATTTTTCAAACATCTCCTCAAATGACATCTAGATGTTGTGATTAGTTTTATCCATACCCACCAGCCATTTTAGACCCTGGACTATCCTTTTCCTAAAACAAGAAATACTAAAAAGATATCTCCAGGATGTAAAATGACCCTGAGAACAGGCAAAAATGCCTTCGTGTCCCAGTAGAGGGCATTTGGGGACTTTTTTCCAATATGTGTGAGAAGCCTGCCAATGTTTCTTGGATGACTGATGCAACCCAAAAGTTACTAGTCCCTGATTTAATGGCTTGATCTACTAACCAACTAACAGAATTTAGGTCCATATTTTTATCCACTTTCAGATTGTCAGTGCTGACAGGAAGAATGTATGTGGATTTCATGGTATCCATAAGAATTTTCAAGATAGCTTGGATCTAACTTTCAAGGATTCATTCAAGGCCAGTAGTGAATTAAAAACTTTTAAGAAAGTGTTATGACAAATACCTTGACAGCATGCTTTACACTGAGTATTTACTTCTGTAAAAGATACAGAAAGTCCCTTTCTGTTGCCATGTACTGCAACCCTAGGGCAAATTAATTCAGTGTGATTAACATCCTTACAGTGATTTGCAAAGGAAGCAATCACAATGTGTCACTTTTTGTAAAGTGTTACTGGAAAAAGCAGAAATCCGTAGCATCCATATTCACAGTGCACACTGCAGCTGCTGATGGTACCAAAAATGAACAATGGTGAGAATCAGTTGCTGCAGAGCTTGAATAAATCTCCATCATTGAGATAGCATTCTTGTGATGCACATAAGCTCAAGAGGATTCCAAGTGACATATCTCCATCTCAACTGTATAAAATGCATTGATAAAGGAAATGTGTTAAGGGCAGTATGTACAGTAATTGCAAGAAACTGAGAGAAGAGTAGTGATCTTTCTATAATAGAATAGCTTCAGAAAAGATGAATGCCATAGTGAATTGGATTCAGATTTAGATACATGCAACTAGAGAGGTGGGAGTAGATCTCACTCTTGGACCTTGGATTTTGTTACTCCAAAGTTGGGCAAAGTCTGGTCCAAGGCCTTTTAGTGGTTCTCAGTGTCCTAAAGTCACCATTGCCCTTCCCAGCTGAAAACAATGTCCAAAGTCCTGCATGGGGCATGGAGTCAAAGTCTTCGGACTATGCTCTATCTCCTTATCTGACCACTCCAAAAAAAGGGGGAGAAGAAAAAATGGTAAAGGTAAAGATAAAGGTTTCCCCTTGACAAGATTGTCTAGTAGTGTTTGTGACTGTAGGGGGTTGTGCTCATCTCCGTTACTAAGTTAAAGAGCTAGTGTTGTCAAAGACAACTCTGTGATTATGTGGCCAGCATGACTGCACAGGATGCTGTTGTCTTGCCACTGAAGTGACAACTATTTTTCTACTTGCACTTTTTCATGCTTTCAAATTGCTAGTTGGCAGAAGCTGGGACTAGTGATGGGAGCTCACTCAGTTATACTAGCTCCTGGGCCTTGAACAGCTGACCTACTGTGAAGCCCCTCCTAAAGAAACCTTCCCTTGACCCCCTGGACAGGAATAACTACAGACCAGTTTCCTTGCTGCCATTTCTCAGCAAGGTGATCGAGAGAGCTGTCGCCTCCCAACTCCAAGCTGTCTTGGATGAAGCCAATTATCTAGATGCATTTCAAACTGGCTTCAGGATAGGATATGGAGTTGGGACTGCCATGGTTACTCTGACAGATGACCTCCGTCTGAGCATCAACAGGGGTTGTATGACCCTGCTGCTGCTCTTGGACCTCTCAGCAGCCTTTGATACGATCGATCACTCCATCCTTTTAGATCGGCTGAGAGAGTTAGGGATTGGCAGCACCGCAGTTTGGTGGTTCCAGTCCTTTCTCTCTGGCAGATCCCAAAGTGTGAGGCTCGGGGACAGTTGCTCTTCAAAGATTGAGCTTAATTGTGGCGTCCATCAGGGCACCATCCTGTCCCTGATGCTCTTCAATATCTATATGGAGCTACTGGATGAGATCATTCGGAGGCATGATGCTCAGTGTCTTCAGTATGCTGATGACACTCAGATATACCTCTCCATGACTAGATCATCTGCTAAGACTTCAGGTGGCATCTCTCCTCTCAATGACTGTCTTGCACCGGTAATGGACTAGATGAGGGAAAACAGATTGAGACTCAATCCAGACAAAAACGGAGGTACTCACAGTTACAGGACCGAAACCAGACTTGGGAATACAACTTCCAGTCCTAGATGGAGTCACACTCTCCTTGAAGGACTCTGTTTACAGCCTGGGGGTACTTCTAGATTCATCGCTTCACATAACCAGTAAGGTGAATGCGACGGTCAGGAGTGCCTGTTACCAGCTTTGGCTGATATGCCAGCTGCACCCTTTCCTGGACATGAGGGACCTGGAAACTGTGGTGCATGCTCTGGTAACCTCACACTTGGACTATTGTAACACGCTCTACATGGGGCTACCCTTGTGCTTAACCCGGAAACTGCAACTAGTTCAAAATATGGCAGCCAGGCTTGTTACTGGAACACCCAGGAGAGAGCACATAACACTAGTGCTTAAAGCTCTCCACTGGCTGCCAATTAGTTTTTGGGCACAGTACAAGGTGTTGGTTTTAATCTTTAAAGCCCTACATGGCTTGGGTCCATCTTATCTTAAGGACCGCCTCTTCCCATATGAACCCCTCGCACACTCCGGTCCTCTGGGAAGAACCTGTTACAGCCCATGAAGGACAGGCTGGTGCAGATCTCCCAGAGGGCCTTTTCAGCTATTGCCCCCAAGCTGTGGAATGACCTGCCAGATGAGATGTGTCTCATAACATCCATTGAAGGTTTTTAAAAAGCCTTAAAAACGCATCTCTTCTGGCAGGCCTTCCTAGACGTTGCTTAATTTCCCCGGCTCCAAACCTTATGTTTTAGTTTTTTGTCCAGCTTCTTTTCGCATTTAATCTTGCCCATACAGCCCCAGGTATTTTGTTTTAAGGAATTGTTTTATATTTTGGTATTGTGTTTTAATTCATAACTAATTTAATCTTATTTTAAGGGATGGGAGTTGGGATGGGATTGTTTTTAATTTTGTACTGTTTTAACTCTGTTGTAACCTGCCCCAATTGTTTGTCCAGAGGGGCGGGCTATAATTATTATTATTATTATTATTATTATTATTATTATTATTATCACCAATCATGCAACTGACATTGACCCCTCAAAATCCATGTGAAAACCCAGGCAGTTGTACCAAGTATAGAAGACCTGAAATACTGGAAAGTAGGATACTGAAGGCTGACATAGCCAACCTCAGTAATCTGTGGTGTGACAAGTAGAAGCAGGGATCCCTGCAGGGTCCTGTTGCAACTCATTGCACTGTGGCTTGCAGGTGATAGGGGTCTGGACATGTCACCCTTCAGTTCACCGGCACTACATTACACATTCTCTCAGTATGGCTGCCATGCTTTTAAGATGTGTTTTAGGGGCAGTTGTGGTTGTGACAATAGTGTTACACTAATTAATGTAAATATAAAATAGTTATAAGGTCATAGGTCTAGACTACTACATTATAAATGTTTAGCGGAATGCCAGCCACTTCGTTTTGACTTCCAAAGTGCATTTTATGCACTTGCATAGTTGCCACGTTGCAGAAATAAAAAACTTTGATGCTGCTTGAACTGCCATGGCTTGATTCTATGGAATCCTGTGATTTTTAGTTTATTGTGGCACCAGAGCTCTCTGGTAGATGAGGCTAAATGTCTCACAAAACTACAAATCCCAGAACTCATAGCATTGAGCCATGGCAGTTAAAGCCGTGGC
This sequence comes from Urosaurus nigricauda, assembly GCA_034509955.1. NCBI lineage: Eukaryota > Metazoa > Chordata > Lepidosauria > Squamata > Phrynosomatidae > Urosaurus > Urosaurus nigricauda. The sequence continues at coordinate 244,619,702 of JAOEGL010000004.1, read as the reverse complement.
AAACTGCATTAAGTCTGCAATGTAGATGCATTCTACTTCATTTAATGTGAAAAAGTTCTACTCCTTAGCTGCAGCAACTGCAGCTCCTCGCCAGCTCAATTCATCCAGAATATACAGCTCCCTCCCATAAGGTTTCCCACCCACTGGATCAAACCTATACTCATAGGGGTTACACAGACAGTTGAGAGTAGTTTTTTTCCCCCAGCTTCAGTGAAAAATTCATTGAAGCATCCCACCAAGAAATTGCCAGATGCAGATTCCCCCTCCTCCCCAGTAGCCTCCCCCATCAAAAAAGAGTTAGTTTTGCAACAAAATGTTCTTTTGTGAAAAAAGTGTTTTGTGAAAAAGTGTTGCATCATGTTTATGCTAAAGAAACTTTGTCAACATTTTGTCAAAAAAATATGGATAAGCAACAAGAAAAAAATAAAAATATGATATGTAGAAATGTTTTCACATGTGGGAAAAATAATTTGCATCCCTAGCTTTGAGATATGGAGTATTTCCTAAAATACCAGAATCCATACACTGATGCCATGTAGCTGGGGGGGGGGGGATTCCTCTATTTTATTTTTATTTATTTATTTTCTGTCAGCTGGGGATCCAAGGCTGCTTATAGCCAGGTTGAAACAAGATTCAACTAAAAACCTGATGATACATAAACATTTGCTTACTTATGTCCACCATTACCTAGTTCCCTCTTCTTTGGCATTCTTAAAGTTGATTCACACAAACACATTTGAAGGACGGCATGTGTGAATCAACTTCATTGATCAAGCAGAACAATTCAATTTCAGCTAAATCTACAGCTTGTTAAACCTACAATCCACTATAGTCAGACAAAACTCACCAACTGTATTTTGTGGAGTCAGAACAGCTTGTCAGCTGCCTTTTCTTTTGCAGTCCTAGATGGGCAAAATAAGAAAGACGAACACTTTGTTCTAGAAGCTGAAGGGTTACAGTATAGATTTGAAAAACCGCATTTGGCTTGTGGAGTCACAAAATCTTTAGGATTGAACAAAGGAGACTGGATGCTAATAATTACATTCTTTCTATGCACTCGAATTTATTGTTGTTGCCTGCCTTCTAATCATTTGCAACTCATGATGATCCTAAGGTGAACCCATCACAGGGTTTTCTTGAGGCTGAGACTGTATGACTTGACCAAGGTCTTTTCATGTCAAGGTGGGTTTTCATGTGTGAGCAGGGATCTTGAGTCATAGTTCAAAACTCAAATTGGATACCTATGCAGAAAGGGGCAATTCTGTTTTTTTCAGATCCTGGTATGAGAAGCTGTGCCCACCAAAATTTGAGATTGTTGTTATTTATCATTGCAAGAGATTTACTGGAAAGAGGAAGAGGTCCAATATCAAGTATCTGAGCATTTTAGTGTTAAAGTATTTGAAGGGCTGTCATATTGAAGCTGAAGCAAGCCTGTTTTCTGCTGCTCTAGAGAATAGGACCTGGAGCAATGGATTCAAACTAGAGGAAAAGAGATTCCAGCTCAGCATTAGGAGGAACTTCCTAACAGTAAGAGCTGTTGGATAGTGGAACACACTTTCTCAGAGAGTGGTGGAGTCTCTTTCTTTGTAGGTCTTTAAACAGGCTGGATGGCCATCTGTCAGAGGTGCTTTGAATGTGAGTTCCTGCATGGCAGGGGGTTGGACTGGATGGACCCTGAGGTCTCTTCTAAATCTATGATTCTATGACCAAAGTGTTCATGCCTCCCAGAAACTTTGTGGTCTCAACAATAACTATGCCACAGCACTCTAACCCTCAAGGTGACACAAGTGTCAACTTGCCAAGAGTTCCATTTCCATCTGAGCTATTCAGCTGTTTACACATTCCCCATCAATACATACACACATTGGCAGTGTGTCTAATATTGCTTCTCCTCAAAGCCACTATTTACTGTCCTTCAGCTGAACAAATAAGGACAGGTACACAAAACAGATCCCGCAAGGCTCTTGCTTGCCTACCTCACCTTGGCAAATGCTTATGTGAAGTGGTTGAATGGCTGGTCCCCGAAGGCTTCCCGGAGGACATGTTCTCATAGCAGTCCTCTCAAGGGAGCAGAATCAGCATGCCTGTTCTGCCATTCTGTCACATACATCCATGCTTCAAATGTTTTGTTTTGTTCCTCACAGTAGGAAAAAAGAGCAAGACTTGATATGATTCCTGCATCCTTTCCTTTCTCCTCCGTGGTGTCAAGAGCCACCAAAGTTAAAACAAGAATCATTGAGCCCTTTCACACTAACTATTGATTAATTGGTTAATTGATTATTTGACTATTTTGATTTTATTTATATCCTGTCTTTCTCTCTTGGTATGGGAACTGAAGTGGCATACAATGTAAGTTAAAAAATAATAATTAAAACAATTTGTGGTACAAAAGTTTTGAAATGTTAAACAGTCAAACCAGTTAAACAGTCAAACCAGTTAAAACATTCATTTGAAAATGTTTCCATTAATGTAAAGCAATGGGAACACATTTGTTGTTGTGTGCTTTCAAGTCTTTTCTGACTTATGGTGACATTAAAGCAAACCTATCATGGAGTTTTCTTGGCAAAATTTTTCAGAGAAGGATTGCCATTGTCTTGCCCTAAGACTGAGAGTATATGACTTGCCCAAGATAATCTAGTGGGATTTTTTGGCCAAGCTGGGAACTGAATCTGGTCTCCAGAGTCATAGCCCAACACTCAAACCACTATGCCACACTCAGTCTCAGTGGGAACACATAAGACACACATATTACACAGTAGAAACAACAACAACAACAACAACAACAACAACAACAACAACAACATCCTTGTAGCTTCTTCCAGTTCAAGAGTGAAGACTTGTCTAAATAAAGATATTTGCCTACCAGTAAAGAGAAAGCAGAGAAATGGCCAACCAACATTATACAGTTATAGCACTATGATTGCACTTTAACTGCCATGGCAACATCCCATGGAATCATGAGATTTGCACTTTACGGAGGGATATTTAGACTTCTCAGCCAGAAAGCTCTCGTCCTCACCCCAGGATTCCCTAGGATGTTGACATGGCAGTTAAAGTGGAATTGTATTTCTGAATGTCAGGGCATGGACTACCTTTTCTGGTTCCTCCTCCTCAACTATTATTGCAACAGAATTGCTGGAAAAAGGAGGGGGACCATTCTGTAAAACCTTCCTGGAAACTTTATGGTCTCAACAATATCTATGCCATAGCATTCTAGCCCTCAGGGTGGCAAGGGGGAGGAAACTGAGGATGAATATGGAGCCTTGAAAATTCTTTCTGTATTAACACATTTAAAAATGGTATACTCTGAGCAACAGTGGTTGATGCTTAATTTATGATACTTAATAGCATCATGAAGAGTTTCTTCTCTAATATATCCAAGGGATATCCCTCAGTGTCAGATTCTAAGCCTGAAATATCAGGTCCTGGTATGGGTTGTTGTTGTTGTTGTTGTTTGCCTTCAAGTTGTTTCTGACTTATGGCAACCCTAAGATGACCCTATTATGGGGGTTTCTTGGTAAGATTTGTTTAAACGAGGTTTGCCATGGCCTTATCCTGAGCCTGAGAGCATGAGATTTGCCCAAGGTCATACAATGGATTTCATGGCCAAACAGGGAATCAAAACCTTGGCTACAGAGTCATATTCCAACACTCAGACTGGTTAGCTGTGCTGGCTCTCCGTGATATATTACTAACTTGGCAACCATAGTGGTATGGAATGGGGAAGGAGGAGCACGACTCCCCTGAGTTGTGCTCGTCCTCCAAACTGTGACCAAATGATTTCATGCATCCTGTCATGCAAACCCTACCATGCAATGTTGTGCCATATATCACTTAGATTGAAAAATGAACCTACTGCCAGTGTTATCACCTTATCATGGAGTGCATCTGGAGCATGATAGGAGACCATCTACCTGATCCTTCCTGCAGACAACAAAACCTCTTGGGCCAATCTTGCAAGTAAGATCCAGTATTAAGTCTTTTCAGCTTTTTTTTTACAGGGAATAGGTGTGGAGGCTTGGGATGGCTTAAGATTTTGTTCTGGTTAGTTTTTGATGATAATTTAACAAAACCCATAACATTTTTACTATCCAAGATATGAAATTTGTGACAAAAATAATGTGGTGGAAATAAAAACTATCACATTCTACTAACCAAACTTGGGACTTCAATTGCTTCATTCTTAAACACTGGACTGTTTTTAGTATATTTGTGTTTAGGGTAGCCATCTCTCTCTATTTTTCCCCCTTATTTTTTATTTTTTATTTTTATTCCCACTCATTTTATTTAATGGCAGGCAGGTACACAATTGTCACCTCATCAAACAGTGTAAGATGAAAAGTATATAACAACATAGAACAAAACAGGGTCTGTATTTTTGAAGGAAAGGAAAACTTGCCGGGATGTATTTTCAAGGGCATAAATGGGAAGTCCATGGAGAGAGAGAGGCAGGTAAGAAAGAAGAAGAAGCAGCAGAAGCGGAAAGGGCAGCAAGGAAACAGCAACACATGCATACATGCCAATGACACTGCAAACTCTCCCCAGAATGGAGACAATTAAGGGTTAGGGCAAAAAGAAAAGAAAACCACACATATACTCTATACACTCGACTATATGTTGGCCTCATGTTGATAGCAGGTTTTGAGGCCAAAGTCATGGATTTTGATATGACCAGTGGATAGAAGTACTCATAGAGTACTCATAGAAGTACTATACCAACATATAGTACCAACATATAGTTGAGTGTATACAGTATATGTGTGGTTTTCTTTTCTTTTTGCCCTAACCCTTAATTGTCTCCATTCTGGGGAGAGTTTGCAGTGTCATTGGCATGTATGCATGTGTTGCTGTTTCCTTGCTGCCCTTTCCGTTTCTCAGTACACGGTGTTAGGACAAGTTGTCACCTCAGATACTGCAGCTAAAAAGCCAAGCAGAAGTGAGCAGGAGGGGAGACTGAGCGGTGTCTGAGGAAAAGGTCAACAAACACTGTCAATTTCTGTTTTGGCCTGGAGCCTTACTAAAAAACTCCGCATGTAGAACAAGTCTCGACATCATGTAAGTTGAATTAACTACAGGGGCACTGCATTAAAGTATGCTTGGGAGAACCTCTGGAGACCTGAAGGAGGAGGAAAATAGGTTGGAGTGGGATAAATATAGACCATCTAAGGGAGCCTGGGAGAAAATTAACAAGATAATAGGCTTGTGGTTTGTGCTTCCAATTGTTGCAAGGCAGGGGTGGATGAAATTGTTGCCTATGTTGTCTAACAAACTGCCTTCAGACTAGGAGTGTGAAAGGGATTTAGTCCATCCAGGGTTTCTTGTATTGTTCTATGATTTATGCAATCTGCAGCTCCCAGACTGAATAATTTTCAATTTCAGTTTATAAATCTGTACATCTCTACATTTATGGTGCGTTTTGCCACAGGAAAGAAATAGCTTTGACTACATGAGCTCATTTGAAAAACTGGACCCTCCCTGCCCCCCCCCCCCCAAGAAATCAATCAACACACGCACATTAATGTTTCCAATCCAGGCCTAATTGAACCTTTGGTCCGACCCAAGAGATGCTTTCTTGTATTCTATACTCATGTTCCTGGAGAAGTCAGATCTGGCTTTGATGAAACATATTTATGTGGATGTGTGGATTATTGTAATCTGTCAGGCATCCTGTTAGAGTCAAACATAGGTGCAAATCCACCTTACACTGTGCATCTCTCTTTTGTTTGCATATTGTGGAGGTTAGCATTTCCTTCCACCCTCCACAAGGATCAAAGACACCCTAGACTTACCATTGAGTTGCTGTAGCCCTCCTCATTTTATGGATGGGGGAAGGATTGGAGAAAGGATGTTTATGTCCCCCTAGCCAGATATAGAATAAATTATACCAGCTACTAAGATTTCTGGAGAATCCAAGCAGATCTCTATGGTTGATCTCATCGATCTGTATCTGGCTACAGAGCATATCCAGAAACTTTCCTGATGCCCCCTGATCTCCACTAGTCATAGAATAATGACTGAGGTGAAGTTCAATATCTCAACAGTAAGTCCATGGGGCTGAAAACTGAAAACTATTGTGCTATGCTGTGCTATACAGAATTCCAGCCTCTATATGAAACTGCTTTTGGAAACTCTTTGCAAACTTCTGTGGTCCACAGTGCTGACTGGAGCCAGTTACAGGTAATATACAAATCCTTTGTTAAAGCAGCATAACTTTATGGGCAGAATTCAACATGCTGGTTCTGACGTACTATATATAGTCATGTATAAATTGAGAAATTTTAGTAAAAAAAAAATTACTCTCAGTCAACTTATCGAAAGGTCAGTGTAACTATAGTTGGCCCTCCATATCCACAGATTCTTTATCCACAGCTTCAACCATCCACAGTTTTAATTTTTTTTAAAAAAAAATGAATTCCAAAAAGTATACTTTTATTTTGCCAATATTTTCTTTATAATGGACATAATTTTACCATGCCATTGTATTTGATGAGACTTGAGTATCCACAAATGTTGGTATCCATGGGACGTCCTGGAACCAATCTCAAGCAGATACCAAGTTCCCACTGTATTTTAACTTTTATATAAAAAAAGGATCCATCCCCTAGTGAAAGGTAAGAATGTAATCTGTACTGGAAGCACTGACCTGCCTCTACTCTCTTGTCCAGCCAGCCTTTAGTAAGAGCCTAAACAATTATGCCTGCTGGAATTTTGTAAGCTTTTTGGTATTGTTTTCCTTCACTTCATCCATAGGATCATCTGTCACATGAATTTTACCTTCAACTTATTCATGGGTCATATCAAAATGTTATTTTGGTCTCAAAGCCCACAACTTATACATGAGATCGAATATTAACAGTATACAGCCCTATATGGCTTAGGGCTAGACTATTTAAGAGCCGGTACAAACTGGCATGAAAAGCTGGTTTCCAGCTGGCTTGGGGGTGTAGTGTATGCATGATGCACACCCCATGATGCCCAGAAGCCAGCTTCATGTTGTCCAGATACCTGTATGGCAGCCAACTTCTGGGTGTTTTGGCAGTGTGGCATTTAGATGCCCCACACCACCAGAAAGCCTTAAAACCACAGTGGTGCAGAAAAGCCATATTCTTTTTGGGTTAGCAAAAAGGTGGATTTGGGCAACAGTGTGCAGTTGCCATAGCCCCAATCTGGCTTTCGCAGGGGTGGCTTGAAGCTGCCCCTATGCACTGGGGTCTATTCCATCTCTAAAAGGCTGCATCTTGTAATATGAACCTATCTGATCTATTGGGGAAGACTTTCTTTTGATTCCATCATAGGATGATCTGGTAAGTACACAATAAAAGCCTACTTGGTGATTGCTCCCACACTGTGAAATTCCCTTCCACAACTGCACACTTCTTGGCTGCACCCCTCTTTGCTCTCCTTTTGCAGTCAGGTAATGACTTTTCCAGATTTCCCAGACTGTCTACTGGATGACAACTCTAAGAATCATGATGCTGGACTACATTAGAGATTCAAACACACACACATATTTTTTTAATTATAGCTCACAGAATCTCCTGGGCAGTGATCATGCTGGGTGCAGGATTCTCAGAATTACAATGCAATGATGAAAATTTCCAAAGTTTTCAAAGTTATTTCCAAAGTTTTCAAAATTTCCAAAGTTATCTGGACCTTTGGTCTGGTCTGAAATACAATTTTTACAGCATTTTTATGGGTGACATTATAAACCAGTGTTTGAGTACATGAGCAACAAATTGCCTTCCTGACTACAGAGTAAAAAAGTCACAGACATATTCATCCCAATAGAAAATTCTCCAGTATATGTCCTCATTTCCACTTGGTTATAAAATTAACCCACAAAGCAAAGTTTTAATTATTCAAAATAAGCACCTCTACATATTTTATGCTGCTTGTGATGAACATTATTGTACACTAGAGATTTGCTAGATTAGAAGAAGTACCAAAATTACTTCTATCAATTAGCAATATTATTATACTTAAAGTCTTGATAAATTATTGAGAGGGGTTTGTTACTGCAGTGGGAGAAAGGTAAATTGAAAAAGACGGTGGAATTGCTTTCAATTCCTTTTCTCTGGCAATGATTACAGCTCAGGTTCTCTCTAGGGTAAGAACATCATTATCAAAACTGATATCTCTTCGCTCCAACTGATAAGTATTCTTGCTAACACTACTTTACTGAAGTACAGAGAATCATCTAACAGGGATTTTAAGACCTGAAGTGGGAACCTTGTCATGACCTATGACTGGCACTGAACCTACTGAGAGACCTGAGGCTAAATTTGCTTCATCCTCAGAGTTCCTTCAGGCATGACAGACAATAGCTGAGTGTCTGACCTCGTCCTCTGTAAGCAGCAGAGAGAATTAAACCTCTGAATACACTTCGCACCCTCGGGCATCTGCCAAGGTCCACTGGCACTGCCATCTTCCTACCTCAGTCCCCTTAGGTGGGCTGGGCTATTTTAAATTTCCATCAGTGACTAACTGATGTAAAATCCATCTAGTGTAAACAATATATCTAGAATCTCTGAAATGCTGCTGCCATTTTAGTTTCTCATGGCTAGAGTGGCAAACTTCTGGAGAAAATTTGAATGATGATTCACGACCAGTTAAACCCAAAGTCAAAGGAAGATCCCAGCATAAAAAGAGTGTGTGTCCATAGATGATTCTTCACCAATGCCCCCATAGATTGTCAAGTGGCCCCGATATTCAGCTGACTTCAGTCCTTTGAATCATTAACTGAGAAGTGTCTTCATCTCGCTTCCCCTCTGGTGAAAACATTTGGCCTAATCAACTTTGATAGGAGGACATTCTTAAGCATGCTTTGAGTACTGCTTCGTAGACAATAGCTGAAAAAAATGGTACACAGGGCACTGATTTCACTTCTGGATTTAGCCCCTAAATAACTAAATCATGGACACTGGGTGAGTTTTCCATTAACTGTAATCAATCATAGAGTCATGAAGTTGGAAGGGGATCAGTAGAGCCTTGTGGAGTTATGGGAACATGATTTAGAAATAAAGAGAAAGAGAAAAAGAAAAAGTGAGTTGGGGATTCCCCCTCCCAAGGTAAGGAGGCTGGCTCCATCCTTGCTGAGCTTCAGGCAGCTAGTCCAAGCTGTACTATTCTGTATGGCCTTTGGCTTTCTACAAATGGTTCTGAAAACTGGCTTTTAATATGGTTTTAAATCCATCTTGAAAGCATGCACTTATCTGCTTTTATCTGTGCATTGCTCAGAGAGCCTTGGTGAGCAGAAAAAGTAATTAAGAAATATGTTTAATACATAATAAATAAATATTGGAAGAGATAGCCACCTTTATAAGACTTGTTTACAAAAGTGTAAATGATCTACTCTTAGACTTAAGGATATGAGCTTATATTTTGCACGCAGTACCAAACATTCACAAAGAGTTGTAAAGAGTTGCTGGAAGCCAAAACACAGACAATTTAGCCTAATCCTCTTTTTGAGCACTGATATATTAATATCCATTCTTTTTTTCCCCCTTTTTTAAATTTGCTTTGTTTTGAAGTGAGGCCAAGATCAGCATTCCATTGATGGACTTTTTTGCAAGATGAATGAATAACCTCTAATATTAATGTTAAAAACACTTACACATGTTCCTAGTGATGTACCTTGCAGCTAACTAATACATCTTATGTTCATGTTGTATTTTTAGCCTCAGTGGGCTGACTGTAGAGGGTCCTGTCCTTCCCTCCTTTCCTCCAGCACACTTGGACTTCAACATGAATGAACACATATGCTGAGGTAACCTTCTGATCTTGTCACATAGGAACTCAGTGGGATGACATTCCGGATGTTTTAAGGAATGTGGTGCTCCAAATCGTCATTTTGCTTTGTATCTTCTCATTCAAAAATAAGAGGAAGCCAGGTTCATAGGGCCTGTGCAGGCTGACCATTAAAGCCGGCCTGGGGGCAGAGCTGGGGCATGGTATCCATATGACGCATGTCTCAACTCTTCCCCATAGCGGTGTGATGCCGCACACCACTTCACACAATGCACGCCAACATGGTGCTTCTCTCGTGCTGCATTTACATAATGCAGCACCAAAGAGCACCTTAAAGCCACAGAACCATGGCTATTATGCCCTTTCCAGGGTGCAAAAAGGAGCCATTTTTACAGCTCCTTTTTGCTTCATGGAAAGGCCAGATTGGGGCTGCAGCCTGAGGTTGCCACGGCCCCAATCTGGCACAGCTGGAGCCACCCCTTAGAGGCAGTCTGCACAGTCCCATAGTAGATCTGACAGCCACACATTGGAACATTAGCTCCTAGATCAGATCATGCAGAGGGTCTCAGTGGCTCCATGAGTTCCATGGGATCAAATAGATACAAACTGGAATACATATGAGCAAAACTTGATTCTTATTCCAGATATTGTCTCCAGAATGTGGTGGATCATCTTGGCTTTGATCCTCATGTAAGGGATGTTCTATGTTCTTTTTACTTCTATATATATGAATGGCTGTCATATATTCCTTCCATAGACAACAAAGAGTTGAAATGTGGGATATTGCATCAGCAATTAAGGCTTGTCCTTATGTAACAGGGTTCCTCTGTTTGATTTTCCCTCTAGCCTTCTTCTCTGCACTGTAGAAATAATGCAAGTTGACACCACTTTAACTGCCATGCCAGTGCTGTGGAATTCTGGGATTTGTTGTTTTTGTGGCACTAGAGCTGTCTGACAGAGAAGACTAAAATGTCTCACAAAACTACAAATCCCAGAATTCCATAGCACTGAGTCATGGCAGTTATAGTGGTGTCAAATTTTAGTGCAGATGCAGCCCAGGTATATTTCCTATTCTGTTCCCTCCAGCTACTTTCCCCCCTCCATTCTGTACTCCACTAAATTAGTCCTAGAACCTATCCCAGACAAAGTGATAACTCTTTCTTTCCTCACAGAAGCATTGTTCCTTGAGAAGATGGAATATTTGTGAATATTATATACCATGACAACAAAGGCAATCTGAATGAGTTGCATCATGGATGCAAGCATAACACAAGGAAAGTTTTAAAAGATCTTAATACTAAGTGAGACTATTGTCTAACTGAACTTCTTGTCTACTCTTCCTGCAGCTTCCCAGGGTGTCGGATATGGTCTTTTCCAACTCTTGTTTCAGTCATGTTAAATGCAGAAGCCAAGAATTGACACTGGGATCATCTTAGAGCTAGAAACAGTTGAAAGAGTAATCAGTTACAGTTATAATTATATGGTTCCAAATGGTAAGTTAGAGATATAGTTATAATTTAAAAAGTATTTCTTTGGGTCCCTTCCTGGAAGAAAGGTGGCATAGAAATGAAATAAATAAAATAAAAATTATTTATTTATTTATTTATTGGTTACTAAATTATCACCTCAACATCACAATAGAGTACAACTCATGGGTGCATAACATAACACAGGCCAGCACTTAAAGCATACCATTTTTAAAAAATATCTAGTGAGGCCACATCTCCGTAACTCTAAAAGTAATCAAAAGTAACTAAAATAATTCCCTCTCTCATTAAGTCATAATGCAAGGTATTATATTATCTTTCTTTTTGAAAGAGAAAAATAATTACAAGTGAGTAGATATACCTACTTTAACTAATTACTTTTGAACTCTGGACCAACTATGTGAAAATGATGTGATCTGCCATGGGACTAAGAGTCCTTCATCATGCACACTCTGCATTTTTAATGATATTCTTTGGATGGGGGCCCATGTTTGCATATTCTCTGTTTCTTTTGAGTGAGCAGTAAAAAAAGAAATGAATAAATCTATCATTTGTGCTCTTCTAAGCACCATCCTCAAGTTGTGTAAAAAAGATTTGCTTCCAATTAATTCTTTAATTAAATGTCAGCATCCATGGCTCATTCTCCTTCCTGTACTCTGGCAGTTTATCACTGTGTTCTCACTGGCTAATACAAATTAGAAGTGAAGAGGAACTAGAAAGCACTCTCAGGCTTTATTAAAAAGAAGTCTAAGGGGCAGTAGTTCCACAATTATTATTATTATCAAGAGCTGCATGTCACCCTGGTGGACACTGATCTGTAATGAAGCAATCCAGGCTGAGCAACATCTTTTATTATGCGTCGGCATAAAAATACATGCTGTATGCAAAATGACTATGGAAGTAACTCTCTATTCCTTTCTCTATCTCCTGCCTTCTCTCTGTATATACATTTCATAATTCACTCTGACTCCTGTACTTTCTGGCTCCTGCAAGGTTTCACAACATATTAGCTTGAGTCTGGCAAATGACAAGGGACTAAAATATTGCTATAGGTTACATTTTAGAGAGGCTCATATGCATATCCTGTCCACTTGACCCTTATGCATCTGATCTGTGGCTCATGAAATCATGACTAAGAGGTAATATGGAATATTGTCACCAATTCCAATGGCTCTTCCCCAAAGTACAATAGTCTCACTTTATTGATCTTGGCTTCTAGGAAGAGTTCAGACTTGCTTTGCTCTAGAACCCATTTATTTATCTCTTTGGCAAGGTACCTGTACAGCACTCTTCCAGCACCACCTTTCTCATGGGTTGATTCTCCTCCTATCACTTTTATTCACACCCAGATTTCACAACCATTCATAAAAATCAGAAATAATATGGCATGGATGATTCTGACTTTGGATATCAATAGCAGAGTAATCCATGCCATAGAATCCCTAGTTTCTATGGATGGCTGTGAAAGGTGTATGAGTGAAAAAAGCTGGTAAGAAGAAAACAAACTCTTATGAAATATGGTGCTGCAGGAGAGTTCTATGAATACAATGAACTGCTTAAAAATAAAAGAAGAAACGAATGAGTTACAGGAAAAAAATCAGTTCTGAAATTTACCTAGAAGCAAAATTGACTAAGCAGAGTCTGTCATACTTTTGACATATCAGGAAAAGATATCACACATTGGAAAGGATGCTCAGTAAGGTAGAAAATGATAGGAAAATAGGAATAATGTAATATGAAATGATTGATTCATTCAAGGAAGTTGCAGCCTTGAGTTTGCAACCCCTGAAAAGGGCAGTCAATGATTGGGTCTCTTGCAATTATTCATTCATAGGGTCACCATGAGTTGAAATTGACTTGACAATAAATAACAACAACAGCCTTTTCCCACTTCCATGTGGCCCATCAATAGAGCCCTATTCAGTTGCTAGGCATGCAGAAGCACAAAGGGTCTCTGAGGCCATACTTTTCAACCCACTGTCATGACTCTCCTTCTAGTTGCCTTTATTCTATGCTTCCATGTTCAGGATAATGGTGCTATATGGAAAGTTATTTTGCTATGATTGAATAAGTCTTCAAAAAGATAGCTATATTAATCTTTTTAACCATTTTAGAAAAAGGTTTTAGTAACATCTTTGAGACTAACTAGGGAGATGACATTTCTAGCATAAGCTTTTGTGGACTTGGCCATACTCACCAGACACAAGATTCAGATTCATTTGCAGATGCATTTGATGAAGTTAACTGAATTGATCAAGGCTTGCACTGGATATTTATTCTTCCCAGATAATCTTAAAGGTGTTACTGGATTTCTGGATTACTTTTAGAAAATTAGGCTTCATAGATGTTCCTTAAAGTACAAATTAATTGGCCAAACTTTTTAACTGGTATTTTGCTGTTTCAGGCAAAAGACAAGATGTCCATCACCACTGCACAGTCATTTGACATAAGGAAGGTTACTTCAAGACTGCCTATGAAAACCTTAACACATATCTGTTATGTTTTACAGAAGAGGCCTTGATCAAGGTCTCCTTGGTGATTTTATGAAGCTATCCACAGCAAAGGGTTCAAAGGATATTGCCAATCAAAATCTATCTCCAAATGAGAAGTGATGTGGTGGATCCTCTCTTTTCAAATTGCAAGGAAAGCCAGTGCCCTCTTGCTGTCAAAACTAAGCATTTCAAATGGCAAAGGGCCAGTTCTTCAATTTCATTGATGCTAAGAGTAATTTGATTGTCTTCCTGGAGGTGAACCTCCTTACACTGCACATTGACCCCTGGATGCTAAGTGACATTGGGATCTGATAGATAAACAAGACGGTGACAAATAGCAGAGGCATCTTTGTCAGAAGGAAAGACATGACTCAGACCTGAGATTTGCACAGAGATGAGTGCCAGGCTCTTTTGACAAATGGTTTTAGCCTGCTGGTAAGTTTCTATGCTGAGCTCTCATCCATCATAGGAGAAGACAAAAATATGGGGAGGGAAGAAAGAAGGAAGATTACAGAAATGGATATGAGGCTTGCTGCCACTCATTAATTAGCAAATATATTTTGGGATTTCTCTGGTTCCTCAACTGTTTTTTGGTGGAGCCATCTCTCCCCAGATCTGAGATCTTCTGACCTGTTGAACTCCTCTTCTGTTGGTCCTGTCCTGTTAATCAGCTGGAAATAAGATACATTAAAAATAAACAAATAAAAATAAATATATACATGAAGGACATATCCAGAGGTGGCCATGTTGGCCATGTAGCAAAGCTCAGTAACATCAACAATCCACAAAACAGTGATACTTTTATTGGCCAACCAAAATGCACAAAATACATGTTGCAAGCTTTTGAAACAGTACTGTGAAAGCTTGCAGCGTATATTTTATGAAAGACAGTAAGGGAAATTGGGCAGAGCCAGGAGAAAGTACAGTTGGAGAGATGGAGGCCACACAGGCAGGGTATTCCAGGAGACAAAGGCAACAAGATGTGTTAAGCTTAGAGCTCTCAGATCTCAGGGGCTGTCCATGAGTCTCAAGGCCTGTCCCCTTTCTCCAGTCCTCATGGTGGGTGAGTAGAATCTCATGCTGCCTTCGAAAATGTGTTTATAGTTATTTTTCTCATTTGTTCTCTATGCAGTTATGGCTGATGCTTAGTATATCATGTATGACATCACCAGGGGCTTCCATGAAATCTATGAAATCACAAGTTATCTGTATAACACAAGCTTAGACAGTGAAATCTCACCTGGGATAGTCCTAGTCTGGCAGGCCAAGCTGTGATACTAGGGTAGGTGGACTATCTTCTCTACTCATGAGCCTCTTTACTTTCCAGAACCAATCTAACCATTAGGAAAAGTGACATCTCAAGTGGCTGTAGATAGGGGATATCAGTGGCTGTTCTCAGACACATCCATTTTATCTCCCTGGGCTGTATCCACACTGCAGAAATAATCCATTTTGGCACCACTTTAACTGTCATGGCTCAATGCTATGGAATTCTGGGGGTTGTAGTTTTGTGAGACATTTGGCCTTCTCTGTCAGAGAGCTCTAGGGCCACAACAAACTACAAATCCCCAAATGCCAAAGCATTGAACCACATCTGTTAAATGTTGGCTCTCCTCTGTGTACTGCAGGTGTGCAATGACAAAAACAGACAAAAACTGGGCCCAAACAGAAGTGCCAACATTCAGCACTCTCTGGGGTGCTTGACCTCAACAGTAGCTCACACACAGCAGAGTGCAGAAGCATAACCCTGTATGCAGTATTGCAGTATTTGGCAACAAGGCACTGGCCAACCTGAAATGAGGCACAGACACAGTTGACTTCTTCCAAAGTCCTTGGAGGCTTTTATCTTTCTGTTACAATATGTACAATATATACAACAAAAGCTCTAACTTCTGTCAACATACACTTAACTGATATATTTACAATCCACTTGCCAAACTAACACACCAACTCCTCTCTCCAATCCACTATCCTCAACCCACACAGGTTCTGGGTTTCAAAGTCTTTACATATATTACTAACAATTAAGGATTAACACCTAGGGTTCCTCACCATTTTTAGCCGTATAATTATTTTATAACATCTTAAAGGGACAGTTTACCCAACATTAAAATGGTGCCAACCTGGATTATTTCTGCAGTGCAGATGCAACCATCATAATTTCTGTCTCTGGGAAGACATAAGTGTACTGTATATGGCACATGATCCTCTGAACTAACCTGCTTCCTTCGGTTGTGATGGGAAATGTAATCCCATTGTGAGCATGTTGAAGTAAAATACAACTGGTAGCTTTAGTACATGGAATAAGATGTCACTTTGTCCTTTGCCTCAGGCAGCATAAAGTCTTGGGCCAGCATCTCTTGCCATTCTCTGTGGCAGCTGCAACATCCCCGTTTCATCCCAAAGGGACCCTCTAATCTTCTTTGTAATAATGCTTGCATTTGGAGCAGATTCAGTGATCAAAGAATGTATTGGCCATCGTGAACATATGGAGTCTGACACAGGTTCCCTGGGCTTCTGATTAATCCCTGTTTTTATAATCTTCATGTTAGCAAAGAAAGGAGCAGCAAATGCAGCCATAAACAGTTGGACTGCATCCCATTATTGGGTTTATGCTAACATTAATGTAGGAATTTTTTTGGTTTTTAATCGAAAGATTGGAGGATTTAGGAACAGATTTGTGTAGTTCCCTTGTTCTTGGAAGGCTTTTGTTGCTGTTCAGATAGGAATTACACAAAAATAGAAAGTTTTTTTTAAAAAAATAAAAAAGCAGAAAGCATTATGACAACAGCAACAAAAAAGAACATGCAGATCCAGAAAGGCAGATTAATATTCTAATACACAAAGAGTAGATAAATTAAACATTTCAGACCCATCAGTGATTTATTTCTCTTTGCTATCCTCATAACAGATTAGTTCCATGTGTAAATCTATGCTGGCTGCTATTCAGATGTGGAGGGTTTTTTGTTGTTGTTTTTTAAAAGGAAAGAATGGTCAGGAATTATTAATTTGCATTATAGAGGCATCAAAGTTAATTCCTAGAAAAGTTTTTGTTATCTGCTGATTTTTAAGCAAGCTTGGGTGACATTATGATGAATCTTGACTTGTCTTCTTGATTTGTCTGTGGTCTTTGACACCGTGGACCACTGTCTCTTGCTTGACTTACTTTCCGACCTCGGGTTTTCCGACTCTGTTCTCAATTGATCTTTTGCAGTGGTCAGGGGTGGTCACACTTCCTCCTCTGTTCCCTTATCTGTTGGAGTTCCTCAGGGCTCTGTCCTGGGTCCCCTTCTGTTCTCTCTATACACATTGTCGCTTGGTAAATTCATCGGTTCTTTTGGTTTCTCCTATCATCTGTACGCCGATGAAACTCAGCCGTATCTTTCCACCCCTGAACTTTCACTGGGGCTTGAACAGCAAGTTTCATCTTGTTTGGCTGCCATCTCTCAGTGGATGCAGCATTGGTGCTTAAAGCTCAACATGTCTAAGACAGAGCTTCTCATCTTCCCACCTAAGCCCACCCTTCAATACCCCTTCTCACTTTCTGTTGACAGCACTTCTATTCATCCGGTTCAGCAAGCCCGCAGTCTTGGCTTCATCTTTGATTCCTCTCTGTTGTTTATTCCCCAGATTCAGGCCACCACCAAGACCTGTAGATTATCTCTCTACAACATTGCTAAAATTCATCCGTTCCTCTCAGCCTCCACTGCCATGCCCTAGTGGTCTCACGAATAGATTATTGCAACTTTCTTCTGACAGGGCTTCCTCTCTCTCACCTCCATCCTTTAATCTCTGTCCAGAACTCAGCCGCACGTATTATCACATCCACTCGCTGCTTTGACCATGTTTCTCCTCTCTTATCCTCCCTTCATTGGTTCCCCTTCCCCTTCCACATCCAGTACAAGCTTTTGTTATTGGCTTTCAAAGCCCTCCACAGCCCCTCCTTACTTGTCTGAACTTCTTTCTCCTCACACTCCTACTCATACCCTCTGTTCTGGCACTCAAGGTCTCCTGTCCCAGCCGAGGATCTCCACTGCCCTGTCCCGGATTTGTCCCTTCTCACTTGCTGCCCCTCACTCCTGGAACCTTCTTCCCCCACCTGTGCACCTCATCACTTTTCTAACCAGATTCAAAATTAAGTTAAAGACTATATTGTTTAGAGAAGTATTCCCAGGATTGTGCCGTCTCCCCAGGATGCGTCCTTTTAACTATGTATTAAGAAGCCAAGCCCTCCCTCCAGTCCATCTGCCTTGGTCCAGGCCCCAGAGGGAGAGAAGAACCACTGGATCTCATCTCCTTTCCCACCACCTTTCCCTTCTCCTTTTGTGTTGTCTCTTTTAGACTGTAAGCCTGAGGGCAGGGAACCATCTAACTATAAGATTGTATGTACAGCACTGTGTAAATTTACAGCACTATATAAATAAAGGATCATCATCATCATCATCATCATCATCATCATCATCATCATCTGCCTGCTATATAGACATGGGCTGCTTCTATGTACATATGAAAGATATCTATATTTGTATATACTTACAACTTGTCTATCTTGGCATTTTATTCTATTTGTCTATCTATCTATCTATCTATCTATCTATCTGTCTATCTAATAACCCACCTTTCTGCTTGGGACTAATCAAGGTGGACAGAGTGTCTCTAGGGATTGTCTTTGGCATCAGAACAAACGATAATCAAGAACATACTTTTTGTGCTCTTGCACAAAAATGTCAGGGGTATCCTGCTCTTTATGAGGGAAGATATTTTGCCAATAATAATAATAATAATAATAATAATAGAAGCATAGAATTGGAAGGTGCAATGAGGCCGAGTAAGGGTCTTTTACATGGGCCAATTAAACCTGTTTTCCTCATTCCTGAAAAGCTGCAAGAGAGGCCTGGGTTGCATACAGGCTGCATACTGCCCAGAGATGGATGAACACCATAAGGTCAATTTAAAGAAAGTTACAGCCCAGGTCCATCCCAGGAGTGAAGCTAATGTGATAATCTCCTACATGACACATGTTCAAATCCCCAATTAGAGTGTGGACAGTCTTCACAACATGAAGCCAGTTCAGCACCACATGAACCCTATCCATGCCTAATTTTTTTTTTAAACAATTCATCTTCTGCTCTGTATTTTGTAGGATAATCCAGAGCATTCCAGAGTGATGCCAGGCAGCTGGATGATGATGATGATGATGATGATGATGATGATGATGGCTTAAGGAGCATGTTAAAATACAAAACACAATTAAAAACATATAAAACCAACAGTTAAAACACAATGGTATAAAGCTGACCTTGACGCTCCTCTTTCTTTGGACAAGTATTGGTCCAGAATGGTTCTCCCCCTTTGCCAAAATGTTCTCTCTGGGACAGCTGAGATGCCCTGTCACAGTGTCCCTGAACTGCTCAGTGTGGGAAAGGGGTATGACATGATTCTTTACATGTGGACAATAGATTGAGCTGAATGAGAACTGATCCAGCTGTCCACATGCCAAAAGAACTTGTGGCCACTCTGAGGTTTCTGGGAAACCCAAAGCTTCTTCTTGACTTTGCTTAGTTTGGAGCAAAGTTGGGTTAAAGGCCAAAAACATGGTACCTGCCTGGAAATAACCATACATTGTGATGACTTCCAGTATTGACTTGAGTGAGTTCAGCAGTTTTCCTGGGTGTAGACAAGCCCTAAACGCTATGAAGCTGCTGTTTCACTGATAAATGATGCAGCAAGATTGATCTCTCTTGTTCAAGTGATGAGGTTGTCAAAAGATGTTTTCCTATCATCCTAAATCACCTGGCCAATGACAGAGTCCAGACTGTATGCTTCCTTTAAGTTCTTCAGGCCCAGGGTAAATGACTTCTTCCAAAACCTTCCAAAAAAAAGCAATGGAAGAATGCCATCAAGGTCAGGAAAAAGCAAGTTTGGGCATTAAATGTAAACTGAAACAGTGACACTGTAATGTAACAGAACTACCAATGTATAAAACCTTACTACTCATTTTATAAGCAAAACTCTTCCCAGTAATTAAATCAGCAGAGCAGAGAAAGTCAATTATGAGAATCTGTGGCCCATATACTAAGGATGCCTGCCACTCAGCCAACTAGGATATGCCAATTCCCCTTTGAACATAGGCTTTTACATTTTGCATGCACATCCTTCTATTTATGGATGCAAAAAATAGTCTACATCCAAGATTTTTGAGTCACAAAGGGAAAACTAGAAATTTCCAGTTGCAAATAAATATCCCCAAATAAAGCAATACATTTCTTCAGTTAACCCAAACCTGCTTAAGAAACCTTCTGTGGAAGATGTTACATATTCAGTTCAGTTGCAGTGAATGAAAAAGAAAGTGATTTGTGAAATAACCCTACATTTTGGGCCATAGCCAGGTTTTGGAGAGGTACAACAATAAGAATTTGCAATTTGGACTTTACATGGAGCCCACTAAGCAACAAACAAGCGGAACGGCAATGACATGCTGGTTAGTATACTGTAGAAGGAATGAGCTGCCCTAATGTCAGGGATGGGGAATAAATTTTCAGTCCTTGAAAGAAAAAATTGAATGGACTGCATCTTACAATTTCTGGGGCTTTGAGTGCATTATGAAGTACAACTTTGCATAAGTTTCAGAAATATATATGACTTTTTAACAATGCCACAAACATATATTAGTCAGTGGGGGAAAAAAAACTCCTACCACATTGTGTTCATTAGTAAAATGCATGTGAATATATGCACTTTTTTTTTTTGGCAGGAGGAGACATGGAAATGCATGAATTTCCATGTAGGAAGGAATAGACTTGCACATGGATTCAGAAACGGTACCAAATTAGAATGCCAGTGAGACTATTAAGAAATGCATTGATAATAAATCTAGCAGGTTTTCACATCTATATCCTTTTGCCATTATGCTAAATAGTAAATGAAGCAGTTTTCTTTCTGAAGAACATGTTATCTCTTTTTGTAGAAACATCTCCCGAGCATGTTGGTAGAAATATCCACAGGAACACTAGGGAAGTAGCCCAAATGCATGTCACAGTTGGTGTTTGCACCCTTCAAGTATGGATGAGCTTAATGCTC
Source organism: Urosaurus nigricauda (assembly GCA_034509955.1). Taxonomy (NCBI): domain Eukaryota; kingdom Metazoa; phylum Chordata; class Lepidosauria; order Squamata; family Phrynosomatidae; genus Urosaurus; species Urosaurus nigricauda. The sequence goes on along the minus strand of JAOEGL010000004.1, from coordinate 244,598,896 downwards.
ATGTGCAGGTGTTATACCCTCAATCTCCCAGAGGGAGGAATAGATATGTTGACATTCTTTTGCTTCTAGGTAGGACAGGCCAGGACAGACCAGAGAAGAGCTGCTGTCAAAAGCAGGAATCTTTGGGCACCTGTTAAGGCTTATCAGCTACAGGAATAATAGAATAATAGAGTGGGATGAGACCCAAGGACCATCTGTTCTACCTCATTCTGCCATGCAGGAAGACAGAATTAAAGCACACCCAACATATAGCTATCTAGCCTCTATTTTAAAAACTTCCAAAGGAGACTCCACCACACTCTGAGGCAGCATATTCCAGTGTCAACTCTTACCATCAACAAGGTCTTCACAATGTTTATGTATAATCTCTTCCCTGTAGGTTGAACCCACTGCTTTGTATACTAGTCTCTGAAGCACCAGAAAACATGTTTTTGCTCCTTCTTCAATATGACATCCCTTCAGATAATTAAACATGGTGTAACCTCATAACTTCCCCCCCCCCCCCGGGCTAAACATACCCAGCTCCCTGCAAAAAAGAAAACAAATGTGGAAATGTAAGAAATCCATACATGCTGGATCATATGCCCACTTGATAGGAGCCCTGGTGGCGCAGTGGTTAAATGCCTGTATTGCAGCCACTCACTCAAAACCATAAGGTTGTGAGTTCAAGACCAAGCTTGATTCAGGCTTGCTTCCTTCTGAGGTCACTGAAATGAGTACCCAGCTTGTCGGGGGCAAGTAGCTTACAGTTGTAAACTGCTTAGACACTCCTTAAGCGCTATGAAGAGGCATATAAATGAAGCTGTTTGATATCTACTCCAAATTGTTCTGTGCTCCTCCTCCCATTTACTTTGTAGGTTTTAAGCACACACAGACTCCTCACCCAGTCCCAGAAGGAATCAACCCTTTGTAACACATTCTCAGGAGATGGCCACAACTTTTTTAAAATGATTTTAAAACAAATCCCTTTGACAAATGCAGCCTTTGGTCTCTTTGACGCTGTAAAATGAGGCTGTGAATCAGTCCTATTTCACCTACTGAAAAAAGAAAATGTATCAACAGAGAATGCAGATAAGTAAGCAATGTAATATGGTTGGGTAAATTCACCCTTGTCATAAAAGATTTAGAGTACTGTCTCTCTCATTACAGAACAACTATTAGTTCATCGGGTACACAAGGCACATTTCTCAGGGGAGATGTTTCCAACTGTAAGACTAGAAAAGTATTGACCAGTGTACAGCAATGTATAATAAGATCTGTGGTGTACTAAATATCTGGGATTTTGCAATTGCTTCAAATTGATTCTTGTTCTATGAATATCAGGCAAGTGTATGCACCTTAAAAGACCAATTAAACAGGATCTGAGCTTTGCTTGGAGGCACCAAATCTGTTAGCAGCAATGGCAAAGCATACCTTTCCACTGTCTCAGTCTGGCAAGGGCAGTCCCAATTGATCCCACATTTTAAAGATCATTTTAAAATGTTCCAGTTTCTTTCTCTTTTTCTCACTTTACCCCTTCATCCTCCACTTTACTTCAATTGTTACAATCTGAGTTCAAATTACAAAATAGTTGCACTCAATTATCTTAGGATGGAGGAAAGAAGAGGAGAAGGACATAGTCTTATTCTTCCCAGTAGGTTCAGGCAAAAGCAAACAGCTGCATCCTCTCCTACCTTGTGTGGTCCTCCTCATTAATAACTTTTGTCATCTTGACCACAGAGTGTTGCTTGGCCTTACATGTTTCTGTTACTACACTTCCCAGTATTCCTCATCATTTGTTATGATGGCTAAGATTGCTGGGACTTGTTGTCCAACAATATTTGGACGCTCTAATGTTTCTCATCCTGAATTACTGGAATGTGCTCTGGTGGATCAGTGGTTAAATGCCTGTACTGCAGCCACAAACCACAAAGTTGTGAGCTCAATACCAGCCAAGGGCTCAGGGCCAATTGGCTTCCACACTGTAAATCACTTAGGGAGTGCTTACGTTGACTGATAAGCAGTATAGAAATGTACTTGCTATTGCTCTTGCTCTAAAAAGAACTATTGTAAGTCTAAATTGGAAGCCATAAAATATAGTAGTTAATATTGACCAGAGTGCCTTACCACATTATAATATATCTAAAAATCTACACTGGGCATCAGCCTTCTACCAAGATCAGTCTGAAGTGTCAGTATGGATAAGAGTTAGGGCTGGGGTCTGGGTTTGAATCCCCATTTATTCTGTCTGATAGCATAACATTCTGTTAGCAATATACACATGTTGAAGTTTCTCTTACATCTGTGTCTTTTTTCAGTGCTATGGTATCCAGTTGGTATTCCTTTCCTCCTTCTGCAATGACCAAAGAGCCCCAGTGGACTTACAATACAATTTCAGAAGACACCCCCTCCCCCTTTCATGGCTATTCTGTTTCTTGTGGGTAGCAGCAGGATCAGAGAAGTATCTGGTTACATCCCTGTAACCAGACCAAAATGATTACATCAGTGATGAGACCTCCAGATGATTCTGATGGATCTCAGTGCTGCTGTCATCATTTCATGTTTAGATACAAGGACATAGCCAGACACTTCTCTGATCCTGCCCCGTCCCATGAGGCACACAATGACCATGGGGAAAGGGGCTTCTGAGACTGTACAGTAAGTAGGGAGGAGGTAATATATTTCTTATCTTAGGGTACATTGTATGGCTTTATTGCCCCAGATTTGGTGGGGCAGGATTTTAAACAGTGTAAATTGCTAGTGTGTATTTGCATGTGGAACCGTATAGGATTGCAGCCACAGTGGGTTTCTGACTTAGAAGAGCCACTTCTGTCCACTCTCAAAAGTTTCTCATTTAACAGTTGCAAGCAGGCATGGAAATATATTCTTTTTCATACTAGGAATAGCTATGACAAGTGGATTTGACAAGTGCAGATAGATCAGAACTATGGTCTTGCCAAAATTTGAAGTTTTTTTTCATGAACAGGGCAAAAACATCATGAAATATTAGAGAGAGAGAGATATGGAAGAATGAGGAACGGGACAGAGTTGGTCCTTTCTAGTAAAGAGTAAGGGCTGGCAAAGATTGAATCTTGTGGGGTACCATTTTGCTGTGTGAAAGAAAATATATGGTCAATAACGCAGCACCAAATCTGCCTCATTTCTTACAACCAGGATTCTGTTTTGGCTGCTATTGTACAAGCATCTTTTGGTGATTCAGCAGCTAAAACAAGAAAAATAAAGACTTTTACCGTATTGGGAATGCTGAGCAAATAGTAATTATAATGATATATAACTGCTCCAAAGCTGCAGGATTCATGCAGGGAGTTTACATGTCCACTAACACAGCAGCATTAAATCCCAATCCATTTGTGGTTAACTGGAAGAAATGAAGCAATTAACAAGCAAGTAGGAAACGACCGTGGCTTTTCTTCTAGATTCTTGTGGGTTGACAAGCCAAAATTAAATGTTGGACTAAACACAGTTTTAAAAAATAATGTATGCTAAAGATATATACAATCTGAAGAGAAATCAGAATAGGCTAGAATGGCAGAAATAAATGCAGTTTGAAGGAGAGCTAATTGGGATAATTTGATTCCCATGTACCACAACCTTGTCCTGATGGGTGTTTTATCTCAAGTTTCCCCCAGTAATCATGGCTCACATGTTGTTTGTCATCACGTATTTTCTGACTTATGGTGACCCTAAGTCCACAGGGTTTTCTCAGCGTGTTTTTCCAGAGAGGGAGTTTGCCATTGCCATCCTGAGGCTGTGGGTTTACATGGTCAAGCAGAGATTTGAACCCTGGTCTCCAGACTCATAGTCCAATGCTCACATCATTATGTCATGCTGACACTTTCCTGTTTACCTCACACTGGGCTAAAACCCCAGATCAGACTATTTTTATGGCTCTTGTACCCTATTTGGGGCTTCCTCCCCTTAACCTGCACTTTAAAAACTCATCTTTTGCTGTGTCCATTGCCTGGGGATGCTGCTAAGGGTGCAAGTCACAACGAGGTCAGAACAAAGTGCCCGGTGTTGATAGCCTGTCTGGGCATCTCATTCCAACATCAGTAGCGCTGCCTGGTGACCAACAGGGACCACATGAAAAGGCAGGTGCAAGAATAGAGCAAGGTAAAGGGGGAGGGATTTTGGGGCCAGAGTACTCCAGGTGCACTTCAGAGTATTAAGACAAACGGCACAGCAACTTAGCAGAGAGCTATGTGTGTAGAATAGTTACACTTTACACAGTTGATGTAGGATCTTGGCCCAGGTGTTATTCCAGCACACACACTTAGCAGGCTTCTGTTCCATGAGTACTGCATTAAGCATTTTATTAAAGTATGCAAAATGCTGGACAATCCATTGGGGATGAATGCAAAAGGTGCACAGTGTGGGTGCACAGAAAGGACAGGTGTATTCCTCCTACCAGTTTGCACACCGACACATCACCCAAGTCGACATTTGGGTGAAGACTCTGGTCTGATATTATTGTTGTTGGGAATGTCAAAACACTTTTCAGCCAAGTTTATTTTTCTCCCCTCTGTCTCTCACGGTGCTAGAACTGACTTTTACTAACAGGGTTTGAATCAGTGCTGAGATCCACTCTCTCCATATTACTGTTATTATATGTCTTTCTCCCACTGTTCTGCAGGATTGGAAATGCTTTTAGACAACAGAGGTGGGAAACACAAAGTGCTTTCATTGTGTTCTGTGGGGAATAAAGAGTTTTAAATGATTATTTACTCAGCAGGATGAACAAGCTTTAAATCTGATCATGATTATGACCTTCTACTGCACTTGTGTGTTTTAGAAAACAGGGAAAGCTTGCATTGCTCTAAATATTGCTGCAACATGCATCACCACAACATTCATTCTTGTGAAATGATTCATCATTTGTTGCCCACAAGAAAAACAGTAAATATGCAAGGAACTTGAAGACTGGGACCAGAATCACTTTGATTAGTCCCAACTAATATAGATTGACTGAATCATTTGATGAATGAGAGGCTAACAAATAGGTAAAACAGACTGACCCAGTCTGGTGTAATGGTTTGAGCATTGGACAATGGCTCTGAGGATCAGGGTTCAAATCCTGGCTTGGCCATGTAAGCCACTGGGTAAGTCACAGTCTCGTATGATGGCTTAGCAAGCCCATTGATGGCTTAGCAAGCCCATTCTGAACAAATCTTGGCGGGGGGGGGGGGGGAATAGGTTTGCTTTAGTTCGTCATAAGTCAGAATTGACTTGAAGGTACACAACAACAGCAACTGCAAGAACAACTAATTAAATGAATCCACTCTAGTTGAAGATAAATATTAGTTCAAGTGCTTATTTGCCTACTGAGGTGTATTTTCTATGAGAATGAGCATAACAATGTCATAAATTACTAAAATATTACTTTATTTTATTTCAGTATGTGTGATTCCACAAGAGAGAAAGCATGGTATAGTGGTTTGAGCATTGGACTAGGACTCTGAGACACAAAAGTTCAACTTTCCACTTGGCCATGGAAACCTACTGGATGGCCTTGGGCAGGTCACATTCTCTCAGCCTTAAAGGAGGGCAATGGCAAACCTCCTCAGAAGATACCTAGACAAGAAAACACTAGGATATAGTCAACATACGTCAAGGGCCTCATCTGCACTGCAGAAATAATGCAGTTTGGGACTGCTTTAAATTCCATGGTTCCATGCTATGGAATCCTAGGATTTCTAGTCCGTTGTGGCACCAAAGTTTTCTGACAAAGAAGGCAAAGTATCTCTCAAAATTCCGTACCATTGAGCCATGACCATTAAAGTAGTGTGAAACGTCATATTTCTGCAGTTCAGATGAGTCCAGAGTCATCTTGAAGGCAAACAGCAACAGCATGACCCCATAACAACCTCCTTCCATCTAATCTAGGGGCTGTGCAGACTGCCCCTGAAGGGGAGGCCTGCAGCCACCTCCATCTTCATCAGATTGGGACCACGGAAACCACATGCCACAGCCCCGATGTGGCCTTTCTGTGGCACAAAAAGGAGCCACAAAAAGCAGTTCCTTTTTGTGCTGTGGAAAGGGTGCTGGCACTGCCGGTGTCACAACTTTACAGAGTTCTTTTGGTGCTATGTCATCTAAACACAGTGCAAAAGGAGTGCCATGACGTTGCACGCCATGTGATGTGGTGAGCTGTGTCACACTGGCTTAGGGTGGAGCCGGGGCATGCATCATGAGGATGCCATGCCCTCACTCTGCCCCCAGGCTGGCCTTTCCCACTGGTCTGCACAGCCCCCTAGTTAAGGTGACCATATATCCTACTATGTATGGACAAGGTAGTTCTGCAAAGGTAATCCACACAGATAGTACAAATAGTTCTCTATCTAAAGGGTTTTCCACATCAGCAGGTTGGTGAATATACTCCTGCTTTTAATCTATAGGAGCCATTCAAGGTGCTGGGCTCTATCTGAAAATTAGGCTCAGCACTTTGGAGCACTTATTTAAAATTTGAAATGAAAGCTATATTGGTTTCACCATTCAGCCAAGAGTGAAAGTCATCAGTTTCCACTTCAAGCTAAATTTAAGAATAAGGATACCAAGTAAGGAAAACAGAAGCCTTGGCATTGCTATCAATAGTTATCACCTAGACAGCAGACTAGTCAGGCAGGCGCACAAGTTACTGGGCCATATCTATGCAATATGATGCAATATGATGTTTTCTGAAGCTTTAAATTCCAGTTATCTGCAAATCTGCATCCTGATTCATGTTAATGTATCTCTTCTTTCCTCCATCTGTCCTGACTAGATTAGATTGCCTGGCATGAATCCCGACTATATAAAGTAGTGCTGATCACAATGTCCCTTCATATATAATTACTAACTTCTTGTATCTGCTGTAGAAAGAAACACAATTACAACAAAACAGTGTTGGAAAGAACATTTACAATTATGCATTGCCAGGTTGAAAAATAGATTCTTAGCAAACAGAAGCCCAACCAGAAAGAATAAGTGATCAATAAGAATTTTTAAAATGTTGTGCAGGAGTTATTCTGCAAAGAAAAGTATATGCAATTTTTTGTGCAAAAATTGGTTTCCTGCACAGAAAGAAAAATGTATTTCTTGTGCAGAAAGTACTGTTTCTTGTTAAAAAAAAAAAGGGGGGGGGGGAGATTTCACATCATGGACTATGTTCCATAACTTTATGAAACTGTAGCTACGTTTCAACTTGCAACAATGCAGTGTAATTGAAAAGATGCGCATCTGGCCACAGGCAAAATGTTTTGATGTGCATCAGATGCTTCCAAACCATATTGGGAGCTCCTGTTGAGCATCAGGTGCTTCTAATATGCAGTGGTCACTTCTCATGCTCATTGGACACTTCTGATGTGAACTGGGCACTTTTGATTAGTGATGTGAGAAACCATTTTTTTATTTCTTCTTGTCCACTGAGAACTAGATCTGATTTTTTTTAAAAAAATGTTTCAAAAGTTCCAAATTCAAACAGTTATTTTGTCTCCCCCTGGCAGGGGCAAGAGAAGTATTGTTCACAGATTTCCTGAATGACAATAAAAGACAAGGTGAACATTTAAACTATCTGTGCTAATTTAATTTTCATTAGCATGTCAAAAGAAAGTTTGGCAGAGTTTTAAAGAACAGTCCTCCACTTGAAAAAACTGGAAGGCACAAAACAACAACAATACCAACCACAACATATAAACTTTGGTAGCAGCCCAAACAAGAAATTATAGAATTGGGGTATCCTCAAGGACCATCCAGTCCAACCCACTTCTGCTATGAAGGAATACATAGAAATACATAGGATCTTAGAGGACATGTAGTCTGACCCCCTGTTCAACATCAGGATGGCAGTGGAGGATGTGATCCTAAGGCAAACCTTATACAGGGTTTTCTTGGCATAAAGAGGGGTTTTGCCATGGGCTGCCCTGAAGCTGAGATAGTGTGACCCTCACAGAAGAGAAGGGTAGCAAATGACAATAATCTTCTGCCAAGCAGGAATTCTGCCAAGGAGAATCCTAACATTGGAAGGAAACCCAGAGGTCATGTAGTCCAACCCCTTCTACTAGAAGGAATACCTAGAATTCTCATCCTTAGGGGCAGGGCATGACAAATTTATCTTGACACACTCATTCTCTCATGGTGATCCTAAGGCAAACCTATCATGATTTTTTCCCCCTTTGGCAAGGAAAGTTCAGAATGTCCCTGAGTCTGAGAGAGTGTGACTTACTCAAAGGCATTCTGTGGATTTAAATGGGTGAGCTGGGATTAGACCTCTAACCTCCCACTGCACCATAGAAACTCACTGGGTGACCTTGGGCAAGTCACATGCTCTCAGCCTCCAAGTCCAAACCTAGAATTCTAGGTATTCCTTCACAGTAGAAGGAGGTTGAATGAGATGACCCTTGGGAATCCCTTCCAATGCTAGGATTTCGCCCTCACCCTCTCTTCTTTTCTGTGAGAATCTGAATGGGAGAGCATGATGAGAAAGGGAAGAAGGTCTCAGGGTATCCACCACCATGTACACACAAAATGCTCTCTCCTTTTTTTCTCATTTGTTTTTCAAAGCAAGGCTGTGGGCAAAGATAGGGGACATATCGCCCTAACAAAGGAAATAGCTTCTGGTAAAAACCAGTATGAATGGTAGCTTACACAAAATGTGCAAATCCTGGCCATTGAAGTGTCAGCTGAAAGGTCCCATCCCTTCATTTCATTTCAAAATGATTTAAAACCAAAATTCTTATGCATTGATCAAGAAGTGCTAATAATTTCTTCTCTTTAAAAAGCTTATGAAATCTTAACAGATATTTTGTATGTGGAATAATAACAGATATTTTGTATGTGGAGTGTATATTTTGTATGTTTAGCAAATTTTGATGATAATTCTTTACATCACTACTTCTGATGCACAACGGACATTTCCGATGCACATTGGGCAATTCTCTACTAGCCACTCTTATTGCATTCCATCACTTCTTAGCCAACATCTGAATGCACATGGGGAGTGCTTTGATGCATTTTGGAGCCTGTTGCACATTGGGGCCATGGCACCCCGGTCACTTCACTGGCTACCATTATGCAACCAATGCCTGTACATTTTAATATCACTGCACTCCCTAGGTGCATTGCAAAACATCTCAGTTCTATTTTCTGTGCATGTTAAGTCCACTTACAAAGTCATACATCCAATGATGAATTCCAGCCCAGTTTTTTAACTGTGAGAAACCATGAATCTTTCTCTGCAGAATAATTTTCATACAGCAATTTAGGATGTTTGAACACAGGGAAAATACTGTGGAGGAATATTTTGCTCCCTCAGTGGTTAAAATATTACTGCAGTTATTTTCATGTGAGGACAAAATAGTCAAGAACTTATATCCTTAGGGTAAAGCCACATGTTCATAACTTCATATAGCCAAGATTCTATGGGAAAGACCTGTGGGAAACCACAAATTGTTCTAATCTTCCAACTAATATGCTGTTTCACTGAAGCATGAATTCAAATTAAGGCTGAAGCCAGATGCAGTGTTCAGATGAAGAATCTAAGTGTGTGGGGGGATCATGTGTCCCTCTAGATGTTGTTAAACTGCAACTCCCAACAGCCATTGGTTATGCAGACTAACATTGGTGGAGCATTTAATCTGGCAGCATCTGGATGGCTGTACTATTTCCAGCCCTGCTGTAAGCATTAGCTGTGTGTATATGCTGACATACATTACCTTGTCACATTCTATGTGTGTATGTGCCTTCAAGCCATTTCTGACTTGGGGCAATTGTAAGGTGAACCTATTATTATTATTATTATTATTATTATTATTTATATAGCACTGTAAATTTGCACAGTGCTGTACATACAATCTTATAGTTAGACGGATCCCTGCCCTCAGGCTTACAATCTAGAAGAGACAACACAAAAGGAGAAGGGAAAGGTGGTGGGAAAGGGGATGAGGTCCAGTGGTTCTTCTCTCCTTCTGGGGCCTGGACCAAGACAGATGGACTGGAGGGAGGGCTTGTTTTCTTAATACATAATTAAAATGAAGCATCCTGGGGCAGATGGCACAATCCTGGGAACACTTCCCTAAACAATATAGTCTTTAACTTACTTTTGAATCTGGTTAGAGAAGTGATGAGGTGGACATGTGGGGGAAGAAGGTTCCAGGAATGAGGGGCAGCAAGTGAGAAGGGACGAATCCTGGACAGAGCAATGGAAAACCTTGGCTGGGATAGGAGACCTTGACTACTAGAACGGAGGGTATGAGTAGGAATGTGAGGAGAAAGAAGTTCAGACAAGTAAGGAGGGGCCAGTCCGTGGAGGGCTATGAAAGTCAACAACAAAAGCTATCACATAGTTTTCTTGGGAAGATGTGTTCAGAGGAGGTTTGTCACTCAGTGGGTTTTCAGGGCTGAGAATGGAGTGTTCATCAGATCCAAACATGAACAGCTAAATAACTTTATTGTCTAGGCTTATATCTAGGTCTAACATTGTGATTTTCAAATAAGGGATGGCAGAAAAGCATTCTATAAAAGCCTGTGTTATGAAGTGGCTGTTGAGCATACCATTCCCAGCACTTCTTTGAAATGAATGTAATAATTAACTTAAAGAGCAATTTGTTTCTTGTGTGTTTATTTTTTATTATTAATGTGCCGTGCTTCCTGAATGCAGTTACTGTTGCCAGGCTATAAAAGTCAATATGCTATATAATTCAATAAAGCCAAATGTAATCTCTACCCATGACTGCTTCAATCATTGTCATATGACCCCTGCTTAGTATCCAACTCCCATGGTAGGTGAAGCTGATAATCCAGATTGTTCTGCTGGAGGAATCAAATTAGTGAAAGTGCTCAGCTCCATAATTATTTCCATGGATATATGAATTTGTTGAGCTTATAGTGCTTGGCTGTGTGCAAAACTGAGGACAATTTCCACCAGAACTCTGAGAGAAGTAATAGCACCATTATATTCTAGTTTGGTTAGTCCTCACCTGGAATATTGTGTCCATTTCTGGGCACCACAGTTCAAAAGTGGCAAGCTGGACCATGTTGAAAGAAGGACAACCAAATTGATAAAAAGTCTGGAAAACATGCCCTTTGAGGAGTGGCTTAGGCAGCTGGATATGTTTAGCCAAGAAAAGAGAAGATTAAAGGGTGACATAGCATCATAGAGTTGGAAGAGACCACAAGGGCCATCAAGTCCAACCCCTGCAATGCAGGAACTCTCAATCAAACCATCCCTGACAGATGGCCATTCAGCCTCTGTTTGAAGACCTCCAAGGATGAAGTTCATTCTGTTAGTTTTGGCCCAGCTTTCTAATTTATTAAGGTTATTTTGAATTTTGATCCTGTCCTCTGGGGTATTAGCTACTCCTCCTAATTTGGTGTAATCTCATATTTGATAAGCATACTCCCTATTCCTTCATCCATGTTATTGATAAAGATGTTGAATAGCACTGGGCCCAGGAGAGAACCCTGTGGCACCCCAAAAGTTTCTTGTCTCCAGGATGAAGAGGAGCCATTGTTGAGCACCCTTTGGGTTAGGCCGGTCAGCCAGTTACAAATCCACCTAACAACTGCATCATCTAGCCCACATTTTAATAGTTTGTTTGCAAGAATATAATGGGGGACATTGTCAAAGGCCTTACTGAAATCTAGATATGCTATATGTACAGCATTCCCTTTGTCTGCCAAGCTGGTAATTTTATATATATATATATATATATATATATATATATCAAATTAGTCTGGCATCACTTGTTTCTCAGAAACCCATGTTGACTTTTTGTGATTATGACATTGGCCTCTAAATGTTCACAGACTCTCTGCTTAATGATCTGCTCCAGAATCTTTCCTGGAATTGATGTCAGACTAACTGGACAATAATTGTTGGGATCCTCCCCCCCCCCTTTTTTTTTTTTTAAGATGGGGATAAGGTTTGCCCTCCTTCAGTTTGCTGGGACTTCTCCTGTTCTCCAGGAGTTCTCAAAAATTATTGCCAAGGGCTCTGAGATTATATTACCTAATTCTTTTAATACCTTTGGATGTGGGTCATCTGGTCCCAGAGATTTATATTTATTTAGATTAACAAGGCATTCCTGTACTTCCTCTTTACTTATTCCGTGCTGGATTCCCCCTATTGTGTCCTCTGCTCCATTTTCCTCAGGCTGAGCACCTTTTTCCTTTTCTGAGAAGACTGAGGCAAAGAAGGTGTTGAGTAATTCTGCTCTTTCTCTGTCCCCTGTTCACATTTCACCATCTTCTCTATGCAGTGGTCCTAATAATATAATAAGAATATTATTTATTTATTTATACCCCGCTCTTCAGCTCTAAAGGCTATTAGAGTGGCTTACAACTATTATTTTTAATTAGACGGTTCCCTGCTCTCAGGCTTACACTCTAAAAAAGACATGACACAAAAGGAGAAGGGAATGGTGGTGGGAAAAGGGATCAGGTCCAGCATTTCTTGTCTCCCTCTGACGCCTTGACCAAGGCAGATGGCATGAAGGGAGAGCTCTACTTCTTTGTTTCCTTCTTCTTCTACTATTTCCTTCTTCTTTTTGCTGTGAACATACCCTCCCCCCCATAAACCAACCCCTTTTTATTGTTCTTAACCGCTCTAGCAAGCCTGAGCTCATTCTGCACTTTTGCTTTTCTGACTTTACTCCTGTATGTGCTAGCTATTTCTTTTAATTTCTCCTTGGTGATTCCACCCCCCCCCCCTTTCCATTTCTAATACATGTCCCATTTAAAACTTAGCTCACATGACAGTTCCTTAGTCGTCCATCCTGATTTCTTGAGACACGTCCCATTTTTCCTCCTCATTGGAACAGTTTGAATTTGTGCCTTTAGTATCTCCGTTTTGAGAAACTCCCATCCATCCTGAACTCCCTTCTTTTTTAGTGTTCCTAACCATGGGGTCACCCCTAGTATTTCCAAGTTTATTCAAATCATCTTTCCTAAAGCCTAAAATGTGTGTCTGACTATGTCTGGCTTCTCATTTCCACTGTATAACAAACTTCAGGAGAACATTTGGATTTCTGTAATGTGCTCTACATGGGGCTACCCTTGTGCCTAACCCAGAAACTTCAACTAGTCCAAAATATGGCAGCCAGGCTTGTTAGCTGAACATCTAGGAGAGAGCACATTACACTTGTGCTTAAAGCTCTCCACTGGCTGCTGATTAGCTTCTGGGCACAGTACAAGATGTTGGTTTTAACCTTTAAAGCCCTACATGGCTTGGGTCCATCTTATCTTAGAGACTGCCTCTTCCCATATGAACCCCCCCACCCACCCCCCTGCACACTTCGATCCTCTGGGAGGAACCTGCTACAGCCTATGAAGACCAGGCTGGTGCAGACCTCCCAGAGGGCCTTCTTGGCTTCTGCTCCCAGGCTATGGAATGGCCTGCCGGACGACATCTGTCTAATTACATCATTAGACTGCTTCAAAACAGTAAAGATACATCTCTTCTGGCAGGCCTTCCCAGAAACCCTATAATCTTCCTGGGTCCAAAAATCTTCCAGCCAATTCCCTGGCTCCTCATATTCTGAGGTTACCCTATGCTGTGGCCAGCACTATGGATTTTAATATGTGTGATATGTTGTTTTATTTTTATTTTTATTGGAGAGTAACTTGATTTTAATTCTTGTTAGTTTAATTCTATTTTAACAAGTGGATGGCTGGGAATGGGATTCTTGGGACATTTTAACTGTAATTGTTCTTAATCTGTTGTACCCCGCCCCGATTGTTTTGACAGAGGGGCAGATAAGAAATAAAAATTATTATTATATTATTATTAATATTGTCACTCCCACCTAAGGATCCTGCCACTTGCTCCCCATTGCCCAGGTCGCCCCTGTTGGTTAGGATCAGATCTAAAATGGCTCATTCCCCTTGTTGCCTCTTCCACCTTTTGGACAATGAAGTTGTCTTCCAAGCAAGTGAGGAATCTGCTAGACCATAATGTTTTGGCTGAGTTTGATTTCCAACAAATGTCATGATACCCATGGTTAAACATTTGAAAGGGTGTCATATGGAGGAATGAGCAAGGTTGTTTTCTGCTGCTCTAGATACTAGGACATGGGGCAATGGAAATGACATTCCACTTAAACATTAGGAAGAACTTTTTGATAGCAACAGTGGAATACACTGTCTCGGAGAGTGGTGGTCTCCTTCTTTGGAGGTTTTTAAACAGAGGCTGGATGGCCATCCATTGGGAGTCCTTTGATTATGTCTTCCTGCATGGCAGTGTTGGACTGGATGGCCCTTGAGGGTTTCTTCCAAATCCATGATTTTCTAATTCTTCCTTCACTTGGAATTGTGTCTAACATTCCATGCATCATCCATGAGGCAAAAGGACCAAATACCATCTGCTTTGTTAGCATATGTACAGAATGTACTTAATGTGAACTTATTCTTTATAGTGCATTCTTCTCTAGTTGCTGTGGAACTACATGAACTAAACAGTGAGATCCTTCATGGGTGTTTGTGGGCAGCATTTAGAACATCTATTTAGGTGTGGGACTTAGGTCAACCTAAGGTGTTGATTTAATTAGTTAGCATTGTTTGAGAGGGCATGATACAATGTATGATAAAATGGGCATAAAATATTGATACTTAAAATCCATTTATAACAGTGGGAAAATATTTGGACAAAATCCTTAAAATTTACTATGAGTTATGATCTCAAAGAACATATTTTACAAAATGATGTAGAAGTGGTATCTAACACTGGAAATACTTTCAAAGATGTAAAAAAAAAGTCAAAGTGTGTGTCTAGAAAATGTCACAAAGGCCATGTCTGCACAGGCCAAACTTCACATTTCTCTACCAAGAGAATATTTCACTTTTGTGCAATTTCAGTAGAAGTCTGATGTCTGATGTCAGCAGGGCAATGGATCTGTTTTGGGTTCTTGCCTGAATGATAAAGGAACCATCCAAGTTGCTAAACTTTATTCTTGTAATAGCTTCCATATCTTGGATGACACCTTTGCAGGCCTACAGAAGGGTCACTACCACATGGATGTGGAAATCACACCCCACCCCCTCTAGCCACCTATGTATTCTTATTTAAAAGCATCTAGAGATTTTCCAATAAAAGTTAGAACCATAATGAAAAATAATTTCTCTTCATTTTTTACAGGCAGGGAAGGGAGTATCATCCCTTGTACCCTGAATTATTCACTAATAGGGATGGGAAAATCTGTCAGTCTTGTTCTCATTTCAGTTTTTGAATTTCCCACTGGTATTCATATTCTATTCTATTTCTATGCCAGGTTATAAGAGATTCGTGTTCTCTGTCTCATGCCTCCCATATCACAGATGCACATCCTCACCTGTATTTTGGTAGACCTGCTTGTCACTTGTATACATCATTCCATCATCATCATCATCATCATCATCATCATCATCATCATCTCTATTCTGCATTTTCCCATATTGTGGCTCTTGAAAACATTGGAAACATTGTAAAAATCTGCAAAATACAGAAGTTAAAACATGCTCAGAGATCACATAACTTGATAATCTTCCCTCTTTTCCTTGCAATAGACAAGATGCAAAACTTGAGCCAGATAACCCCACTCTTGTTTCTGAGACAATGAACAAAGCACAGACTTTTTGCATTATATTATTCTAAGATATGAATTTTGTGCACATTTTTACATTGACTAAAAAAAAGGGCCTGTGTGCATTTTTCCAAATGTGTACAGTTTCCCTACAATTTTATGTGCATTATTTTCTCTCAGACATGTATCCCAAGTCTCTGTGTGATCTGCAAGTGTCTGAACAAAGTGCATTTTGTTGACAGACATGTGCAGTAAGAAAAAAAATATGGATATAGCCATAAGGAAAGGCAAGTGAAATGAATTTTCTTTTCCATCCCTGTTCATTACTTTCTAGAAAACCAATCCTTAATTGTTTATGGCTAGGTTTCTCATAGCTACCTGAATTTCAAGGTAGCTAATGGATGCTATTCCATAAAAACTAAGGCAATCCCTCTTCTTTAAAAAGCCAATCTGCAATAAATGTAATATAATTTTTACAATGGTGGGTGTCTCTCTGCATGCCCATTAGAGTCTTATTCCATTCTCAGTGGTGTTACAATGGGATCATGCTCCTTGAGAGCCATAAACAAAGCAAGGCAGATGTCACAGGTGCCTTGAGGAAGATGGTCTCCATAGCAACAATAACCATGCCAAAGCTCACTCAGAAGAGAATGTCTTCATCGCCTGACATGCATCTCCACTTAGCAATTCAGATTGCTGAGCAATGCCCATTGCTAAGACTGAGCTGGAGGACCTGACTGGAATTTATTCCAATGGGCAGGAATGGAGCAGACATCAATGTTTCAACATTATGCAGAAAACATCATCTTCCCTCTTCTTGACAACCACTTCAGTGGTGTTAACCGAGCTGGACTCACCTCTGGAGAGGGGCTCCACAGGTCAAAGCAGCTCACATGTTCAATGTGGCATGAGAAAGAGGGACTCGTGACCCTTCTATTTGAATATTTTTTTTAAAAAAAATGTTTACTCACAATCAGTTTTCCCCTCACATTCAGCATGAAAAGAGATGTAAAGTGAACTGTACTGTGGGAGAAACCAAAAAAAAGAAAAAAAAGAAAAGAAAAAAGAAAGATTCCCATTGGATGGCTATGCTTCTTTTTGACCAACATTGCACATCTTGCCAAGAAAACTCCTGAGGGTCAGCATAAGTCAGAAACTACTTGAAGCTACATTACTAACAACAACAACAACAACAACAACAACAACAAAAGTGCTGAATTAGAGTTTCCTCCACCACTCCCACCCCATGGCATTTTATTCCTGCTTGCCTTCGAGTTGTTTCTGACTTATGGGGACCTTAAAGTGATTTTTTCTTGGCAAGATTAGTTCAAAGGGATTTTTGCAATGCCATCCTCTGAAGCTGAGAGGATAACTTACCTGGATGACATCCCAAAGGTTAACCAGTTTCTGCTACTGAATCAGGATTTGAAACCGGGTTTCCCAGAGTCCTAGTCTAACATTCAAACCTCTATACCACACTGCCTTTCTCATCCCCCAAGGCCCTCCTAATGTTTAATTCCTTTATATCAAGAAGGTTAAAAAAAATGGACATCTCCATAAAAAGGCAAGTCCCTTTCTTGAAAGGCAAGAAAGGATTTGTCCCTGCAGCCATATTCACTAGTTGATAGAAATGAATTGCAAATGGCTAGATTTCTTACAATAAGATTCCTCATGGGGAATGAAGCCTGAATTTGAATTTGAACAGTACAAAGGGGGATAATTATTTCATTTCATTTTTAAAAGATTTACCAAAATTCACAAATGACTTCACAGACAGAAACCAACGGACTCTTCTTCAAGATTATACCCTTGCTCCTCAAGGAACGACCACAGATATACAGAGAGAAGTAGATGAGAAATAAATTGTATTGCTTTTCCTTTATTTACACTTATTGGACTGAATCCTAGTTGAGACTTTTGTCTTTGTAAGTGGACTCATATCTGCTGGTGGAATTAGAACTAGGTAGTTCCATAATGTCCATATCTTGTAAGGAACTACTGTAACATTGCTATGTAGAGGACCAGGCAAAGTAACCAATGCATAATGGAACTGATAAACATCAGTTCCATTGTGCATCTGGACATTAGCTAGGGAATACTGATATACATTGGTAGAGCTCGAGGGACAATGGTTAAGTCTGATGTATAGTGGAAAATGGGTTGGTGTCCTGTTGCACATCATTGCTAACAGTGTTTTTTTTTTTTTTTTACTTCCTGTGCTTCATAGCTAGGTATACCTAAAGTTACGTAACATAGAATGTGAGACAGGATTCTGTCCATTGTTATTTTTTCATTGCTTAGTGGATGCAGTGAAGCAGCTCAAGTGGTATATAAAGAGGTTTTTTTTTTTTTTAAATGGAAACAGTAATATTGGCAGATTTCCCTCCTCCCTAGTGGAAATGCCATCTTGCTTTTACCTCAGGCAGACAACTGTTTTGGGCTGTCCCTGACATCAGAAAGGTGGGTTTGAGTATCTCCTTGAATAGTGACATATTCTTATGTCTTGGCTTGGTTCAACACGATTCAACAGCTAAAAAAGCCAATCTGATTCTAAGCTGCATCAATAGGAGTGTAGTGTCTAGACTGAGGGAGGTAATAGTGGCCCTCTATTTTCCTTTGGTCAGACCTTGTGTATCCTGTGTCCAGTTCTGGGCATCACAATTCAAGAGGGATACTGACAAGTTGGAACATGTCCAGAGGAGGGTGACCAAAAT
This sequence comes from Urosaurus nigricauda, assembly GCA_034509955.1. NCBI lineage: Eukaryota > Metazoa > Chordata > Lepidosauria > Squamata > Phrynosomatidae > Urosaurus > Urosaurus nigricauda. The sequence goes on along the minus strand of JAOEGL010000004.1, from coordinate 244,580,652 downwards.
GATGAAAAGCCTGAAAACATCTCTGTGAAGAGCAGTTTAGGGAGTGGTGCACATTTAGCCTGGGGGAGAGAAGATTAAAAAGAGGACAAGATAGTTTGAATATTTGAAGTGATGCCATATTGAGCAGGCTTGTTTTCTGATGTTCCAAAGGCTAGGACATGGAGCAAAGGATCAAAATTACAGGGAAAGAGATTCTACCTTAACATTTGGAAGAACTTCCTGATGGTAAGAGTGGTTTGACAGTGGAATACTCTACCTTGAAATATGGTGGAATCTCCTTCTCTGGAAGCTTTTAAACAGAGACTGGATGGCCATCCATCAGTAGTGCTTTGATTGTGAATTCCTGCATGGATGGACCTTATGGTCTCTTCCAACTCTATTATTCTATTCTAGCCATGCAATTTCCTTTGGCTTTTGTGTCCTCCTTGGTTAGGAAAGGCCGTGGATAGTTTCCTGTTCAAGGTTTGGACTGTGGAAGAGTATATCTCTCACCTCTACAATATTTCAGGGTGTGCTTCATCTCTGACTCTTGCCTTCTGTTCACTTTTAAACAGTTTCCCAAATTTCAGACTTCATATCTGGGGGGGGGGGGGGAGAGAAAAGTATGGAAGAATATTTTTTGAAAAACAAAGAAAAGAATGATAAAGTGAATATGACAAATTCCTTTTCTATATGTTGCATTATAATAACCAGACAAACTTTGGGCCCGAATAAATGTCCAGGAGGAAAAAGATGCATGTTTACTTTTAAAAATGTAAAGTTGGGTTGGACAATCAACCTCTCTCTCTCTCACACACACACACACACACGCACACACACACTTTTTTTTAGAAGTCTATGGATTTCAGTGAAAAGTTTCAAAGTAATTGGAAAACATGTATCTAATTTTTCTAGCATACACTGCATTACTAAACAGACACATAAAATGCCTTCAAGTCATTTCTCCTCAATTTTGAAAACAAGATACCTGGTAATTTCCTGACACATGAAGAACATAGAGCTTTGGAATAAAGAATAACACAGTATTACTTTTTCTCAACACTAAAATGTGTCTTGACACACTGAGATACCCTTATTAAAAATGCATTTATGCTAATTTACACAGAGATTTTTTTTAATACAGAAAACAGAACATTTTGTGCAAACTCCCACCTCACTGATTTCTGTGGGAAACCTTTTTTCTCAAACAAATATTTCACAAATAAGTCTTGAAATGTGAAAAAAAAAACAATAATCAAAATGTTCAAAAACTTTTGCAATGTCACTCAGTGGTTAGCAAACCTTTCAAATGTGGCTGTTCTTTATGCAAGAACAAAATGAAAATTTGCACACCTAATATGCATATATTTGTGGACATTCTTCAAGGAATTTTTTTAAAAATCAAAATTCCCCACCAAGAAAAACAAACTTCAGGGGAAAGAAATGAAACTGCCTCTGTTCCTTGATTTGTTCCACTGAGCCGTTCCTGCAGGGCATCCAAACCATGACTGCAGGCAACTATAATATGCTCCTGAATGTCTTTGGAGATTTCTGCTAGTATTGGTTATGTGCTTTAAAATAATGAAACTAAAACTTTTGCATCTGTTTAACCCCTGTCCACTTTGATTTCCATGTCCAGCACAGCTGAAAATGCAACCATGTCTTTTCCTTAGTCCTCTGTGTTCCTGTACAGCACATACAGCTTATAAAAATGCACTGTTTTTCTGAAAGACCTCCTGGGAACACTGTATCATATGAAAATTCCCATGAATCCCAATAGTGTGAGAAGCTCTATGTTATTATTTTTTTTCAAGGTCAGTCTTTGCCAGACCTCCCTAGGAAATCTAGACTCTTTAAAACTATTTCTTCATGTTATTGTGATTCAGCCGTGATCCACAGAACACTCTAGCATTTGGAAGTAACACACCATAGGTGATGATGATGTCTATAAGGGGTTATTTTCATGGTAACAATGGTATAACAATATTCTTTTTGCAAATAAGATAACATCTGGCACAATGGTTGTTTTGCTTATTTCTTTTCTTCTTACTTTTGGGGGGGCTGAAAACTTTTCTTGGGCCATTTAATTTAAAAAAAAAAAATCTTGAACCATTTTATAACTTTTTGAAGGGCCATCCTCCAATAAATCAAAAGCTAACACCAGCAACCCAACTCTATGATTCAATTATTTTAATTATATTAAGTTAGATTTGGGAGTTCTGCAATGAGTTACATGTCAAATTGTCTTTTAAAAACCCTGTTTTCTATCTCTGGATGTGTCTGCTAACAATTCTGGCAAGTGTTTGTGGGCAAATGTGGGACATATTTGTTTCATATTCATAATGTGGAACATATCTGTTCCATTATATGCCACCTTTCTCCCAAAATGGGAGCCAAGCTGGCTTCCTTCCATAACAGTGCATTTCTCAAGCATAGTAATCAAACTGGTAAGGCAGAAGCTGAACAACAAGCAATCCTATGCCCAGGCAGACAAGCAGATTCTAGCAGAGAATAAAACAAGCTTCATCTTCTTTGTAAGACATATCAAAGGAGCTTCTTCATAATCAACTGTATGTCTAAAGGAGAACAAAAAGAGAAGAAAAAGGTTTGCATTTTAGAGGAGATGAAGGAAGAGAGTGGGTGTGAACAAACAGCAAGCATGCTGACTAGCAACTAGAGAGCTTGAGAAGGTTGCTAGCATCCTCACTGTAGAAATAATTCAGTTTGACACCACTTTAACTGCCTTGGCTTAATGTTGGGAATAGTAGTTTGTTGTGGCACCAGAGCTCTCTGTAAGAGAAGGCTAAATATCTCACAAAGCCACAATTCCCAGAATTCCAGAGCATTAAATCATGGCAGTTAAAGTGTTGTCGCACTGCATTTTTTCTGTAGTGCAGACATAACCTTGCAGTCTTGAAAGTAAACTTCATATTGACATCACACATTTAAAGCAGTTGTAAACTTGTTTAATTATGTTGATTCTCAGTTTTTAAAAAACTCTAAAAAGTTTTTCCCCCAAGGGTGGGATATTTGATTAACAATTTTCAGTACATTCAGATAATTCTACCACTCTCAAACTGTAAGAAATTTGTGATGTGATATTCACAAAGTTACTGGGTCACCTTCATTTTTAATTCACTATTTAAAGTGGAAACTAACATGCTGAAAGCCAAGAGTAAAGAGACCTGCTTCTTTTTAATTGAATTTCTGAAAGCCACAAAAGTACATCTAAGAAATGGTTTGTTTTCAGGGTTGTATATAAGGTCTTTTTAATGCCTTGCTGAATATTAATAAAAGTGAGTCATATACATTTTCTACAGCCAGAGCCACAATAATATATTATTATGTGTCATTAAAGACTTCTAAGGCACAGAAGCAATTTTCAAAATAGAAGTCTATGGAAGAGTAGGCCAAATAAGTTTTTCCATCTTTGAGAATTAATGGGAACAAAGGTTTGCCAGATCATAGTCCCGGAACATGTAAAACAAGAATGTAATTCTTTATTAATTTGATTCTCAAAGGAAGTAAAAAAGAAAGGGTAAAAAAACAGTTTTCCCCCCACTACAAGAAAGTCTGCAAAAACTGTGTAGCTTTTGAATACTATTCATGGTTCAGCACTTATTCTGCACAAAACCTGCACAAAGTATTTTTGTGTAGAATACAGCATTTTCCTGTTTCCTATGTTTTCTAGTCAAAAGATTTGCAAAATTTGCACAGCATATTTGCACAGAAAGAGATTCTAATCAGTGCAGGATTCTCATTGGGACTCTATGCATGGGTCAAAAGGGCCATGTTTCCCCAAGCCTCATGTTGTCCTGTATGAGCGACACAGACCAATAGCTCTGGGTTGGGATTGCCCAATCTGGATGCCAATCCAGCAATCCTGGACTGATTCCAAGCCAAAGGGGCCTTAGTGCTGGTCATAAAGTCTGGCTGTTTGCTGTGGAGTTTCTTAGAAACTCAGTGGTGACAGCCAGCACACTACACGGACCCATGCACACCTTACCTGCCATGACCATCACATCTTCTCTGAAAGGCCTCATCATAGCCTATGATGTTGGATGGGGGGGCACCTGGACACCTAGGTGTAGCCATGTGCCCCATTTCTGCCCTAACACACCAGGATGTGATGGTAACAGCAGGCAAAGGGTATGTGGCAGCAGTGGCTCATGGCACAGTGGTGAATGGGTTTGTAAACATCTGCTCACCATCATCCTGGCCCAGGTACTGACCCAGGTCGTAACCAGAGACAAGATACCAAGGGCATGGCCTGAGGTGTCCTGCCTGTTTGCTCAGGCCCAATTGAAATTATCACACTAGGGTCAATTTCAGAACTATCCCACAATTATCCCATTATTGGCAATGAATATCCCATGATGAGCAACGGTGTAGCCATGTGCCTCATTTCTGCCCTAACACACCAGGGTTGTGGGCTTTTGTGAAAAGCACACTCCCTTCCTGTCACCTCAAGATCCACAAAAGAGCACAAACATGTTGCAAAAGCAGGCTACAAATACCTAAATCAAACCAATAGTAGCAAAAGGTAGTTGTTTCCACAACAGACCTGATCCCCCATTGTTTTGCCTCTCCCTTGAGTCAACAAGAGGGACTGACTAGGAAGGATTGAAATCAAATGATCATGGGTCAGAACCAAAAAACAATGAAGGGGTCTTGCATTCTTCTACCTAAATGGATGTAGATGGATACAAACCTGGGAAGGGAGACTGTAAATGAGACTGGATCATGTCTTCAGATTTTCAGAGTCATTCAAAGAGTTGGGATAGCTGGAGACAATGAAGGCACAGGGAACAGTGCTTGGTCACATAGCTATATCAGTCCTAGACAAAACAACTGTCCATTCTTCTATACACTTGTCCTGGACTTCTCTGTCTTTCCATCCTCAAGCATTTATTGAGAAGAGTCATTTCCCTTTTATCTTGGATAAACAGGCCCAGCATTTTCAGCACTCGCACCTGTAATCTTTCCTTCATCATCTTTCCTTATCTCTTCCCTGAGACCAGACAATTTAAAGATAGGGGTAGTTTTGAGGGGGCTGCTGGTGGAGATGAACTCCAGTTTTATTGCTCCTGTTCTCTTTTCCTTGTGTCTTTTCAATGAAGTCCATAGAAACAAGTTTTTATGTTTGCTAAAGGAATATCTATAAGATTCCATTATTCCATTCTCTACAACTTTGAATAGATTTAGAATTAACAATGTTCAGTGGGTTATTAAATGCTACAGTGAGATGGAAGTTATTCTGAAAGATTGTGAATACTATCAGTATCTCATATTCAGAAGCCACAGATTAGTAAAGCTTGCATCCACATGGAGAGGAGGGACAGTGGCTCTAAAGATGTTGTTAGACTATAACTCATCTTTGACCACTAGCCATGTTGCCTGTGGATGATGGGAGTCAGAGTTCAATAACATCAGCTTCCTTATTTTTGATATAAGAAATAGATCAAGAAAGAGATCTTTATCCTATCCGCCAAAGGAATTCGCCACAACACCATAAATTAAACAACTAAGACAAGGATAACTGAATCTGATCATCTGGTTCAGCAACCATGGCTACTGAATAACACATATTTTCAGATCAATATGGATTTGGTTTAAGACTTAGGCAATAGGGATCAGTCATTAACTTCAGAGTTGTTGTTGTTAGCCTTCAAGCCATTTCTGACTTATGGTGACCCCAACGTGAAGCTATCACAGGATTTGGGAGAATTTGTTCAGAGGGGGTTTGTCATTACCTTCTTCTGAGGCTGAGAGGGTATGACCTGCCCAAAGTCCCCTAGTAGGTTTCTATGTCTCAGGGGTTGAGAAGACAGAGTGAAAAATCTGGCTTATCACGAGTGTTTCCCAATTTGCAAGGAGAACTCCACTGCCAGCTTCCACAATGGGCCAAATACCCATGATCAGTCCACATTGCCCTACTTCATCTGCAAGGACAGACCTGCCAAAACAGGACATTTGCATAAAAAGCTACATCATTTTTTTTCTGTTATGCTGTAAATGAATTCTCATGAGTGCACAGATGCACCACATGTGACAACCAAACACCACCCTCATCCTACCCATTTGCCAGCCCATTCAATGCCAAATGCAACTGGCCATGCAACCAAAAATTGCCCCTTCTTGTCTCTGCAATAGTTCACATTTTTCAGCTTCATAGAATCATAGAGTTGGAAGAGACCACAAGGGTCATCCAGTCTAACCTCTTGCCATGCAGGAACTCAAAAATCAAAGCATCCTTGACAAATGCCCATCCAGCATCTGTTTAAATACCAGCTTGATCCAGAGCAAAACATGAGTTATTTTGCTCAGCCTCAGAGTGCAGCTTCATCCCACATTCCTCCCTTTTCTGCCAATACTAATTGTTCTGCTGAAGCAGCAGGCTTCCTTGTTTTACTGTATTTGATAGAAAGAGAGGCATGCACCTTAATGAATTTTATTAATGAAATGGAGATGTAGTGAAATGGTCTAGAAAAATGCCAATAAAGTAACCATTTAATGGGTTCATTAGTTATATCATTCTGGACTCTATGGGTAACTCCATAGACACATACAGAATTATTTGGGGGGGGGGGCAGGGGGAATGACAGTACCAATTAGTATTTTTTTAAAATGTAATATATTTTTGAGATATATGTAAACTCTTTGGTGGCACTAATAGAAAGGAGAAAGCTTTCAGGCTTCAACCTATTTTGGGGCACCCACAGTTTCTTACTCTAATAACATCTTGCTCTGCATCACATTTGTATTAATACTAAGGTCCAAAATTGCTTTAACCTCAATGTTTTCTGCTTATAGTCTGTGAAGCTGGAATACACAATTTTGACATGAGCGAAGATGAAAAACAAATGATGGTATCCCTTACCACAATGTTTTTCACAGGATAGGATGAGACTCATGTGATGTTGTTGTACTGCATGCCCCAGCAAATCTTTGCCAGCAAAGACAATGGTGAAGAATGCTGGGATTTGCAGTCTAGGAATACCAGAAAGGCTATCTTATTATTATTATTATTATTATTATTATTATTATTATTCCTAAACAGAAAGGCCAGAATAAAGCTGCTTTGGGTCACTTTGGAGGTATGCTGTTTAAATGATGCATGCATCCTAAGAGTCCGGAATCTGTGCCAAAGCCATGCTCCAGTACTAAGGACTGGAGAGTGGCTTTGGTGCAGCTTCTGGCTTCTTAAGAAGCATGTGTCATTTAAACAGCATACTTCCAATGTGACCCAAAGCAGCTTTATTTTGGCCTGTCTGTTTGGGCCCATTAGATAATATTTATTGTTGTTATTATTACCTGCTTCACTCTCAGACTTGTGGTGAGGTACAACATAGATTAAAACACATAAAACTATTTTAACACATTGGTCCGTTTTATATTGGCAAAAAGAGGTGTCATGAAGGCTGCTTGAAAACCCAGCTTTTACATTAGAAAATGGGAAAGTGTGCCATGAAAACACCATTTTGGCGTTTTAAGGGAAAAAACGCGCCTTTAAAAAGTAGTTCGGTTGCCCCACTACTTTTTTAAAAAGTGCGTTATAGCGCTAGTACATCAAAACGCTAAGATGCCATTGCGCAGTTAAATGGGGCTCTGTTTCCTTAAGGCACCCATTTAAAGGCTGCGCTGCAGGTGCGAATCAGAATGGATCGAGGGTTGGGAGCATGCGTGGTGTGGACTTCACTCCTAATTAAAACGTTCTATGCCCTCCAGGTGTAAAAGCTGGGGTTTAACCGCGCAGTTTTTTAAAGCTCCCAAACCCCCTTTAAATCATTTAAAACTGCGCAATTCGCAGCCGCAAACAGCGCAATAGCGCAGTTCAAGCCTCGACCCTCGCAATAGCGCAGTTCAAGCCTCGACCATCGCAATAGCGCAGTTCAAGCCTCGACCATCGCAATAGCGCTGTTCGCGGCGGCACGAACAGCGCAACAGCGCAATTCGCAGCCGGCAAGGGAAAAAAAATTAAAATCACAGTTTAAAGCCGCGTTTATTGCTGCCCATGTAGCAGCTCCGCCTGTATTTGTAGCGTTCTGACAGCTTCCCATGTAACTGCTGAGCCACAAAAAAGACCTCAGATAAGTCGTTCCCACACCCCTCAGTGTAGCAGCTCTGCACTTTTTTAATGCACACCTGGGGCTTGCTATGTAGCTGCTAAGCATTAAGATAAAGGCAACTTCAGGTCACACTTTCTTGCCAATGTAAAAAGCCCCATTAAGTTAAAACTTATAATCATAGGACACATTAAAATCACCCAACATAAAGTGGTGAAAAACATTTGTTTGCCATAGCATGTGACTGTTCTGACCTACATATTTTGTATTTAGCATCTATTATTATTATTATTATTTATTTATTTATTTATTTATTTATTTGATGTTTACTGAAAGAAAGACACAGGTTTAATTGTTTAGTCAGTTGCCAAGGCAACTATCCCATTATGGGAGGTGCAGGGAAGGTTAATTTCAGGGAATATGAATTCCCTTTAACCCTGAGATAGTAGGAGAATCCATTTTTACATAGAAAAGCCTGGAGTTGGGAAAACCAAATTATTTTGACAACTTACAATGCTGCAATGGTACATGGGTGATCATGCTGATTAGAATGAAGGACAATTTGTTGCACACAGTTCACCTACTTCATCTGCATCTTATCAAATATCAAATATCTCACAAACAACCCAATAAAAGCATATACGGAGAGGATTTGATGTATATATTGGCAGGAAATGATTGGAGTGGGGTGGTTGGATAAGAGATGGCAACTTTGTATTAGTTCAAATTAAAAATACCCATTCCTCTAATAATTAATCTAATATGTAGCAATGCCTTTCAGGCTGACTGCAGTACTAACAGACATTTCCCATGAGGCATTGAACAAACTGAATGGCATTGTGTCAAATTTACAAGGCCAATAATCCACATGAAAAGGGATGGAATAGACCCAAGAAGCTAACAGACTTTCAGAGAAGTGACCTGTTTCAACAACTGCCTCTTTTCAAATGTCATTGGACGCTGCCATCGACACAGAGAGAAGTATTTTGAGTAGGTAGTTCTCTATAGCAGAGAAAGTAATTCATTGCCTGAAGCTTGAAATGCTGATCAAGAGACAGTGACCTTAAAATAATATGCTGGTGTTCATCTGAAGTCAGTCAAAATTACCATCAGGATTAGAAATGCTGCAATGATCTACATGGGTCCATCAACCTTGTCTCAGTTTAGGACAAAATTAAGGTACTTACAGGTAGCCCTGTTCCAGGATTCAGTTTGTCACAATGGTCATTCATTCCCAGATGTCATGGGGAATCCCACAGTCAGGATATGAGGTCAAGAGTCCTTCACTAATGTTGTTTCCAGACAGCAATTTGACACACTGCATCTGAACATGTATGGTCTGTACGGTCATCATGGCTCATAGATACTGATGAGTATATCCTCTTTGTTTTTGTTTTGTTTTTCTATTATGTTTGAGCAATATTATTGTTGTTGTTCTATGTTTAGTCTCTAACACCCCAGTCCAATGCCTGTTTACTCAGAAATAAGTCCTATTGAGTATGGCAGGCTTAAATCGAACTGGAAATTCCAACTACAGTAGATTCATTCCAGGTGAGGAATTTAGACTAGTGTTGATTTACTTACCATTCAGCAGCTGGTTCAAGGGGTCTAGTGTACTTGGAACTAGCAACTGGATTTAAGCCACCATGATCAGCCTGAAATAAATGCATGTAGGATTGCAGCCCGACCTTGAAATAATATATACAGTGGTTCCCTGGTATCCAGTGGGATTTGGTTCCAGGATCCCCTCTGGATATCAAAATCCATGGATGTTCAAGTCTCATTAAATACAATGACATAGCAAAATGATGTCCCTTATATAAAATGCCAAAATCAAGATTTGCCTTATGGAATATATATATGGAATATTTTCAAACTGTGTATAGTTAAATCTGTCAACAAAGAATCTGTGAAAACAAAGGGAGAGCTGTATATGTTTTTAGGATTAAACTCATTTGGAATCAGTGGGATCTCATTCTGTTTGTCAGATGGTGCTTGAGTTGCATGGAAACTCTCTTTGAAGACTGCAACATATATTGATATTTAAAAGCACTCAACAATCCCTCATGAAATCAACTTCCATGGGGGGTGGGGGTGGGGAATGGACATTCAGAATTCCAGAAGGAAATGAGGGAGGAAAGAAATCTGCCATTGGTTAGTTCTGAAGCTGTGAAAATCATTCCGACTGACAGAAAAAGTTGCCAAAAAGGGGCAAAGGAACCTTAATGGATTCCAAAACTGGGCCCCGAGAGATTATGAGAACAGTATGCTCTCTAGATTGACAGGGAAAAAATTGTCCCCTTTTGCAGTTTTGTTTAGTGTCTGCTTGTGTGCAGAGGAAAAGAGAAAGCAAGATACAGCTCATGCCTCAGTAAACCAAACCTGAAATGGTGCACTTATGAAAGGTTGTAAACTCCCTCTCCCTGATCCCTGATGAAATCAAAACACCCACACTCCATTCAAAACACTACTCCCCCATTTTTTCTTCTTAGCTGAACATCTTCATTTCCACTGAAGCAAGAAAATCAAAATCAAAAAATGGGTAGACAAGAGAATGTGCTTGAGCTTTACAAGGACTTCTTTCCATTCCACTTTGATGAGATGGGGCAGTAGAAAGTGTGACTTCCTGAAATCATCCAGTAGGTGTCCATGGCCATGCTGGAAACTGAACCCTGATTCTCACAAGGCTGCATCCACACTGCAGAAATACTCCAGCTTGACACCACTTTAACTGTCATGGTTCAGTGCTAGGGAATTCTGGGGTGTGTGGTTTTGTGAGGTATTTAGCCTTCTCTGTCAGAGAGCTCTAGTGCCACAACAAACTACAAATCCCAGAATTCTGTAGCATTAAGCTATGGCAGTTAAAGTTGTGTTAGCCTGGATTATTTCTGCAGTGCGAATGCAGCCAGAGTCTTAGTCTAAGAGTCAAAAAGCTACACCACATTAGGTCTCTTATGCTTTTATGCTTCCCCATAAAATCACAGAAATTTCACAAAGAATCATAGATTCATAGAGTTGGAAGAGACCACAAGGGCCATCCAGTCCAACCCCCTGTCATGCAGGAACTCCAAATCAAAGCATCCAGCCTCTGATAAAAGACCTCCAAAGAAGGAGACTCCACCACACTCCGAGGGAGTGTGTTCCACTGTTGAACAGCCCCTCACTGTCAGGACGTTCCTCCTAATGTTGAGGTGGAATCTCTTTTCCTGGAGCTTACATCATTGTTATGGGTCCTGTTCACTGGAGCAGCAAAAAACAAGCTTGCTCCCTCCTCAATGTGACATCCTTTCAGATATTTAAATAGGGCTATTATATCACCTCTTAACCTTCTCTTCTTCAAGCTAAACATCCCAAGCTCCCTAAGTCGTCCCTCATGGGGCATGGGGCCAGACCCTTCACCATTGTAGTCACCCTCCTTTGGACACACTCCAGTTTCTCCACATCCTTTTTGAATTGTGGTGCCCAGAACTGGACACAGTATTGCACTCTTTGATAAATAAACATCCAAAGCTGTCAGGCAGTTTTAACAATCAGGACTGACACTTTGAGTTGGAACCAGAATCCAAGAGGCAAGTAGTACAATTGTTGTAACACAGGTTGCATAGGATCTCACCTATCAGCACCCATTATAGGTGATTCCCAACATTCTGCATTGGCTGAAGTATCTGAATCACTTACGAGGACAAGTCAATGTACATCTGCATCAGCTTTGATGTGTACGTTTTCCATGTTCAGGAATGCAATGGAAAAGATACAGGCTTCTTCCTTCCAACATTCTTGGTGGCAAAGCATGTCCTCTACTGCTTACTGCACATGTAATATATGAAACCAGCCTGTCATCTCTTCTAGCACAGCAATAGAAACTTTGGCATTTGCTATAAATGGCATTCCCTAAATAACAGGAAACAGAGCCTTCAGCAACAGCCCACCATCAGGATGATGGATATTGCAGCTCAGAAGGATCATATATAATGGACTGTAATTATAAATGATTATGCAATGCCAACACGTATGACCTATTTATTAGCTGTTGTGTTGTATGCAGTCCCTGCCGCTGGATACAATGTCTGCTGTACAGAAAAGATTTATTTACATCTCCTCTGGAACCAACCTCTTGTAAAGAGAGCAAGGAAATGAATTATAACAGAAGCTGATAAAGTATAGCTGGGATTGTCCATCCGGCCCTGTGAGATTCTAGATAAATAAGTGTCTGAACATCCCTGGTTATTGTTTGCCTTAATGACTGTTGTGCCCTTGGTGATATTTGTTACCCAAGACCCAGCAATAAGATTTACCACCTTATTAAATAGACCAGATCGACAGATGATCAAGGGAAACGAATAGGGACAAAGAGCTGGAGAGTAAATTGTTGTCTCAACCATGTGCAGATCCAGCCTATTGAATGTTACCAGATGATGAATGGGAGGCGGCTGCATTCAAAGGCAAATGCTGAGATGCCAATTTGTGGGGAAAACAGGCTTTGTGCTCTTCCTCAAAACTGCAACAGATTTGTTATCAAAAGCCATTGTGAGCATTCTCAGCAGTACACAATAATTTGTGAGCAAAAGAGGGACCAGGCAAGATTTTTTTTATTTGGGTAAAAATACAGCTACTACCATGAAACAGACTGAGGAATGAAAAGATGAACACATCTCTTAATAAAATGGATAAGTGATGCTTTTGTTCATGAAGCTGAAATTTTATAGGCTTGGTCCAACATATATGCTAGAGATGAAGCCTTCTTCTTTTTTGCAGGAAGCTTAATGAGTGAATGTTCTTCCTGTGGATGGTGAAGTGCAACATTTGCTGGAAGAAGTGGGATGCGTTATGATAGCAAGCGGGTGATTAGATTAGGTCATTGGGTCATAAATTCAGTGAAACTTGAGAAGGGAGGGAAGGATATGGGAAATGGGATTCAGTGTTAGGGAAGCTTGATCAAGTCTGAAAACTGGAGCAGTGTCTCTTGCATGACAGGGAGGTAACCGTACAGTTACCACTAAATTTTGCAAAAAGTATAATTGCAATGTTTACTTAATAAAGGATGATACCCTGCAAAAATAACTATACAGATGTTCATTCCAAAGCTGTTTAATGCACAGCAAAATATATTATTTTGATTAGCTGAATAGCTTCGTGAAAAGATGCATTATTCAAAAGCAGGTCTAGAGTAGCTCCATTTGTTTTTTTTTGGGGGGGGGGGGGTTGTTGGTGGTGGGGTTGTTTGTTTTTGTTTTGGTTAAGGGAAAACAGAGATTAATAATACAATCCTTTCAATGAGTATGTCTGCACTACACAGTTGGAGTAATTTGATCCCACTTTAACTGCTACAGTAGCATCTTGTGAAATCTTCAGCTCTGCTCCATACCCCTGAACACTCTCTGCATTGAGTTATAAGTACCTCACCAAACTAAAAATTCCAATATTTCTCACCATCTTGCACACAAAGAGAGAAACAGTGACTCTTCTCATTTTCACATGTGAGAAGGAGAAAAAGACTTGAATCCCACACATGCAGATTTAAGTTATACACATAAACTGTGAGGAAGCCGATCTAAAATGCTTATGGAAAAATACTTTAATATGGATATGAGATGTTGCCTTGCACTGAATCAGACTACTGGACTACTAGGGACACCCAAATCACAGTTTCTGTGAAAAGTTCATCAAGATGCTAAGTTTTCCATGTGGGACCATCTGTACTTTCACTATGCCACTGTTGCAACCATTGGGTCAAGGAGGGAGAGTTTAATTAAATGGTGCTGCCTGATTTCCCAGGCTGGCGCTGTTGCTGCACACGGGAAGCACCATGCCGGGCTCCCGCTGTGGTTCCTTTCTCAGCGGCTTGAGCGAGGGCAGGCTCCCTCCTCATTGGCCACTTGAATAGGTGGCAGGAAGCAAGCCCACCAAATCTTCCTTTTGGGACTTCAAGTCCCAGGCTTCCTTGGGAGGTAGGCAGGCTGCCTGATTGGCTGTTGGTTGCCCGCCCCCTCCCAGGATTGGCTGGAGGACCAGAGGGGGTGGGGCTTTTGTCTCCCTCGGCCTCTAACTGATCCTTTGGCCTATTTAAGGCCGTATTGGGCGCTCCTCAGTGCCATTGCCATTTTCGGCTCCCTCCCTCCCTTCCTGGGAGTTGATTGTCACAACTGGTTGGGGTGGCAGCATAGGCCTGGATCTGGGGTTAGGGGTTTCCAGGGCTCTCTGGCATTGGATCGGGAGTCCTCATGACCTGGGTGTAGGAGCAAGCTGCTGTGGCCAGCGCGGGGGCCACAGTCATTTAACACCCAGTGACTAGAGTGCCTTGAAAATTGAATTGAAGCAGCACAGTTGCGTGACTGCTCAAGAGGGCGGGGCTCGGCACCTACGTCATCCCGATGTTTGGCTCTCCAAGCAACCGTACATTTGCCAGCCAGGGTTTGGTTGATGTCCAGATCCAGACCTTATGCTTTGGGCCAACCTGATTGATATGTTCATATTATGTTTTCTATAATAAAGTTGTGGCCATGTTTCCTCCAGCCAAGTGTCCTCTGTTTTATTGGTGCCTGACCTGCGCGGCAAACATACCTGGTGGCACAATGGTTAAATGCCGGTACTGCAGCCAAAATGTTGTGAGTTCAATTCTGCAGGACCTCGGGTTGATTCAGACTTCCATCCTTTCTTAGGACAGTAAAATGTGTACCCAGCTTATTGGGGCAATTGGTTTATACATTGCAAACTGCTTAGAGTGCTTAGCACTATAAAGCATTATAGAAATGTAAGTGCTATTGTTGTTGCTATCTTGCAGACATCCCTTTCGTTAATTAGTTTGAGTGACACAGCTAATAACTACAGTCTCTTCACTGGCCACCTTCATGCTTTTAGTATATATGAGTAGGCCAGTATATCAGTCCCACTTTCTTTTTTCAGCTTTCAAAATTCCCCAGCAACCACTGGCTATGCTAGTTAGGACACTGTGGGAACTGTGGTCCAAAAGGTAACTTTTCCATGGTTTGCCCAAATGTAATCTGACTAATGTTGAATAGAAGCAGGATACAGTGGACTTGTATATGCAGGCTATAGATACACAAATTTAACCAACTGAAGACACATTTTTTAAAAATACAAAAATACAGGAGATCTAATAAAGTAAGGAGAAGAAAGGAACCCAAATCAACCATGCCCCATGACTCTCCTGCTCACCTCCACAGTCTGGTTCAGCCATTTCAGGGCAGCAGTGGAGGCAGCAGCAAGCATTGTCTGCTATGTTCACATACTTCAGGGTCCCCCATCTGTAGGGAGCCCACCAGCTGCCTGCTTCTGCCTTGCAAGTGAACAAGGAGGTGCAGTGCATCCACCACCCTGAAAGTGGAAGTGGGCTCCCCAGAGATGTGGGAGACCCCATCTGCCCTGGCACTAATTGGTGATGCTGTGGAGAAGAGCAGGAGGCTTATGAGGGTTTGGGTCACTTTCCTGTCCCTCTATATGGCTTGCCTCCACCTCTACTCCTGCTGTATGCCATTTTAAATAAAAGACTTCACACTTTTTTTAAATTTATGTAGGATCCTGGAACCAAACCCTCACATATCTTCGTTTCAGTGCTTTAAACACTGCATTATGTTTATTTCAATACAACCATAGACTGACCTTTTAAGTATCCAATTTGGGATTTTTTCAAGAAAACATGTGCCATGAGGTTTGCTGGAAACTGAGCAGGAGCTGATGCAATTGCTTAAATGCTAGCAAGAGATGTTCCATATATCCAGCCATAGGTAACAATCTTGCTGCTATATTTTGAACAAAGGCCAGATCTTTTCAACAGTCTTCAATGTTCTGAACAGTATTATTATGAGAACTTGATGCACCATGGCCTGCTGCTTTCTCTCTGCAGGAGGGATTACAACTTTGGAATGCTGCAAAAGGCATGCAAAAACCTTCAAATATAAGACTGGTCTGAAGCTTGGTCAAGCTTGGAGTTTAAACCTATTACAGGCTAAACATCAATCCCATATTAAATGACTCATGTGGTAGGGGCAGCTGGTATCTACTTATAACTGCCCATTGCTGTTACACTATATCACATGAGAAGTCAGTGAAATCTGGCACTGGAAAAAGAAAGGAGGGAACAGATATCTCGGAATATTTTCTCCTTAAATTGCTGAATCAACTTCATATTTTGAGCTTAATGACTGTTTTGCACTCACTGTAATGTAGGAGAAGAAGTTCTTCAGGAATATTGTATGTTATAATACTGTATGATATGAAGATGTTTTGAAATAAGTGCAGGGGAACTTAGTTATTAAAGACCAGCTAGAACTAGAAAAAACAAGCATAGAATGTCATTGGTATTTATACAGACAAATAAAAGAAAGGTTTAAAACCAACATGAGATTGGAAGGTATACAAAAAACAAAAACAAAATGGGATGAAATATTAGAGAAAGGGAAAGGAAAAATGATTTCAAAATTTATAAAATGTTGCTGGAATGGTATACAGAAGAAGAGATAATAAAAGAGATTATGGTTACATGGGCCCAAAACATAGGACATCATAGATTATGAATAATGGACAAACATTTGGAATAAAAGTATAAAATACACTGTTAATCAAGATTTAAAAGAAAACGTATACAAGATGGTTTATAGATGGCAATTGCCACCCTTAAGACTTGCCCATATGTATAAAAACATTAAACCTAACTGCTGGTAAAGCAATTATGTTTCAGGTTCATATTACCATATTTGGTGGACCTGCCCACACACCAAGAAATACTGGTTAGAAATACATCAAATTATAACAAGAGAATTAAATATTCAATTATCCTTTTTCCCAGAAACCTATCTCTTAGGAATGTTAGATAGCAAGTTAGAAAAAGAATATGGAAAACTGATTTTCTACCGTTGAACATGTGCTAGAATCACTTTTGCAAAAAATTGGAAAAATAAAGAAAATCCCACCTGTGATCAATGGTTACTTACATATGAAATGTTAGTTACATATGAAATGGCAGAAATTGATTTAAAGACATGTTGGAAAAAAGATTCAACTGAAGGAAAAATAATAAAAGATCGGAATATTTTGTTAGAGCTTTTAGGAAAACGTTGGAAAGAAGCAATAATTAAAGCCTAAAGGAAAAGGCTAAAAAAGATTTAAGAATTATTGAAGTATACAAAGAAAGGTGTTAAAATCAAAAGTTGTTCATCTAAAAGTTAAAAACTGAAAAGGTCTAGAGAGTAAATAACCTTATATGGTAGAATAAGAATACAACATGTAGGTAAAGGATGGAGTCCGAATTTATATTAGTAGTAGATAAAACAAAAATAAATAATAAGTAGAAGGTTCCACTAAAAAGGAAGGAATATATACTTTATGTTATATGTTTTTTAACCAAGAAGGTATATATAGTTCATTCTTTGGTCTAGAATGTGATATATGTTTGTCTGTATAGCAATGTGTGTATATATGAGTATGTGTATTTTTGTCTATTCTCTACTATGTATGAAAATGTAAAAATTAAAAAAAGGAATATTGTATGTTTGACTTGGAAACTGTCTAATTAAAAATAATAATTGTAAGCCACTCTGATAGCCTTTAGGAGTGAAGAGCGGGGTATATACATACATACATATATGTTGCCACATATTGAATCATGGGATTTGTTCTTTGTTGTGGCACCAGAGTTCTCTGATAGAGGAGGCTGAATAACTCACAAAACTACAAATGCCAGAATTACCTAACATTGAGCCATGGCAATTAAAGTGGTGTCTAACTGTATTAAATCTGCAGTGTTGATACAGACTACATGTATATATTTTCCAGAGGAGAATGCTGTCCAGCCTACTCCAGGCTACCTGCTCCAGCTCTGCTGGGTTCCAAATGCTATCAACTCAACCATCATGTCCACCAGCGATTGTTTACTATATAACAAATAAAAAAGGTCCAAGTGAATCCTAGAATCATAGAATCATAGAAATGGAAGAGACCACAGGGACCATCAAGTCTAACTGTCTGCCATGAAGGAACACACAATCAAAGCACCCCCAACAGTTGGCTATCCAGCCTCTGTTAAAAAACCTCCAGAGAAGAAGACTCCACCACACTTCGAGGGAGAACCTTCCTCTGTTGAACAGCTCTTAATGTCAGGAAATTCTTCCTAATGTTTAAGATGAATCTCTTTTCCTGTAGCTTGCACCCATTGTTCCATTCCCTGTTCTCTGAGGGGGGGGGGAACCTCTTCCTTCTTTGAGATGACATCCCTTCAAATATTTAAATATAACTGTCATGTCCCTTCTTAGTCTTCTTTTCATAAGGGTAAATATACCCAGCTCTCTAAGTTACTCCTCATAGGGCATGACTTCTAGATCTTTTACCATTTTGCTCATCCTTCTCTAGATTCATTATGGCTTGTCAACATCCTGTTTGAATTGAGGTGCCCAAAACTAGACACAATATTTCTGGTGAGTCCTAACCAAAGCAAAATACAATGGTATTAACATTTTCCTGATGTAGACACTGTAATCCTGTTGATACAACCATGAATCACATTGACTTTTTTGGCTGCCACATCACTCTGCTGACTCATGTTCAGCTTGTGGTCCACTAAGACTCCTAGATCCCTTTCACATGAACTGCTGTCTACCCAGATGTCTCCTATCCCATATCTGTGCATTTCATTTTTTTCTGCCTAGGTATAGGACCTTACATTTCTCCCTGTTAAAATTCATCTTGTTAGCTTTAGCCCAGCTCTCTAATCTGTCAAGGTCATTTTGAATTTTAATCCTGTCCTCCTGGGAATTAGCAACCCCTCCCTGTTTGGTATTATCTGCAGATTTAATTGCATGCTCACTATTCCTTCATCCAATTCATTTATACACATGTTGAATAGCACTGGGACAGTAGAGATCCCTGTGGAACTCTACCAATCACCTCTCTCTAGTATGAAGAGAAGCTCTTGGAGAGCATCCTCAGACAGCCAACCACAATTCCACCTGACAGCAGCATTTTCATGCAAATTTATGGTGCTACACAGATAAACATTAATAATAACATTAATAACTGTCTGGGCCACATTTTACTAGCTTCCCTGCAAGAATATCATGAGGAACTTTGTCAAAAGCCTTACTGAAATCAAGATATGATACATCTACAGCATTCCCATCATCTATCAAGCCTATCACTTTAAAAATGATCAGATTAGTTTGGCATGACTTGTTTTTGAGAAACCTGTGTTGACTCTTAGTGATGACAGAATTAATCTCTAAGTAATTATAAACCATCCATTTAAAGATCTGCTCTAGAATCTTTCCAAATATTGATGTGGCTTACTGGGTGATAATTATTTGGGTCCTCTTTTATTCCCTTTTTGGAGATGGGGACAACATTTGTTCTCTTCCAATCTTTGAGGATTTCTCCAAGAATTCTCACAGACTATTGTCATTGGTTTTGAAAATACTTCTGCCAGTTCTTTTAATATCCTTGGATGTAGCTCATCTGGCCCTAGAGACTTGAATTCATTTAGAGTAGTGATGTATTCCTGTACTACTTCCTGTAAGCAACTAATGGAAAGTTGCTTTGCAGTGTTACAGGACAGGATTACAAAATGACCACATTCCTGCTTGACCAGCTATATATCTTGAACTTCCACATGGTCTCATTAGGATCTTGGGGATCTTAGTCTCAAACAAGATTGCCATTTTCCTGCATTTGTCTACTGTAACTGCCTTTTTAAATGAACATCAGCCTGATGAACAAACATTAGCTGGTTGAGGACATTTAAGGCACAAAAGGCTTTACCTAATGACATCAACACATGAGATTGTTGCAAAATTTAGTAAACAATTCAAGGCCATTTTTTGTTTAACACTGGTAACCTTAGGGTTGTGTATGCATGTGTGCATGTGTGTGTGTGTGTGTGTGTGAAAGAGAGAGAGAGAACACCAGTGATGTATTCAAGTCTTTTACTCCAAGTCTCAAGTCGAGGCTCAGGTCCTTGTAAGATTCTTTCAGGTCAAGTTTCAAATACAGTCCCAACTCTGGGAGCTTTTAATTTTTAATAAGAAAAAAAATTAAAAAAATCTTATTTAAAAAAATTAATAAGAAAAAAAAGGAAGTGGGGCACATTTCTCTGAGATGAACAGCAAATGTGTTAAGCAATGGGCCTGAGATGAGATTTAAGGTCTACTTGGCAGCCTTTCCCCATTGTACATCAGAGGAGCCTTCTTTTCAAAAACATTAGAAGGATACTTTTGCCTAAATCCCATTGCCCAACACATTTGTTGTTCTCTTCTAAGAAATACACCCTGTACTCTGGGAATGGTAAAGTACTCTGATATGGAAATCCCTTCTGCAGAATTCTGGTGATCAAACATTGAGTGTGATTATTTTTAATGCTATCACTTCTATTTTTCTCAGGCCTTTTTTTAAAAAAGTCAGATCTATCCAGAGTCATTCACGTACTCATGCTTTTGTCATGTTTATGTCTTAACTCATTTTTTATGTCTTACCTGCTGCTTGAAGTGATTGAAATCATCAAATCAGTTGCTAAAAATATAGAAGTCAAAAGCTGAGTTGAGTCACTGTGTCATTCATTGTGAAGTTGAGTCCAAGTCGAATCATTGAAGAAACTTGAGTTCGAGTCAATCAAATCAACTCAAGTCTACATCTCTGGTGCCTACAGGCTCCAGATTACATGGGGCCCCTATGGCTCTTTTTGAAGCACCAAAGGCCCTTTGTACTACCAAAAAGAAGAAGAAGAAGAAGAAGAAGAAGAAGAAGAAGAAGAAGAAGAAGAAGGAAAGAAAGAAAGAAAGAAAGAAAGAAAGAAAACAATTTGGGGCTTTCTAGATTGGCAAAAAGAAGTGTGTTCATGGCTGCATGAAACTCTAGGCTTTAGATGAGAAAAAGGGAAAGTGTGCCATGAAAACGCTTTTTTTGCATTTTAGGGGAGAAGCAGCACCTTTTAAAAGGTGCTGGTTTTCCCAGCTTCTTTTTTAAAAACTGCAGAACAGCGCAGCTCCATCTAAAGGCTGTAGTGCAGCTGCTAAACATTAAGGAAAAGGCAACTTCATGTCACACTTTCCTGCCAATCTAGAAAGCCTCAGTGGCATCATCATCATCATCATCATCATAATAATAATAATAATAATACTTTTATTTATACCCCTCTTTTTGCTGGAGCAAATGTCATTTTCCCCCCTGACATTTTTGACTACCTGGACCATTTTAGGAAAGAACGTCTAATTGACTTCCTCTTTTAGAAACAGCTTGGGGTCCCCCAAACTGTGGCATGTTTCCCAGTCTTTTGAATCCCTCAAAACTGTGAAAATTGTCCTCCACTGCTGTATGTGTTTGCAGGCATTTAGTCTAATAAAATATATCACCAGCAATATTTTCCACAAGAAACTCTTTCCACCCAGTAGATGAAACTAAAGCTAATGGCAAGCAGAATCAGTTAATTCAGGTTTTTATTTCCATCCCCTTCATCTGCAATGGTACCACTTTGGTACAGCAATACAGACCACAAACCAATTAAGAACAATCTCCAAAAATGCAAGTTCAAGCCTCTGTTTAACCGGCATCCAAATACATTCTTTTGCATTTCTATGTTTTATGCATGCATCTCCTCGGAACCACCATTAAATCATAGATAATACTTGTCTCCATGGACTAAGCTGCAAAGATCACAGATTACCTGTTTTCCAGCAGCACCATGGTGGAAAAATTGATCTTAGATGAAGAATGGGTTTGGATATTTTGCAAATATGTTTTAACACTTCTTAGTGATGCCAAAAAAAAAAAAAAAAAAAACCCTTCTGTAGAATTCTGGCGATCAAATGTTGACTGTGATTATTTTTAATGCTATCACTTCTATTTTTCTCAAGAGGCCTTTTTTAAAAATGTCAGATCTATCCAGAGTCTTTCACATACTCATTTTTATTTTTAAAAGGAGCTATAAATGCAGCTGTCCCTACTGAGAGTAAAAAAATGTGTAAGTTTCATGGAAGACAAATGTAGGATAAAGATATCATTGTGCATCTTCCACCTGTTCCATTGTTCCCTACTGGCAAACAGCACAAAGCTAGTTTAATTTAGTTTCTGGGATTTCTTTTGTTTTGGGTTTGGGGGTTGTTGTTGTTGTTTTTGTTGTTGTTGTTGTTTGTTTTGTTTTTTAAAGCTTCAGTGACCAATCTTACCAACACTAACATTAATAAATTTGAATATTAGTTGCTAGATGTCTTGGAGATGAATCACACTAATTTGACAGCCACTAACAATCAGTTCAACCAATAGACTAAACAACTTGTGTAAAGGCCAATAATATCCTGACGTTCCCCATTTCAGGGATGAAAGTCTTACAGAGCACTTTCCTCTCCTGTTCATTTGCAGAAAGAGTTTCTGCTAGAAATGATGGGGCCCAACCGCTGCAGAAGCTCTCTCTTTCCAACTTTTGTACAAACAGAAAGCTTGATGGGTGAAAACCTACTAACAATAGTTCTCTGACAAGTAGCAAGTAGAAAGTACATTTCTATACTGCTTATCAGTGCACTTAAGCACTCCCTAAGCGGTTTGCCTTGTATAGGCTAATTTGCCCCAACAAGCTGGGTACTCATTTTAGTGACCTCAGAAGGATGCAAGCCAGAGCCAAGCTTGAGCCCTTGGTTGGTATTGAACTTGAAACCTTGTGTTTTGCTAGTGAGTGGCTGCAGTATAGGCATTTAACCACTATACCACCAGGGCTTCTGGTGTTGTAACAAAACAGAACATCCTGCAGGAGCATCAAGGTTGTGAACTGGCTTTGCTTTCATTGATCCACTGGATGCAAATCCATTGCATTTTTTTACCTTTCTTAGTTACTACCAAAGGTAGTTACTAGCTTCACCTGGGCTAAAAGCTCCTTAGTCCCACCCTCTAACCAATGTCTTCTGTCTCTACTCTACTCTGTCCCAACCTTTCCTTCCAGGCAAGTCTCTCTCTCTCTCTCTCTCTCTCTCTCTCTCTCTCTCTCTGTACACCCAGGTTCTCATTTTGGCCTATAACAGCTTCATCTGGATTACTGTCTCCCTTCGACTATAGTTATTTCTTTTCTCCCCCCCCCACTCAATTTTTTTCTTGTCTTTCCCTCCACTTGAGCTATTGTTCATATATTCCACCACCTAATTCTCTTCCTTACACTCATTAGAGTCCAGAGGTTTTTCTTTCTTTATTAGAGTTACCAATTTGTAGTCCCCCCCACCTCTAGATAGCCAGATTTGCATTATAAAAGTTAGAAAGAAAAGTGTTTCCACTAAAAATTAGAGAAAACTTTCTCTAATAGTACTGTCTATTTGTCAACGGAACAGACTGCCTGACAAGGTTAGGATTAGGATAGATCACTTTTATAGAACCACTCTGGTGTCAGAGCATTTATATGCCGAGTCAAAGGTTTTTTGGTCAAAGGTGCATTTTCTGGGCAAAGTGGGAATATTCCAGGTTCTTTTTGCTCCGGTTTTTAGCCCTGGGCCATGGCTTCAACCTAGCTTCTGCTCACTTTAGAGGCATACATCACCTAAACACCCCACCTTCAAAACAATTTGAAACAGCTTTATTTTGCCCCTGTGTTTCACCTCTAGAACAGACAAGGTAGGTTACCCAGCAAAAGATTATCTGCTGTTGCAACATTGTAAGGACTAGAAAATAATAATTATGTGGCTGTAAGCACTCATACTCATATTAACTATAATGCTTCCTGATCATGGGCTGATTTTTTAATAGATCTATTATTTTTTAAAAGTATTTTTATCAATATATTAGGGAATAGACCTGTTACTCTTGAGAAGTCTGGTGTCTGCCACCTGGCAGCCCAGCAATTCAAAGGAAGTGAACCACCTAGTGAACCATTATAATACTGCAGGTGCCAGTCAATTTTTATTTCATAAAAAAAAATCATATATTTTTAAAAACAAAATATCCCCAAGATAGCCCCCAGGGTCTGCAAGTAGTCATACCAAGTTTCAGTGCTCTAGATTTCATGGCCTTGGGACTCTAGTAGAGATAGGTAGACAGACAGATGCTTTTATTATTATAGACTTACCTTTTCAGTTACATTGGAAGTGCATATTGTTAATGTTTTATTAATTTACTGAGCAACTCTCAAAAGTCTCTGTTTTCCTGTAAAAAAAAAACAAAAACAAACCATAAGCATCCCTAAAGCAAGCAAGCAAACAAACAAATAAACAAATCCCTTGACTGTTGGTGTAGAGAATGAGAATGAACTATTAATGATATCCATTCCTTCAAAGCATGAGTGATGGCTATTGTTGATTAAGTTGTTCATCGTTTCAAGGCACTTGTACTGAGTTTTTGATTATATGCAAATATATTTAAATCTAAATTAATACCTAGCTTACAAGGCATATTATTAATTATTTCACTGATTGCCATCCCTTGTTATTAATAATTCATGGATTAGTATCCCTAGTTGTCTAAGATGGTAATAATTCTTCATGTGAATGATCCAAGAATACCAGAGCAGTTGGAATATGGGAAAATCTTTTGTGTCTCCTTTGGGTTCTAGTATCCCATCCACATTGGCTTTCTCTTTCCATAATGATTTGAAGACATATTAAATTTTATCAGTAGGAAAACTGTACATGGAATTATAGACTTCTAGAACTGGAAGGGACCACAAAGGGCATTTAGGCTAACCTCTGAAAAATGCCCATCCAATCTCTGTTTAAAGATCTCCAAAGAGGGAGAGTCCACCACCCTCTAGGGCAGACATTCGTACTGTTGAACAGATCTTATAGTTTAAAAAAAAAGATTGCTAACATTTAAAAGGAATATCTTTTATTATACTGTGAATCCACTGGTTTGTGTTCTGATTTCTGGAACAGCAGAAAACTAGCATGCTCTACTTCCTACATGACATCTCTTCAAATATTTAAAGATAACTACCATGTCTCCTTCCAGTCTTCTCTTCTTCTATCTAAACATGCCCATTCCTGAAAAGGTTTGGTTTCAATACCTTTAATCATTTTATCATCCTTTTCTGGATATGTTCCAGTCTTTTGATATCTTTCTTGAATTGTGGTGTTCAGAACTGGACACATTAGTCCAGGTAAGGTCTATCTAAAGCAGAACAGATTGGAAGAACTGCCTCCATCAATCTGTTCACTATTTTGAACAGATTGTTTTTTAGACAATTATTTACATGTAATTTCCTTCTGCAGACACTTTTTGTACACAATGATCTAAGTTTGTCTTTGCACACATTTTTCAGATGTACTTTTAATCTTGCACATGTTTCAGATATATTCATTTTTGTATGTGGCTTTCTCATATATGCTAACTGTGCAATACTCCTTTTCTATCTTAGTCAATGATATCTCTATTCAACCAGTGTAGGAAACACGTAGTCTTGGTTTTTAATCTTTGATCCATCCCTGTCATGTATCCTCAGATGCAGGCAATGTCCAAGGCATGCAGATTCTTTCTTTTTAATATTGTAAAAATCAGATCGGGAGACTGGATGATGCATGTCTCAAACCTCAGTTCTTGCACGAAACGACCAGATGATATTTGGCCCATTCACCACCAGAACTAGGGGATACCTCTCTTATAATTGAGGTTAAAAGCTTAGTATTTGCTCTGGATCTTGCTGGAAGATCCAGAGCCCTCTATTGCAATGCTGTGTCTCAATAAGCCATCCATTGTTCTGAGAGTAGAACAAAGTGCCCAGCCATATCATCATTGCTAGGTACCTCCTTCTGACCTCAGAGTAAAGTGACCCATGGTGACAATGAACATGCTAGTTAGCTCATTAGGATGCATTTTAAACAGCCATCTGGTATTAGGCCTTTGTAACTGTGGAGGATCAGACCTTCCCCCAGAGTTTCCTAGCCAGAGCAAACAGGACCTCAGAATAGTTGGTCTTTCATCAGCTTCTGCAATGTTATCTGTGACAATGGAATAATAATTGAGAGGGACATTGGATTCCCAGACTTCAACTTGGGAGGGCCTGTTCTTGAGAGGGGTGAAGTCAGCCTTGGCTTTTTCTGCATGGCAGAAAGTCTAGAGGTGGCATGTGTCAGGTCTAATTATTTCCTCTTGTTGTATGAGCTGAACTAGTTACCCCACGTGGGACAAGAATGATAACAATCCCTAGATCATTGTCCCTCCTTCTGTCACCTTTGCCTTGGGACATTTTTGCACATTACAGCATCTGTCAGGTCCTCAGAGCCTTTTACATCACAGGGAAACCATTGACAGATATGTCTACAGCGAAGCATTGGTTTAGAACACTTAGAAGTATTTCAACCAAATGTGTTGGATTTTCCTTGAGGGTAAAAATACTTTCCAAATTTAAAATAAAACACATAGAAAATACATGCTTTCAAGTTGTTATTGACTCATGACAACTTTAAGAAGAACTTATCATTTGTTTTGACATGATTTGTTCAGAGAGGGTTTGCCATTGCCTTCTCCTGGAGCTGAGATAATGTGACTTGTTCAATATTTATTTATTTATTGGATGTATAACTTGTCATTCTTCCAAGAAAACTCCATGATTGACATAGGTTGGAAATGACTTAGGGTCACCATAAGTTGGAAATGACTTGAAAGCACACAGCAGCAACAACTTTCTCCCAAAATGAGATTCAAGGCAGCTTCTATGTGGGCTTCCATGACTGAGTGGAGATTTGAACCCTGGTTTCCAAAAGCCATAGTCCATCTCTCAAGCTCTACACCGTGCCAGGTCCAACATGTGGCTCTCTAGATGTTTAAGTCGAATTCCCAACAATGAATATAGAAAGTATTGCTGATTTTCTTTGCTGTCTAATGACTTCTGAGCAGGGTACTATAGTGGTAATCATATTCACATCTTCTTATTGGGTCCCATCCTGGACAGGGTACTATGGTGGTAATCATATTCACATCTTCCTATTGGGTCCTATCCTGAAGTAGAGAGCCAGCATGCTGTAATGCTTTGAACATTGGACTATGCCTCTGGAGACCAGGGTTCTAATCCTGGCTCAACCATGGAAACCCATTGGTGACTTTGGCAAGTCACAGTCTCTCAGTCCCAGAGAGTATGGTAGGGGGTTGGACTGGATGGCCCTTGTGGTCTCTTCCAACTCTATGGGGCCATTCAGACTACCATATAAACCAGTTTGTAACCCAGTTTAAAAAACGCTTCATATAGATGGCAATGCCTTTAGGTCCTGGAGGGCAATGTCCTGACGGCTACCTCCGAAGAATTATGATGCCATTTTGACTTCTTATGGTCTTCGTCTGACTGCTGATTCCCCACCATGCACAGGACTATTGTTAAGTCTGATGATTTATGTTTGTGCATGAAATCTTTATTGATTTACCTATCTGGCTTCATATAACTTGCAGATGCTGATGAAGACTATAAGAAGTCGAAACGGCCTCATAATTCTCCAGAGGTAGCTGTCAGGACATTGCCCTCCAGGACCTAAAGACATTGCCATCTATATGAAGCATTTTTACATCACAAGTGTCACTTATAATTTTGTCGACCGTTTTGAAAAAAATAGAGAGCATATTGCTATATAGAATTGCTTTTCATGACTCTGATACTATACAAAGTTATAAAAACTGGATTCACCTACTGCTGGCTTATAGATGTATGGTTTTCTTGTCAATTTGGGATATAATTTTTTCTATATATTATTATAGTTTGCCCAGTTGTTTACCTTTTTCAGCTGTACAATATGACACAATATAATTTTTTTCTCTTTTCTTACATCTTTTTTACATCATCTGTTCATTCCTCTCGCTTCCTGTTAAATTTGCAACAAACTCTACATGGAAATCTAATCATGGAAGATCTAATCGAACTGAAGAGAACTGGGAGGAGGGAGCAGGGAAGGCAAGGATTGAGGAAAGACAGTGAATAGGATTAGATTCATTTTATCAACTCCACAAGGCAGCCAGAGCCATTTCAATGAAGATAAATGAAGAACTCCATCATCTCTCTTTGTAGAGTTATTTAACCAACAGACTGTCTGCTGAAGGAGTTGTGATGGGTTTACATAGTGGAAACTAAGTGAGATATATCTGGCTGCCAAATCCCAGTATTCCTGTGGGTTTCAGATTTAGTACAATAGAACCACTTTCATTATATTTGTGTTAGAGATAATGGATAATAAACCATTTTACAGTACCCCAAGGAGGCCCTCAGGTCCCAGAAAGACTTCTGCTATACAGGATATGGCTTCCACTTTTCACCTTTCCACCCCTTTTTCCAAAAGTGCTTTAGAAACACAATGAGAGTGGTTTGAGATTTCTAAAGCAATAATTAAACTTTGCTTGGATTTATCATAAATGCTCAGAATGCAGGGATGTGTGTGAAAGCATCACCATTATGGACGGTTTTCATATATTCAGTGAGAATGAAGAAAAAGAGAGAAGGGGGTGAAGGTAGTCTTCTGTTTGCAAACATCTTCGTAGATCTGATTAGAAGATTCACAAAATACTATTGTCAGAGAAAGAACTGGGCAATGTCACTGCATGCAGGTATTGGGTTATAACCTCCAGTCCTGGATGGGGTCCTTTAGGGACTGTGTTCACAATCTGGGGGTGCTCCTAGACCCGTTGCTTCACATGAGAGATCAAGAGAATGTGACAGTCATCTATGCAAGTTTATTTGCACCAAGACTGCTAAGGGTAGCATACCCTCTAATTGTCCCAATTTGGGAGGGAAAGGCTCCGTTAATAATCTGCTGTGCCACTTTTTCATCTGCTGTAAAAAGGCCCAAGTTTTGCTCTCCACACAAAAACAAAAACAAACAGCTTCATTTATATACCGCTTCAAACCCTTAATGCGTGTCTAAGCGGTTTACAATTGTAAGCTATTTGCCCTCCAACAATCTGTGTACTCATTTTAGTGACCTCGGAAGGATGCAAGCCTGAGTCAAGCTTCAGCCCTTTTGCTGGTCTTGAACTTGCCACTTTATGGTTTTGAGTGAGTGGCTGCAGTACAGGCATTTAACCACTGCGCCACCAGGGCTGATTACACTTTCCCCCTTTGTCCTTAACTTACATCCCTCAATGCAAACTGAGTTCAAAATTCAAGCATAGCTTGCACTCAGTTAGGTGGGGGTAGGAGAGAGGAAAGGAAGGGTCTAAATCTTGTTCTTCCCAGCAGACCCAGGCAAAAGCAAATCGATGCAGCTTCTCCTATTTTGTGTCTTGGGTGTTTTTGCCAATTTGACCACTCTCTGACATTGTTTGGAAACATGTGTCCTGGCTTTCATTTGTGAAATGTTAAAGCATATGCAAATATTTGTGCTTTGTTCAGTGTTGTCTCTTAAAAGGGAGAGCTACTTTGGAAATGTTCCATTGCCCCAAGCCTGTTAATCCAGTCCTGTTAACTGTCTTCAAAATTAAAGATTGGGAAAGTTACTATTTTGGACTATAATTCCCATAATCCTCCAACCTGACTGGAGAATTCTAGATGTTTTTAGCCCAAAATAGTAAATTTCTCAAGCTCTGGTCAAACATTGGCCTCAGGTACTCCCCCAAAAATCTGCTGACTAGACTCCACATTCAATTATTTAGATTCTTTTAAACTGTCACTATAGATTTAGTAGGTACGGTGCTCAGGATTCCTGAATTTATTCTCCACTTTGCTCTTAGGCAATGCTGGCCCTGCTTTTCTTCATTTCCATTACAAAATTACATCTTCCTGAGTTGTTCCCAGCCAAGAGCCTTGAGGGTGTCCTCTATCCCCATCAAGTTACATTTATTTAAACTTTGAACATTAGGTACACTCAGAGACAAACTCATAAACAAGGGCAGAGGTGTCATCTGGACTCATCCTGCTATGGTTAATGAGATGAACTCACTTTGCTGACCAAACATAGAAATGCAAAAGGAAGGGAGGGAGAGACCTTATGACCTATCCCTGTTTTATAACCCTCTATATCTTCTGAGAGGAGATACAGAAGGCCACATGGACTTGATGGGATGCCATGGTGGGGCAAATTCAGACTTTATCCCAAAGATTCTCCTCCCCAATCCTGATTTCTTGAGATCCTCCCCAGAAATCTAATCTGCCTTCACATTTGATGGATTGTGGTGATGACTCAGGAGAAAAAAAGGCCTGAAGCTGAATCTCAGTAAGATGAAGGCTCTGTGGAATTATGGTTCTTTGGTCCAAGAATTGGGTTAAAAACTTATCCTGGATGGGATTGTACTCCCTTTGAAAGAGCAGGTGAATAGTTTGGGAGTACTCTTAGATCTGTCCCTGTCACTGGAGACCCAACTGGACTCTGGTTAGGAATGCTGACCACCAGTTTCAATATGGTGGACAGAGATGACCCAGTCACAGTAGTCCATGCACTGATAATTTCCTAATAGTAGCTGTTGTGGTGGTGTGGTCATTGATGACTTATAGGGAACTTATCATGGGGTTTTTTTTGGTCAGGAATTGCTGTAACCTGCCCCGATGGGGTTCAGAGGGGCGGGCTAGAAATAAAATTTCTTCTTCTTCTTCTTCTTCTTCTTCTTATTATTATTATTATATTAAAAGAGAAGCGGGTTCAAGATGGGTGGCACTTTCTCAAAAGGGAGATAATGAAGGCACAATTTCAAACAGTTCCAATCAGTTGAAAAAAAGGGAGGTGTCTCAAGAAACCAGGATGGATGACTAAAGAACTTTCAATGGAGCTAAGTTTTAAACAGGGCATGTATAACAAATGGAAAAAGGGGGAAATCACCAAAGAGGAATTCAAACAGATAGCGAGCCTGTGTAGGGTTAAAGTCAGAAAAGCGAAAGGGCAAAATGAGCTCAGGCTCACTAGAGAGGTTAAGAACAATAAAAAGAGTTTTTGGGGGTATGTTTCTGTAGCAAAAAGAAGAACAAGGCAATGGTAGGTCCACTACATGGAGAAGATGGTGAAATGCTAACAGGTGACAGAGAAAAGGCAGAATTACTCAACACCTTTTTTTGCCTCAGTCTTCTCACAAAAAGAAAAGGGTGGTCAACATGAGAGAAATGGAGCAGATAACACAATAGGGGAAATCCAGGACAGAATAAGTAAAGAGGTAGTACAAGAATACCTGGTTATCTAAATGAATTTAAGTCTCCAGGACCAGATGAACTACATCCAAGGGTGTTAAAAGAACTGGCAAATGTAATATCGGAACCACTGGCAATAATCTTTGAGAACTCCTGGAGAACAGGAGAAGTCCCAGCAGACTGGAGGAAGGCAAACATTGTCCCCATCTTCAAAAAGGGGGGGGGAAAGAGGGTCCCAACAATGATCGTCCAGTTAGTCTGAAATCAATACCAGGAAAGATTTTAGAGTAGATCATTAAACAGAAAGCTGTGAACAGCTCTACATGGGGCTGCCCTTGTGCTTAACCTGGAAACTCCAGTTGGTTCAAGATATGGCAGCCAGATTAGTCACTGGGGCATCGAGGAGAGAGCACATAACACCTGTGCTAAAATCTCTCCACTGGCTGCCGATTAGTTTCCGGGCACAGTACAAGGTGTTGGTTTTGACCTTTAAAGCCCTACATAGCTCAGGCCCATCCTATCTAAGGGACCGCCTCTTCCCATACAAGCCCCCTCGCACACTCTGATTCTCTGGGAGGAATCTGCTACAGCCTAAGAAAACTAGGATGGCCTCCCAGAGAGCCTTTTCCACTGTTGCTCCCAGGCTATGGAATGGCCTGCCGGATGAGATGTGCCTTATTACAACTTTGGACAGTTTCAAGAGATCCATCAAGATGCATCTCTTCCGGCAGGCCTTCCCCAACAATGATTAAATCTATTCCGCTGTTGTCCATCTAGACTCACCATCAGAGACATTAGTCACTTCGAGGCCGCCTATCATTTTAATGAGAGCCACATTAATGTTCTATGGTTTTATCTACTGTTTTTAATCTTACCTCAGTTTAATTCTATTTTAAGGGGTGGGAGGAGGGATTGGGTTGCTATATTTTAATTGTATCTGTATTCTATATGTTGTACCCCACCACGATTGCTCACCCAGAGGGGTGGGATATAAATAAATATTTATTGTTATTTATTATAGAAGGCAATGCTATATTCACAAAAAGTCAACATGGGTTTCATAGAAACAAGTCATGCCAGCCTAATCTGATCTCTCTTTTTAATAAAATTACCAGCTTGGTAGATGAAGGGAACACTGTGGATATTGCATACCTTGATTTCAATAAGGCCTTTGAAAAGGTTGTCAGGACCATGTGGCACACTTGGTCTGAAAATGACATGGATGTGACCACTAGGAGGAACTGGAGCAGAGGGTACTATAATTCAAGTGGCAGGTGTGTGTGAGTCAGCATTTGGAGCAGTGTGTCATGGGACATTTGATGCAACATGCACAGTGGGTGAAGTCAGATGGGGGGGGGGGAAGAAGGGTGCATTATTTTTGAGATTCCCTTGTGCTTTTTGTCTCCCACCACTGACTGTTGGAGTATTTTGCACACAAATATTTATTAACAACAAGTTTTCCCACTGTTGGGAAACACTGATGAGAGAACCTGGACTGATTGTGCAGTTTGGAATTCCTTATGTGTAAAATTTGCATGCACTTGTGTGAGCAAGGAAGTGATTTGTTCAGGCAGAAAACAAAATTGTATATACAATGAACTCTCCTTTGCTATGCAATTAAAATAAAACACACAGGAAAAATCCCCAGTGATAGCATTTTCTGTGTAGGAAACAGTATATTTATTTATTTATTTATTTATTTATTTGCAGAGAGCATGCTGTTTAACATGCAGAAAAAGCTATTTTCTGTGCAAAAATAACATGCACAAATATCATGCAGAACAGGCCATATTTGAAAATGGGAGTGTTTGTGTGTGTGTCTGCATATTTGTATATTATATCTTGGTTTATATTTTGTCTATGATTGTAAATAAATAAATGATGATGATGATAATGATGATAATGATGATGATGGCTGTGCAGTCATCAAAGACTCCCACAGAAGGAAGAAGTTTGCTAAAATTACTAATTATTCTGCTATCAAGAACAGTCACTTTCACAAAAAGGTATATATAAATATTTAAGGAAACAGCCACAGTAAAGAAAAGATGGCATTTTAAAGGTCTGGTTGTGTTTATGCTTTGACCTCCCATACCCACTGCAACCTCCGGAGCAAACATTGTGAAGCTTGGGGCATTTAAGAATGCCAAGAATTATGAAAAGCTTTTCTAAGGTTTGCCAGAAAATTGCCTATAGTCCATTTGGTGTTACAGGAAGCATGGGAAAATGTGTCAGAGTCTCCAATAGAGAGTGTGCTCCAGGTAGAAGACAGGTGGGGGAAACTTCCTTTTGTGTGCAGGCAAGCTGGCATTCATTAGCAGATGGATTCAGACAAGGTTGCCTATTCTCTTCTCTTTTTGAAAAGCCAAAACAAGGCTACATAGGTCTTTGTTCTCTCTCTTTAAGAGGCTTAGTCAGAACTGCAATGAAATTGTAGTTCTTCCCAGTCAATGACAATGCACTCTGTTTCTTTCCTTCTGAAAGAAAGCTCTGCGTGTGTGCGTGTGAGTGTGCTTCTCGTTTTAATTAAAAATCAGAAGGCAGAATTTCATCAACTTGTTTCCCACTCAGTGAATAAATAGAAAAGCATATTTTTAAAAAGAAAAAGAAAAAAAGTAGTATAGAGAGGAGGAATAGTAAATATCAATTAATTTACTGCAGAAAGGGAATTTATTTTAAATGGGTGATGTAGGGTGGGATAAGGTTTTGTGTAATTGTTCTATGTTTGCTTCTGTTTTGTTTATATGTATATAGTTATGTTTTTGTTTAAGTGTATATTGCCTGTTCTACTGTCTGGCTTTGCTTTTCAACTGGAGATTTTTTTTTCTTTTATGTTATTTTCTTGTTTGTATTATTACATGCAAAAATTAGGTCTTCCTCAGGGGTGTCACAACCAGAGAGATTGCAAAACTTGGACCTCCCCCCCCCCCCCAAGAATTTTGCTACTGCAATGACACTATCTCAGTGGATCATTTAGTATTGCAGTGCAGGCATCCAAAGAAAAGGAAAAGACAAAGTTACCAAAAAGTAGTCTACATAGTCCAAAAAGCCTGGATTCCCCTGGCAGCAACCACATGTTGTCCTGTTTCGATGATGCAGGCCAAAAGCCTGGGAACAGGATCAGGTCAGACATGCCAGATCCTGGAGACAAAGGGCCTTAACCTGAGCCCTGTTGTGCTGTGGAGTTTCTTGGAAACTCATGGCAAACTCTGGCTGATCAGATGGCCCCATGCATTCCTTAATTCTGTCAATTGTTGCTGCAAGTGAATATACTCCTGTTGCCACTTTTGATGTGGAAACACGGTGCCTGACCATGTAATTGCAGCCAGATACCTCATTTTTGCATTAGATGTAGTGACAGGGGTCTACTCACTTGCAGCAACAATGAAGAAATGGTAGTGGGTCCCAGGTCAGCAGGGGGATAGATGTGAAGACACCCACCTGTCTCTGGAGTTTATCAGATGGGAGGAATTTCTCTCTATTTCGAATGGAGCCAATTTGAATTCACTTAAATTCTCTAGTTTAGCGAAATTACATGAATTCCATTTGCATTTGGATTGTGTTCAGAATGACTTCCCATTATTCGAAAATGACTTCCCATTGCCTGAAATTGCGTGAGATACTCTAATACGCAAAAATGTAAAACCCATGATTGTATTCGGAATGACTTCCCTTTTGCTCGAAATTGCATGAGATACACTCATATGCAATAACGTGAAACCCCATGATTGCTTTCGGATTGCCATTGGATTATACTTCCAGTTTCTGTCATCTGATAAAACTCCTCTGTACCAACCGGTGGAATGACCCAGGTGAGCACTAGGATCAGAATAGCCTGGATGCAGCTTTTGCTGTCCTGGTCCATCTGCGCAGCCTCTAAGGCTGCATCCACACTGCAGAAATAATCCAGGTTGGCACCACTTTAATTGCTATTGAGCATTTCTATGGAATTCTGGGAATTGTAATTTCTGTAGCACCTGAACTCTCTAACAGAGAAGGATAAATGTCTCAGAAAACTACAGTTCCCAGAATTTCATAGCATTCAGCCATGGCAGATAAAGTGGTGTCAACCTGGATTACTTCTGCAGTGTGGATGTAGACCAAGGTAATGGGAACCAGAACATAGCAAATGAAGGAGTTCTTTGTGTGAAGGATTTTCAATGTCTGCAGTGCTAGAGGTTTGTGGCCTACACACACACACACACACACAATCATGAAGTCCTGCCTCAAGACACAAAGAGTAGAGCATCACAGGAGTGTTTATTTCAGGACCTTTTTAAGCAGTGTTAGTGCATTGACCTGTGTATATGTTGACACAGGATTTTAGGGTCAATTTTGGGTCATAAATGTCTCGACTTATAATTGAGTGTACAGTTGGCCCTCTTTATCCATGGATTTTTTATGCACGGGTTTGAGCATTCATGGCTTGAAAATATTCCCCAAAAGTATAAATTCCAAATAGCAAACCTTGATTTTCCATTTTATATAAGATACACCATTTTGATATGCCATTGGATTGAACGGGACTTGAGCATACACAGATTTTGTTATCCACAGAGGGTCCTGGAACCCAACCCCAGTGGATAACAAGGGCCCTCTGTATATGGTAAGTGTATTATTTTTGACTGAAGTGGTTGACTTGGCTATTCTGCATTTATATTTCTCTATATTTATTGTGCTCATCACATTAGACTGTTATAACTTTATATTCCACTCTAACTGCTATGGCAACATCCTTTTGAATTCTCAGCCGTGCAGTTTGGTAAGGTCTAAGATCTCCCTGGCCAAGAATTATAAATAATAAATACTGCTCCCAAAAATGTATTGCATAGAATGTTGTTGTGATTATCATCATCATCATACTCATATCCTACTTTATTCCCAAAATTGGCACTCAAAGCGGCTTACA
This sequence comes from Urosaurus nigricauda, assembly GCA_034509955.1. Classification (NCBI taxonomy): domain Eukaryota; kingdom Metazoa; phylum Chordata; class Lepidosauria; order Squamata; family Phrynosomatidae; genus Urosaurus; species Urosaurus nigricauda. The sequence continues at coordinate 244,544,699 of JAOEGL010000004.1, read as the reverse complement.
ACTTAAAAGCACAGTAAGATTATTATTATTTTTTACAAAAGTGACAATTAAAATAGAATTAAACTATTACAATATTAAAACAGATCATTTCTTTTAAAACAAAATACAATTCAAAAGAGAAAAGATAAAGATAAAAGATAAGGGGGGAAAATCAAACACTTAAAAAACCATACCCTTTAAAAAAAACACTTAAAAACCATACCCTTTGTTATGGCAGTTGAAGGTGCTACAGGCTGCGTTCCCCTTATCTGGGATTCTGAAAATTGAAATACCCCAAAAACCAAAGTTGAGACAGTGCCACCTTTGCTTTCTGATGGTTCAATGTACAAAAACTAATGTACAACATCACTTTTAAAATATTGTATAAAATATATATGAATCATAAATGAATTTTGTGTTTCTACTTGGCTTCCATCTTCATGATATCTCATTGTGCACATATATGAAAATACGGGTATTCCAAAATTTGAAATAAAATAAAATAATATCCAAAATCCAAAACACTTCTGGTTTCAAGCATTTTCAATGAGGGAGATTCAACCTGTATAGCACCAATGTTTTAGGGCTCTTCAATTACTGTTTTGAGATATTCTCAGAAATATCCCATAAAATGTTGTCAATGTTCACTGAAGGCTGTCTTGCACATTTCCCTGTAGGTGTGCTGCTACTGTTTTTATTTCATTTACTAGTTCTCATAAAACGAATATTGAAATGGGTATAAAATCCTCTAAAAAATAGAACAGCCCCCCAACACCAGTGAAAGAATAATTTCTAACATCGTTTTCAGCAAGTAAATGTTTGAATTTTTACACTTACAGGACATTCGTAAGATGAAGAAATGGGAAATAAACATGTCAGAATTCATCAGAAAAACTCTGTTGAACCTCTGGGAGGAAAGAAATAGCCCTTTCTTTGGATCAAAAAATGTTTTGAAAGATTACAAAATAAATGTTGACCTCTCCCCAACACCACTCCCTTCCTTTTTGCAAATAACACCCTGGCTGCCTTGCTGTCCTTCTCTGAGCCAAAACAATTGCTTTAGATGAGAAAATGGCAAGGTTGTGCTCCATGGACAGACAACCAATCCGACAGAAACAAATTCACTTTTCATAACACTCACGGCAGGCTTGACACCATTTAAATTGAATCCTTGCAATGTTGCTGCTATTCTGATATTGGTTTACATATACTTGGCTTTACTGTCTGTTATTATAGTGTGAATTACTTTTCCCATGTTGTGTATTATCAGCATTACTGTCACAGGCGGTTGGGTTATTTTCTTTCTTCTAAGAGAATATTTCTGGGTGGTGCTCCTGGCCACTAGTAGACAACCAGTTACCTACAGGGCAGGTTTAGTCACTTAGTGGTCCCACTAAGCCCAATGGTGTCAAGACATAGGTCCTTTCGTGCAACACATTTTTTTTGCGCTGTCTTTCATTTTAATTGGCATACCAACATTATAGTGCTATATTCCATTTTAACTGCGATGGTAGCATCCTTTGGAATCCTGGGCCTTGCAGTTTAGGAAAGTATTTATAATTTGCTGCCAAAGATCTCTATTGCCTTCCCAAACTACAAACCCCAGGAATCCATAGGATGCAGCTTTGGCAGTTACAGTAGAATCATAGGACTATATTTGTTCAGCATGATAGCAACTCAAAAACTAAAGAGTTATTTAATCTTTATGGATTAAACCTGCATTGTGTAAATTGGGGGACATTCCACCAATTTGAATGCTCGAGGGGGGGGATCTTGATTAGTTCCAACCAGAGCAGACCCCTTAAATCAATTGATGAATGGCAAATCAACACACACGTAAGATTCATTTATTTTATGGGCTGTTCTAATTGAGACAAAGAATAGAATTTAGGACCAGTGCTTCAACCTGATAAAAACAAAGCATGGTGCAAGAATGCAAGTGGAAGTCAGAGAAACATGGCACAATCATGACAGAGAGCTTTGTTACACTCCTGTTGTCAGATTAAGATAATTTTTTAAACATCAGAGAAGATCCATTAATTATTTTTCTCAGTGATGGGAGACCAGTACTCTTGCCCCAGGGAAACGGATCACCACGGATCTCATATACATTAAGATATGTCTATTTTTGAGAGCCAGCGTGGAGTAGTGTTTTGAGCACAGGACTTGGGCTAGAGAGATTAAGGTTTAAATTCCTTGCTTGGCCATGGAAACTTGCTGGGTAACCTTGTGTGAGTCACACATCTTAATCCCAGAAAACCTTGTGATAGGTTTGCCTTAAGGACTTCATAAACTGGAAACGATTTGAAGGCACACAACAAATCTCTAGTTTTATATAGAAAAAGGACATATTTAAACATCCATGTTTGCTAACCTGAGATTCATCTGGACCCATAAATAGTTAGTCAGCTGTCACAGAGTCTCAAGGTAAACCTGCTCCCCCCCCCCCCGCCGCCCCCAAATATTGCAGCATACACAATAGTCGGAATGCAATGGTTGCTCATCAGAAGAAAACAATTACTGTTGCTACCTTCAACTGTATCTTCTGGGATGTGTTAATTCATCTAACTGAAGGCTTCCAATGACCACATGTTCATACTGATTTGCATAGTCTACCTAAAGTGGGGTGGGTAAGGTGTGGCCTATGTCTTATATGCAGTCTTCTATTCTTTCCATCCCTAACCCAAATGCACTTGCTTTTTGAAAGTCTGGCAGTTATTGTACTGGCAGCAAAGTTAAACAGAGCTTGAGAGACAGATGGTACTTAAATATCCCCAACTTTTGCTTCCAGAAAAGCAGAATCCTTGTGTGGTACCAGAACATTTCCAAGGTAGGAGCAAAGCTATCAATATGAGCATTACTTGGAAATCTCTCGTTCATAGAACTATCAAAAGTCAAAGATGTCTTGACTGTGCATAACAAGTCAGAATATCATATGTACATAAGCCTGGGGCTGGGGGGATAGCTTGTTTACAAATTAATTCAATGGTCTGTGGGGGGGGGGGATGTTTTACAGAACACATTTTAAGGCAAACTCATAACACAAATTTTGGAGACAGAAGTCAAGCTTTAACAAGCTCATGATACCATCCTAATTTGTATCCTTGTACTATCTGCTGTTATGCCTTGAACTCTGGTTAATTTCAAAGAAATCTTGAAACATAATTTTTAAACAATACAACATTCCAAAATCTTCCCAAGGTGCAAAACAAGCTATAATCCCAGTTTCTGTTAATTTTCCAGTCTTTTGATCATTACTGTCCCATGTTAGTTGTGCAATTAACTACTTTGAACTCAATTTCCAAATTATTTCTTTCATCTTTTTTCAATGCATGGTTGTAAACAAGAATATATCCAGGAAGGTTTGTGCTACTAATGAGCAACCACCTAAGCACTTCTAATTAATATGTTCTGCCCTCCCCCTCCCCGTTACTCAGGACAATCCTAAACATCAACCTATGAGGAGTAAGGTTGGGGATAAATGGCAGAATGACTGCTCCATCCAAAATCTTTCCAGCATTAACAAGCCAAAATGTAAGCTGGTTGTGGAAGATTTAGTTCAGTTATCAAATTAGTTATTTTTTCAGCTTTTAATTTCCCATTCTATTAAAACCAATCAGGGTGACACTAACCATAGGTGCACCTAACCTAGAAAAAATCCAGTTTGACACCACTTTGTCTCATGACTCCATTCTACAGTATCCTTGGACTTGTAGTTTTGTGAGGCACAGTACTCTTTGGCAGAGAAGATTAAATACCTTGTAAAACTAGAAATCCCGTAGGATGGTGCTTCAGCATTTAAAGTGGTATCAAACTGTATTATTATTACAGTGTAGATGAACCTTATATCAACTTTAGACCAGATCTTAAGGGTCCCAATTCTGAGCTGTGACGGGGAAACAAGTCTACATCTGACAAGGCCACAGAATTCTCTAATTAGGCCCCTAAATGTAGACAGGAACGTTGCAAGCAATACTTCCCATGTTCACAGAAATAATGGGCTTGCCATGGTTATGTGACATTTCACCTTGTTGTTGATATGTGCTTTCCAAATCATTTCCAACTTATGGTGACCCTATCATCCAGTGGAGTGGTATTTCTTCCCTATAGTGAAGGCCTTCAACCAGCCTTTTGACCATGCATGTTGGGGGGAATGTAAGGATACTCTGTTGTGGTCACTTGGAAAATAGAGGGATGGGGGTGGGGAGACTAGGTAGTTCATCTTGCACAATTCTTTTCCATAAGTGCACACCCAAGTGGTGAAAGAGATCTGTTTGTCACAGCATGTGATTTTTGTCACTTCACCATGAATCTTCTGTTTGGCGTGCTTCCTGTTATACAGTGCATTCATGGGTACCTCTTATGCAGCTTTCAGCTTATGCTGAAAGCTGCATGACAGAAGTACAATGGCATGCATGCACTGCGCTGCACTGCACACCGTGCACAAGCCCCATTATTTTCAATGGGCTTGAGCATACGCACTATTTGCCTTATGCAGGGGGCGGTGGTCCGGAAAGGATCCCCGGCGTAAGGCATGGGTGCACTGTAATTAGACATAGGAAGTTAAATACAGAGAATATAATTTGCCAGTCCAATTGTTGAAGTACTGTATATAACTTTGAGGAAATGCTATTTTGTATGTGTGTATTTTGGCAGGGGGAACACAGTTAATCATAGGGACCCTCAACATCTAGTTTGACCTTATGATGTGGGTAGGCACCTCTTTGTTCTACTCTGAACTTCAGAAAATAAAAACAAAAGCAAAACCATATATTAACAGGTTTACAAGCTTAAAAAGAATGAATGTATCGACTAGAATCAGAATGAATCTAATGTAAAATTCTCCTATTTTGTCTTAATATCTGCAATGAAAGAGCTTCCACAGGGTGGAAGCAGGAGCCCAATCTTCACTTCTCAGAAGATGATTGGACAAACTATTTCCTCTGAGCTACATTTCTCTAAGAAGCAAAAGATTTTCTTGTACACTCCTATAGTGCTGTCCCATATCTTGTACCCACCTTTGATCCCCTACTATCCTGTAGCTCAATGGCTTAATCATAGGCTAGTCTAGCACCCCAACAATGAATCTTTCCTCACATAGCCTGGGAAAGGTTGCTTTTTTTTTTTACTACATGTCACAGAATGCTCAGCATGGGCAGCAGACTGGAGCTTGTTATTGCTCTTGGCTGCCTTCAAGTCATCTCCAAGTTATGGCAATCCTAAAGAAAACCTGTCATGGGGTTTTCTTGGCAAGATTTCAAAGGGGGTATGCCTTTGCCTTCCTATAAGGATGAGAGAATATGATTTTCCCAAGGTCACCCAGTGAGTTTTCATGGCTAAACCGGGATTCAGACCTTGGACTCCAGTCATAATCCAGTGCCCAAACCACTACACAATGTTGGCTGACTACAGTTCCCAAAAAGTAATTTCCCCAAATCTGACTGTCAGATACCTGCAAAAAGCATTCATCCAGCACACATGGACAAAAGCACCCTCTCATTCATATTCCGTAGCAAGAGATGTGGGGAGTCATACTGTCTCTGACATTGGAGGTGGCTGATATATACCCATAAAGACTAGTAGCAATATGGATAGCCTTACCCCCCATATATTTGTCTCATCCTCTTTTAAAGCAGTCCAAGTTGGTGACCATCAAACTGTTTTGTGCAAGTTGATTCCCAAGTTTGACCATGAACTGGGTGAAGTGATCCCCCCCCCCCTCAACACACACACCTGAATTCCTTACCCTTCAGTTTCCTTGGATAAACTCCAAGTCATATGAGAGAGGAAAGAAAATGGCTCTGGGTCTCATTCCTTCGATCTTGTGCTGCATCAAGTTCTTGTATGAAAGGGAATACCAGCCCATGGGAAAAAGAGAAAGGGGCCCTATGTTGTTGAGAAAACAGAAATTGGTCCCATTCATCTGCTAGTGGGAGATTGTGTTATTTTTCTTGATATTACATTTTCTTCAGTGTTACCATCATTTCTACAGTGTGTGTATGTATGGTGTGTAATAGCAAGTTCACAAATGCAATCAGCATATTTCCAATGGCCAAAATCACCCCCCCCCCCAAAAAAAAAAAGCAACAGTGCAGAAAACATAATAAATCATTTGCATGCTCGGCTTGCCTGGGCTCTTGGGCCAGTTTGATTCTCGTTTGCATTATACATTTTGCAGCTCTTAAAATATTTGCATATTCCATCTCACCCAGCCTACCTGATAAGTTATTTCTAAAATGTTCCTGTCATTTTCAATTTGTCATTAAGGTTATGTCCAGACCAAGGGGTACTTTTTTGCTCATCCCTCCCCCATCACCTCAACACTTTCTTTGGTATCTTTAAGAGATGATCAGCACATTTTTAAATAAATAATTTTTTAACAGCCAAAGCCGTCAAGGTTGGTAAAATACCTCCCTAATGAAATTTCATAAACCTCTCACAGAACTGCATAATTATGTGCCTCTCGAGTTCGGTAGTACTTCGCTAATGGATACAAGGTGGAGAAATGACCTCTCTTGTCCAAATTATGCTGGGATCACATTCTAATAAATTAAACTATAAAAAGTCAAGTGAACTCTCCCGAAGCTCTATTTACCCAGAAATGTCTCATATGCACAAGCTCTAGGATACAGGAGGATGAAGAATGGCATAGATGAGCACATGAGTCATCTCTTCAGTAGCCTATCTAATGGAAGATTAAGGTTATGTTTACACAAGCTGGTTTTGAAATGCTCTGTGCTACAATATAGCATATTCCTCTCACACAGTTACCATCTTAAAAACAGAATGTCAGGACCATGCTCACTGGCCCACCCAACCATCATAGACCCTACCAGCCCTGCTCACCTCTCAGTGGTAAATGTGCAGGTATAGGCACTTATCCTCACAGTCTCCATGCCATGTGCCAAAGGATAGTCCCAGGATCCAGTCAGTTCATTCAATTTATGGCTGTGACCTTCTTGATCAGGCTCATATAGATCCATTTAATCAATTGTCAATTGGTAAGTCAATATGTAGGTAAATCCTATTCATTAAATGGTTCTGTTCTAGCTGTAACTTGCAGTAGGCCTATATCAACAACTTGTTATCTTTTGAGAAAGTAATTTGTCTGAGGGGCTATATAGATCACCCCAAGGAGCGGTCTGCAGCTGTCTCTTTATTGGCCGGATAAGGGCCACAGCAACCTCACTATGTGGCCTCGATCCAGACTCTATAGAACGCAAAAAGGAGCTGTAAAAAGCAGCTCCTTTTTGCACCCTCCAAGGGGTGCCATAGCCACAGCGGCATGGCTTTATGACATCCCCTTCGGTGCTGCATCATGTGGATGCAGCACCAGAGGGGTGTCATGATGGTGTGCACTGTGTGGACCAGCACACAACAAAATGACACCCTGGGGGTGTCTAGTGTGCAGAAGCTGCACCCTAACTCTGTCCACAGACCAGCATACAGTGCCAATCTGTATAGGGCCTGAATGTCTGAACTGTTGTAGTTACACACCTTCAAGTCATTTCCAGCTCATGGCAACTCTAAAGCAAGCCCGTTGTGGGGTTTTCTTGGAAAGTTTCTTCAGCGGAGGATTACTAGTGCCATCTTCCAGTGCTCAGAGAGTGTGACTTGCCTAAGGTCAACTAGAGGATTTCCATGGCTGAGTAGGGAACTGAACCCTGGTCTCCAGGATCATAATCCAATGCTAAAACCACTACACTACCCTGGTAATTATTGTGTAATGCATTACTGTCATGTACTTCACATTTGTTTGTCCATTCAAACAAATGCACAATGTTTCAGTTCAGTAATACACATCATCATTTAACTGTGTGAATGAATTACACTTCCTCACTTTGAAGTAGGATCTTGGCCTGTGTTTGACTCCATCCTTGTATACCAGGGCTGAGGAAAACATCAGAACAGTCTTTTGAAAAACAGAATTGAAAAGGATCACAAAGGCCATCTGTTCTAGCCTGTTGTAACACAGGAATATACAGCTAAAGCATTCCAGAGATTACTATTCAACGTCCTTTTAAAAACCCACAATTGAGAGTCTATCACCATTTAGTGCAATCTATTCCACTGCCAGACAGCTTTTTCAGTCCTAAATCTAGTCAGAATCTCTTGCTTTATTCTCTACATCTTACTCCAATCTCTACATGACATCCTTTCAGATATTTAAAGATGACTATCCATCTTCTCCTTTCCAAGCTAAACATACCCAGCCTTCATTTTCAATGAGAGGCATGAATATGATTTGAAACAGATGGTCAATTTGCACTCAGGGTACCCATGTATATGGAGCTGGGAAGAGAATCAGTTGTTTGGGAGTCAGTGGCATCACTGGGATTGGTGTATCCCAGTGTGGTAATTTCAGGAGGGACAACAGCAGTAATTCCCAGCCCCCCCCCCCCCATGCCTCCTGTAGCCTGAGCAATGCTTCCCAAAGGTGGGCCTGGCTGGAGAGGCACTTGGCAGGGAGGGAAGGATGAGGACGAGGGAACTCTCCTCCCCCCCCAAAAAAAGAGGGCCCTGGGGGGAGGCTTTTTCCTCCTCCTCTGACTTTTGGGTGGCAGCCAGGTAGTAGGGGAGACTCTACTCCCTGAGTGCCTGCTTTTATGCTGGCTCGCTGGCTGAACTGCCAATCTACCACTGAAAAATAGGCTGGTTGCTAGACTGAGTAGCACAGATATAAATGGGCAGGGTGATACACGTGTCTCCATGCTGCTTGACCACCGCTGCTACAAAATAGCCTGGCAGCTAGACCAGGCAACACAGAGGCAGGAAGGTGAAGAGATTCTTCTCCCTGCCTGACTGTCTTCATTGCTGCCCAGCTGAGCCACCAGGCTGATGCCACCACTGTAGAGAAGCCTGGTGGTTAAACCGAGCAGCACAGAGGCTGGTGAGTGGAGAGATTTTCTCCCTGTCTGCCTGCTTCTGTGCTTCCTGGGTGATCTGCCAAACTGCCCTTCAAACCAAAGAAGTGGAGGAAGAGGATCTGCTATCCAAGCAGTAAAGGAAGGAGACTCTTTCCCATCCTGACAGCGAAGCTATCAGACCCAGAACTTCCTCACTCACTCATGCCACTTCCACTGTTTTTCTGGATCCCAGATAGCTGCTGACCAGGTGATAAACAGAGGAGGGTCCTTTTCCTGCCTGGCCAGCAAAGCCACCATACCCAAAACTTCTCCACCTCTTCCTACCAGTTCACCTGGTGATACTGGTGTTGTGACACCTGGTGTTGTCCTCACCCTTGCAGCCCCTAGTGACACCCCTGCTTGGAGTTCCATGAGGGTTCAGAAATCCACACACTTAATCCCTGTTGAGGATAAATGAGGATAAACTGTTAATCATAGAGACACTTTTTCCTTTTTATCTATGCTTTTGTTATCAACAAGAATGCAGTGGCTCAAGTGGTTAAGACATTGACTCTTTTGATTACATCTCCCTAACTAAATTACCTTAATTTCTAGACTTATACATGAGTATATACAGTATTTCCAAACAGGAAAATATGATGTTCTTGAATGACAAGCTGTGAGCAACTGTGGTTGGTATTTTGGGCATAATGATTGGTGAGGGCCATCCTTAGGTCTTAGGTCTTATTCCAGAAACCTCAGGACTTGAGACAATCTTAAACTGGCAGTCCTGTTGGCCACATACGTCTCAATTTTCATCTGTGAAATATTGTGGGGTAAAGGCCTGATGGAAGTTGTAGGCCAAAAGATTGGAGAGACAAAGGTTCCTCACTTCTGACTAAGGCTGCAGCCACACTGCAGAATTAACGCAGTCTGAAAACACCTTAAACATCATAGATCCATCCTATGGAATCCTAGGATTTGTACTTTGTTGTGGCACCAGAGCTCTCTAACAGGGAAGGCTAAATATCTCACAAAACTACACATCCCAGAATTCCATAGCATGGAGCCATGGCAGTTAAAATGGTATCAAACTGCATTAATTCTGCATTATAGATGCAGCTGTAGGGACCTGGAAGCTAGAGGCACACATTCCTTTCTTCATCCCACCCTGCATAATTTAAAAGCCAAGCATAAATTGAATGCATCCCCTTAATCCCAGGATGATGAATAGAAAATCTTAAAAGAACCATGGGAACTGTAAGAGAGAAATAAAAATGTTAAGGATCATAACGTAATGGTGTGATCCATGTGTGCCTGAGTGCATATCATATGCAATGCAGAGTGCAAAGAGCAAAAACAAATAAAGGAATGGATGAATAAAAGGGCAGAGGGAAAAGACAAATAAATACAACCAAACTAAGTGCTAGCGGCTATGGTTTAATAAATGGTTCCACTGAACACAAACATCTTTGTTCATTTGAAAACATTCATGTATGCCTCCAGTTATTTTTCTTCTCATTTCTATTTCATCTCTACCCATGGACTAGTGTCCCTTACATTAAAAAATAACTAACTGTTGTATTACTTGAGATGCTTTGTTCTGGGAGAAATTTGTCTGAGTTAGATGCTTCGCTTACAACCAGGATGTGATATGTTTTAAAACTGATGTCTTGTTTGGTACATAGGTATTGCTTATATACCTTCCAGCATTTCATAGATGAGAACCAGGACACAAGCGGCCAAGTGAAATCAGAGCGTTGTCAAGATGACAAAAGGTATTAATGAGGAAAAATGCAAAACTTAGGAGAAGCTGCTCTAGTTTGCCTTTGCCTGAGTTTACTGGGAAGATCAAGATTCTGCTCCCTCTTCTCCTCTCTCCCTTGCTGAGGTAATTGTTTCAAAACTAATTTTGCACATGGAGCTCAGTTTGTCACAACTTAGGTATGGTAAGAACAAAAGGGAGAAAAGAGAAACGGGAACATTTCAAAAGTAGCTGGAAAAGTGGGATGGCAGAAAATTAATTAGGATGGTCCATGTCAAATCAGGATGGATGGAGGGTATGGGTATGGGGCAGAATGTTTCTTTTCCCTTTGGAAGAAACATCAGGGTCAGAGCAGAGCCAGAGGTGGTTGCATGTAATGTGTTGTCAGTGGACATGTGTTGGCCTCTCTTCTGTTCTATACCATGATGGGAAACCTGTGGACTTCCAGCAATATATGTTGAGTGTTCAGGGATGATGGTGTCCAACAAAAATCAGAAGGCTGCTGGTTCTTCATCCCATGTACCCTGCCCCGATTGCTTGCTCAGTAAGAAATGATGATGATGATGATGATGATGATGATGATGTTTAGGCATTCTAATAAATCTGTATAGTTGAAGGACAAGCTGGGTGTATGTGTCTCATATGCACTCCCTTACATGGCCTATTGCTTAATACTTCAGGCCATAAGGCTTGAATCAGAAAGTAACCAGCATAGATTTCTCATGATAATGTGGACTTCAACTCTCAGGATCTCTTAGTGAGTGACCAAAAAATAACACCTCTAACCTGTGCTTCTTACTCTGCAAAACTGTTTGCTCCAGACTACACCCACACCTTGAATAGCATTGCCTTATAATATGGAGTAGACATGGGGCTCATCATGCTTCTACAGAGCTTTGTGTACATGCATGCAAAATATATAATTTTCTGTCAATTTCACGTTGCTCTTATCATCACCCCATGCAAGCACACTGGCAGTGGTTGTACAAATGCTCCTTTGATTTCAGCCTTACTGGCATTAATTTAATTATTGGTTTAATCTTCTTAAGCTCTCTGAACATTAGAACGTTTGGTACTCTAAGTCAAAAAAGAGTGCTTGGGAGAATGTTTTGTGTCCCTTACAGGAAAGGAAATGAGACACCAGAATGTGATTCCCATTACAGGTACGGCTCAGTTAATTACTTTACAAAATCTCTTTAAGAAACTAGAAGCCTTTAGATTTTTTAAAAAATCTTAGCTATTTGTGTGGGTGGTGGTTCTGACGCAATAGGCTGTGGGATTAAACAAGTCTCATCCAATGTCAGAGATGGAGTTTTGGATAAATTGTCCTTACTGATAACTTGGTAAGTACAGAATGAAGAGGGACCAGAATTAGGAAGGAACAACCCAATATCCATTGAAACAAACGGAATCAATCTCCTACATTTTAGGCAATGCCTGTGATAGATTCACCTTAGTGTCACTATAAGTCAAAAACAACTTCAAAGTACAGAATAAGAACAACGAATTTATATATGGGGAAAGAGAAAGAGAAAGGAGAGAGAGAGAAAAAAATGTATACATTGGAAGTTGCTATTTGTGCATCTAACTCAGTATTATCAACAACCAAGGTTTTCAGGTAGAGTTTTTCCCTACTCCTACCAGAAGATTCCTGATACTTACTGGGAGTGTTCTGTCTGGCTACTAATAAGTTATGCCCCTATTAAGCTTCTGAAATCAGAGAAGATGGGGTGTTTTCATGATAGTATTTAGATATAGTTGGGGTAAGGTTGAGGAGCAGGGAGCATGGCGAGGGAAAATATGATAATGTTTTGGTAAAGTAGAAGGCAGTATACATAGGGGAAGACCACATTACAGATTATTGATTCAATAATGTGCAAGACCTGAGAAAGATTTTAGATGACTGCAGATCCTGAAGGTCTCAAATTCATATGATCACCTCATGACAATACATAAATAACACCAGCAACAACAACTTTCAGCAGTGCCTATTAATTTTTCAGAGCTTGGGACTTTAGGTCTGACAATTAATTTGAATCATGGAGCATAAAAATGGTCCACATGACTTTAGGGCATATATATTTTAAAGTTATGTAATTGATCTCATCAGACTTTGAATCAGTAGTATTTGTTTCTGTTGCTATTTTGGTACAGTTTTATAATGGATTCATAGGTGCAGTTTTCTAATAGATGAATAGATTTAAAAAAAATACTGGTCACATTTACAAATCCAATGATAGGATGAATCATACCATAAGCTGCCCAAGCAACCAGAGCAAAAAACAGATTGTGTGGCTAGCATATTGTGAGCCATATCAATGATTGATACTTTTTGCCTTCTTTTAGTCCAAGATTAAGATGTTGATTCTAAATTAGTAAATCTTGATCAACAATTGAATTGCTTTCCTTCATGTGGCACCCTTCTCTGTGAAGTAAGTGTTGCTGTTTAACTTGTAGAGAAATAGAAAGAGAGAAAAGGACAAAACAAAGAGGAAATGAAAGGCAAAAGAAAACTAAGCCTGTGACCCTACATTGGAGTTCCATAGCATAAATCTTTGCATGGGGAGTTATGCATTATTTGGGCAATGCAACTATTTTGCTGACTGACAATAATGAGCATTTAAACCAAGGCACCATATATGCATGCTCAATGTATATGTAGTGCTATGCACATCAACGTGCAATTTACATGTAAATCCACTCATTACACTGCATGTACTTCCACAACCTTGAACTCAATGTGGTTGTTCCACATTGGGCAAAATTATTCAACCATTTCTGTAGGGAAATGTAAAGATGCATAAGAGACCAGCTCATGAAAAATGTGATAGAAATGTGAAAGGGATGGATATATATTGTGTACATGAAAGAATGTTTCATTAGGGGAGGGAATAGGGGGGTATATAGGAAAAGTACTAAGAATAATAGATGAACCAGAAGAGCTTTGGTCTGAAGCCAGTGACATAATAAAAGAAGAATGCATAAAGACATGTCCAGCAGACAAAAGGAAGGTGAAGAAACCATTGATTACAGATAAAATGCTACAAACAATAAAGGAAAAAAGAAAAAAAATGAAAAGGAGAGAGGAATAAACTAAGAACCATGACTGCAACAGTACAACGGCTAGCGTGTAAAGATAAGAAAAAAAAAATACTACAACAAGAAATGTAGAGAAATAGAAGACAACAAACAAAAGGGAAGAATAAGAGACCTATTCCACAAGATTTGAAAAATCAAGGGAAAGTTCAAACCAAGGACTGGGATGCTCTATGACAATAGAAATAGTATAATTCATGACCAGGAAGGAATAAAAAGATGATGGATGCAATACACATAAGTTATATAAAAGTGATGACAACATGAAGGATGCATGGAATGAAGAGCCATACAAAGATGAACCCCAAATTCTAATACTTGAGGTGGAAACTGCAAAGGAAATGGCAAAAAAACAAGATTCCAGGAACAGATGATATTCCAATAGAACTGTTGCAATCCACATTGACAGAGTCAATTCTAGTGCTAACCAACATATGTCAACAGATATGATAAACAAAATGATGGCCAACAGATTAGAATTGATCAATAAACATCCCCATCCACAAAAAAGGAGACATAAGAGACTTCAGCAACTATAGAACCATAGCACTAATTTCCCATGCAAGCAAAATCATGGTCAAAATTCTGCTCCAACCATACAAGGAGAGAAAAATCCCAGAGATCCATGCAGGGTTCAGGAAAGGAAGAGGCACCAGGGATCACATTGCAAATATACGATGGCTAATGGAGTGTAGCAGGGAATTCCAAAAGAAAATGAGTATGTGCTTTATAGACTATAGAAAAGCCTTTGACTGCATAGATCATGAAAGCTTATGGAATGCTCTTAAAGACATTGGAGTGCCAACACATCTGATAGTCCTAATAAAGAACCTGTACTCAGGACAAAAGGCTACTGTCTGAACAGAATATGGAGAAACAGGATGGTTCCCAACTGGCTGCATCCTATCACCCTACCTATTCAAAATATATGCAGAACATATTGTAAGGAAAGCAGGCTTGGACATGGAAGAGGGAAGAGTGAAAATAGAAGGAAGAAATATCAACAGTCTGAAATATACTGACAACACCATAATACTAGCAGAGAACCTCACAGACCTGTAACAAATCAAAAGATCAAAGAAGAAAGTGCAAAGAAGAAAGTGCAAAGGCAAGTTTGTTGTTGAACATAAAGAAAACAAAAATAATGACCACAGAGAACTTACACACATTCAAACTAGACAATGAGGAAATAGAAAAAGTAAAAGAATTCTCGCATCTGGAATCAAACATTGATCGGAATGGGGATTGCAGCTGGGAAATCAGAAAAAGAGTAAGAATGGGGTGGGTGGGTATGAAAGAACTAGAAAAGATCCTAAAATATAACGACTTACAACTCAGCACAAAAGTCAGACTCATACAAGCCATTGTTTTCCCTATTACCATGTATGGATGTGGGATTTGGACAGTTAAGAAAAAATATAGGAGGAAAATCCAGTCATTTTATATGTGGTGCTGGAGAAGAGTGCTGAGGATTCCATGGACAGCCAAAAGGACAAACAAATGGGTCCTAGAGCAGATCAAGCCAGAAATGTCCCTAGAAGCCAAGATGACAAGACTAAGACTATCATACTTTGGACACATAATGAGAAGGCATGAACCATTGAAAAAGACAATAATGTTAGGAAAGGTGGAGGAAAGTAGAAAGAGAGGAAGGTCACATGCTAGATGGATGGACTTTATTAAAAAGACCACAGTATGAATTTGCAGGAGCTGGGCAAATCAGTAAAGGATGGGGAGGCCTGGAGCTTTCTCATCCATAGGGTCACCAGAGGTCAAGATTGAGGCAAAAGCAGTTAACAACAACAAATACTGCTGCTGCTATGTGCCTTCAAGTCCTATGGTAACCCTAAGGCAAACCTATCAGTGGGTTTTCTCATCAAGATTTGTTCAGAGAAGGTTTGCCATTGCCATCCTCTGATGCTGACAGAGTGTGACTTGTCCAAGACCACCCAATGGGTTTACATGGTATTTGAACTCTGATCTGCAGAGTCCCCTCTAGCTCCCACTTAGGAAAAGATAAGGCAAGATTAATAATGGATGAGAAAAATCCTACAATTCAATTTATAGTGCCTTCATTTTCTTAAAGGAATTAAAATTACAGGGTATTAATATGACCTGAAAACACCTAGGCTTTCCTGTATCTGGGACTGAAGTCCAAGGTAGTGTTACTCAAAGGGGAGGTCCATAGACCATGCTGTGCTGCTCCACAAGTACATTGCCATGAAATTATGTGGAAATACAGTTCCAAGCACACTAAGGGAAAAGAATTGTCAGGCCACCACACTGGCCTATGGGATTAAGTCAAACCTTTCATGGGAAGTACAAGTTTTGAGGAGACAAATATGTGACACAATTTGCAGGTATGCAGGGAAGGAATTAGGGTCTAAAGGGCAGCAAGAAAGAATGGGCAGGGCCTTTAAAGACAGAAGAATGGCCAACTGGTTCAATTGGTAGAGCAGAGTTCTTTAACATGATTGTGCATCCTTTTAGTCTGGATTGTCTGTCCTTGGGTACTTCAATATCTTTCTCCATTTGTAGTGCCAGCACATGTTTGTGTAAGTAAAATTGTACCTCCCTGACTCAGAGCGTGACTAGTGGATTACGCCTTCTTTCACAGACTTTAAAATAACATGATTTGATAATTATAGGGGCTTTGTTTGTCCGGCAACCTGAGCAATAATGGTGGGCAGGGCATGCTCTTTAGCCACAATAAGTACCTTGCTTTAGTATGTGGTGTACATCTATTGGAATGCTTTGTGCTTGTAAGTCCGCACACTCAAGAAAGCAAAGATTACATGAAAAAGCCAGGCGTGCTCTATAAATAGAACATTTGATTCTGTCCTTTGTACTTTCCCACAGGGCTGCCGCTAAACAGGACGCTGCTGAAACTGCGCAGCACTGAGTTTGCTTTGAACACAGTGGGATGCAAATATCAGAAGTTCAAGCAGTGGCTAAGAGATGCTTTATTCAATCTGATTGAAGCGGCAGGGAAATGCCAGACTTAATGGGGACATGGTCTTAAGCATCCAGGGCCAAATGCCTGCAAGCCAGCCAGGCAGGAATACCTGACCATGAAAGCTATATGAAGCAATGAAGTTGTTAGGAACTGCAGACCCAAATGGAAGGATGCAACAAGATCTATAAAACCTGTCTTTGTTTAGAAGCAAAACATAATTTTGTTCACACAAAATCATTCAGTATTGTATGTTGTATACAACATGTTGCATTCCTTGATTTCCAAAATGCTAGGTAATTGTAGCTATAGAAGCCCACAGATACATTATTTAGCCAATAGGGCTATGGTATTCTATGCTGTATTTTGCTATTCTGTTATTACTACCGTGGGGCTGGATGACTCTCAGAGGCAGAATACAGTCGGCCCTCCATTTTCACAGGGGACCTGTTCCAGACCCCACCTCCCACCCCTGCGAAAATGGAGACTCGCTGATATTCAAGCCCATAGGTTTGAATGGGGTATGTGCTCACGAACAGGCGCAGGGTGCGTGCCATGGGACAGCACCCCACTGAAAATAACAGAAGTCACCCCTCCATGAATATTCAAGACCATGGATCTGAGGTCCATGAGAAAGGAGGGGTGACTGTAGTTGGTTGAAATCTCAGAGGTATCCAGTCACTGGAATAGTCAGTTGAAGTCTTTGGGCTGAATACTATTGTTAGTCTACAGTAGTAACAATGCTACTACTCCTAGAGTGGACACATTAAATCGGTGGGTTTTTCCTGTTATTGGATAATCCCATTGTTGGCTGATCATATGCACCATTTTAAGTGGAACAACACTATTTTTTTCCCATATTTCCAGACGCTCCCATCATTTTCATAAAAATGTCAATTTTGTCCCATTTTCAAGAAATATGCCCTGTTATGTGGCGAAAGTGGGTTCAGGATCCCTGTTTGAAATTGTTGCTGTCAACAAAACAAAACAAAAACAACCACAAAAAATTGTGTCATGGGTTGTGGGAAGTTTTATGATAAGTTGTTCAAAGACCGAAATTTGCTGCGTAAGATTACTTCATTGAAGAAATATTCACAGTATAGACATGTTGGAACACAGACCCCTCTAGGTCTACCATATATGTGTGTGTGTGTGTGTGTGTGTGTATATATATATATATATATATATATATATATATAATAAATTCTGTCACTTAAATATAAAGGTAAGCTCAATAAATTAATCTAATAAAATATTTTGTTGTCTTGCTTTATCATGAATATGAAATATTACTTAATCCTGTCTCATTTTTGCCATCTAACCGTCTTGTTTTTGCTTCGAGGTCAGCCTATCCCATTGACTCCAAACTACAGTAGACCCATTAAATCAATGGCATTTTTCTACTTATTAACCCACCATTATGGCTCGAAATAATATTTTAAAATATTTGAATACATTGTGAAAAAATGACTTTAATAAGTTTTCGGAAATCCTCATGAAAAGAATCATACCCAGAAAAAAAGTCCTCACAGTTCAGAACTCATTTTACCTGAGAAACTCACAAGATGTTTTGTTTTGTTTTTTAAAATATACAGAAAATATGTTAATGCACAAAAAACAATATTTCCTATGCAGATATTTATTTTCTGGCAACTTGCAGAGGTGTTTTCCTCTCTATATATTAAATCCTGAACAGTGAATAGTCTTTACTACCTGCATGTTTTTTGATACTTTTCTCACAGTGACTAGAAAATGGGGGGGAGAGACTTTATTCTTGCTTTTGAACATGTAATCTACATATACAACAAAATCCACATGAGAGTGACATCTTTCTTGGTCAACCAATAATGAAAATAACTTCATGCAAACTTTCAAAGTTTCATTGGCTTACTCCTCAGGCAAATATATTAAAAATCACACAGGAGAAGAAAAGTTACCATGTTAGAGTTACAGGAAAATATTTTGTCTCAAATGTTTTTTTCTGTTGCCAGTTAATCTAAAGGGATATATGCATCAAGAGACCACTCCTGTTCTTGACCATAGTTGGCAAAGGTGATGGTGGGTGAGGAGAAGTCTAAGGTACCAATAGTGTACGGTTTCATCCAAAATTCATAAAACAATGACACCTTTATTAGATAGATCAATTAAAATGGATATTACACATGTTGCAAGCTTTTGGAACGGCTACCCTTGAATATGCTACCCATAGTATGCAAGCGAATGAGTCTGTATAAACAGTGCTGAGACAAATCATCATGAAATAAGTATATCTACCCTTAATGCAGATATATTAGTAGCTGGTAAAACACCTATGTAGCTTTTTTCTTTCTATTTACAACTGAAATATCTCTTTAGGATCAGTGTGTAGTGAGTTCTTGTAGCACATAATTTTTTTTTTTTAGGGATTTTCTGGCTGTGTTCTGGAAGAGTTTATTCCTGACATTTTGCTCTTCCAGAACACGGACATATAGCCATAAAAACCCACCAAAAACTATGGATGCTGGCCGTGAAAGCCCTTGACTTCACATCTTGTAGCACCTTTGAGAGTAACTAAAATAATAATATAATTTAATAAATAAAAAATAATATAATATAATTTAATAAAAATAATTTGGCAGCATGTTCTTTGCCCTCTGGCCATGACCGAGTTTCTTTTTTAATCTGAGAGGCAGAGAGGTCTTTACGTAGATATGGGACAATCTGGAATATGTTCCTTACACTAAAAGAATAATAATAAAAGAAAAGCTCCCCTTGGAAGTTTGGAGAGGGAATGTCCTATTGATTAACCCCATTGAAGGTGATGGTGAAAGCCAAGCTAGCACAGCTTGGAAAAAAGACTGATGTCTAACTGAAGAGATGTCTCATCTTCTTCTTGGCCTTTCAGGGACTAAATAAGCAAAGTACTGCCAAGACTGCTCAAGTCAGCTTTTCCTCCAAGATGAATAAAGCATTTGTGACAAAAGCTAGAGAGAGAGAGCGCTATTGTATCTTGAAAACTCTTTAAGTAGGCTAGCTCTGTCCCCAGAACCAGTGCTGCTGTGCAGACCTTCCACGTCAGAGAAATAAGACACATGATATGAGAGTTTAGGAACTGGTTGCCCCTGAAATGGGTTATACCACTTCAATTGACTGTAGGGGTATAGTTTTTCACTAATTTCTTCTTGAAGGAAGCAACAAGTAATCTTAGGAATTTTCTTCATGCCACAAGAAAGTTTTCAACAACCATGTACTTTCCAAAGCCAATTCACAATTTGGGAGTTATTCTCTACAAAATTCGCATGTCATTGTTTTGTACGGAGGGAAAAAAAAAAACACATTCTACTCAGGAAACAGCTTTTTCTTTGTGGAAAATAATTATGTAAGTTGCTACCTGCACAGAAAATGCTGTTTTCTATGCAAATCAACCATGACATGTTTGACAGGTTACTTTGACAGAATAAGACCCCAATTACAGAAAACATTTTTAATAATAATAATAATAATAATTTGGCATGGAAAAAAGCTTTTCCTATGCAGACAATAGCAAACAGCAAAATAGTAAACAGCAAAAATGTTTCTGAGCAAAATATGTGCAATTATGTCCCAAACTACAAATATTCTCATCAATTCAGGATTTTTCTTGATACTTAAAAAACATGTCTTTTGACCATTTTTGAAATACTGTCAAATATCTTTCCATCCTTAATCTAGTGTGCAGGTGCTCAAAAGACTGAATATTTCTCTATTTGAAAAATTGCCCAAGAATCCTACACACACACACACACACACACACACACACAATTGTTGTCAGGAATTAAGGCTCACCCTAACCCTTCTTCCAGACATTTTTGTTTTTCTTCTTCTGTGCATATAGTTTTTCTTTACTTTATGAGAACCATTCAGTCCTTGTGTGCTGTGCAATTGCAGACATGTGTATGTTTAGCTGTCCATTTAGTCACATATTTAGTAACTTGATTGTGCAATGTTGCCATTGAGCAGGTAGCATAGCGCCATTAAAGTGTGATTCCATATGCACAGACCTCTATTGCATATTTGAATTAGGAACTTGGCATATTCCTATAGAGGTGAACTATCTTAAATAAAGGATGTTGAGAAACTGGAGCTTGTCCAAAGGAGGGCGACTAAAATGGTGAAGAGTCTGGAAACCATACCCTATGAGGAATGACTTTGGGAGCTGGGGAAGTTTAGTCTGGAGAAAAGAAGGTTAAGAGATGATATGACAGCCCTGTTTAAATACTTGAAGGGATGTCACATTGAGGAGGGAGCAAGCTTGTTTTCTGCTGCTCCAAATAACATGACCCAGAACAATGGGTGCAAGCTACAGGAAAAGAGATTCCAGTTCAACATTAAGAGGAACTTCCTGACAGTAAGGGCTGTTTTACAGGGGAACACACTCCCTCAGAGTATGGTGGAATCTCCTTCCTTGGAGTTCTTTAAACAGAAGATGGATAGCCATCTGTCAGGGATGCTTTGAATGGGAGTTCCTGCATGACAGGAGGTTGGCCTGGATGCCCCTTGTGGTCTCTTCGAACTCTACAATTCTATTATTCTAAATGGCAGGATCCTTATACTCCAACATTTCACAGATGAAACCTGGGACACATATAGTCAACCAACATCAGAGTGTGGTCAATATACTAAAAGTGTTTAAGGAGGCAGAACATGCAGCCTAGCATCATCCAGGAGATGCTTTTGCCTGAGTCTATTGGGAAGGACAGGATTCTGTCCCTCCTTTCCAGTCATCCTTGCTGAGTTAACTGAATATGAAATACTTTTGCACTTTGAACTCAGTTTGCAGCAACTGAAGTAAGCCGAAGACAAAGGGGGAAAGTGCGAGAAAAAGAGAACCTGGGACATTTTAAAAGCAGCTGAAAAGGTGGCATGACAGAGGATTAGTCAGGATTGCCCTGCCAGTTCAGGACAATGGGAGGCTATGAGACTGTGCTCAGCAATTGAAGTACCCAGCCATTTATGTTGTCCTTTGCCCATTCCTCTCTATTGGAAGAAAGAGTGAGGTGTACCCTGTGATCAACTCTGCGTCCCCACAACTACCTTAGATGCTTTCATTGTTCAACACTACCATTGTCTGTGTTGAACAAGGACACAACTGTCACTCCTGCTTACTTTCTTTTTCTTATTTTTTTTATTTTAGAATGTAACTTTCCCTTATATACACATTTTTCCATGTACCCATCTGTAAAATATGTGTGTTGGTATGCAGTTCAATCCAAAGGATGATGGGGCAGAGATCAAAAATAGATTCTACTACAAAATGTACACACCAGGTTTCATTTAGCTCTTTTGAGTTTTGTAGCTCTTACCGCCTGTGCTATCAGAGGCTACCCTGAGAGAAAAAAGAATGAACAACCCAGGATGCCTACATGGGATCACAAGGAGGGGTGCTGCCTAGCAACAAAGTGGGGCCCAGAAGGATCTTTCCATCTTCTTCATCCTGTAGCAAATAAACACCTAGGCAGTGGTGAAGTCCATAAGTAAAAAAAAAAAAAAAAAATCAGAGATGGATAATACCTTTTTATTAGGAACACTGAAGTGTTACAAAGTGCTGCATAAGTGGCCTCTTATGCACCACTTTGCCAGCACTTTAGAAGTCCTCACAAAATGTATTACCCATCTCCCTTCCCTGAGTTTTGTTTCTATTCCCTGTATAAGAGCTAAACGTCCTGCTTGGCTAAGTGCTGTTAGCTATATTTCTCTCTGTGTAATTTTATAACTAAGTACTTACAATCTCTCTCTTTCTCTCTCTCTCTCTCAATCTCTCTCTCTTTTCCTCTCTCTCTCTCTCCCTCCCTCCCCCTCTCCCTCTCCATCCAGTTTGGATTCAGCCATTCCGAAATTAATGGGGATAATTCATGTATTGATGGAAGGTAGTGAGAAATGAGCCACAAAATTTATAGATATGGATTTTTCCAAGGTTAACTGCACTCTATGGTCTGAAAAGTGGAAACATCGTTCACCCATCTGAAAATAAAGAAGTCAACAAAAGAGTTGGGGTAAATTAAGGCCATGCAATGGGGTGGAATCTGGGTGGGTGTGGGAGGTACTTGGATGTTGCTCATGCTCATGTGATGGTGGTGCATGCATGATGGTGATGGAGGCAACAAAACAATTACCCAGTGCTGTGGCTTGACGCCATGCTATGCAGTCAGGCCATGTATATTCTTCCCAAACTTCCATCCACAATCCAGAGGGAGAGAAGGGCAGGTCAGTTCCATCAGACCTTGCCTGAAAGAAGAAGGCCCTCCCTCCATCCACTATCCAGAGGGAGAGAAAGGCAGACCAGCTCCATTGGGCTTAATTAGAGTAAGAAGAAGGGCCCTCTCTCCAGTCCATCTGCCATGGTCCAGGCCTCCGAGAGAGAGAAGATCTGCTGGACTTTCCCCCTTCCCCATTGCCATTCCCTTCTCCTTTTGTGTTTTGTCTCTTTAGATTGTAAGCTGGAGGGCAGGGAAATTAACAATTTGTAAGCCACTCTGATTTGGCTGAAGAGCAGGGTATAAATAAATAAATAAATATTATATTATTATATTACACTTTGAAAAAGCAGGATCAAGCCATTTTTTCCTGACCAAAGCTTGCTCTGCATATGATATTATCTGAATACATAGGGCTGAATAAATAGGCTGATAGCATGCAGCCTTACCTGACCCCTTTGCTGATTGGGAAACATTCTGTTTCTCCATGTTCAGTTCTGACAGAAGCCACTCATCCTAAGTACAGGTTATGCATCAGAGGAATCAAGTGTAGTGGCACTCCCATTTCTTTGAAAGCATTCCATAGCTTTTCATGATGTAAGCAGTCAAATGCTTTTCAACCCAGTATAAAGATATATCTATCATTCAATGGTAAAGTTAGGATTGTCCTTGGTTGTGAAAGTTGGGCAGCAGAAAGAATTGGAACAAATATGGTGCTTTTCAATCAGTCCGGATGTGCCCTTATATAAGGATATCTGGCTCTTGCATTGGTGTAGGCCACCAACAAAATCCCAGTCCCAAATCTGAACATTTTCAAGGTTTGGGTTTCAGAGCAGGCAGTGTAGTGAGATACTGCTGTTTCTTTAATTCCAAAAACTAGAGAGCAAAGGTAGGTGATATGTATCTACGATATCAGGAGTGAGAATCACACAACCCTCAAGACATTATTAGATCACAATCCCCATCATTCTGCATCACTGTGTATGGTGGCCTGGGCTTCTGGGACTTGCAGTCCAACAAAACCTGCAGCAACCATGTGATTTCTATTCTTCTATTAGAAGGTGGACTAGGAAGATGTAAGAAGCAGCTGGTGTGTGAGAGAATGAGAAAGGATGTTTAAAGGAGGGTACAACATAAAGTATTATTAAATGCCAGAGTCAGAATCACCTATTCCACAGTATTTCTTATTTCTATGAATGGGTATGAAAGTTGAACAGCGAAGAAGGTGAACAGAAATAAATAAGCCCATTTGATATGTGATGGCAGAAAAGAGTTCTAAGGATACCATGTAACACCAAAAAGCCAAAAGAATGGGCACAAGAGTAAATCGAGCTTGGACTCTCACTACAAGTCAAGATGACTAAACTGAGGCTGTTTTACTTTGGAGATATCATGAGATGATGTGACTCCTTATGAGGCAAATCATAATGCTAAGGAAAGTAGAAGTCAACAGGAAAATAAGAAAACCACATTACAGCTGTACTGATTTGATCAAGGAAGCTACGGCTCTGTGTTTCTAAGAGCTGAGCAGAGTTGTTGACAACCAAAGTTCTTGGAGGTCTTTCATTTACAGAATTGCCATAGGCCAATTGAGAGCAAAAAATAACAGCAGCAGCAGTACAAGACACAGTCCAGCTAGGATGAATAAGGACAGGCTGACTAATTCTGGAGCCACACGAAAGAGGAAGGTTACCATTTCAATGGATTGCTACTCCATCAAAATGCTTTAAGGTATAATCTGTCCCATCGGTGGATAATCAATTGGCCATGATTAAAGGGATAATAAATGACTCAATAGGCATCCCATTCAAGATAGTTTTGCTTACGGTACTCAGGGGGATAGCAGACAAATCCTGGAAGAGTTCCAGAAAGAGATTGTCAGAAGCATTAAAATACACAAACCTCACTATTAGCTTTAGCTTGTCAGTAGTCAGTGAGTGATGCATGGTGGAGAGAGGATTAGCATGTTTTCATCAGAATGTTTGTTCCATGTTTGAAGGTCATTGTGAGATTACCACTCTGTTCTCCTCAACACTTTTTTAACTACATGTAATAGCAGTCTCTCCTGTGTTTCACTGAGGACCAAGTGTAAAAGTTGTATTTTTAAGTATGGTAAAGTTAACATGCTCTGCTTAAGTGATAGCTTGGCAGCAGAACTACAAGATTAGATAAATTAATTAAAACATTAAAACAAATACAGTGGACCCTTGGCATCCACTGGGGTTTGGTTCCAGGACTCCCCATGGATAACAAAATCTGTGGATGTTCAAATGCTATTAAAAACAATCAAAGTAAAAATGATGTCCTTTATATAAAATGGCAAAATCAAGGTCTTCTTTTGGGGATATATATATATATATATATTGTGGATGATTGAATCCATGGATAGAGAATCTGTGGATATGGAGGGCTGACTATATTAATAAATTAACCAAATAACTAAACATTATCTGTGATGAATTCCAGGGGAACTAGGACCCATGAGAGTTTGAAATTAAATAAGTAAGCAAATTTGTAAGTATGTTATGCACTGAGGACACGCACATTCTTATGCTTGGCACTCTTTCTAACAGGATCTTTTTTTTTATTATTTCTGCTATCAAAATGTGTTTTATTGGAAATTATCTGAGCTGCTGCCATAACAACAAGAGGGCAGAAAGAGTACAGAGGGGGAAAAAAAGATATAAATAGTACATTATAACAACTCCCTTTTTGCATTTGACGACAGTGGATCAGCTGTCTTCAGACCATGTATAGGGTCACATGCTGGCATGGTACACAAAGTCTGCTAGCATGCTACCTTCCAGAAATAAATGAAACTATCTTGTGATCCCCCAAGTTACCACCCAGAGAGGGATAGACCTGCTGTGTCTTTGAAAGATTCATTGCTTTTGCCCAGCCTCCTTCCTTTTGGCCTCAGGGGTGGGTGGGTAATTATGCTCATCTCTGCCACATATGTGATTAAAGCATACAGTTTAGGGATGCAGAAATCAGTATATTTCTACTCTGTCTCATTTTCACATGCATTTACCCATGAATTAGTTCTCTCCCATGCTCACATAATTTTTTTTCAAAAAAAGTTCTCTCATTTGCCTTTAAATCAACATTTTTAAATATGTTTTCTCTCAAATTATATACCTGAGACTTCTGTCAGAACATCTGGGCATAATTTATAGAAAGTTACTTTTTAGATGAACAAATTTATGACACAATGAAGCCATCCATGTCATCCTACCATCTCTCTACTATGCATAGCTTTAGCATGTTGTTTCAGTCATTCGTAAAAGTAACTGTTCAAACACTGGCTTTGAGGAGTGTGTAATCTGACAATGTTCCACTCCACAGAGTAGTCCAGACAGAGCTTGGAAAGGTAACTTTTGGAATGCACAAGCCTAACTCCTTCATCCAGCATGGCTGTCAAATCCAATACCTGAAGCATCCCTTCTTCAAATCTAGTGCTGAACCAAGTTGTCTTGTAAGTCATAAGTGGACATGTTCTAGAACCAGGAGGACCACATCGAGTGATTTCTTGAGAGTTTTGGGGGGGGGGCAGGGGTAGGATGGCCACACTTTTGGCTGTGGAGGACACCATCTTGGTATCCATTTGGATGGTGGAAGTAATGCTTTGTCACTCCTTGTTGATTATATGCCCCCTTTCAAAAGGTTTCTTTTGGGGAAACAGTATGTTATACCTCCTGGAACTGGCTTTTTACCAGTTCTTTTAAAGTGATTATGGTGCTTTTGTGTGTGGGGGGGAGGGGGGTGTCAGTGTAGTCTTCATCTGAACCATACCCTACTTTCCATGAATCCTTCTACAGGACTGGTAAATATTAACCCCTCTACAACCTCATCCTCCACTATTCAATTTCCATACCCACTTTCATTCCTTGTATGGTGTGTCTGTTTGACTCACTATCATGTACTTTGTCTGTTTCAAAATAAACCATTTTTGAACCCGTTCGCACTGGAGAAATAACTTGGTGTGGGAACCAGGTTATTTCCCTGAAATGCCACGATAGAATCTCTCCCTGGCATTTATTTCCAGGATCAATTCGATCTGTGGTATGGATTTGCCATGACCGTGGCGTTTTACCCCAGAATGCCATTCACATTTGGCAAAGGGGTAAAATGCCACAATCCTGGCAGGAAGGGGGGAGGAAGAAGGGGAGGAAGAGTGGAGGTGGCTAGGGAGGAGGAGGAGGAGGAGGAGGAGGAGGAGGAGGAGGAGGAGGAGGAAGCAGAAGTAAGCAGGGGGTGAATGGAGGAAAGATTGGGCCTATGGAATTTTGGGAAGGGGGGAGGAGGAAGGAGAAGAAGGCAGGAGATGGAGGGAGGCAACATTGGGGGTGGCGAATGGAGGTGGCAGGAAGGAGGCAAGACAGGTGGCCAAGGGAGAGGAGGAGGAAGGAAGGAAATAGATTTACAACTTCCCATTGGCTAAAAAGCTGCTCTTTTCAAAAGAACCACAAGAAAATTCATGGCAAAACAAACAAATAAATACAGGGTTAAGAAGGATTTATGCCATGCTCCTCCCCCAATCAGGTCAGAAAACCCTGGCGCAAGTGTGAACGAGCCTCTGATTCAGGTCATTAAATCCCGGTGCAAGTATGAACGACCCTCATTTAAATCGGATTGGAGCCCAGGTTAAAATCCAGTGTAAATGGGCCCTTTACTTCATTAAACCTGGTGGTCTCTCTGGTATATATAGAGGAAAATGATCCTCATATTACCTGGCCTCTCACAAAGTATCCTTTGAGGTAAGCAATATCCCAAATATTTAAAGACACTGACACAGTTGGTGGAGACCCTTCAGTCGCCCCATCTTTTTGCTTATCAACTATATATATCTGCTTTAAAATTTGAACTGAAACATAATGCAGTTTACAACCTCCCTGTTCCAGAGGTCACCAGATGCTGCTGAAAGTAAAACATGATTGGTATAATTTTGTTCTTCCAGTTTCAGAACAGGGGAATGCGTGTCAACAATAAGTGAGAACAAGAGGTCAGTTGATGTGCAGTATGTACATTTTCCAGCATTAGTCTAAAAGCAGGATGGAAAAATCTGTCAGTTTTATTTTTATTGCATTCTTCATAATTCCACAAATATTCTTGTCCCATCCCAGTTCTATAGTTGGTATTATTATTATTATTATTATTATTATTATTATTATTATTTTCTACATATTTCCAAGTGTTTTTTAGGATAGTTTTGGATCCTTTGAGAAAGACTGTGGAAAGAAAATACAACCACCATGTTTTACAATTGTATTGTGTGGGTTGAGGTGATTGGGAAGCCATGAATAAGTTCCCCTTGGAAATTGGAGATTCTGCTGGGACCTTTGGAGCCCCTAAAATGGGTGCTGCAGTTTCCTCACCCCTCTTTTAAAGTACTGTATATACTCATGTATAAGTCTAGAAATTTAGGTCAAAAAATTGACCCCAAAAAACTGACTCGACTTATCCACAAGTCAATATAAGTACTGTATCTTAACTCTTATTTAAAAGAAGGAACCATCTCCTGATGAAAAGCAAGAGTATAATATGGGAAGCACCAACCTCCTTTACTCTCTCATCTATCCAGTTTTAACAATAGAGTTATGTCTGCTGGAATTTTATAAGTTCTTTGACATTGTTTTGCTTTGCTTCATCCTTTAGATCCTTTGCTATATGCCCCTAAATTTTACTGTCGACTTATCCATGGGTCATAGCAAAATCCATAATTTTGGCCCCAAAACTTGCCCTCGACTTATACATGAGGTCGACTTATAGTTGAGTATATACGGTATGTAGATCCAAAACACAGAGAGTGTGAGAATGAATGAACCACAAAAACCTATATGGTTTTCACCCCTTCATTGAAACAAGTTGCAAGCTGAACAGAGATATATAAGAGATTTCTTTTATGTTTCAGCATCCTGAGTCAGCTTTACATTCTTCTCCAGAGGGCCTCTTTTTCCTCTCTCCAGGCTTAATAATGCTTAGCTCAATCAGAAGGGCAACATAGAATTAAAAGGGGAGAGGAAGGGAACATGGACAGGCAGACGTATTGGATGCAAACATGTGAGTCTATAGGAAAGTTGATGTAAAGGCAAGGCAGTTGAGTGCCTGTCTGTCAAACTCCCCATCTGCTCAGGATTGAAATGAGGACACTGCAGCTCTCATCTACAGGCGGATGTTGATATTTAATGTGATTTCCAACAAAATCATTTATTTCATTCAGAGCAGAGCACCTGACACTCATTACCACATCCCTGATGGCAAAAATCTGGGGAAGAGACACAATTCTTGTAAATACAGCAAGAAGCTTTGCACTCAGTTGGGCAGGACATGGGGCTCTGAAACATTATACATGAAAGTGCATAATGCTTCCCTACGACAGAATGGGAACACTCCAGATCCGAAGAAGAAAGTGTGGTTTCAGTCTAAGGCCATGTTCAGTTCAAGGATGCAACAGCATAGTTATGCACATAGCCTATTGCTGAGGGTCACATACAGATGTACATTTGGTTGTACAATAATGCAATTGATTAACAAGATAGAATTGTACAACTGCTACATAAGTCTGTGAAAATCAAGTTATACTCAATGCCATTGATGTAGGATCTTGGCCAACATTGATTTTACACATGTAATGTCAAGTCTATATTTATGTGTTTTACAGTATTTTGTTTTGTTTTTTAAATGTGGATGTGAAGAACATGGCAGTGTGTGAGAGAGATCCATAGAGTGTAGTATGAAGTCCTCCCAATTTCAGGTTCTTTCCTGCCCCAGATTAAAGGACCTTCTCACTTCCTGGATGTACCTCCAACACTTGAAGGAATTTATGCCAAATCTGGAGCTGGTTCTATGGGTATCAATGTTCTTTTTTGACAGATGAATGGGACAGACCTGAACTCTCCCTAAGAGCCAAAATGACCAAACTGAGTCTGTTGTAACAATTCACAACTGGAACTGGTACAAATAATTTCCCAGTCATTGAACATTCCAGTGAAAGGCAAGAGGGAGAGAGGGAGACTGCAATACTGGTGGATTGAATTGGTCTTGAATCCTATTTTTGGAGAAGGTGGCATAGAAATCCAGTAAATAAATACATATATTTCTAAAATTGATTCATTCCAGGAAGCCACAACTGTTCTGAGTTTGCAAAACCTAAGTGGGACCATTGATGACAGGGTACCTTTGAGGTTTCTCACTCATAAGTTTGTCACATGCCAAAGTTGATTTGCTGAGAAATAACACTAACAACTACAAATAATTTCTCAATCATTGATTGCAACAGAAAGGATATAATTGAAACAAACAAAAACACAACAGAAGGAAAAGTCACCAATTCTTCCTCTCTTCTACCCTGCCTGCTTCCTGCCAGCCAGACTTTGGATATTTCAGCATCTTCAGTATCACAACTTTTCAAGATGCAGTTTCAGACTGCCCTGTTGAAAGTTTGTGCTTACTCACAGCCATTGTAAGAAAAACATTTTAGGTTTGTTTGCTTTGAAAGATAACATAAAAGTCTGTCATATACATAAATGAAATAATAAATTAAAAAATATTGGTGCAAGATAGATAAAATATTTGCATTTTTACAAGTTTTTTTTTAATCAGTAAATACAAGTATTCAAGTATGTCAAGAAAACACTGCACTCATGGAATATCAATGAAGCCATGAACATGATCATTTCATAATTGCTTATTTGAAATGCTACTATACCCCACTCTGAGCTGTCAAAAGTAGTTTGTCCAGTGGAAAGCCTGGACCTGTCTATGGAATACCTAGTATCAGTGGCAGCTGGTGGTGTCAATATTAGTGGTGTGGGTAATCCACTCTAGGTTTTAGTAGGAACTTTAACTGACAAGTATGGCCCAGTACAGACTGGTGCTTTGTGTCAGCCTGTGGCCAAAAGTAGGGTTTGGGAGAGCGGAGCGTCCACATGCTCCCAAGCCCTACTGCATGCTGTGGGTGCCATCTTGGTGTGCCACTGTTTACACGATGTGCACAATGATGATGTGGCTTGTGCAGCACATCTAACCAGTGCAGCACACGAGGGACATCACAGTGCCACTCCAGGGTGCTTATGGTGCCTTGGCAGTGGCAAGAAAGGGGCTGTGTTTCCCAGTGCACCATTGCTGCGCCATTTGGTTGGTGCAGCTACGATCTGGGGGAGAAAGGGGCAGCCTCTGTCCACCATTTCTCCCAATCTGCATAGGCCTGAAGTTATCAACCACCACTGCCCAGTGCACTACTGAAGTATAAAGACATGGTTCTCAAACACTGGCACTCCAGGCTTTTGGACTTCAGCTCCTATAAGCGCCCGCCAGTTTGGACAATGATAAGTGGTGCTGGGAACTGAAGTCTAAAACACCAGAAGAGGCAATGTTTTGGAACCACTTCTTTATAATATAAGGGGATATCCTGTGTATCATTCATACAAATAATACTAAGTATATGCCTCTCTGTGTATTGCCATATAGAATCATAGAATCATAGAGTTGGAAGAGACTAGGGCCACTAGGGCCATCCAGTCCAACCCCCTGCCATGCAGGAACTCCCAATCAAAGCACCCCTGACAGATGGCCATTCAGCCTCTGCTTAAAACCTCTAAGGAAGGAGACTCTACTACACTCTTAGGGAGTGTGTTCCACTACCAAATAGCCCTTACTGTCAGGAAGTTCCTCCTAATGTTGAGGTGGAATCTCTTTTCCTCCAGTTTGCATCCATTGTTCCACATTCTAGTCTCTGCAGCAGCAGAAAACAAGCTTGTTCCCTCCTCAATATGACATCCCTTCACATATTTAAACAGGGCTATCATATCACCCCTTAACCTTCTCTTCTCCAAGCTAAACATCCCCAGCTCCCTAAGTCGCTCCTCATAGGGCATGGCTTCCAGACCCTTCACCATTTTAGTTGTTCTAATGCCAAAAAGGCTGGCCAGATGCTGGCCAAATGTCTACCAAATTCAGAAAGTGTGTAAGGAATAGTCTGTCTCAAACTTTCCCTTAAACAAACTTAATCCACTTTTGGAGAGGCCCTAGTTACTCACTCCACTAATTTCTTCAAAAATAGTTGACTAGTTTAATATCAGATTTGGAGAGCGTGTTTGGGATGGGATGGTTTAGAGTGTAAATCCATTCTCACAGTCCCCAGTGCATCCAAGGAGTTTTTAAAAAATGTCCTTTAGGCCCTATGTCAGAACAGGAAAGGCCTTTTTTTAAGAACAATAGGTGAGTGAGAAGTTAAAGGCCTCTTGTGTGTGTCAAATAGCCCAAGGAGAACCAAAAAACATGTCAAAAATGTCCCATGCCTCTTACAGGGCACTTGGAGGCACTTTGTTGCAAAATGATTTTTGTGGATTTCTGAGTTTAAAGTTATTCAAAGTCTCTGGGGGGGGGGTGGTGGTGGTTAATCTAGGACCCCTAGCCTCCCACAGTTTCCCAGTTCAATTTATATTATAGGTTACTTTGTGTATGTGAAATTTAGGTGGTCCCTGGTGGACACTTCAGTAATTAACTCAAATAAAGCTCACAGTGCATCTGCACACTGATCCACACAATGTAAGTCTTTGCTTATCTGTTCAGGAATAAGTCCCACCGAACAATTGAGTTTTCTCCCAAGAAAGTGTGGAGAGGATTGCAACCTAAATTATCTATCAGTCAAAGAAGATTCACATTTTGTCCCTGGATGATCTGAAAGCTAGTTGACAAGAACAGACTGCTTACTGTGTGGCTGAATCTCCCTCTTACATCTCTACAAGGCTGACCAGGCAAAGAAAAGCAGGTTCCACTCCATGCATTATCACATCAAACTGTAGAGTGCAGGGAGAAATATAAAGGAATGTCACAGCTGAATGAAGTATCTCAGGAATGCTTTAAGGAGCTGAGCTGCCCATGTATGCTTGGCCAAGCTTGTCATCACTAAGTCAGCAGATACAGTCATTTCACAGGGTGCATTTCCTAAAGGAGGAATGGAGGAACATGTGGTTGTTCAAATATTCCTGGGATGTTGCTCCTATCTGTCACAGCCTGTGGTAAGAGATGATGTGAGTTGTTGTCCAACGGCATCTGGGAGAGCACACATCATCCATCTCTGATCTAAGAACACCTCTAGGATTTCAATCACATCACCCCTACTTGTACCAATACCATACTAATAAGGCATGGGTGAAAATCATACTGTCCTACAGAAGTATCTGGATGGTGACTCTTAGAATTCCTCACCACTAGATATGGTGTCAAGGATTTCTGGAACCTGCAGTCCAACAACAGCTAGAAGGTCATCTGTTTCCAATTCTTGTATTAAGAGAACTGATCCATGTTTAAATAGAGGGGCTCCCCTAACACTCTAAAATTTCTATGATCCATAAAATTATCTCTCTTTTATTTTCAAGTGAAGCTGCAGTTGGTGGCTCAACTCCTACATTAACATTGCCTAGGATAATGGGGAGTTGCATATTAATTGTGCTATGATATCTTTGTACTGAAAGGAAGCATTGTGGAACTGAACCAAAGGGTAGTCTACATGTAAGTGTATTATGTGAACTGCTGCAGATTTTTCCACATTTGCATTGATGCTTAATTGTCTTCACTTACGTGTGAAAATTCACATCAATCCATCCTTCTTCTGCCAAAAATGTGCAGCCATGCAAATTGGTCTGGTGGGTGGACAGCCATACATTCAGTAATGTGCATCCTCTTGGGTTCTCACAGATGTTCTGGTAAAAACCACAATTACATTTTCTGCAGAGTTTGAGGAGTTTCCTCCCCACCGAAAAAGCCACATTCCTCTGAATCATGCATGGAGGGGTCATATTTTATTTGAATAGAATTAGAAATATTTTAATCTGGTAGATATGCCCCATGATCCAAAATAGGTAGTCAGCCAGACATGTGTATCAATATACAATTCACATCCACTACATGTGGGATTCTACTTCCATGACCATGAACTGAATGTGGCTGTTCCACATCAGACCAAAATGTCAAACCATTTTTATGAACGTATGGATAAGATCCCAATATTACAGTCAATATTTATCTTTCATAATTTGATTAAAGGTTTGTGCAGCCACTGGGACAAACTATAAGTGCCATAAAGTCATAAGAAGTTACACAGAGCCTGGAGGCTGCCCCTGGGCCTTTGTATCTATAGTTTTCTGACCTCACAGTATAACAGTAGAACCTTTATCTGTATATTATTTATTTGGCGGTTGATTCATCCAGAAAGCCTAGCATCTTGGTAGCCAAGATTACTTCAGTCACGGTTAGGTTGTTATTTCTGCAACATTTGCAGCTGGTGGCAAAGTTCAAGGAGAGCCAATATCATGCCCCTCTTGTTCCATGCAACTAATCATCAGAAATAACAGAACAGTTCACCTTCTACCTTTCCAAGCTCAATATTGCTGCCAATGGACACACAAGTTTGCCCAAAATCTGAATGGATTCACATGGCTGTGTTCTGTCCCAAATGATTTCCTTAAGCTGTAAAAAGAAAGAAATATAGTTGACATAAATAATGTTACATAATAGTACTAAAGATGCCAGAAAGCAAGTTATTTTTCCCAAAGAAATATGATTGCTATCAAATATGTTTCTTTTGAGTTGTCACCTCTGCAGTAAGGTGAATGTTTTGCCAATTGAGCCATGCACTATCAGTGATTGAAGGAACATGCTGGATTTCTTAATGTTTGGCTTCTGTATTGAAGCAGAAGGCTTTCATTGTAGGGTGAAAGCTGGACAGCGAAGAAATCTAACAGTAAGAGAACATTCATTTTAAATGTCGTGCTGGAGAAGAGTCCTGGGGTACCATGAATGAACAGAAAGACTAGTAAATGGCATTAAAAACTTCTGCCTAGAAGCCAAGATAACTAAACTTAGACTGTTGTACTTTGGACATATCATGAGAGGACATGTTGTTGTTGTCTACCAAGTCATTGCTGACTTATGATGACCCTAAAGTGAACC
This sequence comes from Urosaurus nigricauda, assembly GCA_034509955.1. NCBI lineage: Eukaryota > Metazoa > Chordata > Lepidosauria > Squamata > Phrynosomatidae > Urosaurus > Urosaurus nigricauda. Next base: position 244,509,893 of record JAOEGL010000004.1, on the reverse strand, counting down.
TATCATGGGGCTTTCTTGGCAAGATTTATTCAGATGGTGTTTGACTTTTCGTTCCCATGAGCCATATGGGGCTTTGTTTGTCAAAACTCTGAATTATTCCTGGAAACAGACTGGCAGTCAGCTTCGCTTTTGCAACAAAGGAATTGTGTGTTACTTGTAGCCATCCTCAGTGTGCAATTTGGCTACAGCTCGTTGGACCAAACTGAAGTTTCTGAACACTCTTCAAAGACAGTACCACCAGGGGACATCACCAATGTCCAGGTAGGCCTAAGAAAGAATCCTCCCTGAAATGGTAGAAAACTTCTGGGAGTCAGAATTGAAAATGCAGTTGGCCCTCTGTATCCAGTGATTCTGCATCCATGGGTTCAATCATCCACTTCTTGAAAATATTTCAAAAAAATAAAAATAAAAATCCTGAAAGCAAGGTGTGGTTTTGTCATGTTATATAAGGGACACCATTTTACTACACCATTATATATAATAAGACTTGAGCATCCATGGATTTTGGTACCCATAGCAAGTCCTGGAACCAAAACCCCAGAAGATACCATGGGCCCACTGTAGTAAGTGACATGCCTGAATGGTTTGTCTCAGTATAAGCTAGCCAGTTAAAAGTGCTATCAAACAACTACAAATATGTAATGTAGATAGATCCAAAGAAGGAGTGGAGCATTTGGGGGAAATAATGTCTGAATTCCTGAAATTTTTCGCTAGTCAAGCTCTCAGTCTCAGAAGAGTTCATGTTGGAAAGATCAGCTGTAAGGAAGTATTGGAGTCACTTTAATATCCTTCAGTTTAGACTTGCTTACATAACTTGTGGATTTGGGACTTTGTCTCTCCTTTCCCCAAATGTCTCTGGGTTGTTTTTTGTAACATCTGTCCTTTGTGGGTGGCTTCCTTTGGGACAGTTTGTTCTTCTTTGCTCCCTTCCAAGCAAGAATACTGCCAGCCACACCAAAAAGGAAGATTTCTTCATTGTGGCATCATTCCAGGGACAGAAGATGCTTTAGATATTCGCACTGAATACATAATGATCACGTCCGCTTTTCTTCCCCTTTTGCATATTATTGTATGCCAGAATGGAACTGGATTGTTAAAATGCCATTTTTTTCTGTAGAAGACTACAGAAAACTGCTAAGGCTTTTCTGCTGTCTCTTTGCCCCTTGAGTACTTGCCTTTAAGATATAAAAAAATCACATTTATCTCTAGTTACAACATTCAATAAGCTGACCTTCTAGAGATGACAATTCATGGTTTCTATGCGGTGACTCCCTTCTTGGTTTTAATCCAAACTTTAAAAAAGCTATCTAAGGCCTGATACAGATGGCCCCAAAGGATTAGGATTAGGGTTAGGGAGGGCACAACATTTACACCCTCCCTAACCCTACTGCATATGGACGGTGCCATTTTAAAATGGCGCCATCCATACACACGCCCCATGATAACGTCATGGGGCACCCCATTTAGACAACACGGCACCAGGATGGGGCCTCTGGGGTGGCCGGTGACACTGGCCCCATCCTGGTGTTTCTTTGGGCACCTACAGACCACCCCTTTTGGGCAGTCTATAAAGCCCCTAAGGTGACAAACTCAAAGCAGATTCACCACCATGGATAACTCATTTGAAGTTAGTATGCAAAAGGATCTTATAGCACTGTTGAGACTTGCTGTAAGAGAGAGGCTGGTAGCATAAATTGCACAGACTTGAGTCTGTTTCCTCAGATGCATGTGACAGTCACTACATGCATCTGAGGAAGGAGACTGTAGCCTATGAAAGCTTATGCTACAAACATCTCTCAGTCTCAAGGGTTCTACAAGATCCCTTTACCTATTCATTTTCTGGATATGCACAGCTATGTCTTTGAATTCTACCATCATTTTAAATTCTAACTGAAGCCCCAAAGGGAGTCACCACCTCACTGACATGGGAGCTATAATCCCAGGGCTGCACTTGTTGGGAGAGGGAGGTCAAAATAGAAAAAGGGGAAAAAAAGAGAGAAAAATAATGTGCATAATAGTAAAGTCCTAGGACTGCTTCCAGACAACTAAGCCCTGGTAATTTGTACCAGCTCTCCACTCCTGCTGGATGCATAGGATATAAAACAGCATATTCCATCACTCCCACTGATTTGTCCCTCCACAATTCTTGCTCATCCTCTCTCTCCTTGCCTCATTTTCACTTGCATTCTTCCACCTCATATGATAGGAAACCCACTGGCCATTGACAGGATTGCAAGCTCCTCTCAAGGTATCGCTCTACTGTGTGAATCTTAGTCAACTAGATCATTCCATCTTAGAAATATGGCTTCTTCTCTCTCATACTCAGTGACTGGGATCTGTATTTAATTTTCCCATGTCATGCCACTATTATTAGGAGGTCCTGGTGGGGGCAGTTCTAGCATATCCATCCCAACATACACACATAGATTCTAATGCCAGGGGGTTTAGAATGACCAAGAAAGGCAATGGTTATTTCTATTTCTGATCACACTTCGTGAGCAACATGGAAGAAAGTATCAACAGCTTCTGTTTCTGTTTTAGGAGAGGCGGTGAGTTATGTAATAGCATCAAATTCCCACCCACCTTCTTTCACACTCTGTTATATGAACATCAAGCTCAACAAACACATACACACAAGGACACATCATCTAACTTATGATCAGTTCTGTCATGTTGTTCTTCTATCTGTAACAACCCTACAACAAAGTTTCATGGACAGATGGGGGGAGTAGGATTTAGGAAGAGGGACTGAGGATTATCATTTTGTATGACATGTGATTTTTTTTTAATTGTTCTTCAGCATGGGAAAACCATCCTTCTTGCAAAGCTCTGAGGAAACATGAGAACCTGAGTTTGATGGTAATGGTGGTGGTATCATCTCATCTATGAATCAAAAGTGCTAGTCTTTCAATTCTAGGAGTTGGGCATCAGTATAATACTGGGGCTTAGTGTGGGAATATAATCACTGCTGGAATCTTGGTGGTGTCTTACACACATTAGGCAACTATGGAAGGAATTAGCCATTTTTGTTCAAAGTAGAATGGCTTCACTAAGTTCAATGTTACAAAAATTGACTCGTGCATGTGGTGCAGTTTTGCAAGGGTTCACACTTGTGTGTTGTGCATGAATGCATGTGCACCTTTAGGTATGCATTCCATTACATGTTTGGGATCTTGATTCAATTTAGAGACATATACTGAAACGAATTTAAATGATGATTGTGTGTGTGTGCGCACACGCACGCGTGTGCACATGCAATTCACCCTTTTTGGGTAGCAGAAAAAAAAGGCAATTCAAGGAGTCTGGAAGAGTTTAGACTCTCAAGGAAAAGAGGCTTTGGGAGCCACATGTACCTCCAGGGCTAAACTTTGTCCATTTCTTTGTCCATTGTTCTATATAACATGATCCTGCTGTGGGATTGTACTTCAAGAAATTTACCACAACACCAATGTCCTGCACAGCCTCTCAAACAGCAACTAAAAATTGCTCAGTGATGGGAAATGTTATCTTCATCTGCCTCTTATCTCATTTAGATCCTATATTCCTTTCCTACTCTTTGGGCTGTCCTTCTGCCCAGATAATTTGATAATTTGGTAAAGCTATCCCCAGAGCCGGTCAGAGGGGAAAACAAAGGAGTAATGAAATTTTAACATGTGAAAGGCAGGAGGTTTCAGCTTCTCCACTTCCACACGCTAAAATGGGTGAAGAAAAGTGTATATGTCTCCCACCATGTGTGTGATGTGCATATCAGCCTTCCCCTTGTGCCCACCTTAACCAACAGTGAAGTGACTGGACAAGTTTAGAGAAGAAAATAGTGAACCAAAGATGTCTATAAATAAAATGGTGGCAAAGCAAGCAAAAGTGAGAATGGGTTTAGTTAGCAGGTTAGGATTTGCTGTGATATTGGTGTGGGTGGTTCTTCTCTGTTGAGAAGACAGCAGTTGAGGGGTGACCTGAAAGGTTAAGAGACTGTGATAATTTTAGAGATTAAAGGAAGTAGACATATTTGGGACTCAAACAATGCTTCAGGGTTTCTATCACATCACTGAATTTCAGGCTTCCTTCCCCCCTCCCCTCCCCCCGCCCCTTAAACTGTGTGCCTTCAAGTCATTTTTGAATTATGGCAACCTTAAAGCAAACCAGGGTTTTATTGGCAAGATTTCTTCAGAGGGAGTTTGCCTTTGCCTCCATCTGGAGCTGAGAGAGTGTGACTTGCCCAAGGTCACCCAGTGGGCTTCCATGGCTGAACGAGGATTGGACTCCGGGTCTCCAGAGTCATAGTCCAGCACTCAAACCAGAATGTCACACTGTCTTTCTTCCTACCCTCTCCAAAATTCATTCCAGGCAAATAATTGCACAAAACCACCTGACCTGTCCAAGGATGATTTCAACCAGGGATATATTCAGAAGAAACGATTCAGTCCAGTCCCATTTTAGAGTGTGTGACAGAGGATTGATATGACTTGAGCCACCTGATTACTGTGCTAACCCCAAGCCTTGTTTCAGAATGTGAGACTTTGTATGTCTGCTCATGGATTTATGTCAATAAATGAGCAAACTAAAAGAACATTTTTACATTTTTGACCCAACTGAATGATAGTTATATGCTTCTGAATATGGTGAAGTCTGACAGATTTCAGAGAAACTGGTACAAGATTCCTGTGCTTAGCTTTTAGAGTTGGAGGAGTTCATGAGGGGGAAGAAATTTGTTATTGTTGTTAAACGTTGTTAAACTGGCTTCAGCTTACCAAATGAGAGACTTCCAAGATGCCCGGTTATCAACAACCCTGCTCAGGTTTGAAAACTGAGGGCTATGGCTTCTGCGAGGGAATTTACTCACCTATAATATGGACTATCTTTTCTTACTGGCTTCAGCTTTACCAAGCACTGCCTGGCACCTTGTTGGTTACTCTCCACTAGACCAGACCCATTCAATCAATTGTTGAATGGTGAATGAATATGTACATAAATTTTCATTGATTGAATGGGCCTCCTCTAGTCAGGATGAACAACAAGAGTTATGCCATAGATAACTTTTCTTATGAGCCATGTCATCTCATGATATGCCCAAAGTACACTAGGCTTAGATAATCACCTGGGCTTCTAGGGAGATTTCAGGTTTGAAATAATCTGTCACACATTTATCTATCTTTTTTGTCACTTCATAGTATATATAGAACTTTCCTTCAGCACATCATTTCAAAAGAGTTTATTCTTTTTCTGACAATTTTTTCACTGTCCAGCTTTGACAACCATACATAGAAATCTGAGCTAACTTAGGTTTGAAGGACGGAATTCAAATCACTTCCAAGATAGCTATGAAGAATTTCTTAGTACTCATCCATCTCTGTTTGGGAATTGTTATTGTTGAGGTTATTGTTAGCAAAGAAAAGCAAGGCTGGTGTTCAGTATTGTAGATACAGATCCATAACTGCTATATATTTGAGTCTTACTAGAAACCTATGAAAAATCCAAATCAATCCACCTTAAAAGCCAGCTATTGGGTAGAGCAAAGGAGATCTATTTAGCTTCTGATCAGGGTGCAAGGCAGATGATGTTTCTCCATCTTTCCTATCAATAAGAAAACCTGCAACAATCGGAAGCAAAGCCCTTTTGAAAATCCTTGTTGCAGCCTCACTTACTGGTGGGAGGGTGGTGGAAATATTATCTTCTTTGCACCTTGATCAGAACATGAATGGACCTCTTTTGCCCAATCTGGTAGCTGGCTATTAATGTGGGATGAGGGGCAATGAGGGTTGGGCCAGGAGACATTATTTAATTTCTTCTTCATAACTAAGCAGTTCATTTAGGATACAGACACAAGTCTGTATGAGTGACAGATTAAGAAAAGTGCACACACATATACTAACACATGCAAACTGCATTTGCACATTCCTACTTGATGTGTTATGATATACATAGTGATTTTTTTTTTACATATGGACAATTTATTGGGGATCAAAGTATTTGGTTACTTATTAAAAGTATGTGCTGCCAAATAAATTGGAGCCCCATTAAAGGAATCATATAAATATTAAAAAGTTCCTTTTCTAACAGATCTGAGTCACATTACATTTTCAATCATTCATGTTTCCCCTAGTGTCCATTTATTATAATATAGCCACACTTATCTTCTGCTTAATTAAATTTCCAGTTCCTTTACTAGATAAAATTAGATTTTAAAAATCCTTTGCATGAAAAGAACAGTGAAGGCACCTGGTTGCAGATGTAAGTTTAACACTGCTAAATCCTTTACCTCAGTTATTATGACAGGAAGAAAGGGAATCTATGGAAGGTGTGGAGGATAGTTTAAACTAGTTAATAAAGGCCACAGAATAGATGAGCAATAGAATCTCACTGGCTGGAGTTGGGTGGAGGGACAGTAGCATCCCCATGGCCACTAGCAATGCCAAAGGATTGGAGAATAGAGCCTCATCTTGTAAAAACAGTAAATATAGAGTGCATATTAGGAGAGATATTTTAGGGGTCAAGGAGGAGTCCTGTTGGACTCCAATTATAATTGGACAACAAGTCCCAATAGGAGGAGAATAAACATGGATATATGACACTCTTTCCCTCCATGTTGAGGCAAATAACAAAGTAGCCTCAGGCTCCAATATTGATCTAGAAAGATGGATGCATTATGAATTAATGTAAGTTTCCAAGTACTTTTCAAAATGATCTTATGTTTGACACATTGCATCATTAGATTTGAAGCCTCTTGCGGCTTTATGCTAATGTAAGGCAATGATGCTAAGAAAGGTAGAAGGCAGCAGAAAGAAAGGAAGATCACACACTAAATGGATAGTCTCAATCAGGGAGGTCACAGGCCTGAATTTACAAGATCTAAGCAAAATAGTGGAACATAGGAGGGCTTGGAGACCTCTCAGACACAGAGTTTATATAAGCTGAGCTTGACTCGATAACAGCTAACAACATTAAACCAGGTGAGGGTAGTGAATTAGCTTTTTATGATGTTGCTCATGAAGGTATAGAGCACCACTTTTACCAAAGATTTTTCATTAGTTGGTAGGGTACAATGCCTGTTGTATAGGACAAATTCTCTGATCCCCACCCTTGGCACAAACAGACACTGCTTGTCCATGGGGCTATGCAAGGAAAAAATTCTACAAACACTGAACTGTCTCTGTTGTACATCTCTTGAAGCCAAAACTTTGCACTCATATTGTCCACCAGATTCTTATTGGATTCATTCATACTTGTAGCCCCAATTACTGTAGCCTCATTGATTCAAAAGGTTTTTCAGAGGCACCAACTCAGTATTCAAGAACTATTCAGTTAGTGATACTTGGTGGTTCCGATGCCAGTAGGGGAGTGAATTCACTCTGTTTTTCTCTAGAATGGACATTAGTTTTCAGATACATGAGCAGCCCCTTGATGACACAATCTATAATTGGTGTAAAGATGCCAGAATGAAAATTACATCTGTTTTGCATCATGGAAAATTGTGTCATGGGCAGTATGGGAAGTGAGGATTGAAATACTTATAAAACATTTGTCATCCCAATGGCTTTAACGCACCTTGATCACTCCTGTATTGTTTGAAATGACCACCCTGATCAAACCCTCAGAACAGAATAAGAGTATTGGAGAGTGTCTGGATAAAAATTAAAGGAGAAGGAAGCAACAGGGATGTTACTGTTGAAGTCTACTACAGACTCCTAACTCAAGCAGAAGAATTGGATGATGCCTTTCTAGAACAGATGACCACACACTCAGATAGGAAAAATATAGTAGTGATGGATGACTTCAACTATCCGGATATTTGCTGGAAGTCAAACTCAGCAAAATCCTCAAGGTCTAGCAAATTCCTCACTTGCCTCAAAGACAATTTCATTGTCCAAAAGGTGGAAGAAGCAACAAGGGAGTCAGCTATTTTGGATCTGATCCTAACCAACAGGGAAGACCTAGTTAATGGAGTGCAAGTAGCTGGATCCTTAGGTGGAAGTGACCAAGTTCTCCTAGAGTTTGTTATACAGTGGAAAGGAGAAGCCAGGCATAATCAGACATGCATTCTAGACTTTAAGAAAGCTGAGTTCAATAAACTAAGAGAAATAATGGGGGTGATCCCATGGTCAGGAATACTAAAAGAGAAAGGAGTTCAAGACAGATGGGAGTTCCTCAAAAGGGAGATACTAAAGGGACAATTTCAAACAGTTCCAATGAGGAAGAAAAATGGGAGATGTCTCAAGAAACCAGGATGGATGACTAAGGAACTTTCAACTGAGCTAAGTTTTAAATGGAACATGTATAAGAAATGGAAAAATGGGATAATCATCAAAGGGGAATTCAAACAAGTAGCCAGTAAGTATAGAGATAAAGTCAGAAAAGCTAAAGCGCAGAATGAACTCAGGCTGGCTAGAGAGGTTAAAAACAATAAAAAGGGCTTTTATGGGTATGTCTGCAGCAAAATGAAGAAGAAAGAAATGATAGGGCCACTGTGTGGAGAAGATGGCAAAATAATAACAGGGGACAGAGAAAAGACAGAATTACTCAACTGCTTCAGTCTTTTCAGGAAAGGCAAAGGGTGTTCAACATGAGTACAGTGGAGCAGAGGACAGAATAGGAGAATTTCAGCACAGAATCAGTAAAGAGATACTACAGGAATACCTGGTTAACCTAAATGAATATAAGTCTCCAGGACCAGATGAACTACATCCAAGGGTATTACAAGAACTGGCAAATGTAATATCCAAACCATTGGCAATAATCTTTGAGAAGTCCTGGAGAAGAGGAGAAGTCCCTGCAGACTGGAGGAGGGCAACTGTTGTCCCCATCTTCAAAAAGGGGAAAAAAGAGGATCCCAACAATTATCGCCCAGTTAGTCTGAAATCAATTCCAGGAAAGATTCTGGAACAGATTATTAAACAGAGAGTCTGTGGATATCTAGAAGAGAATTCCATCATCACAAAAAGCCAACATGGGTTTCAGAGAAACAAGTCATGCCAAACAAACCTGATCTCTCTTTTTTGATAAAATCACCAGCTTGGTAGATGAAGGGAATGCTGTGGATGTAGTATATCTTGATTTCAGTGAGGCCTTTGACAACCTTCCTCAAAAAAGCTTGTAAAATTTGGACTAGACAAGGTAACTGTTACATGGATTTGTAACTGGTTGACTGACCGAACCCAAAGGGTGCTCAACAATGGTTCCTTTTCATCCTGGAAAGAAGTGACCAGTGGGGTCCCACAAGGTTCTGTCCTGGGCCCAGTGCTATTCAATATCTTTATTAATGACTTGGATGAAATTATTGAGGGCCTAGTTATCAAATTTGCAGATGACACCAAATTAGGAGGAGTAGCTAATACCCCAGAGGACAGGATCAAAACTCAAAATGACCTGAATAGATGAGAAAGCTGGGCCAAAGCTAACAAAACGAAATTCAACACAGACAAATGTAAGATTCTGCACTTAGGGAGGAAAAATGAAATGCACAGATATAGGATGGGGGATACCTGGCTGAATATGAAAACATGTGAAAAGTATCTAGGAGTCCAAGTAGACCATAATTTGAACATGTGTCAACAGTGCGATGCAGCAGCTAAAAAGGCCAATGCAATTTTAAACTGTATCAATAGAAGTATAGTGTCTAGATCAAGGGAGATAATAGTGCCACTCTATTCTGCTTTGGTCAGGCCCCACCTGGAATACTGTGTCCAGTTCTGGGCACCACAATTCAAAAAGGATGTGGAGAAACTGGAGCAGGTCCAAAGGAGGGCAACTAAAATGGTGAAGGGCCTGGAAACCATGCCCTACGAGGAACGACTTAGGAAGCTGGGAATGTTTAGCCTGGAGAAGAGAAGGTTAAGAGGTGATATGATAGCTCTACCTAAATACTTGAAGGGATGTCACATTGAGGAGGGAGCAAGCTTATTTTCTGCTGCTCCAGAGGACTGGACCCAGAACAATGGATGCAAGCTCCAGGAAAAGAGATTCCACCTCAACATTAGAAGGAACTTCCTGGCAGTAAGAGCTGTTCGATAGTGGAACACACTCCCTCGGAGTGGAGTGGAGTCTCCTTCCTTAGAGGTCTTTAAGCAGAGGCTGGATGGCCATCTGTTGGGGATGCTTTGACTGGGAGTTCCTGCATGGCAGGGGGTTGGACTGGATGACTCTTGTGGTCTCTTCCAACTCTGTGATTCTATGATTCTATGATCTCCTCCTATCACACCATACAGAATCCTTTGTCATATTTTTTGTAATAATGTTACTCATAAATTCTAACTCCCATTTATTACTTAATGATGGTAATAGTCATGACATAAACAACTAGCACAATTAAATAATTTTGAAGATTAACATCCCTAAGAGTTGTGCCAGGTCCATAAACTCAAGCATACTTTTTTTATTTTTTAAAAAAGAGAGGATCTCTGAAATGCTGCAGCATTCATCTGTAATAAAGCAAAACTGACTTCAACTTTCAGGAACAAGGAGGAATTGAAAAGTGATCACTCCATTTCAGCTTCATGTGTGGGTTTCAAAGGTAGTAAAACTGGGGCTGAAGCTCCCTGATTTCTGGAAATTATACACTTTTTTCTCAAATTGAACTTCAAAATCATTCACCACAATTCCTGCAGTCCAATAAGTGGAGGCCTGGGATGACTGAAGGAACAGATCTATTATAAGAACATGTGCAATTGGACCTCAATGGACAGAAAGAATTGAAGGAATTGAGTGCAATTTCCCCCAATTCACTTGTAGGCCATTTTTAAAATCACCTCTTCTTACCATGAAATCCCCCCTACCAATTGCCGTAACATTTGACTTCTCATTCAAGAAAACAAAAAGCCCAGCATGTTTTTATTTTTTCATTTTCATTCCTCTTTTGTGTATGGATGCACACGTGTAATCAGTGGTCTATTTGGTTGAAAATTTGGTGTTTTGCTTCAGTTGTGCAATGGTGATATCCAACACAAGGGAAGTGAGACACATTCAGTGCATAAGTCTTCATGCAGATATTTATGTTATGCAATCTTGATTTAGGATCTCAGTCCATATTTTTTGTGTGAACTAATATTTGCTGCTAATTTTTTAAACCTATCCCCTTTCCATCCTTCCCCTAATTCATAGTACATAATCAAACTACCGCTCTTTCAGACCTCTTACATCTGCTATTTCCATTCTTTTCCTTTACATATTATTATAATCTTATTCATGCAATCATTGATCTAATATTTACCATGATAGTTTGGTAGTTTAAATTTGCCATTACTTTGACATGTAAATTATATTTGACATTACTTTGACAAATGGTTTCCACATGATACCTCCCCCACCCCCAAAAAACTTTAATTGATACATTCTCTACTTTTTTCTCTATCTATTGACAAATTTTAGTCTTACTGCACATAACATACACGATATAAAATCTTTATATGATAAATACTTTTTCTCCCTTTTAAATAGAGATAACATTAGCAACACTTCTCTACATCATAAAATCTTCACCACTTTGGAACATTAAGCACATGTGGCTCCAATCCCCTATTTTTCCATACCCTCTCCAACATATTTTTGGTATTCCGTTATTAATCCTATGCAATTTAAGTGGATAATAGTAGCATTTGTGTAAAGGAAAATATAAAATTTAAACCAGAATTATTATTTTTTTGTTCGGGATTTTTGAAGACAAATTTGAAGTCAAGCATGGAAAGATTGCATTTTATATGACCTCACTCGCGAGAATATGTTACGCAAGTAAATGGAAAGATGATAATATACCAACTAAGGAAGAGTGGCTATTTAAGCTGTATGATGGAATGGAGATAGACAAATTAATACAAGCTCTAAATGACAAACCAGAGGAAACTTTTGTAGAAGAATGGAAGTTAGTGCATGGATTTCTTGAGAAAGAATGGGGTAAAATAGCAATAATGAACATATCTTAGGATACAATTTTTGGATATAACTTTAGAATATATGATGTATAAATGCAAATTATTATGAGAGATATGAATGTGTACTACTAGTACAACTAGAGATGGGATCTTCAAGAGTAATTGGTAAATGTAGATATAAGAAAGTCAAACTAACCACTAGCTGAACAAATATTGATGGAAAGGAAGTCTTTTGGGTGATAGGATAGTGGATTTGAGAATGAAGATGAGAATGTAACTAAGGAAGATGGAAAGGAAGAAGATAATAGGTATGGATAGTTGAATGTTTGGAAGTTAGTAAAGTACGAGTCCCTTTTAGGGTTAGGGTATGAATGTAATGCATTATTGTGAATGTTAAGATGTATATTGTTTGTATGTGTTCGAATATTTTAAATAAATAAATAATTTAAAAAATTTCCAATGATTTTTGTGCTGATACTGTTTTATAATTTGGAGTTTCCCAAACTGGATTCTGTTGTTTTTCTTTTATTTTTCTCCCGAGGTCTAACTCTCATAGTAATTCCAACAATTGTAACATAGTTTCTTGAATTCCCTGATACAGTTTTGAAGTTTTGTCCATTTGGTTTGATTTAAACTATCATTATATATGGCCAGGGTCATAGTGGTAGTTTCCCATATAATTATATTTTCTGAAGTGTGCTGATTTGTACTTTAAAAAAACTTTGAAAAGGTTTCATTTTTTAAAAAAAGTCCCAAAATATTATCAAAAACTAAAGTGATCCTGCAGGAAGCAGCTACCATAGACATCCTGGGGCCTTTTCCCCTGAAGGGCTGCCAAAAGGAACCACTGAAAACAACTTGAGATCATCTTCCAACACATCAAGGATGCTGGATTGACAATCACAGACAAATGTTCTCAATTTTATTTTTCACACGAACATACAAGTAACCGTAGTGTTGTGTACTGCTTGTCATAGAATCATAGAATTATAGAATTAAAGTCTATTTACTCTTTTCTTTCCTAGATCACAGAATAACATCACAGCTAGTATGGTTCCATCTTCCAGCTGTTCCCATGCCAACTGAGATTTGAGATGCATGTGATAACACACATCTATTTACCTTCTTTTCTTTCCTCAGCTAAAGGATGAAGTCACAGCCTGCATAGTTCTAACTTCCATTTGTTCATAAGCCAACTGAGATTTGGGGAGTGTTTGATAATGAGGAGCCTTCTCATTATGAGAGCCTTCTTCACAGATGACAAAGGGTTAAATATGGGAGGAAATACAGTTGCATTGTAATGAGGCTCAGCATCACTGGTGACAAGACAGCAATTGTCCAATGAGAAACCTGATGAGCAGAAGTGCAAACCTTCGAGATAGTTTCAAAAGTTTTAACAAACCTTAAAGCACCATGAGGCTTTTGTTTCTCATTCTCCCCAAAACAGGCCATGGAGAATTGGAAGCTGTACAATGGTGTCCCAACTCCCAGATATCCCATGAATGTCAAGGACTACAAATCTCATCTGATTTGCGAATAAAATTAGGAGAATTTCTAGCCAATCGCATTAGGATATTTTGATTCTTTTGTTGATTTGACTAAAATAATCTACACTGTAACTTATACTTCTATCTGTGCCTAAGAACAAGATGATTCTTCATATCGAGATCATTTTTTGTTATTAAGATTCCTTCCTTACCTGCTCCCATGCCATGTCCAATGAAGAATGTGTCAACAAAAAATGCACTGACATATGTCATCTACTTAAAAGTAGTGCTGTTGAAGATCATCATCATCATCATCATCATCATCATCATCATCATCATCTTTATTTGTATTTCCCGCCTCTTCCTCCATATTCAGGCAGGATTCCAACAGATAGATAAAACAATGTACTATATAAAAACAGTCTAAATAGATAGGTTGTCATATTTCAGTTATGTACTAGTGACCTTGCCAGGTGCACTTTACCATAACGGATCTTCTTTCTTTTCAATTGGCATCCCTTCCTCCATAGCACAACATGCCCATAGAATGCCACAGAGGTTCAAGAGATGATTCCATGTGAAATCTTTAGCACTGTAAGATCTAAAAATGAGAATTTACATCCTCACTTGCCTTTTGCCTAGTTTACCTTTAAAAAAAAATCAAATGTACTTGGAATCTCCTTCTTTGGACAGATGCTGTCTTAAACAAATCTTAAACAGATGATGGATAGCTATCTGTCAAGGGTGCTTGCATTGTGAGTTCCTGCATGACAGAGGTTGGACTGGATAGCCTTTGTGGTCTCTTCCAATTCTTAGATTCTATGATTCCCACCTCTGCACCAAGCTGAAAGATGAGGTTGTCAGGGTTTTTTTTTTTTAATAAATCATGTTCAATTCTAGGTCCATCACCATACTCCTATTCGTCCATATCATGCTCCATTTCTCTCTCATACTTTCACGGCTTTATATTGCCTACATGTGTCTTGCTGATTATATGGGGTGAAGAGTTCTGATTCTCACCGGCTTTGGGATCTCTTTCACTATCTGCCTTGCATTAATTGATTAGGTGACCACATTATACTGTTCATCCATGTTTAGCTTGTGATCTACTAAGACCTCTGGATCCTTTCACTTTGCTTTTAAGTCAGATGTCACCTCTCCGAAAGGTTTTCTTTTCTTTTCTTTTTTAGGAGGAAAACCCTTCCTTGGAATTGACCTAAATAACAATACAAATAGCCCTTCATATCCCCAAATTCTGCATGTACAGATCCAATTACTTACAGCTTGAAAATTATGTATGTATATATGTATGTATGTATATCCCAAAAGCAAACCTTGATTTTGCCATTCTATATAAGGAAAACCACACCATTTCATATAATGGGACATGAGCATCCACAGATTTAGGTATACTTAGGAGTGAGGGTGGCCCTTGATGAAACCCCACTAGATACCAAGGGCACATGGTGCTGGGAGTAGGGGCAAAAATGGCTTTGATAACAAATATGACCCATGGTCTCTACTTTCCCCACACCTTTTGCAGAGAATAAGGTCTAAATAACAGGAATAGAAAGAAAGACTGTTGTATGAAATGATGTGATCTGACCCAATAACCCATTTAGCTGAGGATGAATACTAAACACAACATTCAGTTCAGGCCCTACAATAGTACTTTGGAAAGATGATTCTGCATCCACAGATTTAAGCTGCCTCAGGCCTCACCTATATCATCTCTGGGCTGAATCCAAGCCTCGCTTCAAAAAATCAGGATTTTGCTACTTCTGGGGGGCATGAAATCTGATACATTTCAGAGAAAGAGAACTGCAGGGCTGTTTGTTTTTAATATGTGTGTGTGTGTCACATATATATTTATTTGCAATAGCAGTTTTCAGGGCTTGACTAGAGGTCTAAATTTTCTTATCCTGATGCAATGGTGAGGCTTGGTATTTGGATGAAATTAGCAAACATGCCCCTAAGTAGTTCATGTAGCATTTTAACAGACAATCTGAGACTCTCTCCTTCTCCCCTACGCATACTTTCCAACTGTCCCAGATTGGCAGGAACAGTCCCAAATACTCCTCTATCTTTCCAATTTTCCAGCTGCTTTTAAAATGTTCCCATTTCTCACTCCTACTTCATATTTTTTTCCCATCTTGACTACACTCAGCTATTACTTAGCCTCCTATGTCCAGGTTTTCATCTGTGAAATGTTGGAGCATATGCTCCCATGTGCCATTTCTAGAAAGGCTGGTAGGAATTGTGGGGAAAGATATTTTCCCCAGTATTCAGTTGACTAGGAAAAATTAATGGTGTTCTTCCAGTCTGAAGGCAGGGAATTCATATCAGTTCCATGTTAACCAAGGCAATTTACCAGTTTCCCCCTTCTCTACTTAATAATTATTGTTGCTATCTTTTTTAAAAAAGAGAGAAAAGAAAACATTTTTTATGAGTTCCTCCTTGGAGAAATACAGAGGAATGAGAGAGAGAATGAGAAAGGGAGAGAGAAATGGGTGCATAATGAAGTCCTTTAGAACATGGTCACCTTGAGCAGAGGATTGCGGATTCATTTTCTTATTAAATCGATGTGTCCCAAAAATAAATTGGAGCTCTGTTAAATGAATCATATAAATATTAAGAGTTCTAGTTAATAACAGCTCTGATTCATATTACATTTTCAATCATTTATGTCTTCCACTGTGTCCATTCATTATAATATAGTTCCCCTTATCATCTATGCAATTAATTTTCTAGTTCCTTCACCAGATAAAATTAGGTATAAAACCACTCTTTGTACTCTTATATCTTTTGCATGAAAAAAAGCAGTGAAAGTATCGGATTGTGGATATAGAATTTATACCTTCAAATCCCTTCTATCAGTTAGTGTGAAAGAAGAAGAAAAGATACCAGGAGAGTTGTGGTGGAAAGAGTTATGCTGATTAAGAGAGACAGCAGAATGGAACTCTTCTTGGCCAGCAATTCAGTGTCTTCAGATGCCATCAATAGTGGATGTGGATGCTCATCTTTCCAAAACTGATACCATGGGATAAAACTCATTTTTATTCCCTAAAGGAGTAGACCCATTGAGTCAATGGGATTTTCTTAATGTTGCCATATCAATGTGGAGTCGAAGGCTTTCATGGCCGGCATCCATAGTTTTTTTATGTGGCTTTTGGGCTACGTGGCCATGTTCTAGAAGAGTTCCTTTCTGACATTTGGCCACAAATGCTGGTGAAAAGTCAGTAAAGAACTCTTTTAGAACATGGCCACATGGCCCAAAAGCCCCACAAATTGCCGTATTAAGTTTTGATTGGTTATGGCCTTTTCAGCCATAGCCCCCAAGCTATGGAATGACTGCTGGATGAGATGCGTCTTATTACATCTGTTGACGGCTTTAGAAAAGCCTTAAAGACACATCTCTTCCGGCAGGCCTTCCCAGATAACATTTAATTTCCCGGCTCCATACCCATTGTTGACTCCTTCTCCTAGTTCGTCTTCCCCCCCTTCATAATTGTTTCCCACAGCTTTGGGCAGTTACTTTTATATGTTTTATTTGCACTATGTTTTTAATTCTTAGCTATTTAATTCTATTTTAAGGGGTGGGTGAGGGGAATTGGGATTGTTGTGTTTTAACTTGTACTACTTTTAACTATGTTGCACCCCGCCCCGATTGCCAGTTCAGAGGGGCGGGCTATAAATTATTATTATTATTATTATTATTATTATTATTATTATTATTATGATCCCCCTAGTGGGAACCAGATAGATTTGGATTTAGATTTATGGATTATCAGGAAGCATAGTGCTGCAACAAAGGTTACACAGGCCCATAACTGTGATGATATAGGGGCTATAATCATAATTGGAGGACATTACCTGTAAGAGAAGGACAGGTAGAGAATTTTTCTATAACTCTCCATTAAACTGTGAGGCAAGCACAGCTGAAGCACATGGCAACAGGTCTCCAGAGTCATACTCAATACTCAAACCACTAAAACAAGCTGGCTCTCCATCTTCTACCTTATCAACCATTACTGTCTGTTCTAATGAGTCCTATCTTCTGATGATATGTCCAGTGTATGTTAGGCTCAGCTTAGTCATCTTGTCTTCTAGGAAGAGTTCAGACTTCATTTCTTAAAATATTTAAGATGAACAACAACCAGCCTCCGATCACCCCCTTGGGTTTTTACTTGGTGTGGTCTGCACCCCCGCACCCTCCTTGTGATGCCCCTGCCTGAAATCTCAGGAAATGGGAAATTGTGTGACAGTCTTCTGGTGTATGGAGGAAAACAGGAAGTTTCCTTACTTCAGATTGGTATCCTGGTCTATTTAGATCAGGAGTGCTTAAGCAAAATAGCATGACACTTTTGTGAAATGATAACACCTGTTCATATAATCTTTTGTTTAAATAAACCAAAACATTTTGAGCTTTCAAGACACTGCTTGAAGGTTCTTCCCAAATGCATCCAGGGATGGCCTTTTCTTTCATTTACTTCCACTTTTCTCATGATTTCCCCCTGAGGTCCCCCCTGCACCAAATCCCTTGCTTAATCCCACGATGGACTGCTGTGACGCATTTAATTCCCACTTTGCAGACAAAATCTCTCGGATAAGGGCCGACTTAGATGCCAATGTTTCAGAAGTATCTGCAAATGAGGCACCTAGCCACTCCGTTGTTGTCACCTTACTGGATGAGTTTCAATCTGTAAGTACTGATGATGTGGACAAGCTCCTTGGCAGCTTGAGGAAGATGACCTGCTCTCTCGACCCATGTCCATCATGGCTGGTTGTCCGGGGAGGGAATACACTGAGGACATTCCTTCAGGATATCCTCAGGGAGGGTATTGTTCCACCTTCTCTGAAGGAGGCGGCTGTAAAGCCTCTCTTCTGAAGAAACCATCCCTTGATCCCCTGGACAGAAATAACTACAGACCAGTTTCCTTGCTGCCATTCTTAAGCAAGGTGATCGAGAGAGCGGTCACCTCACAAATCCAAGCCATCTTGGATGAAATTGATTTTCTTGATCCATTTCAAAATGGCTTCCGGGCAGGATATGGAGTTGAGACTGCCATGGTTGCTCTGACAGATGACCTCCACTTGAGTATTGACAGGGGTAGTGTGACCCTGCTGGTGCTCTTGGACCTCTCAACTGCCTTCGACACTATAGATCATGCCATTCTTCTGGACCGGCTGAGAGAGATGGGTATCAGAGGCACCGCTTTGCGGTGGTTCTGTTCCTTTCTCTCAGGCAGGTCCCAAAGGGTGAGGCTCGGGGACAGCTGCTCTTCTAAAATCGAGCTAAACTGTGGCTTCCCTCAGGGCGCCATCCTGTCCCCAATGCTATTTAACATTTATATGAAGCCACTGGGAGAGATTATTCAGAGGCATGGAGCTCAGTGTCATCAGCATGTCTCCTCTCTTAATGACTGCCTGGCAGCGGTAATGGATTGGATGAGGGAAAACAGATTGAGGCTTAATCCAGACAAAATGGAGGTACTGACGGTCACCGGCCAGAAACCAGGTCTGGGAATACAACTCCCAGTCCTAGATGGAGTCACACTCTCCTCGAAGGACCCTGTTCGCAGTCTGAGGGTACTTTTAGACTTATCTCTTCACATGACTAGTCAGGTGAATGCGACAGTCAGAAGTGCCTGTTATCAGCTTCGGCTGATACGCCAGCTGCACCCTTTCCTGGAGATGAGGGACCTGGAAACTGTGGTACATGCTTTGGTCACCTCATGTTTAGATTACTGCAATGCGCTCTACATGGGGCTGCCTTTGTGCCTAACCTGGAAACTTCGACTGGTCCAAAATATGGCAGCCAGATTAGCTACCGGAACATCTAGGAGAGAGCACATAACACCTTTGCTGAAATCTCTCCACTGGCTGCCGATTAGTTTCCGGGCACAGTACAAGGTGTTGTTTTTGACCTTTAAAGCCCTTCATGGCTCAGGTTCATCTTACCCTAGGGACCGCCTCTCCCCATATGAGCCCCCTCGCACTCTTCGGTCCTCTGGGAGGATTTTTCTACAGCCTATGAAAAATAGGCTGGCACAGACCTCCCGTTGCTCCCAGGCTATGGAATGACATGCTGGATGAGATGTTATATATATATAATTATTATTATTTCAATTTTGGTAGCCAAACGTATAGATCCATATTTTTGTAACATGCTGGGGAGAACCCATGTGGCAGGCATATCTGTTTACCTATTTTCTTTCTGTTGTGTTGCTCACACATGTTCAGTAAGGGATTTTGGAGGCTGTTCACCTTGCCTGTTATAGGTAGTGACACATAGCTATAGTAGGATCTGCTAAAACAACATCCCAGACTTTCTCAGCTCAGTCTCCATTGCATTGTTCATTGCAAACATGCTGGTCGAAACTGAGATCAAAACTCTGTGTATCTTCTGCCTCCTTTTCCTATCCTCCAATGCTGGTGCAGCTAAACAAATCCATCTGAACAAAGGCTGAGGAAGGGGGGAAAAAGAAAAAGTAGTTGTCTAGTAAAAGCCTTTATAAAAAGGGATCTTCTTTGTCAGAGGCTTCACTAACTGAAATATGCCTGTAGTTACATACCATCCGAGAGTGTTAAACAGCATAACCAGAACTGTGTTGGTAAGTTGTAACTAGAGAACCAGTTATCAACATATAATTAATTCAATTGCTATGCTCTAGTCAGGGCTAACAATAGGAATCTGGTCCATGTGAAATGGTTACAGTAGTGGAATTCCTTTTATGAACTCAATAAATCTGTCACACAATGGCCAAAGAAGTACAACCACATGCATAAAGGAACCTATACATGTGTATGACACCAACAGGATTCTGGACCATTTCTCTGTATCAACAAAGTGAATAGAGTTGAAAGAAAAGGGTAATAATAATAATAATAATAATAATAATCTTTCTTCGTTTTTTAAAAAAAAGATTTAATTTCAAAACTAATAAATAAAACACTTAACAGGACACTTCTGGAAATCCTATTTATGCACAGATCCCGTGACCTGAATCTTTCTGACCGTCTGGATTGCCATGATTCTCTTGATATCCATAAAGGTCCTGTTCTTGGTTTCAGGGAGGATTTTGAAGATATAAGCAAAGGTAGCTATAGCGACAGGAAAGAACAGCAGGAAGCTGAAGTCACCAAGTTGTTTCTAGGACAGGGAGAGAAAAGGAGAGCCGTGAGCACAAAATGGAAGGTCCTTTGGGCCCTTCACTCTCCATCAAGAAGCAAAAGGTTGGATCCTTTTTACTTCCATCCTTCTAATGACTCTGAATGTTGATACGAGAGCCAAGCTAGAGTTCACAATTTGCAACCCATTCATCCACTTGATGTAGCAATTTCAGATTGCAGAATGCTAGAAGAACCATTTGGTCCAACCCTTGCCATGCTGGAACAGATTATGCAGCACTCTCAAAGATGGCCATCTAACCTCTCTTTAAAGACCTTCACAAAGGACAGCCCACTACTCTCCAAATTGGTATAATCTATTGTTAAGCAGTTCTTATAGTTCTCCTAGTGATGTCCCTTAGCATTGGTGTCTGGAAGAGGATTTTTTTTGTGGGGGGGGGGCTGCCCTGCTCTGCCCCCCTCCCCTCATGTCATTTCACTTCCCTGTTCTTTTCCCCAGCCAGCCATCACCCACTTAGATGCCCACCCAGGGATGCCAGGAGGCACATGAGCAGTGAGGCAAGTGAGGTACTGGGAGGAGATGGAAGGGGTGTGTGCTGCACCTCCCTTTCTGGTGCCTTGGCTCTCTGGTCTGAGAGAGCCACAGCACCACAGAAGGTAGGAGCAGTGGAAGGAGCACACAACTGCATGTCAACCCTGCTCTGAGGTGTCATCTGGAGCATTTTGCACCCCCTGACCT
This sequence comes from Urosaurus nigricauda, assembly GCA_034509955.1. Classification (NCBI taxonomy): domain Eukaryota; kingdom Metazoa; phylum Chordata; class Lepidosauria; order Squamata; family Phrynosomatidae; genus Urosaurus; species Urosaurus nigricauda. The sequence continues at coordinate 244,488,678 of JAOEGL010000004.1, read as the reverse complement.
CCCTCCCCAAGTGATGCTACTGATTCTTCCTAATGTCTAAGTGGAATCTCCTTTTCTTATAATTTGAATCCATTGGTTCATATTCTAGTCTCTGGAGGAGCAGAAAACTCACTCCATCTTCTGCATGAAAGATGTGGGTATTGTTCTGCTGAAATAGAAAACGAAATGAAACAAGAGGCCAGGTTCCTCTCATTTCTACTAGCTTTGATCATTGCAAAGTCTTCATTAAAGCTTCTGGTTTCAGAAGCTTATATTATATCCTATTAATTCCTTTCCATGTCTTAAGAGAGCTCTATAAACTGAGAATATGTAGTCCATGGTAGGGTAGCTGCATGCATTGGGCTACTTTTTTTTATAAAAAATGTTTTATAATTGCATTGATTGTAATGGTATTTTATATTTTAGATTGTAGATTTTATCTATGTTGGAATCCCAGCTCGATCCATGGGGAGAGGCGGGAAATACAAATAAAGTTTTTTATTATTATATTATTATTACTTAAGTTCCTGTTTCAGACGCTAGATTGAAATGTACCGATATAGGATGAAGGACATCTGGCTGAATGAGACTACATGTGAAAGCGATCTAGGATTCCAAGTAGACCATAGTTGAACATGAGTCAACAGCACGATGGGGCAGCTAAAAAGGCCAATGCAATTTTAGGTTGCATCAATAGAAGTATAGTGTCTAGATCAAGGGAAGTAGTAGTGCCCCTCTATACTGCTTTGATCAGGCCCCACCTGGAATACTGTGTCCAGTTCTGGGCACCACAATTCAAAAAGGATGTTGAAAAACTGGAGTGTGTCCAAAGGAGGGCGACTAAAATGATGAAGGGTCTGGAAACCTGCCCTTTGAGGAACGACTAAGGGAGCTGGAGATGTTTAGTCTGGAGAAGAGAAGGTTAAGAGGTGATATGAAAGCCGTGTTTAAATATTTGAAGGGATGTCATATTAAGGAGAGACCAAGCTTGTTTTCTGCTGCTCCAGAGACTAGAATGGGGAACAATGGATGCAAAGTGCAGGAAAAGAGATTCTACCTCAACATTAGGAGGAACTTCTTGACTGTTTGACAGTGGAACACACTCCCTTGGAGTGTAGTGGAGTCTCCTTCCTTAGAGATCTTTAAACAGATGCGGGATAGCCATACGTTGGGGATGCTTTGATGGCCCTTGTGGTCTCTTCCAACTCTATGATCCTATAATGGACCTCAACATAAGCTGATGACACACAAAAACACATGAAGTCCCCCTATACAAAATTCATCTATCCTTCCATCTAGCTTAGTATTATCTACTCTTCTACCAATTAGAATAGTTTTCAAAGATCTCAGACATGGGCATTTCATCAGCCTGTCTGAAGATGCCTTGTACTGAATGTAAGACCATATACATGGAAAAAATATGTTCTAGCAGTGAGTTCTGGTGCCACCTTTGAAAGAGAGACAGCTATTTATCCAAGGCTCAGTGACCCCCACTGGGTCTTCAGCCCCACATCTCTCCTCTTGGACATTTGGCAAAAGGTGTAAACCTCTCAAATGCTTAGCAATCAGCTTCAAGCAAACACAGACTCCTAAATATTAAGGGGTAAGGAATAGGGTTGCCAGGTGAAATAGGTGACAGGACACTTATACTTTTAATAACTGAATTATGGTTGCTGTTGAGTGCCTTCAAGTCATTTTTGACTTATGGAAACCCTAAGGTAAATCTAACATGATTTTTTCTTTGGCAATGTTTGATCCGAGCAGGTTTGTCAATGTCTTCTACTGGGGATATTAACCCTGGGCTCCTGGAGTTGTAGTCCAACACTGAAACTACTACACCTCACTGGTACAATAGTTCTATAGGAAATGGAATTTTGGCAAGTTGCCTGCCATGCAAGCAACACCTGCTGAAATAATCTCTTAACTGGAAATACTGGACAGGAGCCCTGTCCTCTTGTCCATTATTTCACCTAGCAAGGAATGATGACAAATTGGTCATTTCATGCTCATAGCTTCATGGATGCAGTTCTTTCAGAATAAATGTTGTTTGTAAGATTGGCCATCTTCTACGTATACAAACAATGCATACCCCACTAACCTGAGCCTCAGTGTCACTCACCTGTACATGAAGGAATGTCACTCCTGTAATAAAGTTGACAAGCCATTGTACAAATCCTGCAATCATATAAGCAGAGGCTCGTGATGACTGAAAAAACAACTCTGTTACAATTACGGGTGGAACTGGACCTGCACAGAGAGAAAAATTCAAGGCCCAACGTACAATTTGTTTTTCTTATTATCTCACCAGTGTCTCTTAGTCACATCATGCATTGCACCTAAGAAGCTCAGTACATCTTCTGAGAACTTACCTGGCCCAAAGGAATGTCCAAGGAGGAATAAGTCAATCAAAATGACACTGACATATGACATCTCTGGGATGGTTTCCTGTTGGAGACGAGTGAAATATTTCAGTTAGGTAAAATAAATTTGGCAAGGCTGATTACTTGTTCCACTTCTTTTTAATCATTGTTTAAATGATATTGCAGAGTTCTTAAGGGTTATTGTTATCTCCCTGTCAAAGTGGGTCAAAATAAGATCTGAGTCCTCCTTTATGCTGATGACACTATTCTTAGAGCTCATGCTCAGCTAGGATTACATAGGGGCTTTCTCGATTGTCAGGAAAATGCGACATGAAGTTGCCTTTTCCTTAATACTTAGCAGCTGCACTGCAAGTCCCAGGTGTGTAATAAAAAGGCATAGGGCAGCTACACTGAGGAGGTGTGGGGACGACTTATCTGAAGTCTTTTCTGTTGCTCAGCAACTACATTGGAAGCTGTCAGGATGCTAGAAACACAGGCGGAGCAGCTGAACAGGTGGCAATGAATGGGGCTTTTGGCTGCACTGAACCTTTAATATATTTTGTTGTTGTTGCTGGCTGCAAACTGCAAAGTTGCACTGTTACATCATACAGGCAATTGTATTGCCAGCTGCGAAATGTGCAGTTGAGCAGGTACATCACACATGAACTGTGCAGTTATGAAGATCTGTCAAATTACCATTGTGGTTTTGCTTCCCTTTTCAAAGTATGCAGTTGCCTTGGTGCACCATGAATGAACCCCTTTATTTAATAATAATAATAATAATAATAATAATAACCCTACCCCTTTGAGATCAATTGAGGCAGCTTACACATTAATACATCAATAAAACAAACTGCATCCCTCCCCCTTAAAAAGATATTAAATTCATTACAATTTAAGTTTATGAATAAACTTCTTTATTTTATGAATGAATTGACATTTTATGCGCAGTTGCATAACAGTTACAGCATCCCAGAGTCCCTACTGCACATGTCTAGGGTTCGGATTAAGGCTGGAGCTAGGGTTTGGGAGCTCTAAAAAATTGCACAGTTGCACTGCAGCATTTAGACACAGCTGCGCAGTTACACCCTTTTTAAAAAGAAGCTGGGAAAAGCAGCTTCTTTTTAAAGCTGCTTTTTCCCCACTAAAATGCAAAAGAAGTGCGTTCATGCCAAACTTTCAGTGTGGGTCATCTAAAGGCTACACTTTCAGGCAGGCATGAACACACCCCTTTTTGCCAGTGTAGATCAGCCCATAGGGTCTTAAGGCAATTTAGTAATTACTGCCAAAGTGAACAACTCCCAGCAAGTTACAGCAAAACCAAGGCACTGATAGTTGGTAAATCTAGGGATGCTTACAGCTGGACTATGCATGGGAATACTTTAGAACAGTTCCTTTCCTTTAAATACTTGAGAGTTATATTCCAATAAACATGGATATGGTCATTCTAAACGTACAATAATATTTTTGCTATTTAAGATTCCCAATGGTTTGCTATGATTCTATTGCACCAAAGAGGGCAAGAATGAAGAATTAGCTTTATATCATGTTAGGATGCTATCTCAGTTGTTATATGGGTCCCCAGTCTGGGCTGTGGCCAAATTAGAACCAACAGAAAGAGCCCATAATAATTTTCTTGTATAGAGTTCTTTTTATCCCAGTTTCCACTAAAAAGTCAGCAATTCATGCTGAACTGGAATTAATGTTGGTAAAATTGAAGCTTTAAGCTTGCTCTGTTCTATCAGCAAAATGTGATATTCAAGCAGATATCAGGATGTGTATTGTCTGCAGTGAAGGAAATAGGCCCTGGAAACAAAAGATCCTTTTTATCATTACAAATATGGGGTTTTCAGTCCTTTATTGACTTTGAGCTATGACAGATCAAAGTTAACCTTGCTGCAACACCTTTAAGATATTGAAATGAAATCCAAAATATCTGCTATAGCAAGCTGCTTATCAAACAAACTATATTTTTTTTCTCCCATCTCCTATAATATTTCAAAATATCTGCTTGATCTTGTTGTTGTGTGTCTTCAAATCATTTCTAATTTATAGTGAACCTAAGATGAATGACTAAGGGATTCTCTTGGGATGATTTGTTCAGATTGTGTTTTACCCTTGTTTTCCTCTGAAGCTGAGAGTGATTTGCCCAAGGCTACCCAATAGGTTTCATTGGCTAAATGCAGATTGGTCATAGCCCAACACTTAAACCTTTGCACAATGCTGACTGTTCCTCCTTAAAATGTGATTGGCTTCTACATGAGCAAAGCTAAATGGCCTTCCTTTGGTAGATTTGACATGGCGTATTCAGGGTAACCTGAAGAAAACTAGAATCTGGTTGTTGTTGTTTTTTTTTACTCCTTAATTCTATTTGAAAATGGTCATTTTATTTTAGATTGCAATAATTATTCTGATATTAAGATAACGTATATCTTCTTGTTGGTGATTCAGATAGAGTGATCACCTTGAGAAAAGTTGCCCTTTTTACTATGTGATAGGTAACTTATAAAATGCTTGCATGAAAAGACAAAAGGTAATTTTGTAATGTATGTGTATAATGGCTACTTGCTAAATTACAGTAACATTTGACTGATTATAGATGGACTATGCTTTCGGATTTCAGTCATATACTAGTGATCTTGCCAGGTAATTTTGAACAGCAAAGATTTTCTACTTTGCAAATGCCATCCCTTGTTCCATGACACAATTGGCCCGTGTGTGCCACAGAGTTTCAAGAAGTGAATCCAGGTGAAATCTTTAGCACTGGGAATCAACATTTATGTCACCTGCCAGAAAAGATATAAAAATGGGAACTGACATACCCATTTGCACTGCTACTCATTCCTTTGCACAAAAACTCATTCCTTTGCACAAAAACTGAAATTTTGTATCAAGAAGATACAGTGTAAATTTCCATGTACAGATGTATGTGCAGAAGTATGTATAATTCACAGTGCACATCAGGAAATGATTAGATATACATCCAAGTGCAACAGCACCACATAGACCTCTACTTCCACATCCTTGAATATAGCTGCTATGCCTTAGATTGAAATAGATATTTTTAAACTACAATGGATGTTTTCAGTTACAGACCTGAATTTGGAGGGACATGGTTATCAGAATTAAGAGGATGGAACAGCCTAAAAATCCAATGAGAAGCAGTGCCCTTCGTCCCAAAGAATCCACAAGGCATATCTAAGGAATTCAAAGAAAAGAAAAAGAAAAGAATAAGAAACAAAACAGAGAGATAGAAGCCATCACAAGAGTTAGTGGACACACTCAGACCTTTGCTCAGATCACAGGGCATATCAGGCCATATTCCATTGCTTAGCATTAACATAATTCATTCTCTGATTAGGATATTCAATAGCAGAGGTACAATAAAGTGCACCCCTGGGACATTATATGCAGTCACAGGGCTGTTTCTGTGAGCCTGCCCTCCCCCAACTCCCCAAGCTGCCTTTTTCTATGGTAAAAAAGTGAAGCTTCTCTTCTAGAAGCCTCCAGGAGTTTTAAATAAGTTGCACAGCACACCTGCACCATTTAACATTGTTTAAAAATCCATTTTTCAAAACCTGGACTCCTGGTCATGTCCAGATTGATTAACTGATTGACTAGATTGATGCTTGTGTGTGTGTGTGTGTATATTTTTTTGGGGGGGGGGGTTGGTTGGTTGGTTTTTTTTTTTTTTTTTTTTTTTTTTTTTTGCAGTCCCATGGTCCTGGCCTGGAGATTTCCAGACACAGAAAATTCACTCCTGGATCTAACTAAATCACCTGCCTTCATTTAACAGGTAGAATTCAAAGACATAGTCATGTTAGTCTGAAAAAATCAATTGGCAAAGGGATTCTGTCACATCTTTGAGACTGAAAGGAAAATGTTGATAGCGTGAGCTTTCATAGACTTACATCTACTTCCTCAGATCCATGTGAGAAAGTAGGTTCAAGTCTATGAAAGGTCAGTATACCAGCTTCCTCCTTTCAGTTAGTCTCAAAGGTGCTACAAGATCCCATCTCATTTAAAATGGTTCTTGTAGATCAGAAATGGGAAGGAGAGAATGACTTGTCTATTGCCCTCAACTCCATGGAAGAAGAACGTGAGAAGAAAGAGTCTTACATTATATGTGGTTGTGTGACTTGAAGGCAAACAACCACATATAAGGCTCTTTCTAGACAATTGCATTCAGGATATATGTAGAAGGTGTATATGAAAAATATGTTTCATATGTGTATAAGGTGTCTATGAAATCTGAATGAATTTGATGTTTAGACTTGGGTCCCATATCCATGATATTTCATTAAGTATATGCAAAAATTCTAAAATATAAAACAGAAAAATGAAGAAAAATATTACAAAATCTGAATAAGGGATACACAACACGTAACACCCGTTATCAATAATTTAAAAAAAAATCCTGAAATAATTATTAAAATCGATAAAGACAGAGACATTTTATAGAAATGCAAATAGCACAGAAAAGATAGAAAAATGTGAATGTGCACAATTATTGCCTCTCGCCAGGGTTGGAAATGAAACAAAGGATACTTATATTATTTATAATAAAGATTTAAAGTGGTTTATTTCTTTGGCAACATTTCTGTGGTAGTAAGTTGAAAGCCATAAAACTGCTCTAAACTTGCATTTCAGTTGTCTAGAGACAGAATATTTCATGACCTTTCTTTCCTCTCCTTTGGGATAAAAGAAAAGCTTTGTGGAAAAGAAAATAGAGAAATCAAATACTTTAATACAGTGGTGTACCGAGCCGGGGTGATGTAATCTACCCAAAGTTGGTGGTGTAACCTACCCAAAGTTAGGCAATGAGAAAGTATATTTGTGGCTATGGTGACAGGAAGGAAACAGAGCAAAGACAAGTGTGGGGAGTTTGCTATTGGGGGCAGGAGGTGCAGCAGGTCAGTCAAAGGTGGGGTGGCCAAGCTGGGGTGGCCAGAGAGATGGCAGGAGATGATAATGCCACATTTGTGGCTGGTGAATACAGTGGCTCCATCCTCCTTTCCAACCTCTTGAATGCTCCATGAAAGGAGGTGGTGGGAGGCAGTAATTGCAATGCTTGGCCTTTCTTGGACCATTTACTCTTGGCTTTGTTTCCCAATATAGGGAACTCCTGGTTACTGTGTGGGAAGGAAATGAAGTTACGTGGGCTTGGCCAGGTGACTGTGCTTCCTTTTCTGAGGAAGAATAGCAATAGCGCTTACATTTCTATACCGCTTTTTAATGCTGAGCACTCTCTTAGTGGTTTGTAAGCCAATTGCCCCCATAAGTTGGGTACTCATTTTACTGACCTATGAAAGGATGGAGGGCTGAATGAACTTGCAGTCCTGCAGGATCAAAGTCACAATGTTTTGGCTCCAGTACCAGCATTTAACCATTAAGCCACCAGAGCTGAAAGAAAAATGGAGCTCCCAGAATTCCATAGCCTTGCGCCAGGGCAGTTAAATGGTGTCAAACAAGGTTATTTCTCCAGTGTGGATGCAGCCTCAAACTATTATGCCATACTGGCTCTCTTGGGGAAAGTAGCTCTCTTTAGGTCCAGGTGATGCCTTTTTCAAAAACAGTTTTTAAAACTTCAATTCATTTCTTGTTATTAAAAAAGGGTTCTCTTGATGCTAGATTTGTCAGGATGGGAGACATGTAATTCTGCCCACACACCCTAGAGGGCATTGGGATTATTGTGGGAAATAAAGAGAACATCCCATCTGCAAATCCCACAGAGATAGATGCAAGCCCTGGTTTTTGAAGAGCTGCTGGATAAGCGTGGCTGGGGTCCAGGCTGCAGAAAAGTTGCACTCGCCCAGCCTTGGCTACGTACAATAACACCTATTTTTGACTTTTCTATCTGTCCCAGTCTGAGTCTGTCCCAACGGCATTTGCAGGTGTGATGATCTCCTAATAAAGATTTTCCTAGCAAGTGCAGTGTGGGTTTGTGTGGCTGTTTAAAATCTCCTGGGGGACTAATACTACTCTCTACTCTCTATCCTCCCATAGTTCTCCACCCCTTATTTAGAGGATAAGAGAAGCAAGGTGAGAAAAACTTACCCCTAACAAAGTTGAGCAGGAGATGAAAGCTGTTGAGGCGATACTAATATAGTGAACATTACTAATTCCCACGTTTGTACTCTCATAGGTTCTCTCCGTATAAAAGTATGCCTGAAATTAGACCGAAATAAGTCAAAAATATTTTTCAAAATGGAAAAAGATACTAATAAGCCAGAGTTTTGAGAGATTGAAGCACCCCACATGGAAGTTTCTGCTTTGAATTCCCTTTACCTAGGGATGGCCCAGTAGCAAGAAGACAGGTTGCAGAGAGGGCTTGGGGAGGGGGTCTGTTTTAATGGCATAAAAAAGGCAGCAAAACCCACTAGAGTTCCTCACTTCTCTTCCTCTTCCATTTTCTTTAGCCTCTTTCTTCCTAGACATCCCATTCTGGGATCCATTTATGAAAAAGTTTGTGAGAGAGATACCATGTCTCTTTTACTCCCAGTGATTCCCAAAGAAACTTTACCAGGTCACCGGAACTGTTTCAAGTTCCTTGTGGGCGTAAGGTGGGATATACAGCTAAATAAATAAACAAAGGCTGAACTCCTGTAAAGCCAACGTCATTGTAACTCATTTTCTTTTCTTTATTGCAGGGGTTGCAATTCTGTTCTTATAGTGTAGTGAACACAATTGCTTCTTAAGTGGGACAAGCTCCTGAAAGAAGCTATTTCAATCTTGATGAAGAGCAGGGAAAGTAACAGAGACATGTCCAGCTATTTTCCTTTTGCTGGACATTCAGGAATTACATCACCTTCAGGGACCTCCAATGGGCTCCTGGATGTCCTTGAAGAAGCCTGTCAAAGTGCATCTCACTGAACGAAAATAGCAGGGCACAACTCTTCTGCTTCTCCATAGATCTACAAACATGAAAATGCCTGTCTTGGGGAAGAGGGCCACAACACTGAAAAGATGGGTTTGGAAAAGGGCTGCACTGGGCATTGTATTATGTCCATGTTCCAGCAATACAACTCCTGATGTTGTTGTTGTTGAATGTCCTTAAGTCTTTTCTGACTTCTGACGCTAAGGTGAACCTATCATGGGTTTTTCTTAGCAATGTTTGATCAGAGAAGGTTTGCCATTGCCTTCTACTGAGGCAGAGAAAATGTGGTTTCCCCAAGGTCACTTAGTGGGTTTCATGGCTGAGCAGGGTATCAAACCTGCTCAGACATGTCTCTAGGATGATAGTCCAATACGTAAACCACTATGCTGCAGTGGCTTAGATTCTGATCTTTGTTTTCTCAACAAAACTCAACAGGACATGGTCCTGAATGTTGTTTCATTCCTAAAGAAAAAGCAATGTTTTGGAGCACAGGAAATGGCATTATATCAGGGGCATCACTAAGAGGGTGCACAGGATGTGGACTGCACCAGGTGACACTTTGGGAGGGTGAGCATCCATCTGTCTCAAGACCATCCCAGGAGGAGGGAGGCTTGGGTTTCTGCCAGGTAACCTTGGGATGACAGCATGAGCTATCACACTGAGATGGTAACAATCGTAGTGCCACTGTATCATATCAAGATTTTATTTAGTTCAAGAGTACTGATTAGCAGCAAGTCTCCAGGGTTTCAGGGCTGTTTCTCAGCCCTGTCTGGAGATGTCAGAGACTATACCTGAAATATTTGCCTTACAAAGTGGGGTGCTCCATCATTACCAGTTGGCTAGAGAACTTCAAATAAGATAATGCATACAGTTTAGGAAGCCAAAGGGTCACAGATAATCTACCCTATGGCCTGATGCTTCATTCTAGATCAGGGGCAGGCTATCTCCAATTCTGCCATAGCCCTGATCACCCTCAACAACTGGAATTAGAACAGACTGGAAGGATGAAGGACGAATTAATATTTGAAGGCAATTGCAAACCCACCTTGATTCCTTCAGGGAAAAGTGGAATATAATAAATTATTATTATTATTAAATTAATCCTATTGATTCAATATTGGAACTATTTTATTTACTTGTTTACTCACTTATTTACTTCATTTATACAGTGAGCTCTTGGTATCTGCTGGTGTTTGGTTCCAGGACCACTAATGGATACCAAAATCTGTGAATACTCAAGTCCCATTAAATACAATGGCAGATGGTATCCTTTATATAAAATGATAAAAATCAAGCTTTGATTTTAGGAATTTATATACTTTTTAATATTTTCAAACTGTGGATGCTTGAATCCGTGAATTTAAAAAATCCATGGATACAGAGAGCTGACTGTATGTTACCTTTCTCCGAAGAAGGGAGCAGAGGTGGCTTCCAAAAATAGTAAATTAAAAACTTTTACACTAAACATGTAAAAAGCAATTAAAATCCCTGCATTAAACACCATTAAATTGTTTAAACACCATATGAAAGTTAAAAACAAATGAAACACACCAATAAAGTTCAAAAAATCTTCTTGGTTAACCATTAAATGCTTGATTTAAAAATATCTTTCCCTGCTGGTGGAAGGAAATAAGGGAGGGGGGTCAGCCTAGCCTTCAGGTGGAAGTTCTAGAGGTTAGGAGCAGCCATTGAGAAGGCTGTCTCTCATGTCCTCGCCAAATAAACCTGTGATGGTGGCAGGAAGATCTGAGCATTTTTGTAGCATTCTTACAGGAACTACCAATAGAATTAAGACCAATGGCACTTGTTGACTATAGGATGAGTATCTCTTCATTCTTTGTGTTTCATCTTCCTATGTCTGATAGTTTTGCCCTACTTACCGCATTCGTCCCAGAGAGCTGCTGACCACCCATCACAACCACTACTGTAAGGACATGCCACCGCAAGCTTGGGGTCCCTAACAATTTAATTGTATTCATCTGCTTTTCCGTCCTCTCAGCAATGTCCTCTTGACGAAGTTCCTCAATTTCATCATTCACATTATCCCTCTCCCTCAACCTCTTCAAGACTAAAGGGAGAAAATTCAGAAAGATTTTCAATTAGGATCCAGTGAGACATTCAGATACCACCCACAGTAATAACTCCAGGACAAAACGCTGGGACACAGCCCCCATCCCCCAAAGAGCAAAAGTACCCCAAATATGGTGGACACCTTAGGGAAAATGGCTTACCCCTAATATGGATCCCAAACAAGTAAACAAAGCACATGTGGACAACCTGTAGCCTGCAGGTTCCACATGGCTCCCTTGTCATTTGTGTGCCTCCCACCCCCAACTATCATTTAACAAATGGTTTTAAACTGACGGTCTGGAGTAACATTTCTCATTTAAAACAAGGCAAAATTCTCTGAAACATACACACACACTTTAAAAGAGGTTTATTTAAATCAGGAATGCTCTTCTGATATTTATTTTTATATTATTATTATTATTATTATTATTATTATTATTATGAATCATCATCCAAAGAAAAAGAGGAGAAAACCTGCATATATAAAAACTTTGGATATATGAATTATATGATATAAATGTTACCCATAGTGCTCTGTATAAAATCATGGCATAAATGATATACATTTATATGACCCCTAGATGAACCCTGGTTGCTGGTCAAGCCTGGAAATTGGCCAGGCCAGAAAGGACTGGTCAAACAGGAAAAAGAGGATTAGAGTATAGTGGACACATCCTCTCAGACAAATACTATCACCAGATAGTCAAAGGGAGTCGCTTCAGATTGCAATCTAGTCAATTTGGAGGTGTAATGTTTGTCCTCCTGGGGCATCTCCCTTACAATCCAGGGAGCTTTGAGACATCCTCTCCAGGTGATAATTACAAAGGATTAATCCCTTCGAGTCAATTAGACCCTATTGTACAAACAATCAGCCCACCATTAAACACCTTTGCCAGAGGGGATATTTTCCCCATAAAAACCCCTAGTTTTGGGCCCTCAGTGTGCCAGCACAGAGGTCTGCATACTCCACATCAGTCTGATCTCTGAACTGGTCACCAACAAGAGCTGCTCACTGAAATCACTGTCTCATTCAATTCCCAGAGGAGAATCTACACTTTGGTAAGCATCACCCTAGTCAAGCCTCAAACTATCCCCAATGCTAACTACTGACTTTCCTTAGCCTTGTATGTTTGTGTGTGTAAGTGCATTGTGTGATTGTTTTTCTCTTTAATAAATTGGACATTAATTAGACAAGCCTGTCTCTGCTCAATTTCTTGGAACCCCGGTCTTCTTGGTATACACAGCGGGAGGCGACCTCGCAGGGTTGTTGTAGCTGACCCATCTCGCAATTTGAGCTAATATTAAAATTCCCCAACTAGGCTCTTGGCTACAATAAACAATAAACATCTGTTCAGTTTCTTAGTTGTTTTCCCTTTCATGCCTTTACTCTATATAGACTTCCTTCCATCTCAGTGTTGGTTAATTCTAAACCTGAGTCATCCTTTTAGTATCCTACAATATCTGACATCATGTTTCCTGAGTTTGTTCCATTTGCTACCTGAATTTTAATAATGAGAAATCCACTTATACCCATAAGCAAAAGCAATCATCTCCCCCCCCTCTATTTATCCATTTATTACATTTGTATGCTGCCTTTCCCAGTGTAGGACCCAAGGGAGTTGGGGAGGGTACAGCAAAAGTCTTGAGGGAATATTGATCTTTTGTTCTCCAGTGGAGTGGGACGGAGAAGAGTCTAAAAATTACTGAGAGTCTAAAATTACTTAACTGCATGTAGAACCTACATACAGTCAGTGTACAAGGTTTTTGATACCATTTGACATGGATAGTCCTAAATAAATGTACATTTTGTATGCTTATGTGTAAATTTCTATGGATATTGCATGTGTCTTAATAGCCCTGTAATCATAACAACATAGGGTACCAACATTATGTTAATATTAGAATATTAGTTGTCCAGAGTTTTGGGATTTGGTTTCAGCTCTATCTTACCTCTCCATCTGATTCCAAACAAGCTGAACCAATGTCTGCTGTAAGTAATAAACTAGATGAAAGCAAACAAATTGAAACTTAATCCAGTTGAAAGGCAGATCAGGGGTCCCCTGTGCTAGATGGGGTCATATTCCCCCTGATGTCTCAGGCTCTAAGCCTGGGTGTTGTCATGGACTGAGTCCTGAGCCTGGATACCCAGATTTCAGCAGTGGCCAGGAGTGCATTTGCTCAGCTAAAACTAGTGCTCCAGCTGCACCTGTCTCTTGAGAAGTCAGATCCTGATTGTAGTAACACATGCCTTGATTGTGTCCAATTTGGCCTATTGTAAAACACTATACATGACGCTACCTTTGGACACTGTTCAGAAGCTTCAGTAGTTCAGAATGCTGATTGGGCCCAGTTACGGGGATCATGTAACTCCCTTATTCAAACAGTTTAACTGTTTGAAAGGAACTCTTCTAGAACATGGCCACATAGCCTGAAAGCCCTACAAAAAAACAACACTATAATTTAACTGACTACCAATTCATTTTCAGGTACAATTCAAAGTGCTGGTCACAATCTATAAAGCCCTAGATATCTTAGGTTCAGAGTATCTGAAAGACTGTATTGACCTATATGAACCCTACTGGAGTCTTTAGATCTACAGCTGAAGGCTTTCTTTCAATCCCACCACCATCACAGGTGAGGGCATGGAAGAGAGCCTTCCCAGTGGCTGCTTCCACACTGTGAAATTTCTTTCCACGGGAAACTAGACTACTCCCTTCCTGCTCTCCTTTTGCTGTAAATCAAAGGCCTTTTTTGTTTCTGTTTGCTAGATTTTGAAGTGTAGTTGCTTACAGGCAGGCATCATATGGATATGTGCTTTATTTTTAACTTTCATACATCTTTTAATGATTTTGTAGTTTTAATGTGATGGTTTCCTATTGTCTTTCCTATTGCTAGGTTTTAGATTATTCTTTTTGTGAGCCATCTTGGATCCCACTCTGGGGGGGGGGGGGGAGATGACACATTCATTCATGCATTCATTCATTCACAGTTTCAAAATGGTGAGATCTCAGGAAAAGGGCCAACAATGGGTGAGATCTTTTCATACTTATCAATTATTATCCAAGATAAGTGTGCTGCCCACACCTAGAGCTCTCAGTAAGTTCAAAAATTTCTACCTTCTATTGCCTTTTCTTCATCCCTCTTCTGAATCAGTAGATATCTTGGACTTTCAGGGAAGAAAGGCAACAGCACACTTTGGGACAATGGCATTATTCCAGAAAGGGCCATAATTATAGGCCATCCTAGGAAACAATGTGATGACAGAGCAATAATGAACTTGAGTGATTACAGCCAATTTGCTACAAGCCAACTGAATAGTTTTCTGCCTTACCTGTCGGTGTCCCTAGAAACTCTTGGAGAGCAAAGATCTGAGCCAATAGAACCCCAAGGGTTAGAAAGAGGTGGGGCATCATGACAATGCCACCCCTCAGGCTTCGGGGGGAGATCTCACCAAGGTACAGTGGAACTGCAATGGAGACTATACCTGGTTAGAAGATGAATGAAGTGAGAACACACAGTGTGCATTTAACATGAAAAGGAACATGTATCATTATCTTTATCATCATCATTATTATCCCACCATTTTCTAAAACTGAGACTCAGAGCAGCGTACAATATTTAAAACCAGAACAGTTAAAACATATAAAAGTAATAGTTAAAATAGAATGAAATTATCACAACCACAAATATTGGTTTAGGAGATTCTAATGCCAATTGTTCATTCTGGAGTTCTGCAAAATGCAACTCTGTCCTTTTCATTTACCATGTGAGAGGCTGTTCCTAACATTTTGCAGAGATGTGCTGTTTGACTGCATGAGTATGGAGAAATTTTCAGTCTTGTCATCTAAATCAAGTCAGTGCTGGCAAGAGTTTGGAATCTAAGCACTGTTATTCATTATATTACTGATACATTAAGAAAAATCAGACTGATATTAAGATAGTGCTGCCACTGCCCTGTTTATGTTATTCATACACACACACACACAATATATTGCTTCTAACACCTTGCAGAGTTTTTCACTCGGTGGTAGGCAACAGTCAGGGTGACCAGATGTCATAACCACAAAGAAGGACAAGGCACCACAAAATACAGGATATTCAAGAAAAATGAAAGACATTAGCAAATAAAAGCTTAAACACTAATATAAATATAAATTAATTACATATATATTATATACTGTATTTTATTATGTACTCAATCATTTTTTTCTGATGAACTTTTTTAAAAAAATGCCTTATTGGCTTACAATATACTTATAGAACTCTGAGTAAAACAAATGCTTAAAATTGTACTTCACATGGCTGAATCTATATTTAAATTATAACTTTTATTTGTAATTTTCCCTTTTGCTCTCATCCCTCCTGCTTCTTCCTTAACCCAAACAGCATACTTTTCCTTGGTGCCACTGATCTGCTTCCATAACCCAGATCCTCTTTTCATTTCCACACCTCCATCAGAAAACAAACACATGCACATAAACAAAACCACCACATGGTCAGCAACCACGTTCTCACCCGTTCCTCTTTCCCGATATGCCAGGATCATGCTGCTCATCAGTTTTTTCTGTAATCATTAGGGTGTATTAATGTAGGCTAAACATTTTTGTCATGTTTATTGCTTGAAAATACAATGGCTAATGGATCTCACCAGGGAATTAAATAAAATCAGCATGTTCTTTATAGATTATACCAAAGCCTTTTACTGCAAAGATTATAAAAGCTAAATAATGCCTTAAAGCATGGGAGTGCTAACACATTTGATAGGCCCTCATGAGGAATCTGTACTCAGGACAAGAGGCTACTGTCAGGACAGAACAAGGAGAAACAGAATGGTTCCCAACTGGCAAAGGGGTCAGAAAAGGCTGCATCTTATCACCCTTCCTGTTCAATTTATATGCAGAACTTATTGTAAGAAAAGCAAGCTTGGACAAACAAGAAGGAGTGAAAATAGGAGGAAAGAATATCAACAATCTAAGATATGCATGCAACACTATAATACTAGCAGAAAACCTTAAAAACCTGGAACAACTACTAAGAAAGACCAAGGAAGAAAGTGCAAAGGCAGGCTTACTGTTGAACATAAAAAACCAAAAATAATGATCCCAGAGAATTTACACAAATTCAACCTAGACTATGAGGAGATAGAAAAAGCAAAAGAATCCTCATACCTTGGATCAAACATTGATAGCAATGAGGATTGGAGCCAAGAAATTAGAAGAAGATTAAGAATGGGGAAAGCAGCTATGAAAGAAATAGAAATAGAAAAGATCTTAAAATTCAAGGATATAAAACTGAGCACAAAAGTTAAATTCATACAAGCCATTGTTTTCCCTATTACCATGTATGGATGTGAGAGCTGGACATTTAAGAAGGAGAGGAGGAAAATAATCTCATACGAAATGTGTTGCTGGAGAAGAGTGCTGAGGATTCTGTGGACAGCCGAAAAGACAAACAAATGCATCCTAGAGCAGATCAAGCCAGAAATCTCCCTGATAGCCAAGATTTTTTTTTTTTTTTTAAATAGGCTGGTGTACTTCAGACACATCATGAGAAGACATGACTAATTGGGGAAAAAACCCAATAATGCTAGGAAAGGTGGAGGGAAAGAGAAAGAGAGGAAGGTTGCATGTTAGATGGATGGACTCTATTAGGGAGGTCATGGGTATAGGTTTGGAAGAACTAAGCAGAACCGTGGAGAACAGGGAGTCTTCGTAATGTCTCATCCACAGGTGGTCATAGGTCGAGATCAACTCAAGGGCAGTTAACAACAACAAAAACAAGGGGCTTTGGCAATCCATGACCACACAATCTGTGTCTGCAGTGCCAGACACTGCCTTCCAGAAGGAAGAGTGGGAATGAGTGATCATAGCTGTCAACCAATTCCTGAATCCAGCGGCTGTGTGAGTGAATACACAGCAGGTGGCTTCAGGAAGGTGTTGTCTATGATTGCTGCTCTGCAGCCCTCCTGAAGTGGGGGTGTTGCTGTGTGCACATTCACAGAGCAACTCCACACAACTGCAGCTGCTAACCACCTCCAACAGCCAGCTGCTGTGTTAATGTGCATGCAGCAGACGGCTTTCGGAAGGTTTTGTCCACCACCATTGCTGTAAGGGGGAGAGTGGAAAGGACCAGAATCATGCTCACTCACATCATGTGACTGTCTGAGAAGCAGAACTGCAGCAAAAGGGACGTATCACATGAAGGCAGACATGGAATAGCAGTGAGATTGAGAATGTGTTGACTGGTTTTGACCATCGATGAAAAGGTGAACTACAGCAACGAATGGAATGCAAGCCAGCAGCAGGACAGACATGATGTTGTGTGGTAAGTACTAGACAAAGATACTTTATCCTGTTAAAATTCTGCTTTTATAGACAGTATTATAAAGTTCATAATTAATATAAGCTTTTTTGTGTTCTAGGATGAACCTAGCATAATGACATCTTTATTTCTTTGTTTAAGTACACACATAGGAGTTTATCACACGACGGGAATTGGAAGTATAACCCGATGGCAATCTGAATGCAATCATGTGGTTTCGCGTTATTGCGTGAAAGCCGATCACACGCATTTTCGGGCAATGGGAAGCCCTTCCGAATGCAATTGTGGGGTTTCATGTTATTGTGTGAAAAACTATCACATGCAATTTCGGGCACTGGGAGGCAATTTTGGGCAGTTCTGAACGTGATGTGGCATCAATACGCAATCACGTAAATTCTCTGAACTAGCGAATTCACTCAATTCTGAACTGGCCCCACTTTCATTTCTTTCTAAATTGAGAGAAATTCTTTCCATGTGATAGCATCCATAATTAGTGCTACTTTCTTCTCCTAGTGGTTTTTACTAAAATTTGGCATTGCCATCTCTTTGAGACTCATCAAAGCTATGGAAAACTGGTATGTTTTGCAGACGGTGCATTACATTTTTTACAATAATAACAACAACAATTATTATTATTATTATTATTATTATTAATTATTATTATTATACTGTTGGCTAAAGATTTGGTAGAATGTGTTTTATTTCCTTACCCTGAGTATCCATGGGGTGCCAAAATAATGTTACAAAATCAACTCCAGTTGAAACCCCACATTTAATCAGAGAGATCCACAGTAACTGAGTACAAGCACTGGAACCTAGCCATGAAGTCAAATGGTGCAATATGCTTGCACACAAAACATGGATGCATAACCAAAGTTTTGCCTGGAATTTTGTTGCAGCACTCTCCACCCCACAGAGAACCAAGCTACTCTTCAGTTTGAGAAGACAGATTGTCTTTTTCAATAGTGTGATCTGTCTACAAAATTTCAAAATAAAACTATGGACCTGGATCTCTTATCTATATGCCTGTATAGTTTCTTTGGACTGTAGGTCTCTGTCCTTAATTATACTACTTCAACCAAGCAATTGGTACAATTCTAGATAGCTTGCAAGGCTGGGTAATACTCTCTTAAAATAAGAATAAAAGTAAAATACCAACTTCATAAATTTCTCACCTGTGCATATCCCAGTAAACATGCGTGAAAACATGGTGAATTCATAAGCATTTACAACATTGGACAAATACATGATGAAAGCAGAGGCAAGTGAAAACATATTAGCAGCCAACAAGGTGTTTTTCCTAAAAAGACAAGGATGAGGTGAGGTGAAGGGATGCCAATTAATATAAAGTATTATTTAAAAGACCATGTTTGGAGGGAGAGCTAAAAAACAGCAACTGGATCTTTATATTTTTACGGATAATCTCTTTCCATTTTGGATGTTATGGGGAGGAAGAAGGAATGACACAAAGCACCAAAGTTCCCCTACAGCAGAATCTCTGATCAGGTGTATAATTTGGCTTCTGAAGCTCAAGGCATTATTCACACATCTCAAGGCATTATTCACACACATATGAGAACTAGATATGTGGTCTGGTGGCTTGTTTGGCAGCCTTGTTCATGTTTCTTTAAAACAGATTGTGGAGGGGCTGAGGTCATTCCCCCCCCCTCCGCCAACCAAAGTGGGTCACACTGGTTTATCCCATGTAACTAGAAGTGATGTCATGTTACTTCAGATTTAAATTTTGGATGATTTTCAGCCTTCCTTCTCTCCCCCCCCCCCCTTGTTTTTCTTTTTTGGAATTATTGAGTTACATTGGAGGCTTGTCAGGGCAATTCACCTACATTTGTCTCTTGCTGTGTATCACTGAATATAGTTGTGTTGTCTGTAAAACAGTGCTGGTCTTTGAGAGCAATAAACTTTCATGTTCATGGAAACAAAGCCATTGTGTTTTGCAGTAGACCCATTTTGGAAACTTTAGAGTTGGGGAAAAAAAATCATCTGAGAAAATGAACCTTTGGGGGTCTTGAGGTTGATTTGAGTGGTTTCAGGGGCTGTTCTTTGATATACACACCCATGCCTTAAAAGAAGAAGGCAGAACTGAACTTGGCATCTTATCAGAGCACAAGCATATGATTCGTTCAGGAGTTATGGCCTTCTCCTTGCTGTATATTAGAAAAGATAAAGATTCAAAATGAATTGAAACCTAATTAGTTCATGAGATGCAACATTTGAAAGCTCTTTCATTGACTAGTTGAAAATCATCATTTTCAAGAAACAGGATTCAAGAAGTTTTGTTGTTGTTGTGTGCCTCTAAGTTGTTTCCAACTTACGACACCCCTGAGGCAAACCTATTGGGGTTTTCTTGGCAAGTTTCTTCAGCGGAGGGTTAACATTGCCATTGTGTGATGTTGAGAGAGTGTAACTTGCCCAAAGTCATCCAGTGGGTTTCCTGGTCAAGCTGGGAATCAAACCCTGGTCTTCAGTGTGTGTGTGGTTTTCAAGTCTCTTTCACAACACACTAATGATCTTGATGGCTAGTAAAACCTAAAGAAGTCATGACATTTGTCATTTCCATCAATCCTTTCCCACTGGTTGCTGTTGCTACAGAAGAAGGTGAGGGGGATCATGGAATCATATCACTGCATTTTTATTAGATGTTTCTACAGAAAGATCAGATACTGTGGTTTAATAGTTGTTTAAATGTTGGACTAGGACTCTGAAAAACCAGGATTTGAATTGCATTTCATCCATACAAACCTATTGGGTGCTCTGTGCAAGTTAACTCTCTCACCTTAAGTGAAAGGTGGTGACAAGCTTCCATTGAATAAATCTAGCCAAGAAAATCCTGTGATAGGATACTGATAAGAAGGAGTCAGCCTTGAAGGCATATCCCAACTAATGATGAGTTTGAGGGCAGTAGAGAGCTGTCTGAGCTATTGAAGAAGATCTTACCCCCTCCTATTCCAGCTACAAAAGCAACTGGACTGGCTGTTGTACCCTGGTGATGGAGCACTGTCCTCCATATACCAGAGGGCCACAGGCTACCATATGGGGTTCAGGCCAGACCATATGTGTTCCACCTTCAGATACTCAGCTTACTCTGCCTCATGGTACAGCTAGTTCTGTCCACTTTACATAATATTATCTCCCTACCTGCCAATTTTATCCATTAAGCAGCCAGCCAGAGTTGCCCCAAATATGCCTCCAAATGGGAATAAAGCAATGGTGACCGCCATCAAGAACAACTGAGCATCTGGATCTGCCATATCGTCAAATAAGGTTATGTTATAAAAGTCATGCAAGAGCTAGGAGAAAAACACACAAGAACTATGTTACGAGATTTCTCCATGGCAGTAAACATTCTGATCATAGAGATGACATCATAAACATGTTTAAATATCTGAAGGGATGTCATGCATAAGATGGAGCAAACTTGTTTTCTGCTGCTCCAGAGACTAGAACATGGAGCAATAGATTCAAGCTACAGGAAAAGAGAGTCCATCTAAACATTAGCAAAAACCTCTATACTACAAGAACAGTTTGGCAGTGGAAAATATTTCCTTGGAGGGATCGTGGACTCTCCATCTTTGGTGGGCATTAATCAGAAGTTGAATAGGCATCTTTCAAGAGTGCTTTAGTTGTGTATTCCTGTAAAGCAGGAGTGGGACTAGATGGGCTTTGTGGTTCCTTCAAACTTTATAAATCTATGTCTGTTTTACCGCATGAGCCCTATTCTTGTAGAAATCACGTTAGTAAAAATACCACTTTCAAAGCAGCCATCACCTCACGTCTTCTCAGTTGCACACCTGGGGCTCCTGTCCCATTGTGCTTTCTTGTGAAATCTCCTTTGACACCATCTCCATGCATGCCTTTCTGTTATCTTCTTTTAATTTTTATTTTCACTTTTTAAAAAACTCAGTGCCAGAGCTCTGCTACTGTGAACCACTGTGAGTTAAGTCTTGGTTTTTTTAAAGAGAAAATAAATAAGAAAAAACCCAACAACAATCAGGGAATCCAGCTCTTTGGGAATAGCGAGAGGGGTGGGGATGGGGGAAGAAGGGATTCTGACATCATATGACTGCCCCAGAAGCAGCATTTCACACCTGGGGACTTGCACAATTGTGAGATTAATGACAGGTGTCCCCCTTCAATGAAAAGGGACAGAGCAAAATGCGATAATATCACCAAAGCAACTTTTTTTCTCAGTGTAACTGTCAATTAAAAGTTCCATGTAATAATTTCCTAAGATGTTAACAACACCACAGAATCAAAGTGTAGGAAGAGACCACAAGGGCCATCCAGTCCAATCCCCTGCCATGCAGGAATACAAGTCAAAATTCTCTTGATAGATGGCCATCCAGCCTCTGTTTTAAAACTTCCAAAGGAAACTCCACCACTCTCCGAGGCATCATGCTCAACTGTCAGAGTACTTCTGCATTTTTCTCAGTCCTCAGTTTGGCTTGGTGGTCTTGGTGGCCCCCCAGAATTGCATCCCCCTTTGCATTTCCCTTAATTTTTACACCGATGCTCTTTACCTGGTTTCTAGGATATAAGCCATTGATCTATTTTCAGATGTAAACATCTTTGAAATGTAATGCTACTCCTTTTCCTTTCCTGTTTGATCTATTTTTCTGAAATAGATTAAACCCCCCTATTACCATCTTACCACAGTAGGCGAGTAGGCTACCCAGATGTTGTAGCCATATTGCATAGACAGGAAACAGGAAACCACTGAAAGCCAAATAAGCGTTTTTGATAGATTCTATGGGAAAGAGGAACAGATTAGTGTACTTAGCGCAACAATTATATTTATTAACAGTTGATCGTTACCATTGACAGGAAGAAAATGACCTACATCCTGCAATTAACATGTGTAATTAACCGTCTAATTAAAAATAATAATTGTAAGCTTCTCTGATAGCTTTTAGGGCTGAAGGGTGGGGTATTATTATTATTATTATTATTATTGACTTTGCTGGCTGGAAAATTTTAGGGGAAAATGGTTCAAAAAAAGTAACATTCCCAAGTTCTGCTAATTATTAAATACATGTGCCTAGAGAACCTAGAGACAAATTTCTGGGATCTCTTCTACCTTATTTAGATTCTACTAATGTTTCAGAAAAGACTTTTTACTTCCTTTTTGATACTGACCACATGGTAACTCACAAGGTTGTCCTGACAGCAATGAAAATTTGGGCAATATATGTATAGCTATTGATTGCTGTGGGGTTGGCCTCATTTAATTATAGCATTATTGTTTATATTGTATGTGTTTCAACTGAATTGAATTTTAAATTCTTTTTAGGCAGGATTTTCATGCTATTTATTTTATGTAGTAGTTTTATAATGCTGCTTTTACATGTTGTATTGTACTTTAACACTTTGTATGCAAATGGCCTTTGGTCTAAGCATTGATAAATGACTGACTTACTGATGTGGCTAGAGACAGGCATTTTGTTATTGGATGTGCAATGTTACCATTCAATATAAGGGTTGTGTAAGACAATTAAAGTACTCCACATGCTGAGATTTTGGCTATGAAACCCTAACACAGCCTCTTGGCTACTATGGTATTGTTAATCAGACAACCATCCTAGAAATGGTAGTATGAAAAAATAATAAATATTATCATTTATTATATGATCTGAAGTACAAAGAAGAACATTAGTTAACAGCTAATCAATATTCAGTATAGGGTTAGATACCAATCCTATCTGCAACAGGGGTAACAAGAGAAAATTGGCTTAGTTTTTCAGTGTTTCTGAACTGAGTCATTCAGAAAAAGGAAAGAAAAAACCTTCGAACTTACTGCTTTCCTGTCTTCTGCACCTGAGATCACTGTTTTTGCTTGTACAGATTTTTGCATAATGGTCAGAGATGAGGCTCACCTGTGGGGAAATAATAAGACAATTTGATAGAAAAGTGTTGTCCCTTTCACCTCTGTTAAGAAGATAAAAATACTCATGCAGAAATTAGGCCAGAGTTGCTTTTCACCAACAGTGAGCCAGATGTTCTGAAGCTCAGAAAGAGAATATGAATGGAAGAGGCCTTTGCCACTTTTTGCCATTGTTCAATATGTACAATAAAATATTCTAAGGTAGAATTCTCCTAGATTGGAAGCTTCACCCATTGAGCTCATTTGTCTAAAGGGCATTGGTAGATCATAAGCTTGTCTATTCCTTAAGAAAGGAAAGCCTTTGCCACATTTATCAGTAGTGGAGTGATCATAGAAAGGAGCTGCCCTGGATCCCTTCTGCATTTCAATAAATTTAGAGATGGCAAGCATAGGAATACACTTATCCCCAAGAGTACGAACAGCCAAAAACTGAGGAGCTATTGAATATTTTTACGAGTTGCCATGCAACTCCAGTATCTATGTATGGTTGTGAAAGCTGGGTGATGTAGAATGCTGACAGGAAGAGAGTAAGCTCATTTGAAAAGTGGTTCTGGAGAAGAAAAAGTTCTACAAATACCATGGATTGCCAGAAAGAGAAATAGATGGGTACTAGACCAAATCAGGCCCGAACTCTTTTCTGGGAGGCAATCTCCTTAGAAGCTACATCAGAAATCTTCATACAAACCATACTGAGATGAAGAAAAACCTTAGTGTCACCACAAGTCAGAAATAAATTAAATACACACCACAACAAAGAGCAAATCAGACCTGAACTCTCTTTATGGAAGGCAGTCTCCTTAAAAGCTATATGAGAAATCTTCATACAAACCATACTAAGATGAAAATACTTTAGCCACACCATGAGACAACATTTCTCAGAAAAGACAGCAATGCTTAGTAAACTGGAAGGCAATAAGAAAGGAGGAAGCTGCATTACAAGAGTATAGATACCCATGACCCTGAGTTTTCAGGACCTGGGGAGGTCAACTGATGACAGGGTGTCTTGGAGGTCTGCAAGGGTCACAATAAATCAAAGTCGACTCCATGGAAATTAACAACAAATCCGCATCATCCTGTCCAAGGTAGGCTCCCTGCAGGTGCTTGGAAATGAATATAAAAAAGGCAGAAACATTTACAGCCACTTTCTGTTACTGCTGAGAGGGGAACAATCAGCCAAGCTCTATGTTCTTTTGAAATAAAGCACTCAGAACTCTATTGCCCTCCTGAGAACCAATCAGAGGAAAGTTGTTGGAAGGTTCTAGTGAAAGCTGTTGACAGTTGGGAGACATGGTGAGCTGGAGAGCAAGTGAAGATCATATTCTACAAGAATTTAATATGGAGTCACTACCTATGTTAACACAACTGGAACAGTACAGTAGCAGCACAACAGACTGATGAACAAAAGAGACTCCAGTACAAATCCCACTCTGGTATTCAGCAATGCCTTGAGCAATTCACTTGTTCATTCCACCTTATCTCATGATCTCCAATATAAGAGATGTTAATTCTGCCCCCCCCCTTCAAGAGTCATTGTTAAGATTGAGGTCGAATTCTCAGCACTCCAAAGAGGTACTTATTTTGGAGAAAACTTTTGTTAGACCTGACTACAGTAAACTCATAAACCAATGTGGTGTAGTAGTTTGAGTGCTCTCCTAGAACTAAAACAGGCTTTAATTTCTGCTTGGCCTTGGAAATCCACTGTGTGACTTTGGTTAAGTCACATTCT
This sequence comes from Urosaurus nigricauda, assembly GCA_034509955.1. Classification (NCBI taxonomy): domain Eukaryota; kingdom Metazoa; phylum Chordata; class Lepidosauria; order Squamata; family Phrynosomatidae; genus Urosaurus; species Urosaurus nigricauda. Next base: position 244,463,446 of record JAOEGL010000004.1, on the reverse strand, counting down.
CCCAGTTTCAGAGGAAGGCAATAGCAATTTCCCTCTGAACAACCAAGAAAACTGCTATGAAAACCTTAGCGTCATCACAAATCAGAAACAAGTTGAAGGCACAGAATAAGAAAGAGAAAACCCATTGAATTTATAGGATTTACCTACATATTGATTCACCATTCAACAATTGAGTCATTGACATAATTACATGCATGGAGGCAACAGGATGAGTGGGAAGGAGAAAGTGCTGACATGAAATGTTTATGGAAGGGGAGCTTCAAACGGGCCCAAGCCCTCATTCCTCATGCCATTCTGCATTGTGCTGAGATCACTTACAGCCCCTAAAACCATTCTATCTTCCCAGGGTTCCTTCTATTCCTTCCCTGTGTTTGAATACACAGCCAAGATCCAGTTAACTTCAACAATGAAAAAAAGGACTCTCCCAGGCTTCCATCAGCCCATAGGCAAAACCATGGAGAAATCCTACGACCCCTAGAGGTACAATTGGACCTTTTATTTTATTTTATTTTTTAAAAAAACAATACATATTGCCAGGGCACAGTGGTAGAACCATCGAATCATAGAATTTGAAGAGACCACAAGGGCTATCAAGTTCAACCCCCTGCCATGCAGGAACACACAATTGGTGCACTCCTGACCATCCAGCCTCTGTTTCAAAACCTCCAAAGAAGGAGGGTCCCCTATATCCTGAGGCAGTGTGTTCCACTGTCAAACAGCTCTTACCATCATGAAGGTCTTCCTAATGTTGAGGTGGAATCTCTTTTCCTTTAGCTTCCATCCATTGTCATATTCTCTGGAGCAGCAGAATCTTCAATATGACATCTCTTCAACTATGTAAAAATGTCTATCATGTCACCTCTCAGCCTTCTCTTTCACAGACTAAACATATCTCTAAGCCGTTCCTCATAAGGCATGGTTTCCAGACCTTTTACCGTTTTGGCCACTTTCCTCTAGATATACTCCAGCTTGTCAATATCCCTATTGAACTGCAGTGCCCAGAACTGGACACAATGTTCCAAGTGTGGTCTGACCAAAGCAGAATAGACTAGTACTATGACTATAACATCTTGCAGTTCCTTGTACTAGCAGGCAAAAGATGAAATAAGGAAGGATCTACATCTCTGTCTTAGACTTAAATTCATACCCAAAGTCAAACACCTTAGTACTGGAAAATTATCTTCATTATTGGGAGAGTTTACATTTTGAACTCCACACAGACCTGAAGTGTAATGAACGAACAGCCTTTTTTTTTTTTTTTTAGATTTGAGTATCAGAGTTTTGTTGTTAACTGCTCTTGAGTCGATCTCAACTCATGGCGAGCCTATGGATGAGATATCTCCAAGACCCTCTGTCCTCCACTGCTCTGCTTAATTCCTGCAACCCATATCTGTGACCTCCTTGACAGAGTCCATCCATCTGGCTTGTGACCTTTTTCTCTTCCTACTTCCCTCCATCTTTCCCAGCATTATTGTCTTTTTCCAATGAGTCCTTCCTTCTCGTGATGTGTATGAAGCATGACAGCCTCAGTTTGGTCATCTTGGCTTCCATGGAGGTTTCCAGCTTGATCTGCTCTCGGACCCATTTGTTTGTCATTTTGGCTGTCCATGGAATCCTCAGCAGTCTTCTCCAGCACCACATCTCAAATGAATGGATTTTCTTCCTATCATCTTTCTTAACTGTCCAGCTCTTACATCCAGACATGGTAACAGGGAATACTATGGCTTGTATGATTCTAACTTTTGTGCTCAGTTGTATATCTTTGCATTTTAGAATTGTTTCTAGTTCTTTCATAGTCACCCTCCCGATTCTTAATCTCCTTCTGCAGTCCCAATTTCTATCAATGTTTGATCCCAGGTATGGGAATTCTTTTACTATTTCTGTTTCTTCATTTTCTAAGTTGAACTTGTGTAGGTCCTCAATTATTTTTGTTTTCAACATTAAGCCTGCCTTTTCACTTTCTGCTTTGATCTTCCTTAGTAGGTGTTCCAGTCTATGAGGTTTTCTGCTAGTAGTATGATATCATCTGTGTATCTTAGATTGTTGATATTCCTTCCTCCTATATTCACTCCTCCTTCTTCTGTATCCAAGCCTGCTTTTCTTGTAACATGTTCTGCATAAAAGTTCAACAGATAGGGGGAAAGGATACAGCCTTTCATAGTACCTGAGTAAAATATCAGCCACTAGACTCTAAAATATCAGCTGTAAGAGTCTTGGCAAGTTCATCATGTTTTCAATACCTTTATGAATGAATGTGTAAGTAGCACCGGAACATCCTTATGCATAGCATGAAAGTGAATGAGTGAATTTTGTCAGCCATTCACAATGAAAGAATCAGAATGTGGAGCATGTTCCTGGCATCTTCCCCTTATTATTACAGTGAGTTACCGAAGAGATGCTGCAAATCATTTTTACAATTCACATAACCTGACAAAAGATTTATTGTGGGTTATTATAATGTTCTGAACATGCATAATTACTTTTTTCCCACCTTCTCTGGGTGGCAAACACAAATCAAAATTTTACATCTCTTACAGGGCATTTTTATTGGTCTGTATTGTGAAACCTAAAACCTCATTTGTTCCCCCCACAAATGAGTCAAACAAGAATCATAGAATCATAGAAATTTAGAGTTGGAAGAGACCACAAGGGCCACCCAGTCCAACCCCCTGCCGTGCAGGAACTCCCAATCAAAGCATACCCAACAGATGGCCATCCAGCCTCTGCTTAAAAACCTCCAAGGAAGGAGACTCCACCACCCTCCGAGGGAGTGTGTTCCACTGTCGAACAGCTCTTACTGTCAGGAAGTTCCTCCTAATGTTGAGGTGGAATCTTTTTTCCTGCAGTTTGCATCCATTGTTCCGAGCCCTGTTCTCTGGAGCAGCAGAAAACAAGTTTGCTACCTCCTCAATGTGACATCCCTTCAAGTATTTAAACAAGGCGATCATATCACCTCTTAACCTTCTCTTCTCCAGGCTAAACATCCCCAGCTCCCTAAGGCGTTCCTCATAGGGCATGGTTTCCAGACCCTTCACCATTTTAGTCGCCCTCCTTTGGACATGCTCCAGTTTCTCCACATCCTTTTTGAATTGTGGTGCCCAGAACTGGACACAGTATTCCAGGTGGGGCCTGACCAAAGCAGAATAGAGTGGCACTATTACTTCCCTTGATCTAGACACTATACTTCTATTGATGCAACCTAAAATTGCATTGGCCTTTTTAGCTGCTGCATCACACTGTTGACTCATGTTCAACTTGTGGTCTACTTGGACTCCTGGATCCCTTTCACATGTTGTCTCATTCAGCCAGGTGTCCCCCATCCTATATCTGTGCATTTCATTTTTCCGCCCTACGTGTAGGACCTTACATTTCTCTGTGTAAAATTTCATTTTGTTAGCTTTGGCCCAGCTTTCTAGTCTATTCAGGTCATTTTGAATTTTGATCCTGTCCTTTGGGGTGTTAGCTACTCCTCCCAATTTGGTGTCATCTGCAAATTTGATAACTAGGCTCTCGATACTGTCATCCAAGTCATTAATAAAGATGTTGAATAGCACTGGGCCCAGGACAGAACCCTGTGGCACCCCACTTGTCACTTCTTTCCAGGATGAAAAGGAACCATTGTTGAGCACCCTTTGGGTTCGGTCAGTCAACCAGTTACAAATCCATGTAACGGTTACCTTGTCTAGTCCACATTTTACAAGCTTGTTTGCAAGGATGTCATGGGGAACCTTGTCAAAGGCCTTACTGAAATCAAGGTATACTATATCCACAGCATTCCCTTCATCTACCAAGCTGGTAATTTTATCAAAAAAAGAGATCAGATTTGTCTGGCATGACTTGTTTCTCTGAAACCCATGTTGGCTTTTTGTGATTATGGAATTATCTTGCAGATATTCACAGACTCTCTGCTTAATGATCTTCTCCAGAATCTTTCCTGGTATTGATGTCAGACTAACTGGACGATAATTGTTGGGATGCTCTTTTTTCCCCTTTTTGAAGATTGGGACAACATTTGCCCTCCTCCAGTCTGCAGGGACTTCTCCTGTTCTCCAGGAGTTCTCAAAGATGATTGCCATTGGTTCCGATATTACATTTGCCAGTTCTTTTAATACCCTAGGATGTAGTTCATCTGGTCCTGGAGACTTATATTCATTTAGATTAACCAGGTATTCCTGTACTGTCTCTTTACTTATTCTGTGCTGAAATTCCCCTATTCTGTCCTCTGCCCCATCGTCCTTAGGTTGGGCACCCTTTGTCTTTCCTGAGAAGACTGAAGCAAAGAAGGTGTTGAGTAATTCTGCCTTTTCTCTGTCCCCTGTTAGCATTTTGCCATCTTCTCCACGCAGTGGCCCAACTGTTTCCTTCTTCTTCCTTTTGCTGCGGACATATCCAAAAAAGCCCTTTTTATTGTTCTTAACGTCTCTAGCAAGCCTGAGAAACAGAGTGGAGTTCCATTAGAACTCATGGAATTTTCTCAGGAATAAATCAGTTTCAAACAAGATGGTTGCTGAAGCAGAGGGCAAGGAAAAAATGTTTTGTTAATGTGAATGCACAACTTCAAGAAAAAATGTAATTACTACAAATAATACCTGCTCACCAAATGCCTACATTGGGGAAATGCAGCATAAGCCAAACCCTTGTCTTGAATGGCAATATAGCACAATGCATTCCATAAGAGAATATACATCCAAAGGTGGTATAGAATTCTGTGGTTTGTAGCTTGTTGTGGCAGCTGAATTTTCCTATGGAAAAGGGTAAATATCTCACAAAACTACAAATCCTAGTATGCAAATCTAATATGCAAAATCATGGAGGCTTCTTGAAAAATCAGTTCCCCTCTGCCTACAAGAGACCTGTGGCTTCACAGAAATGGAGACAGAATGGATTGCAAGAGAAGAGTCCTGATGATATGCAAATGTACTTTAACATTCCTGAACTCTGAAAAACTCCCAATTCCCACATGGCCAGAAGGAGGAGGAGCTATCCTGCAAAATTTACCCTTCTCATACCATCATAACTGAGGACAGCAACTACAAAATGCAGGCATCTTACTAACATCTTCAATTTTTCTCCTGCTTCGTTTGTAACATCCTCCCTGATAAGGAAGCCAGTGGAGCTTCGAAAGTTTGCAACAAATATATTGTGCAATTTGGTTGGTCAATAAAGGTATCACTGTATGGTGGATTTTTGTTTGTATTTGCTAAATGGCCAACACAGCTACCTCTGCATATATTCTATCATGGCAGTAGCTTAAAAGTTTCCTTTGAACATTAAGAAAACTGTTAGGCATCTGAAGAAAAGAGGTTGTCACAGCTACAAAAAAAGAAAGAAGAAAGAAAGAAAGAAAGAAAGAGAAAAAGAAAGAAAGAAAGAAAGAAGAAAAAGAAAATGCAGCAAGTATAAAAATTCTAGATGTTAATGCTTTTCTGTTTCTCACGCTTTGCAATGCTAGACATTTGTGAATTGAAGGAACATTTCATAGGGGGACATAATTCTTTTTGGAGGGTCAATATCCCCATTTTCCCCAGTACCCAGAACTTCACCCTTTCTCTAAATAGAATTCTTTAATTAAATTTTAGTCTTGAGAACACACACATAACATATATATTAGTGTGCCAGGAAACCATTATCACTATTCATACTTTGGCTAATGGATTGGAATTTATGAATATATCCCAGATTAGCTCTTTCTCTTTCCTGTCTCCTTTTGATTTTTTTTTTTAATTTGAGAATTGTTAGTTCCAAGTCAGTATAGACAGTACAGCGTGGGAGAGCTGAAGACATGCTGTGACCCAATGTGCCAAGTATGGTGAAATGTGAGAAAGTTCTTTTTCAAGTTGCCAGTAAGCCTACACGGCTCCTCAGGAATGTGATGACAAAGAGTAGGAAGAGCAGGCATCATGCTTCATAAACCTCTCCAGAGAAATCAAAGTTATCACTGATGAAGGAGAGACACCATCTCTGTCTTGACTTTGGGTATGAGGTCAGATATCTAACTGGTAGGAAAGAATGCTTCAGCATTTCACAAAAGAAAACTGAGACACAGGTTGCCAAGCCATATCAGTGTGGTCAAGTTTGCAAAAGTTAATAATGAGGAAGAGCACACAACCCAGGAGATGCTGCACCAGTTGGCTTTTGCCTGAGCCTACTGGGAAGGCTGAGATTCCATCCTCTCCTCTCCTCTCCTCCCTGTTGAGTTCACTGAATGTATTTTTGTTTTGCACTTTGAACTGAGTTTGCACTGATGGGAGTAAACTCAGAACAAAGTGGGAAAATGAGAGGAGAAGAAAGGAATTGGGACCTTTCAAAAGCAGCTGAAAAGAAGGGATAAGAGAAGATTAATTGGGACTGTCCCTGACAGATTGGGAGATTGTATTGGAATCCAGGGCTCCAGTCTCCACTAAGCCATGGGAATCCGTTCAGTGGCCTTTGGTAAGTCACGTTCTCCATGGATGGTCATGGCAATCTCCTCCAAATAAATCTTGCTGACAAAGCCCTATGATAGGGTTGCCATAAGTTGGAGTCAACCTGAAACCATACAACAACAATAATAATTGGTTTTCAACTGGTGGTTAAGGTCCAACCACACTATTAATGGCCTTACGTGTCTTATTGGACTTCAGTTCCCATCATCTCTGAAATTGTCCGTAGTGATTTGGTCTGATGGGAGCTAGAGTCTCAGACATGATGGGCTGGCTGCATGTTCTCTTTCCCTCCTCTACTGGTTTGCAGCCAGACCTATGATGTCTCTCAGCAACAGCATTGTCAAATCCCAAATCCAAATGAACATGAAGATCGGTCTGTAAAATAGATACTAGGGCTAAACTAGTCTCACATGTGGAAAGGATGAAGATTATTGGGCTAGTGAAAGGAAGACACTCTGCACAAGTTCAGAGACATTCTATACTTGCAGCAGAATGTATGTCTAGTGAGAAGGAACTCAATGAATTTCCAATGAAACCTTGTGCAATTGTCACCTGGTGGCTCTTTGCTAAGTGCACAACCATTGTTAACACTTCTCTTATTTAAAAGACAGTACACAAAGCAAGTCTTAGTCAGAATAATTTGTTGCACCTTACTTCATACAGCAGGGGGGAAAATCATAAAATCAAATGGCACCAACTTCTAATTGTTATAGTAATTGCTTTCTATAGCACTTGCCAGATTTCCCCCCTTTTCATAATAGTGCCATATATAATTACTACATAATCTTGAGGCATAAATAACACACCAATTAGTCTGGAATCTGTAATTATATTGTACTTACCAACCAGTTGTATGCTTATTTGAACTCTGTTGAATAAAATACCTTGTTAATAAAAATGTTGGCAGAGAATTATGTAGATTTTGTGTGCCAAATCCAGTCTCTGTGCTACGAAGATACAAGGTATAATATGGTGGTGTGTGTGTGTGTGTTCATTGTTTCAGGGGGTGGAGAGAAAATCACTGAATTCAACTTTTTTAAAAAAAAATGTTCTCCCTTTCTGTTTTATTCAAGAGATTAAACCAGTGGATGAAAGGCCCTTAAAATACTTACTACATACACAATCTCTTACAAATATTTATAAAGTAATTGTCCCCATACAACAATTATAAAGTAATTGCTCCTATATTTATTTTATTATCATAGTTTCCTGTAATGTCCTTTGAACACAGACTATCCACAGGAGCTCATGCAAGCCAGGCTCAAACAAGATCTGGGCAACCACTGTCCTTTAGTCTATCCATAGTGAAAGTTCCTCAACATTACCTAGAAGTAATTCCACCAAGCTGAGGAACCCTATAATATGAAGAGCCTGTGCCTGAGTTTTCTTGTTTTCCCTTACTCTCCTCATCAAGTTTTGCTTTTTTGGATTGTAATTGTTTGGGTAAGGACAAGGGTTTCTTTTGCTGCATTTTGCTATGTAATCTTGTCTGTGACTACATCTGCACTGCAGAAATAATGCCATTTGACACTTTTGTTATGATTCAGTGCTATGAAATCCTGGGGTTTGTAGTTTGCTGAGGTACCAGAGCTCTCTGAGAGGGAAGGCTAAATAGCTTGAAAACTACAAATCCCAGAAATCCATAGCATTGAGCCAAGCATTTAAAATGGTGCCAAACTGTATTATGTCTGCAGTAGAGATGCACCCTTTGAGATTTCCAGATACAGAGCAGGATGTAAATGCTATAAATCATGTAAGGAAGGATCTTTTAAACCACTTGATTCTTCTACAGCTTGGACTGAATTCTGGGAAAGAGAGAGAGATTGGGATGGAGAGGCACCAAATATATGGTTTCTGTGTGAAATGTCTTTGCTTCAGATTTTATTTTAGGATTTCCTTCCTAGTCTTTCAGGGTGACAACGTAAGAACCAGAAGGAAATTGGGAGATTTCAAGCTGATTTTTTTTAATCCTCAAAAGCCTCTCACCATTCTCCCTGGCTTGCTTGTCAAGAATAAACTCAAAGTCTATATATATATGTGTGTGTGTGTGTGTGTGTGTACCTTGACCTCTCCTGATCTGAACATAGCCAAGTAAAAATGGGGACAGCAATGGATCACTAATCCGAAGTCTTTTCAATGGATTGTGGAAGGGCGAAATATTTTGCCAGGGCAAGATTCACAATTTTCACCCATAGGATATTTTCATAGGCCATTTCTAAACTGTGGAATGACCTGCCAGGGGAGGGGTTTCAACAGCTAAATGTTTTCCTGAATTTAAAACAGTATAAAAGATGTGTCTTTTCCAACAGGTCTACCCAGTTGATTTTAAATTTTAAATAGGCATATTTTAAATTTTATGTTTGGATAATTTTAATCAGTCCCATGTTTATGTGTTTTTACCTATGTGTTTCAATGATTTTATATTTTTAAATCTCTGTTGGACCAAACCCCAGCCGATACCAAGGACCCACTGTGCAACTGTGATTGATGCTTAATGTCACTTGTGAGGCATCACCAGGATCTTGCCTCCTGTGATATCCAAAGGGGTTGTCCTTATATTCAAAGTTTAGGCCCTGAAATTTCAAGGCCTGGGAAACTGCTGACCTAGCAACCCTCATCACACCTTTTGGTGGCTACAAACAAGTCATTCCAACTGCCAACGCTGTGGGCTCTGAGGGAGAGAAGAGCCATTGTCTCCAGTCCCAGCAGCTGGTGAGGCACCCTCCCTCCATTCCAACTGCCACCACTGTGGGCTCTGAGGGAGAGAAGAGCATGAAAGCAAGAAGAGCCCTCCCTCCATCCACCATCTTGAGGGAGAGAAAGGCAAGCCAGCTCCAACAGGCCTTGCCTAAAAAGAAGAAGAAGAGCCCTCCCTCCAATCCATCTGCCATGGTCCAGGCCTCTGAGGGAGAGAAGATCTGCTGGACTTTCCCTCTTCCCCACCACCTTTCCCTTTTCCTTTTGTTTCGTGTCTATTTTAGATTGTAAGTCTGAGGGCAGGGAAATGTCTTAATTAACGAATTGTAAGCCGCTTTGATAGCCTTGGCTGAAGAGTGGGGTATAAATAAAAATTATTATTATTATTATTATTATTATTATTATTATTATTATTGAATCATAAAGTTGGAAGGGACCACAATGGCCATCCAGTCCAAACCCCTGGCATGCAAGAAGACACAATCAAAGCACTTCCAACAGATGGCCATCCAGTTTTTGTTTAAAATCCTCCAAAGAAGGAGACTCCACCTCACTCCAAGGAAGTATATTCCACTATCAAATAGCTCTTGCCATCACAACATTCTTCCTAATGTTTAGGAGGAATTTCTTGGAAGTTTTTAAGCAGAGGCTAGATGGCCATTTGTCAAGGGGGGTGCGATTTGACTGTGTAGTCCTACATGGCAGGGGTTTGGAATGAATGGCTCTTTTCCAATTCTATGATTCTTTTCCTATAGTTTGAATCCATTGTTCCATATGAATAGTAGTCACACAGAGCTCACTGATGTCCCTCTGGTGTAGATGGTGAAGCTTGGCTTCTTGGTCATGTAAGAAATAAAGTGCCGCTTAACCTGTCATGCCATGGAAAAGTATTTCAAAAGTGCTAGATTTTGCCATTGAAACTTGAATGGCCCACAACCATTTTTCCTCATTGGTTTTACAAAACCTTCTTACAGAGTCCTTTATTAAAGCAAGCTGATCTCTTGCCAATTCCCCCAGTTTTCTCAAAGCAACAGTTGGCATCAAGGTGAGAAGAGGGAATGAGAGTCATGCATCATTGCACTGTACAGGGAGAATGTGCTTTTTGAAGGCAAATTGTTATGGGAAAATATGAATTAAAAGTGAGCAATTTTGGGGGGGGGGGGAGGAAGAGAAGAAAATGGGAGGTGCACATTGAAATTGCAGCGTTGTGGAATGGATGCAATTACATTCACAGTTATGACACCTGTTTTTAGCATAAAGGCAAACTGTGAAAGTGGGAACTGGAAAACAGTGCAAGGAGTGAGAAGTAAGTGGACAAAACATGCAAAGAGAACTACAAATAACAGATGTTTTCATAGCAACATTTACTCATTTGTTTAGTTATTTATTAATTACACCTTCCTCCAAAGAACTCAGAGCAATTGACACATATCTTTTAATTAATCCCCCATCCATGCAGTTTACAAGGTTACAGCTGTACAATTTCAGCTATAGAATTTCAGTATGATTCTTCCAACTATTCCAGTGATTCACAAAAATTGGTTTCATACTTCCAAACAGACACCATTGAAGGTGTTCTTCCATCTTGTTGCTCTGACTGATCTGGTGGATCTACATGCAAGCCTATGTCTTACAGAGACCAAAATGTGAACGTTTTGTGAATGAGAACCATCTGAATTTTTTGATGCAGTTTGCTTGCTGAAGTTATCGGATGAATGATCTAGGCTGGTTGGTGACTATTATCAACTGGTATGTGGGTGGGAACATCTGTCACCTTTGGCTTCTTGCTTTTTTTTTTTTTTTTTTTAAAAAAACATACTCATTTTTTTTCCATCTAGAATAAGAAGAAATGTGAAATCTGGATAAAGTTTTCAAACACAAATCAAAAGAAAGAATAAATTTTCTTCAAAAATTCAGGAGAGAAAAAAATGATGATTATCTTAATGCACACTAATGTGGTTGAATAGTCAGGGATTCAACCTGATATTTTAAAGAGGCTTTTCTAAGGGCTGTTACAGACGGGCACTTTGTAGTGCCCTGGGGCCAAAATTAGGGCTCGATAGGGCTGGGCATCCAGACATGCCCGGCCCTACAATCGCCACAGGTGCACACATCCATCCACACAGCGGGTGGCGCAGGTGTGACACAGCATACAGAGGCCTCTCAACAGAAGCGGTGTCATAGGGCTGTGTTGCAGCCCTTATGACGGAGCAAAAAAAATGAGCTGCCTAGAGCTGCCTGTCTGTACTGCCTCTATGAGATTTTTCCAAACCAATCCTGGAGACTCCTGCAATGGATGATGTAGCATATATGGTGAATGTGGTGGTCAGAAGTGCCTGTTATCAATTCGGTTGATCCGCCAGCTGCGCCCTTTCCTGGAAATGAAGGATCTAGAGGCTGTGGTACATGCGCTGGTCACCTCACGTCTGGATTACTGTAACGCACTCTACATGGGGCTACCTTTGTGCCTAACTCGGAAACTTCAACTGGTTCAAAACATGGCAGCCAGGTTAGTCACTGGAACAGTGAGGAGAGAGCATGTAACCCTAATGCTTAAATCTCTCCACTGGCTGCCAATCAGTTTCCAGGCACAGTACAAGGTGCTGACTTTGACTTTTAAAGCCCTATATGGCTCTGGTCCAACTTATCTTAGAGACCGCCTCCTCCCATATGAGCCCCCACGTACACTTCGGTCCTCTGGGAGGAATCTGCTTCAACCTATAAAAACTAAGTTGCCCCAGACCTCCCAGAGGGCCTTTTCTGCTATTGCTCCCAGGCTGTGGAACGACCTGCCGGATGAAATGCGTCTTATTACAACCTTGGAAGGCTTTTAAAAAAACGACCAAGACGCATCTCTTCTGGCAGGCCTTCCCGGACAGTAACTAATTTCCCACCGTCCGATGACCCCCCCCCCCCTTCCCCTCCGGCCGCCTAAATGGGACTTGAAGGATTATGCATTTTTAATCTTGATTGTTTTAATTATGATTAATTTTTAATTAAATGTTAATTATGATTGTTTTAAGTGGAGGGAGGTGGGAATGTTGGAGGATTTTAACTGCATATGTTTTTAACATGTTGTACCCCGCCCCGATTGCTCATTCAGAGGGGTGAGTAAGAACTAAATATTATTATTATTACAATTTTGAAAGACCAAAAAGAAAAGAAAAAGAAAATAAATTGGAAATTAAAAGAGATCAGCATTCTCTAGGAACTAGTGGTTACAAATGGGCAGGAATTCTAGCATATTTTCCCCCTCCTGGTGATCTGTAATGATTATCTGAAATCTTGAGCTACTCATGTAATAAAAGTATGTATTTAATCATATTTTAAAGAAAACAATAAACACAAGTCAGGAGCATTATTGAACAAGATACAAGAGGTGTATGTTTCCTGTGGAGATCTTCCCCAACTAACTGATTTTTGACTTTGTTTCCTGTTCTGACATGTCACTGCATTAATCAGGCATTTTCTTTTCTTCTGAACCAAACTTGAGAACACATTTTTGCTTATGTTAACCCCACAGATGTCCCATGTATTGCAATTGCTACATGATATTTCCTTATGGACAGTGGCATGGGTTCCAATGCAGAGAAAGGCTTTGGGAAAATAGATTTGAATGCATTATGGGCATTTTTGACAACTGAAGACAGTTATTCAGGTTAATTGATTTCTTTTTATTTTCAAATGAACAGCAACTCTCAAGAGAATAACTAAAATGGGAAAGTAGAAGAATGTAGGTTGTTGAGCACTTGTTGTGTAGAAACTACTAAACCTTAGGAGCTTTGGTGCTCCTGGAAGCATATAATACAGCACTAATAAAGTGCAGGAAGAATTGTCATTTTTGCATGAGTATTTTAGAACAATGACAAGGCAATTTAATTGAAACATCAATTATCTTTCTTAAGTGTTTTTATGCGGTAGACCTTTGCTGATGCTGTGTTGGCAGTAGAACCTGAAGCATTAACACTTTTGAAGCCAAGTTTGAACTGAGTACAGTTGGCCCTCCATGTCCACCTCAATGATTAAAAGTCCTGATCTCAGCTACTTTGCATTGTCTTTTGTCAAGGAAAATGTCTTAATGGCTGAAGGCACCACTGAACCTGATGTCCAACAACAGGAACCCAAAGAGGGGGTAGGAAACAGTTCAAAGGAAGAAAGGCATCCAGGGCACAAGGTAAGGCACAAGGTGGGAGACTTGCTGACAGGAAGATGGACTTATTACCTCTTCGTGATCTGGAGTCAAACCTGGCTTCTGACATGGAATGTCATATATGAGATTGAATAATCAGGAATCTGTGCCCATTCTATTTTTTTATTTTATTTTATTTTATTTTATTTTAGAAAATCATATCCCCCAGCTCACATGGGCACATTCATAGCTAAAACCAAGAATGCAGTCTATTTGCTTTTAAAATAACATTTGCACCATGGTTATATTCTGTATGAAACAGGGATTTTTAAATTATTATCATTGTAGCAATCCCTCCTTGGACTGAATCCAGTTCAGATCAGATTATTTCTTTATTGCATCAGCTGTCAAAAGTGATCCAAGATTTATTCCTTTATCTTTCTCTCCAACAAACTCCAGAAGGATGATAAGACAAGCCCACTCTTCAGTTGTCTCCCACTCTCTCTCCACCATAGTAGCAGCCCCATGAGGTTTGGTAACTGCCTGGAAAAGTGATTTTGCATGGGGAGCAAGAGCCTAAAGAACTGCATCTTGTATCCCAATCATGAAGAAATGGACACATATGATAACCAAGTATTCAAAGTGCCAAACACAGTGTGTCTGTATATTTTACATTTTATTAGTCAAAATTGCTTTCAAAATTGTGATTCTAAGCTTTTCTGTATGGCATTTGTAAATAAATTAATAGAATTATAGTGACAAGGGCCAAGAAAACTGGAGCCAAAAATGGAAAAGGCTATAAACAGTGGCATCCCTGCCCAGGGTGTCATCTGGTGCAGGAGTTGGGGCTTCTTGGGAACTGGGCTTCTGGGGGCAGGGCCAAAAGGGCACTCTCCTCACCTTGCTGCTGCAGCACTTATAATAGTCCCATGGCAGTAAGGTGGGGGCCATGCTGAGCCCTCTCAGCAGCCTTCTTGCCTTCTGAGTTCCATGTGTCCATGGTCATGCAGGACCCAAAAGGCACCCCCCCCGCCAGCCTTCCAAGTCATGCACCTTGCCCCCCCCCGGGGTGTACTACCCCACTGGGTGACAGCCTCCTCTGGAGTGTCACATGGTGAAGTCTGCACCAGTACACCCCCCCCCTTTGTGACACCAGTAGATATGAAACAAAAGTCTATTCATCAGTACACTTAAAGAAAGCAGAAGTACAACAGTCTTCTGCTCCAGACTAGAACATGAACCAATGGATACTAAATACAAGAACAGAGATTCCATCTAAACTTTAGGAAGAACTGTAAGGGCTATTCGATAGTGGAATGTACCACCTCAAGGTGTGGTGTACTCTCTTTTCTTGGAGGTCTTTAAAAGAGATTGGATGAGCATCTTTCAAAAGTGCTTTAGTTGTGGAGTTTGCTCCATGTCCTAATCTCTGGAGCAGCAGAAAACAAGCTTGTTCGATCCTCAATATGACATCCCTTCAAATATTTAAACAAGGCTATCATATCACCTCTTAACCTACGCTTCTCCAGACTAAATATACCCAACTCCCTAAGTCACTCTTCATAGGGCATGGTTTCCAGATCTTCCACCATTTTGGTTGCCCTCCTCTGGAGATGCTCCAGCTTGTCAATGCCCTTTTTGAATTGTGGTGCCCAGAACTGGACACAGTATTCCATGTGAAGCCTCACAAAAGTAGAATAGAGTACTGTAGCAGTATTCCTTCCCTTGATCTAGACACTATACGTCTATTGATGCAGTCTAGAATTGCATTGGCCTTTTTAGCTCCCACATTACACTACTTTTATGACCCTCTCCCACACTTTTACAACTGGAAGAGAATGAAAGTGTTTCAATGTCATGCAGAGACAGAAAGTAAAACACACTTCTCTCCTCTTGCCTGCTAGATTTGCTTGTAATGTGATAAGGCTCTGAGAGAAAGCCTTCCCTTGTAGATCTTGGAACTCTGGCAGGTTCATATGGGGTTTGGGGGACTTTCACAGTTCCTATGTGGCACCTAAACCAGGGATATATAGAGATGTGGCTATATAGGGATCGCCAAATGTAGCAGTTACATATATGTAACTGTATGTTACATATTTGTTACTGTACAATAAGACACGAGCTATTTTAAACAGCAGAATGAAACACAAAACTGTGCCTACTATTTGGGTTTGCTTGCTTGTTGTTGCTGTTTTTAATCTTCTTCACTATAGAGCTTGAATCAGCCATCATGGCTTACTGCATCCCTTTTCTCCTGTTTCAAACATTCTTATTGCAAAATAAATAAATAAAGTCCATCTGCTCCAACTATATCCTTGCCTGTCATCTGCCCAGAGCAATCTGAAACTGCCAAAGAATCAAGGGGTGTGATGTGTGTGTGTGTGTGAGTGTGTGTGTGTGTGTGTAGGGGAAACTGCTTATGATACAAATGTGAACAGAAATGTCTCAACAGAGTTTTGTGGCATGTGGCATGTCTTAACCTATTTCGTAAAAAGAGTTTGCAGGAAGACAATGTGCTAAGACTCATGCAATACAAGAATGTGTCGAAGGAATGCATTCTCCACAATTGCAACTTTTCTCATAATTTTTTAAGCATCTTATTTATGAATCCAAATCTTACAACAAACAAGAGGGAAGGGTAAAGAAAAAAGTTACCGAGAAAACCTGCTAAGGTTCTTGATGGAAGCTTTTTTTCCGAATGCTCTTTTTGAATATGGAAAACAGGACAGATGGACAAGAATTTCAGTTTAAGCAGACTTTTTTTTTTTTTTGGTCCCTCCCAAAACTGTTGTGAGGAGAAATACAGCTTGCCTCAAGAACTACAAAGTTGTAAGGTTTGTTTCACGATCCGAGATAAACAAGTCCGGTTACAGAAAGCACAGCAAAAAAGTCTCCTTGAATGATGTTTCCAAGGTGTGGTTCTTAATGCGTTGTTGTTGCTGTTGTTGTTGTTATCACGTATTTTTTCATTTAGGATTTTCATTGTAGGAGCTTTTTTTTTTCTTTTTTTTCTTTTTTTCTTTTTTTTTGGAAATTGGTTCTGCCGTACCATTTGCAGTTTTGAACCATATGATCCATGGTAAATCCAGCAATGGAAAATTTCTGTTGTGCCCCCCTTCACTTGATGCCTGAGCACATGTTTATTTTGCTTAATGTTTAATCCAGTCCTGATGATGGGCACAGTAGTCCAAAACATGAATAGAATACCAAACTGGTTACGGCTTGTTTAGGCTGCCACTTTGATTCAAACCTGTGCTTAGATTTCCAGTGTGTGCTCTGGGAACCTGACATTCATTCACCTCTTTTTGCACATTTCACGTGATGTGTATCAAAGCATGACCTGTCCGGAAAATAACAATTTTCTTTCCGCTGACACATTGTCATTTTCTACAAGCAGAGGCCTATAACAGGTTCCAAGGAGGAAAAGGTCATTTTCTTGTTTTCTCTTTGGCTTGTTACTCTGTTTTTACCAGGAAGTGTTGAGGCTATAGCAGAAATGTTCAGAGCAAAATAGATAAATCTCTCCTTCCTGCCTAAAGCGCACTGGAGGAATTATTTCTTCATTTAGCAGGATATCTGCTCTTAAGCTTCCTTGGTTGCTGTGAACAACTTGTATCAGCTGGGCCTGGAAAATGCTGCAGGAATTATCTCCTCTCTCCTTCTCCAGCTCACCTGCACTAATCCAATCCTATCTTTAGCTAAAAGTGCTCTGCGAAATGTGGGAAGGGACTCTTAATTTCTTTAGACTCGAGCTGCTGAAGAGATACAGAAATACTTTGCTGATTGGTCTGGATCCATTGCATCTGCCTGGCTATCAAGGCAAAATCTCAGTAGTCTTCTCTCTAGAGTTCCCACCACAAATATATTTAATGTTTCCTTTGCTACCTATTGTCTTGTATGTTCTGTGCTTTGGACAGAGGTGGGCAAGTGAAGAAAATCCAAACAGCAATTTTGAGCCTTTGTAGGGTTGCCAGGCTGAATAAAGGATAGTGCTTCTGTTGTTTTTATATTCAGCTGATCCTTGATCAAGAAGGCTTACCGTAAAGGACTGTCTGAAGGAATTACAGCACCTTTCCTTCACCACCCCTCCAACCCGTGTTTTAGCTCATCCAGCACCCCCCATGACTTTTTACTAGTCACTGGGAAGCATGAGGGCAGCTGTGGTGGCAAAGCATCCTGGTCCAGTGTTACAGTTGTATGCATGGTAACTGGCTTCATCCAGAACTTCCTACAGGTCTTCAGGAGGTGCTAGAAGATGGTGTCATCTTTGTGCATCCAGCTAGAAGAAGTGAGGAGATGAATCTCTGTCACTATCATCTTTTCCACTGGCTAAAAAACAGTCATAGTGGGGAGAGGTGGTTCAACTAAAGTATGGGGTTTGGAAGTCTGAAGAAGAATAGGTGCTGTGCTGTAGTTCCTTCTGGTGGTAAGCCTTCTTGTTGAGGCTTGGCTAAATATTAATTAATATCTTGTGAAGGCACACATGTGGTGTGGTGGTGTAACAATGTCACTAGTCCAGGAGACTGGTATTTGAATCTCCACTAGATCATGGAAACCCTTTGGGTGACCTTGGGCAACTCACAATCCCTCAACCTCAGAGAAAAATAATAACAAACCTTCTTGGAAGGACTCTTGCCAAGAAAACCTTAGGATGGGGTCACCATAAAATAGAGTCATCTTCGAGGCACTTAACAATAACAAAAGAACCCTGTCCCATATTTGACTTGGGAACTCTAGCTCTTGGGATTCACTGAGACATCAAGGACTGCACAAAATAATAAATAAATGTGTGTGTTGGGGGGGGGAGAAATGGTGGGGAAAAAGAGTATTCATTATCATTAAACATGGAGGAAAACAATCTATTTCAAAAGTGAATTGTCTCTCAACTATTTGTTGGCTGTCTGCTTCACCAAGAATTATTGGGCTGATCTAGATTGGCAAAAAGGGGTGTGTTCATGCCTGCATGAAAATGTAGCTTTTAGATGAGGCACACTGAAAGTTTGGTATGAAAATGCTTTTTTGGCGTTTTAGGGGAGAAGAAGCGCCTTTAAAATTTTTGATTGGGAGTTCCTGCATGGCAGGGGGGTTGGACTGGATGGCCCTTGTGGTCTCTTCCAACTCTAAATTTCTATGAGTCTATGATTCTATGATTCTAAAAAGGTTCTGCTTTTCACCACTTCTTTTTTAAAAGGGTGTAACTGCGCAGTTGCATCTAACAGCTGCTGCACCGGTGCACATTTAAAGGGCTGCTGTATCTTTAAAGGGCCCATGTAAAAACTGCGATACAGGTGTGGATCAAAATGGGTTGTGTCTGGGGAGCATGTGTGGTGTGCACTTTAGTTTTAATTAAAGCGCCTAATGCTCTGCAGGTGTAAAAACTGAGGTACAACTGTGCACTTTTTAAAAGCTCCCAAACCCTAGCTGCAGCCTTATTCTGAACCCTAGACATGTGCAGTAGGGAGTCAGGGAAGCTGACATTCTTCCCGCCAGATGTTTTGCTTTTGTAAAGTGATAAGGGGGAACTTTCACTTTTCAGATGAACTCACACACACATTCCAGCGCCATTTCCCTTTTTGCCTTTCCAGCCCCGCAGCTCCTTAGCAGACATCTGTTGTGGCTTTGCTTTGGCGCTTGTCACAATGGCACAGCCTTCTACAAGCACCTTGAAAAGAGGGAAAGGGACTTCTTGGTCCCATGCAGAGACAGCAAACCTCATATCTATATGGTCATAGCCACAGATTTTGAAAAAATTGGAGTACACCTACCTGAATGTAGACACCTATCAGGAGGTGGCCAAAGGCATGGAGGGCAAGGGCCACCAGTGCTCTTGGAAAGAGTGTCACCGAAAATGCAAAACTTTAAAGTCACAGTACAAACAATATAGAGACAACAAGGCCAAAGATGCACAGAGTGGCACCCCGCCTCCCTTCTACAATGAGCTCCATGCTTTCATTGGCAAGGATGGGAAAATCAGACCTAACAGACTCTCCACCAGTGGACAGATTGTGAGGGTCCCAGCTGGCCAGCCTGCTAGGGCTGAACCTATGGAGGAGACCCCAGACCCAGAGCCAGAATGTGGCCAGGAACTTCTGATGCCTTCACAAGGTAAGATGTGCCTGGGCCCCTGGGGGAAATGGATGCAGGGGAAAAGGGGAAGATGTGGCATCAGGGTGACTTGGTCCCCTTGTCATGCAGAGGAACGGGAGGACTCCCCTGAGTCGGATGAGACATCCTGCAGCCAGCAAGCCCTGGACATCAATATCCTGAGACAAACAGCCCGTGCTGTGGAGGTGGCATCTACAACTTCCACAAGCAGGCCACCTTCTCGTAGCGGCACTACAGCTCCCACCCTTAGTAGCCAGTGTGATTGGTCACTTGTTCAGCGATGACAGTGAGGGCCAGGAAACTGTGAACGGTAAGACTTTTCTGTGGCATGACATGGTATGGCATTGCCTGGCAACGGAAAACAGCTGCATAGGGGGCAGTTGCATCAGAAGAACACAGGCATTTGCATGGCTTTTTGTTGGCTTTTCTTGTGCAATTACACAGTTGTACCACTCAATTCTGCTTTGGCATTATGGCAAGCTGGGGGGTTTATATGAGGTGCATGTATGCAGTGCTTCTACACAACCCTCCTTTGCCTATACATTTCCCCCACTTCCCATCTGTCATATAGGGGATGCTTTGACTGAGACTTCCTGCATGGCATAATGGGGTTGGGCTGGATGACCTCTGGGGTATGTTGTAACCATATGGTTTTTTGCCTCTCTACTTCTATGTCCTATAGAAGGAGGACAAGGTGGAGCAAGGCAGTCAACAGAAGGAGAAGGAGCACCAACCAATCCTACAGCTGCAATGCCACCTGAACAGCGCTTAGCTGTCATGAAAAAGAAACGACTGTGTTGCTCAGCATCAGCAACAACTGCCAGGGCTATAGATTGCCTCATTAGTGCCACCTCACAGCACATGATGGGGGTCCTACAGCAGGGGGACCGTGCCCATCAGCAGAGGGAGAGGAGGCAGAGGGCCACAGGGAGTTCATACAGAGATCACTGCAGAACCAAAAGAGAGTAGTCCAGCAGCAGGAGAGGATACTTCAGCAGCAGGAGCTAGCAGTCCAGGAGCAGAGGCGACTCACTTCTGTTTTTGAAGTCCAGACTGGTCTGCTGGGGCAGATGGTGGACATCTTCAGAGCACCCCAGGGTGGAAGAGGTGGCACAGGGGGCAGTGAGCCGGGGGGTGCTCCACATAGGCCCATTCCACTGGCTGTACAGGGGCCATCTGGGCAGCAGGGTGAGGAAAGGGGTGCTGTCACTCCTTCCCAGGTCCCTATGGAGGTGGAGATCTCTCAGGAAAACCATGGAGATGAGTCTTCTAGCCTCTTCAGCACCCAGGTGGAGGTCCCACCACCCCCTAATGCACCCATCTCACCTCCCAAGGGAGGCCTTTCCCTCCCTGCACTTCCTTTCCCACTAGTCACCAAAGCCACCTCACTGATTCCCTATGGCACTGGTGTTCCAACTGCGCTGTTGATGAGATGTTGCACTGAGGCTTTTGGGAGCTGAAGTTCAACAGTTCTTCAACAGAACAGCTGGAACACCACTGCCCTACACTGATTCTAACCCTAATCCAATGGTGCAACTGTGCAACTGCGCATAAAATGTCATTTCATTCATAAAATAAAGGGGCTCATTCATACAAATGGCTGTGTGGTGTACCAGCACAACTGCACAGTTCAAAAAATACATTTTTTTTAAATAAACTTTTTTATTGAAACTATATACAATTATGTACAAGAGGAGGGAAGGGTAAGGCAGAGTTACCAGTTGGCAGTTGGAGCTCTTGTATCTTTTTGTCCCAGGAAACCTGGAGCCAGGAGAACTCTGCATGCCCTTTTGTTGGTGTATTTGTGTGTGACAAGCCAACAGGCACATGGCTGAGACTGCCCACACAGCTGACCATGAATGACAGGCATACACAGACTGTGGATGATGGGGTACATTTATTCAGGTGCTCATATGCTTACACAGACTGTGGATGATGGGGTACATTTATTCAGGTGCTCATATGTTTACACAGACTCTGGATGATGGGGTACATTTATTCAGGTGCTCATATGCTTTGACACTACAGTTGTGGTCTGGGATAACAAATGGAGGAGGAGCTAAACTTCACATTCTCCCTGTGTGAAAAAAAAAACTCTGCCAATGCATTCCTCACTTCCTCCCCTTCTTGCATGCCAGCGGCAGCATCCTGCATAGGTGCCCCCAGTGTAGGCATTACAAAATGGTGCCTGTACTGCAGCCCCTCATCTAAAATCCAGATGTTGTGTAGGATGACACAAGAGGTGATGATGGGCACCACGTTCTCCTCTGCCACAAGGAGGGGGCCAGTCAGACAGCGCCATCTCCCTTTTAGCCAGCCAAAGGACTGCTCCACCATCACCCTGCACCTATTCAACGTCTTATTGAAAAGCTTCTGCTTGGCAGTGGTGGGCTTCTGAAAGGATTTCATTAACCATTTTCGGATTCGATACGCAGCATCAGCAAGAAAAAGGGGGGCAATCTGCTTGTCCCTGATGGTGATGGTGGGGTTGCCTGGCACAAAGATGCCAGCTTCCATGGTTTCAAAAATGACAGAATTTCTGACAACCCTGGCATCATGAGTGGACCCAGGCCATCCAAGCTCCACATCCCCAAAACGCCCTGTGTGGTCACATGTCCCTTGCAGGACAACAGAATAAGATCCCTTTCTGTTCACATAACGCTTCCTCTGCCCCAGGGGTGGCATAATCAGACAGTGGCATCCATCCACAGCACCCACTACTTGCGGGAAGCCGAGCTGACCGAATCCTTCCGTGATCTGTAGAAGAAAAGAAGGGGGACAAGCAGAAAAATGAATGACAAATTTGGTGCACCTCTGCAATTACACCATAACCCACCCACCCCGGCCTTTCCCTCCTTATACAGCATATAGGAATTTGACAATTTATGTGCAGTTGCACCATTTGGCCTCCGCAGTAAAAGAAAATGTTTTGGGAAGTGTCTTACCTGGCGTGCATCTCTCAGGTACACAGTCCTTGACAGCAGAAGCTTCTCCATGGCCAGGTTGAACTCCAGCAGTATTTCCCCTGCAGTGGCAATGCCAACCCCAAAGAGCTCAGCAGTCACCACATAGCTGGTTTTGTGTGCCAGCATGAAGATGGCAATGGCCACTCTCTCCTCCACTCTCTCCTAATGAGGCTTTCCTCATTATTGTGTCAGACCTCTCCAATTCCACACGCAGAATGTCCAGTATCCGTTGAA
The DNA here is from genome assembly GCA_034509955.1 of Urosaurus nigricauda. NCBI lineage: Eukaryota > Metazoa > Chordata > Lepidosauria > Squamata > Phrynosomatidae > Urosaurus > Urosaurus nigricauda. The sequence continues at coordinate 244,440,890 of JAOEGL010000004.1, read as the reverse complement.
AGATGGCACGGGGCATTCTGAAGTAAAGCCTCCATCACTCATCAGACCAGGGGTCTGTGACAATCTTATGCCACCAGTGGATGTTTCTGTCCAGCTTCCAATAGTGCTGGGTCCGCCTCTTCTGGGACATAGCGATAGCACCACCTGCGGCAGACTGCAGAGCCACTGAGGCACCAACTACAGCTGTTATCTCTGCTGTGTCATCAGTGCCCTCATCCACCTTGGCAGCTGTTATTTCAGTGGTCAATTGGACCATTCTGGAGGCACCAGCAGCAGCAACAGCAGCAGCTCTGGCTGTGCATTTCATGGTGTCGAGAACCGCAAGCCACAAAGGAGAGGAGGCATCCATGTTGGTGGCAATGCTTACAGTGAACTGGTGCTGACGAATGCCAACGTCAGCAGGTCACTTGGCAGAAATCCTCCTTTGTCCTCTTGCACATGCTCAGTCTCTGGCTGGCCACAAGAATGCCAACCTCACTTGGGATGCCATTTTTATTCCAGTGCAAAGGCGCAGTTCAGCGCAGGCAAAAGAAATTTGAGATGCGGCACCTGCACAACTGCGCAGTTTGCAGCCAGCAAGGGAAAAAAAATTAAAGATCCGGCGCGGCTAAATCTGCGTTCATTGCCGCTTGTGCAGCTGCTCCTCCTCTGTGTCCAGCATCTTCACTGCTTCCAAAGTAGCTGCTGAGCAACAGAAAAGACTTCGGATAAGTCATCCCCACACCTCCTCAGTATAGCTGCCCCATGCCTTTTTATTACACACCTGGGACTTGCAGTGCACCTGCTAAGTATTAAGGCAAAGGCAACTTCATGTTGCTCTTTCCTGCCAATCTAGAAAGTCCCATTGTCTTTTAAAATGAATCACATCATCCCATGATATGGACAAAGCCTCAGTTTAGTCATCCTGACTTCCAAGGAGAGTTCAAGCCTGGTTTGTTCAAGGTCCAATTCATGATGTTTGCTTTTTTTAAAGCAACCCATGGTTTCCAGAGGATTCTCCTTTAGCACTATATTTCAAATAAGTTGAATTTTTTCCTGTCAGCATTCTTCACTCTCCAGCTTCAACACGCATACACAGAAATCAGAAATACTATCACATGGATCCAAGTTATAATTTATAGAAAATGTTTATCATTTTAAAGGTATCCACTGTTGAAAAGATTATCAACAGCAAACTTAACAGTAAAGAACCATGAGGGGAAAGAGGGACCTTGATTCTGTTCATCCACATGGATAGCAGACTGAGCAGATATGCCAATGAAATGGAATGTACCTGTAATATTCTGCTATAGCAGTCTGATCCTATTTTAATTGTTCTGGCTATGTCCTAATGAATCCTGGGGTTCTACTTTAGTGAGGTACTCAATTCAACAGAGTATCCTAAAGTATCTAGGATTTGAAGTACTTCATCAATCCATAAATCCCAAGATTCCATAGGCGGAAGCTAAAATAATTAAAGTGGTATCACACTGCTTCAGTTGTGTAGTGTAGAAGATGTATTCCTCACCTTCTTGGCTATAATGAAAAGTAATATTTATCTATGTGTGCTAGATTCATCCCATGCCCCATCAAATTCTCTCATGTATTTGTTTATCATATCAAATTCTCCAGGATCTACAATCACAGATCTTAGTTTTAAACTTCCATAATTTTTTGGAATAGAATTCAGGATCCAATATCCATCCTTTCTGACAACTGACCAAGCATGTTCAAAATGATACTGAGACTTTTCTTTTGAGTCTCCAGGGACAATATAAACCTTTAGTAGAGGTAGGCATCAAGCTAGACATCAGTTAGGGTGTTGAGGTCCAGCTAGATTTCATGTCTGCCATGAGCTTTGCCTTCACATATTTGATTCTTTCTCTCTTTAACAACAACCAAAAAAATCAATCATGGAATTATGACCCTGGGGAAGGACTGAAAAATAAAGGATGTTCAAATTTTCATTCACCTATGCAATTTACTAGGGGACTTTAGACCATTTCCTACCTCTCACTACATACAGGGTAGTTGTGAAGATAAGACATGGGTAAGAAGTCTTTCATAGCTCCTAGGATAAAGGTTGAGAGTTGGAGTGACTAAAAAATAATAACAAGAAATAACTAGAAAATATATAACAAAAAAGTGAGATATAGGCTGTAGACCTGCTGATGTTTAATGTAAATTCCCCTGTGGAAGCATTTGGACATTGCTGCTGATGCATAATATCTGCATTCAGTTCATGATCATAGAAATCAAGGTGTGAATGCAGTGTCATTTCATGCTGATGTGCATTATTTATTCATGCCCATGAACATTTGGTTGTTCATTCAGTATTACCTAGGTTGTGCAATGTTGCCACTTAATACAAGGGCTGCACAGCACAATTTATATGTAATTCCTAAAGTTGGAACTTGGCCATAGTTGTAATAACTTATAAGAAATAGCACATTTAGGGGTGGAGCTACCATGAATATTTCTTTGTGTTCTTTTTATTGAGGCAGTAATGCAGAGCAGGTGCCTGTTTCACTTATTTGCCATTGACCGTGATCATTTCCACGTCTACAAAGCTACCACCATTTCAGCATCACATCTTTCATTTCCCAGATGGGCAGATTAGGAAGGTTTAAAATGTATATAATTAACATTATTCTAAAAAAAGAAAGCCAAGAGGTACTTTTAACCTCATAGTGAGTAGTTTTGTGCATATGATTTCACACCAGTCATAATAGCAGAGAGTCAAAGTAAAAAGCCTCACCTGGTGCACAGCAAATGTCAGAAAAATGGCTTTGAGACAGAAAAGGAAACCTTAACCACCTTTATTAAAATATGTTGCTAATTCTGCTGAGATTACATGAATTAGCTTCCCCTTAATTGGCAGTTGCCAAATAGGCTCTCCAGGAACTTCTCTCTAGCGGAAGATATAAAATTCTATTAGTGCAAGCAACAGCATCACAGCTGTGTGGAAGTGGGGTCCATCTGATCTTTTGTCTGAGACATTCAGGGTAATTGATGAGTTCTTTTTTTAAAAAAAAAATGAGAAGCCATTAGCTGAATGATTGATACTGTCCTTTTTTCTAATTATATCAGTCCATTTTGGAAGAGACGGGTCATGAAGCATACAGAACCAGATCTACAGGTTTCAGACCAATTAGTCCCTTTCTCCCTCCCCACCTCTTTCTGCCTTTGGCAAATCAGAATTAAAAGTGGTATTTCCATCAAAAGGACACATTGCATCCTTCAATATGGTTGCAATAGTATTATGGGGAAAACAAACTGGATTTATTTGATAATTTCCCAATATTCTCAGATTGGAATGGAAATCTTTACTTATTTCATTTTCACATGCAAGAATGACCCCTCGCACCAAAGACACTACACTCCCAAGCAAGAATGCAAGTGGGTTTTTTTTTTTCATATTTTCTGATACTTTTTCACATTTTGTGACATTTTTTGATGAAACTTTGGGTGGGTCTACACTGGCCAGAACACTTCCAGCTGCTGGTACTGTCACCACTGGTGTGTGTTGTTCCCTCTGCAACTGAAAATGAGGTGTCCAGTGTTGATCATATGTCTGAGTACTTTTTTGTGACCTCAGAATGAGTGATTTGCACCAACAGCAGCACAGCCAGGTGGCACAGTGGGATGTGTGTATAAACAGACACCCCACATTGCTGCAAGCTCTCTGGATTTTCACAAGAAATCCATAGGCAAATATAAGCTTTTAAACATTTGATTTAAGGGAGGGATGGCTCAGATTCAGTGTGCCAATTTGCAAAGCTGGGAAGTTCCTGAAAGTGAAAAGAAGACAGTTGAGGGCAGATTTTAGCCAGATCTTTGCCTGGATGCAGTCGGGAGGTGGCGACAGCAAAATCCATGCAGTAATATCTGTCTGCATCCCAAATGAGACTACAAAACAGGAGAGCTAAGTCACATTTTTTAAACAATGAGATAATCGCCTTAGTTACACAAATGTAACTATTGTATCTTGTGCAGAAAGGACTGTTTTTTGCACCAAAATGTTATTTTTTACACAGAATACAATCTTTTTGTCCAAACTTTCTCTTCCTTTTTACTTTTTCTTTTGAATCCAAAAATGGAAAGAAATCAACTCAGTGCACAAAACCCTGTCATAAAATGTTGAAATGTGCAGCAGTACTCTTTCCCATTGAGGAGGAGAACATTTTTATAGCCCCTTTTCTTTTCCTCTCACTCCCCTCACTCTCCTTTTTCCCTGAAAGCATTCACTTCCCAAAAGGACTGCTGGCATAGCCATTCCTTGGCAGGGAGAAGGAAAGGGAAGTGATTCAAGTGACCAAGAAGCTGCTTGCTTTGACTGTAAGTTTAGAAAAATGAGGATGGTCTCCATCAAGGGGAGTGATCTTTTTTCTCTTATGCTTGGTTGCAATTGCAGATGAGATGGGAATATTCTTGATGGCCTGAGTCACCCTCTTTTCCTCCCTGAAAGAAAAATTCATTTGTTGGGGCATTTGAAACATAGCAGTGCATCAAGTGAGTGAATTAGTTAGAATTTGTAAGCATAGGGTGAGCAAAAACCAGTCTTCCAGCACCACACAGAGAGTCTAGCAGAGAAATAAACCACACTTTGATTTAAAACAACAACAACCAAATATTAGAAGTAGATTTATTTACAAATACTAAAGGTCCCATAACATCCCATGGTGAGAGGCTCTGTAATATGCATTCTTCAAACATGCAGAAAAGAGACATAATTTCATACTACAAAAAGGAGAATGAACAAAATGAGGTTAACTACAGACTAACTGAAATATGCAGAGAAAGGAGGTAACAGAGGGGCTAAACAGATAGCTACTGAAAGAAGTAGCATGCCATCTCCCCTTTGAGCTCTGGATCGGGGCTGCAACAACTACACACCATGGCTGGCTCCAAAAGCAGAGGCAGAAGGCCACTCATTTTGGAGCTAGCAAAAAGCTGCCCTTGCTGCCACCACAGTGTTTTTACTGTGTTTCTTCAGTGCAATGTGTCTAAATGCTGTGCCAAAGAAATGCTGTGGATCCACCCACCATCTGGTCAGCCCCACTCTACCCTGATGTCGGACCTTTTGGCCAGTCTGTACAGCCTGTAAGACTATCAAAAAGGAAATGACATAAACACATGCTATGTATAAACCCTATAAAAAAAAAAACTATAGTTAGACACAAGAAATTTCCCATTAGATCTGGGAAAATAAAGGGAAATTCAAACCAAAAAGAGGGATACTATTTGTCCAACAAAGGAGTGTATTATGTGATCATGATAAAATGGAATCAATATAGCAAATATATATATATATATATATATATATATATATGAGGTGAAATAAGTACAGATTCCTTTAAGGAAGAGCCATTTGGAAGTGAACCTAGAGTCATAGAAAATGAAGCAGAAAAAAATTCTCCAAATACTTGAGAAAAAGAAGTCACCAGGAACAAATGATATACCAATATCTCTATTCCAAGCTATAGAGACAAAATCCATTCAAATAGAATAAAATTTCAGACCTCTGATGCCTCTTGGTAAGATATTCAACATGAAGAGTTTCTCAGAGGAAAAAAAAAGAAGAAGCGACCACCCTTATTCAGGACTAACGTAGCTGAATCCACTGAGATTCAAATCCAGTGGGGATTATTTTTTATAAGTTAAGTTTTAATAAGAATTAAGTCCTGGGCATAGATGAACAAATCACATGCTCTCAGCCTCAGGGAAGGCAATAGCAAATTGAACACATTTCTGAACAAATCTTGCCAAGAAAACACCATGAAAGACTTGCCTTAGGATTGCCATGCGTTGGAAACAACCTGAAGGTAGGCAACACACATACACACATACTCACAGACCTGGATGGGCAAATCTTGTCAGTTTTGGATTCTCAAATGCCCAAACTATTAAAAATGCTTCTGTCCCAAATATGAAGACAATTGAGATTCTTTAAAATTTCTTATCTCATCTCCGCAACAGTGGAAGACACTATCTGCCTTATGTTTCACCACTTCGTATGATGGGAGTGGGTGGGGGAGCATAAACAGACTTTATATCTTTGTATCATTAGAGACATTATATCCCAGTGGACCAACCTCTGTTTAAGTGAGCTGCCCTGTCTAGATAATTTTTTTTTTCTGCACAGCCACTTTCTTTGCCAGCGGGAAACAGGCAACATTTGCTGTTTATGTGTGACAACTGTGAACCCTAAAATCACAGGGAACAGAAGGCAAATAAAAGGACATGCTACCACATTTATTATGCCTTGACATACCATGGCTTTGAAGAAAGGCCTGATTTGTAATTCTTAGATATTATAGGTCTTGCAGTGCCAGGCTTCTTAGTTACCCAGCTGGCCTGAAGACTCCTCTGGCAAAAGAAGATTAGTCCCAATTCCTAAAGATCCTTATTGTCACACTTTGCTCTTATATCAATCAGTATGCAAGTCAGCCTCTGATGCAATATGGCCCTTGGCAACAAATGCATTCTCCAACTTTCCCTTTCCCTGTATCTCTCTCTTCTGTTCAATCTCTCAATCTCTCTCTTTCAAGAACTATGCATTTTTAATGGATTTTTCATTTAAGTGCATATGCATGCATGTGTTGGGGGAGTGAGGATGTTATAAACATCAGCCTACTACACTGGTATAGCTGTGTGTGTGTGAAGTCAATCTCTAGTGCAGTCTGCCTTCACAAGAACACACACAGTCTCTTCTCTCACTTTTGACTTGTTAGGTGGGGACCTATTTGAGCACTGTGCAGTGAATTTTCTCAAGGCCTTGGTGGCAATAGCACTTTCATTTGTGACATACATCACACCTACCCAGGAGTGTTGTTGTTGTTGTGTGCCTTAAAGTCATTTCCAAATTACGGCAACCTTAAGGTGAATCTATCATGGGAGATTTGTTCAGAAGAGGTTTGACATGCCGCCTCCTCAGGTTGAGAGAGTGTCACTTGCCCAAAGTCACCCAATGGATTTCATGTCTGAGCTGAAAATTGAACCCTGGTCTCTGGAGCCATACACCAATGCTCAAACCACTACACCATGCTGAGGTATATTTCCATCAAATTAAAAGCATATAGGACCTAAGCAATGGTACATGTATAAACATACATATCAGCACACAAATGTGTTTGTCCAGAGGCTTAGAGAGGGATATAGATTAGATAGAGTGATACCACTGCCATCTTCATTAACCATTGGAATGTGGCTGAATGTAGCACTTAGCTATGTGAGTGAACAAGAGTATTGCCCCTCCAAATAAACATGATTTTTTCCCCTTTAGTTCCCATATTTCTGTCATTATAGTAACTTAAACCTGCCTTTGAGCATTTGGAAGTACAGTTTAGTCATCCAAAGCAAAGGAGCAGGCACAGTTAAAAAGAGAATATAAACACAGCAAATAAAAAAATTCTAGATGTGAACAATTTTCAGTATCTCACTCTCTGCAATGCTAATAAATTGGGGACAGAAAGAAATTTCATTGTCAAGCAGGATTCCTATTTGAGGGGCATTGTTCTCATGCTTCTCTGGCTATTAAACCCTTAATTCCCACTATAAAATATCCAGAGCTGGGTCATACAGTGTCCATCAGGTACTCATTATTGTGCCTACAAAAATCACAGACTTTTGATTAGATCTTGTACACTTTCAGAATTAGATGGATACTTCTTTTTTCCTCTTGCTGTTAGACAATCTTGAAAATATTTCAAGCATTAGCCATTTGGTCTATTCACACCATCTACAGAATCAAAGCTGAAGTTTCCACCAAGTATATTATACCCTTCAAATGTCCTGATCTGGCAGGGACAGTCCCAATTAATCCTTTGCTGTCTCATATTGTCAGTGGCTTTTAAAATGTCCCACATTCTCCCTTTGTCCTCAGCTTATTTCAATGGTTGAAAAATGAGTTCAAAGTGCAAATGTAGTTTGAGGGGGAAGAGGAAAAGGTGGGATGGTGTCCTTCCAAAAGCAAATAGCTGCCACCTCAACTAATTAGTGAATTCTTCCTTGTTAATAACTTTTCTTATATTGACCATGCTCTGATGCTGCTTGGCCAGCTGTGTCACAGTTTTTATCAGAGAAAGCTGGAGGGTATAAAAAAGAACACTTGTGAAGATTTTAGGAACAAAATATGCCCTGATAGGTTGCCAGTGCCAACCTTCATGCCTCTCTGTAAATCCCATTAAAAATGGAAAGTATGTGACCGGAGAAGTTGTATGCACATGGTCATTCAAGTAGCATAGTAGTTTCTGAATATTGATTCATCCAACATAGCATTGTTGTGGGCACTACCACTTTCAGACATCATTTTAAGTATGGCGAGCACATAGAATCGGATTACATAAATGAATATTTTATCAGTGAGGGCAACAGAAGAGCACCAGACTTTCCTATTTAGAACTGATGTTTTAAAAATAGATGCATTTCACAATTTCTTTCTCTTTCCCTCTCTTTGTTTCTTTATATTCCTTGCCTTTCTCCACTTCCCTTTAGATTATTTCCAAATTAAACACAGGTGCCAGGGCCACCCATCCTTTGAAGATGCTGGCCCATTGCAAAATCTACGCTTCCACCTCCTTGGATGTCTCCTTGCAAAGAGTTGTTATCTTCTCCTCCCATCTGCACCATGTTTTTCTCAGGGTATCCCATCTGTTCCCTGCTGCCTGAAACCCAGATGGTTATCAGTGCTGACTGCTGGAGGTAATTGTTTGTATAGTGCCATGAATAACAGGAAGCACAGAGTTTAGCATGTCTTAAAAATCTGGCCCACAGCAGATAATAATCATGACATTCATGCTTCTGCTAATTTTTTTTCATTCTTGCCAAGTATTCGTCTCGTTCAGAACACACAAAGGATAAGGGTTGTTCCAGTTCCTCTTCACTTTTCTTTCAACTTACAGGTGTCTGCAAACCAACCCTGTACATTCCTGTCCTCCCAGATGATGATGGAAAGTTCCTATTTTATTTTATTTTTAAATCTATTCCAGGCAAATAATTGTTTTGATTCTTGGCTGTTGCTGACACTTCTTTAAAAATTGTGTACCAAGAATTTTTTTTAATGATATTGTATGTGTTGTGAGATATTTTCTGATTCCAGTGAAAATCCAGTGTATTCAGCAGTAGGGTCAGGGCTAAAGTTGTTCTTAATATCAAAGTTAGATTTTAATGCATGGCTATTTTATTTCCTGACCCCATCACTTTGAGTGAGACTAAGCTACTGACAAGCAGAGCATGTTACTTCCTTCTTGCTGCATAATACATTTTTCGTCCCAATACTTTACACTGGATAGGATGAAAATTACTGGTGGCATCCTGTTGAAAACATATGTATTTGTATGACCAACCTATGCCTGTGTATATTTATTTTTATGGTCAGTGCACATGGCAGAATTTATTTCCACAGTAGACCCCTTCAGCCCTTACTTTTCCTCTCCCAGTGCTAGGGAGTGTTTTCCTACAAGACAACAAAGGCACCCCCCTCAATATCTCAGGGTTCCTCAAGGCATTTAGGAGAGTGATGCCATTTTCCTGCAGCTAGCTCCTAGAAGTAAAGTAATGGTTTAGGGAGAGGAGAGGACACTCGGTTGTGCCTGGCAAAGCTTTTTTTTTGTTTTTTGTTTTTTTGGTTTTTGTTTTTGTTTTTGTTTTGTTTTGGTTTTTTTGCACAATATATTTCAGCCACACAACCTACCTCACACTGTTTGACTATCTTGGCTGTCACAATCATGGGTATGTCACACACCTGAGTGGACTACAGCCCATTGAGGGACCATGGATAGTCATCCTTGGAATTGAGTGACAGCAGCATCTTCACCAGTCCTTGTGACAGCAACACCTTGCATCTTCACCAGACAAAGGACTTGGGGAAAATCCTTTCACCAAAGTCTCTAAGCCTAGAAATACTTGCATCAAGAAATATGTCCCCTTCAGATATCTGGGAACCAAATCACATAAAGTTTTACAGGTCATAATCTTCACTTTCAATTCTGCCTGAAATCAGATTAATTGTCTGTGGAGCTGTCCTAACAAGACTGGTTTAGATCCAAAATGTAGCAGTGGTCATGCAGAGGAAAGTACTGTTCAGGGTTAGCAGGTTTATGCCAAAACTTGAGATGAAGAATCAGCTCTTGGTTATATCACAGGAGGTGGACCTTGATGTTTACATTAAGAATGATGTGTTAAGCATAAACCACAGTTCCTCAAAATGTATCATTTAATTTTGCAAAGGTCAATAGGCATACACACATACACACACACACACACACACACACACACATTTACTTTTCAAGGCTGTGTTCTTGTCCTAAGATTCCTCCTTCTCGACCTGAGGACTGGAGAGGGAGGATTAGTTTCTAAAAATCAGGACCAAGCAGTGAGACCTCAAAACCATATCCATCACCATAGTCTCTACACTATGTCAGCCCACAACACATTTTTGAGTCATCAAATCATAGAATCATAGAGTTAGAAGGAGATTCATAGACCATCGATTCTAACCTCCCAGTCAATGGAGGCACTCCAGTTAAAATATCCCCTAAAGATAGTTGTCCAGGTGCTTTTTGAGGACATTCAGGGAAAGATACCTCACCACCTCTCTAGGCGATTAATTCCATGGATGAACACTTGCTGTCAAGAAATTTCTTCTAATGTTCAATAGAAAACTACCCTCTTGCAATGTAAAGCTATTACATCTGGATATACCCTCTGGGGAATCAGAGAATAAACATACACACTCCTTTTTTTGCCAGTCCTTTAGATAGTTAAAGAATGCAATTTTGTCACCCCTCAGTCTTCTCTTCATCAGGCTGAATATACCCAACTTTATATATTCCGCTTGTCCTCATAGGTTTTGTTCCCCCTGGCACTTATCATCCTTTTTGCTCTTCTCTGAACCTACTCCAAGTTGTCTATGTTTTTCTTACTAGAACTGAATGTAATACTCCAGATCAGCCCTAGCTAATGCAGAAAATAGTGAAACCATTACTTTCCTTGACTCAAGAACTATTGTTGCATTAATGCAGGTTACAATATCATTTCCCTTCTTTGCTAAAGGATAACACTGCTGGAAAATCAAGATTGGAAGCCTGTTTGATTATTGTTCTAGAGCTAGGTCTGGCATTGTGTGGCGCTCTAAATGTCGTTGTGCAACAACTCCCAGAATACCTCAATATTGGCAATGAGACTAGAGCTGCTGGCCACTAAAACAGCTACACAACTACACTCTGTACGACCAAACAATCCCCATGACATTTAGCGCACCAGTGGTAGAACATTTGGAGGCCTACTGTAACTAATTTATGTTGCAATGCACTGATAAAATCATTCACATCTATGTTAATGTGACTGTCACTACTGTTAGGGTGAGAGACGGGTATACCTTTGAAATGTGTGGGGAAGTTGTGGTAAATTCCTTTTCACACTGAAGTGGGATGAAACCTACCATTTCTTCGGATCCTTGTCTATCCTGGCTGAATAAATCAGGCAAGGTAGGTCTTTTAGTGATGGTGATCTGCTAGCTAATGCCTTTTTTTATTTAACACAACTGGGAACATGTACTCCAAACACTGGATTATCTAACACAGTTTGTTTTCATTTCATTCTTTAAGTGGGGCATTGGTTAAGGTGAAATTCCCTTTTTATAACACAGGCTTTCAGCCAGGAGCTCTCTACATAACTATAGGCCCCGTGACTTGAACTCAGTGACAGAGCTTGGGAATAAAGGCCAAGTCTAGCAAGGGAAGCCCACAGTCTTGTTTCAGTGCCTCCTTAAGACTTCTCAGTATGGACACTGAAGGCCCTGCAGCAGTCACCTGCAACACCTGTGGGATGTTTGTCTTCTTGCCTACAGAGGTGGCGAACTACACCTGCCACAAGTGAAAGTTGGTAGCCCTCTTGGAAGAGAAAGTACAGCAGCTAGAGGAGCAGATATCTGCACTCCAGCATCATAGAGAGCAGGAGAATCTCCTGAACAGAACAGGCCAGAATGTCTTGGGTGGGAAACAGACAGAGGAAGTTGTTGGGGTGGAGGAGGTCACTCCACATACAACAGAGGTAGATGCTTGGAGGGAGGTCACTCACAGAAGTAAGGAAACCAGGGAACGTTCTGTGAGCGGCTTGCAGCTACAGAATCGCTTTGAATCTCTCTCTGTTGTCAGAGATGATGAGGAAAAGCAGCAGGGACAGACATCAGGGACAGAGCAGGGGAGCCTGAGAGTATCACGAAAAGGAACAGCCACTGCTAAGCCTCGGAGGAGGCGTGTGGTCGTGGTGGGGGACTCCTTGCTGAGGGGTACAGAAGCAGTGGTTTGTGGGCCTGACAAGATGTCTCGGGAGGTGTGTTGTCTCCCTGGGGCAAAGATCCATCATGTGACAGAGAGGCTGACAAGACTTGTCAAGCCTACTGACCGTTATCCCCTTCTTTTGGTTCATGTGGGAACCAATGATACTGCAAGGCACAGCCTTCAGAATATCAAAAGGGATTATGAGGCTCTGGGAAGGAAGCTGAAAGAGATGGATGCACAGGTTGTCATCTCATCTCTACTCCCGGTAGAAGGGCATGGTCCAGGAAGGGAGAGGAAAATAGCAGAGGTGAATAACTGGCTCCGTAGATGGTGCCGCCAAGAACAGTTTGGATTCTTGGATCATGGGCTGCGGTTCCATGAGGAGGGACTTCTGGCAAGGGATGGGCTGCATCTCACGCCAGTTGGCAAAAACGTTTTTGCCAACAGTCTGAAGAATCTGATCAGGAGGGCTTTAAACTGAGTTATGTGGGGGAGGGAGACATTATACTGGAAGACAAAAGGGATGGAGAGAATAGTCCAAGTGGCATAGAGGGAACAAGGCAAACAGTGCAAGGACCCAACAGTAGGAGGCAAAAAAATGTGCAAAAGCAGCAAGTAAAGAGGACACATGGTCTTAAATGTCTCTACACTAATGCACAGAGTATGGGAAATAAGCAGGATGAACTTGAACTCCTAGCACAACAAGGGAAATATGATATAATAGGCATCACTGAAACCTGGTGGGATGAGTCTCATGATTGGAATGTAGAAATAGAGGGGTATAACCTTTTTAAGAGAAACAGGCCAAGTAGGAAAGGAGGAGGAATAGCATTATATGTCAGGGATATTTACACCAGTGAAGAGATGCAGGAAGTCAATACTGGAAGCCAGGTGGAGAGCATCTGGATAAAAATTAAAGGAGAGGGAAATAACAGGGATGTTACTGTGGGAGTCTACTACAGACCCCCGACTCAGGCAGAGGAATTGGATGATGCCTTTCTAGAACAGATAATCACATACTCAGAAAAGAGAGATGTAGTAGTGATGGGTGACTTCAACTATCCGGATATTTGCTGGAAGTCAAACTCAGCCAAATCCTCAACGTCTAGCAAATTCCTCACTTGCCTGGAAGACAATTTCATTGTCCAAAAGGTGGAAGAGGCAACAAGGGGATCAGCCATTTTAGATCTGATCTTAACCAACAGGGAAGACCTAGTTGATGGGGTGCAAGTGGTTGGATCCTTAGGTGGAAGTGACCATGTTCTCCTGGAGTTTGTTATGCAGTGGAAGGGAGAAGCTGGGCATAGTCAGACACGCACTCTAGACTTTAGGAGAGCTAATTTCAATAAACTTAGAGAAATACTGGGAGTGATCCCATGGTCAGGAATACTAAAAGAAAAGGGAGTTCAAGACGGATGGGAGTTTCTCAAAAGGGAGATATTGAAGGCACAATTTCAAACAGTTCCAATGAGGAAGAAAAATGGTAGATGTCTCAAGAAGCCAGGATGGATGACTAAGGAACTTTCAAATGAGCTAAGTTTTAAACGGAACATGTATAAGAAATGGAAAAATGGAGAAATCACGAAAGAGGAATTTAAACAAATAGCCAGCACATGTAGGGGTAAAGTCAGAAAAGCTAAAGCGCAGAATGAACTCAGGCTTGCTAGAGAGGTTAAGAACAATAAAAAGGGCTTTTTTGGATATGTCCGCAGCAAAAGGAAGAAGAAGGAAACAGTAGGGCCACTGCGTGCAGAAGATGGCAAAATGCTAACAGGGGACAGAGAAAAGGCAGAATTACTCAACACCTTCTTTGCTTCAGTCTTCTCAGAAAAGGCAAAAGGTGCTCAACCGAAGGATAATGGAGCAGAAGACAGAATAGGGGAATTTCAGCACAGAATAAGTAAAGAGATAGTACAGGAATACTTGGTTAACCTAAATGAATATAAATCTCCAGGACCAGATGAACTACATCCTAGAGTATTAAAAGAACTAGCAAATGTAATATCAGAGCCATTGGCAATAATCTTTGAGAACTCCTGGAGAACAGGAGAAGTCCCAGAAGACTGGAGGAGGGCAAACGTTGTCCCCATCTTCAAAAAGGGGAAAAAAGAGGATCCCAACAATTATTGTCCAGTTAGTCTGACATCAATTCCAGGAAAGGTGCTAGAGCAGATCATTAAGCAGAGAGTCTGCGAACATTTAGAAGCCAATGCCATAATCACAAAAAGCCAACATGGGTTTCAGAAAAAGAAGTCATGCCAAACGAACCTGATCTCTTTTTTTGATAAAATTACCAGCTTGGTAGATGAAGGGAATGCTGTGGATATAGTATACCTCGATTTCAGTAAGGCCTTTGACAAGGTTCCCCATGACATTCTTGCAAACAAGCTTGCAAAATGTGGGATAGACAAGTTAACTGTTACATGGATTTGTAATTGGTTGACTGGCCGAACTCAAAGGGTGCTCAACAATGGCTCCTTTTCATCCTGGAGAGAAGTGACCAGTGGGGTGCCACAGGGTTCTGTCCTGGGCCCAGTGCTATTCAACATCTTTATTAACGATTTGGATGACAGAATTGGGGGCATACTTATCAAATTTGCAGATGACACTAAACTGGGAGGAGTAGCTAATACCCCAGAGGATAGGATCAAAATTCAAAATGACCTGAATAGACCAGAAAGCTGGGCCAGTGCTAACAAAATGAAATTCAATACGGAGAAATGTAAGGTTCTGCACTTAGGGCGGAAAAATGAAATGCACAGATATAGGATGGGGGACACCTGGCTGAACGAGACCACATGTGAAAGGGATCTAGGAGTCCAAGTAGACCATAAGCTGAACATGAGTCAACAGTGTGATGCGGCAGCTAAAAAAGCCAATGCAATTTTAGGCTGCATCAATAGAAGTATAGTTTCTAGATCAAGGGAAGTTATAGTGCCACTCTATTCTGCTTTGGTCAGGCCCCACCTGGAATACTGTGTCCAGTTCTGGGCACCACAATTCAAAAAGGATGTGGAGAAACTGGAGCATGTCCAAAGGAGGGCAACTAAGATGGTGAAGGGTCTGGAAACCTTGCCCTATGAAGAACGCCTTAGGGAGCTGGGGATGTTTAGCCTGGAGAAGAGAAGGTTAAGAGGTGATATGATAGCCCTGTTTAAATATTTGAAGGGATGTCATATTGATGAGGGATCAAGCTTGTTTTCTGCTGCTGCAGAGACTAGAACGCGGAACAATGGATGCAAACTGCAGGAAAAGAGATTCCACCTCAACATTAGGAGGAACTTCCTGACAGTAAGGGCTGTTCGACAGTGGAACACACTCCCTCGGAGTGTGGTGGAGTCTCCTTCCTTAGGGGTCTTTAAGCAGAGGCTGGATGGCCATCTGTCAGGGATGCTTTGACTTGGAGTTCCTGCATGGCAGGGGGTTGGACTGGATGGCCCTTGTGGTCTCTTCCAACTCTATGATTCTATGATTCTATGATTCTATGAGTATTGCAGCAAGGCCAGCATAGTGCAGTGCAAGAGCACATTGTTATGTTCAGAAGGTCCCAGGTATGAGCTTCTTCATCATCATGCACTGAAGAAATTTACAAAACCAGGCTTCAAATACCAGGTGTTTTTTTTTTTTTTCCCCCCAGATTGATGTGAAAAATTCTAATGCAGGCAAATGAAAATCAGGCCTCTTGCCATTTCCACTGATAGAGTATATCACATTAATCCCTTTAAATAGCTTCCACATCCCATCTCCCTTTATTAGACATATGCCATCTGGCATCTGACTTCAAATCGGATTATGGCTACAAAAATCAAAGAGTAAAATTCTGAGCACAGAACTCTGGATTGTTTTATTCCACAGCATTAACTCAATTTCAGTTGTTCTTCCTAAACCAAAATCTGGCTGAAAGCCTGAGAGACAACTTCCTGCAAAGCTGGCACAAGCAAAACTGGAGATTCATATATTCTGAATGTTCTAAAACCACACTTCATATTGCAACAGTACTCTTCCATTAGGCTACTTTTTTGATGTTAAATATCAGAACCTGCTATGACATTAAAAAATAAGAGAGAGGAAGACAGCAGGCCAGATGGATAGACTCAATTAGGGAGGTCACAGACCTGACTACTAAGCTTATCGCATTGCCCCTGGGGACTTGATGGGGTGGAATGAAAGGGAGCAGGATAGGAACAGAAGGGGGTAAAGGACACATTTTATCGCATACCAGAATGCCACCAATGCTGCCAGAAGTTCCCATTCCATTTCCGGTCCATCCCAGAGGAGGCGATTTTCAGGAATGCCTCTGAACAGTTCCTGAAAATCGCCTTCTCTTTGATGGATCAGGAACGGAATGGGAATTTCCAGTGGTGGTGGCAGCGTTCCAGTGTAGAGTAAAATGTGTCCTTTGCCTCCATCTTGCTCTGCCCCATGACGTCCCCAGGGGCGATGTGATAATCTTATACAAGACATAAGCAGAGCACTGGCAGATAAGGGGATTTGGAGTTGTTCCATAGACAAGGTCACCATAAGTCAAGATTGACTTGAGGGCAGATAACAAAAAGAGGGTGTATCATGTGATGGTGAGTCACAAGGGCTAGATGGTGAGGAATCTTTTTAGCCATTATAGAGGTTGCAGGTACCAGAGTGAACCTATCCATCCTGACACTGCATGAGTGAGTCTGTCAGTTTAAACTTAAAACTGACGTTTCGTTGGCTCCCTGTCCTCCAAAGGTGGTCCTGGGCTGGAGGAATGGGCTGGAGGCTTATAAGGACTCCTCCACCCACACTGCCAAGTCCTGGGCTGGAGGGGAGGGCCCAGGTGTTAAAGGGCCAAGCTGCCATAGGCTCCATGACCTCCAAAGGCTGGCTCCCTGTCTTCCAAAGGTGGTCCTGGCCTTTTTGTTGTACTTTTTGTTATCATAATTTCTGGCAGTTGTATTGATGATGATTCAAATGTTGTTATGTATTTTGTATTTTTTGTTTGTTTGTTTTAAAAAAGGAAAATAGCCTAGAATTTTACCCAGTAGTTTGCTCTTTGAAAAGATACTCGATTGAAACACAGAAACACAAAGCTTGGAAAATTCATTTATTTATTATTTATTTTTTTAAAAAAATCATACTCCATATTAAAAATATCTCAGTTACTTTTGGATGGCACAGCTCCCAGTATCCTTTAGGTATCATTACCATATGTATAAACAGACAGTCAGACAGACAGTCAGGCAAAGGATATGTACACCATCTACAGCCTTTTTGCTCTAGTTCCAGAATTCAAGATGCAAAATATGAGAAAAGGAAATATTTCTACATGTTATTCACCAAATGCATGCCTTCCTAAGCCTAACTGTACTGTCAAGGCAAGAAGGTCATGTAAATGCACACTCACACACACAGACTTGTAGCATTATAAGACATTACCAGCCCTTGCCCTTTCTTCTTTAAAATTACTGTCATCTGGAAGTTACAAATGACAGCAGAGAAAATTGAAGGCTTATCTTTCTGCCTGTAAGAGAGGTAACCTATAGTTCAAAAGCATCTTTGAAAAGGCTAAAATATCCTTCACCTGCATTAGAGCTTTTTTAAAAAGAAGAAGAAGAAGAAGAAGAAGAAGAAGAAGAAGAAGAAGAAGAAGAAACCAGTTAGTAGCAATGGTTTGAAATGAAGATTAGGGTTGCTTTAAAATAGCCAGTTGACCTACAGAAGTACAATACCAAACTGTAGCCCTCTTTTAGTTATTTAACACAGGTGCATTCTCTGCATATATGTGAGGCAGAAGGGATGGGATGACTGTGCCAGCTCTTCCGCTTTTCTGTTCTTTCCTGTTCTCCATATTAGGAATGCAATGTTTGGAAGCAACCAGCAATTTTAACAATTTTCAGCCCACTGCAAGGAAGTCTGAATACCACACAGTCTATTCATAATTCACAACTTTTTTGTGCAAAAGTCTATTCATAGCCTATTCATAATTCACAACTTACTCTGTGCAAACTTGGTACTTGATTGTTTGGCACCAAAAATAGCATTTTCTACACAGGAAACAGCTTTTCCTTAACAGAAAATAACATTCATGAATGGAAATATTATTTTCTGTACAGAAAGGGGTGTTTTCTGCAGAGATAATGCTAATTTTGTGTTTGTTTGTTTGTTTGTTTGTTTGTTTGTTGTACTGGGTTTTTTAACCTTGCTGTAACCCACCCTGATTGCTTGCTCAGAGGGGCGGGCTAGAAATAAACATTATAATATTTATTTATGTATTTATTTATTTGTTATGCCACCTTTCTCCCAGGGGAGAGCCAAGGTGGCTAAAGAGGCACAGCATAAGTCCCCATTTTCAAGTCAACATTTTCTGTACAGCAATTTTTTTTCCTGTGTGGGAAATGATATTTCTAAAAAGAAATACTCTTTCCTGCCCAGAAAATGCTGCTTTCTATTTGAAACAATCATGTACAAACTTCGTACAAAATGAGTCCTGAACTGCTGACCGTCATCAAGCCAGGATTCTGTTTGTTGGGGTTTCTTGACACTAAAAGAAAAACAAAACATATAATTCAACAATTTTAAATAATATTTTTGAATATTCAAATATCAAAACAAAACAAACAAACAGCTTCATTTATATACTGCTTCATACCCTTAAGGAGTCTCTAAGTGGTTTACAATTGTAAGCTATTTGCCCCCCAACAATCTGGGTACTCATTTTAGCGACCTCAGAAGGATGCAAGCCTGAGTTGAGCTTCAGCCCTTTGCTGGTCTTGAACTCGCCACCTTATGGTTTTGAGTGAGTGGCTGCAGTACAGGCATTTAACCACTGCGCCACCAGGGCTGATGTATCACTGCAATGTAGCAGTTATTTATGGTGGAATGGAACACACATCCTTGCAATGGATGTGAGGAACTGCCCAACACTTACAGGATATACCTGGTTGAAGTCATCATTGCTCAGAGCATTGCCAAATGGTCCTCATTCTAAAAGAGTGCACAATTAGTTATAGATGGGTATTGCTTCTTGAATCCATTGTGGGTATCAACAGTGTTTAAACTGTATAATGTCATTTGTTTAATCAGGTTATCAGTTGCTCTTTATCTGGGATTACGGAATTAGATTCAGATCCTATATAGCTATCTCCTAAAAAAAAAAAAATTGCAGTAGGTTTGCCAAGTTGGATACAGGACAGGGCTCTTGCAGCTTTAGCTCAAACAGATTGAAAAGCAGAACAAGGTATCATAAAGCTCTCTGAAACCAGGTGAAGGTTCTTGTCTTCCATTCCCTTTCAACTACAAGCTTTCATCAACAGCCATCCCCTCCTAAAACAGCTTTTATATCCCTGGTGGAGTGTGAGGAGCAATTAATGTACATTTCATGTTGTGGACACCCCTGTGCCCCCTGCTTACACTCCCATATTGTGTTATGTGAAAGCTTCCCTGCTTATGCCCATTCTGCTTCAGCAATGCTTCCTCCAGATGCATACTTCAACAGTAAAATCCACCATGTTCTGGAGTCACCCAGCCATGACAGTATAACTTTAGCATCTTGATAACAGTAAACCAACTACCATGATCACAAATCGCAACAGTAGAAATGAATACAGTGGGCCCTTGTTATCCGCTGAGGTTTGGTTCCAAGACCCTCTGTGGATAACAAAATCTGTGTATGCTCAAGTCCCATTAAGTATACTGGCACAGCAAAATGGTGTCCAATATATAACATGGAAAATCAAGGTTTGCTATTTGGAATTTATACTTTTCAGAAATATTTTCAAGCCATGTATGTTCAAATCCATGGATTAAAAATCTGTGGATAAGGAGGGCCAACTGTACTGTCTAGAATTAGTACATGAACAGTAGCTCAGCTTTGAAGGCATCAGATGAATTGCTTTTTTGTTGGAATTTAGAATCAAAGTTAGGAATTAATACATCAGTCTGTTTCTAGTCTGTTTCACAATTACACATGCTGTAAATTTATTCTATACCATTTCCACATCAATCTGAAGTTTCAGCTTCAAAAATCAACCTGAAAATATGCATTTAAGTGAATACATAACTATGCATTTCTTTCTTAAAATGCTGTCCCAAAATAAACATTTCTGAATGTATTTTTCCTCTAAATTAAGTATTTTTCTATACCAAAAAAATTATCAAAAGCTTAAAATGAAATTTAAATCTCCATCTTAGCACTGGCACAAACAATTCACACTTTGCATAAGTGCATACTGATTTTATATTTAGACCTGAGAATTTCCTAAACCAATTATTCATTTTCTGCATTCAAGATTGCCTCTTCTTTGCCTGGGTGCTTACAGAATGATATCTTCCACTTCCAATATTACTTTCCACACAGAAAATGCTGTTTCCTATGCAGAAGTAAATGGGGACTGATTCTGCACAAAATTTACATGTGGTTGATATGCATAGAAAACAGCTTTTATTGCAAAGAAAATAATATTTCTGTATAGAAATGTTTTTGTCTGTTATTTTGTACAGAAAATGCTGTGGGAAATAAGTACATATGAATTTTGTGCAGAAAAAAAATCCTAAATTGTAAAAATGCCCATCAATCTAGGATTCTCATCAGGGCTTCTCAATATTCAAAGTGCAGTTTTTCAACCATTTTTGAATATTTTGGAGTGTTCTTTCTATCCCTAGTAAAGAAAGGTTCAAACTCAACATCAGAATAAAAGTCCAAGAAGCTGTCATATACTGAATCAGACCACTGGCTCATGAAGCCTAATACTATCATCTCTGGCTAGCAGTAATCACTTGCCAAAGTTTCAGCTGAGATTATTCCTTATCTCTACCTGGATTCACTTGGTTGTGCTTCATGGTTTCCCATCCAAGTATTACCTCCAACTGGAGCTACTTAATTTTCAGAATTGAATAAGATTGGTGTGTCCACAGTGAGGTGGCCATTCAACATGTTTTCCCCGACTCCAGCTGATCAGCTTGTAAACTATACTGAGAACAAAGCTAAGTCAGTTATGGGCATTTGTATCCGCCTACTCCACATTTACTTTAAATATGAAAACTGATGTTTCATTATCTAATTTAGCCGGATGCTAGCTATGTGCCTGTCGGAAGACATTGTGCTTAATAAACTGCTTCATGCATGCAAGCCGCATTAGACTTTCTACCTATTTGTACAAATGACTCCATCCTCATTGACCCAGAGTGGAACATCCCGTTAGCTGTTCGAGGTGAAGTGAAGCATGCTCTGTTGTCATTATCTCCTGACAAAAGATGAGAATTGATTCGGTGCAAGAGAGGATTCCATCTGCAATTAAGCAACCAGTGTCTGGACATATCCACTGCATTCAAGACAATCATTGGAGAGGAGAAAAAAGACAGATTCTAATTTATCACAGACTCCCAGCTCAGTAGTAAAGAGACAGGTTTTAACTGTTCTTGTCTATTTCCACAATACCCAAAGGAGTTGGTAAATTATCCGATCATCTAAGTGAATGATTTATGACTCCCTTTTGGCTCTGATCAAGGATTTGCCCAGCTTCATTCATCTTCTTGGATATAATTGGAAGTAAAATTAAAAATACTTTACCTTTCAGTTCATTGGAACTAACTTAGCCTAGACTTTTAGCAGCGACTCCTGGTAAAATATCCATGAAAGCTGCTGTGTGATCTATCTGTCTCTCAGTCACTCTCTTTTTAAAGGCAGAAAGGGAAAGGAAGAAATTAGTACAAACAACCATCTATACAAAAAAAATCCATAATTTGTGGCCACAGATTTTACATTCTTCTACAGTAATTGGCCTCAGTAAAATTGAGCTATTCGCAGTTCTAAGGGCTAGAATTGCATGTAGATAAATCAAACAGGTCTCATAATAATAAAACTACAGTGTATTGTAGTGCACTGTAAACCTGTCTTATCTAAATCTAAGTTATTGGTAATCTATTACTATAAATGGAGCTTCTTGTACTTAGATTGTACCCATTTTGCTGATATATGCTAAATATAATTCGGTGTTTGTAAAGAATAGGTTTGTGGCCCCAGGTAGATATCATGGCCAATATGTGGTTGAAAGGGAGTTTTTAAAAAATAAAGTTAAAGGAAGAAATAAAAAGCAGCAGTGAATCTTCTGTTCCTTTATTCTCTGGTTTAGTATTGCATACTATGTGATATGAGGTCATTGCTAGAGTTAGCAATCTTTTTATGCCTATACTCCCAAATTTCTGGTTTGCAGACTTCCACTGCTTGTTTTACCACACTCGCTTGCTATATCTATTTTTTCTTCTCTCCCTTCTCCCTTTGGACACATATTTGAAATGCAACACATTTTTGAAAGGTAAAAGAAGACTTAAGAGTATTTATATCCTTTGCTAACCCTGGCTGCAATCCAATAGCCCCTCAGAATTGTGTAATTATCCATAGAAGAGTATGATTCTATGATTCTATACAGAATAGCAACAGTGTGTAACATGTCAATGACTGGGTGCTACAATGTGCAACCTCCATGTACAACTTCAGTGCATATTGTTGTATGCACTACTCCACTTCTGCTGCTGTCAGCATAATATGTCTGTTGCACTACAGGAAATAACTCACCCTTCATGGATATTATAATTTATACATGCTATGTCAGTAATAGAACACCAGCCCCTGTATATGGGTGGGGGCAAGGGACTGGTTGTTATTCAGCAACTGTCCTGCCAATTTGATTACAATGTTTGAGAGATCTCTTGCATTTCCCAACAGTCTTCGTCACAAAGCTTGGAAATACTTTGTGGAAAATTTAGTTTGTTACCTGTTATTCACTAAAATATCAAAAAAAAAAAATTCACTACTTTAATTATTAAGTGCCAACATTGTTGCTCTTCAGTACATTTTTCTTTATTCTGCTCCACTGCCAATTTACAGCCCGATAGAGACGGGCAAAAAGGGACGTGGTGGCAGAGGCGAAAGTAAGGCTGGGGAGCGCACACCAAACAGACACTCCCTAGCCCTACTACATACAAGTGGCTACATTACAGCACCATGCTGCCCACATGCAGGGCATGTGCGTGACGTGTGAGTGTCGCAACGCCCACATGTCATTCACTAGAACAGACATGGTAAGAGCTGCAATGCAACCCTTACAATGTCCCAAAAAGGAGCTGTTCTAGGCGGCTCCTTTTTTGGTCCTCAGCATTGCTGCATGGTTTGGTTGCTGCGGCAACACTGCAGACCAAAAGCGGGTGCCTATGGACTGTCCTGAAAGGAATGGTCTGTACTGGCCCTTAGTTCTTCCAACTTATATTTTTAAATATTTTCCATATATATGAAATGTTGTTTTGTGCCTTCAAGTTGCTTCTGACTTATAGCAACCCTAAACTGAACCTATCATGGGGTTTTCTTGGCAAGTTTTGTTCAGAAAATGTTTCCCTTCCCATAACACCTTACTGATGTAAAGTTTAGTATACAGGTGTATTTTCCCAAACACTACAATAAAGCAATATGTGGAGTAATAACATGCTTGGGTGGACTGAGATTGCAGGATTAGTACTAAGAAGGAATTGTAAGTGGTGTGAGCCAAACACACCATACATCCATTTGGGATAACAATCACAGGTTTAGTCATAGTATTGGCACAAAGCCTGGATCCTGTTAGAAGGTCATCTGATTATCCTCTGTGGGATTCTCCCCTCAGGCAATCTCACACCTGTCACCAAATGTGGGGTTTTCCATCCATTATGCCACCAATTATGAAGGAACCCCTCAGGAAACCCCACCCCAATGTAGGACCTCTACCCTTTATCCCACCAATTTTGAAGACTTCTATGGTGCTCCCTGCAATTAACAAGGGAGAGTGCTTTCCATGATCCTCACCTTTGACACTATGTAAGGGCACCTATTTATTCCATCTGTGTGAAACCAACTATGGAGACTGTCTAAATGCCTCCAAGATACCTATGGGGATTTATGCAACTTTCCTCAATTGATACCAATCCTCTTTACTAAATGCTGCCATCACAGAGATCGTGTCTGAATTTACAGAAGTTAAATATCACAAAGTATATTTAATATGTATGACCTTTAAAACACCACATACTCTCTCACACACTCCTATGTATCTAACTCAGACCAACCATACCATCCACATCTCCCTTCTCTCACTCCAGCTCTAGTTTAACTCTAAAAATTTGCTGCAACCCATGAAGACCAGGTTGGTGCAGACCTCCCAGAGGGCCTTTTCAGCTGTTGCCCCCAGGTTGTGGAATGACCTGCCGGATAAGATGAGTCTTATTTCATCTTTAGAAGGCTTTTAAAAAGCACTAAAGATGCATCTCTTCCGGCAGGCCTTCCCAGAGAAGGTAAACATCCCCCGGCTCCAAATCTAGGCTTTAGAGTGGCCTTTTCTCCCAGCCTCCCCTCTCTGTTTCTCCTTCTGCACAACCTTGGCTGGGTCCGTTTTTCTCTAATCTTGTTTTTATTACTATTTTGGCTAGTTACTGTTTTAAATCAATTGTGATTTAATCTCTTTTTAAGGGGGGGTGGTAAGGGAAAGGATGGGGCATTTTACTGTTTTAATCCTTGTTGTAATCCGCCCCGATTGCTTGTTCAGAGGGATGGACTAGAAATAAATTATTATTATTATTATTATTATTATTATTATTATTATTAAAACCTTGTCTAACTGAACTCCTCAACTTTCATTCACCAGCCTTATGCAAATCTCCTCAAACACTTCCCCAATCAGCATTCATCCCTCCATTCAATTCCCTCCCTCTCAACAGTTCCTTACCTTATACTATATTATACAACCTATACATCCAACAGCATTTCCAAATACAAGCCCATGGCACCACACCTGTGACGGTTCCCTGTGGGTCCCACTCCTCTCCTGCTGAGCTGGATGGGACCCCTTGAGACCAGCTTTTATCTAAAGAACTTGCTGCCACCACCCAACGATTAATTTAATACACACCTTAGCAATGATTGGGAAATTGCTGGGTAATTCTACTGATATTTCACTGGCCAACCTAGGGAAGAACTGTGCCAAGTGAAGGTGTATGACAAAGCAGTGCAAGAGTAGCAGAGTACCTTAGAGCTTTGCTTTATGGATATAACTACATGAACGAACAACTTGACCTCCAGGCAGAGACAAAAGTTTAAGTTACTGAGCCAAGTTAATTCAGCCAAACCAGGAAAATAAATTGAAAACCTGATACCACTGACTGGTATATTTATCCTAATCTTATTCATACATACAATGGAATTTGTTGTCTTTGATGTTTCTGGATAGCTGGCAGCCTGGACTCTATTTTCCAGCTCTGCCAACCTCCCAATTCCAGAGCTGTTGGTTAGAAACCCTTCATGGTCTACCAAGACAGAGACAGAGACAAAGGCCGACAGGCTGAAGCCTTGTTTCTTTTTAAAAACCTCTCCTCGGAACCATCTCAAAAGTTCTTGCTTCTCCATAATGGCTCGTCTCATTGGACAGTTGTCATCTGTAGCTCCTGGGATTTGTAGTTTTACAAGGTCTTTAGTCTTCTTTTCCAAAGAGTTCTGGTGCTTTATAAAACCACAAATCCTGGAATCCTGCAGGATGAATCCAGGGCAATTAAAGTGGTGTCAAATCACATTATTTCTATAGAATAGATGTATCCATAGTTTACCTAAGGTGGATGAGAGTATTTCTGGCATTTCTGTCCCTTGTATTTCAGTTGTCCAAGTATCTTCTGATGCTGTCTGGGACAGACTGGGCTCTGCTTCTGTAACAACAGGGCTGCCAACCTCTCCTGGCTCCAGCTGGGGCTCACTCTCCTGGCATTCCTTGTCTCCTTCTTCATCTGAGGAGACCTCCTCTGAGTAAGGCACAACAGAGACAGAGATCCCCAAAGAAGGCTATTGCAAACAAATAACAATTATTGCAATGAATACAGAACTCAAAATATTTTTTTTAAAAAAATGTCAATGGGAGGACAGCCAGAAAGCCAGAGAAGTGACAAGAGATTGCTTTATATGGTTCCCAGATGTACCTGAGTGGAACCTATGCTTTTGTTGGGTGAATTATGGAATCCTAGAATTCTCCCAAGTTCCCCTTATGGGTGAACACTGAACCAGCCAAGGAAGGGGCTTATGTACATACAAATATTGCCATTGATCTGGGGGGTGGGGGTGGGCAAGAGAGGCACAGACATACAAGAGCTTATCATTCACAGGACAGAACACTTTATAGACTACAGAAAAGTTTCCATAACTTCAATATGAGCAATATGAGCTCCTGGAAATCAGCCACACATAAGCAAAAGCAAATTTGATTGACAATTAATATGAATACAAACAATACTCTAGTCAGCAGAAAGGTACAAAGGAACAAGTGAGAAATGTTGCATTTGAAAAACAATGGGGATCTGCAGAGCTAGTTTCTGGGAAAGCAGCCAGATAAGAATTTGCAAGCAACACGGTTGCCTTTTGCTTAATACGCTTCTATTGTCTAAGGAATTGCTGAGGATAAGGGGAAGAAGGGGCAAGGGAAAGAAGTGTCTCAAAGATGGCAGTGTATTTGCTCATTTGATTCTCTCTACTTCTAACTACAAGCTATAAATCAGATTTAAGCAAAACTACCGGAGTTAAATCTGGATTCCATTTCCAGAGTCTCTGTCCAGGGTACTGATTCTTGGCCATAGACTAATATAGGAGTGAGTCAAGTTAAATTTGGTTCTTTCCTTCTATCTTCAACTCAATTCCTGTCCAGGACAAGGATCCACCTACCAGCATGCAGACCAGTTACCTGGTTGGTTTATCTCCCCCCCCCCCCCAAAGAGCCTAAAAAATGTCTTCTGTGCTCTTGGCAGGTGACCAGCATGTGGAGAAGGACAAGTTGACAATTCCCAACCATCTTATGCTACTGCAAAGCCCTACAAAACAGCTGTTCTGGTAAAGCTAGTACTGTTTATTTTTGTGCAGTGTTTCAATTTTTATTTTATTTTATTTTATTATGTAGTTTTTCCAATGTTAAAGCACCAATGTGACACAATACCATTGCTGAAACACTATCTTGATAGTATAGTCACATGAAGATTGCTACTTTGCCAATGTTCACGGTCAATGGAAAAATGAACTCTGAACAAAAAAGAACCATGATACAGTCATGCACATTGCACTATATCCTAATAATAATCCGTAGCCTCCTCTTGGGAAATGTGACAATTAATTTAGAAGCACCAGAGTTAGGAAGAATTTTGGCAATAACCCTGGTTCTTTAGATTGCCCAAGAATAGCTATATAGACAGACATCTTTTCAACTCAGCTTGATAACTTTCAGGAAACATGAACAGAAATTGAGCAGCTCACTATCAATCCCACTAACATTGCCAGACTTCTAGAGGCTTTAGGAAAAGCAGATTCTAAGCCTTTGCCCACAAGTCACCACTCTGGGGGTTTCTGAGGTTTAATTCCAGCATCTTTCATTTGTAAATTATTGGGCTGAATCATGCCTGGATTATGTATCCTGTAAAAATAAAAAAAAATACATTGAAAGGAAGGAGAAGAAGGAATGAATAAAGAAATAAAGAAACCATTTAATACATTTAGGTATTCTTATAATGTGCACACAATGGAAGATTAGAGCGAGGATTTTGCAAATAACAAAGATGTATAACACAAGTGAAGAAGAAACTACTCAAATTGTCAATGCATTTGGTTATTTCATAGGGTCCAATTCCTTTTTTCTGCCATTGCACATGGCATTCATTATGCTGTAGATGAATTACAGAGTATGATTTGCACTGATTTACCATTGTGCTTAATTGGCTTTAAAGCTAACATACCGCAATAAGCTTTAAGTGGTAGTTTGCTGGGAAATTTAAAAGTAAACACTGTTTTCTCTCTTCTGCCTTCCCTCTCACTCACTCTCTGCTTTTCTTGTCTTACATTTGACTACAGATGGTTCTTCTGAAAACTAGGAAACTTTCATCAATATAGCCCGCCTCCCCAAGAAATAAAAATAAAGGATGATGTGACATGAGGATGTAGCTAGTAGGTGGAAAATAAATAGTCAACCCTCCATATCCATGCATTCTGCATCCACAGATCCAACTATTCTTGGCTTGAAAACATTATTTACAAAATATGAAAAGCAAACCTTGATTTTGCTATTTTATATAAGAGACATCATTTTACTATGCCATTGTATATAACAGGACTTAAGCATCCACAGATCTTGGTATTGCAAGTGGGGGCTATCCTAAAACCAAACCCCAGTGGATAGAAAGAGCCCACTGTACCTATCAAAGGTTACAGATTCAATTCATAGTAGCTATATATGTGACTCAGCCAATATCACCCAGTGGGTTTCTAGTGCTGAGCCAGGAATTAAACCCCAATCTCCAGAGTCTGAGTCCTATGCTCAGACTACTACACCACAGTGGCTTTCCTAGGTTCTGTGCAGCAATGCTTAAAAATTGTCAGTCAATGAATATTGTAAATAGATGGTTAGGGTGTGCCACATACCATTTTTAAAGTCTTTAATAATTTACTATCTCCATTTTATGTTTTAAACAGGTGTATATTTTATTTTTACGTTCTTAATTGTATATACACCACTCCCTTGTGCTGGGATATGCCCAGAAGAAAGATTTATTCTATTCTGTTGTTGCTGGAACCCTTTCACACTAAACAAGTATAGTTCTATCATTATGTTTTTAACTGCTGAGGCTGCATCATGTGGAATCCTGGGGTTCATAGTTTGATGTGCCACTAGATCTCTCTGGATGAGAAGTCAAAACACCTCTCCCTCAATTACAAAGCCTAGGATTCCACCAAGATAAAACTATGGTGGTTAAAGTGGAATCAGAATTATAATTTAATAGTATGAAAGGGCCCTAAGCTTCAGGCCTTAATGATAATGTCACTGGAAATAGCCAGCATTCTCCAGAATGTTGAGATCTCATATGGGATGAAATGGTTGGATGATGGTATCCCCATTCCCAAGGTGCCAATTGCCGCTTTCATCAATACTTGACCACATTGTGCAGACTGTACTGCTATAGAATGATAACTTTGGGTTTTCTTTGTCAGACATGATGAGAAACTAAAGTAACGTCTTCATATTGCTCAAAACATACCACCTTCACTATGACTGTGGTAGACTTTTATAGCTTGAAAAGTGAGCTTACCTGATATTCTTCGATAGATTTCTTGATATATTGTAAACTGTCAGGAAAGTTGACTTGTCAGATCAGATCAAATCAAATCAAACCTTCAGGCAGTCTGAAACACAGCCAACTTTATGACATGAACTCTTTGACGTAATTTCTATTCTCTCTTTTCTGCTGCAAATAAAAATATACCTGGACTGTAATAGACATGTGTCAATACTAGTACTAAGGTGAAAGGGAGTTTATGTATTTTTTTAAACACTGGGGGCATTTATATTGTAGAAATAATGCAGTCTGACTTGACTTTAAGTGCTGTATCTCTATCCTGTTTACATAGCCTTTATATTTCTCTGCCAAAGAGTGCTGGTGCCTCACAAAACTACAAATCCCAAGATTATATAGGATGGCACCATAGCAGTTAATGTGGTGTCAAACTGCATTAATTCTACAGTGTAGATGCATCCCATTTTCATGAAAATCTCTTCCCCTGCAAGCAGTTTTGGTGATTGCGTTGAAAACAAAGAAAATTCTTCAACTCTCCCACCTCCCAAACTTTAAATGGGGTTCATTTGTCATGTGCAATGCCAGCACAGAGACAGATTTGATTGGCTACTATATAATATTATGTGATTCAGCTCACTGTATGATCCTTCATTAGCTAAGGTTATCTGTATAGTTAAGAAAGTATTGCCTTCACTCTGAATGATCTAACCCTTCCATCAATGGTTGGTTTCCTCCAGTATCAGCAGAGTATTGAATTGGTCCCATGTTTCAATCTGAACTTTACAGGAGGTTTTCAAAGTGCTGATCTTATGTGAGCTATTTAGATATTTAGCACCTAGAAATGTTAGATTTAAATCCAAAGTGGATTCACTGCTCTAGTGATACAGAAATGATCTGCAGCCATTACTTTCCATAATTTTTTTCATATAAACTTACTTAATTCACACCTCCTGAGGAAATAAGTCTAGTGAAATCTATTTGAATATTGCAATTTGTACTTTCTCAAATTTCTGTACTATTGTTCTTCAGTTAAAAAAACCCACATGCATTTAATAATAATAATAATAATAATAATAATAATAATAATGTTTTATTTATACCCCGCTCTTCAGCCAAGACTATCAGAGCGGCTTACAATTTGTTAAACAAACAGCTTCATTTACAATTGTAAGCTATTTAGCACACATGTGCATAAAAATAGTTACATCACTTGAAATTTTTGCATAAAACTGCACTGACCAAATTGAAACTAATAAACTATAGTTTGTTGTGGGTTTTTCAGGAAATCTGGCCATGTTCTCTTCCAGACATGGCCACATAGCCTGAAAAATCCAGAACAAACTATGAATGCCGGCCATGAAAGCCTTCGACTTCACAAATTGAAACTGCTTGAAAAGAATAGATTCATAGGAGAAAATGTGGACATTAATGCTTTCTTAGAAAATATATACAAAACTATACAGCAGAATCCTGTTAGTGTCTTATACACACACACACACACACACACAGTTCCCTAAAGAAGAGTCTGGACATATGTGTCTAAAGTGGATCAGCTGCACTCAGTTCAAAGTTGTAGATGTGGACTTGTGAATGCAGTGCCATTACACAAGGATGGCCATGCACACTGTGCATGGATATGCATTGTGCACTATGCATTAATACAAATGCATGTTAGATTGTGTGTTCAAGTGCACATCTGATGTTTTAGTTCATTTCCAAATGTCCTTCAACACAAGGGCTGTATAACAGAATTCATGTGTAACTTTGTATGTGGATCAACATATCTTTTCTACCTTTTTCTAAGCCACACTGAGTCCTGAATTGGAATAAATGTGAATTATAACCTATACCTTTACAACCTATATTTTTGTAAATCTTAAAAAAACAATCATACTAGCTAAAATGGACTTAAGAAAAAGAAAGAAAGAAAGAAAGAAAGAAAGAAAGAAAGAAGAAAAAGGGCAGTTTTGTCCATTTCCAGCTTTCCTTATTGGTTATCAAGATGAACAGATACAACCTGTTCTCTCTGTTCTCATAGTTCAGTGTTTCACAGTGCCCAATGCTGTTTATTTCAAAATATTTCTTTAGCTAGATATCTATTTCCCTCAGCAGCCACACCACACAACAGTACAGATAATCCATGAGAGATTTAGGGAAACTGTGCACAGACTATTTTCCAAAGCTTTTATGCTTTTTTTATGGGGTCTCAATAATGAAAACAAAACAAAGCTCATTGTGTTGACAAGACAGGAGTATTTTGATGGAACCTGAATATATATATATATATATATATATATATATCAGGATACATGATTTTTGCATACCTTCTGCTTTAGAGCATCACAGACAATGACTTTCATACTCCAGTTGCACATTTTGGCTCTGGTTCTGGCACCAGTTAAGAGCCTAAAAGTTCCTCCCCTGAGTCTTATGGTCGTAAGGAAGAACTTTATTTCAGTCCCGTATTTCCAAGAGGCCCATCTGGTCAGGACACATAACAGGATATTTTCAGTGGCTGATGCCTGGTTGTGACATTGTGGTTGCCCACACTGCCCCAGCCTCGCATCATTTAGTTCTGACAACACAGACCAAAAGTTTTGGGCCCAGTCTTGCCAGACCAGACATGGATCCAGAGGATCCAGCTTGATCCTGAGTCAAACAGCCTTTATCCTGGGGTAAAATAGTCCTGGTTTTACATGGTGTTTTCTAGAAACTCTGCTGCAAAACCTGGCTAGCCATCACTTTCGCTCAGACCTCCCCCCCCCCACACACACACACACAAACATTGCATATGATGTAGAAACAGTGCACCAAGCTATACCCACATGGCCAGATACCTCATTTCACCTCAGATGTTGTGATTGGGGGGTTTCTGTATAACAACACTGCTGCAGCAAGACAAGGGGTGTGCACCAGTCACAGATCATGTGTGGGTCAGCACAGGGATGCATGTGTGAACACCTACCCATCCCCACACTGACCCAGGAACTGAACTGGGTAAGCACCAGGGTCAAGATATCACCATGCTATCCTGGCCCATCTGCTCAACCCCATTCTGCCCTCCATGGGAAACTAGTCTGACCCTCTCTCTGCTCCATTTTCTTCCAGACTCCCCCTAGACCACACCTCTGCAAATCCTAAAATTTCTACTTTCCTCTGAGATTCTTCTCAAAATGGTGACAGAAACAGGCATTGTGTCACTTCTTGCCATTTTGAGAAGCACTGAAGAAGAAAATTCAGGCATGGGGGTAGTACAAATTCTGGGTTGCTTTTGGGGATAGGGTAAGAATATTTGTGCACATTTCCATGCTGTTGGAGAGCTTTCATTATGGTTTGGGGCAAAAGTTGCCCAGCAATCACAGACAAAAATGAGAATGGCTGGGCTTTGGAAGCATAGTGGGCAGATTCATAGCCCACAGGAGTATAGTTCAAGGCCCATATTCAACCTGTTGGGTTCACAGTATCCCACCTCACTTTGTATTTCAGTGGCTTTGTAAACATTGTATATAGTTTAAGGCATCAGCAAATCTTCACCTGACTCTATGTCAAAGCAACAGGTAAGGAGAGGAAGAGAAGCAACACAGTAAGTGCAAGATTACAGGAGATCCTTTGAAAATATCCATTTCTCTGTCTGTTGACTGGCCTGCCCACCTGTTTTTAGGAGGAGGCTTGGAGAAGGAGGACAAGGAAAATGCTCTCCTCAGCCCTCTCTGCATTTTTACTCTTAGGGCTTTTGCATTAAAGAGTGTGGGTAGGAACTAGGGAAAAAATTTTCAAAGCACCAGAGACAGAGGAAGGAAGTTAGCACCAGATGCACAAATATTTACGGAACAATTAATGTCAGCAAACGTAATTTATATCTAATGAATTTAATAATCTTGAAACATTTCCAGCTAATTAAAACAAAAACAACAAAAAACCCTCCCTAAACTGCAGCTTTTGGGCATATAGCCAGTCTGGCAAATGGCCCAGAGGCCTGCCACAGTTGTCCATCATGGTTTGTACACTTAGAACCAAAACCATACAATCCTCAACACTGAAAGGAGGTTGGAGCCAGGCTATAGCTTGAATCTGTATAGCAGAGGTAGAAATTAGGTAGCCTTTATGAGCCCATTAGAACACTAAGATTGTCTGGAGAGGACTTTCTCTCTGTTCCACTAACCTCTCATGCTCATTTGGTGGGAACAAAGGAGAGGGCCTTCCTGGTGGCTGCTCCAAGGCTTTGGAACTCTCTCCATAGAAAAGCCAAGGATGGCCCCATCTCTTCTCTCTTCAGTGGCAGGTCCAAACAGTGGCAGGTCCATCAAGCTTTTTCAGACTTATGAGAGTTGGGCCTTTAAATTCTTTGCAATTTAGATGTTGAGGTTTGCATACAGTTTTTAATACATTTTAATATTTTTAATGTATAATGTTTAAAACTTTTGTAATTGTTCAGTTGTTTTTAAAACCTTATGTTTACACTTTTTAATGTTTTTGTATTGTTGTGCTGTTTTAAATTTATTGGTATAATAATAATAATAATAATAATAATAGTTGAAGTATGGAGCAAATCGCCTTAACCCATGAGGCTTCAGTATGTCCTGTGTGTGTGCTATTTGCTTTCAAGTAATTTCTGACTTTTGATGACCACAAGGTATAACTATCACAGGTTTTTCTTGGCAAATTTCATCAGAAAGGGGTTTGCCATTGCCAACCTCTGAGGCTGAGAGACTGTGACTGAGACTGTGACTTGCCCAAGGTAACCCAGTAAGTTTTCTACCCCTCACAATGTCTTCATGACAACTGTTTAGGTAGTAAACAGAAATCATTCCTACTAACATTGAGTTCCAATGCCTGCCCAGCCCCCTGTTTCAACAACATTCACAAGCAGTTAAACAAAAGGAAGAGGGGTAGATGTTGTGGCTGTGTAAAATCCTTCCAAAGCTTGGCATCAGTTGTGGTAATCCTTCCCCCCCCCCCCTTTTTTTAAAAAAAATTCTCATTTAATGATGTGGCACAACACATTTCAGCTGCCCTATAATACCACTTACTGCCATGGCTATAGATTCCAATGGATTTTGCTCCAAAAACCAAAGTGCTCCTGTTGGCAGTGGCATAGGGCAGTCTATAACATCCTGGTTCAAGAGCTGCCTGACTCTCCCATGTTGCAAAACCCCTTTGGTTCAGTGCCAGTTGACTGGTTGCACATGCATCCCACTGAGCCACCGAATGTCCACTGCTGCCGCAGGTCCCTTTGAAAGTTCAGAATGAACCATCCAGCTCCAGTCAGAGTAGACAAGTGGCAGCAGCAGCAGATGTTCCAGGCAGCTCATCAGGGCACCTTTTAAATAGCGACCTAGCATTGGAACAGAGGGCTACAGATATTTCCAGAAGACCTGGAGCAAATAGCAAGCTTTTTAATGCATTTTAAGGGTTGATACCCCAGTTCTGCTGTTGAATGGTCCAGCCATCATTTGATTTGTTTGCACCAGAACCAGAGTTTGAACCATGTGTCATTTGGCAGAATCACCAGATGTCCTCACCACAAAGGAGGACCAGGAGCCACAAAATGCAGGATCTTCAAGAAAATTGGAAAATGTTACCATATAACAGCCAAAAAAAATTCATAGAAAGATACATTCCTTCTTTTTCAACATGCTCAGAATGGAGGACCTTTTGGAATTTGTCCCGGACAGATAATGGAATTGGAGAGCTTGTCCTGGAATAGGAGGACTTCTGGTTATCCAATCTCCCTGCCGAGAGGACAGATGGGGATTCTTTATTTGGCCCTGGAAGGCATGGCTATTGAGAAATTTGTAAAGTGGGAAGGTCAGTGGCAAGTTCGGATGTAAGTTGTACATTCCTATCTAAAGTGTGGTGAAGGTCAGGTTGTGTCAGAACTCACAAAGAGAACATTTCTCAAGCCTCAAAGACTGTACAAGGCTCTTATGACATCAGAATCCCCCACTCATCACAATCCTTTAAATAAGCCATTTTTTGCAGAATATGTTAGAAAAGGGATGGTTTGATTGACAGATGATAATTCTAACCCTTACCCTTGATTGCTTGGTGGGGCAGAAAACAAGCCTGATCACAGGCTCAGAGAAGACAATGAACCAAAGGGACAGTCTGATTGTCTCATCGTATGCGCATCACCTTCAATTGTCAGCCAGGAAAGTATCTAATGACAGAAATAAGGGTGACAGGAGGGTATGCTTTAAAAAAAAAACTGGTAGAAATCATGATGCATGAATTGGCCATCAAAAATGAATACAACTGCCTGTCCCACTGGTAATAGATCTGTCCATTTATACTAGCAAAATACCTTCATTATGATAGGTTTGGAGGATGTGGAATGAGGGCTTGTTTATTGCAAGAACCTTTGCTGGATTTTGTCAGTGAAGGCTGTGTCATCCTTTGTCAGGAGTGTAGAGTGTAGTGGTTTGAGCATTGAATTATGACTCTGGCCATTAGGATTCAAGTCCTCACTTGGCCCTGGAAACCTATTAAGTGACCTTAAGCAAGTTGCATATTCCCAGGCCCAAAGCAGACAGGCCAAATAGAGTAGTTTCTGGCCACTTTGGGGGCATGGAGTTTGTAAGACTCATGCTCCCACAGTGTCTGGAAGCCGCTCTGAGACAGGCTAAGGTGGCCAAAAACCACCAGCAAAGGAGCAGAATTAATCTGGTCCTGCTGGCAGCCTGTTTGGGATTCCAGCAGCAGTGCACTTCAGGAGCAGGCCATCTGGTCGTTGTAGTCCTGGGCCGATAAGGGGCTGATCGCAGATTGGAGTGGCCAGAGACTGATCCAGGCTGCCCAAGTAATTCACCTCTCAGCCTCAGAAAATCTTATGATAGGTTAACCTTAGGGTCACTAAAAGTTGTAAATAAGTTGAGGTGTACAACATGGGTGGCACCTGGCTTGACTTAGTTTGTTGTCATTTAAAACCTACCTGTTTTCCAATGGCCTAAGGTAGTATACATGACACTCCTCTCATGCATTATAATCTCCTCAGGAAAAAAAAAATTCTAAGAAGTGTCAATAATAATAATAATAATAATAATAATGGTCAGAGCTGTTCAACAGTGGAATATGCTGCCTCTGAGTGTAGTGCAGTCTCCTTCTTTGGAGGTTTTTAAACAGAGGTTGAATGGCCATCTGTTGGAGGTGCTTTGATTGGTATTTCTGCTTAGCAGGGAGTTGGACCTGGTGGCTCCTGTATTCTCTGATTCTATGATTATATCCACTGTTCCATACTATCTTGGACACTTTTACACAACTCTATAAAGACTCATAAGGTTGATTGAGACATGGCACTAAGGCTGAGGAAATAATCATATTGAACAGACGTTTAAATTCTGTGCCGCTAAAACAGTTAACTGGTACCTGAAATATCCAGAACAGGAGTATTTAAGATTCAGCTCTTGTCCCTTCCAGCAGAGCTCTTTAGGTTAAAGGGCTTTCCCACTCTTATCCCTCCATTTCTCTTGATGTTGCTTTAGCAGTTCACTTCGTAAATTGCTATGGCAGGGGTGGGACGGAAGAAGAGAAGATCTTGGAAATGTGAAGAATCAGGGACCAAGCTGTGTCCCACTTTTTACTTCAAAAAGAAATTTCACTCAATTTTTGATTGATTAAACGAAGCTTCACCTGAGCTGACACCACCTGCTTCAAGTTCCATCCCAATGCAATTTGAAACGACCAAGATATTATGCCTTGGAAATTGAAGCTTGTGATGGAATGGCTGACTTTACAAGAGTTTGAGTGATGTGGCTGTAATAAAGGTAGGATCCCCTGTCACTCAGGATCATTCTAGGCATCTCAGCAAATCTTTATCCTGCCAGACAATTAAAGTGACTAGTTTGGAAAGGATTCTTACCTGGCTAGATGCCACTAAAGGATGCTATTATATACTCATTCCATTTTTAGTTGAGAAGCACTGGATAGATGAATACAAGTGCTTGCTATTGTTAACAGCAACGAATAACTGAATAATAATAGTTTCAGAGAGAGACTGCTAGCTGACAAAGGTGACAGAGGAAAGATTTTGGTCATTTAATTGTTGGGCATTTGAATAACCTTGCCATAATTGTTAGCTGGTATGTCACTTTATGGGTGACATGCTGTTAGTTACCTCCACCTATAGTAGACCCATACAATCAATGGTTAAATTCCATTAATTTAATGGGCTGCTCCAAGCAGGACTTACTACAGGATTTGGGCCTATAGGTTTTTTGGGAGAGAGTTTCCAACTCACGACAACCCTAAGACAAACCTATCATGGGTGGAGGTGGCAAGATTTGTTCAGATGGAGTTTGTCTTTGCCTTCCTCCAAGGCTGAGATAGTGTGACTTGCTCACAGTCACCCAGTGGGTTTCCAAGGCCAAGCAGTGGTTTGAACTCTGGTGTCAAAACACTACACCACCCTGGCTCTCACGTAGGCCAACCAACAGACAGATAAATTGATATTTTCAAAGGATCTCCTGTAATGTTGTACTTACTGTGTTGCTTCTCTTCCTCTCCTTACCTGTTCTTATTCATTTGTTTTTCCACACTTTCTCTCTCTCTGCTTCTCTCTAATCTGCAAATGAAGTTCTTCTTCTCTCTTTCTTCCACTAGACCATGCTATTGATTATGGACAGGTGTTGCAAGTAAAACTCTTCTGTATGTTTTACAAAGAAGTTGAGTTGTTGTTGTTGTTGTTGTTGTTGTTGTGTGCCTTCATGTTCCCTCTGACTTATGGTGATTCTATCATAGGGTTTTGTTTTTTTAGCAAGATTTATTCAGGGGAAATTTGCCATTGTATTCCTAAGGTCGCAGTGGGGGTTCCCATGATGGAGTGGGGATTCTAACTCTGCTCTCCTAGAGTCATAGTTCAGCCCTCAACCCACTAAACAAAAGGGGCTCTTTGCAAAGAAGTGATTGGTTGCTTTTCAGCTTCTGCCTTGAGAAATTCAGTCCTACCTCTCACCTTTCCCAGCAACTACTTCTGGATGGGGCAGGTCATAGCTTAATGGTAGAATGCACACATTACATGTAGAAAATCTCCAGTATAATCCATGGTGCAACCAACTTGTAAAAAGAAGAGGGTTGAAGATAATAGGAAAGACTCTTGTAAAGCAGCTACCAATCAAAATAGCCTTTTTGGAACTAGAAGGACAAAAGCTTGTCTTGGTATAAGATAGCTTCCTGTCTTTCATGTCATTTCCAGCTTAGCTATATAGGCTTCTAGCTTGACAATGTGTAAGCCTTTGCACTTTTCTTTGCCTTATGATCCACTAATAATAATCATTTGCTGAATGATGTAAAAGGTGTACTAGATGAATGGTATGGAATAATTTGATCTCCATTATCCATTGCTAAACTTAGTTTTGGGAAACAAAGGAGTCCACATCCAGAACCTTTTCAAAAAAATAAAAGCATAATGGTTGCTATGGGCAGAGAGAGTAAAATAACCACTTCCCTTAACCACTCTTGTGAGACTGAAATCAAACTGGCAAGCTATTAATTAAGTATGGAGACTGGTGAGGCAATATATTATTGGTGAAATAAGTTGGGCAACAGCCTTTTAGAATAGTCCCATCTGTTGTAATATTCAATTATCCAAAGAAGTTTGAGTACTGAACTAGATAAGTGTAAGATACTTTATAGGATGTTGTTGGACTGTTAAATTTATTTATTTATTGCTGTTCCAATGTTTGTAAAAGAATAATAACCTCCATCTAGGTCATCAAACTGCTGGCAGAGGAATAAATATGTGATGATTATGTTAACATAAAAGGCAGTTCCCAACTCTTCATGACACTCAGGCAAAATGCAATCCCAATCTGGAGGGACAAAAAAGATGGAATAAAGGAAAGGTTTCTAGTTGTATCTGGCTTCCATAGCACAACCTCCCATTATGCCAGCATGTATGCCTTCTTGGTTATTATGGAAAAAGGTATTCAGTACCTTATACAGCACCAGCTTGCTAGCCATGCGGTACAAACCTGCAGCCCATAAGTGGGTCAGGACCACTCCCAGACACCATTGGGCTGCAGTTTTACAAGTTAAGCAGAGGAAAATCTACCAGAGTCCTGGACCTTCCATGATTATATGGCTCAATTTTGATGCAGATGACACCAAATTAGGAGGAGGAGCTAATAAGAGAGAGGACAGGATCAAAATTCAAAATGACCTGAATAGACTAGAAAGCTGGGACAAAGATAAGAAAATTAAATTAAACAAGGAGAAATGTAAGTTTCTGCACTTGGAGCGGTAAAAAGGAAATGCACAGACATAGGATGCGGGACACCTGGCTGAACAAGACTTCATGTAAAAGGGATCTAGGAGTCCAAGTAGACCACAAGTTGAACATGAGTCAGCAGTGCAATGTAGCAGCTAAAAAGGCCAATGCAATTTTATGCTGCATCAATAGAAGTATAGTGTCTAGATTAAGGGAGGTAATAGTGCCACTCTATTCTGCTTTGGTCAGGCCCCACCTGGCATACTGTATCTAGTTCTGGGCACCTAAATTCAAAAAGGATGTGGAGAAACTGGAGCGTGTCCAAAGGAGGGTGACTAAGATGGTGAAGGGTCTGGAAACCATGCCCTATGAGGACCGCCTTAGGGAGCTGGGGATATTTAACGTGGAGAAGAGAAGGTTAAGAGGTGATATGATGGCTCTGTTTAAATATCTGAAGGGATGTCACATTGAGGCAGGAGCAAACTTGTTTTCTGCTGCTCCAGAGAACAGGACCCGGAAGAATGAATGCAAGCTCCAAGAAAAGATATTCCACCTCAACATTAGGAGGAACTTCCTGACAGTAAGGGCTGTTCAACAGTGGAGCCACATTCCCTCGGAAAGTGGTGGAGTCTCCTTCTTGGAGGTCTTTAAACAGAGGCTAGATTGCTATCTGTCAGGGATGCTTTAATTGGGAGACTGGATGGCCCTTGTGGTCTCTTCCAACTCTATGATTCTATGATTCTATGAATTTTTAATATGGTTTGGTTCTGACTTCTCATGTGGATTTGCATCCATTATTTCATCTTCTTGAATTGTTTTAAATTCCCTTATAACTGTTCATCTTTTTTATGGTCTGCACTTTGTCTTGGGATCTTTATATACATTTTATTGATTATAACAAAAATTAAAAATGGTTAGGAATGTAAAGAACATCAATGATTATTAATTTCCATGTTAAAAATGGTCAGGAAATATCACTAGGAAGAATAATAGACCAGCAAGAATTTTGTACAATTTTATCACAGTGTTTGAACATTTCAAAGTTCAGATGGATAATTTTGCATGGAGGATTTATTCTGTGTAGAAAAACATTTGGGTGTTTTTGTTTGGTTTGGTTTTTCTGCACAAACAGATTTTCTGCAGAAAAACCCCACATGTTTTTCTATGCAGAATAAATCCTTCTCAACCGTTTTGAATGTTTGAATACAGAAACAATAATGCAGCAGAATGCTTGCTTTTTTCAGCAGCAGGAAGACTACCATAATTATTCATCTCTGCATGCAAGAATAAAATAGCCAAGGATTTTAATCTCCACAAATTGTTTATTATTAATTCAGTTTTAAGGCAAGGTGGATGAAACACACATGTAGGATCTTCTGTCATCAATACCAGGATATGTCGAGGAAGCTGGGTATGAAATGGGAAAGGGGATTGCCATTTGGTGCTGTGCCTCTATATGTTACTGCTTTTCTGTTGTTGTTGTGTGTGCCATCAAGTCATTTCCAAATTATGGTATCCATAGGGTGGGTATCCATCATGGGTTTTTCTTGGCAAAATTTGTTCAGATTTTCCTTTCCCATCCTTTGAGGGTGAGTGTGTGTGAGAGACTTGCCGAAGATCACCCAGTAGGTTTCCATGGCCATGCAGGGATTTGAATCCTGGTCTTCAGAATCTTAGTCCAACACGCAAACCACCAGTATTAGACAGATTTAATAGCACCTAAGGCGCTGTGCAGACCGGCTATTAAGGCCAGCCTGAGGGTGGAGTTGGAGTGTGTTGTCCACATGACTTGAAAAACTATGGTCAAAATAAGTTGCACCTACAAGTAACTTTTGAAAAATAACATGAAACTATTACTCATTACATCTCCAAAGTACTGAGCTCTTATTTGATAGTTTGTCTTTAAAGCTACTTTAAAGTGTTTTAAAGTGTTACTTCTTTGTTTTCCCCCCTCAAACTAACTAGTTACAAGTAACAATGTTAATTTTAAATCTTCAATACAAGTAGCAATGTTGCTTGCAACTTGCTACACTGAAGCTCTGATGTTATCAAAAACTCTTTTCTGATAAAATTCTCAGATATTGTACTTGAGAAGGAATGTTCCTCGAATCTGCTTTAAGTGAGAGCTGAGTCAAAATTTGGTAAGAATTTATAAAGATACAGAACACTGTCTTAAGAATGTAATTTGCCTTTCCTTAAAATTGTTCAGATGTTTTGCAGGATTTTCCCTTCTTTTTGAAGAAGGAGCATCATGCACTTATGACTAATGTTGGTTTAGACAAAATGTTCAGGGTGGCTTTTCAACCACTTCCAACCATCAAGTGAGGCTGTGACAAGGGATTGCAACAGAGATCCTGCTTCTGATTGTCATGGCTTTGTTTGGGGGTGATGGTGGAATGGAAATGTCACTTTCCTTTGTCTTAGTCAGAAAGCTGAATGCATATCCTTCACCCGAACTGGCTACTGACTGTTAAGGTGGGCTGGAGGGGCATTTATATAGTTTTACAATAAGATAGCATGTTGTTGTTGTTGTTGTTGTTGTTGTTGTTGTTTTGTGCCTTCAAATCAATTTTGATTTATGGTGAACCTAAGGCAAACCTGTCACAGGGTTTAACTGGTAAGTTTTTTCAGAGAGGCTTTACCATTGACATCCCCTGAGGCTAAGAGAAAGTGACTCTTGACTCTTGAAAGTGACCCTGAGGCTAAGAGAAAGTGCTCAAACCACTACACTGTGCTGGCTCTCATAGTCATACTAAATACAGAGCAGTTACAGACGTGTAACTTAAAGTTACACATCTGTAACTGCAATATAGAATGCTAGCCATTGGCTTGTATTGCTAGGGAAAATGGCCTTTTGATATGAACCTTGTTTTAGAAGTGGGAGATGGTGGAGGAAGGAAGGATACTGAATAGTTTTAAATAAATATTCCATACTACTCCAAGTATATAGTACTACAATATGAATTATTTACTGTAAAGACTACAGAGCATAAATATTTCAGTCCATGTCAACAACAGTATGACAAGAGGAGAAGACAAATGCTTAAATTTCCATTTTACAAAATCAAATGTGACAAGCTAGATACTAAAAGCAAATCATATTGCATACATCCATTAGCACAAGAAAACAAAGCTGTGGACATTTTGAGTAAAATACACTGAAGCATTAGAATTCAGGGTCTAAAATTCCATGGTATTTCCTCCCATTGCTTCCTTTCTGTCATGGTGGACCAGGGATATTTGACTTTCAACTTCAATTAACTAGGATTACATGTCCTTTAATACACTTTAAATCAATGCTTTGAACACAGAGGTAGAATGTTTGCAAGCATGGGGAGGGAGCAGATTCCCCCCCCCTTTACTACATAACTTCCTCCTAGGTAATCAATGGCTATTGTAAGCAAAGTAGGGAATATGTAGCCCATGGATGGCATGTGCACTATGCAACCATAATATATGGCTCCTGAAGCTCCCTTAAACTGATCAGCCCCCCCCCCCCCTTTCCTTTAAAAAAAATATTACAAACCCACTACAGAAATAAGGAGGCCAAGCATCAGGTCCTTCCTGTTAAAAAGAGCACAAGGGTGATTTTTTCCACCTCCAGATCCTGCATCCGAAAAGGGCTATTTGGGAGATGTCTTTGGGCACATCTATACCAGGCATTTACTCTAGGGATAGTCCAGAGCATTATGTCCTGGACCTGGTTCCAAACTGACCACAATTGCGACCACAAACTGGGCTGAATCTGGTGTGATGATGTGTTGTTGAACAATGATCAGCCTGGCTCCATCATATCAACTCCAGTTGCATTTCTCCTGTTTTTTGGAGCTGCTACTTCCTTGCAGGCAGGAGTTCTGTGTAAAGCCTGCCCAGTACACTGCCACTTCTGTGAAGGTCAGAACTGGCTGCCTGGATATGTGACCAATAAGGTGTTCAGGGGCCCATTTCTGTCTCCAGCAGCAGTGGTATTGTGCCAGGCAGGCTTTACGCGGAGCTCCTGTCTGTGAGGAAGCATTGGTAGGGGCTCCAAAAACAGGCCATCAAGGGGATTGCTCTGGCTCTTGGCATGTTGACAAGAGGAGCAAGCTGAATCA
Organism: Urosaurus nigricauda; assembly: GCA_034509955.1. NCBI lineage: Eukaryota > Metazoa > Chordata > Lepidosauria > Squamata > Phrynosomatidae > Urosaurus > Urosaurus nigricauda. The sequence continues at coordinate 244,397,241 of JAOEGL010000004.1, read as the reverse complement.
GACCCAATCTGTCCACATGCCAAAAGAAACACCAGATCTTACCCCGACTTTGCTTTATTTGGACAAAAATTGGGTTAAAGGCTGAAAAACATGGATTCTCCCCAGAAGTAGCTGTAAATCATTAGGACTGTCAGCGTAGGCTTTGGAGTGAGCATGTACACCAGAGCAGACAACCCCCCCTTTTTTTTCTCCAAATGGGTGGCTATTGGTGTTCGCTGTACATATTACACTTTCTCCCTCACTATCTGTCAAGGGGCCACCTAGTTAATCTACACACTTGTTGCCAATTTCCCACATTCTTGCATCAGCAGTGTAAGGAAGTGTCATTTGGGTCAGCTGCTCCTCTGCTGTGTGTGCATGATAATAGTTTGGAGGTGGGTTTTCTCCAGGCATTTTTTCATGCAAACATTCTGCCAAATGGCTTTAAAATTCTGCAAAACACAGTACTTTGCCCCCCCCCCCATGCTCCCACAAGTCTCCCCACTCAGCCTAAATTCCCCGAAACATTTAAAGATCAGCTGTGCCAGTGT